>CM060701.1:179432120-180777120 GCA_030686995.1 Artemisia argyi | reverse complement strand
CGATTTTTCTTCTCCTTTTCACATTGAAAACCGGCCACATGCCCACTCCTAGACATCATGTGCTTTATTTTTAATCTCATGCTCTTATGTACACTTATTATATAATGAACCTCTAAAACATAAACATGTTTATATCTAAGAATCATAACCTAACTTTTTCATAAGCCAAAAAGTTTTCATCTTCTTCTTTCTCCCCTCATACCTCACGACCCAACATCCATCACCATGATCCATCCATGATTTTCCAAAGTATAAAGCATCAAAGTTGTTCATTTCATCATCCTAATCAAGAATCTTACAACAAAAACACAAGTAATCCAAGGTTTCTCATCATTTAATCACCTCATATTTCAAAGTGAGTTATCAAATTTATTTTCATGTTTTCATCTAATTAACATATGTATCTCATGGTTTTCATGCTTGATTTCATGCACAAACTAGTTATACCACTTTATTTTTGCATACTTTTTGAACATACAAACCCTAGATTATGATTTAGGTGTTCCTTTGTTAAATTAACTTGATTACTAGTGATTAGGAACCCATGGCACCCTAAGAAGGTGTATGGTAAGATTAGACTAGCTTTGTGGCGTTTGCAAGAGATTTGGTGATGTTAGAAACTAGTTTAGAACCTTGGAAATGGTTTTGGAACATATATTTATACCTACTGTCCCAAAAATGAAAATACAGAAAACTCAGTAACTCAGGGGAACTTTTCAACCAAAGATTTAGAAAATACTTTCAAAAACGAAGCCGTAGGCGAAATAACGGGTTAAAACGAGTTTATAACGAAGGAGATATGATTTTTGCAAGTTTATTGACGAAAACTATTTTTCTGAAAATTGTTGCTGTTGGACGTTTTTCGTCGGACAAAACGAGGCTTTAGACGTAACCCGGAGGAGTCTAGCTTTCCAAAATATATTACTACATGCTAAGACGTAACCGTGGATATAAAGAACAAGTAAAACGGGCTTATAACGACAAAGATATTCACGTTTGAATATCGGCAAAACTCATTTCATTTTGACAGCTTTTACTAATATTAACACTAAAACTACGTAGTAACTTTAGAAGCTAGAAATAATACCAAGTACCCAATTTTATAACTAACGAAGTATTAGTTATTACAAGTATATTTTTATCACTACAAGGCGTTATTTCAAGGATTTCAAACCGAGGATTTCAACACTAACATTGGTACATACGATATATATATAAGTATATATATTGCAACTAGTTTTATTTTTCTAATAGCCATATTTTTCTAAGTTTTGGAAAATGTATATTTTTTATAACAACAAGTATTTTTCAAAGAGTAGAGTGGTATAGGAAACATGTGCATGGACATTCATAACATCATTTCATGATCTAAAGTAGATCGTTCATCATTCATATTAGGTTGCGGTTAGAGATCGAACCTCATTTCTGTGTATACACTTTTGTCATCGTAGCTGTTGCATCAGGTGAGTCATAGCCCCTACTCTTTCTATACTTGTTTTAACTCTTTGGGGGAGATACATGCTCAACTACTTGCTTACTTGTACAGATACTCAAAACATTTATACTTGATTTCATTTATACTTGTTAACACTTATACTTGATTGCCTTATACTTGATTTCATATATACATGATTGATACATGCACACATACTTACTTGATACTTGAAACGTTTAAACTTTTATACTTTGGGAAATGGCACCCAGAAATCTTTTATACTTTGGGAAATGGCACCCAGTAATCATACATACATGATTGTGAATCTTCCAGTGGCTCCAAATTAAGTTGTTGGATGACCATTGAGACATACATACAAACGTGAGGTCTTCGGAGATGAAGTGTAGACTCACGACTAATTGCTTACTGTTGTGATGAACTTATACATGTTTTACTCATACTATATATGTTAGCAGTGGGTTGTAAAGACACAGGTTACAAGTCTCTTATGGCGGGACTTGGAACTGAGTGGATTTACGATGCCTTTGCTGGGACAACTTCATCCATATGCATTACATTCTTTTTCACAAGACTCTATGAACTCACCAACCATTGTGTTGACACTTTAGCATGTATTTTCAGGTTATAACCAATGGCACGCTACAGGAGGTTTTGGCAGGGCATGGCATGGTCATAGAAGACTCTGATTATTCATTTGGGGACCGTTTTAAACTATTTTTAAGGGCCTACTTCCGCATTACTTTTAACAATGTAAATTCAACATTTTGATTTAACTATTTTATTCAAAATGATTCAAGTGCAAACCATTTTTGAACTTGTGTCGAGATACAAATTGAGTTACACCCCAGCTACATGTATGCTTCTGCTGGACCCGATTTTGGGGGTGTGACAGATTGGCATCAGAGCCTTGGCTATAGCGAACTGAGTGTTTTTAAAACCTAGACTATAGCTACTTTTACGAAAACTTAACCCTATGACCGTCACGTGCCTGCCTGCCAAGCTGAAGCCTCATTTGTGGTTAGTTGCTGACATAGGTGATGAGATTTGTGTCTCATTATCTGATATATTATATTCATTTATTCTAGTTGATTACTATAATTGTCTTTCATATAAGCATGTTCACGTATCATATATATATCACAGCGTTATGTTTTTCTTTGCATAGTTTCATCATTTGACCTCGAGTTTGGTCACCTGCCTTAGTCTTTCTAAACACCTTAGTATTTGTGAAGGACATAGTATTAGTATAACTGAGCTGAGTATTTCAAAATTCATGGAACCTTGGTGGAATATAGACTGGTCATTTATATTCAACCCGGGATAGTAGGACATAGGCTGACCACCTATATCCGACTCAGAAATGAATTTTGCAACACTGAGAATAGTTATAATGATATTTTGTCTGGATTGTGTGTAAGCAATTCCAAAGTCGAGCCAATCTTTCAAAAGACCTTTTTCAAGGACGTTGAATCCAGACCTTGATTTTTAGCTTGGTTCTAGTGACTGTTCTTGTTTGATTGGGTTGCGAAAATCAAGCTAAAAGTTAAAGTCATCACTCAAACCGATTTAGCCTAATCTCATGACAGTTCTTGTTTGATGAGTTGTGGGATTAAGTGAAAATCGGTTACCTAAAGGATTAACCTAAAGGAGGTCTTTTGAGGACTATGCTCGGGATTGGGAAGGTTTGCCTCATCAAGTTTGACCACGAGAACGTACCTAGTTGGATAGGAAACCCACATACATAAGCTTTGACACATTTTCTTAAACACACACTTAACTGATTAACATTAACTGAACTTCGGGATGAAGTTCCTTTTAGAGGGGAAGACTGTCACAACTCACCATTTCAGGTCATTTCCCGAACTTTGGGAAAACACTATTCATCAAAACACTATTCATCAGTTTACTATTCATCATTTTTGGTGTTAGTTTGACATTCCGAGAAGCATTCAGAAAATTTTACTATTCACTAAACACTATTCATTGCCGGAAAAGTTTTCACTATTCACTTGCATTACACATTTCATCGTAAATTTAGTTTACGGGTATTCAAATTCGCGTAACCGTATTGGTTCAGGTGCGAATTCATGCATTATCAGTAAGGACACTGCATACGGACTGGAGATAGTCTGCATAATTATCATAACAGCATATTCATGTTATACCACTCTTAGGATTTTCAAATTTATATATTTGATACATTTAACGTTTTTCTTATAATTATTTATAATAAACGTTAACACCCGGTTTATACACGACGAATATATCTAAATATTCCCACGATGGTCCCGACATATTTTTATATCCATTATATCATCATAAAAGTTATAACATTCATTTACCCAGTATTTTAGAAATTTATTTTATTTATAACGTAAGCTTATGAATATTACGACGGTTTTCGTGAAAACTAAACAATAATCACCCGAATACTCAGTAATTGTACCCAACATATTTTTAACATTTTTATGACTTTATTAAGTCCCGGTTAACTTCATTAATATTTATTTCTAGCAAACCCGGTACCCGATTATAACTAATACTTACACTAAACTACAACTAATAATATACTACATTTTCTAAGAGATCAAAACCGATTTTTCTTCTCCTTTTCACATTGAAAACCGGCCACATGCCCACTCCTAGACATCATGTGCTTTATTTTTAATCTCATGCTCTTATGTACACTTATTATATAATAAACCTCTAAAACATAAACATGTTTATATCTAAGAATCATAACCTAACTTTTTCATAAGCCAAAAAGTTTTCATCTTCTTCTTTCTCCCCTCATACCTCACGACCCAACATCCATCACCATGATCCATCCATGATTTTCCAAAGTATAAAGCATCAAAGTTGTTCATTTCATCATCCTAATCAAGAATCTTACAACAAAAACACAAGTAATCCAAGGTTTCTCATCATTTAATCACCTCATATTTCAAAGTGAGTTATCAAATTTATTTTCATGTTTTCATCTAATTAACATATGTATCTCATGGTATTCATGCTTGATTTCATGCACAAACTAGTTATACCACTTTATTTTTGTATACTTTTTGAACATACAAACCCTAGATTGTGATTTAGGTGTTCCTTTATAAAATTAACTTGATTACTAGTGATTAGGAACCCATGGCACCCTAAGAAGGTGTATGGTAAGATTAGACTAGCTTTGTGGCGTTTGCAAGAGATTTGGTGATGTTAGAAACTAGTTTAGAACCTTGGAAATGGTTTTGGAACATATATTTATACCTACTGTCCCAAAAATGAAAATACAGAAAACTCAGTAACTCAGGGGAACTTTTCAACCAAAGATTTAGAAAATACTTTCAAAAACGAAGCCGTAGGCGAAATAACGGGTTAAAACGAGTTTATAACGAAGGAGATATGATTTTTGCAAGTTTATTGACGAAAACTATTTTTCTGAAAATTGTTGCTGTTGGACTTCGTCGGACAAAACGAGGCTTTAGACATAACCCGGAGGAGTCTAGCTTTCCAAAATATATTACTACATGCTAAGACGTAACCGTGGATATAAAGAACAAGTAAAACGGGCTTATAACGACAAAGATATTCACGTTTGAATATCGGCAAAACTCATTTCATTTTGACAGCTTTTACTAATATTAACACTAAAACTACGTAGTAACTTTAGAAGCTAGAAATAATACCAAGTACCCAATTTTATTACTAACGAAGTATTAGTTATTACAAGTATATTTTTATCACTACAAGGCGTTATTTCAAGGATTTCAAACCGAGAATTTCAACACTAACATTGGTACATACGATATATATATATAAGTATATATATTGCAACTAGTTTTATTTTTCTAATAGCCATATTTTCCTAAGTTTTGGAAAATGTATATTTTTTATAACAACAAGTATTTTTCAAAGAGTAGAGTGGTATAGGAAACATGTGCATGGACATTCATAACATCATTTCATGATCTAAAGTAGATCGTTCATCATTCATATTAGGTTGCGGTTAGAGATCGAACCTCATTTCTGTGTATACACTTTTGTCATCGTAGCTGTTGCATCAGGTGAGTCATAGCCCCTACTCTTTCTATACTTGTTTTAACTCTTTGAGGGAGATACATGCTCAACTACTTGCTTACTTGTACAGATACTCAAAACATTTATACTTGATTTCATTTATACTTGATAACACTTATACTTGATTGCCTTATACTTGATTTCATACATACATGATTGATACATGCACACATACTTACTTGATACTTGAAACGTTTAAACTTTTATACTTTGGGAAATGGCACCCAGAAATCTTTTATACTTTGGGAAATGGCACCCAGTAATCATACATACATGATTGTGAATCTTCCAGTGGCTCCAAATTAAGTTGTTGGATGACCATTGAGACATACATAAAAACGTGAGGTCTTCGGAGATGAAGTGTAGACTCACGACTAATTGCTTACTGTTGTGATGAACTTATACATGTTTTACTCATACTATATATGTTAGCAGTGGGTTGTAAACACACAGGTTACAAGTCTCTTATGGCGGGACTTGGAACTGAGTGGATTTACGATGCCTTTGCTGGGACAACTTCATCCATATGCATTACATTCTTTTTCACAAGAATCTATGAACTCACCAACCATTGTGTTGACACTTTAGCATGTATTTTCAGGTTATAACCAATGGCATGCTACAGGAGGTTTTGGCAGGGCATGGCATGGTCATAGAAGACTCTGATTATTCATTTGGGGACCGTTTTAAACTATTTTTAAGGGCCTACTTCCGCATTACTTTTAACAATGTAAATTCAACATTTTGATTTAACTATTTTATTCAAAATGATTCAAGTGCAAACCATTTTTGAACTTGTGTCGAGATACAAATTGAGTTACACCCCAGCTACATGTATGCTTCTGCTGGACCCGATTTTGGGGGTGTGACAGTGTAAGCGCGTTCCAAAATAAATTGTGATCACAAACGGCATTGTGATAAAAAAAAATGTATCTCGACTAACAAACAAAAATTTTCTTATCGGTAAAAACAGTTTTTATTTATCGTAATGATTCGTAAATCATGAGTTTGCATTTACTATTTAGGAGGGAAAATTACGGGTGGTTACATAAAGCACGCCGATTTTATATCTCAAGCACGCCGACCTTCAGCCTCTATTAATGACCCTTTGGCCCCAAGAAAATTCCTGAAGGTCGCCGTTGTTTATTACCAAGTGCGCCGATATTCTATGAGAAGCGCGCTGATCTTTTGTTCATCAGCAGCGTACTTCAGTGCCTGGCCAGTCAACCTCTGCCTATAAATAGAGCCTCATTTCGCCTCATTTCATACACCAACACTCTTCCCAACAACCAAAAAAAGGTCTGATAATATCCATCTCGTGTTCCAATCATTGGGGTGATAAATATTAAGTCAAAGTTCTAAAAGCGTTGTAATATTGTCTCGATATTAATTATGGTGATCGCTAGTGACGGTAGCTTCTTCATTACATTAATTCAGAAAGTATGTTGATCATTTCGTATACTATTACCACTGTAAGCATGATTACTAAAGCCATGTTAGGCTAAACTCCTTATGGTTGCTTGGATATGTTAATATAATAAAGTGTTTTGTTATGGTTATGATCTCTTGTTGATTTCTTGTTATTGTTGCAACCTTGCTGTGTTCTAAACTTATAACCATTGTTTATCTCTTTGATTATAATTACTACTTGAAAAGGGTCGTAAGATTTTGGTAGTATTTTATGATTTTCAACATATGTCTATGTTTGTTGATCAATTGAAGGAGAAATCGCTTTTGTATTGAAATAAACAATAAGAGTTTGAAATATCGCAACTAGTACTTAGACTTGTTAGCCACTCGTTTAAATACTAGCAAACATAAGTCTTGAATCACAAACATAAACTGATGAAACGTTATTTTGACGAAAACAACTTATCATTTGTTAAGAGCAATTGAAATCATTATCATATGCCATCACTGAGTTATAAGAACTATCCAAGTAATCATATCTGTCTCATATTTGAATTTCATAACAACTGCATAAGTCTTCTAAATCATCTTGATTAGCTAATTGATACATAAGAGCAAACCTCAGTCCCAGTGGAACGATCTGGTCTTACCAAAACTCTTTACAATAAATGAGGGTTATACTTTTACCCGTGTGTTTTGAGTAATAAGGAAATTGGTAAAATTAGTTTAATAAATATAAAGCTTTTGAAACACATCAAAGTTTTTGGCGCCGCTGCCGGGGACTAGTAGTTGCTCTATTATTAATTGTTTAATCATTTTTAGTTACATTTAGATTACTTCTCTTTGTTCCTTTGCAAAAATTATCCACTCTGTCCTAAATAACCGCAGGTTTTCAACTGAAATCACCGCTTTTGCAACACGATCAAGGCGACCTTTTTCACAAAAGCGTCGCTTATCTGGAAAACAAAAATTCAAAAAATTCAAACTTCAACCCAGAAACATGCCGCATTTATCACCTAAGCACGCCGTGTTTATTACCTCAAAAATTGAAAATTGATTCATCCGAATTGAATTTCAGTTGTTTCCACCCTCATAAATCTACTATTTGATGCTCACACAATCATCCAACTCAGAGCTGATTAGTCCTTTACCCGAACCTGAAAGAACAATCAATCAAAGACGTAGAAGAAACAAAGGAGTACCAATTTCACAAAAACACTTAAGACTCGAAACTCCTAAAGAGGTAGTCCCATCTGTTGACGATCTCTCTTTTTATCGATTCTTTATCAAATTCATTCACCTTCACGATCCTATGGACGAAACTGATAATGAACCTATGTGGGAAAGTGAACGAATAGTTGCTCCCACTCCTGGTCCCGCGATAACTCTACCCAACATTGCTAATGAGTTTTCCATCAAAGGAAACCATCTCACCCTTGTTAAAGGAAATCAATTCGATGGTAGAACAAAAACTGATCCACACACACACACACATTCATGAATTCCTTGGAATTTGTGAAATGTTCAGATATGGAGAACTGAGAATGAAGTTGTCCGGCTCATGATGTTTCCATTACCCCTAACCGGAGAGGCAAAAACCTGGTTAGATGAACTCGACGAAGGAACCATAGCAACATGGGATGAACTTCGTACCGCTTTTTTAAGTCAATTCATTCCCCCAACCTTATTTTACCGACTTCTCGATGAAATTCGTGCCTTTTCTCAGAAAGATCAAGAAACTCTGGCCGAATCTTGGTTACGAATGAAAGAAATGCTCAGGAATTGTCATGGACATAGTCTAAGTAAAGGGAATATAATTAAAATCTTTTACCATGGACTTGACGAGAGTACTCAAGAAGCTTTAAACACTACTGCAGGAGGAATTTTCCTGTACCAAACACCAAATCAAGGCTATTAATTTGTTGACATAAATAATGTGTGAAAACGTTATTTATATCTTTCGATATCTCTATATTTTGACGATCACAAAATGTAAAATCGTCAATCGTATAATTACTACGTAAACATGTATTAAGCTAGTTTATATCACTATATCCAACTTAATCACTTAAGATATGGATAAACAAGTGCTTAATACATCTCATGATCAAAGGGGTATTTAATTAACTTACACAAAGTTTATTTAATTATATAAACATATTATATATTTTTGAAAAACACTTTTGGTAATAAAGAAAAATGTTTTATTCATACTAAATATATGAATTCAAATTCTTAACCAAAATCAGTTAGATTTTCACCAAATAAACTTTCCCCACTAAAAGACAAAGATTCTGGCCGTTTCAGCTGGGCGGCCCCCTTAATTATAAGGGGCGGTCCCCTTAAAATTAAGGGGACCGACCATGATTTAAGGGGACCGGCCACGCTCCTCTGTCAGAATCTTTTGCCTATAAATACCACCTTAAACCTGGATTTTTTTCTCACCTTTTGCACGAAATTTTCAGAACTATAACTCTCTAAACATCCTCTAAAACCCTTTGATCATTTGTATATTAATCCTTGTTTCAAGTGATTCAATCCCTCATCATCCATTCTCATCCAAAGTACAAAAGAAGAACACTCTTTCTACAACCAAGTTCAAGAAGTGTTGAAGAGTAGTTGTGCATAGTGTATATATATATATATATATATATATATATATATATATATATATATATATATATATATATATATATATATTCATTTGTGAATATTGTGTTGTGCTTGTTATATATTGTTTAGAAGATATAGAAGTTGTGTAGGAAGTAGAAGTTGATTAGTAGTGAAGTAGGTTAGTTGTGAAGATTGGTGTGATGTAGAAGATTGGTGTGTAGAAGATTGGTGTGTAGTATATTGGTGTGAAGAAGTTGTGTAGAAGTAGTGATCAAGTTGTGAAGTTGTTGTGGTATGTTAATTGGTGTGTAAGGTTTTCTCCGCCAAAAGGGAGTTTGTTGACATAGTGAAGAAAACTCTCGAGTAGGTGACTCGGGGAGTGGAGTAGGAACAAGGAAGGTGTCCTTGTAGCCGAACCACTATAAATCCTTGTGTTGTGGTTTGATCTTTTCAACTCTTCTCATTACTTATTTATTTACCTTTACTATATTAGCTTTGTTAGTTAAATTACCATACAATTGTTCATATAGTGCAAGTATTGAGTTCACATAAACTAGAATCGAAGTTTTTTAAAACAAACTTGTGTTTATAAATTTAAAAGGACGTAAAACTATTCAACCCCCCCCCCTTCTTGTTTTCCACAATTGGTATCAGAGCCACGTCTAGCAAGATTTTTAAAATATATTGTATTTTAAAACTTGTAACGATCTATGGAATCTGAAAAATATTTAGAAGGGCAATCTATGCAAAGACCACCACTATTTGAAAGTGATGGATTTTTATATTGGAAAAATCGATTCGAAACTTATGTGAAATCAAAAGATCTAGATCTTTGGCATGTTATTACCAATGGTGATTTTTTACCTATTCAAAATAACCCCGAAACTAAGAAAGATGAAATCGTACCTTTTGAAAAACAAAATGACGATTTAAAAAGAAAACTTGCTAAAAATAATGAAGCAAAAATGGTTATTTACAATGCGCTACCACGTAAAGAGTACGAAAGGATCTTTATGTGTGAAACCGTAAAAGAAATTTGGAACTCTTTATTAATAACCCACCAAGGTAATAATCAAGTCAAAGATAACAAAATAGATCTACTTGTTCAACAATATGAGCAATTCACGATTCCGAAAGAGGAATCAATTGATAATGCTTTTGCTAGATTTAACACTATAATCACAAGTTTAAAAGCACTTGATGAGAATTTCTCTAGTAAGAATTTTGTTAGGAAGTTTCTTAGAGCTCTTCACCCAAAATGGCGAGCTAAAGTGACGGCTATTGAAGAATCAAAGAATTTGTCAACGCTACAACTTGATGAATTAATTGGTAATTTAAAAGTCTATGAAGCAATAATAAAGAAGGACTCCGAAATGGTTAAAGGGAAACGAGAGCAAAGCAAGTCAATCGCCTTGAAAGCTAGAAAGGAATCCAACAACGAAGATAGCTCATCTTCCGAAAGCGAAGACGAAGAATATGCCATGGCCGTAAGAGATTTCAAGAAATTCTTCAAAAGGCGAGGAAGATTCGTTAGACAACCACACGATGAAAGGAGAACATCTCAAAAGAATAATGATGACAAGTATAGCAAGAATGAGAGAAAATGTTTCAAGTGTGGTGATCCGAATCACCTTATTGGAAAATGTCCAATGATGACAAGAGATCAAAATCAAAGAGCGTTTGTTGGAGGTGCTTGGAGTGATAGCGATGAAGATGAGAAAGAAACAACAAAGGAAGAAAAGTGTCTCATGGCTAAAACATCAAGTGAGGTACGTTCCGAAACCGAATATTTTAGTGATGAAAATCTATCATTAGATGAAGAAGATTTAGATAGTGAATACAATAGATTATGCAAACTAGGACAACAAGTTATGGCTAAAAACAAATCACTAAAATACATTAACAACCAATTAGAAAATGAAGTACTTGAACTAAAAATTAAAATACATCAATTTGAAAAAGGTAAAGAAACTTTTGAAGAATGTAAATCATGTCAAGAGCTTAGAAGAGAAAACAAAAAACTTAAGGAAGAAATTTGTAAACTTGATAAATTTGAAAATAGTAGTAACTCACTTAGTAAAATTATAAGTATTCAAAGAATATCCGGAGATAAAACCGGTCTAGGTTTTAACTCAACCGAAGCCTCAACAAGTGAAGTTAAAAATGTTAAATTTGAAAGTGAACTCAAGGAACTAAAACCTTCAAAATCTAATCCTAAGTATATACTCATAAATGATAAGAAAATACCTCTAGCTAGTAATGAAGAAATAAAACCGTTTTATAAACCATCTTTAAAAACTGAAGTAGGATCGTCCAAAACTAAAACAAGATCTAAAACTCCACCACCTAGGAAACCGAATAACCCTAGACCTAAAACACCTCAACCAAGAGTAAACCAAAATAGACGAAACTTTAACAATAATCAACAAATGTGGAACTTCAATCCATGGGGAATGTTTCCACCATATATGCACCCAAGTCAAATACAAAACATGTTCAGGACAAATAACTTTGGTCAAATGAGACAATGGGGACCAACGTAAAAAATTTCGCCATTCAAACATGGAAATCTTTGTTGTCACCCCTTGTTCGGAATTTCCCTTGAAGATTTTGAAGTTAAACGCATTGAAGACGAAAGGTACACATTTCCTTTTATTTCCTTGTCAACAAATGCATGCTTAGTTTAGTATCTAGTTTTTATGTGATTTTGATTGGTTCATTATTCCCTCTAGTTTTTATTTCTATACATATATATATATATATATATATATATATATATATATATATATATATATATATATATATATATATATATATATATATATACTTACTTACTTATACTATATTCTAATACATATATATATATATATATATATACATATATATACACTTAGATATATCTAGGATCTTATAACCTAGAAAATTCATTTGTTGATTTTCTAGAACTAGAAATTGTTCATTTATGAACCTTTTTTTTCCCCATTTGCCTTATTGAACTTTAATGTTCAACAACACTCATGCTGATGAAGAGAGATGAGTCGAAAAATCTATGGATGAAACAAACTCCCGGCTTCCGTTGCATACGTCTCCCTCCTTTATTCTCGTCTTATAAGCCCATACTGCATACATATATATATATATATATATATATATATATATATATATATATATATATATATATATATATATATATATATATATATATATATATATATATATACATATACTTATGAACCTTCCACAACTTTCTCGTGCACTTGACAACTTGATAAATTTCATCCGAAATGATCAAGAAAATATAATTGGCAAAATGTCAAGTAAAAGTGTCAAGTAATTCCTTTCGTGCGAATACCCTCCAACGTATTTTTGATTAAATATAAATCTAATACATACATATGAATATTTTCTTGTTCTTTCCAGAAACCAAAATCACAAAAATCAAAATTTGGAGGGCGGCCCCCTTAATATTTAAGGGGACCGGCAGCCAAATGAAGGACGGCCCCCTTAATTTTTAAGGGGACCGGCCATCTGATAGCTCAAACCCGTTTTTCCCTTTGTTCCTTTTGCCAAACACTCCACTTTTTCATACTTCCCTTCCCTTGCTTCTGCTGTGACGAAAATCAAAACCCAAAAACATCACAAATCACTTCCAAATCACATAATTCAGGTTAATTCGCAAAGGGCAAATTCATCTAACACAATCACCATTACGTATTGTAAGTTTTTCATAACACATTTCATCTAATTTCATCTTATTTGGTCATACTCATGATTATGCATGTTTTATAAAATTCTTCAATTTCACAATTTCTTTCGAATTAAGTCGTAAAACTTCATAACCAAATGCTTCCCCTAGGATTAGGATGATTAATCAACACTAGAAACTAGTAATTATAAACTATCATGTCGAAATTTTTTGAAAAACTTCATACTCGCCTTTTCAAATTTTTTAGTAAACTCATTGTTGAATAATGATTTGAAAACGTGTTAAAACTAATCACATTATACTTTTATAACTTGTAAAACTTGAAATTACATGTTTCGACCAAGAAAAATTATATTGGTTCACAATATAGGGGTGTTTGGATTATGTCCAAATAATATCGAAACCTAGTCATTATAATTTTTATAAAACTTTGTTATAATTATAAACCTAAAAATTACTAATCGGACTTGTCAAGATGTATAATTCATATATATATTGACATACTAGTGGTATAAGTCACTAGTTAAGGAAGCATTTGGTTTATTACTAAAAATAATATTTTTAAGTAAGAATACAAACCATCTTTTTCAAAAACAAATCACATGCATAAGAAACTCGCAAGAAATAGCTAGTTTTACAATCTAATGTAAATCTAGTAAATTTCATGATATATTAAGATGTTTAAAAGGGCGTTTGGATTTGTCCATAACTACTTATTAAACATCGTAAAGTATATCTAGAACGAGTTAAAAACAATATTAAGGAACATGGTAATCTACTTCTTAGGATTAGTAACGAAGTATGGTTACGTTCCAACATAAGCCTTAACAATACACATATACTTTTATCTTTCTTTATATTTATTTTGGTCTTTTTGTATTGTTGATGTGTTTAGGTGAAAATGCCAAAAGAGACTACCGAAGATCTTTCTCACACTAAAAACTACATTCCTAAAGTTTCCCAACTCCCTACCACATCTCCTTCCATTGGACTTATATATCGTCAAATTGAAGATAGAAATGTTCATGAAGGACGTGTAGTAGATCTTGCTTTTGCTCAATCCGACTACATAAATCGCGTGTTTACAAGCATCAACTTCAATTGTCTTTATGAAATAAACGAACCTATCATTCCTCACTTCATAATGGATTTCTATAGCCAAGTCACCGTCCAAGCCAATGATCTTGGATTCATCACCATATCTTTCATGATTCAAAATGAATTTATCACCCTAACTCTCGAACAATTTGGTCATATCCTTCAAATTCCATTTAGAGGTCAAGCCATTTTCACAAACGAGTGGGACCTCGAATCTCTTAATCGCTATCGACCAAATTCGTCATCCCGACGAAATTCGTCAAATCCTTGGTGTGGAACGTGCTATCACAAGCCGAAAAATAAAATCCAAAAATGTTCAAATCTCTCCATACCAACTTCTCCTCAAGGAATTAAGCCCCCACATGAAGCGTTGGGAAGAACTCATTCGTGAGAATGCGTTTGGTACTGGAGGTCACCGGGACCATCTCCCGGCGTGCCTTGCTCACATGTTGTATTGTATAGCTGTCGAAAAGCCGTACAATTTGGCCTACTTCTTTATCAAACGGATTAAGTGTGCTAGAAAAACTCCCAAAGCCAACCTTCCATATGGAATGTTCCTCACTCGTCTCTATCGTCATGTTATCGAGTACTACCCCGATCTTGACAATAGTATCTATGAGTCCATCTACCCCATTCTACGTCCTCTCGCTCTAAAACAAGCTCGACGAACTCGAAGTGACAAGGGTAAATCTCGTCGTCATAGCTTTCATGGATCATCTTCAAGGCAAGACGATGACGATAAGGAGGAAAACATCCATGATGCTAGTACCCCTTCGTTTTATGAGTTCGTTGACAATTTAGAGGATCTTGACTATCCCGAGTATTCTACCCCATCTCCTAGTGATCAAAACGAAGAAGTGATTCATGAACGAACTACCGAGATGCTTAGAAGACAAAAGATCTTGCACGAAGAAGTTAGAGGTGGCTTCAAATCTATAGGAAAGACTTTGAAGGGTATCTTCGGGAAGAAAAAGAAATGATATGCTTGAATTATGTTCGTTAAACAATATTTAATTTTTATGTCTTGTGTGCTATTTTTCAGAAATACATTCGGAAGTACTTGAAATTTTCTTGGAATAATTGTTTGGATAAATGATTAGTATGTTAACTTGTTTATTATGTTTAATAAATGCCTATGAATGCATGCTTTAACTCTTAATTTGTATATATACTTGCATGATTAGCTTATATATATATATATATATATATATATATATATATATATATATATAGACCAAAACAAATGTGAAATGTCCAAATGGTGCTTGCTGCAAATACAAAACAGAACACAACATTTTTCCAGAAAATTTTTGAAAAATTTTGGTTTCTGTGTCGTCAGATGGGCGGCCCCCTTAAATCATAAGGGCGGCCCCCTTAAAATTAAGGGGATCGGCCTCTATTTAAGGGGACCGGCCATCTGAAACAGTTTTTACACTGTTTTCTTTTGCATCATGTGATCCCTTTTGCTAGTCCCAGCTACCATTTCCCTTAAAAACTAAACTGATTTTGGAATATAACATTACAATTTCAAATTAATTCCACTTCTAAACATGTTTTCCCACTATATAATCCCCATGCATGTTTAATTCACACTCCATCATCCTCAAACATTCATCAAACATCATCATGTCATCACCAAGAACCACCTATTCAAACAATGCCAAGAAACAAAAACTTGTCATCATTCCACCCAAACAACTCTTCATTGATCTTACAAATGAAGACAACACCACTCCATCTCCACCACCTCAATGTTCATCTCCTAGTGCACCCAAATGCACCCTCCAAAACACCTTCAACAAATGGAAACTCTACTTCCTCCATACCATCCACTTCATCCATTAATGACTACATTAACACCCACTTATCTCCTCCACCAATAGTTCAACCATCACAACCTACCAATGAAAACACAACCCTTGCATTAACTCTCTCACTATCACCATTAACACCTCTTGATGCACACTTCTCATCATTCCCTATCAATCCACCAACCTATAACCCCGTCCCATGGAGCTTACTTGAAGCTCATAGTGACACTTGCCTTTGTTGCATCGATAACCGAACAATTGTGTTCGGACTAAGAGATGAAATGCAATACATGTTTTCTCACATTGAAAACTTGTTGCATCCACCACCAACAACAAACTCAACTCCTCCACCACCATCAACAAACACTCCTCCTCCATCACCATCTCCATGTTCACCGTCCATTCCTCCCAATTAAACATGCTTGGTGTTTCACAAATAAAATTATGTTAAACCATTTTGGATGGCAAGCTCTAGAGTGGACTTTCATATTTGAGCTTTGGTTTATTATTTCAATGATGATTGTAAGCCTTTAAAGGCTTTTGTTAGTTGCATTACTTATTTCATTTGTTGATGTAATGCTTGATGAATTTATTTCACTTGATTAATGATATGGTTATGTTTAGTTTACAATTTTGCATGCTATATACATATATATGTTGCTTGCCACTAAATATTTTTGCAAGATATCCATATCTCGATTCCTTTTGGCCTCAAAACGAGGGGGAGTATACTTCAAGGGGGAGCTTCCATTAACATGGGATAACCTTTTTGATGCTAACAAAAAGGGGGAGAAGTGATATAAACTCACAATAATACTTGAATATATACTAATTTTCGATTAATGAGTTTAAATTTTGTAATCATCAAAAAGGGGGAGATTGTTGACATAAATAATGTGTGAAAATGTTATTTATATCTTTCGATATCTCTATATTTTGACGATCACAAAATGTAAAATCGTCAATCGTATAATTACTACGTAAACAAGTATTAAGCTAGTTTATATCACTATATCCAACTTAATCACTTAAGGTATGGATAAACAAGTGCTTAATACATCTCATGATCAAAGGGGTATTTAATTAACTTACACAAAGTTTATTTAATTATATAAACATATTATATATTTTTGAAAAACACTTTTGGTAATAAAGAAAAATGTTTTATTCATACTAAATATATGAATTCAAATTTTTAACCAAAATCAGTTAGTTTTTCACCAAATAAACTTTCCCCACTAAAAGACAAAGATTCTGGCCGTTTCAGCTGGGCGGCCCCCTTAATTATAAGGGGCGGTCCCCTTAAAATTAAGGGGACCGGCCTTGATTTAAGGGGACCGGCCACGCTCCTCTGTCATAATCTTTTGCCTATAAATACTACCTTAAACCTGGATTTTTTCCTCATATTTTGCACGAAATTTTCAGATCTATAACTCTCTAAACATCCTCTAAAACCCTTTGATCATTTGTATATTAATCCTTGTTTCAAGTGATTCAATCCCTCATCATCCATTCTCATCCAAAGTGCAAAAGAAGAACACTCTTTCTACAACCAAGTTCAAGAAGTGTTGAAGAGTAGTTGTGCATAGTGTATATATATATATATTTATTTGTGAATATTGTGTTGTGCTTGTTATATATTGTTTAGAAGATATAGAAGTTGTGTAGGAAGTAGAAGTTGATTAGTAGTGAAGTAGGTTAGTTGTGAAGATTGGTGTGAAGTAGAAGATTGGTGTGTAGAAGATTGGTGTGTAGAAGATAGGTGTGAAGAAGATTGGTGTGAAGAAGTTGTGTAGAAGTAGTGATCAAGTTGTGAAGTTGTTGTGGTGTGTTAATTGGTATGTAAGGTTTTCTCCGCCAAAAGGGAGTTTGTTGACATAGTGAAGAAAACTCTCGAGTAGGTGACTCGGGGAGTGGAGTAGGAACAAGGAAGGTGTCCTTGTAGCCGAACCACTATAAATCCTTGTGTTGTGGTTTGATCTTTTTAACTCTTCTCATTACTTATTTATTTACCTTTACTATATTAGCTTTGTTAGTTAAATTACCATACAATTGTTCATATAGTGCAAGTATTGAGTTCACATAAACTAGAATCGAAGTTTTTTAAAACAAACTTGTGTTTATAAATTTAAAAGGACATAAAACTATTCAACCCCCCCCCCCCTTCTAGTTTTCCACACAATTAATTGAAGACAAAGTCTTACTCAAACATGATTGGGCTAAAAACCAAAAACCGAAATTCGCTCTTCGCCAAACTGTTGCTTTTACGGATGAAGGCATTAGTGTTTCTGATACTGACAAAATTATGGCTCGAATGAATGCCATGGCCATCAAAATGGATGCTCAGTATAAGAAAATGAAAGAGAAAAGGGAATATTGCAATAATTGTGGTGGAAATCATTCAACCACAAATTGCAACGATGATGACACACCTATGACTCGAGAAGAAGAAGCCAAATTCATGCAAACATTTAGACAATCTCGTTTCTACAATGATTTTCGTAGCCGAGATAATGACAAATGGCGTTCTAATGATAGACCTGATTATAATCGTGATCAACCTCGATTATATTCTGAAGAAAAACCTGATATCCAAAAACAACTAAGTGAATTCATTAAGTCACAACAATCAACGAACACATTCGTTAGAAACATTTTCAATGATCTCAAAGATATACTTGAATCCACCACAAAGAACCACCAAGCCTCTATCTAAAATCTAGAAGAAAAATTCGACAGAGATGCTAAAAAACAATCTAATAGACCACCAGGATCCCTTCCCAGTAACACTACACCTAACCTAAGAAATAATAACTCTAAACGCTATCAACCACCACCAACTCGTCATGAGCATGTGAATGCCATAACAACTAGACATGGTACCTCATATGAACCACCTCCTAATCCTAGTCAAACACAACCTAGTATCGAAATTGATAGTGAGGAAGAGGATGAACCATCATCTCAGAAAAAGACCAAAACAAAAGAAATTCCTGAAATACCTGTTTTGAAACCATACAAACCAAAAATACCATACCTGTGGAAAACTAGAAGGGGGGGGGGGGTTGAATAGTTTTACGTCTTTTTCGTTTTATTTGTTTAATAAAAGTTTGCTTTTAAAGAATAGACGTAAATTTCAAAACTCTTTAATGCAAAAATATAGATACTAGTTTATTTACGATTTTGTATAAACACTATATATATATATATATATATATATATATATATATATATATATATATATATATATATATATATATATATATATATATATATATAATGTTAGGAAAGAATTTACAATTTCATTTATCATATATAAGCATATATATGTATAAGTGTTTTAATATAAGTTTATGTACTTGGTTTGTTTTTGTAAAATTAATGTTATGAATGAATCCTAGTTTGATCTTTATGTGAAATCAATATATGCACAACAAAAGTAATTAAAACTATGTATGAAATGCTAACAAGTAAATAATCAAAAAGTGAGAGATGGAAAGATCAAACCGATATTCAAATAATTTATAGTGGTTCGGCTACAAGGACACCTTCCTTGCCCTACTTCACTCCCCGAGTCACCTACTCGAGAGTTTTCTTCACTAGATCAAAAACCTCCCTTATGGCGGAGAAAACCTTACACACCAAATTACACACCACAACTTCGTCACAACTCAATCACAACTTCTACACAACTTATTCACACCAATCTACTTCACACCAATTCCTCTTCACACCTTTCTACTTCACTCCTAGCTTCTTCACAACTTACTACTTCACTCCTAGCTTCTTCACAACTTACTACTTCCTAACTCTTTTTCTTCACGCCACTTGTTTCTTCACACCTTCACTACTAAGTCCTATCCACTACTCCAAGATATATACTACTTCACAACTTCTAGTCTTCAAGGTCTTCTCAACTTCAAGGCTTCAACTTCTTTGTCTTCACAACTATCTCTACTTCAATATACTACCACTTCTTATTTCTTCTATCACTAATCCTATCCACCTCTACTTCTTCACTTCTAGTACTACTTCACACCTTCAATAAATCTAGATCCTATATCTAAATCTAACTAACCAATGTATACACTATATTCACCAAAGAATGAATGATATACAAGATGAAATGATCAGACAACTTAGATAGCAAGATGATACAAAGTTGTAATACTCCTAGTCTTGATAAATAGAAGTATTCTTCTCTTTGCGCTTGAATGAATGAGGCTTTGGATCACTTCGAAACAAAGGGTTATGAATTATATGATCAAAGGATTTTTAAGATTGAAATGGAGGTTTGAATCAGAAATTTTTTAGTGCAAAAAGGTGAGAAAAATTCCAGATTTAAGGTGGTATTTATAGGCAACAAAATCTGAAAACTGGAGCGTGCCGGTCCCTTTAAATCAAGGCCGGCCCCCTTAAAATTAAGGGGACCGCCCCTTATAATTAAGGGGGCCGCCCAACTGTAACGGACAAAATTTTTGTCTTTTAGTGGGGAAAGTTTATTTGGTGAAAAACTAACTGATTTTGGTTAAAAATTTGAATTCATATATTTAGTATGATTAAAACATTTTTCTTTATTACCAAAACTGTTTTTCAAAAATATATAATAAGTTTATATATTAAAATAAACTTTGTAATAATATCCCTTTGATCTTATAATGCATTAAACACTATGTTTATTCATACCTTAAGTGATTAGATGGTGAAAGTGAATATTTACTACTAAATACTTGTTTACGTCATGATCTTTGGTTTGATGTGTTTTCGTTTTGTGATTATCAAAACATAGAGATATCGAAAGATATGAATAACGTTTTTAGTCATTTATTTATATCAACAATCTCCCCCTTTTTGATAATTACAAAACCTAAACTCATTAAATCCAAAAATTAATTTTTAAACAAGTATTTAGTGAGTTTATATTCACTTCTCCCCATTTTTGTAGAATCAAAAAGGTTTAAGCCAATAAAATGAAAGCTCCCCCTTGATGTATGCTCCCCCTTGTTTGAGGGCACCAAGGGTTCGAGTTAAGGAATTCTTGCAAGAAAAATATTAGAAGCACAAGCATGGCACAAGCAAATACATATAGCATAATACCAACTAATAATAAGCATGGAAAAATAGAATTTGAAACACATATTAAACCATTCATTAATAGAAAATGATTATGTCAACCCATAATCATTGTTACATAGGCCATAAAGATAGAATTCTAAACTAAGTAGAACATCCTAATGTGCCAACAAAGTGTGTTACCAAACTTTCTTGCATCCCAAAATGGTTGAGGTGTTTTATTTGAAAATGAGAAACATAAGCATTTAAAATGCTTGGTGGTTTAATGGAGGTAAACTTTTGGTTTCATGGATGTTGGTGAGTTTGGAGATGTGGAACTTGGAGGTGGTGGATTTGAAGTTGGGTTTGTTGATTGAGGGTTTTGATGTTGTTCAAGTGATGATGTTTTTTGAGATCTAGTAAGAAGATACTCAATCCAAGTAAAGTGCTCATTCAATGCAATGGTTTGTTGTTGGAGGAAGATGCAACAAGGGCAATTGTTAACATGCTTCTCAATTTGGTTAATGGTGTGTGGTGATGATGGTGAGCTTGATTGAGGTGGATCCAAATTGCGTTGAGCAAGATGTAATGCTAAAAGAGCACTAAGCTCATGAGCCTCTTTTAGCTCCTCAACGAACTTCAAGTGTTCGGAGGAAGGTGATGGTGGTGGAACATGATAGTTATCTTGGGTGAAGGTTTGAACATGCAACATAGGAATGACATGTGAAGTTGTAGGATGTGGTGGTGGTACTCTTGGTTGTGGAGACATGGTTAAGCTTAGGTAGTCATGAAAACATGATATGGGTGGAAGAGGTTCTTCATGAGTGGATGGTGTTTTTGTTGAATGAGCAACATGTGAAGTATTGATTGAGAGATTGGGATTGTTGTTTTGGGATTGAACATGCTCATCATAAGAAGAAGCATTAATGAGGGCATGAGTGGATGATAGGTTGTGATTTGAGTCATTAGTGTGGGTTTGAGGTTTAGTTGTTGGTTGACTTGGAACAACATCACTTGAGTTATGCCAAGAATCAAGTTTCCTCCTCCAAAAGGGTTTGACGGAGATCCTTGCGGTTCTTGAAATCTTTGGTTTTTGGTTGTTGGGAGATGACATGTTTGGGTGTGATGGCATTAATGATGGGAAGAGGGTATTTATAGTGTATGAGAAATGTGGTTTAGGAAGGTAAATTTTGAGGGATAGTATGGGACAAAATATGTTGGTGAATTTTGGGAAGTATATGGTGAAATGGGTCAAAAAGTGATAAAGAAAATAGTATCCCCGACCATCAGATGGCCGGTCCCCTTAATTAGGGGCTGGTCCCCTTAAAATTAAGGGGGCCGCCTTATATAATTAAGGGGGCCGCCCATTTGCTGATTCCCAGAATGCCAGAAATGGGTTTTTGGCAGAAAATTTTCAAAAAGGTTGTGTTTTTGGATTTGGATTCAAGTAAGTTCAACTCTTTGAGGCAATGTAGGGCATACTATTCATGAATGTAGAGAGTGTTATACAAATAAGTAAAGTAGACAATTAATTTCTAATAATCATGCAATCTACTAATTGATCAATTAAGATAGGCAACCAAGGAACCAACAAAGCAAACTAGTTAAATATGCAACTATATGAAAATGATAATATGTAGGCTAGTGCAATCATATTGATGAGTGCTTACAAGTAACAAGTAGGAAGATATGATTGTATGGACTTCAAGTCTTGTTACAAACAAGATCCATATGGGCAAACCATGATTCTCATGAAATGATTTGATTAAATTGTGAATGTCATTTCCATAGAAGTGTATGACATATGTGAGATAATCAAGTATGTTTTAAATAAAACGTTTTTAGTTTTATTCAACAATGCTTTGAAATAAATTCAAGTGTGCATTAGAATAAAATAAATTGAGTTTTGCATTATAATCATGTTAAAAAAAATCAATCTTGATTTTGATTAAAATAGAGTTATGGTAGCTTATAGTTAAATATATTGTTTGAAGAAAAATGATATAGACATTTGAAAGATTATTATTCAAAGAGAGAGGTTTTAAACATGATGTTTTGATTTTAAAAACAATTTCAAGTGAAGGATTTGAAATAGAAACTCATCGTACTCAAGAGAATCAATTAAGCCCATTGTCACATATAATCATCTCTAATGGCAGCTAAAGATATGGAAGAGAAATGGTAGATTCTAATGATCTTAATGCAATATAATTGAGAGGATAAATTAAATCATCTATAGATATAAGATTAACACATGTATATATATATATATATATATATATATATATATATATATATATATATATATATATATATATATATATATATATATATATATATATATATATATATATATATATACTCAACTCATCATAATATTAAAAGCTAACTAGTCTTAGTAATAGCTCATATATTAATGCAACTAGAATAGTCATTTAGTCCAATTAGTAAGTATTCTACTATAGATCATAGATAATATTCAATATAAATGAAAAATAAGAAGAATGGTAATAGTCTTATCAACAAGAGGGTTAACTAGCCTAGTATCGTATATACATATATTAGTATTAATGATCTAAAAACATGGCAACCTATAAATTTAATCATATTAATATACTAATTAAAGCATACTCTAGTATAATGTGATATTGATAAGTTTTTGAAAAGAAAACTTACCTAAGGTCCATCTTTTCTTCAAGAGTGGGCATAAGAGTGTTAGAAGACATCTTAAGAGTTTGCCCAAAGCATGTCGAAGTAGCAAAGTAAAATTCCAACGCAATAAAGATCAAGGAAGCTTGATCTGAAATACTTAATCGATCACACCAATCATCATAGGTCGTGTAGATCAAGAATAGTTGTGCTTGAATCCTTTGTCTTGAGGTAGTAACGAACACACCATAAAACCAATACTCCAAAAGTAAAGAACAAAACGCCGAAACATTAAATGACCGCAACAATGTCATAGGCAAATCGTGTGTAGAATGTGAAACAGAGTAATAGGAACCAATAGTCGTCAAAAGTAAGAGAGCAAGGTGAGCAATCCAGAAGGTAATAGTCTCTTCGTTCGTTAACTACCTAAACATGAAAAAGAGCTTGGTACCCAGATTCTCATGGGTCCGAATTGGTTAGCTGAGAACATCCATTGCATTAAAATGCACATGATGAGGATGTCATCGAGAAGTATAAGAATTAATCGAATATTTGTGTTAATTAACAAACAATGACTTTCTTGACTAGAGTGAAAAATAATGGATGTAAATACTATTAGTTCTAAATTTCTCCACTAGGTTTAACAAATTTTATTTGTTTTGATATATTTGTTAAAGAGTCATTTGCAGTAAATCCTAAACCGGTTTTATCATAAAATAACTTTTGAGTGTTAAGTAGATGTTTTAAAGATTTAGAACTATTTTCGAATTTGGCTAACATTTTTGCTTTTTCATTTTCCATTTTAATTTCATGTTTGTAATCTTGGCATTTTTTACATTCAAGATCAATTTCAATATTACTTTCAAGTCTAGACATTTTATCTTCTAAAATTATTTATTTTTCAAAGTTATTTTCAACGAAAATTGAAGATCCAATTTTAAAAATAATTTTTGAGTCAATGTTGCAAAGATGTTTGAAGTTGTTTTCCAATTTTAAAAATTCTAATATAAATTGATCATAGCAAAAATGTTCGGTTTCGGATTGTACCTTATTTGTAGTTGTACAATCTTCACATGCTATATGTTGATCAATTCCATCGTCCATGTCGCTCCATGTTTTATTTGTAGTTTCGCTTAGATCTAGAAGCATGTAGTCCTTGCCATCAATGCTTGCATTCTCATTTGTTTGAATATTCTCACAAGCCGTATTTTCATCGTCTTCTTCGTACTTGTTGCACCATTATTTATTAACACTTTTTCTTCGGATTTGGCTCATGTATTCTTCGTTATTGATACCTTCAATGATCACATCTGAACTAGTAGTACATGTGTTTATTTCAACTAAATATTTATCTATTAAATTTTCTAGAGTAACTATTTCTTGTGCAATATCAAGTTTATTATCTTTGGTTTTACATTTCTCTTGGTGAAACTTTAAAAGACATTTCCAAATATCATTTGCCGTTTTACAAAGAAATAATCTTTCATATTCAACTCTTAGTAGAGTTTTGAAAATAAGTAATTTGTCTTTAGTATTTTTATCAATCTTGGTTGGAAGATTATTATATTGATTTTCAAAATCCATTTTGGTTGGTTTAAGATCACCAATTGAAATGATATGCCAAAGATCAAGATCTATTGATTTCACATAATTTTCAAATTTATTTTTTCATTCAAGAAAATGATCATTTTCAAATAATGGTGGTTTTTGCGTAAAGTCCCGTTCTAGATATTTTTCAAATTCCATAGATCATTACAAGTTTTAAAAGACAATATATTTTAAAAAATCTTGCTAAACCTGGCTCTGATACCAATTGTGGAAAACTAGAAGGGGGGGGGGGTTGAATAGTTTTACGTCTTTTTCGTTTTATTTGTTTTATAAAAGTTTGCTTTTAGAGAATAGACATAAATTTCAAAACTCTTTAATGCAAAATATAGATACTAGTTTATTTACGATTTTGTATAAACACTACTTATATATATATATATATATAATGTTAGGAAAGAATTTACAATTTCATTTATCATATATAAGCATATATATGTATAAGTGTTTTAATATAAGTTTATGTACTTGGTTTGTTTTTGTAAAATTAATGTTATGAATGAATCCTAGTTTGATCTTTATGTGAAATCAATATATGCACAACACAAGCAATTATAACTATGTATGAAATGCTAACAAGTAAATAATCAAAAAGTTAGAGACGGAAATATCAAACCGAGAGACAAAGGATTTATAGTGGTTTGGCTACAAGGACACCTTCCTTGCCCTACTCTACTCCCCGAGTCACCTACTCGAGAGTTTTCTTCACTAGATCAAAAACCTCCCTTATGGCGGAGAAAACCTTACACACCAAATTACACACCACAACTTCGTCACAACTCAATCACAACTTCTACACAACTTCTTCACACCAATTTACTTCACACCTTTCTACTTCACTCCTAGCTTCTTCTCAACTTACTACTTCACTCCTAGCTTCTTCACAACTTACTACTTCCTAACTCTTTTTCTTCACGCCACTTGTTTCTTCACACCTTCACTACTAAGTCCTATCCACTACTCCAAGATATATACTACTTCACAACTTCTAGGCTTCAAGGTCTTCTCAACTTCAAGGCTTCAACTTCTTTGTCTTCACAACTATCTCTACTTCAATATACTACCACTTCTTATTTCTTCTATCACTAATCCTATCCACCTCTACTTCTTCACTTCTAGTACAACTTCACACCTTCAATAAATCTAGATCCTATATCTAAATCTAACTAACCAATGTATACACTATATTCACCAAAGAATGAATGATATACAAGATGAAATGATCAAACAACTTAGATAGCAAGATGATACAAAGTTGTAATACTCCTAGTCTTGATAAATAAAAGTATTCTTCTCTTTGCGCTTGAATGAATAAGGCTTTGGATCACTTGGAAACAAAGGCTTATGAATTATATGATCAAATGATTTTTAAGATTGAAATGGAGGTTTGAATCAGAAGGTTTTTAGTGCAAAAAGGTGAGAAAAATTCCAGGTTTAAGGTGGTATTTATAGGCAACAAAATCTGACAACTGGAGCGTGCCGGTCCCTTTAAATCAAGGTTGGTCCCCCTTAAAATTAAGGGGACCACCCCTTATAATTAAGGGGGCCGTCCAACTGTAACGGCCATAATTTTTGTCTTTTAGTGGAGAAAGTTTATTTGGTGAAAAACTAACTGATTTTGGTTAAAAATTTGAATTCATATATTTAGTATGATTAAAACATTTTTCTTTATTACCAAAACTGTTTTTCAAAAATATATAATAAGTTTATATATTAAAATAAACTTTGTAATAATATCCCTTTGATCTTATAATGCATTAAACACTATGTTTATTCATACCTTAAGTGATTAGATGGTGAAAGTGAATATTTACTACTAAATACTTGTTTACGTCATGATCTTTGGTTTGATGTGTTTTCGTTTTGTGATTATCAAAACATAGAGATATCGAAAGATATGAATAACGTTTTTAGTCATTTATTTATATCAACAATACCCACAACGTCTTAAAAAAGAGAAAATGGAAGATCAATATGGGAAATTCCTAGACATGATTCGAGCTATTCGAATCAATGTTCCATTAATCGATGTTATTGCCGGAATGCCAAACTATGGTAAATTTCTAAAAGAACTTGTTAGTATCAAAAACAAAATAGAACAAATATCCGCAGCCTTTCTAAGTAATGAATCTTCAGCAATAATCCAAAACAAAGTTCCACCAAAATTAGGAGATCCCGGATGTTTTCTAATTCCGTGTAATTTTGGTAAAACATTCTCTTGTAATGCTTTAGCTGATCTTGGCGCAAGTATAAATCTCATGCCATATTCTCTCTATGGTAAAATTTCTCTAGAAACCCTCAAACCTACAGTGTTCGACTAGCCGATTGATCTTTTCAATACCCGGTTGGAATAGCAGAAAATATGCTAGTCGAAGTTGGCAAATTCACCTTTCCTGTTGACTTCGTTATTCTAGAAATGGAGGAAGACAGCAAAGTTCCTCTAATTCTAGGAAGACCATTTCTACACACAGCTGACGCAATAATAAAAGTTAAACAAAGAAAACTAAATTTAGGAATTGGAGATGAAAGATTATCTTTTTTGATTGATTCATCCATGAAACATTCCTACTCTAATGATGACACATGTTTTACCATAAACGTCATTGACAAAATTCTCGAGGAGGATTTTGACAATTTGTTAAACGAATGAGTAGATATTCTTCACTCTCTTGAAGGAACAATTCTCGAAGAAAAACTCTATGCTGAGTTTAAAGAATTTATTGCCATGAGCGAAGAAATTGACATCGATGATGAAGAAGAAATCATTTTCGAACAAATAACTTTCAATTCAAAATACAAAACAAAGAAATCTATCGAAGAACCACCCACTGACCTCGAACTCAAACCACTTCCTAAACATCTTGAGTATTCTTTTCTCGAAGGAACATCTTTGCTACCAATTATAATATCTTCCGAACTCTCAGAAAAGAATAAATCTGATCTACTTACAGTTCTTAAAAATCATAAACGAGCTTTCGCTTGGAAAACTTCAGACATCCCTGGAATTTGTCCTTCATTTTGCAAACATAAAATATAGATGTTGGATGACAAGAAACTAGTTGTTCAAAACCAAAGAAGATTAAATCCTAATATGCAAGAAGTAGTAAAAAAAGAAATAATAAAACCCCTAGATGCTAGAATCATTTATCCCATAGCCGATAGCCCTTGGGTAAGCCCAATTCATTGTGTACCAAAGAAAGGTGGTATCACCATGGTCACAAATGAGAATTAGTACCCACCAGAACAATCACTGGTTGGAGAGTTTGTATTGACTATCAAAAACCCAATGAGGCTACAGCCAAAGATCATTTTCCCCTACCCTTTATGGATAAAATGTTGGAAAGACTGGCAGGAAATGAATACTTTTGTTTTCTCGATGGTTTTTCTGGATACTTTCAAATACCAATCGATCCTCTCGACCAAGAAAAAACAACATTTACATGTCCCTTTGGAACATATGCTTATAGGCGTATGCATTTTGGTTTATGTAATGCACCTGCTACATTTCAAAGATGCATGATTGCAATATTTCATGACATGATCGAAGAATCTATGGAGGTTTTCATGGACGATTTTTATGTCTTCGGAAATTCATTTGGAAGTTGTTTGGTAAACCTAAATTAAATGCTTAAACAATGTGAAGAAGCTAATTTAGTCCTTAATTGGGAAAAATGTCACTTCATGGTTAAAGAAGGAATAGTGCTCGGACATAAAGTATCTGGAGCAGGATTAGAATTTGACAAAGCAAAAATAGAAGTAACAGCAAAATTACCACCGCCTACTAATATTAAAGGCATTAGAAGTTTTCTTGGACATGCCGGTTTTTACCGAAAATTTAAGAAAGATTTTTCTAAAATAACTAAACCTCTAACAAAATTACTTGAAAAAGATGTCCCATTCGAATTCAATGAAGAATGCATAAAAGCGTTTGAAACATTAAAAGAAAAACTCACATGCACACTGTAACAATTCGCAATTTCAGGTTAACTTTTATTCCCGAAAATTTCACTATTCACTTTTTACTATTCACTTTTACTATTCACTTTTCACTATTCATCTCAGAAATTTTTATTTCATATTCTCGTAAGTTAAACTATTTTAACGATAATCCGAGAGTTTGACGCTCGTCGGATCATTTCTGCAAAAATCACAAAGCCGTGTCCGAGATTTACTTTTAGGTTTAAACGTCCTTCTAGCATCCCGATATGTCCATAAAACATTATAAACAATAGAAATATGATTTTCTCTCATTTTAGGACAATTCCAAAAGTTTCAGAATTTTACGTTTTTCAGTTCAGCGTTTTACGCGAATTACGCGTTTTAGACCCGTGTTTCCAGTTTTTAGCAGGGTTTTAGCACCCGATAGAACCTACCACTCATTTTATATTTTATTATGGAGTATATTGACATGTTTGACCATACTTTCAAGTTTCATATTTTTAGGATACCCGGTTTTACGTTTCGTGACTTAAAAACTTACGGTTAGCGATTTACGGAGTCAAAACTAGCTACATACTTAGGATATTATCATCCAAAGACCATGACTACTCATCTAGTCACCCTTATCCTTGGAAAAACGATTTAGGAGGGGGGGGAGTCACCATGTGTGGTTAAATCTTGACTTTAGCCATTAGATCTTACTTAATTACAACTTTGTCACCAAGTTATAGCACTTTCCTAGCCACCTTCCTAACCTCCTCATTCATAGTATAAATACAAGCTCATTCTTCTTCCTTTCTTCACCACAAAAACGCCACACCCTTATATCATAGCATCATGATCCTTTGATCTTCAATATACAAGTTACACTACAAAGTTCAAGGTCTTAGTATTCTCTACCTAGTTCTTAAGTTTGTTTGGTGATTCCATGGTTGAATTAGGAGCTACACAAGGTTACTAGGGCTGAAGTTAAATGGTTTTCACAAGGGTTAGATCAAGGCTAGCAAGGGTTACAAGAGTTATGGTGAAGGGTTTACAAGCTTAGGTTTAGTGTCCTAGTTCTATACTTGACTTCCTTTCTTGAGAAAGCCAAAAGTTGTAAGCAAACCCTTATACACTTTCTTGCTCAATATCATTTCATGCTTATTATGTTTCTTTCATGCTATATATGGTCTTTGTATTGTGTTCATGATGTTTAAAAATGGATAAAACAAGTATTGGTATACATATGTTAACTTATGACAAGCAAACAAGCAAACTAGTGATTTTTATGGAAAACCACGACCACAATAGTATAACTTTGATATTTGACACTTACTTACTGTTAAAGAAGACTTAACAAGGAAAACATAGCAATTTGAATCACCCAAAACGAGTACACGAGTCAAAAGTTATGACCATAAGAAGTTAGCGACACCAAAACGCCGAAACTGCCCATAACCTCCTGTTTGCATTCTGCCAATTTGAAAGTCCCACTTCTGGTCCGATTCATCAAAAAGTTAAAACACAAAAGTTGTCCGGAACGACGTTTTCGTTCAGGAACAAAGAAGCTCGAGACCTGAAAACGCTTTCTGAGTGATAAATTTCTTCAAATTCTTAACAGCCCATTTTTAGACCAAAGTTACTATATAATCATTATAATTAGATGAGACCAAGAGGTCTAATGACCTAAAGCCGAGACCACAACCATGGCTATAGCCAAGGTTGAGTCTCAAGATCATGGTAACAATGACCAAGGTCACGGCAAAGCCACGGCTAAAGACCATATAACTATTAAAGATCAAAAAGCTTATATATATATATATGTTATCAAATACTACAATAGTAGGGAGCCTCATGTGAGGAGTTCATTGAGTAAGCCGTCGAGACGAGTTGTGGATTTACGAGTTAAAGTGTCCTGGCTCCTCGAACGTTTACTCCATGACTTCTGAACTATGTCGGCCCGAACGGTAGTAAGAGATTTACAACCTATACATGTTTCATAGACCACTTATATTCAACGACTTACACTATATACTAAGTACTACATCATGAACATTATGCAAGACATATATTGGCAATTCGTCGTATTCTTAGACGTTACTCCAAACCTAAGTCGCAACGTTCTATTATAGGCTGCTCTTAGAGACTTTCGCGATTCGACTACCATTTTCATTACTCACTACATAGACTTAAGGTGAGTCATAGCCCCTACTCTTTTCGTACTTGTTTTAACTCCTGGGGGGGATACATGCTCAACTACTTGCTTACTTGTACAAATACTCAAAACGTCTATACTTGACTGTGTTATACTTGATTGCTTACATACATGACTGCGTTATACTTAATTGCGTTATTCTATTTATTGACTAGTAGTTGTCTTTGGGAATTGACTCCCAGTTGTCTTTGGGAAGTGGCTCCCAGTTGTCTTTGGGAATTGACTCCCAGTTGTCTTTGATACATCCTAACATTTGCGAATGTTGGATACATCATAAAAGTGAGGTCTTCGGAGATGAAGTAGAGACTCACTTCTAATTGCTTAAATTGTCTTGATGAACTTATACATGTCTTATTCATACTATATATGTTAGCAGTGGGTTGTGAACACACAGGTTACAAGTACTTGATCGCATTATACTTGATTTACAAATACTTGATCGCATTATACTTGATTGTTCTATACCTGATTGTCTTATACTTGATCGCATTATACTTGATTTCATACATACATGATTGTGTTATACTTAACTGCGTTATACTTGATTGTGTTACTGCCAGTGGCTCCAGATTAAGTTGCTGGATGACCATTGAGACTTCCGGTGGCTCCAAATTAAGACCTTGGATGACCATTGAGGCTATTGATACATCCTAACATTTGCGAATGTTGGATACATCATAAACGTGAGGTCTTCGGAGATGAAGTGTAGACTCACGACTAATTGCTTAATTGTTTTGATGAACTTATACATGTCTTAATCATACTATATTGTAGCAGTGGGTTGTGAACACACAGGTTACAAGTCTCTTATGGCGGGACTTGTAACTGAGTGGATTCACGATGCCTTTGCTGTGTGAACATTCTTTTAAGGCTTTTCAACTGTTTTAAGACAAACTCTATGAACTCACCAACCATTGTGTTGACACTTTAGCATGTTTATCTCAGGTTAGTAAGGCGATAGCTAGTGCGTGGAACTTAGAGTCAAGCTGCATATTCTGAAGACTTACGCTTTTATCATTTACCATTCAAAACTTTGTATACATTTATGTATCATACTTTGGAATCTCAAGTTTGTAACTCGGAATTTATTAATCGAATGGTAACTTTTCAAAACGTCTCATTTAGAGTTCGTTTTCTATACCTTGTACTTTGTATTATGAAGTAGCACCCCTATGACACAGTCTTCCGCTGCGGTATTTTGGGGGTGTTACAGATTGGTACCAGAGCCTTGGTTATAGAGAACTAGGTTGCATTTAGTGCCTAGACTATAACTGCTATATACGTTGGGACCTTCCTCTTTATTTGCCTTTCACACAATACATACACTTATGCTTTTTGGTTAGAGGTTTGCTTAGTTCCACGCTGTTAGATGATGTGACTTTAGTATTATAAGGAGCCCCAGAGATTCGTCGAGTCATTAAAAACATGGAGCTCAGTAATAACTAATTAGTTAACTTAATCTTGTGTTTGATGAGACACAAGATTTGAGTTAAATAATATTATTGCTTAGCTTTAGGGATTTGATGACTGGATTATCTTACCATCTGCCTCAGAAGGCGGATTTTGTGTCGGAAATTCTTAAGTAGGATGTTTTAGAATCTCCTTATTTAAATGGATTGGGACGCCTCTTCAGTTAAATAAAGAAATTGTAAATCACCGAACCATGAGTTTATGATCCCTTACTTACATAAATTTGGACGCTTCTTTATGTAAGTAATGTGTTATAAATAAGTGGGCTTAATTGTAGCCGATACAACTCCTTAACCAGAACCTTAGACAAATCAGAGTGAACACCACTATATTAGAGATCCCGAATTCTCTTAGACACATCGTAAGTAGTTAACATCAACTGAACTTCGGGACGAAGTTCTCCTTAAGGGGTACAGACTGTAACAATTTGCAATTTCAGGTTAACTTTTATTCCCGAAAATTTCACTATTCACTTTTTACTATTCACTTTTACTATTCACTTTTCACTATTCATCTCAGAAATATTTATTTCATATTCTCGTAAGTTAAACTATTTTAACGATAATCCGAGAGTTTGATGCTCGTCGGATCATTTCTGCAAAAATCACAAAGCCGTGTCCGAGATTTACTTTTAGGTTTAAACGTCCTTCTAGCATCCCGATATGTCCATAAAACATTATAAACAATAGAAATATGATTTTCTCTCATTTTAGGACAATTCCAAAAGTTTCGGAATTTTACGTTTTTCAGTTCAGCGTTTTACGCGAATTACGCGTTTTAGACCCGTGTTTCCAGTTTTTAGCAGGGTTTTAGCACCCGATAGAACCTACCACTCATTTTATATTTTATTATGGAGTATATTGACATGTTTGACCATACTTTCAAGTTTCATATTTTTAGGATACCCGGTTTTACGTTTCGTGACTTAAAAACTTACGGTTAGCGATTTACGGAGTCAAAACTAGCTACATACTTAGGATATTATCATCCAAAGACCATGACTACTCATCCAGTCACCCTTATCCTTGGAAAAACGACTTAGGAGGGGGGGGAGTCACCATGTGTGGTTAAATCTTGACTTTAGCCATTAGATCTTACTTAATTACAACTTTGTCCCAAGTTATAGCACTTTCCTAGCCACCTTCCTAACCTCCTCATTCATAGTATAAATACAAGCTCATTCTTCTTCCTTTCTTCACCACAAAAACGCCACACCCTTATATCATAGCATCATGATCCTTTGATCTTCAATATACAAGTTACACTACAAAGTTCAAGGTCTTAGTATTCTCTACCTAGTTCTTAAGTTTGTTTGGTGATTCCATGGTTGAATTAGGAGCTACACAAGGTTACTAGGGCTGAAGTTAAATGGTTTTCACAAGGGTTAGATCAAGGCTAGCAAGGGTTACAAGAGTTATGGTGAAGGGTTTACAAGCTTAGGTTTAGTGTCCTAGTTCTATACTTGACTTCCTTTCTTGAGAAAGCCAAAAGTTGTAAGCAAACCCTTATACACTTTCTTGCTCAATATCATTTTATGCTTATTATGTTTCTTTCATGCTATATATGGTCTTTGTATTGTGTTCATGATGTTTAAAAATGGATAAAACAAGTATTGGTATACATATGTTAACTTATGACAAGCAAACAAGCAAACTAGTGATTTTTATGGAAAACCACGACCACAATAGTATAACTTTGATATTTGACACTTACTTACTGTTAAAGAGGACTTAACAAGGAAAACATAGCAATTTGAATCACCCAAAACGAGTACACGAGTCAAAAGTTATGACCATAAGAAGTTAGCGACACCAAAACGCCGAAACTGCCCATAACCTCCTGTTTGCATTCTGCCAATTTGAAAGTCCCACTTCTGGTCCGATTCATCAAAAAGTTAAAACACAAAAGTTGTCCGGAACGACGTTTTCGTTCAGGAACAAAGAAGCTCGAGACCTGAAAACGCTTTCTGAGTGATAAATTTCTTCAAATTCTTAACTGCCCATTTTTAGACCAAAGTTACTATATAATCATTATAATTAGATGAGACCAAGAGGTCTAATGACCTAAAGCCGAGACCACAACCATGGCTAAAGCCAAGGTTGAGTCTCAAGATCATGGTAACAATGACCAAGGTCACGGCAAAGCCACGGCTAAAGACCATATAACTATTAAAGATCAAAAAGCTTATATATATATATATATATATATATATATATATATATATATATATATATGTTATCAAATACTACAATAGTAGGGAGCCTCATGTGAGGAGTTCATTGGGTAAGCCGTCGAGACGAGTTGTGGATTTACGAGTTAAAGTGTCCTGGCTCCTCGAACGTTTACTCCATGACTTCTGAATTATGTCGGCCCGAACGGTAGTAAGAGATTTACAACCTATACATGTTTCATAGACCACTTATATTCAACGACTTACACTATATACTAAGTACTACATCATGAACATTATGCAAGACATATATTGGCAATTCGTCGTATTCTTAGACGTTACTCCAAACCTAAGTCGCAACGTTCTATTATAGGCTGCTCTTAGAGACTTTCGCGATTCGACTACCATTTTCATTACTCACTACATAGACTTAAGGTGAGTCATAACCCCTACTCTTTTCGTACTTGTTTTAACTCCTGGGGGGGATACATGCTCAACTACTTGCTTACTTGTACAAATACTCAAAACGTCTATACTTGACTGTGTTATACTTGATTGCTTACATACATGACTGCGTTATACTTAATTGCGTTATTCTATTTATTGACTAGTAGTTGTCTTTGGGAATTGACTCCCAGTTGTCTTTGGGAAGTGGCTCCCAGTTGTCTTTGGGAATTGACTCCCAGTTGTCTTTGATACATCCTAACATTTGCGAATGTTGGATACATCATAAAAGTGAGGTCTTCGGAGATGAAGTAGAGACTCACTTCTAATTGCTTAAATTGTCTTGATGAACTTATACATGTCTTATTCATACTATATATGTTAGCAGTGGGTTGTGAACACACAGGTTACAAGTCTCTTATGGCGGGACTTGTAACTGAGTGGATTCACGATGCCTTTGCTGTGTGATCATTCTTTAAGGCTTTTTCAACTGTTTTAAGACAAACTCTATGAACTCACCAACCATTGTGTTGACACTTTAGCATGTTATCTCAGGTCTATAAGGCGATAGCTAGTGCGTGGAACTTAGAGTCAAGCTGCATATTCTGAAGACTTACGCTTTTATCATTTACCATTCAACATTTTGTATACATTTATGTATCATACTTTGAAATCTCATGTTTGTAACTTTGAATTCATTAATCGAATGGCAACTTTTCAAAACGTCTCATTTAGAGTTCGTTTTCTATACCTTGTACTTTGTATTATGAAGTAGCACCCCTATGACACAGTCTTCCGCTGCGGTATTTTGGGGGTGTTACACACACCTATAATAGCAAGTCCAGATTGGAATCTTCCATTTGAGCTGATGTGTGATGCAAGTGAAAGTGCTTTTGGAGCAGTACTTGGCCATAGAAAAGAAAAACATTTTCATCCAATATATTTCGCTAGCATAACGTTAAATACAGCTAAAAAAAACTATACAATAACATAAAAAGAACTAATGGCTGTTGTATTTGCATTTGATAAATTCAGATCATATCTTGTTCTATCTAAGACAACTGTTTTCACAGACCACTCAGCCTTAAAATATATATTTAAAAAACTAGATGCCAAACCTTGTCTTATACGATGGGTTTTACTATTACAAGAATTTGACATTGAAATAAAAGATAAGAAAGGTGTTGATAATGTTGTAGCAGATCACCTATCTAGAATTGAAAAACAAGATGGTGATGAGGAAGAATTTGAAATAAACGACTACTTTCCAAAAGAAATTCTAATGAAAATAAATAATGACAAGGAACCTTGGTTTGTCGATTTTGCAAATTACTTGGCTGGAAAAATACTACCTAAAAACATGACATACCAATAAAAGAAAAAAATTCTTTTCCGATCTTAAAAACTTTCTTTGGGAAGAGCCACATCTTTTTAAGATATGTCCTGATGGGATCATAAGAAGATGTGTAGCAGGACCTGAAACCCGATCAATTCTGGATGCATGTCATCATGGACCAACTGGAGGCCATTATGGACCATCCGTTACGGCTAGAAAAGTCCTAGAATCTGGTTTTTATTGGCCAACAATATTCAAAGAAGCTCAAACCTTAGTGCAACTTTGCGATGCATGTAAAAAATGGGAAATATATCAAAAAGTGATGAAATGCCTCTAAAATACATACAAGTATGTGAGATATTTGACATATGGGGTATAGATTTCATGGGACCCTTTCCAAAATCCCATAAGTTCGAATACATACTGGTAGCTATTGATTATGTTTCAAAATGGGCTGAAGCCCAAGCTCTTCAAACTAATGATGCAAAAGTCGTTATAACATTTCTTAAAAAACTCTTTTGCCATTTTGGAGTCCCAAAAGCTTTAATTAGCGATAGAGGAACACATTTTTGTAATCAAATGATGGAAAAAGCAATGAAGAAGTATGGTGTGAACCATCGTTTTTCGACATCATATCATCCTCAAACTAGTGGTCAAGTAGAGAACACAAACAGAGCCTTAAAAAGAATCCTTGAAAAAACTGTAAAAGACAACCCTGCTATTTGGTCTAAAAAATTAGATGACGCTCTATGGGCTTTCCACACAGCATACAAAACACCCAACGAGAACAACACCTTATAAATTAATATTTGGAAAAGCTTGTCCTTTACCATTAGAAATTGAACATCGTGCATATTGGGCACTAAAAAATTGTAATACCGACTTGATAGCTGCTAGAGAAAAATGTATGTTTCAAATACATGAGTTAGATGAATTCCGTTTAAATGCCTATGAAAATTCTATACTATACAAAGAAAGAACGAAGATATGGCATGATCGAAAACTTAAAATCCGTAAAGAATTCAACAAAGCAGACAAAGTACTACTATTTCATTCAAAATATAAATTCAAACAACCGAAATTAAAATCATGTTAGCTTGGATCATACATGGTAAAACACCAAAATCCATTCGGATATGTGGAATTATATGGAAAAGAAGATAAAACTTTTATTGTAAATGGCCACAGACTTAAACTATATCAAGAAGAAGAAAGTTACAATGATCGAAGGGCGGAACTAACTCCCTTCTACCCTAAAACTTAATATAATACGTACTTGTGAGTCTAGCTTAAGACTCTTTGAAAAACAAGCGCTTCACAGGAGGCAACCCGTGTTTTCTATTTAAGTGTGGAGGCATTAATAGCCTTATTATAATAAAAAAAAAATAATAAAAATAAATAAATAAAAAGAGCCCAAAAATATTTTTGTGTGTTTGTTTATTTTTGCAGGTTTTATGAAAATATATGGATGCATGCTGACAAGTCTACTATATTAACTTCCTCCGATAGCCCCGGGAAGTTTCGATCTTTTTCTCGATTATCCTATTTATTATTGTTTAGTCTCTCACATTGGGGACAATGCTCAACTTAAGTGTGGAGGGAGCATAAATAGGATAAGTCGAGCATATTCCACATTATTGTTTGCTCTATAAATTTTTCAAAAATTTTAGGTTCTATATTATAATTTGATAAAAAAAAAATGCAAGGTATATCAATACACATCTAGCACAAATTACAACCCCATTAAATTGTGAGAATATTCTTAGCCTTTATATGAAGTGTATAGCATTTTTGCACTTTCTGGTATATGATATATGAGTGTGCCGGTAATTCATTTTAACTCTAGAACTTGTGCATGTATATCGTTTACTAAATCGCAGTGTGGTTAATTTATAGACGAATATAGATGATGAAAAGGCAAAATACCCACCAAAATCAACCTTATCCTTATCCCGAAACACAAATTACCGCTTATAATCAGCCGGAAATAAATAAAGTAAATTGAAACACTTTTGCTATTATCCTTCTATTTGCTAGCCGCTAGTGGTATAAAAAGAAAAAAAATAATGATGAATAAAGGCAAAGAAAAAATGTATATGCCTAAAGAAAAAAAATATAAAGTGATGATGGCTAGCGATACTATGGATTAGTGATTCAGTATGGTTGTTATATCTCTCAAACACAAACACCCAAGTTATCCCTTATACCTGAAAGAAAATAAGCATTATTTTGCCTTCTTTTGATATATTTGTCTGGTGCTCACGCCGCAATGGTTATGTTTACGTATCTTGTACAAGCCTATGGTAGTTTTCTTGATTTATGTCTGTGCAAATTGAGTGTTCCCATATAATTACCCTTTTGAGCGAAATCATGTGAATTTAAATAAATCCTATGTGAGGTGATCTAGTGTGTATTGATGCCATATATGGAATATCTTGGTTTCCAACAAATAATCTTCCTTCTTGAATTTATCTTTCAAAAGCCTTAATCTGTTTTGTCGCTTACATTGCTTGGGGTCAAGCAATAGCTAAGTGTGGAGGGATTTGATGACGCTCAAATTATACATATTTTATATAGCGTTATTTGTTAGTATCTATATGATTTATAAGGACTTTCGATACTTAATTGCATAAAAATATGTTACAGATCCTCTAGACAAAGATCTTCGCTAGCCAAGGCAAAATGTACAAATTCAAGATAAACCTATGATAAAGCCTATTCCAGATCAAAAGAGCGCCGAGCTTTTATCTCAAGAGCGCCGATTACGGGGGCGAGTATAAATCCATATAATCTAAGTTAAGTCAAGTAAAGCACGCCGACCTTCAGCCTCTATTAATGACCCTTTGGCCCCAAGAAAACTCCTGAAGGTCGCCGTTGTTTATTACCAAGTGCGCCGATATTCTATGAGAAGCGCGCCAATCTTTTGTTCATCAGTGGCGTACTTCAGTGCCTGGCCAGTCAACCTCTGCCAATAAATAGAGTCTCATTTCATACACCAACACTCTTCCCAACAACCAAAAAAAGCTCTGATAATATCCATCTCATGTTCCAATCATTAGGGTGATAAAGATTAAGTCAAAGTTCTAAAAGCGTTGTAATACTGTCTCAATATTAATTGTGGTGATCGCTAGTGACGGTAGTTTCTTCATTACATTAATTCAGAAAGTATGTTGATCATTTCCTATAATATTACCACTGTAAGCATGATTACTAAAGCCATGTTAGGCTAAACTCCTTATGGTTGCTTGGATATGTTAATATAATAAAGTGTTTGGTTATGGTTATGATCTCTTGTTGATTTCTTGTTAATGTTGCAACCTTGCTGTGTTCTAAACTTATAACCATTGTTTATCTCTTTGATTATAATTACTACTTGAAAAGGGTCGAAAGATTTTGGTAGTATTTTATGATTTTCAACATATGTCTATGTATGATGATCAATTGAAGGAGAAATCGCTTTTGTATTGAAATAAACAATAAGAGTTTGAAATATCGCAACTAGTACTTAGACTTGTTAGCCACTCGTTTAAATACTAGCAGAATCACAAACATAAACTGATGAAACGTTATTTTGACGAAAACAACTTGTCATTTGTTAAGAGCAATTGAGATCATTATCATATGCCATCATTGAGTTATAAGAACTATCCAAGTAATCATATCTGTCTCATATTTGAATTTCATAAAAACTGCATAAGTCTTCTAAATCATCTTGATTAGCTAATTGATACATAAGAGCAAACCTCAGTCCCTATGGAACGACCTGGTCTTACCAAAACTCTTTACTATAAACAAGGGTTATACTTTTACCCATGTGTTTTGAGTAATAAGGAAATCGGTAAAATTAGTTTAATAAATATAAATCTTTTAAAACACATCACTCCCCTTAAAATTTCTTTCCCATCGATTAAAGTTTATATGCTGTTTATTTGGTTCTTTTTATATGTGCATTGATAACCTCTGTGTCTAGCTGTGGAATGCTTGGCTGCCATACCCCTCCCACTATTACTTCACTAGCATTATAAGTTAGTGTAAGCTCGAAAGGTTAAATAATATATACATAAGTAATCATTAAGAGTTTACTCGCCTATAATTAAGATACCAATGAGAGAGAATAGATTACGACACTCATCATATAAAACTAGCAATAAAACAAGTGACAAGCTACTTAATCATTCGTCAGGCCTCTTATCTGTATCTGTTATCTATATGTGTACGTGTTCGCCATTCGTTGTATTCTTTCTCATTAATTTTATTATTTTAATTAACTCAATTCGTGCCAGTCTCTCAGACTGAAAACCCCTTGCGTTAGACTAGGTTGTAAAACTAACTTAGGAATTAAAATACTAATAGACATTCTAGGTGTTAATGTTCCACTCGTAGTGATCGACAGTCTACTTACCAACTAGCTACATTGATCGGGTACATTGCTCATTAGTGTGTGTTGTAGGTTATGTCGGCTAAATATAAATTTAAAATTTGATAAAGAATGATCTATACCTACAACGATATACACGCGCATCAGATAAACATAAGTATAACACGAGATTTAAAAGTATTTGGCCATTTCTGATTACACTGGGGACGGTCCTTAATATACACTGAGGTCCCTTAAATGTTGGGGACCGTCCCTGTATAAGGGACCGTCGCCAGTGGGCATGTCTTTGAGCAGAAGTGTAATTAATTATGTATTTGCATTTTTTGTTGTTTTAGTTTATATCTCAAGCATAATCACAATCTAAGAAACAAGCTACACAAACACAACCTTAAATACAAAAAGATAAATGCGAGAAAAGAAAGTAAAGAGAAGAGAAGAGAACACGCAAACCAGACACGGTGATTTATAGTGGTTTGCCACGAAGCACCTCTTCGTCCTACTCCACTCCCCGAGTACCACACTCGAGAGTTACTTCACTAGTTAAGAAGCTCCATTATAGCAGAACAAACCGTAAACCAAGTTTAACGACACTAAGCAGAATGTCGAGTCCTAATCCTAGCTAGAACCAATCTACACCAAGCCTACGTGGCTTCACGAACCAGCACTGTTGTCCACTTTGATTCACCTAATCCAAGTCTTCATACGGACGGTCACCCCGTCCAAGTCTTCACATGAAAACGTTCCACTTGGATTCACCTAATCCAAGTCTTCACACAGATAAGCACTCTTGCCCCACTTGAATATTCACCCGATCCAAGTCTGCACGAACTTTCACTAGTTCCTAGTCTTCACTACAAAGACTTACCACAAGTCCTAGTCTTCACAAACCTAGACCCCTACTTATACAAAGTCCAAGTCTGGATACAACACTTTACAGAATTATATGTTGTCCATTTCTAACCTAACAAATCTAATCACGACTGACACAAGTCAGATCTACTAATATACAGGAATAGAGTTTAGAGGAAGAAGAGAATCGTAACACTAGTTACGTTTATGTGAGGACTCAATAATACTTCGATTCTTGACAACTTCAAGTGTTCTTCTCTTACACTTGAGATAGAGGATGAAGGGATCACTTATAAACACATACCAAAGAGTTATAGCGATCAGAGAAGAAGAAGAAAAGAACATAAAATTTTGTACTAAGAGGATTAAGTTTTTCTGTGGAAAATGGCCCAGTATTTATAGCCAGCTCGAGGAGCAAGGGACGGTCCCTTAAACCTTGGATGGTCCCTTATCAATAAGGGACCACCACCTTAATTAAGGGATCACCCTGATAATTTTTGTCCTTTAGTGGTGAAAGTTTATCTGATTTGGGCGGGAAAAATGGCTGTTGGGGATTTGAAATTCAAACTTATTTTTCTTTAAAACATTTCTTTATAGATACAAAAATAGTTTGTCTAGTTTACGTTTGTAAAAATGTTTTGTGACATTTATAAAATTTAAGGTTTAAGGCCAAAAATATTTTCTTTGATCACTTAACAGAATTGGTATAGAGTTTGTCCATACCTTAAGTTATGAAGACTTGAGCCGTCGAGAGATGTTGATGCGTTTCGACATTACTGATTTGTGTAAACAAGTAACTAGTACAGTTTACGTTATGTATTAAAAGTTACATGTTTGTCATCATTAAAATATAAAGACGTTGTATAGATTAAACATTGTAACGTTTGCACTAACAATCTCCCCCTTTTTGATGATGACAAATATGTGACCGTAACTCATAGCAAAGTGTAAAAGTTACTTTTTTACACTCCCTTTCTCCCCCTTTTGTCGAAGAAAAAAGGTGTCGCCAATGTAGAGGTAGAAAGAAGATTGGCGAGAACTTGAGAGGTAGATTACTTGAGAAGAAGATGTGAGAGAAATGCCCGAGTTGAGAGGAATACTAGAGCATATAGGTTGAAGGATAATCCCCTAATGTATTAGACAATCCTCAATCCCGTCATTCAAATAATTGAGCTTGCATCATCCTAGTGAAGCCTTATTCCTATCGCCATGGTTTAACCAACCACGAACCATGTTCCTAAATACTCACAAGTTCCCCTTAGCTCATTGCATCCCCATTGACTTAAGCATATTCATGAATCAAATATGTTGCAAATGCTTAACATAGCAAGAAATGTGTAGATGCATCAACGATTGTAAGTGATTGATTGGCTCCAAACGGTCAACTAAGTTCACCAGGTGATGGTCAACAAAGTCAAACAGCTTAGAGCCAATGCTCCGCGGAAGTATAAGGTTTCTCCGGGTCGTATGTCCCGACGAGGTGTGAATTGTAAACAAACGGTTATTTGATCGGGTGAATTTGGATGAGAAAAAGGGGTTTATGATTGATTGAACTGAGGAATCTACAATGAAATAGCTTAAACAAGCTATGTGAATAAGACGGGAAGCTCGGAAAAACCAGAAACGATTAAAACCTAAAAACGCGTACGTTATGTTTAAATAAAACGTAGACGTACGAAATAAAACGCGAGTTTTAACAAAATAAAATACTTACAAAAGTGAAAATTACATTTTTATAATCCTACAAATAAAAGAAACTTTTTAGAAAATTAAAATTACTTTTTACACTATTTAATTATTTAATATTAATTAAAAACTATTTATTAATTACTTATTATTAATACTTAAATAACTAAAATACAATACACTATTATTTAAATACTAAAAAGGTGAAAATAAAATTCCTAAACTTATAAAATAACTAAAAACAAGTTTTAAAATTAAAAATAAGTATTTTTGTCTTTTTGTGGTTTTTCTATTAATTAATTACTTATTAATTACTAAATATCTAATTAACTATTTTAAATTAAGAAAATTACCAAATGAACAGTAAAAATTCTAATAAAATTTCTAAAATTACTTTATAACATATAAAAGCTATAAAAAATATAAAAACTTGATTTTACTTAATAAAAACTAATTATGCTATTTTAAACTTAATATTAATTAATAATTAATAAAACTAAAATTAATTCTAATAAATACTAAATAACAAAATAAAAATCTGAAAAAATTATTATAAATACTTTAATATATGAGGAAATTAATAAAAATATAAAAAAGCTAAGTACTTAATTAAAATTTAAAAATGAAATTTAAAATTAAATAAAATTAAATAGAAACTATCACGTAATTTTAAATTTGTTTTTCTTGATTTTTCTTTTACAAATCTATTAAATACTTAAAAACAACAAACTTTTATAAAAACAAACTTTTTGAAAACTTAAAATAAGCCAGAATAAGCAAATAGGTGTGACAGTTGACTAAAGTTGACCAAAGTGGAAATTAGGCTAAAATGAGATCAAGTGGGGCCCACAATGGGTAATTCTGACTTAAATGAGTTTTGTGAACAAGTTTAAGCAAGAAAAAGCACTTGGGGTACTCAGAATAAGCTAATAAGCTATATATAAGCACTTAGAAACTTGGATTTTAACTGAAAATGGGACAATTTTGTGGACTGTCTAGGGGGCACACCAGGGGGATTGGGGGCACAAGCCTGGGTGCATTGGAAAGCCCCCCACCTAGGGAGTTTAAAGAACCAAAACTTAAAACCTGGGGCCCACTGATGAGGGCATGAAGGACCTAGGAAGTTGGGGGTCTGATCTTGGGTGACTGTGTGCAGGGTTGAAGCTTGCCCTGCAAGCTTCTTTAGGGCAAGCTAGGGACTAGGGAAAAAATTGTAAAAATAAAATGAGCATGGAAACTTAAATTAGAGATGGCAGGGAACAAATATAAACAAGTTACAAGTCTTAAGCTAAAACACAAAAATCAAAACAATTATGTGAACTTTTGGAAAAAAAACTGAAAGGGCTAATTTGACTTTTGAAGAAAACTTAAAGTTTTGACTTTTCCCAACTTGTGATTGATCCTACATGCAAGATAAGTTGTATTAAGCTGAAATGAGGCTAACATAAGCTATCTTAACTGATTACACTACTTAAAACATGATGTGCATACCTAAATCCTACACAGTGAGTAGGTAAAATGAGATTGGGCATGAATTTGACTTTCAACCACAGAAACACTGGTTTATATCATTCCACTAACCTACTAGAACCTAATATGATGTCTGTCAACCAAAGTTAATCACAGAAACTCAGATGAGCTCAGGCAAACTCACAGATCCAAACACCCCCTTATGCTAGTAGTTACACTATCAAAAGCTTATTCAGACTATTTATCAATATATCAATGATCCAACAAACATTCAAATTAACTGTAGAAGCTATTTAAATGGTAACCAAGGTTAATGAATGACAAGAGAACCAAATCCACTATTTATCAAAATAGTGTCAAGATGAAGCAGTCAAGATCAATTAGAAACACAAATGATCAAACAAACCTAAATATCTAAAATACTACTAGAAATACATCAAAAAGTATCAATGAGACAGAACTTATGCAATAATAAATCTAAAATAGGAAGATGAATTGAGAGGTAAAAAAAAACATTGAAAGTGAGAACTTACAATTCCATTCCCTAACTGACATAGGGTGAATGTCTAAACCAAGCCTATCTTAGATAGGCTCAAAGCATCAATAACCATGGAATTTTAACACCAGAACCTCCAAATTTACTATCATGAACCCAAATTTGACTTTCGTTGACCATTTTCTATTTTTGTAATGAAGCAGTCCCCTATCTACACTTGAGCTCACAACAAGCTAAATTTAGCTTAAATGAACTAATTGTACTGAATTGGAGGTTTATGAGAATGATTTAAACACAACTTAAATTAAGGATAAAATGCTAAAGTGGACTGCACAAGGATGGAAATAAACTGACTTGCATTAATATTTTTAACTTGAGTACACTAATGAGAATGGAAATTACAAACTCTAATCTTAAACATTACATTAATTAAATTTGAGCCTAAAGTTACATTAAGAATTACTAAAATTAACTAAAATTCACTCACTCCCACTCAGCTTCCATTCTTCTTCTTTTATAATGAGCCATTAGGGTTTCCAGACCCACTGAGCAAATCCCCATCATAATCTTGACCCTTGGTTGAGTTCCTTTGATCCTGACCATTCACTTCATTTTGGCGGGAAGAACTTTATTTGCAACTTGGAGATATAACGTGTGGCAGGGAGTGTTAGTTTGTTGTTTTGTTGTTGTTTGGTTAGGAGTGGAAGGAGGAGGTGGAGTGTGTCAGGGGTGATGATGATGAGGGTGCAGGGTGGAGTGTTAGTTTGGTTGTAGCAGGGCAAGTGGTGAGGATGGGAGGTCAACGAAGGTCAAAGGTTTGGGTGGTATTAAAAATAAACGGGGGGTAACTATTCGGGTGTGGGCCTGATAATGGTTTTGGGCTTGTGGTGGATCAGGCCAAGGCTTGATTGGTGTTGGGTAATAAAGGGTCCAATTTGGCATTTGTAACTTTAATTCACAAGGACCATTTTTGTAGATTTCAAAAATATAAGGACTGATTTTGCCAAACACCCAACATTGCTACAAGGGTAAAATATGCCACAATTTATAAGTACATGACAAAAAATGACATTTTTCCATTTTGAAATTCACGGGGACCAAAATTATCATTTCTGCAAAGTCCAGGGACCAAACATGTAATTTCCTCAAAGTTTTCATCCAGGGATTAAAAGTGACAAATGTGAATTCCCAAGTACCAAAAATGATTTATCTTACAAAATTATCCCGCCAGGGACCTTTTCTGCCAATATTTGAAACTCCAGGGACTAATTTCGTAAATTTCCAAAACTTTCCAATTTTTCACCAAAGGACTAAATATGACAACTTATGATTTCAAAAGGACCTTTGGTGATAATTTTCTATATTTTGAATATCCAGGGACTAGATTTGTAATTTTATAAAAGTTGAGGGACTGAAACTGCCAATTTTGCAAACTTTGTGCGTTTTTCGTTTGTTTTTGCTCGTTTTGCATCTAAAACATATAAAACACAATTTTGAAATATTTTTGGTATTTTGATGCATTTCTGAGTGTTTTTGTATGTTTTGCAGTTCAGATTAGACAAAAAATGATGAGTGTTTGAGCACTCATCAGTGATTTTGACATTTGCAAAAGCTCCCCCTTGGTGTATGCTTAAAACTTGTTTTGGCTACCAAAGAATCGAGCGATGAAGTAAAGCTACAAAACAAAGTTAGTAGACAAGTGCACACAAATATATAATGATGATATATATAGGAAGACATTATTGGAGATTAATACATGCATGACTCAAATATGATTATTCTAAAGCATGGCATGAAAGGGATTGAAACTAAACATATATAATTGTTGATTAACACACCATTCACTAACTTCTTCCAAGATAAGTATCTAGTGTCTAGGTGATATATGCTCCTAGATGAGGATGAAGATGACTCTCTAAAGTGGAGAAGTGGGAAAGGATGAACCGAAATAAAGAGAGAATGTTTTGAGCCAAAGTTTGGCAAGGATGGTGTGAAGATGAGAAGGAAGATAGGAGACTTTATATTTGAAGGCAGTGTTTTAATTTAGGCTTATGTTGAAGGGGATGAGAAGAAATGTGTGTGGGAAAACAATGAAAGGACCGTTTACACTTACAATGAGTGAGGATGAAAAGAAGTGAGGAAGATGGGAAATTTTGAGATGGTACATACTATCCTAGTTTTGTTGGATGTTTTATCAAGAAGACGTGGATGTGATAAAAGAAGAGGAATGGTACTATGGACTCTTAATATGGTCTAGAGAGTGAAGAAGTGGAAGAGGAAGTTCTTGAAGGAATTCTCATAGGTGATATCAGTTGTATAGATAAGTCCTAGAAGGAAGAAAATGAAGGATCAGAGATGACTAAGGAGAGTGAAGAGGTTGTCATTTTGGACAAGGTAAGGTATAGGAAGGTTCAAGGTAGTGTTCACCTAAATAGAGGGAAAGAAGCTGGTCTAGAAAGTGGTGAGTGAGGGTACATAAAAAGGAAAACAGTGAACCAGTTCATGATACAACTACTAGGGATGGTCCTTCAAACAAGGGACGGTCCCATATATATATAAGGGACCGCCAGTATGTTTTTGGGGACCGTCACCAGTGGGGTGCAGAGTCTCTCTAGTTTTCTCTGTTCTTCCCAGATGAAAGGATAGGAGTAATCAAAGGATTGATCATGTGAGAATCATATTGCCATTAAGATAGAAAAGAATTGGGCAATAATGATTAAGGAATGATTTAGGGATTTGGTGAAGAATGCTTATAGAAATGTTGGGATTATATGAAAAGTGTATATAATCATTTTTTGGGATTAGGAGAATTAACAAATGATTGGAGGAGAAGTGTAGGAAGAATATAGAGAAGTGTGGGAGTAATCTTTCCTAGACAAAAGAGTGGATTATTTGGAAGAAGCCGAGATTGTGACACTAGAATCCCTAAAGGAAGATTACGATCTAGTGTGATGAGAAATAATCCTAGTTGCATAGTAATCAAGGATTTAAGCATGTAAGCCATTTAAGCATGCATCTCATAATTATCAAGGATATTAACATGTAAGACTATATGACATCTAAAAGGTTATCATGATAGGCATACCTAGTCCAACATAGTTTAGATGCACAAATAACACGTAAGTCATGTAAAGAGATGCATAAAAAACATGATTACTATGAATACAATCATTAAGTAAAACATGTTGACATTTAGCACATAAGAGCATGTATCATAGACGTATATCAAGAAATATAGCATAAGACAAGATAATCAAAAGCAAGACCTTCCTAATAAACATGCATTCAATAATTAAACAAGTAGGCATTGAGCATTTAAGAGAGCATCAGGACATTTTAGTCATATTTCACAAGAACAAGTTGTTGTTTTCAAAAATTAAGCACATATATGCAACTAGTCTAGGTTTGTCAAGAAGAATCCTAATTACTACTTGTTTAAAGTGCACTCCTAATGGGAGACAAAGATCATCCATGTAAAACATCTTCAGTCAAATGTAGGAATTGAAAATTTTCAAGTTAGAGAATGGATATGAGATTATTACTAGCGTTGCTCAATTAAGGCTAAACATGACCATTTTTACGGGTTTACCACAAACCCAACTTCTCTCCTAGAAGCAATTCAACCGTTAGGTCAAATTGAATTTCTAGTGCAATAGGTTCTCTAGTAGCCATTCTCATATTAGAAGAATTGGAATTCTTATATTTTTCCAATGAAGTTTTCCAAATATGATATTAGCCAATTCCGCTAATACATGTCCTAACCATATTTTAAAGGCTAGTTAATGAAGACGACTTGTCTTACACAAAATCCTTACAAAAGCAAGCACAACATTTAAATATGTGTTTGAGATTTGGAGGTTGCTTGGTTTCGATGGTGTATTACATGACCTTATGGATGACATCTTTGTTTGTTGAGTTGTTATTTTAACATATTTTGGTTTCAAGAATACTCCAAAGTAAATCTTGAGAAAGAGAGTCTAATTAGGGTTACTCGCCTTAATAGATCTTGTAATGGTTTACGTTTAATCATTGAGAGAAAAAATATTGTATCTTTAGACAAATATGCTTATTTAAAATGATAAACTTTTCACTCTTATGAATTGCTTATGAAAACAAGTATTTTAGTTATAATGTGATTAACAAATTTTACTTGTTTAAGTGGTGACACACATGGTATTAGGTTTCTTACAAAATCTAATATCCTATATATTTTAAGCAAGATATGACGTATTATGTGTGACATTTTTACTTGACATGTGATGTTGAGTCTTGACTCGTTCATGAGCAAAGTCTACATATGTTGTTTGTTTGTTCGTGTTTGGTTTTTCAGAAATTACACATTTACAAATTGCGTTGCAACGTAAATTGCTTGAACATTTCGGATGAAACATCCAAGTCGCCAATCTTACTTCGTTGTGTATTTTAAGCATATTCTAAACATATTAGTTTAATATTTGGAAGACAACCATTGGACAAGAAGACTCAATATGACATCATCAACACAAGTGTGAGTTATGATCCAATGCATATTCTTTTCGTCTTGAGAAGGACGTCATTATTTTCATACCAATCGAGTATGATTGAGTATGTAGGTTCAAGATAATATATTTCGCTATATTTTGATTTTATTTTGAAGCTAAAAAAACAATGATTCCAAATTCATGTCCACACTCAAAAGCTTGTCAATTAGATTCGATAATGATATCAATCACAATTTGAATAATGAATCGATCTATGCTCAAAATCTTTCTTGATCCTCACGACCACTCTTTTTTAACAAAGAAAATAGATAAAGATTTATGGAATGTGCTCCATCAACTTTAATACTAGTTATATGTATGAGGTTAATAATAATGACATGTTAACTTACTAATTCAAGATTGTCATTTATTGTTGTGTGTAAAAAACTATTTATTATTACGTATAATATGCATTGCTTTTGACATTTCATGAGTATAAAAATAATTATCCTAAATATATTTATACAATACACAACTTATGTACAAATAGTTTTTGACTATATGTTTGAAAAAATTAGTGTGTGTTCAAATACATGCAAGGTTCAAAAATATATTTTCTTTTACTTAAATACTAATGTATCATTATAAACCTTTCTCTTGATTAGAAAACCCATGCCCAACCAAGACAAGTGCATGTAATGTTTTAGAAATTATGTTGAAGATTTGATTAAGTGTTAAATATTTTAAGGTGTCATTTTTTAACACTTGAACCTTTGGAGAGATGATTGTGTAAGACAATTATTTTCGACAAACATGATTAATCAACTTAGTCTACATATCAAAGTGAGTTAATAAAACATTTTAAGATAAGCAAGCAATCAAAGACACATAAGCAAGTAAGGTAATTTATGCCTAATGCAAGAACAATTTTGCATAACACACATAAAGATATTCGTTATCGTTTTGTGTGTTAGATACAATAAAGTATACTTGCTTGATTTTTGTTTAAAAAGAATTTTCCTCCCCATTTCAAAAATAAGTTGAGATTAATATTTTGAAAAGATAAGAACTCCATTTTTTAAAGATTTGTTGACTAGAAGTGTTCGACTCGAAAGAAAGTGTAAAATGCAAGTTTTACGTTAAAACATAACACAAGATTTTGATAACTATGTATTTTGAATTTACGACTTCATTAAGTTTGGAATCAATCCTTGCAAGTATTTTAAATGAAAGCAGACTCAATTAACTTTAAAACGGCGGGTGGCACGACTCCTACAGACTTACGGTTGATTTTATATGAACTTTCAAAGTTGACACCATTCTGGTGGAGGTCCCTTAAACAGCCGACAGTCCTTTAGTGATAAAGGACCGTCCAGAGATAAGGGACCTCCACCAGTAAGCCAAAAACATATTTTTTTGTGTAAAAATTCATTTTCTTCAAGCTAGTATACGTAGTGCATTTGACCAACAAAACTAGTACGAATTAAGCAACAAAGCATTTTAGCACAAGTTTAGAAACTAAACACTTTTCATATTTAATCCCTCTTAATGAGAAATTTGATACGTGGACCGTACTCTAGTTTAAAAACCATTTGTTTTGAAAACTATAGCGATGTGGCTCTGATACCAATTGAAGAAACGTAGAGAGGGGTGAATACGTTCTTGTATAAAATCTTAAATGTTTCGTATCAAATTCCTTTTCAAGTGTGACTAAATATGAATAGTGGTTATGTCACTCATAACAAACATATATGTCACTCAATTACAAGTATACAAGCAATCACATAAACATAAGTATAACATGGGATTTAAAAGTATATGGCTATTTTTGATTGCACTGGGACGGTCCCTAATATACACCGATGGTCCCTTAAAAGTTTGGGACCATCCATGTATAAGGGACCGCCGCCAGTGGGCATGTCTTTAAGCAGATGTGTAATTAATTATGTATTTGCATTTTTTTGTTGTTGTTTTAGTTTATATCTCAAGTATAATCACAATCTAAGAAACAAGCTACACAAACACAACCTTAAATGCAAAAAGATAAATCGAGAAAGGAAAGTAGAAGAGAAGACGCAAACCAGACACGGTGATTTATAGTGGTTCTGCAAGAAGCACCTTTTCGTCCTACTCCACTCCCCCAGTACCACACTCGAGAGTTACTTCACTAGTCAACAAGCTCAATTATGGCAGAACAAACCATACACCAAAGCTTACACCAAGTTTAACGACACTAAGTGGAATATCGAGTCCTAACCCTAGCTAAAACCAATCTACACAAAGCCCACGTGGCTTCACGAACAAGCACTCTTGTCTATTTGGATTCACCTAATCCAAGTCTTTACATGGACGATCACCCCATCCAAGTCTTCACACGAACACGTTCCACTTGGATTCACCTAATCCAAGTCTTCACACGGACAAGCACTCTTGCCCCACTTGAATCTTCACTCGATCCAAGTCTTCATGAACTTTCACTAGTTCCTAGTCTTCCCTACAAAGACTTACCACAAGTCCAAGTCTTCACACACCTAGACACCAACTTATACAAAGTCCTAGTCTAGATATAACAATTTACGGACTTACACATTGTCCATTTATAACCTAACAAATCTAATCACTACTCATACACAAGTAGGATCTACTAATATACAAGAATAGAGTTTAGAGGAAGAAGAGAATCGTAACACTAGTTATGTTTGTGTGTGGACTCTATAACACTTCGATTCTTGACGACTTTGAGTGTTCTTCTCTTGCACTTGAGATAGAGGATGAAGGGATCACTTATAAACACATACCAAAGAGTTGTAGTGATCAAAGAAGAAGAAGAAAAGAACATAAAATTTTGTGCTAAGAGTGACGAGTGCTCAAACACTCATCATTTTTGGTCAAATCTGAACTGCAAAACATACAAAAACACTCAGAAATGCATCAAAATACTAAAAATATTTCAAAATTATGTTTTATATGTTTTAGATGCAAAAAGAGTAAAAACAGATGAAAAACGTACAAAGTTTGCAAAATTGGCAGTTTTAGTCCCTCAACTTTCAAAAATTGTCAAAACTAGTCCCTGGATATTCACAATATGGAAAATTATCACCAAAGGTCCTTTTAAAATCATAAGTTGTCATATTTAGTCCTTTGGTGAAAAATCTCAAAAGTTTTGGAAATTTGCAATTTAGTCCCTGGAGTTTCACTTTTTGGCAGATTTGGTCCCTGGTGGGATATTTTTGAAAGAAAAATCACTTTTGGTCCCTGGAAAGTCATAAAAGTCATTTTTAGTCCTTGGATAAAATGTTTGGAGAAATTACAATTTTGGTCCCTGGAGTTTCAAACTTTGTCAGTTTTAGTCCCCGGGAATTTGAAAAATGGAAAAATGAAAATTTGGTTCTTGGTTTATTTGGTTCTTGGCATCATTAGTCCTTGTGAATACTTTTGGAAAATTACAAAATCAGTCCCTTTGGTTTGCATGAATTACACTTATGGTCCTTTGTTTTATTTAAACCAAATACCAAAACCAAAATACAAATCCAACCTGATCCAACATAAACCCCAAGCCCAAACCATGGCCCAATCCAACCCTTTTTATAATATAAGCCAATCAAAAAGTCCACCCTAGTCAAACCATAGTCAAACCAATACCCACGGTTTACTGTTCATCCCTAACCTTTAATCCCCCCTAATTACCAGTAACCTGTCTCCCCCTCCTCTCCAATCACCCACCAAGTCCACCAAACACTCAACCTCCCACTCATCATGCCCTCTCCTCATAAATGCTCTCACCAAACATCACCAAACCTGCCAATTGCAAGTTTCCCGCCAAAACCATTTTTAATGGTTGAGATCAAATTAAGCTATCCCACGGCTGGGATTTGATGGGGATAGAAAGAGAAAGCTTCCAGGAACCCTAGAAGTCAATATATAACCAAAAAGAAGGCAAGAAGAAGCAGTAGTAGTTTAGGTTAGAAATAGTGTACTGTAGCTTTCATATTTAGTTAAATATTTCATGTTCTGTTGTAATTTTTAATTAGAAATCCTTGTATTGACTAGCTTTAATGAATTAAAAACTTATGTTAACCTTTAATTTCAATATCTCAGTTTAACTTTTAATTTTGTGTTTTCAAGTAAAAATTCCATATTGATTTTGTGGTGCTTTCAGTTGTTGTTTCTTGTTAGTTTAAGCTCACAGGAGCTAAATTATAAGCTTTTATAAGTTCTTTGAGTATCTAATTCAGTTTTTACTAAAATGTCAAAAATCAAGAAAAATCACTAGAAAATAAAAAATCACAAGAAGAAGAAGAAGAAAGGCAAGTAGCTGGGCAATTCTGGGATGTTTATGGTTTAGAAGCTCTTGGGAGTATAGGATGATGGCCTGATTTCTTGTTCACTTTGGTCTATGCCTTGGATATATTGTAAGACTTTTTCACAAAATTTTTAGTATAATCTGTTACTAAGTAGTTTCTGTGTTTTTGGTTGTTTGTTCTTAGTTATTAATGCTAATTACTTGTTTCTATAAGCTTGTATATCAATTCCATGGGTTAATTTGTCCATTTGTTTTGGAAATCTTCAATTTCAGTTTATAAGGGGGTGTTTGGATCAGCTCTCTGCTATCTATTCTAGTTGTTGTTTTGTTGTTATTTTAGTGTAGACATACTGTATTAGCTATAGTTAGGTTAAGTTAAGCTTAAAATCCAAGTTCTAACCTGCCAAAGTCAAAATCTCATTGCAAAATCCACAACAGTCCACTGAGTGGATCTGTTGGTACTATTTTCACCAATTGGGTTTAAAACTTGTGTATTAATCTTAATTTGGTCTTAAATTAACGTATTACAACTTATTTGGCTTGTTAGAATCATCAAAAGTTCATATTAGTCAACTTTTCAAGTTTTCATTCAAAAGTCAAATATGCATTACTCAGGTTTTTCCAATATTCGCAAGAATTAAATTGATTTTTGTGTTATGAGTTAGGCTGTGAAACTTGTTTCTATTCATTGTCTACCAGCTCAACTTTCATGTCCCAACTTCCTTTTATTTTTGCAAATTTTCTATTGTGTCCCACATCACATCAAACACACCTGCAGGGGAAGTGACTCCCCTGCTGCAGCAACACCACAGTCCCAACACCACCACTTGGTGGTGGTTTTCTGGCCACCACAGTGGTCCCACAAGCCCCCACTTAGTTCCTTTCAACCCCCCTCCTACCATACTTCAAGGATTGACCAATCCTTTGACCTCATACCTTGTGGACCCTACCTGATTTAGCCCCTAAAATCTGTCCCATTTTTCAGTTTTCAAACAAGAATTGGAGTGCTTATTCATACCTTATGGCTTATTCAAGTTGCTTATTTGAGTGATTTTGGTTTTAACATGTCCACACAACTTAGGTGAACCAGATTCAACCATTGTGGGTCCCACTTAAGCCCATTTTAGCTCATTTCACCATTTGGTCAACAAAAGTCAACTGTGGTGCTAAATAGCATCCACAGTGCTTATTTTTAAGTTGTAAAAAATTTGTTTTCACAAAAGTTAGTTGTTTTTAAGTATAAAATAGATTTGCAAAAAAATATCAAGAAAACCAAATTTAATTATAAGTGATAGTTTCTATTTAATGTAATTTAAATTTTATTTTTCATTTTTGGATTTTTATTAAGTACTTAGCTTTTTTATATGTTTATTAATTACCTTTTATATTAAAGTAATTTTTGTAATTTTCTCAGATTTTTATTTTGTCATTTAGTATTTATTAGATTTAATCTTAATTTTATTAATAATTAATTAATAATTAGTTTTAAATGGCATAATTAGTTTTTATTAAGTATGACCTAGTTTTTATATTTTTCCTAGCTTTTATATAATATAATATATTTTTAGGAATTTTTCTAGAATTTTTACTATTCATTTTCTATTTTTCTTAATTTAAAATAGTTTAATTAGGTAATTAATATATAATTAGTAATTAATTAATAGAAAAACCACAAAAAAACAAAAATACATATTTTTAGTTTTAAAACTTATTTTTAGTTATTTTATAATTTTAGAAATTTTATTTTCATTTTTCTAGTACTTAAATAGTATTATATTGTATTTAAGTATTAATAATTAGTATTAATTAGTATTTAATTAATATTAAATAATTAAATAATGTAAAAATTAATTTTCTTTTTCTAAAAATTTTCTTTTATCTTTAAGTTTGTAAAAAAGTCATTTTCACCCCCTGGGGGTTTTCAGATTTCAGTTTTCACTTTTTATTTCGTACGTCTACGTAAATTTAAATCAGACGTATGTGTTTTAAGTTTTAAACATTTCTGGTTTTTCCAACTTTACAATCTTGTTCATATAGCTTATTTAAGCTATTTCCTTGTAGATTCCTTAATGTAATCACTCACAAACCTTTTCCGTCTAGATTCACCCGATCACAGACCCGTTTTATAACCATTACACCTCGTCGGGATATAACGACCTGGTGATACCCTTTATTACCCGGAAGCATTGGCCTAGGCTCTTCGACTTTGTTGACCATTCTTTGGTCAATATAAGTTGACGGTTTAGCATCAATCAAAGAGGATTAAGTTTTTTTGTGGAAAATGGCCCAGTATTTATAGTCAGCTCGAGGAGCGGGGGACGATCCCTTAAACCTTGGACGGTCCCTTATCAATAAGGGACTCCCACCTTAATTAAGGGACCTCCCTGACAGTTTTTGTCCTTTAGTGGTGAAATGTTATCTAGTGAAATTTTATCTGATTTAGGCGGGAAAAATGGCTGTTTAGGATTTGAAATTCAAATTTCAAATTCAAATTTATTTTTTCAAAACATTTCTTTATAGAAAAAAAAGTAATTTGTCTAGTTTAATTTTGTAAAAATGTTTTGAGACATTTATAAAATGTAAGGTTTAAGGACAAAAATATTTTATTTAATCACTTAACAAAATTGGTATAAAGTTTGTTCATACCTTAAGTGATGTAGACTTGAGCCGTAGAGAGATGTTGATGCGTTTCGACATTGATGATTTGTGTAAACAAGTAACTTGTGCATTTTACGTTATGTATTGCAAGTTACATATTTGTCATCAATAAAACATGAAGACATTGTATAGATTAAATGTCGTAACATTTGCATTAACAAAGATGGTAACATTCCTCATTTAGGCTGTCATGTGCATCACTACAATAGTCCAATAGGTCATAGTAGTCCTACTACGAGTGATCATAACAGCTCTACTAGTGAGAATCTGGAAGCTGTAACACTTGATGAAAATCATATAAGTTCAGAGGGTCATGTCCTTTTGAACGACGGAAAAATGATAATGGTCTTAGAAGGTTTTCTAGGACTCCTGTTTTTTCAAATAAATTCAATGATTTTGTTGTTGATTGTAAGTTTAAGTATGGAATTGAAAAGTTTGTCAATTATTCTGATTTAAACGCTGGTAATTGCTGTTTTGCTACAGAATTAAACAAAAATACTGAACTTGCTGGTTTTTGGGATGCATCAAAGATAAAAACAGGACTTATGCAATGCATAGTGAGATGGAGGCTTTTTATAGAAGTAAGACTTAGGAGATTACAAATTTGCCTCGTAATAGGAAAGCTATTGGTTGTAAATGGGTATACAAAATCAAATCTAAGTCTAATGGTGAGATTGAAAGGTATAAAGCTAGACATGTTACAAAGGGTAATAGTCAAAATGAAGGCATAGATTTTAATGAAACATGTTCTCTTGTTGTGAAAATTGTTACTATAAGATGGCTTATAAGTTTCATTGTGCATAATAACTAGAACATTTTTCAGTTAAACATTAATAATGCTTTCTTTTATGGTGATTTGCATGAAACTGTGTATACAAAATTACCTCATGGTTATTTTTCTGCTAATGATAAAAGAGTTTACAAACTTAATAAGTCCTTATATGGTTTGAAACAGGCTCCTAGATAATGGAATGAGAAGTTGTCTAATGCTTTGATTGAGTCTAGGTTTGTTCTGTTTAAAAGTGATTTATCTTTATATACCAAAACTAGTAAGGATTTATTCATAGCTATTTTGGTTTATGTTGATGATATTAATGTTACCGGAACCGTTTTGTAGGTTACTTATAATACTAAACACGTATGGTTTTGTGTTAAAATGGATCGAGTGTGAAGAGAACTAGTGAGAAGTTAGAGAGAGAAAGAGTAGAGAGTTGGGAGCCTTTTTAGAGAGAGAAACAAAGAGATATTAGATTAGTGCAATGAAAGGTCCAACCCCTTCCAAGCTAGGGAAGGGGTATTTATACTTACAATTAAACGCCCCCTGAAACGGGCTGTGGAGCGAGCTGACAGTGGGTAAAAGACCCGACCGGACTCCACAAATACTAACTAATACTAAACTATATTCTAACCAATTAGATAAATACTACGAGCTACAATATGCTAAACTACACTCGGGGTGACCGAGTCTTCATGTGAATAAACGTATTCTAACAATCTCCCCCTAAGGGAGGTCACCCCGGAAAATAAATAATGAATCATAGCACTCAAGTCTTTGACGACATCTTTATAGCTCGTAGTCTTTTGATTCTTCATTGTTGATATTGTTAGGTCACGAGTTTAATAACATAATCACTAAGATAGATCTAGAGAGAGAAAGAGAGTAGAGAGAGAGAGTGGAAGGAACTCTTAAGAATGGAATGAAAGAAAATGAAATTACCAAGAGAACCAACCCCACTCAAAGGAGAGGTTACATAGTATTTATAGGTGAGGACTAGGGCAACACTCCCTTCCTCCCTATCTTGAAAATGAAATGGGCTTAAGGCCCATGGGCTTGCTACATAAGCCTTAAGTTATAATAAACATACAAGCCTTAGCAACCTATTACAAGTAAATGACCGAGACTTGATAAATAGTAAAACTACGTTCCCAACAATCTCCCCCTAAGGGTCGGTCATCAAGGTTGCTTGACGTCTTCGTCTTAATCTTTGACTTTCAAAGCTTTAGACGTCTTCTAAATCATTCATCGTTCTTTGTTCTTAGTTGATGTAGTAGTGATCATCTTATTACAAAATGTAATGACCGAGACTTGAATAAATATACAAGTACGTTCCCAACAATCTCCCCCTAAGGGTCGGTCATCACGGTTGCTTGACGTCTTCTTCTTTGTCTTTGACTTTTGACTCGTATAACTTAAGACGTCTTCAAAAGAGAGTGGGTGTTCTTTTGCTTCATTGTTCATTGTTCGTAATAGATGTGGTAGTGATCATCTTATGAAGTTATCTGCCATGCGTCACTTCTGCGTTTGTGGTGGTCGTCGTCCATTCCAACATGCTCATACACCTTTGAACTTAGACATTCACATGCACGTATTTCCCTTTCATTCACATAGATCTTTAGTCCTTAAACTTTGTAGATTCTTCTTTTTGGCGTAGAATCTAATTTTGAACATTGTGTTGCTTAGATCTTTGAGGGAGCTTTTGTTGACTTCAAGATGTATGTATGAGCATGCGGAATCAGTCTCCATGGAGATGATATGTCCCTGAAAGTAAACAGTTAGCAATAAACAACCGGTACTTACAGATAATAAATTAGAGATCATCAACAGCATAGTGTGAAGACTCCTTCTAACCCTTATCAAGGCCGTTCCCATATCAGATACTCCCAAAGGAGCTTACGAGACCTACTAAGTAGCTCAATGACTGGGTGAGTCACTGGGGATCACTCCACGACTGTAGACCGTTAGAAACCACCGCAAACACTAAGCGTAACTCACGAGGAGTTACCGAAGTGACCTGTCAAGGCTGTTAGATGATGACCCTGACAGGAGTTTCCGTTCAATCATAGAGAAATACTTATGCAATTCTCTCATAAACGTTCTAGGCAGATTGCTAAGATCTGCGAAGGACTCGATAATTTACAGCTGGTGCCCATTGATGTAGAACACCAGTTGTAGAAATACTAAGTGTTCCTAAGAGATCTTTGATGTATCTCATGGCTCTAGACTTGATAAGTGCTCACTTAGGTTTCCTATATGGAGACTAGGGAGGGGTCTCCTGCTTCAATATCAACTATCTCTAAAAGATAAGTCGATAGATTACACTGGTTCCCCGTGAGAATGAAACAAGCTCTTTTAAGAGAACTTGAGTGGTTAAGAAGGTTTAGTGCATTGCGTCACTGGATCCATGACGACTTAATCTTCAATACTGGTGTTGTCTTTGCAACAACCAGTAGCATATGAATTGAACCCGGTGTCTGCCCTAAGGTTGAACATATGGAGGGCTATTTCTTTTCACCCTTTTCTTTACTTTTCTTTTTAATTCTTCAACCCCTTCTTTCTCCTTTCATTCTTTACTCCTTTTTTCGTATCTAACTATTGGTGATGTCCTTGGGTAGATCCCTCCGGCTTAGGTGGATCATAGGACGATTATTTCCTAACCTTAGTCACCTTATAACTCCATGACTATCCTATAATTGCCATTGAAACCTTTGAAAATCTCTCAAAGTGTTTGTGTTTCTCAAACATTTTGTTTAACACTTTGAGAGTTTTATGTTTTTCTTATGAAGGGCTCCCCCTTCACATGTGCTCATATGTATTTAATAAATTTGCACATGCGGGAGGAGCGAGCACTTTTTGAATTGATCCACTTTCAGTGAACAAGACCGATTCGAGACACGCTTACATCACTAGTTAAACTAGCTTGAAGTTATTACCCGGCCTGGTCAAGTCCACAGAAAGTTTCTCGAAACGGTACATTTCTACTAAGACTAATCCTTTTCGAGACACGCTTACGTGGCTAGTTAAAGAGTTCCATTGTCAGCTTTTAGGTGACAACTAGCTCTAGTAACTAACTTGATGTTATTACCCGTCGAGGAAAAGTCTTTTCAATTTTACTAACTTTTATGTTTCGTCAATTCCTGGGTGAATCTGAGTCTAGCTCGCATGAGATTTGACATTTCAGCAACTTTTAACTTTCATATTTTAATCACTTTCCTTTTCTCCCCCTCAAAAATAGCATATAAGATGTTGTTTTTGAGAAACATTTGATTAAAATATGCTTTTTGAGTCTTATGGGGAGATATCAACAAGAACTTTTGGTTTTCAAACGATGAATTTTTTTTCAAGTGCTCCCCCTCAACAAGTGAATACTCATTGAGGTGAAATACTTGTCTTTTGAGTAGAATTATGAAAATCAGAAAATGTTTGATTAATTCTACTCAAAAGTAAGAAGCCTTCGCTCCTTATGTAAGGATTGAGGCACTGAAGCGTACCTCAGGGTCCTTTCAATACAAGCTCGGGTTGTACACTGTTATGTGTGCACAAGCCAACAAAACATGATTTTGAAAAAGCATTTTGATTTTGAATACTCCCCCTCAAAACGAGCATGTGTTTTGACATTTTTAAACTTTGGAGTGAATTGGGGAGTAAAGGTTTGAAAAATCTTGAGCAAAATTTTGAAAAGTTATGAAAAACCTTTTGAAAAATTTTGAATAAATTTTGCTCAAGATTAAGAAGTTTTAGATAAGCTTCGCATGAAAAACTTCTTATTGTTTTTAAGGATAAGTGCGCGTTTGGTTTTAAAGAACGGTTTAGCAAGGCACTTTCCTTTCTTTGAAACTCGAGTTGTACACTGAAATGTGTGCACAAGTCGTTGTTTTGATAAAAAATTAGTTTTCTTTAAACGAAATACTCCCCCTCAAATAATGAAGTTTATTCAAGAGATAGTCTTCTTGAGCAGAATTTTGAATTGTATTTTAAAATACTTTTTGAAAATTCATTAGATGATTCTGTTCAAGGTTTTAGAAAACATGATCAAGTGTTAAACAACAAAGAATGCTTGAAATTCAAAACTCTTTTACTGTTAAAAAGTTGTTTGAGACCCGGAGTCTCTCTTTTGAGTTTTAAAATCTAAAAAAGATTTCCATCTAAAGTTGAACCTCATGGGTTCTTTTTGAAGATTCGTTTTTGAGATGCATGGAAAACATCCGGTATTTGGGATGTTCAGATCAGAGACATTCTTTTATTGAAGCCAAAGCATTCCTAATTGTGAAAATTTGAAAGGTTTTGAATGACTTTGCTTTGGTCTCCACACTTGCTTTACCGGTGTAAAACGAGATGTAGAGTTTGGAAAAATTTGTTTCTCACCATTTTGAATCCTTTTACCAGTTTAGCCTTTAAACACATTTTGCCCTTTGACCTCAAAATCTGTTCCATAAGAAACATTTTGTCGAATGTTGAAATTTTGACTTTCAATGGGATGACATGTAGTTGCACACAGAGAAAATGCATCAGGCACAAACAAGTATAAGATGAATCAAAAAACTCATTGTAAATCAACCTAAGTACTCAGAATTCTCAGACTAACACACAAGATCACCGATTAACTCATCCTATCACTCGAGATTTTCCAATTATGATAATGGTTAGGGGTTATGATTTGAGTCTATGCACACTTGTTAGCATCATAATGCCTGAATATTAAACAAACAAACGTCCTAGTAATAGCAGCAAAGACATCGACATCTTAAACCCTAAATCACATGATTCTAATCCTATGTTGTTCCTAATCGAGCAAGTACACCAATCGAGCATTCTTTAGCGTTCTCTAAAGCTATATAAACTAGTTAATTAGACTAAACACATAAAAAATGAAAGCCCTGATTGATAACCCTAGTTTCTGATTATGCCTTTTTGACCGTTGAAAACACTTGAAACATTTAGGGAACGATTAAAGAACAACTATGAAGAAATTAGAAACTCACAATCGGGAACGTTCGAGGATAAAAAAATCGTTAGTCTGAGTCGTTGAGGTTTATTGATTATGTGTGATACTTTTGAGAATATTTAAGAAACTTTTATTAGAGCCCGTTTTATTTTCCATGCAAGATCCTTTTACCTAAGTTTAAGACATTTGTGAATCTTTACTCATTAAAGGTTAATTACTTTTCCATTTGAAGTCCAAACAAGGTTAACTTGGAATCATTGCCGAAAACATTTCTTTTCTCCCCCTCGAATTAGCATTAACTTTGTGAAACAATTTTTGCACATTTTAATTCGAGAGATCATAGAATTTTTTTTTTTTTTTGAAAATGAGTTCTTAATCCGAATGATGAAGAAACATTTTATCCTTGAAGAATTATGATGAGGTGTGCAAACTTCATGATAATGTGAAAAGTTTTTCTCCCCCTCAAAACATGTTCCATTTTGACAGAGTAAAGCAAAATTTGTTTTAATGAAGGAACATAGTTTTGAAGTTACGAAGCTTGTACACAGAGAAAGAAGATTTTTTTTTTTTTTTTTTTTTTTTTTTTTTTTAATATTAAAAGAAAAAAGTTAGATGTTTGACTCACTTAGTTTGAAAGAAAATTTTGCAAATCATCTGGAGTCAAACACCGCATACCAATATGGTGAACTAAATCAACAAACCTTGATGGAGGTAATTATCTCGCATGTGAGCAGGATCCAAATTGCGTGTAGACGACTCAGTAATGTCAGGAATGAGTTGAGCCGGTGCAAACGGATTAAAGAACGCCTCAGGGTCATGCTCTGCGGTTTGTTGAACTGATTTAGGTATGGAGTCTTTAGCTGATTGTCGTGAGTTGGACCCGGTTTGTTCTGTGGTTGTTGGAGATGCAATTGGAGGACCGTCTCTCCCAACAATTGTTGTTGTTTGTGAGGTGAATCAGGTACTTGATGGTGATCAAGATGTGCAGCGGAAGTTGGTGAGACCTCAGAAAGACGGTTTTCAATCGTATCATCAAACAATGGAGCAAACAACGTTTCCACTTCTTTACGGGTGAGAGACAGTGGTTCGGCCGAAGAATCCGGAAAGTCCAGACGGTTGGATGCGGGTCCTAAGCTGTTGTGCTTAGAAGCCATAGTTGAAGTGCGAGTCCAAAACTGAATTATTCCGATGCCATAGTCATTAAGCTCGGGTCCGAAACTGAGTTGTTCCGAAGCCATTCCTGAAGAATCTGTAAAGAAAGAAAGAAGAGACAAGAAAACAGAGAACAAGGAGCCCCAAGTGAAACTGGGTTCCAGGTGTTAGAAGCATAAAGATGTAGTGTCAACTATCTTCTTGACACTCGAACACACTATATCAACGATTTCTTTTCTCTCCTCAGGGATAGATGTTGTGGGTTTCACATTAGTTTTGGTGCAACTGTCTAAAATCTTTCCTGTAGGAATCCACCTAAGACCAATTGATTTGAAAATTCTACCCGTGGGTACCCACCTAGTGTTAGATCTAGGAGATGTTTTCCTTTTAGATGCAGTTGAATGAAATGTGGGAGCATCACTTCTTTGAGAAAACCTACGTCCTATGTTGATCCACTTCTTAGGTTTCTGACTTATGACTTTTGGTTCAACGGGTTTGTTTGTCTTAGTCGATTGAGCCTTTTCAAGTGAATTTCCCTTTTGAAGATATTTTAAAGCACAGACAACATGATTATTTATGCCACTACTCTTAGATGCTAGCCAATTCCTATTAGTTTGTTGAGAACTCCTAGGTTTTGGTTTGCTACTACTAGCAGTGTTTTGCACTACATTGGAAGGCTTCACATGAGGTTTTGAACCTAGAATTCCATCCTTTTGAAGTAGCGCCTTTTTCCTAGCCTTTTCTAGATCATAGTTCTTGTACATGTCATATTTGCCATAAAACTCTTTACTTTTAATGCTCGTTTTAGACACTGTTTTCGAACTAATCCTAGAAGAGCCATGTATAATCACGTGTTGAGATTTAGTAGACACAGATGCATTTTCCTTAGGCCAAGAATGTGGAGTGACTGGTTTTGTCAAATTGTTTTTCTCAACAACTTGGGAGGCAAACCGAGGTTTTGAAAATTTAGGTCGTTCAGATTTAAATGCAGTTGGTTGTCGAACCACTGATTGTTTTCTGTTTGTTTGAGAAGGTTGTTTCCCCAAGATTGATGGTTTTGCAAACTTAGTATCCACACTCTGGCCAGTCAGTCTTCTTAATTTGTTTTGTAATGCAGCATGTGCAAACACCTTTTCTTGAATTTGACCTTTTAAAAGCTCATTTTCTTTAACTAATGTATCCACACATTTTCTTTGTTCATTCAAAAATTGACCATTGTTGCCCGAATTTATAGATTCGTTTTGCATTTGAAGTTCAAGTGAGATGCAATGTGCCTCTAGTTTTGAAAAATCTTTATGACACTGGGCAATGGTCTGAAGAAGGTTTTCAGACTCAAGAGTTTGGTATGATGTTTTAGTAATTGGATTATCAGGTAAGTACTCAGACTCAGAATGTATTACTAGACATTGAACAACATCCTGGTCAACCTCTCCTTCATTACTGAAGTTAGGTTGCTCAGATTGTTGTTTCTCATATGCAGGCATAATATGATCAACAGTAGATTGTACCTCAGCCATTTGCTCTTTGTCAAAGTTCGGTTCTTTGTCATAGATGGGTATGAAATCTTCCTCATCCATCTGTCCTTTGTCAAGGTTGGGCTCTGAGTCATAGAAGGGTATGATCTCTGCACAATCTGCATCTTTATCATTTCCCAATCTGCTGTTGTCATCCTGCACTTCTGATTCTGTCCCTTTGCTTTCCATGACAACCACATTAGCTTTCAATGAATCATCTTTATGAACTTGCTCTTCTTGAATCTGCAACTTCTGTTCTTTGATAGCACTCAGATGAAGTGATCTTTCATTAAGCATAAATTCTAAGCGGTTTAGGCGTGAAACAAGTTGATCTCTAAAATCTTCAACCTCCATACTTGTGATGTTCTCTCTCCATACATTGCTTTCATATTATAGTGTATGAGAGATTTAAAATGCAATGCCATGAACACTTTGAACTGAGCCTTGAGCGCTCTAAATCCTGCCATGCAATCGCTTCCCTGTTCAATTTGTTTTTCAATTTGAACAATGTTTTCTCGGAGTTTCCTTTGGAAGGTTAGACGATCCATTCCAGTTCCGAAGAATGCATTAAAGGTACCCCCCCCCCCCCCCCCCGTAGGAAACCATGCATCTGAGAGAATCTTGCATTGAGTCTTAACTGATTCAAAATGAGCTAAGCAATTTTCTGTAGAATTGATGGCTCTTTTCTCAGCTTCAGTCATCTTTCTCTCAAATGGGTCTTTAGAGTCATCAGAAGCATTTGTGTCGTATACTGGTTCAGTATCATCCATGACACCCGAATTATCTTCCAATATTTTAACCTCATTGCCTACATTAACTACATTTGCAGTATTCTCACCATTCTCAACCAGCCTTTGAGTAATACTTCCTTGTATCACAACTCTTTCACCTTGCTTGACAGCTCGATTACGGGAATTTCGGGAATTTGATAAAGCCTGACTCGTAAATTGTATGAAGTCTGAGATGATTCTGCTGTGACTTAGTTCATGCATTTGAGACCTTGATTGATACATTTTCTCTTTGTTTAATCTCACAACTGGATCTACAGAATTATCAGACTCATACTCTGAGCCAGTATTAATCATGTGAAATTCCTGCATGTTTGCCATTAACATCACATCTGCTGTATCGGTTTCCAAATCTGCTGTATTGGATTCCAAATCCGCATATTCATCATCAGATGGAATATCTCCCATGACACTTTGAAAAACCTCATTGAGATTACTCCCTTCAACTTCCATTTGACTAAGTGTGGCATTGTATTCAACATTATCGTCAAAGACTGGAGTTGAATCATAATCCTGAGCTTCCTCATCTGCAATATTTTCTGTATATGCCAAGAATGCAATGCTTGTTTCGATAAGATCTTCTTCATCATCAGTATCTTTCATTGTGTTTAAGCATTCAGAAGTTGAAGTTATATCGCCATTGCCTTTCTTAGAAGATACTTGACTAAGCTTCACAAGATTTTGCAGAAGAGATTGCACATTATTATGTAGTGTTGCAGGATGGTACTGTGGAAGGAAGAAAGGCTCAGGTGCATAAGGAGGATTGAAGAAGAGACCATTTGGAGTGTAAATTAAGGATCCAGGGTCAACAGCTGGAGATGGTGGAGCAGGGAGAATGGTCTTCAGAGGATTCATGCTTAAACAGGATTCAAGAATTTGCTTCATTCTGATGTGATGAAGTTCTTCTGTACGATGCATAGCTTCAAGATATTTCCACATTTCATAAGCACTGGCTTGAAAGTCCATATTCATGTAAATTGAATTGGGAAGGGCTAATGTCATGAACCATGCAGCCTGATAGTCAGCATCGTACTGAGCAAGTTCAGTAGCATTCAAATCTTCATCAGTTTGTAGTCTGATAATCCCTGTTGAGTCAGCAAGAGATATCATTTTGTATGGACCATCTTGAATGGATTTAAGCATGAGATCTGCAGCAGGACGATCTGTGAGCCATTGTAGAAATCTCCGTTTCCAAACAGTATACGTTCCTGGTAGCAACATTGGAGGCCTTGATTCATTGCCAAAGAGAAGAACATGGTGAAAGAGGGAGCTGTGACTTTGTTGTTGATGATACTGTTGCTGATGAGAATATTGGTGAGGAAGGTAGTTGGAAGAAGGTACTGTTGCTGATGAGAATATTGGTGAGGAAGGTAGTTGGAAGAAGGTGATTGAGACGTTGTAGATTACATTGCTCTTCCCCTTGATTGTTGCGATGTAATCGAAAAAATCAAGCAAAATGTCACACGCAAGGTCGAAATAGTGATTTCTGGTTTTCCCTCCAAAATAAATTTGAAAAAATTTTCTCTCCCAAAATTTGAAAATCACTATGAAATGCAATTTAAAGGTTGCAAGAAAAATTTGAGTTTCAAAAATTTTGCCGCCAAATTTCACCGAAAAAATTCGAATTTTGGCCTAAAAATTTGAATTTTGGGCCAAAATTTTCAACGTTATACCAAAATTTAAATTTCGCGTAAAAATTGAACGTTTAGTCTCTGGTAAAAATTAGTGATTATGTAAAACTTTGATCGTTAAAGATAAATAAAGGTTGTAATTAGATTTGAGAAACTTGATATCAAACTCGGTATGTAAAGATGTAGTTTTCAAACTCGGTATGTCAATTTGTCTTCAAACTCGATAAGTGCACTTAGGGTTTCTAACTCGATAAGTTAGGTAGGGTTCTAACTCAATAAGTTCTTAGGGTTTCTAACTCGATAAGTTAGGTAGGGTTCTAACTCAACAAGTTAGGTAGGGTTCTAACTCGATAAGTTCTTAGGGTTTCTAACTCGATAAGTTAGGTAGGGTTCTAACTCGATAAGTTCTTAGGGTTCAAACTCGATAAGTTCACTTAGGTATCCTAACTCGATAGAGGGACTTGAGTTGGGCAGAGTTTCCCCTTAGTTAGAGTCACAATACGCCTAACTCGATAAACGATTAGGGAATGAAGGCTAACTCGCCAAAATCTCAAACTCGATATGTTAAGATTACACCTAACTCGAAAGACTTGATCACTTAACTCGATAGAACTTACTATAAACCCCTAACTCGATAGAACTTAACACCTAACTCGAAAAGAAAAAAAAAATTACCCCTAACTCGAAAACTAAACGATGAACAGTACCAGTTTTCTCAAATACACAACAAACACCAAGTTTTTACTACCAAATCAAACCTAAATCAACCTATATTATCCCTTGGCGAATGATACCACTTGTTAGGTCACGATTTTAATAACATAATTACTAAGATAGATCTAGAGAGAGAAAGAGAGTAGAGAGAGAGAGAGTGGAAGAAACTCTTAAGAATGGAATGAAAGAAAATGAAATTACCAAGAGAACCAACCCCTCTCAAAGGAGAGGTTACATAGTATTTATAGGTGAGGACTAGGGCAACACTCCCTTCCTCCCTATCTTGAAAATGAAATGGGCTTAAGGCCCATGGGCTTGCTACATAAGCCTTAAGTTATAATAAACATACAAGCCTTAGCAACCTATTACAAGTAAATGACCGAGACTTGATAAATAGTAAAACTACGTTCCCAACAGATATCTTAGTGCATTAAGTGGTAGACTCTAGATGACACCTTCAATGTGATGGATGATCTTTGGAAATAACTTTAACTTCATCATCCAAAAGAGTGTCTGAGGGTCATCTTTGAGCAGTAACGTCTCCATGTGATATGAACATCTTTGAGTTGGCATGCTCACACTTTTTAAGGATCATGATCTTCTGCATCAGAGTTGTGGAAGCATATATGAGGCCCAATCAATGATCATGATTTCTTGGATTGTGATGTTGAAATGTGAGCATGTGTTGATGGATCAGCATCTTTTCAGCAATCAACCGCAACCGTCAGAAGTTCCTGCAAGTAGACAGTTAGCAACAAATCATCTGGTACTTATAGGTTTGGAATTAGAGATTGTCAACAGCATAGTGTGGAGACTCCTTCTAATCCTCACCAACACTGTTCCCAATCGGTAAACCCTGAAAGGATTTACGCGAACTACCTAAGTAGATCAACGAATGGGTGAGTCGCTGGAGATCACTCCACGACTGTTGACCGTTTGTAACCATCGTAACCACTAAGCGTAATCCACAAGGAATTACCTAAGTGACCTGCTTTCTGGGCTGCTTGATGTTGACCCTGGCAGGAATTTCCATTCAATCACTGGGAGTTACTATAGCAACATCCCTCATAAATGTTCTGGTAGGTTTCTAAGATCTGTGTAGGACTCATAAGTTTACCACTGGTGTCCTTAATGTTGAACAACCAGGGTAGAAGTAGCATGTGTTCCTATAAGATCTTTTTATGTATCTCGAGGCCCTAGACTCAATAAGTGCATTTGGTTTTCCTATGCGGAAATTAGGGAGAGGTCTCCTGCTTCAATATCAACCATCTATAAGAGATATGTCGATAGATTACAATGGTTCCCCGTGAGAATGAAACAAGTTCTTTTAAGAGAACTTGAGTGGCTAAAAGGTTTAGTGCATTGCGTCACTGGGTCCATGACGTCTTGTCTTCAATACCAATGTCGCCTTAGCAACCATCAGTAGATTATGAATTGAACCCGGTTTCTGCCCTAAGGTTGAATAATTGGAGGGATATTTCTTTTCACCCTTTCTCATTTCATTTCTTTTTAATTCTTCAACCCCTTCTTTCTCCATTCTCACATTTCTCCTTTTTTCATGATCATACCTACGGACTTTCTAATACTATCTATTTGGTATTGTCCATGGGTAGATCCCTCCGGCTCTGGTGGATCATAGGACGGTTTTCCTAACCTTAGCCACCTTATAACTTCATGACTATCATATGTTGCCATACACCAAATCATTGAAAATTCTCTCAACGTGTTTATGATTAAGAAACACATTTTCTTCACACATTGAGAGTTTTGTCAATTTCAAATGCTCCCCCTTAACATGTGCTCATATGTATTGATTTGAAAATTTGCACATGTCAGGAAGAGTTGCACTTTTTGAATTGATGTACCTTAAGTGAGCATGACCGGGCATTCGAGACACGCTTACATCACTAGTTAGGCTAGCTTGAAGTTATTACCCGGCCCGATCAGATTCACCCAAGGTATCTCGAAACGGTACATTCTACACAGACTAGTCCTTTTCGAGACACGCTTACATCACTGGTTAAACCAGCTTGAAGTTTTTACCCGTCCAGAACTAGTCCTTTCGATTCAAGACAATTGTGTTTCGTCAATTCATGAGTCAAGACTGAGATGCACTCATAGGAGATGCAAGGATCCTTTTCACAAACCATTTTGCTCCCCCTCAATATGTGCATTGATATACAAAAGAGTTTGGCACATAGGGAAGAGTGTATTTTTGTTTTTGGGTTCAAAACAGCACGTTTTAATCAGTTTTTCATATTTAAATCACATCTTCTCCCCTGATCAAAAATTTCAGACCAATTGAGATTTGTGATCCCAAGTTATTTAATTAAGTTTAAAGGTTTTGGGAGAAAGATGTGTCATATTTAAGAATGACTGATTTTGAGACGACATTTTAGCTCCCCCTCAAACCTTGAGAGAGTATATTATGTGTTAGAGATGATGAGTGTAAAAATAATTGTGAGTTTAGCGAGAAACTCATGAAAAATTCATATACTAACACATAACAATAGCACTTAACACACTGTATCTATGCACAAAGATCTTGTTTTGACGATATATAGTTTTTGAAATCATTCTCCCCCTCAATCGATGACGCATTTTCAATTAAATATTTTGCACAAAAGAATAATCTATTAGCATCGATTGAGTGGCAAATTTTAAACAACATTTCGAGTTTGTTTGATCTTCAAAAACCATGGTACCACCAAGTTTGGAGCAAGTTCTTTCCCAAGAATCATTGAAGGAAAAGTATTTGAGATGTAAAGAAGACTTCTCTTCTTTTACTAGAAATGATGCACTTAAGCGTACATCAGATCAGAAAGCCACGAATATAAAGTAATTCATGCCTTTGTTAGGAACAGTCATCTTTTTGGCGACGATCTTTCCCCAATATTAAAACCGGGTTGCTATCTGAAGTAATAGCAAACCATAATTTTGAATCCTGGTTACAGTCTGAAATAACAGTAAGCCATTTAGGCATGTGTTGAAAAAAAAAACTTTTTGAACATCTGTTCGAGCTTCATTTAAAGACCCGTGTCATTATTGAATGACATTTCTAGGACCGTAAATGTTATCGATACCAGAAGACATGCCTTTAAAAACTATTTTTGGTATTTTCATTATTGAATGACATTTCTAGGACCATAAATGTTATCGATACCAGAAGACTGATAATCTGTAGCTTCTTCACGGGTTTGTTTGGGGAACTTCATGTCGACATTTTCAACTCACTTAGAATGCTTCCAGTTCTTCGATATAAACGCCAATGTACACAATTCTCCCTCCATGATGATGACGATCACTCGGAATCATCATAACTGTGTGTACATAAACATATCAACTGGAAGCAACATACAAATCACTACCCCATGAGTAGATGTCGATAACAATTCTCTTCAACAATTCTCTGCAGATCAACCCCTAATTAAACCTCTTTTCACTTCCACTGGCTAATAGTGAATGACCACATATGGAGAAAAACCCGAGATCCCAAACTTGAAAATGAAGTAGAGTTCCCCGCTCTTGTGTCTTAAGCTTGCACTAATGTTGGAAGAATGGTGTAGAGATTTATGCTCCAAGCAAATCTCTAACTACTCACTACCCAACCAAAGCATGAGACATTACCACCTCTTGTGATTATCCACAACGACAACGGCGTGTGACACTGAGTACTACATCGTAGCTCCTTAAAGTGATAGTTAATCAGGTCTTCAACCATCTACCTCGACTGCTGGTAACTAGATAAACCACGTCTTCAACTTAAATCTCAAGCACGAGCAAGTTATCGTTGAAAGTCATACATCCAAACACCCCGACTTTAAGATAAACTAAGATCACGCCTTTGTGAAAGTCAACTTCAATCTCAAATATATGATACCCAATCAACTCTATAGTCACAATTAGTCTTCCTTAGTTAGTGGAACATTAGGTGTTGGAGGAGAGGAGATTCATTTCACGCATCAATCAACATGTATTTTATTCACATTTCTCCCCCTCAAATATTGCATATGAGGATGCAATTTTTTATTGAACAAGTGAATAGAAATACATGTAGTTTATTCACATTTCTCCCCCTCAAAAATTGCATAAGAGGTCGATCCAATGTTCACACTTCTCCCCCTCAAAACTTGCATTTGAAGATGCCATTTTTGAACGAGTGAATAATAACAAATACAATCTGATGAAGGTAATCCACTTGATGACTGAACATGCATGGAACAAATATGAGGTTTGTTGATGAGAATGGTCAGAAGCAAGAACATTTCACTTCTTCAAAAGATAAAGCGCACTCAAGCGTACACTTTCCTTTTCTTTGATGAACGGGGCCTGAAGTGTTGTCAGCAGATGCCATAATGATGACATTGAGGACCGAGGCTTGAACTGAGGTGTTCGAACATCATAGTCGATGAAGAACGAGGCCTGAACTGATGTGAATAGACGTCATTTTCATTGAAGTGCGAGGCTTGAACTGAAGTGTTCAAACGTCATAATCCACACATACATCAAGATTGACTTGCCAGACCTCCTGAAGCAGTAGATATGCTTGCTTTAGGCCTCTAGACTTTAAGTCTTCTCATGTTGTGAATGATTGATGTACCTGCAACTGAGTAAGGACTACCAGCACTAACATTACAAACTTAATTGCATATATATGGGTTAGTGACATCAGTATCCAAACCCTTAGGGGTTTCATGGTCAACCATGTCATTGCCATCAGTAAGCACCTTTCCGGTAGGTATCCACTTAAGTACAACGTACTTAAAAATTCTACCAGTTGGAATCCACTTATGGCAAGGTCTAGGATTGCTAATCTTCTTATGCATAGTAGAAGGCTTATCAATATACCTAGTCTCCAAAGATTTAGCAGTTTGTATCCACCTAGGAGAAATATTAGATTTGTTTTGCTTCTTATGCATTGTGGATGACTTACTGTAAATCCTAGACTTAACAGGTTAAACCTTAGCAGTGTTCCTCAATAACCTAGGAGGCATCATACAAGGTTGTGAGCCTAAGATTCCATCCTTTTGAAGTAACGCCCTTTTCCTAGCCTTTTCTAGATCATAGTTCTTGTACAAGTCCTTGATATCATAAGATTTTTGAATCTTAATGCTTGGTTTCGATTATGTTCATAAACTAATCCTAGAGACACTAGAAGTGGGAGTAGCTACTTGTTGAGGTTGAACAAAACTAGAAGCAGTTACCTTGGGAAAATAATGTGGAGTGACTGGTTTTGTCAAAACTTGTTCCACATCAACTTGGGAGGCAAACCGTGTTTTTGAAAATTTGGTCGTTCAGATCTAAACGCAGTCAATTGTCTAACAACTGATTGGTTTCTATTCGATTGAAAAACTGGTTTCCCCAAGATTGATGATTTTGCAAACTTAGTATTCACACTATTCTCTGTTGCTTTTCTTAGCTCGTTCTTTAATGTTGTTATAGTGAAACCCTTTCCTGAACTTGAGATTTGAGTTCATCATTTTTTGCAATCAAAGACGTTGTTTGCTCAACAGTTATAGTTTTCGTTTCTTTGATTGAATCACACAGTTCTTTGCAATGAATTTTCAAAGTCTCATTTTCATCGCGTAATTTAGCCACATTATGTTCCAATTCAATATCATTGCAGTCATGTTTAGCTTTAACTTCATTACACATATCACATAACTCAGTAATACGTTTTTTCAGGTTGTTGATTGTCAAGTCCTTGGTTTCTAGCTGAGCTTTCAAATCATTAATCAAAAAGAATTCGCGGAAACCAGGAAGTTCCGGATCTTTACATGGTTGGTTAGTTTGAAAACTTTCTTCCTTTCGTTGCATTGTGATTTCAAGTGAAATACAATGTTTTTCAAGTTGTAAGAATCTCTTTGAAAGTTCTTTAAAAGTTTCTGTATCAACCATATCATTTGATTTAAAAGACTCAGCTGGAAACAAAGAACTTGACTCATCATCACGTTCAGCATCCTGATCACTTTCTCCCCTTTATGATTCATATTTGTTAAATCAGAAATGGTATTGCTATCAGTCTTTTTCAACAAATATGTGTCATAACTGGGCATAACTTGATCAGTATGCAGTCGTTCATCGAAAAGCACATTATGATGTTTAGTTAGGGGTACCTTAGCACATGACATTTGTTCTTTTATTGGTCTGAAATCTGCATCCATGTCATGTGTAATAAGAGTCACTGAACTGCTGGTAGTGTTAGGCTTATCAGACTCTGACCCTTTGCATATCATGACAACTGATCCAACATCCGATGCTTTACCCGAATCGCCAATACCATCACATGATTGCACCCTACATGCCTTCACCTTGTCATCATATGCAAGTATATGCTGTGCTTTTTCTTCAATGAATCTTTTCACTTTATCCATAAGTTGGATGAGTGTGTCTCTGAACGTATCAACCTCAATTCCCGTGTGATCAGCAAAACACTTTTTCGTCATCTGACTATAATGGTCATATTCTAGTGTGAATTTCGAGTCGATGAACACTCGGAGTTGTTTGTTGATCACACTGAAAGCAGCCATGGATCCATTTTTGGAAGATTCCATTTGGTCAAGTTGTTGTTGCAGTTGATATAAGTTAAGAATCATTGTGTCGGTGAAAATCTGAACATCTTGACCAAAGAGTGTTGCAAATGCACGTTTGAATCCCATTTTGAATCCAGTTCCCTCTATAAGTACCGAGAGGTGTGAATGAAGTTGTCGAAAACATTCAATGCAACTTTCATTTGCATCGTGAAGCACATGTTGTGGCTCAGATATGGCAGAGTCTGAAGTAGTAGACATGATATGAGCGTGCACAGAATTTTACAATTCTATGATTTAAATCGAGAAATTGATTCTTTTGCTGGATTTTACATAATCAAGAAGAAACCGTGAGACAGTGATGAAAATGGGAGAATCAAGCAATAATGTGTAAAGTTGATACAACACACTTAAGGTCGATAAAATTTTGTGTGAAGTGATGAGTATTTAATGACAACAGAGTTTTTATAAAACGTTCACGATTTCACAATACTTAGCACGGTGATGATGTTCAATGAGACCGAATAATCTCCGTAGTTATATTCAATAAGCCCGAAACTATCACAGCCCAAAATACTACTCAAACACGTACACTGTAACTCAATCAAAATCGTAGTCCAAAATTATATCCCACAACTTCCACTAAATTCACTTCCTATTCCAAAGTTATCACAAAAATTCGTCCCTTTAATTTGTCCAAAAGAAAATAAGCCCAATGATGAGAAGTGGTTCACACAGCTCAACTAATTTGATCCACTTGCAGCCCACGCCTGTTGAAACCACACTAAAGCCCAGCAGTCCAAAGATGAAAGCCCGATCCTGTCACAAACACACAATCATATTAAAAACATGTTAACCCTAATTAGTAGCAACCCTTAATCGTAATAATACGCAGTCACGAAAAGTTCGCTCACCCAACTTTCTTATCCTCAAAAAAAATGAACACCGATCTCCCTTGTGTAAATTATCTGAATAACAAACACAACAATCTCCTCAGATTATGAGAAATGAATCAACTCCCTCTCCTGTCTTGTTAACATGAATCGTCCCTTATCTTGTTTCCAGCAGCAAAAAAAGGCTTCACGATTTTGATATGGGATCAAAGGTAGGTTTGGTTAGATGTAAAACGTTTTATGTTTTGTATTACCGAAAGAAGAGACGAATGAAATATCCTTGTTTTGTTCGTTCCTTTTAATTTTCGAATATTCAGAAAGAAGTTAACCTTCTTAAAAGGTCTATGAAGGAAAAACAAAATCTCTTGTGGTTTTGTACGAACACCAAACTTTGTTTGCTCAAAGAGATTAACCTGAGATCTTTGATTACTTTTCTTTTGTTTTGATATTCTTGAAGCGAACAAAAGGGATCGGAAGATTGGACCGATTTGGTTTATGATCTTCTCTTTAAAGGTTCGGAAAATTAAGGTGACTTTGCTTCGAAACTTTGATCAATGATGTGATAATATTTTCGTGAAATGATCTTTTAAGATCCTTGAGTTTGTTAACCATACGAAAATATAAGCTGAGATCTTGTTGTAATTAAGTAAATGAGGGTGGGGATGAAACAACAATTGTATTGTACTTGCTTTGAATATTCGTATATATTAATGATGTTTAGCTTCGATAGGGATCAATGATGGTTAAATCTCTTGTGGTTTTGTTCTTAAGGGCGAATCTTGGAAAACCAAAGAAATTACAAACTGAGATCTTAGTCAATTTGATGGTCCAGTTGACTTGGTAAAATAAGTAAAGTAATACCAACCCACTATCAAGTGGTTATGTTCTTACACTTGGTAAGACTTAAGACAAATCAGTCCCCAAACAACAACTCGCTATCAAGTGGGACAACTTGCTATATTGGACAAATTGCTACCTTGACAACTCGCCACATTGACAACTCGCTACCACAAACGGACACAAGTGTCACTTTCTAATTTTTTTTGTCTTAATCCAGATTTGCTAATAAACAAAAATGCAGTACAGTGACTTGGCATATGGACACAACACGCTTTTGAAAAACATAAGCCAAATGACAACTCACTAAGAAGAATATTACCAATATCCAACTCGAATTTGCTCAAAACAAGTGAAATACACCAACAAATCACTAAATTTAGGGCATACACCACGCATAAACACAAAAGTACCAACTAATGACAAGATTAACCACAAGAGAAGCACTAATAGGGATGTATCAAGCAATGACATATGAACCAAATGAAAAACACAAAACCAATCTTAAGAATCGAGTAAACACTATCCCAAAGATCAAACCATGGTGCTTGATACCAATTGTAGGTTACTTATAATACTAAACACGTATGGTTTTGTGTTAAAATGGATCGAGTGTGAAGAGAACTAGTGAGAAGTTAGAGAGAGAAATAGTAGAGAGTTGGGAGCCTTTTGAGAGAGAGAAACAAAGAGATATTAGATTAGTGCAATGAAAGGTCCAACCCCTTCCAAGCTAGGGAAGGGGTATTTATACTTACAATTAATCGCCCCCTGAAACGGGCTCTGGAGCAAGCTGACAGTGGGTAAAAGACCCGACCCGACTGATGAGGCGAAAAACGAACCACTTTTAGGGGGTCATTTAAGCGCAAAATTGAATTTATTTGATCAAATATTGCCCTAAATCGTTCCTTTTGTGATTTTAGGTACTTTGGGAGTAAATTCTGGAAAAGGGAGAAATTCGGACGTTTTTGGAGCATAAAAGTGAAGAAAACGGCAAAGTCTTAATTTTCCATGCTGAAGACAGTACCTGACGGCGTCAAGAGGAAGATCCTGACGGCGTCAAGAGTAAAAACCATGACGACCCAGTGAAAACTTGAAGGCGTCACAACAAGGGCGTCAAGACTAATTATGGTGACGGCCTGCATAAGGTGTATACATGACGGCGTCAGACCCAAATCTAGGCAGTCCGAGAAACTATTTGGCGGTGAGATGACGGCGTCAGACTTTTGTTCTTGACGCCGTCACCCATCAAAATCTATATATAGTTTTCTATTTTTCATTCATTAAGAGAGGAACTTGTGTGGAGAAAACTAGGGCCGAACTTTGTAAACCCTAGGTCATATTTTACAGTGTTTTCAAGGGTTTTCACCCCTTGAATCCTTTCATGTTCAATTGAGATAAGTCTTCTTTCAATTCAATCAATATGTCTATGTGTTGTTTGAATATATATTATACTTGTCTTGATTTCAACATATTAGGCTAGATTTATCTTGTGTTTGCTTAGATGTAATGAAACCTAGATGTTAATTATGTGTTGATTACTTGTTTATGGTTGTATTGGATGAATGATTTCAATGTTAGGCTTAAGAAAACTGGCAGATCTCCATTGTGTAACATGCTTGAACGTCTTAGGAAACATGAACCGATGTGTACTAGGTTTTATTGGTTGTATTTAATGCATGAGCAAATTCTAGTGATCTCATGCTAGGAGCTTCTTAGCCGGCTCGACATAGGAGTGAAGTAGGCGCTCATAGGATTTGGGAAGTAAGTACGCCACCCCATGAATGGTATTAACGAATACAATCCGTCATGCACGCAACTATAACAAGTAATTAACATGTAAAAGATATCTAGAGAGTAGTGAAGTCTAAGTAAACACAATTCTCCCACATATTGCTCACAACTCTAGTTTAATATAGTTTATTTTCATTTTTAGTATTTTATTTTGATTGCATCTTTAGTATTGGGTTAGTTGACTAGCAACTAATTCCACCGAACTCCTTCAAACCCGAGATTTTTACTTGCTTTCATAAAAATATAAAAATACAAAAAGAATCATCCCTCATCTCTAGACCTAGTCTTTAGGTTTTCTAATCCTAGCGACACTATTCCTAGTTGAACGATCAATCCCCCGGTACTTGTCATTATACTATACTACATCGATCATGTACACTGCCTGGTGGGGGTTGTAAGCTTCTCGAGATCCCTCGAGAGGTAAAGCCTGGTGCAATCCCTACGCTACCAAGTTTTTGGCGCCGCAGCCCGGGGAATAGTTATTGTCTAGGTTAGAATTTCTTTTTATTAGGTCTACTTGCTTGATACCTTTCTAGTAAGATTTTATTTTTATTTTTAGGTTCTCTTTAGTCTATCTTTTTCTTCGTGCCTTTGTTAGTAAATTAAATTCATTGACTATTCCGTTGACCATTATGGAAAATGCGAATCCACCCCTTTCCCCTAGAGAAGTGGCTTTGTTACGTGAACAAATTGAGAGTGAGATTAGGGAACTTAGGGAGCTTAATAGGTTGATTAAAGTTGAGCTCGACCATGCATTTAGTGACCTAGCAACCGCCTTGTATTCAAATAAGGACCTAGGACCTAATGATTTTGAGAATGTTGTTGAGGAACTTGAGGAAGGGGAAATAGATCCGAAGCTAAATGACTATTTCAATCTGTACCCCACTAAGGAGGAAATCGCATACTATAATAACCTTATTGATAATCCTCGACCTCCTTTCACTAGAATCGAACCCAAGATAAAGAGAGGCGACCCTAAGAACGCTAAGATATCATGTGTGATTGGGTATAAACATATTGACCATGCTTACATTGATTTTAAATCCCCAATCAACATTATGTCCTCAAGTGTTTATAATGATATAGTGAAAACAAGACTTGGACCTAGAAGAGATCCCAAATACCCCGGTGGAGTTTGTAACTTTGTCGGGAGAATTAAAGGTTTACATGTCTTTGTTGGGAATTTCACTTATATCATTGACTTTATAATCGTTGAAGATCTTGCTAATGTTATTGATTGTCTATTATCCAATGTTGTGTTTGGCAAACCGTTTGTTGAAGAGTCCAAGTTAGAATACGATGAGATAGAAGGGGCAATCCGATTTGTGATTAACACCGATAGGATCACTTATAGGATGCCTAATAGAATGAAAGAATTTCGTTTTGTGCCCCGATTTGATTTGGATAACATTGGTGCTTTTGAGGACATCAATGAAGAAGATAAGAAAAAGGGCATGGATTATGTATGGGAGAAGAAGAGTCTTTTCTACAAAGATTTCTTGACTCTAGGATCAAAGTATAAAGTCGATAAGGAATTTGCCCATAGGATTATAGGAGCAATTGAGAAAAAGGTGATTGGTTTCTACAAAGAACATTTACAATCAGAAAGTGAAACCAACAATGAGGTCACGTAGTAACCCATGACCTTGAGTCTAGCTACAAGACTCGTAAATAAAGAAAAGCGCTTCTTGGGAGGCAACCCATGTTTTGTGTGATTTCTATTTTTGTGTGTTTGTTATTTGCTTCCGTATGTATGCTTTATTTTTATTGTTGGTAGATCATGTTTCAAAACTAAAATAGTGGAAATACTTTACTTTGTTGTTTAGCTTAGTCTTAACTTCATCCAAAGGTATTTTTGCAAAAGATAAGTGTAAGGGGAAACCCCAAATATGTTTTTAAGAAACAAAACCGATCATGATTCTCCACAATATTAAGTGAACATGTACATTCGTATTTGTTAGAGTCAAATGCTTGTATCGAGTCATAATGAAGTTTTGCAGGATTTTCCAGGAAGTAGGACGAAGTTTTTCTAGAAATTTTCTGGAAACTTAACAAAAGAATTTCTGCAGGTCACTTCTGACGGCGTTACGAGTTTACTCTTGACGGCGTCGCGTGTAAAAATATGGAAATTTTACCAGTTTTGTTTTTCTAACGGAGTCTTAAAGTTTTTGTTGAATTATTAGTTTTATAATCTCCAGGAAATCTACAAACATCATTCCACAAGCATTATATCTTATTTTGTTTTCTAGGATTTATTAGCATATGTAGATTGTCGTCGATTTTATGCAAGGTTGCCTTGTCTGTTTTCTCAGGTTTTACAGGTTATGTATGACAAGAAGATGATTATTATTCTGGAAGGGAAGCTTTGATTGTTCATTTTCTTGGAGGAAGATCTAACCTGGCCACCTTATTATCCATACCGAGCGAATCAGGGGAGTATTTGATTTCATTCGTTTTACTTATTTCACTTTTACATTCTTTACTTGAACATTGGGGATAATGTTCATCCTAAGTTTAAGGGGAGGGTAAAATGATGATACCTTACAGATACACTTTCGCTTGAGTTTGTTTGTTTGATAGTAGATGCGTAATAAAACTATGAGAAATACTTGTTAGTGCAATTTTAGCGCCAAATTTAAATTTTTTTACAACATTTAGGAGTGAAACTTTAGCCACAGCAAGCGTCTCATGGATAGGAGATTGTATGACTAGCACAAAACCGTACCATTCAGAAAAATTTTCCACCCAAATATGTGAGCTTCGCCTTTAGATTTGATAGGAAAAGCATTCACTATTAGTGCTTATGAGTGTACCGGTAGCATTTAGACTCTAGAACTTGCATTAGTGATGCATCCCGAGACCGCTAGTGAGACTACATTCGTGTAGTAGGATTTACTACATGATAAGAGGCATTAGGATCACCCTTGTGTTAAACCCGTGTTATAATTACTTGACCATTTAAGTCATATTACTTGGCTAGTTAAGTCAATTAATTTTTCCCACACCTTAGCGTTGTACTCATTTTTAGTACACGAAACCCCTAGTACACCCCTCCGAGCCTATCTTTTCATTTCTAACTTTAAGCATTTTACTTAAAGGAAGAGTTTGTTACACCCCAGTTAAATGTACAACCAAATCGCCTTAGCCTTCCGTGTATGCACTCATTTTTAGTGCATTATTTTTATTTGTTAAACCCTAAGTTAATTATCTAATTGATTACATGGTTGCTAAGTCGAGTCATATCCTTGTACATATTGTTTTGGGACGATTGGGACTCATGGGTAAAGTACTTATTTTATGGAGTAATGGGGAAGAACATCATATATTACCCCCGTATGTGCGTTAATCTTAAAAGTACTCCAAGTGTTTTGATTATCTTAATTCGAGTCATTAGATTAGTTTATTGTAAAGTATGAAAAATTCAAGTGTAAGGGGAATATTCATCCCCTATGATGTATTATTTTGGATGGTAGGGTAAGAGTGTATGCAAAATAAATATTTATAAAAATAAAAATAAAAATAAAATCGAAAAAAATTAAGAAAAAAGAAAAAAATAGAAAAAAGAAAAAGAGAAAAAAACATACGGACTACCATCTCATTTCATTCTATGTTTATTTTATGTTTTTGTTATTTTACATTTATTAGCTTAAGTCGAGTCTAGTCTTGGCTTAGCAACGCCATATTGTACATGTAATTAACCAAGATTGTTAACTCGCCACCAGTAAAGACTGCCTATATCCAACAAAACCGTGTATTTCATATCCCTACACCTAACGTTACAACCCTTTAAAAGACCTCTTTGATAGTTTATCCTAGGTGCTTACGCCATGTGGTGGAGGTTTGATCCTTTCCCAAGCCTATGGTAATCTATTTTGCTATGACAGGTAGTGAGAGATGTTTTCCATTTCCATATTTTGATATTACTTTATTACACCCGAGAGATGTGAGTATCTAAACACTATTTGTGAGGTGCTAGTATATGACCTCCGTGCTTGTCTTTGGTCTTTAGTGGAACGATTATTTGTTGCAATTACTTTTATATTAGTGTTAAATGACCCCTAACTTGTATTTTGACTAGAATAAAAGCGCATTTGCTCTAGGACAAGCAAATCTCAAGTGTAAGGGTATATGATGAGGCGAAAAATGAACCACTTTTAGGGGGTCATTTAAGCCCATAATTGAATTTATTTGATCAAATATTGCCCTAAATCGTTCCTTTTGTGATTTTTGGTACTTTGGTAGTAAATTCTGGAAAAGGAAGCAATTCGGACGTTTTTTGGAGCATAAAAGTGAAGAAAACGACAAAGACTTAATTTTCCATGCTGAAGACAGTACCTGACGGCGTCCAGAGTAAAAACCATGACGACCCAGTGAAAACCTGAAGACATCACAACAAGGGCATCAAGACTAATTATGGTGACGGCCTGCATAAGGTGTATACATGACGGCGTCAGACCTAGATCTATGCAGTCCAAGAAACTATTTGGCGGCGAGATGACAGCGTCAAACTTTTGTTCTTGACGCCGTCACCCATAAAAATCTATATATAGTTTTCTATTTTTCATTCATTAAGAGAGGAACTTGTGTGGAGAAAACTAGGGCCGAACTTTGTAAGCCCTAGGTCATATTTTACAGTGTTTTCAAGGGTTTTCACCCCTTGAATCCTTTCATGTTCAATTGAGATAAGTCTTCTTTCAATTCAATCAATATGTCCATGTGTTGTTTGAATATATCTTATGCTTGTCTTGATTTCAACATGCTAGGCTAGATCTATCTTGTGTTTGCTTAGATGTAATGAAACCTAGATGTTAATTATGTGTTGATTACTTGTTTATGGTTGTATTGGATGAATGATTTCAATGTTAGGCTTAAGAAAACTGGTAGATCTCCATCGTGTAACATGCTTGAACGTCTTAGGAAACATGAACCGATGTGTACTAGGTTTTATTGGTTGTATTTAATGCATGAGCAAATTCTAGTGATCCCATGTTAGGAGCTTCTTAGCCGGCTCGACACAGGAGTGAAGTAGGCGCTCATAGGATTGGGGAAGTAAGTACGCCACCCCATGAATGGTATTAAGGAATACAGTCCGTCATCCACGCAACTATAACAAGTAATTAACATGTAAAAGATATCTAGGGAGTAGTGAAGTCTAAGTAAACACAATTCTCTCACATATTGCTCACAACTCTAGTTTAATATAGTTTATTTTCATTTTTAGTATTTTATTTTGATTGCATCTTTAGTATTGGGTTAGTTGACTAGCATCTAATTCCGCCAAACTCCTTCAAACCCGAGATTTTTACTTGCTTCCATAAAAATATAAAAATACAAAAAGAATCATCCCTCATCTCTAGACCTAGTCTTTAGGTTTTCTAATCCTAGCGACACTATTCCTAGCTGAACGATCAATCCCCCGGTACTTGTCATTATACTATACTACATCGATCAGGTACACTGCCTGGTGGGGGTTTTAAGCTTCTCGAGATCACTCGAGAGGTAAAGCCTGGTGCAATCCGTACGCTACCACCGACTCCAAAAATAGTAACTAATACTAAACTATATTCTAACTAATTAGATAAAGACTACGAGCTACAATATGCTAAACTACATTCGAAGTGACCGACTCTTCATGTGAATAAACGTATTCCTAACACGTTTTGAGGAAATTAAAAAGTTTAAATCTTTAATAAAGTCAAAATGATTCAAGATTTGGGTAGCTCAAATATTTTTGGCATTGAAGCTTGAAATTGAAAAATGTTTATGTTTATCTCAAAGAAAATATTGCTTGGAATTGATTTTTGAGTTTGGTCTTTTGGCTGGAAAGCCTTCTTCTGCACCTATTAAACCAAACTTATCTGTTAATAGTGAAGCAAATGTTAATGATTCTTGTCTTACTAATGTTACTAAATAGTTAATTGGTAAACTTATTTAACTAACTTCTACCAGGTCTGACATTGCATATACAGTGCATTGTCTTAGCCAGTTTATGCATTATCCTATAAAATCTCATCTCCGAATTGCTTTAAAGGTATAGAGATACCTTAAAGGTTCTCTATGTAAAGTTATTCACATTTGTAGACAAAAAAGCTTTACACTTGAAGCTTTTGTTGATGCAGATTGAGCTAACTATAAGACCACTAGAAGGTCTATCACTAGATATTGTTTGTTTGAGTGTGGTTCTCTTGTTTCTTGGAAGAGTAAGTAACAACCTGGTTTCTAAATCTTCTTCTAAAGCAGAATATAGAGCCATTGCAGCTGTTACAGTGAGATTGTTTGGGCTCTTAAGATTCTTGTAGATTTGAAATTGGGCTCTTAAGATTCTTGTAGATTTGAAATGTGATAATTTGCTTCCTATAAATTTGTATTGTGATAATAAAGCTGCAATTAAGTTTGTAGCAAACCAAGTTTCCCATGAAAGAAATAAACATATAGATATTGACTTACATTTTGTAAGAGAAAAAATTACTTCTCGAGTAATCAAAACCTTCAAAATTGAGTCCACTAATAATACTGCAAATATTTTTACAAAGGGACTTGAAGTGGGTCAACAAAAGCTGTTAAGCAATAAACTTAACATGGTTGACCTGTTTCCAAATGAGACTAAGGGAAGATGTTAAAATAGAGTCTCATTCTTTTTATTTAAAGTTAAGGGAGTTATTGTGTGTTTTCAGTTAAAGTTCGGTTGAGGGGCCTTGGTGGCTTTTATGGAACTTGAGGGAATTGCTTACAAGATGGTAAAGATACCAGGCTATATATAAAGAAAGAAGACAAAGAGAGCCTTATTATTACACTCACCAAATTTTATATCTCTTCTCGTTTCCCTCTCAAAAGTTATCAAGCCATTATTCAGTCTCTCTCAAATCATTCATTCAGTTGTTATTGTTTGTAATTGAACTATCACTAATTAGGTGATAGATCCATGCCAAATTAGTTGTGTTGGATTTGTTTGGTTATCTCTGATGAAAAAAATTCGATCCCAAATTTTCTAATGATCCAATGAACAAATCATGGACACCCATTTTTTATCAATCAAGAAGAAGAAGGAAAAAAAAAAAAACTACTTTCATCTTTTCTAATTAAATATATAACAAATCACTAATCATTACACGAAAAAAAATCATTTTATCGTGACGAGAATTAAATTATCTTTTTATATAGGGACACTTCTATATGTGTTTAACGAACTTTTTTTTGATTTTTTTGTGGGTGTTGAAATTTAGGCTTCGAAAATCATATGTGATTTATTATATTACTATCACATGTGATTTACGAAATCATATATACGTGATTTGTGAAATCACATTACATATGATTTTTCAGACGTAAATTTTAACACTAAAACAAAAAGTTCGTCGAAAGTATACTGAAATGCCTGTATAAGATTAAAAATAAATAAATAAATAAATAAAAAATCATCGCGATGGCATACTTTTTGTCGCTTAATGATTTACCATATAAAAGATATTTTATTTTCAAAAAAATGTGGAAAATGGCTTTTTATTTTTTATGAAAAAATGAGTTGTCATTATTTGTTCGTTACATCTTTAGAGAATTTGAGATCTATATTGAACTCAACTCTATCTCTAATTCTATCTCTAATTAAGACAGTTTTGTGTTTTTGTTGTTGAATTCAGTTTTAATGAGAGATTTTTCTTTTCTACAGAGCTTTGTCTCCTTTGACAACAATAATCAATATGAACAATCAGCACATAGCATCAATCATCTAGCTACAAGAATACAACAGAACATGTAGGGTTTAGGGTATTTTTATTGCTTGTTGAGTATGGTGTAGGACCTCGAGGGTTGCTTCATGTTTACACGATTGGATACATATAAAATTGCATCATAATTATGATCCTTGTAATTAACACTCTTTATTTATGCAGTACAGATTCAGTGCTTTATATAGATAAATCACAAATTCAGAAGTTATAAGTTAATTAAGACTACGTAATAATATCAAGTGATGAAGTGAATGTATAACTTGGTTGATCGAGACGACATACTAATATCATCTACACAAGTGTTACATCTATATAAAAATTCTAAGACTAGAAATGAATATGCGATATATGATGCTAACGAACATAGAGAAGACAATGGTGTGCAACTGCTGTATAGTACAAGTATGTCAGTGGCAAAGATTCAGTGATTTTCCGGCTGGAGAGAAACTCTGGTCAGGTTGTGATACTTTGAGAGGAATATTGCATGTATGTGAAATTTGTAAAAATATATTACGTGTTTTTACAAAAAGTTCAAGTTTAAAGTACGTTTCTCGGGACCTTTCTTGGGCCTATATATGTAGGTTCGCCCTTGCTTTTAGAGAAAATCATATGCAACTAAAAATGGCATTGCATACGCTTAATCTGCATGTGTACGTTTTGTTGAAATGAATGTATTATGTCCTTTATATAAGATAGACGATGATGTTTATTATTAGGTTCATGTTATAATGTTGTCAAGATATCTAATGACCTTGTTTTGATGATATACGTACATATATAGCGTGATACTGTTTTACATACATAGATGAATGATCATTTTCAAACATGTAAATGAATATGAGTGAATGATAATTTACTATGAAGTACGAAGCTTAAGTTGAACTGCATATTACAACATAAAGTAGTGATCGAAACACTTATATATCTTCTAGACATGTGTATTGCATGCCCGGTTAATAGCCGCACTGTCTCAATGAAAGGATAAAAAAAGCTTAGTCGCGTCAAATGTGGTTTTCCCGATCTTTTCAGAAGAACAAAAATATGACCCCCTCCCAATCAAAGAAGAAGAGAAAAAAGATGGCTAAAAGCTAGCATGCCTCCTTACACCTCACAAGCTTAAATGGTTACAAAGTACATTAGTTGTGAATGGAATGGCCAACACCAGGACTATGTCCAGGCGTTGTGGGCCGAAAAGCGTCCACACCAGAAGGTGGTGGGACTTGGCTTGGGTTTGTGGAGCCAGTATCTTCAGGCACATGTTTTTCCTCTCTGCATTTTTCAGTACACCTAGAGGTTTCAACTAGCTTTCTTGCTTCGCTCATCTGCAACACTTCAAGGCTAACAAAAAACATGATGAAGACACAACACAAAAAGGTTGTAGCTAATCTTGCCATTTTTAATTAGAATGTAGTGAATATAACCAAGAGAGTATTAGCAAGGCTATTAGGGTTAACTCTTAAGTCTTAACTAAGAGGAGATTGGCAAGTTATTTGATAATAAAGCCGTAGCTATTTATAGAGATGAGGGACATGGAAAAGGCAACAGGGTAGCATGCTAGGCCCCAACATTATAGAAAAAAGAAATGAAGTACATTAGGTAGGCTAGGTGGTGCACAACAGTAAATGTCCTAATCAAGGACATTATTTGTTACTAGATACTCCATTCACCAAAATGATATACCTTTAATCAACATATGAATGACTTTTTAAGGTTTCATTACAAGTGATGAATGTGCAGATAATCATCAACTGCATACCTATCTCGTCACTGGCTATTTCACTAAAAGGCTTGATACTAGTCCTTTTCAATAAGATAGTTATTTTCGGTGTTTTTAAAACTAAACCGGCAAGCGAAACGGTTTACTAAATGGTTCTTTGTTTAACTGGTTCAATCGTCTGTCGATCTATGCCGGACAATTTTGTCATCATCATAGCCAATTGGCCAACAATAATCGGCAACAATAATAATTGACCAAGTCAAACAGCCTATAAGCATGTCAAAGTATCTAAAAATCAACATTTTATGTTTTATCAATGCAAAACCGAAACATTAAATTATCATAATCCAAAAAAATACGAGAAAAATGGTTGACCGGTTTATGGTTACTGAGTGTTGGATTTGGTAAGATGCTGGGCCGTAGGAATCTTTACAAGTGGTATCAGAGACAGGTTGTGGCTAGTGATGATGTGGATGGTGTTCCCTCGATTAGACCCCGGTTCGACGGTATTAGTGGATCCCAGTAAACCTTGTACCGAAACGAAGCCGGTAAAAGGTGGCGTGTTCCGATGGTAAAGGTCGGCGGTATGAAAAAGGTGGGATCGTGACTATAGTTGAAGGGGAGGCCCATGGTGGTTTGGGTTTGAGGGGAGGATTGTTGGGTGTACAAACCCAATCCCACATCGGTAGAACTATAATCTCAATGTTAACATATAAGCTTGGTGGGCTACTCGGTTTTAGAATGAAATATCAGTTGGGCTTATATGTTGGACTTAGTAAGATGCTGGGCGATAGGAATCTCTACACTGAGTTTCGAGCAATATTTTCAATTTGCATCGATTAACTACATGCAGTTGGTTAACTCGGGTTTCAATTTCTCGGTTCAACCAGCTACTGCAGTCCAATTTTCCAAACAGTACTTATTGGGACACTTGGTCGAGCACATTAAAAAATAAATGCACACTAATGGTAGTTTGTATATTTATTGGAACATAATCCTACACTAAAACTCTAGTAATAACGATTATATGAATGTACATTCTGTAAAGACAACAAGGTTTTACGTTTATTATGTTGCGACAGAATCAACTGATCAATATGGTGCGACAAAAAAAGTTAAAAACCAGGTAAACCTATATTTAAGGCCAAAACACAATATATATTAGAGTAAAGATCATTTGAGTACCAAACTTTTTTTACATACCAAGGGATTAATCTCTACCCTTCATCTTCCCTCCATCTTTATTTGATCTAATGGATGAGATTAATCCCAACAATTTAAAAAATCCACTCTCATCATTTTTTTTTCAAATATTAATATCTTTCAAACCGTTAATCGTTAAGCGGAAAAAAAATATACCGTTACGACGAGCATTTAATTATCTTTCTATAGATAGGCTAATTGATATATTTTCGATAATTTTTTTTTTTCGTTTTTTCACGTTTTTTTTTTTTTGTGGCCGAAAAAATCATATATGATATTACATATAATATCATATATGATATGTAATATCATATATGATATTATATGTAATATCATATATGATATTATATCATATATGATTTTTTTCCGGCCACAAAAAAAAACGTGAAAAAAATGATTTTTTTTTTTTCGAAAGTATATCAAAGTGCCCGTCTATAGAAAGATAATTAAATGCCCGTCGCGATGGTGTAATTATTTTCGCTTAACGATTAACGGTTTAAGAGATATTTAAATTATAAAAAATGGGTGAAATAATAAAATGTTTTTAATCTCAATCATTGATTTCCTTTTTAGATGGATGGTAGGGATGAGTCCATGTGAGGAATGTTTGGTTTGTAGAATAACTCGACTCTATATATTAATGTAAAGTTTGAAACCAAGGTAAGGGAAACTAAAACTTAATAGTGAAAGATTCTAACTAAATTGTATAAACCCTATGGCGAATTATAAAACTGTGATCAAAGGTTAGTAGTGAAAAATTCAAATATATATAATTATTCAACGTATAATATATGAGTTGAGTTATTCTACAAACAAAACATTCCTCACATACCAAGGGACTCATTCTCACCATCAATCTAAAAAGGAAATCAATGGTTGAGATTAAAAACATTTTATTATTTCACCTATTTTTTTATAATTTAAATATCTCTTAAACCGTTAATCGTTAAGAGAAAATAATTACACCATCCTGATGGACATTTAATTATCTTTCTATAGACTGACACTTTGATATACTTTCGGAAAAAAAAAAATCATTTTTTTTCACGTCTTTTTTTCGTGGCCGGAAAAAAAAATCATATATCATATATGATATTGCATATCATATATGATATGTAATATCATATATGATATTATATGTATAATCATATATGATATTGCATATCATATATGATATGCAATATCATATATGATTTTACATATAATATCATATATGATATTGCATATCATATATGATATGTAATATCATATATGATATTATATGTAATATCATATATGATTTTTTTGGCCACGAAAAAAAAAATTGTTGAAAATATATCAATTAGCCTATCTATAGAAAGATAATTAAATGCTCGTCGTAACGGTATATTTTTTTTTGCTTAACGATTAACGGTTTGAAAGATATTAATATTTGAAAAAAAAAAAAAAAAAAAAAAAAAAAAAAAAAAAGATGAAAGTGGGTTTTTTAAATTGTTGGGATTAATCTCATCCATTAGATCAAATAAAGATGGAGAGAAGATGGAAGGTGAAGATTAGTCCCTTGGTATGTCTCAAATGATCTTACTTATAATATATAGATATAAAAAGATTGCAAATGATTGGTGAAAACATCACCCTACAACTTGTGGTCGACAAAGTGTTTTCAAAAGAAGAAAAGAAAAAACAAGAAGCAGCAGCATCTTCTCCAGGTTGATTTAGGCAAACGCATGCGAGATTATTAGACATTCACTGTCTCAATTTCTTCATTGCCAACATCATTGCTGTTTCCATCTAACAATTTGGTCATTTCTTTTCTCATTATATCTTTTTATTTTCAAAACTCACTTGCAATGGAGAAGATGGAAACAGCAACACATGGGTTCGCCTCGATCTGTCTGGCTTTTTTGGAATGTATATCTTGACACACTACGATCTTTAAGCCATACCTAAAGAACTAAAGGAACACGCTGCCCATATTTGCGAAGGAAATTAACCGCCTAAAGGAGCATGTTGTACACAAAATCTAAAGATATACATGCATGAATATTCGTATTAGATATCTGACTTGTTACAATAGACCAACATGACACAAACATTTTAAAGCATCATTAGATCATTAATTTTTTTTTTTTTTTTTTTTTTTTTTTTTTTTGGGCAATTTTGTTGATAAGTAGCAAGTAAAAGATAGAAGAGGTTAACATATTACAAGTATATTTACAAGCAAAGATAAGGTCATTTAACCAATCAAACCATAAAGGTCGAAAGGTTTTAAACATATGTTAAAACAAATCTTGTTAATGTAGCACCAAATTACCCAAACATTAGTGAGAATAACCCCTTTCAAATAGTTTTAAATCAAATCGGGTAGGTATCATGACGCATCTTCAAAATGAACAGATATGAGTTCAGAATTTAATTACTCCGCATTTGCTAGTCAGATGGCAATGAACAAACAATCAATCATCTTGACAATTTCTTTAACTTTTTCCTTCGTGCAAATGATTAAAAAAAAGTATCATACTTGACATCGTTTGTTTTTATGAGTAACGAACAAAATTTTTTGTTTTTCCAGGTATTTTTCTTTCAAATTCAGCCTTTTTATAGTATTTTGCAACGTTTTATAACATTTTTGCTCCTCTCACACTACAAGGAAAAGGAGAACTAGGGACGAAATTTTTAGAGAGGACACAATGTCCTCGCCCAAAACCACAAAAAGACAAAATAACAATCTTAAATATTTTGACTGGGAAAAAAGGGACCAAATTTTTAACTTTTCTTTAAAAACTTTGACCCAATTTCACACATCTCCCAATTTCACACTTCCCCCAAATATTTTCACCAAAAATTTAATACTCCCTCCCATTCTTTACTTTATCCCTCCAATAATCTCAAACTTAACAACTGGGCACATATAACCACACAAAACACTCATCAATAATCTCATCTCATTCATTAACCAAACATTTATACTTTCTCTTAAAACAAACACACACATAACACTACACCATTTTGGAGCTATAGTGACAAATTTTTTTTCGCGACAACATTTGTTGTCACAATAAGCCCACTAAACGACAAAAAAATGGCATTTTTGGGCCCATCTTTGACCAACACTTTTCGTGACAACTTTTTTTCTTTTGTGACAACATGTTGTCGCAAGAGAATTACTACACGACAAAATAGAGGTATTCCGGTTTCTAATTTTTGACTATTTTTTCTTGCGACAACTTTTTTATTTGTTTTGAAAACAATGTTGTCACTAAAAACTTTACTTGTTTTGACTTTTGACTTTTACCTTTAGCGACAACCATGTTGTCACTAGAAGCTTTGTGACGAAAAATTATTTGGGGGAAATTGCCGCCTAAACTTGTAGCGACAACATTTGTTGTTGCAATAAGTTTTGTGACAAAAAAACAAGTCAAAGTAAAAAAAAACTTTGGTTTTTTGGGGGGAAATTTGCCGCCAAACCTTTAAAAAAGTTGTCACTAAAGATTTATACATAATTTAAACTAATTATAATTTTTTTTAAGTGTTATAAGTTTATCAAATATGATTTTAGCTATTTATAAATAATTTAAAAATGATAAATTTATTATAAATTCTTTTAATGTGTTATAAATTAATTTAAAAATGAATTAAATTGAATATAAATAATTTAAAATGATTAAAATTAATTATAGAATAAATAATTTTATTTAATATATAATTAAGATTAAATACTTTCATTTAATATATAATTCAAATTAAATACTTTTAGTTAATATACACTACTAGAAAAAGTAGAACGACGACGAGAGAAATCCCAACGACACATTGTCGTCGGTAAATTACACTAAACGCCAAAAAAATCACTTGACCAAGAGCGACAAGCGTTGAATTTTTTGCTAACTAAAATCCTGACAACGTTTCGTTGGTATTTTATTCGTCAAATTTGACTTTCCAAACGACATTACAAATCGATAAACGTCTAACATTAAAGCGTACTAATTACATTACAAATCGATAAACGTCCAACATTAAAGCGTACTAATTACATTAAAAATCGACAAAAGTTCAAACATTAAAACGTACGAATTATATCGATAAAATTTTAAACATTAAAGCATATGACTTACATTACAGATCCAGAAGGTGCTTTGATGTATAAAAATCTTGGGTGTGGTTCGACCTACCAAGAGATGGGTGTATGCCATGTTCGATAACAAAATTTTATTAAACAACAATAACATTTTATTAAACAACAACAACAACAACACTACATACGAAGTTTTTCCATGTCACCTAACAGCTCACGGAGTATTGCATCCGACTGACATGCGTGGTCGTGGTCATCAGGATTCCTTGCCATTTCAAGTCTTGCCTCCAACATCCTTACTCTTGTCTCTAGCACCTGTTTTCGTGATTCCAACATGTTTATCCTAAGATCTTTGGCATTACAATTTGAGCACTCTGTTGGTACAGATCCAGAACCTTGAGATGTTGAAGCAAATCCAAAGCCTTGAGATGTTGAAGCAGAAGAGATTACTCTTAAGTGCTCATTAAATTGACTCTTCCACATAAAATATCCACATCCATGATATTTTTGTCTTGGTTGTTACATAATGAGAAAATTATAAGAGATTACAACCCAATTACATGTATATTTACATAAATAAGAAATGTATGATTGTTCACCTTCGAAAGAAGACATGCATAATATTGCCATCCATAGCTATCTGGTTGATGTGATGTTCTTAGTTTTATATTTCCTGTTCCACAAGAACACATAAAAGGATTATATCGCTGCATCTCAGGTTTTGAAATTGGTGTGAAGATAAGAGGTACGTTGTGAGGTTGAGTTGTTTTGAGGATAAGAGTGTATATAATGTGTTTGTGAGGATAGAGCATATCCGCTAGCTTTTGGTGGGAAGTTTTGACCCCAATATTTGGTGGGAAAGTGTTGTGGCGGGAAGTGTTTGGTGGGAAGTGTTTGGTAGGAAATTTTGTCGGGAAGTATTCGATGGGAAGCATTGGGAATGTTTTGAGAGTGGTAATATGGCTTTAGTAGACAACTGCAAGGATTTGGGATGCATATCCATAGCAATGTAACCGATTCTTGTAAACAGGACATGACAAATGCATTAAACTACAATGATATATCGAAAACTTACATTATTCTACTCAGGACATGACAAATGCATTAAACTACATGTTATGCATATCCATAACATCTCAAATAATCCGTTTAACATGTAATGCATATCCATAACATATCAACTCATCCGTTTAACATGTTATGCATATTCATAACACATCGACTCATCATTTAACATGTTATGCATATCCATAACATCTCGACTCATTCGTTTAACATGTTATGCATATCCATAACATCTCGACTCATCCGTTTAACATCTTATGCATATCCATAGTATCTCGACTCATCGTTTAACATCTTATGCATATCCATAGCATCTCGACCCATCGTTTAACATCTAATGCATATCCATAGCATCTTGACTCACCGTTTAACGGGTTATGCATATCCATAACATCTCAACTCATCCGTTCAACATATTATGTATATTTTATAGCATATCGACTCATCTGTTTAACATCTCATATAAAAGTGCTACGTTTTTAATGAACCGGGTCGGACCGACGAATACCGAAATAAAAAACCATTAGTTATAAAACCAAAACCAAACCAAATATAATCGGTTCAATTCTGCTCGGTTTTCCAATTAGGTTCGGTTTTCGGTCCAATATGCTCAGCCTTAGTTTGACTATAATTAACATAATTTTTTAAAGTAATTTTGAAATTCATTTATTATATAATTATACCGAACCGATGAAAACTGAACCCAAATCGAAAATCGTTAGTATATAAAACCAAAACTGAACCAAATATAGTCGATTCGGCGCGGTTTTCCAATTCGGTTCGGTTTTCAGTCCAATATGCTCAGCCCTAGTTTTAATACAATGAACATCATACTTTTTAAAAATATTTTCAAAAATATTTTGTATTTTTTAAATTTATTTATTACATAATTATACAAAAAATTAAAAGGTAAAAACTTTTGTGACAACACATGTTGCCACAAAAAGTCTAATGTTGTCACAACAAGTTTGGTGCCAAAATCTTCACCAAAAATTAAAAACCCCCGCCCGACCTTTTGTGGCAACATGTTATCACAAAAGGTGAAAATGTTATCACTATAAAATTGGTACCAAACCACTTTACTCTTTCACACTTAGATAAAACGAGTGGGTTAACCCGGGCGTTGCTGCGGGCCGTTATTCATTTTATTGTATCGGCACAACCTATAAAACACGAAAGGTAACGATTCATTAAATAAATTGATTTTGTAAAGGTTTTATACTCGTTTTTATTAGAAAAATCATTTCGGAAACTATAGCTTAAGTTTTTTAATTTTTCGATCCATTTGGTACGTCAAATAGTTCCCACATTAAATATTCCAAAAGTTTCTCCCACTTGGCAACATCGTATAGCATATAGATATATAGATATTGCTATATATAAAATGTTGTATGTATAGTATAGCATATAGATATATAGATATTGCTATAGATAAAAACAATCAACAATAAATCGTAGCGGGTTGGAATCATTTTTTATTTTTTTCGTTATTTGTTCATATGAAATGAAAGGAAGAGCAAAAAGGGTGCATCTATATGCTAAAAAAATGTTGTAAAGTTTTTTACCAAATGATTCAGAGTCTTTATGGTAGATTGACTTTCATAGACAAATACTTCATTCTATAATAGGAGAAAGCCTAACATGGCAAAGTCACGTGAATGATTTAAAGTTCTCATACTTCATTTTTTTACTTCATTCTATAAACTCTTTTTTCTCTTTCTCTCTCTCACACACACTTCTCTCTATCTCTCCTCTACTTGCCAGACGACGCCAACTGCCACCATCACCATCGCTGGAAAACTTTTACGGCCATCTCCCAAAACTTCCGAAAACGTAGATCAAGCCACCCTTATTTTTCTTGGAGTTTTTGAGCTTGATTGGAGCTCGTTTGGTACCCGGTCTACACCACACCGTCGCCACCTCGACACAACCACCACTTGCCGCTTCTTCCCCCCACCTTATCTCTCGTTTTTGGTAACGCGCGCGCCTCTAACCCTTTATATCTTTTTTAAATCAAAACACTAATTTTTATATTTTAATAAAACCGATTTTTATTAATAAAACTTGTGTAAAACCTTTTTGTTTTGATGTAAATCATGTGGATTTAAACTTTTGGCCGTGGAAACCGTTGGACTCGGTCCGAGTTGTGTGACTCACCGAGTCAACTCGAGGTTGAGTTTTGCTTATTTTTGTTTTTCTTTTGATTTATATTAACTTATGCCTTTGTAGTTTTGAGGTTTTAAAATTATAATGATTTTTTTTATATATAATTATATATACATATATATATATATATATATATATATATATATGTGTGTGTGTGTGTGTGTGTGTGTGTGTTTCTAATGTTTCGTTATTTATTTATTTATTTTTGCTAATATTTTTTGTAGAACCACAGCGCCGCTGAATTACATCACCGTTAACGGACTGCTTCTCTTGACATCGTCGGAAAATGCTAGATGTTTATGGTTATTTTTATTAAATTTTGTCCTGTAAATCTTTTGGTTAGTTTAAACTTTATTTTGTAAATTTGCTTGTGATTATTGTTCTGTAAATTTTGTAACTATATGGTATTTTTGTTTAAAAAAAACAAAAAAAAAACAACTGTTGCTACAGTAGCATTGCTACAGTAACCGGACTCACATATTCACTGTTTCGTCCACTGTAGCAAGCACTGTAGCTGCTACAATGCTTGCTACAGTAAACGATTCCCCCTTTTAGTATATATAATAATTCATTCCATCTCTTTACTCTTTCATAAAACCCACTTTACTCTTTCATAAAATCTAGTACCAAATCCCACTGTGACTGCTGGCCGCTCCACCACTGTGACCGCCGACCGCTCCACCATTGTGACCGCCGGCCGCTCCACCTTCTCTTCCTCTCCTTCTATCTTCCTTCCTTTTTTTCTTTCCATCTTGATAAGAAAATTAACTGTGACCGCCGACCGCTCCACCACTGTGACCGCCAGCCGCTCCACCACTGTGACCGCCGGCCGCTCCACCTTCTCTTCCTCTCCTTCTATCTTCCTTCCTTTTTTTCTTTCCATCTTTATAAGAAAATTAAACATCTGAAGTTTATTAAACATCTGGTACCAAATCCAACTATAACAGATTAAAAGGTGTTTGTTTAATTTTTGTTTATGTATGTTTTGTTAATTTTTATTAGTTAATTTTTATTAGCCGACCACCACCAGCTGCTGTCGTCGTAGCCGCTGCCGTCGCCGATCTAGTCGCCACCGCCACCACCACCACAGGCCACTGCCGTCGCCGACCTAGCCACCACCACCAGCTGCTATAAGGTAAATTATTTAATTTATTCCTCAAAATTTAATAGATTTGCAAAAATATGTATAGTTGTAGAAAGATTGTTAATTCTAGGATGTTTCAAACTGTTTTGTAGCCTAAAAAAATCAAATCTTGACCCATTTGGCCACTTTTTGCTGTCAAAAAATTGTCCCAACAGGCAGATGTTTTTTAATTTTAATTTCTTCGATATTGGGTCTTTTGCTTTGAAATTTTGTTTACAACTTATTTTGTTGCTTATCTAATTGATAGTATTTTTAGTTTATTTTTAGGAATTTTTTTTATGTGCTTTTTAGGGCACCAAAGTAGCCCCTCTAGTCCATTTTTCTGCAGCCCCATAGCAGCCCTTGGTTAAGATCGCTTGTTTAGTGCTTATAGGTGCTTTTAGATTGGTTATTAATACTTTGGTCTTTTTATGTTTAGTAACTTTCTCGTTTATTTAAGTCATTAACCCATTTTGACCCATTTTAGCCCAAACATGTACACGTTATGCTAAAATGGGTCAAAATGAGTGAAACGGGTGTAATATAAACGGCAAAGTTACTTATTAGCACACGTTTGGGCTAATAAGTAAATTTGTCATTTATATTGTACCCATTTTAGCCGATACATGTACTAATAAGTAAATTTGTCGTTTATTTGATTCATTTCACCCGTTTTGACCCATTTTAGCCCAAACATGTACACGTTATGCTAAGATGGGTCAAAATGGGTGAAACAGGTGTAATATAAATGACAAAGTTACTTATTAGTACACGTTTGGGCTAATAAGTAACTTTGTCGTTTATAATACACCAATTTCACCCATTTTAGCCCATACATGTACTAATAAGTAACTTTGTCATTTTTTTGATTTATTTCACCCATTTTGACCCATTTCACCCGTTTTGTAACTTTACAGAATCGGATGATAAAGATTCGAGAGGAACAACCTGAACTTATTGATCAGCAGACTGTAGAAAAAGTCTTGGGAACTAAACGAGGGTTTAACCCACAGGGTAGGGTGTTGAGGGGTAATTCTTCGTCGTCGTCTTCTGTACGCTCGCACCCCGCTCCTGGACCACCACTGACTCAATATCAAATGGCTGCAATGGTGAAGTTCGTGACGGCTACTCACCAACATGTTACGAACCTACATGAACACTTGGCGGTGCGTAACATCATTGATTTGCCACAGCCCCCCGTGCTCGACCCCTCACTGTTTATGAACATTAATGAAGAAGAAGAAGATGTGGCCGAGGCTGAAAGTGAGTAGGTTAATTATTTGAACATGGTTTACTTTGGTATGTTGAATAACTTCTCATTTTGGACAATTTATGTTTATGATGTTGGAACAATTTACGTTTATGTCGTCGAATTAAATCGTTGAACCATGTAGTCTTTGAACAATTTATGGAATGTAGTTTGCTTTAGTTATTAGTTGTGTTGATTTGAAATTCTGAAAAATTTGGTTGAGGAAAAATCTGGAAAACAGGGTCGGAAAACCTGGGTAAACGCGACAAAACAGCCTAGCTGTTTTGCAGCAGTGAAAGAGTCATTTTTTGATCAAAAATCATTTATAAGAAACGGAAAGACTATACAACCTTAATACTAAAGTATCTTGGCAAGTATTGATCTCCCTGAGTATCGTTTCGAAGGAGTGGTGAATTGAAATGCGTCGATCAAGTTTTGTTTGATGCTTAGTTATCACAAAAGGTTTTTGTTGGGAATTATACTAATAGTTACCACGGCTAGTGAAGATGTTACAACTTCAGAAGATTGTACTTGCAGTGGAAACTCATTACCACTGCAAAAACAAATATTACCACTGCTTACTTGATAACTGTTAGAGAAACGCGCTTAGATAAATATAGAAAAGATCTTGTGTATATCTTATTCTATTAGCATTATACTTATCTTGTAGAAGAGGATTCCTTGCTGTATAAAAGGAGATCCTAGGTTATAGTTAGAATATATCTTTCTAATACGTTTTTCCTAGAGCTTCAAGGTGTAACCCTAGTGATATCATAGATCACTCGTATTATTATCATTAATAATATTGAAGCTATTTGTTTGTTACATACATTGTTCTTACATACATACAACTGTTTCATTCACAATCAATCTTCTAAGTATCATTAAGTAGATTCCGCATACTTAGTGGTATCACTCAAAGTATCAATATTAACACAAGTTCAAGGTGTTCACGATCCAACAAGTGGTATCAGAGACAGGCTTTGATATTTTGATTTAGAAGACCCTATGGCAGACTCAAAAGAAACAATGGAGACAGAAACAAGCCAATCAAACATTGCTGCAAAGCTTCCTAAGCTTAAGATAAATGACTTTGAGATGTGGAGGCTTATGATAGAACAATTCTTTATGGTTCAAGACTACACATCATGGGAGATCATTATGTGTGGAAATTCATTCAAACCTGGTACAACTGTAGAGCAGGTTGGTGACAAGACAGTAACAAAAGTTAACACTGGTCCTGTCACTAATGAAGAAAGAAGTCAACTGAAGAATGATTTGAAGGCTAGAGGTTTGTTATTGATGGCTCTACCCAGAGAACAAGTTCTGGCTTTTAGCAAATACAAGTCTGCAAAGACTCTTTTTGATGAGATCTGTGAAGTGTTTGGTGGTAATGATTCCACCAAGAAGACTCAAAAGACTTTACTGAAGCAGACTTATGTAAACTTTGGTTCAACAAGTAATGAATCTCTTGATAGCATATTCACAAGGCTACAAAAGATTGTTACTCAACTCACTGCTTTTGGAATTGAGGTGGAAAAGGAAGACCTCAATCTTAAATTCCTAAGAAGCCTACCTTCTGAGTTTGACACCAATGTTGCTGTTTGGGAAGATAAGCCAGATCTAGAGACCATGAAGCTTAATGATGTGTACAATAACTTCAAAGTTATTGAACAAAGATTAAAGAAAGCTGGCAAATTAAGAACAAGTTCTGCAAGTGTAGCACTCATATCATCATCAATTAATGATAGTTCAGATGAAGAAAGTGATAGTGATGATGACAGTGGTAACATGATTATTTCCACTGGTAATGGAAGTGTTTCCACTAGGAGCTCAAAGAAACAGGTTGCAGGACTAAGTGATGCTACTTTCTATGCCTTTATATCAAGCCAAGTGGGTGGTTCAATTCTCAATCATGAGGATTTGGATCAAATTGATGAAGATGATATGGAGGAGATGGACATTAAATGGCAGGTGGCATTACTAAGCTTAAGAACAAAGAAGTTCTGGAAGAAGACAGGGACAAAGATAAATATAAGTGGCAATGAGACTGTAGGTTTTGACAAAAAGAAGGTGGAGTGCTATAATTGTCATAAGATGGGGCACTTTGCAAGAGAATGTAGAAAACCAAGGAAATCTGACAACAGGTCAACTTGGTACAAGAAGGACAAGAGCAAAGAACCTACAACAGAAGAGCCAAAGGTGCTATTGGCTATTGATGGAGTGAGCTTTGATTGGAGCTTTATGACTCAGGATGGAGAAGATGATTCAGAATCTGCAATGCTTGCTACTGAGCATGCACTCATGGCTTTCTCTGACACTGAGGTACATACTGATAATGCTTGTTCTAAAAACTGTAAGGCCTTAAAAGAGTTAGAGATCTCTAAAACACAATATGATGCACTGATGCTAGATTTACATCATACTAATTATAACTTAGCAAATCATAAAAGAGGTCTAGGTGTTTTAGAAAAACAGTTAGAGCATTATAGGGCAAATGAATCTAAGTTCAGTGATGACATTGCTGTTTTAAAAAGAGACTTAGATTTTTATGTTGAAGTGAATAAAGCTCTTAGGGAAGAGATTGAAAAAGTTAAGAAGGCTAGTGAGAACATTCAGATAACTAATCAAACACTAGACCACCAATCTAAGAGCATTAGCAAAATTTGGGAAGCCCAAGTTGTGAGCAAAGCTAAATCAGGTCTTGGATACAAATTTGTTCCACCACCTCTAAGAGGTGTTCCAGCACCTCCTGGCATTGACCTAGCTCACACAGGTTTAGAAGAGTTTCAGGATCTACCTATGACCTATGGACCAAAATTTGTTAAACCAGTTGAAACTGAAAAGGTTCAGGTTGAGGTTGAGACTTTTGATAGTGCTAGTGACTCATCTCTTAAAGATGAATGTTTAAATGTTGAGTCTAAATCTAGTGTTCCTGAAAATGTTAGAGTAGAGGAAAGAAAAAGTATTCCTGAAGTAGTCAAAGAGAAGCCTAGGACACAGTCAAATTACACTAGGCCTACTACTAGATATGCAGAGATGTACAGGAATAGGTCTAAATCTCCTAGAGGGAACATGAGAAGTTGGAATCATGTTAAAACTAGGCAGTTTGGTAGTGATTTTGTGTTCAACAATAAGGCCTGTCATATTTGTGGTAGCTTTGATCACCTTTCTTATACTTGTAACTACCACATGGGAAGAAGGGAAGTTTTTGGGAATACTAGGGTGAATGGACATATTGCTAACAACTTTACTCACCCAAACCCTCTAAGCAAGATGGTTCCCAGGTCTGTTTTGCTTACCACTGGCATTAAACCTATTTCCACTGCTAGACCAGCAGTTGCCATTGCCAGTAGTAAAAACAGAGTTTATCCTAAGTCCCCTGTCACTACTTTTGTTAAATCATCACATACAGGGAAAAAGACTCAATTTGAAAAGAATGTTCACAAGAAACACATGTGGAGACCCAAATTTACTAATCCAGCAGTTTCCACTGCTAGGCCTGCAGTTACCACTGCAAGACAAAATGTTTCCACTGGTGTCTATGTGAATAAGAAAAGGGTAAACATGGGAAATGTTGTTAAGGCCTCAGCTCATTGGGAATGGAAACCAAAAGGAACAACAACCTCAAACAATCCCAATGGTGTAACAATGACCTTTGATAGATACAATTATATTGATACACGAGGCAGATCCAAGTCATTTGTGGCTTGGGTCCCCAAAAGGAACTAATTCCTTTATTTTTATGTGCAGGGACATTCAAAGACAAAAGAAGATCAAGGTTATTCAGACAGTGGATGTTCCAGGCACATGACTGGCAACAAGGCCTATCTCTCAAATTCCAAATCAATTGATGGGCAAGCTGTCAGTTTTGGAGGAGGAATTGGTGGCAAAGTTTCTGGCAAAGGAACTATCAAGGCTGGACACTTGGATTTTGAGAATGTATACTATGTACCAGAACTCAAGTACAACCTCTTCAGTGTGTCACAGATGTGTGACAAGAAAAACAGAGTTCTATTCTCAGAAGATGAATGCTATATCTTATCTAAGGATTATAAGCTACCTGAAGAAAAAGACATTTTGCTCAAAATCCCTAGAAAAGGTAATCTATATAGCATTGACATGAAGAAGATAGTGGCTAAAGATGATGTTACTTGCTTACTTGCAAAAGCCACTTTGGATGAATCTATGCTTTGGCACAGAAGACTTGGTCATGTTAACTTCAAGACCATCAATAAGATTGTAAAAGATGGTCTAGTCATAGGTTTACCTGAGAAGAGATTTGAAAATGATCAAACATGTGTTGCTTGTCTTAAAGGTAAACAACACAGAGCTTCTTGCAAGACCAAGGCAGTGAATACTATTGATCATCCACTCTACATGCTGCATATGGACTTGTTTGGTCCTACTTCTGTGAGCAGCATCAATTTGAAGAAGTATTGTCTAGTTGTGACTGATGATTTTAGCAGATTTACATGGGTTTTCTTCTTAAATACCAAGGATGAAACTACATGCATACTCAAGACTTTCATCACTAAAATTGAAAATCAAGCTGAAAAGAAGATAAAGATCATCAGATGTGACAATGGGACAGAGTTCAAGAATAGAGTAATGGATGATTTTTGCAAAGAAAAAGGTATTAGAAGAGAATTTAGTGTTGCTAGAACACCCCAGCAGAATGGTGTTGCTGAAAGAAGAAATAGAACACTAATTGAGGCTGCTAGAACCATGATAGCTGATTCAAAGCTTCCAGTGACATTTTGGGCTGAAGCAGTTAACACTGCTTGCTATATTCAAAACAGGGTTTTAGTGGTCAAGTCAAAGAACAAGACACCTTATGAGCTTTTCAGAGGAAGACCCCCACTTTTGGATTTCTTGAAGCCATTTGGATGTCATGTCACAATTCTCAATACCATTGATCATTTGGGAAAGTTTGAAGAAAAGGCAGATGAAGGTTTCTTTGTTGGTTATTCCATGGTTAGCAAGGCTTTTAGAGTCTACAACTTAAGAACAAGGAAGATAGAAGAGAATTTGCATGTTCAGTTTCTTGAAAATAAAGCTAACATAGCAGGTTCAGGACCTGAATGGCTATTTGATCTTGAGACTTTATCAAATACAATGAATTATGTTCCTATTACCTCAGATTCAAGTGATGCTGATCTTGAGGACTCAGAGGAGTTTATTGATGAAGATGAATCTTGCCAAGATGATGAAGATGATAAAGATCAATTTGTTATGCCAATTTGGGAATTTGATGTTAATGCAGACTCACAACCTTCAAAGAATACTGATCAGGAAGATGAATTTGTGAATTTTGATGTTCTGCATGATGATATTCTTGAAGGCAGTGGTAATCCTGTTACCACTGCAACACATGATGTTTCCACTGAGGGTCCAGATGTGGAAAATATAGCTCAGGAGACACCAAATGATGATGTTGAAATCACAAATATGCCATCATCATATGATATTCCTAACACATCACAATCTACAGTTCATAAAGCTCACCCAATTAAGAATGTTATTGGTGAAATTAATTCAGGTGTGAAGACAAGAAGGCAAACCAGGATGACAGATGTTCATGGGTTCATAAGTGAAGTCTATGAGTCTAAGAATCACATTACTAAGAATGAATGTTTATTCTTCTGCTTTCTATCACAAATGGAGCCTAAAAATGTTTCTATGGCTTTAGGAGAGTCAAGCTGGGTTGAAGCTATGCAGGATGAGTTGTTGCAGTTTAAGCTTCAAAAGGTTTGGGTTCTTAGTGATTTGCCTGATGGTATGAAAGTGATTGGTACTAAATGGGTGTTCAGGAATAAGAAAGATGAAAGAGGTATTGTCATCAGGAACAAAGCTAGATTAGTTGCTCAAGGATACACTCAAGAGGAGGGTATTGATTATGAAGAAGTTTTTGCTCCTGTTGCCAGGATTGAGGCTATTAGACTATTTCTAGCCTATGCATCATTTATGGGCTTTACTGTCTATCAAATGGATGTTAAGAGTGCCTTTTTGTATGGTACTATTGATGAGGAGGTATATGTTGCTCAACCTCCAGGCTTTGAAGATCCACATCACCCCAATAAAGTTTACAAAGTAGTCAAGGCTCTTTATGGCCTACATCAAGCTCCAAGGAAGTGGTATGAAACCTTAGCTAATTATTTGATGAATAATGGGTTTCATAGAGGCAAGATTGATCAGACTTTGTTCATCAAGAAGGACAAGGGTGATATCCTACTTGTGCAAGTATATGTTGATGATATTATCTTTGGTTCTACTAAACAAGAGATGTGCAAATGGTTTGAGAAGCTTATGAAAGATGAATTTCAAATGAGTTCTATGGGACAACTTACATTCTTTTTGGGGCTACAAGTACAACAGAGTAAAGAAGGCATCTTTATCAGTCAAGACAAGTATGTGACTGAGATTGTTAAGAAGTTCAAGTTCACTGATGCAAAATCTTCAAATACCCCTGCTGATAAGCAAACTCACTTATTATTGAAGAATGCTAGTGGTGTTAATGTTGATGTCCACACTTACAGATCAATGATTGGTTCTTTGATGTATCTTACTTCTTCAAGGCCAGACATTATGTTTGCTGTATGTGCATGTGCAAGATTTCAAGTGACTCCTAAGACATCACATATGACAGCAGTGGAAAAGATTTTTAGATACTTGAAGACTTATCCTAATCTAGGATTGTGGTATCCAAGGGAATCTCCTATGGAGTTGATTACTTACTCAGATAGTGACTATGCTGGTGCAAGCTTGGATAGAAGGTCAACCACAGGAGGATGTCAATTCCTTGGATGTAGATTGGTGTCATGGCAGTGCAAGAAACAGACAATGATTGCTACTTCGACTACTGAAGCAGAATATGTTGCAGCTGCTAGTTGTTGTGCTCAGATCCTTTGGCTTCAGAATCAACTCTTGGATTATGGGTACAATTTCATGAACACCATCATATATATAGATAATAGTAGTACAATTTGCATTATTAAGAATCCTGTGCAACACACTAAAACTAAACATATTGAAATTAGACATCACTTTATTAGAGATTGTTTTGAGAAAAAGCTTATTAATGTTGTCGAAATTCACACTGATGACAATTATGCTGATTTATTAACAAAAGGGCTTGATGTGGGTAGATTTTAGTACTTGGTAACAGGTATTGGAATGCTTAATCCATAAACTTTTAATGTCTAATACTTTTTAGTGTTGCAGGATAGTTTTTAATGTACTATTATTGTTTGTATATGTTTGTATGGTTTTCCACTAACACTTATGAAGGAGAAACAAGCTCAGTGGAAACTATGCATCATACAGTGGAAAGATTTGCTCTCACAGTTGTAATAAGGAAACAGAGAAGATCATTTATTTATCACTTCAAAAGGTTGCAGAGTACATTCTTTCACTAAGACAAGTTCAAAACACATGCAAACTTAAACAAACAACCCACAAACTAACAACCTAAGATCTTCAGACACTACATAGGCTTTTTCCCTTTGCCCTCATAAGCATGCTTGCTCTTAGCTGGCTTGTTCCTCTTCTCATCATAGGAAAGCTGCTTTCTTGGACAAGCAAGCCCAAGCACTTGTGGTGGAGGCTTCAGATCTTTTGCAGGCTTTGACGACTCTGGCCACTTCATGTTGTGTATGGCAGTCTTTAGGGCAGTTGTAAGTGCCTTTGGTAGTTCTTCAGAAAGGTTGAAGGTTGGATCATCTTTCTCTGAATCGACATCCAGAGATGGAGCTGATGCAGTACTTGATGGAAAAGCACTTGGTGGAAAGTATCCACTCCATCCAGAAGAATGCTCCTCAGAATCTGAAACATAGCTGATCTCTTCATCAGAAGAGCTATCAGAGGAGATGTACACGATTGGGAAACTCATATTTAAGTTTAGGGTTTGTTAATGTGATGATTTGGTTGATGCTGATAGATGTGTTTTGAGACTCCTATTTATATGCAAAGTCAAGGCCAATGGATAATTAATGAAGTATCTTTACTTCTATCCGTTTTGGTAGTTTGGAGGAGTAATTATGGACGATATCGGGTTGACTTTGGAGCAATAAATGTATAAATAGTAACTTGGTTAAAAAGTTACTTGGGTTAACTAATATTGGTTAAGTTTGGTCCTTAAGATGTTTAAAGTGAATGGAGTTATACGATGTGTAATTTAAGACACATAACAAATGGTTATTGATTCACCATGTCTAATCCACATAAGAATCAACTAGTCCTGAGCAAACGACTACAGGTAAAGACACCTCAAATCCGTTCATGGTTGATAGTTTACCAAAAACTAGGTTATCAACTCACCATACATCCTTGTGATCAAGAGTTGGCTAGTCCATAGCAAACGGCTCATGGTAAAGACATATCAAATCCGTTGATAGCTGATAGTTTGCTAAAAACTATGATAAGAGCAGCTACTTTTTACATGTTTTACTTATCACTGCTCCTTGAAAATTCTGTTGATTTTTATCACTGCAGGTTCACAGTTACCACTGACAGTGTAAAATTTTTTCCTTATTATGTGTAGATGCAGGACATGACAACATCATTAAGAGCTCTACCATGGCAACACTTCATGTGTCTGATTCTACGGGATTGGATACAGGTAGTGAAATCCCTAGCCAAATTAAAACATATGGGTGGTTAAGAAGTACTATCTAGTTTAACTAGGTAAGAAATTGAATCTTTGCCTAAAGATGCACCTCTCCCAGAAGGTAATACATCTGGAAGTGCTGAAGGTAGTATGTTACAAAAGGAATTGATGGAACTGTGTCCCAAATTCTCATGAAAGGTGGATACAAAAGGAATTGATGGAAGTTCTTCTGAATGTTATCTGATTGTGCTGATTTTGGTGTAGATTCTCCCAAACAGGGGAGGAGTAAAATGATGATCAGATTCAGGGGAGGATTGCTCTCAGCATGTCAAAGTCAAAGTTAAAGATCAATATGAAGTTCACTTTCTGCAATGTTGAAATCAAAGTTAAGAGTTTATGCAGATAATGAAAAGATTAGAGTTTTGATTCAGAAGATTCAAGATCAATATGCAAGAGCTGATAAAGTGTTGAGAAAAACAAGATAAGTGTTTGGAAGAATTCCCATATCCTCAGGATTATTGTATACTTGAAGAAACTTGTTGATTTACCTATAAATCATAAGTTTAGGGGAGGATTGTTGGGAATTATACTAACAGTTACCACGGCTAGTGAAGATGTTACAACTGCAGAAGATTGTACTTGCAGTGGAAACTCATTACCACTGCAAGAACAAATATTACCACTGCTTACTTGATAACTGTTAGAGAAACGCGCTTAGATAAATATAGAAAAGATCTTGTGTATATCTTATTCTATTAGCATTATACTTATCTTGTAGAAGAGGACTCCTTGCTGTATAAAAGGAGATCCTAGGTTATAGTTAGAATATATCTTTCTAATACGTTTTTCCTAGAGCTTCAAGGTGTAACCCTAGTGATATCATAGATCACTCATATTATTGTCATTAATAATATTGAAGCTATTTGTTTGTTACATACATTGTTCTTACATACATACAACTGTTTCATTCACAATCAATCTTCTAAGTATCATTAAGTAGATTCCGCATACTTAGTGGTATCACTCAAAGTATCAATATTAACACAAGTTCAAGGTGTTCACGATCCAACAGTTTTTATAAAAGATTTAAAAACTAAATTGACTAATAAAATAAAACTACAAGAAAACAATAATATAAGATCTAAAATGCGATAATAAAGGATATGCTTGTCAAGTGAGGCGAAAAGATCGTTAAGTGTGATTTATCGTTTTAAGTGATTAATTAATTAATATCCGTCTAAAAAATTATTTTCTCACAACGTGGGTTTATTTTGAAAACAATTCTTTTTATCTAGGTAAAATTACTAGACTTAATTAATCACCCTAACGGCTTTTACACGTTAAAATAACCAAATTAAATTCAAGTAACCAAGGGTTATTAATCAACAATTTCTAAGTTTTTCACACTTAATTCACAAATCACAATCACGTAACAAGCATATAAAAATCTACTCCATAATGCAAAATAAAACTAAACGAATCATAAAACTAACAAACATGGCAATAACAATAAACATACTAAAAATAAAGAGAAAAAGACAGAGATAACCAAATGAGATGAGAAATATAAAGACGGTGAGATGAGACCCATTCCATAAGCTCCAAAACGCAATCTCTTGAACTCCACGATTACCCAAATTTATACCCCTAATCTTTTCACCGATTATCCAGACTAACTAGTTTGCCATCTAGCTTTTAAAAAATAAATTTTAAAGATAAAAAAATAAAAGTATTTATTACTAGTTAAAAACAAAAACTATTTTGACCAAATGTAAAGAAAACATGACGTAATTATAAGTTGATAGCAAAAGAAATGGCATAAACTAAAGGACACATTAATTGAAGAAGTAAATGTTCATAAATAAATGAGTAAAACTAGTGATTGATCCAACAATGACAAAATGATTTAATGTAAAAATGGGAACATCAATTAAAAAAGAGTGCTGAAGAACCGAACAATCTAAATAAACAAAAGTGAAAATTTCAACTAATTATTAAAACTAAACAATAGAAAGGAAAATATTATAAATTGGTTAAAGTTTGGTACAAGATCAAGGGGTGACGTGTGGCTTGTGGAGGTGATGAACCGACCCCTTCATTGGGGTGCGGCTGATTTTTCTTTTTCCCCGGATCTCCCCTTTGAATGATAGATAAATGATCTTTTATATCCTCTTTATCAAAACCTAGCATCTTCGGGTCTTCAAAAATACTTTTTAGGTAGGCCAAATTACAATATATCAAGCCGGTTGAATGTTGGGATCATGATGATCTTGTTTCTTAAGTTTTCTTTGGGCTTTAATAATCTTTTGTTATGATGCCAAAATCTTACTCTTTAGCTCTAAATTCGCTCATAAAGTACCTACAATAATAAATAACAACTTTAAACGATATTTGCACGTATTATACACATTTTTGCTATTTATTTAGCCGTAAATGAGGGTATATTAGCACTAAAAATATGTATAATTACATATTTATCATCCCCCTACACTTAGGCTATTGCGTGCCCTCACGCAACGATTGTTACATACGTTAAGTCAAAAACAATTTTCATCCCCTAAAGAAATGACATATCACATCAAAAAAGAACATATAAATAATTATCTAGGGGATACAAATAAAAACCATTAAAGTCGATAACGCCCCATTTTGACCCTTATTCGTACATATAGCTAATTATAAAAATATACTTTTTATGGTGACCCGCCATGCTTGACTTTATTTTCATGATATATATAAAGCTTAAGAACGGAAAGCACGCAAACTGGGTGCCTCCAGGAGATAATAACCATCATCCTCTTTTTTATACTCCCAACTAAGTTCAAAAACCCTTGCGCAAATGTTTTTGTAAAATGCTAACACTACTTATATTAATAATTTGTGTAAGTCAAGACTTAACTTTTTACTCCCGCTATTTATCAAGTTTAGGCGTGTGTGCTTATTTTCAAAAGTTTGACCACAAAAAATCAGAGCTTATTATGGTTGTCATTTATTTAAGCTCAATCCTAACTCACCGGAAACCTCAAAAATTTAAGAACCGAAAATGGCCTTTTCCATGTAGCGGCTTTCTTCTTGGCACATCCCAAACCAGTTGGTTTTAGGTGACCAGGCTTTTGACACCTCACAGAGAATAGTACCGGAATTGGCGGGATTTTGATTCAAAGATTTTTGATATTCCACGACACATTAAAATCAAAACTTAAATAGATAACAACAAATGATCATTTAGAGATTAAAGATTCAAAGGTGAGATCACTCCATGTAGCGACTTTCTTCTCAGCTTGTCCTTTTAGCCGAGGCTTAGGAGGCTAGGTTTTTACACCCTCGAGAATAGTATCGGAGCTTTCGGGGTCTTTGACTTCGACAATCTCTAAATTCCCGCTTAATCTTTACTCAAAATCAACGAATACTAGTTCAACTTCCGATTTAAATTTGAGAAAAAGCAACTTTTATTTATTTATTCTAATTCTATTCAACACATCTTTTTCATTTCACTTTTCTCATTTTTTCACTTTTTTCTTTTTCTTTTCTTTTCATACTTTTTTTTTCATCATCATTTTTTCTTCTTTTTTTTCTTTTTCCTTTTTTTTTCTTTTCATAATAAACTCAAAATTTTGCATCATTCAGCAATTTTACATTACTTCATTTAGCAATATTATTTGATTTTTAGGGAAGTAGCTTGTTCCAAAATTTAAATAAAAATTTGAACTAGTACTCTATATTAACCTTGCATAAAAACTTGTTTACATAACGAAAACTTTTAATGGTCAAAAGTTTGAAAACAGCACGTATTTAGATCAAATTAGGAGCTACTGGGAGAAAAAGCCACATATTACTTATATAAGCTCTAAAGAGAATCAACTACTCTATGCTTAGCACTTTCGTTTGCACAATTCGTTAAGAATTTAGTCTAAAAAGTTAAGGAAGCAGCCAGATCAACACTCTGGCAGAGTCAGGATCTCCTTTGTTCTAGCTTAAGGGACTAGTCAATCACGCACGGTCAATTTGTTTTTTTTTTTTTTTTTTTTAAGAACAAAAGACAATAATAATGCAATGACGATAAATAAAAAAAAATGATCAAAATGGGGTTGCATGTGGGCAAACAAGTAGGCATAAGTGATCATTTTGATATAAACCGCCCCTACACTTAGAACCGAACATTGGCCTCAATGTTCAAAAGTGTTCGGGTGCCACCCCTACACTTAGAACATAAAAGACCAATGCTAAAATTCTAAGTGTAAAAAGGGTATCTAATGCAATTCCTAAGCCATATATTAGTCATAAAAAATGCATGCTTTAAGGAAAAACATAAGACATAAATGATCAGAACTGAGGACTCCCCTGATATAAATGTGCAGATTGATCAGAGACTGAATGAGTGATGATGGAAAGCAACAGCAACAATCATGAAAGTCTTCTCGATCAAAGGGTATCTTGCGAGCAAAAATAATAGCCACAAAGAAACAAAGAAAACATGACACCCCCAAACTTATTCATTACTAATATTATTTACCTAACTTACACAAAATAAACCAAAGTGTAGATAAACTACTTATTCCATTTTAAGATAACACGGGTTGCCTCCCGAGAAGCGCTTGTTTTTGTTCGCGTCTCTAGCTTGACTCTATGGTTACTTACTTCTAAGGTCATGGTCACATCCATCACTTAATGTTAAGTTTGGATGGTAAAAGCGATACAACACCTCCTTAGGTGAGTATGCTACCTGACGAGGTAAAGGTGTATGGGTAAATCTATCAAAAGGTTTATCCATTACTCGCGTCACATCACTCGACTATGTCAGGGAGAAAAAAGGATCAAATCTTTCCACTTCCTTTAAGAAAATTTGCTTAGAATCAGGAAGTGGTGTGACTAGTATATTGGACTCATCAATTAATGGTTTTGACTTAGAGTGGTCCAAGCTACTTAAATCCTCAAACTCATCATCAAAAAATTTGTTATCAAATCTTAAGGTGAAACTATCATGAAAGTCAAACAGAGGGTTTGATATAGTTACATCAAAAGACCTAGAGATCGAATCAGAATTACCTAAAGGTTCATCAGACATCCTTGGGATTGGGACAGGGTCATTGGCAGATAAACTTTCTATATCACTAGGATTAAAGTCAATTTCCTATTCCCCATTGAGAGGGTATCTAAATGCTCTCTAAAAGGTAAGTCGATATCTAAATTTTGGTCTCCCGAAACATCAAGTCTAGGTAAGGATGGTGTGTATGCTAGTGGCGGAGATGGGACATGTGCGGTACTTTGTGGGCTAGAATTATGCACCTCGTCCAGTGTAGTCTTCGTATAATCCTCGTCACTTTCCTCATGATAAAACGAGTTAAGAGGAGGATTTTGTTTTTTAAGAATTAGCTCCTTAAGACAGTTTATTTCAGTTTGAAAGTTCATGTTGACTTGATTTTGAGCAATAATCATTTTAGTAATCAATTCAGCTCTAGTTAACTCGCTCTGAAGAAGTGGTTGAGGGGTTGTGTATTGTGAAGGTTGGTCAAAACCGGATGTGTCATGATTATCATAAGGAGTATTCTCATAGACAAGCGGATTCCTAGTTTGGCAATCAGAGTTATAGTGAGGACCTCCACATAATTCACAACAGTAAAACTGCTTCGACTGACTCGGTAAATCATATGGACGTTGGTCATAACCAAAATTTTGATTGTTACATGGAACCTGCTCATAGACAAACATGTCCATGTTTGACAATCAAAGCCTTGGTGAGGACCACCTCCATAAGACTCACACGAGTATGTCTCCATCTCATGTTGTGGGGGCTGGTGAAAAAAGTCGGTTGTTTCATGGTAAGAATAGGGATTTTGGTCATAGACAAACCCGTTTCCCGATTCTACCATGCTACACCCGGGACAATTTCCACCATTATGAGGACCCCCACACCACTGACAACCATATAGATAAGAAGAAGACATAGCGAAGAATTAAACAATATAAGAGGGTAAGAGAAAAAGAATTAACAATTCAGAGGAAAAAAAAGATTTTTTTTTTTTTTTTTTTTTTTTTTTTTTTTTTTTTTAATAAAAAACTAAGGCACTAACTCGACCCAACTAATGCAAATCCTTACACCAACTCCCCGGCAGTGGCGCCATTTTGAAAGAGTCATTTTTTGATCAAAAATCATTTATAAGAAACGGAAAGACTATACAACCTTAATACTAAAGTATCTTGGCAAGTATTGATCTCCCTGAGTATCGTTTCGAAGGAGTGGTGAATTGAAATGCGTTGATCAAGTTTTGTTTGATGCTTAGTTATCACAAAAGGTTTTTATAAAAGATTTAAAAACTAAATTGACTAATAAAAGAAAACTACATGCAAACAATAATATAAGATCTAAAATGCGATAATAAAGGATATGCTTGTCAAGTGAGGCGAAAAGATCGTTAAGTGTGATTTATCGTTTTAAGTGATTAATTAATTAATATCCGTCTAAAAAATTATTTTCTCACAACGTGCGTTTATTTTGAAAATAATTCTATTTATATAGGTAAAATTACTAGACTTAATTAATCACCCTAACGGCTTTTACCCGTTAAAATAACCAAATTAAATTCAAGTAACCAAGGGTTATTAATCAACAATTTCTAAGTTTTTCACACTTAATTCACAAATCACAATCACGTAACAAGCATATAAAAATCTACTCCATAATGCAAAATAAAACTAAACTAATCATAAAACTAACAAACATGGCAATAACAATAAACATACCATAAATAAAGAGAATAAGATAGAGATAACCAAATGAGATGAGAAATATAAAGACGGCGAGATGAGACCCATTCCATAAGCTCCAAAACGCAATCTCTTGAACTCCACGATTACCCAAATTTATACCCCTAATCTTTTCACCGATTATCCAGACTAACTAGTTTGCCATATAGCTTTTAAAAAATAAATTTTAAAGATAAAATAAAATAAAAGTATTTATTACTAGTTAAAAACAAAAACTATTTTGACCAAATGTAAAGAAAACATGACGTAATTATAAGTTGATAGCAAAAGAAATGGCATAAACTAAAGGACACATTAATTGAAGAAGTAAATGTTCATAAATAAATGAGTAAAACTAGTGATTGATCCAACAATGACAAAATGATTTAATGTAAAAATGGGAACATCAATTAAAAAAGAGTGCTGAAGAACCGAACAATCTAAATAAACAAAAGTGAAAATTTCAACTAATTATTAAAACTAAACAATAGAAAGGAAAATATTATAAATTGGTTAAAGTTTGGTACAAGATCAATGGGTGACGTGTGGCTTGTGGAGGTGATGAACCGACCCCTTCATTGGGGTGTGGCTGATTTTTCTTTTTCCCCGGATCTCCCCTTTGAATGATAGATAAATGATCTTTTATATCCTCTTTATCAAAACCTAGCATCTTCGGGTCTTCAACAATACTTTTTAGGTGGGCCAAATTACGATATATCAAGCCGGTTGAATGTTGGGATCATGATGATCTTGTTTCTTAAGTTTTCTTTGGGCTTTAATAATCTTTTGTTATGATGCCAAAATCTTACTCTTTAGCTCTAAATTCGCTCATAAAGTACCTACAATAATAAATAACAACTTTATACGATATTTGAACTTATAATACACATTTTTGCTATTTATTTAGCCGTAAATGAGGGTATATTAGCACTAAAAATATGTATAATTACATATTTATCAAGCAGATATCGCTTTTAGTGACAACATGTTGTCGCTACATGTTGTCGCTGTTGGTAACATTCCATTTTTTTATTTTCTCCCAGTGACAACTTGTTGTCGCTACAGGTTGTCGCCATATGTTTGGTCAAAAAAAGTCAAACATTTTAGTGGCTACATGTTGCCACAACAAAGTTGCCACAAAAACTGCCAGACTTTTGGTGACAACATGTTGTCACTAAAACGTCGTCACAAAAGAAATAGGTCAATGAAAGTCAAAACTTTTAGTGGCAACATGTTGTTGCTACAAGTGTTGTCACAAAAAAAACACGAGTCAACAAGTCAAACTTTTGGTCAAACCTGTTGTCACAATAGGTGAAAAAAGTTGTCACAATAAATTATTGCGACGCGGTTATAGCGACAACGCTTCTAGTGGCAACATCTTGTCACGAATATACCTATAGCGACACCTTTTGCACTTATCGCGACAACATTCCGTTGTCACTACATGCGCTGAATGGTGTAGTGTAACTCCATTTCATCTCATCTCCTCATGCAAATCTTCCGCGAACACACCATCACCATAACCAGACGGTGACCCACTAGCCTACTACACAACCACCCGTATATTTTAGTAAGATCCGGCCAAAACCATCGCCGTCGGCGAACGCCAAGCTGCTACCATTTAGCTCCATGGGGAATCTGTGGTGAAAAGGAAATACGAAATATTTGGTGTGTTCCATTTTCTTCGAAATATTTTGGGCCTTATGTGGATTAGTTGGATGCAAAGCAAAAGGGTTATCCTTTGCTTATATAATAATTAATGTTTATTTTGAGTTAGGTTTTTTTTTTTACTTTCATTTAGATCTTTTTTTTAATATATTTTTTCCTTTCTTTTTGTACAACTACAGAAAAGTACTCCCGCCGCTGCTTGAAATTGTTCATGCCGCCTTTGCTGTGCCGGAAACTGCTGCCTTTGCCGCAGATGCTAGAATGTTTATAAAATTGTTGTTTGATAGTATAGATTTGTTTGTAAAAGTTATACATTGTTGTTTTGTAAAGTCTATATGTTATGTAAATATACAAAATTTACTGGTAAACTTTTTAATGCAGTCAATTTTGTTTTGTGAAAATTTTGTTGGTAATTTGTTGTGTTTAATATGTTTTAACAGTAGGTTAATTATGAAAATGGTTATAATTAATTAATTCACTATATTAATAAATTAATTAATTATGTAAAACATTTGGAGATCTAAAAGTGTGGTGGGCTCCACCTGGATTCAACAGCTTTGACCAAGAAAAAGTGGGGCCCGGACTGTCCTTGCAAAAGAGTTGAAAATGTCCTCGTTAAAGACCTTAGCGATGCGGGATTGGCGAGGACATGGTAGCGAGGAGATGTCATCGCAAATTGATGTTTAGCGAGGACATGTCCTCCCTAATTAAGTCGAAAAGTCCTCTCTAATGAGGTTGAAAGTCGTTGTGTCAACTAATAAAAAAAATTTTGAAGGGCAAAAATGTCAAAAAAAAAAATTGTCGTAAAATACCTCAAAAAGGACAAATTTAAAAGAAAAGTAGCCATATAAACAAATTTTTTTGTTCGATACCTGATGAGGCGAAAAATGATCCGTTTTTAGGGGGTCATTTAAGCCCGAATCCGAATTTATTTGATCAAATATTGCCCTAAATCGTTCCTTTTGTGATTTTAGGTGTTTGGAGAGTGAATTCTGGAAAAGAGGCTATTTTGGACGTTTTTGGAGCATAAAGTGAAGAAAACAACAAAGTACCAAATCCAAGCTGGAATTACAAGGTGACGGCGTCAAGAATTTACTCTTGACGGCGTCAGAAAGGATGAATATTTTACCGAAGGTTGTGAAGGCGTCAGATGAAGAGATGACGGCGTCAAAATGACCAAGATTAATTTACCGAGGGTGGTGACGGCGTCACATAGGCCGTCACGATTGGATCTAGGGCGTCCGAGGAAGTATATGGCGGCGAGTTGACGGCGTCAGATTTTACTCTTGACGCCGTCAGGACGATTTTCCTATATATAGTTTTCTAGTTTTTTCATTAAAAAGAGAGAAGTTTTGGTGAAACCCTAAAGACGATTTTGGTGCCTCTTTTACAGGTTTTTCAAGGGTTCCAAACCCTTGAGACCTTGCATTGTAATTGAGATAAGTATACTCTTAATTCAATCAATATGTCTATGTGTTGGTTGTCTATCTTTTGTTCTTATCTTAATTCTACTATGCTAGGCTAAATTTCCTTTGTGTTTGCTTAGATCTAATGAAACCTAGATGTTGATTATGTGTTGATTACTTGTCCATTCTTGTTTTGAATGAATGATATTATATGTTAGGCTTAAGAAAACTGGCAGATCTCCAAATGGTAACATGCTTGAACGTCTTAAGAAACATGAACCGAGGCGTACTAGGTCTTTATTGGTTGTATTTAATGCATGAGCCACTGTTTACAATCCCTATAGTTGTGCTGGGCCATGGTGTAGGAGGAGATAAGAGCTCATAGAGTTGGGGAGTTATGTATGCCACTCCACGAATGGTATTAAGGAATACAACCCGTCATTCATACAAGTGTAACAAGTAATTAACATGTAAAAGATATCTAGGGAGTAATGAAGTCTAAGTAAACACAATTTCTCCAACCACTGCTCACAACCTTAGTTTAATATTAGTTTAATTTCATTTTCATTAGTTAATTAGTTATAAAGTAGTTTTTGGGTTAGTTGATTAGCAACTAATTCCGCCCACTCCTTCAAAACCCGAGATTTTAATTGCTTTCATAAAATATAAAAATACAAAAATAATCATCTTCCATCTCTAGAACTATTAATTAGGCTTTCTAATCCTAGCGACACTATTCCTAAGCTGAACGATCAATCCCCCGGTACTTGTCACTATACTATACTACAACGATCAGGTACACTGCCTGGTGGGGGTTGTAAGCCTCGCGAGATCCCTCGAGAGGTAAAGCAAGGTGCGATTCCCACGCATCAAGTTTTTGGCGCCGCAGCCCGGGGAATAGTTATTGTCTAGGTTAGGATTTCTTTTTATTAGGTCTACTTGCTAGATTCCTTTCTAGTAAGATTTTATTTTTATTTTTAGGTCTTCTTTAGTCTATCTTATTTCTTCGTGCTTTTGTTCGTAACTCTTTACCATCCGACATCATGGAAGGTGGTAACATCTTTGAACCCATCATCCCACCACAACAAAACCCACCATTAGAACCCCTTAAGCCCCGAACCTTAGGAGAGTATTCTCGACCTAGCCACCAAGGCTACCGAAACACCATTGAGCTCACCGGAGCCAATGTGACCCCCTTGCGATCCGACACCATCCGGTTGGTGCAAAGCGGATGTGCATTCCATGGACTTCGTTCCGAAGATCCAAACCAACACCTTAAGGACTTCCTCAAAATCGTAGATTCCATAGACCTAGGTGTTGAAACTAGAGAGACTACCCGTTTACGCCTATTCCAATTCTCTCTACGGGATCAAGCTAGTCAATGGCTTGAGCGTTTACCCGCGGGATCCATCACCACATGGGATGATCTCACCAATCGTTTCCTTGCTCAATTTTTCCCACCGGGGAGAACTACTAAACTTAGGAATGACATCTTGATGTTCCAACAACGTCAAAATGAATCTCTTTATGAAGCATGGACTCGTTTCAAGGACTTACTCCAAAAAGTCCCTCATCATGGCATAGATTTGTGGCTCCAAGTCCAAATTTTTTATGACCATATCGATATCCCCACGAGGCGAACCATTGACCAATCGGCCGGTGGTAAGCTACGTGATCTTAGTGCGGAACAATCATGGGAACTCATAGAAGATCTTGCTCTCTATGACAACGAAAGTTGGAATGATCCCCGTGATTTGAACAAAACGGTCAAGGCAATATCTTTGCCTTCGAATAATTCAAGCACTCCCGACCGTAGGATCATGGAACTTGAGGACCAAGTCAAGTTTCTCATGAAATCTTACGAAGCTCCGAAGCATTCAAGCCAAGTGAACAAAATCACTTCTTCATGCGAATTATGTAGTGGTCCCCATGACACTCGTGATTGTGTGGAACTCCCCGGAACAGCTTTTGCGGACTACGCATCCACGCGTACCGACGAAGCGGGAGATAAGTGGTACACTTTCAAGCCCGAGCCAAACACATACGGTGATTCATATAACCCCTCATGGAAAAATCACCCAAACCTTAGGTGGAAACAAAATCAACCAAATTCATCCAACCCACCTAATCGTTACCAATCAAACGGTCCACCATCCAACCGTACCTTCAACAACAATCCTTCTAACAACTATGGTAGTACCAACAATCTTGAAGGATTGATGTCGAAATTTATGGCATCTCAAGAAGCTCGCATAGCTAGGTTTGAAACCGAATTCAACCAACAACAAACGGAGATGACCAACAAAATCGACAACTTGTTGAAAGCCCTCAACAACCAAACATTAGCCACACCTAGGAAGGACACTAGGGACACCAATAGTGGAATCCAAGCTAAGGACCCCTCATCATCCAAACATGTCCACTTTGTCAATGTTGTCACTATTAAGCCGATAGATAGGGAAATAGAGGAGAGTGACAAAGATGAAGTTAGAGTAGAAGCCAATAGTGAGGATGAGAGTAGGGAAGTTGAGGTTAATAAGGATGAGGAATTAGAGGAGGTAGAACCTATAAAGGAATATTTTAATAAGTTGCCAACCAAGGAAGAACGGGAATACCATAAGTATTTATTCGATAGTCCCGAAACAACATATATCTTTGGCGATCCCCTGATCAAAATGGGAGACCCCTCTAACATTAACATCCCATGCAATATCGGGCACATGCATGTATGGAAAGCTTACATAGACCTTAGATCCCCCGTGAACATCATGTCTAGGACTTATTACAATTGGGTGATGAAGAAGCAACTCAATTTTAGGATAATGCCCGGTAAAAGTTGGATAAGTAATTTTGCGGGAAGAGTGAAGGGATTGCATGTCATTATAGGGAATCTCACCTATGAGATTGATTTTATGATAGTTGAAGACATTCGTCCGGTGATAGATGCTTGCCTAAGTCAAGTAGTATTCGGGAAGCCATTTGTTGAGGCCACTAGGATGAGTTATGATCCGACGTTAGGGATAGTTAGATTCAAGGAAGAGAATGATGAGGTTGCTTATCAAATGCCCTACAAGATTGAGCAATACCGCCTTCTCTCTAATTTCGAAAAGGAACGTAAGCAAGCGGCTTATTATAGGAATGAGGAGGATAGACGTAGAGGAGTAGAGTATGTTAGAAATAGGATGCTTGGTTTCTACAAAGAGTGCTTACAACTAGGTCCAGAATACAAAACTGGTTTAGAAGATGACCTAGAGAATGGAACCAATGATGAAATCACGTAGTAACCCACGACTTTGAGTCTAGCTACAAGACTCGTAAATAAAGAAAAGCGCTTCTTGGGAGGCAACCCATGTTTTGTGTGATTTTAATTGTTTGATTGTTATTTGCTTCCGTATGCATGCTTTATTTTTATTGTTGGTTGATCATGTTTCTCAATTAAAATGTGGAAATACTTTATTATGTTGTTTAGCCTAGTCTTAACTTCAACCTAAAGGTATTTTTGCAAAAGATAAGTGTAAGGGGAAACCCCAAATATGTTTTTTTTAAGAAACAACCGATCATGATTCTCCACAATATTTAATGAACATGTGTATTCGTATTGTTAGAGTCAAATGCTTGTATTGAGTCATAATGTAGTTTTGCAGGATTTTCCAGGAAGTAGGACAAAGTTTTTCCAGAAATTTTCCGGAAACTTAACATAAAGATTTCTGCAGGTTCATTCTGACGGCGTCAGGCAATTGCTCTTGACGGCGTCAGGAGTCAAAAAAAAATCTGGAAATTTTACCAGTTTTGTTTTTCTAACGGAGTCTTATAAGTTTTTGTGAATTATTAAGTTTTATAATCTCCAGGAAATCTGCAAACTTCATTCCACAAGCATTATATCTTACTTTGTTTTCTAGGATTTAGTAACTTATATAGGATGCCGCCGATTTTACGCGAGGTTGCCTTGTCTACTTTTGTCAGGATTTACAGGTTATTTGAGACAAGAAGATGATTTATATTCTGGAAGGGAAGCTTTGATTGTTCGTTTTCTTGGAGGAAGATTTAACCTGGCCAACCTAAAATCCATACCGAGCGAATCAGGGGAGTATTTGAATTCATTCTCTTTACTTTTAACTTTTACATTCTTTACTTGAACATTGGGGACAATGTTCATCTTAAGTGTAAGGGGAGGGTAAAAAGATGATACCTTACATATGCACTTTCGCTTGAGTTTGTTTTGTTTGATAGTAGATGAGTAATAAAACTATGAGAAATACTTGTTAGTGCAATTTTAGCGCCAAATTTAAAATTTTTTACAACATTTAGGAGTGAAACTTTAGCCATAGCAAGCGTCTCATGGATAGGAGGTTGTATGACTAGCACATAACCGTATATTCAGAAAAATTTTCCACCCAAAAATGTGAGGTTCGCCTTTAGTTTTGATAGGAAAAGCATTTATTATTGGTGCTTATGAGTGTACCGGTAGCATTTAGATTCTAGAACTTGCGTTAGTGATGCATCCCGAGACCGCTAGTGAGACTACATTCGTGTAGTAGGATTTACTACATGATAAGAGGCATTAGGATCACCCTTGTGTTAAACCCGTATTACGATTACTTGACCATTTAAGTCATATTACTTGGCTAGTTAAGTCAACTAATTTTTCCCACACCCTTAGCGTTGTACTCATTTTTAGTACACGATACCCCTAGTACACCCCTCCGAGCCTATCTTTTCGTTTCTAACTTTAAGCATTTTACTTAAAGGAAGAATTTGTTACACCCCACTTAAATGTACACCCAAATCGCCTTAGCCTTCTGTGTATGCGCTCATTTTTAGTGCATTATTGTTATTTGTTAAACCCTAAGTTAACTTTCTAATTGATTACATGGTTGCTAAGTCGAGTCATATCCTTGTACATATTGTTTTGGGACGATTGGGACTCATGGGTAAGTACTTATTTTATGGAGTAATGGGGAAGAACATAATATTATTACCCCCATATGTACGTTAATCTTAAAAGTGCTCCAAGTGTTTTGATTTTCTTAATTCGAGTCGTTAGATTAGTTTAATGTAAAGTATATAAAGATTCAAGTGTAAGGGGAATTCTCATCCCCTATGATGTATTATTTTGGATGGTAGGGTAAAAGTGTATGTCTAAAAAAAAAAAAAAAAAAAAAAAAAAAAAAAAAAAAAAAAAAATCGAAAAAATCAAGAAAAAGAAAAAAAAAATAGAAAAAGAAAAAGAGAAAAAACATACGGACTACCATCCCGTTTTTATTCTATGTTCATTTTATGTTTTTGTTATTTTTCATTTATTAGCTTAAGTCGAGTCTAGTCTTGGCTTAGCAACGCCATCTTGTACATGTAATTAACTAAGATTGTTAACTCGCCACCAGTAAAATTCCCTTTATCCAACAAAACCGTGTAATTCATATCCCTACACCTAACGTTATAACCCTTTAAAAGACCTCTTTGATAGTTTATCCTAGGTGCTTACGCCATGTGGTGGAGGTTTGATCCTTTCCCAAGCCTATGGTAATCTATTTTGCTATGACAGGTAGTGAGAGATATCTTCCATTTCCATAATGTTATATTACTTTATTACACCCGAGAGATGTGAGTATCTAAACACTATTTGTGAGGTGCTTGTGTATGACCTCCGTGCTTGTCTATTGGTCTTTAGTGGAACGATTATTTGTTGTAATTACTTTTATATTAGTGTTAAATGACCCCTAACTTGTCTTTTGAATAGAATAAAAGCTCATTTGCTTGAGGACAAGCAAATCTCAAGTGTAAGGGTATATGATGAGGCGAAAAATGATCCGTTTTTAGGGGGTCATTTAAGCCCGAATCCGAATTTATTTGATCAAATATTGCCCTAAATCGTTCCTTTTGTGATTTTAGGTGTTTGGAGAGTGAATTCTGGAAAAGAGGCTATTTTGGACGTTTTTGGAGCATAAAGTGAAGAAAACAACAAAGTACCAAATCCAAGCTGGAATTACAAGGTGACGGCGTCAAGAATTTACTCTTGACGGCGTCAGAAAGGATGAATATTTTACCGAAGGTTGTGAAGGCGTCAGATGAAGAGATGACGGCGTCAAAATGACCAAGATTAATTTACCGAGGGTGGTGACGGCGTCACATAGGCCGTCACGATTGGATCTAGGGCGTCCGAGGAAGTATATGGCGGCGAGTTGACGGCGTCAGATTTTACTCTTGACGCCGTCAGGACGATTTTCCTATATATAGTTTTCTAGTTTTTTCATTAAAAAGAGAGAAGTTTTGGTGAAACCCTAAAGACGATTTTGGTGCCTCTTTTACAGGTTTTTCAAGGGTTCCAAACCATTGAGACCTTGCATTGTAATTGAGATAAGTATACTCTTAATTCAATCAATATGTCTATGTGTTGGTTGTCTATCTTTTGTTCTTATCTTAATTCTACTATGCTAGGCTAAATTTCCTATGTGTTTGCTTAGATCTAATGAAACCTAGATGTTGATTATGTGTTGATTACTTGTCTATTCTTGTTTTGAATGAATGATATTATATGTTAGGCTTAAGAAAACTGGCAGATCTCCAAATGGTAACATGCTTGAACGTCTTAAGAAACATGAACCGAGGCGTACTAGGTCTTTATTGGTTGTATTTAATGCATGAGCCACTGTTTACAATCCCTATAGTTGTGTTGGGTCATGGTGTAGGAGGAGATAAGAGCTCATAGAGTTGGGGAGTTATGTATGCCACTCCACGAATGGTATTAAGGAATACAACCCGTCATTCATACAAGTGTAACAAGTAATTAACATGTAAAAGATATCTAGGGAGTAATGAAGTCTAAGTAAACACAATTTCTCCAACCACTGCTCACAACCTTAGTTTAATATTAGTTTAATTTCATTTTCATTAGTTAATTAGTTATAAAGTAGTTTTTGGGTTAGTTGATTAGCAACTAATTCCGCCCACTCCTTCAAAACCCGAGATTTTAATTGCTTTCATAAAATATAAAAATACAAAAATAATCATCTTCCATCTCTAGAACTATTAATTAGGCTTTCTAATCCTAGCGACACTATTCCTAAGCTGAACGATCAATCCCCCGGTACTTGTCACTATACTATACTACAACGATCAGGTACACTGCCTGGTGGGGGTTGTAAGCCTCGCGAGATCCCTCGAGAGGTAAAGCAAGGTGCGATTCCCACGCATCAATACCCAGAAAAACAACGATGACAAGTATGATACTTTTTTTTTAATCATTTGTCATTTTCCTTTCACCCGTTAGGCAAGTTCACTTAATCTTACATTTTTCAGATCCCACTTACTAGAATATAAAATCGAACTGAAGAGGGTATATATAGAACTTTACAAAATCATATTAATTTCTCACAAACTTTTCATCTTTACACATCACATAACTTAATGTAACAACCTAACCCACAATGGTAAGAAATAACACACTTGAGCAACTAATAACTAAAATTATGGCTTACTAGTACCATTTCATCATAGTTTTTAGTTAGAACCAGAAGGATCCCAAGTAGTCCACAATTTAGAGCCCAATAATCTCTTACTAGGATTTGAATATAAAATACTCAAAGTGTAAATTAAGTCCCTAAATAAGTAAAATATTCAGAGAGTCATCTCCAGAGTTCATCAGAGGCAAAAAAAGTGTCAGCACTTGCTGAGGCGGATCTTAGTAAGTGAAGTCCCTGAACCACAAAGAAGATGATGGAGTTAGTGAGTACTAACAATAACTCACTGACTCCCCTTGATCTCCTCAACAATCAAGAGCATCTGAACTTTGATATTTAGGAAAAATGTCTAAGTATCAAATATGTTAGGCGGGAACTTTTTTGAGAAGATAAGCAGATAATCATTTATCAAAGAAGTCCAAGAAAGTACAAGAGTTAGTATAAAGGTGTGAAGAGTTGTCAATAATGTTCCCCTAAAGTGGGATTGAACACACTCCAAGCATTTACTACAATAAGGTAGCAATGTACTTTATAGTTAGATGCTCGACACGTCCTTAAGTCTAACTAAAGGATTCATTATGTACATTATATTATGTATTGAACAAGTTGTAACATTTGCATGAATGTAAGATGAGCTGACAACAACATGGTGAAAGTCATTAGATAACTGTAAAAATGAACATTCTAATGGACCTGCAAAGGACCAAAGAAATGTTCATCGTTTACGGATTTTAGAAAAGGGGCCTCGTGTTGTTTGTATACACTTATGCCGATTTTTATTGAGATGATGCTCAACTCTAATCATTACAGATGTTCATCATGATTAATGACTCTGTTGACTAGATATGCTCAATTGAGAGCACTGTTGCACTATTCATTGAGAGAACAAGAATACTTTATAGTTTGACAAGCTGTTAAGATGACTATCTCAAATAGGTGTTTTGTTAGCTTCAGATACCCTTGGGAATGTATTATGGCAATACTCGTATTGTGGTATTTGTACTTGACTGTGCACATAGAAAATGACAATCATCATATTATTCAATAACTTTACTATTTGTGAATTTGAAAAGAGTATTCTTAAAGTTCTACAAGATCATAACCTAGTTTACTTGTTCATGAAACCTATATTTGTCAACAAGCGTGATTGGCGCCATTGAAGACATGAGTCTTTAACTAGGATCGTTATGCATTGATCTATTTAGTATTTGGATAATGGAACATTGAGCAACAGTATTAAACAATGAATTGATATACCTGGTATGATCGTCTTCATTTATACTACTGTATTATATATTTGCATGTTTATTCTATGAATAATTTATTTATTCTAAATTATCCATTATCAGTTGACGATATTAGAGTATCATCGAATTAAGGCAAATGTGAGAGTATTGGTGATATTCATTGAGAATAGATATTAAGTAATGATGCCACCAAACTCACATATTGTTCATTGTGATGAACATTGAACTGACCCCACCTACGAGAATTCACTGCTTGGATGGGCGTCAATAATGAACCTCGCAAGTGGTTATGTCTCTCCTCCTTAGACTTGAGATGCAAGTAGGATTTTTGTGTGTGGAACGTCAATCTTTGATATGGTTAAACGTTGTCATGAATAAGGCTATTATAAAGACCATTTTCAGGAGTGATGTGAAGCACATGAAGAACATGCGCAATCAAAATGGAATTTGTTCATCCACGTGTTTTTGAGTTAGATACTACTAGGGCCCTCTATGAATTGGACAGATGTTTGTATGGCCGCACCCAACTGTAATTAAGATAATACTTGATTAATTTGGTAATCTAGTTCATCTATATCGAGAAACAGAATCGTTAAACAATCACAATGACTTTTGATCCATGTCTGATGTTGATGATGTGAAACCATTTTGTTTTAAATTTATAATGTACCAAATCCTTTAGATGTTTTCACCAACACTCACGGGCAGTGTACCCATTCGTATAGTATAAGTGAGTCGGAAAGACAGGGACGTTCGCTAGAAGTGAGGGATCCTAAATGTATAATCCGTAGTTTTATTTAGTCGCTTGCATTTTAAATCCACCGATTATGTTTTTAATATTAATAACTAAGAACATAAATAAAAGTAAAGTAAAACAAGTAAACGTTAGTTATGTGAAGAGAAGATCAAGAGATAAAGGCATGATTGCCTTGCTAATCTCCTAATTTCATTAGTAACATGGTTCGTGTGCTTTGGTGAATCAAAGGTATATGAGGTCACTTGGTTATCAATTTTCTCCCTAACTTCTTCCCAAAAGCTGAGTATCCCGGTCAAGTCATCTACCCTAATTAATTATGCAAGCATTAAATATCATCAACTGATCTATGTAACCTACATTTTTGTATGTGCGCCAAACCACTTAGCTTTATTTGACAAAAGGAGAAAGCGTCCGGTCAGGTCCAATGATGCCAGTGTCAAAACTAAATCTTAAACCCTATTGTCTACCACTTTTAACCAGGCGGCGGCTCGCTCAAGTCATTACCACCATTACAGTTACTTGCCAAGGTAATTTAATGATTCATATAGGTGTCTTTCTCTTGGTTATCGTTTACTAAACGACTACAATCAATAGGTAGCCATGGTTTACGCAAAGGCGTAAGTCTATAACAGCACATAAATCATCCAAAACATACATAGATAAACTAAAGAGCATATGTCATTATCTATAACAAATGATAAGAAAAGATTATTTAGAGTAAACAAGATAATGGAAATCATATTGAAAACTGATAATCAATGGATTATGATATGTAAAACCTTCACTCTTATTATCTTCCTTCCTTATTTATCCTCCCAAAACGAACTAGGGTTTCTAATATGCAGCACTCTCCAAAACTCTCTCAATTGTGTGGAATGGGTATGTATTTATAGGCTAAAAAGGCTTTGGGCTCGTCAATTGATACGGCGTATGCCTATGGATGGTCATACGCCATATGCCTCTAAAATAGCATAAACGAACCTTCTAGAATCAGGTCCATACGGCATATGGTTGGATGGGTCATACGGCGTATGTTCTTCAACACTTGGGATATAAAATCATGACGAGAGCTTATACGTTGTATGCAATAGGAGTGGCATACAGCGTATGTATCTTCAACTTTGATAAATCTTTGATGAGACGACACTCTCCTTATGCCTAAGATTTGGCATACGACGTATGTAAATGGCTGGAAATGCACTTCGTTGTACTTTGTCTGTTTTGGCTCGTTTTCCAGTATTTTCCGTGAGAATTCTTCTTTTGCTCAAGATAAACACTACAACACAAATTTATAACAATTAAGTATGATATCTATCAAAACAAGGCAAAAAGGAGTAATTATCGTGGGAATTTCATAACAAAAACATGTATAATTTATGAGCTATCAAAGATCCCCTAATTGACTTCTACTTGTCCTCAAGTAGACTTTGAATTAAACTTATAAAGATATCTCTCTAATGTAACAAGAATATATGAATCTAAATTTAACCTGCATCTATTTTATTGCAAAACTGAGCACCTCACGAAAAAGGAAAGAAAAATATCACTCAATCACTCCAAAACCAACCACGATGATGCAAGTAGTGGGATTATTTTCTTTTTGGCATCATTTTACGTCTAGTTTATTTTTCTAGGAGTTTATGTTAACAGATTTATATTGCATTTTCATTTTATCCTTATGATTGTTTGTAGTTCTTATTAGAAGACTACACTTCATGAGACGCTTTATTATGTGATGATGGTTCTTTATTTCGTACATCATCCGTATATTGCATCGCATATACATCTTATTATATATGACCTATTTGTCAAAGGACGAAGTATATGGTGTACTAATCTTTTCTTTGTAGGTTCGAATTCATATATACATTTTAATGTGTATGACACATTTGTCTATCGATAGAAGTAGGTTAGATTATTTTCTTCGACGGGATATACACTTTGTTGTATTTGACATATTTGTCTAAAGGAAAAAGCTATTATTGCACTAATTTTTTTGTTTGTTTGTAGGTTCATCTTGACGCTCTCAAACAGGGGGAGTTTTTGTTAAATCATTTATAGAGTGCATCTTATACACATTTTATTGTATATCTTACTCGTCCAAGGATGAATATAGTTTTTCACTTTTTTTGTAGCTTCTCAATCACACATTGACGCCTCGTACAAGGGGAGCAACCATCAAGGGGGAGCATGCACGTATTCATCATCATTTTCACTCTTCGACACTCCTTTGTGTTTTGACAAAAGGAAGAGAAGATAGTCTAACATAGCTTACCCACATGTGTCCATTTCTATGTGTTTTTTTTCTTCATCATAGATTTCTCCTATTGTTTCATTATATATGTTGCACGAAACTAACCTTGATGTAGGTTACACTTTCAAATTTTATCCATGGATCCGTTAGTGACAAATGAAAATAACCAAGGGGATTGAAGGGACGGTTTAACTTCACTAAGGATGATTCAAGCTTGCCTTTACGGGGTGAAATGAAGTTTAACTCCAAGGACACACCTTTTTTGTTTTGACAAAAGGGGGAGAAGAGTGTAAACGGAGAATAATGTAATGTAAAGGTAGTACAGATACAAGTAACTTTTACATTTTATTATCTAATGCGTTTACATATTTTTATCATCATCAAAAAGGGGGAGATTGTTAGTGCAAATATTACGATATTTAATCTACACAATCTCGTTTGTATTGATTGATGACAAACATGTAACTTGTAATACATAACGTAAAATGAACAAGTTACTCGTAATCATATTTTGTCTCAACATACATTCAATACCTCTCGACGTCTCGAGTCCTCATATGCTACAACACAAGTTTGTACATGTTTGTTATTTTGCATTATGATCAAACCCCTAACAAACCATTAAGAATACTTATTGGAGTCGTTTGAACATATTTTTGTCTAAAATATTTTTATTATGCTACTTACACAAAGGCTACACAACTATGTTTTACAAAACTACACATTATTTTCTAATTACATTATACATTTCTTTTTAATAAATGTTTTAAGTAAATATATTAGTTACATCATCCATGACTTCACATGGAAGATCTGGTAAAGATTTATTGGGTACCCATGACCCAAAACTCGGAACCCATGACCCAAAACCCGGATTTATACCTAGCTTGCCGAATCCCTCACGGATCCTGATGCGATGGTTTTAAGACCTCACAAGAAGTTTTACAATCCTCCTAGGTAGTGTACTTAACCGTTGTAGTGTAGTATAGGCAAGACACGGGGGATTGATCATTCTCTAGGGGAATAGTGTATGTAAAGGCCAAAGTATAGGTCAAGATAGGTCTAAAGGTGAGGGGTAAGTCATTTTGTATTTTTATATTTTATCAAAAGCAAATTAAAATCTCGGGGTTTGAAGAGTAGCCGGTTTAGCTACTAATTAACTAAACCAAAACTAATTATAAAACTAAATTAAAATAAATAACAAGAAAAATAAAGTGGTAACTCTTATAATGAGGAAAACGTGTTTACTTAGATTTTCTTACTCCCTAGTTATCTCCTATTGATTTGTAGAATTGTCACGTCCTGTATTCCTTAATATTGGTCATGGGGAGGTGTCGAATTCCCCAACTCTATGAACGCATAAGTCTCCCTAAAAACCTTAAAGTCTATTAAGTTTTCCAAGATCTACAAGCCGGAATTCATGCAATAAATATAATGAGAAAAACCAATAGTGCACTCTATGGTTACGTTTAGTAAGACATTCAAGCTAGCACATATAAAAGAGAAGCAAGTTTTTCTACTCCTAACGCAAGGCAATCAATTAAACAAGTGATGACTATTCAATGATCAATAACTAGGTTTCATTAAACGAATAGCTTATCTTCAATTAAACATGGGTGAAAAAGGCTGAAAAAGCCCTACAAATAAGTTGGAAGTCATCTAGGGTTTATGTCCTCCAAAGTGTTACATTGAATGGAAAAGATTCAAAAACTATATATAGATTTACAACTGTGACGGCGTCACTTGCAATCTGTGACGCTGTCAGCTCGCCTCCAATAAGGGTTTCGTCTGTGTAATTTTCCGTCATGACGCCATCAGGAATGCCTTGAGGCTGTCACTTTATAATCCTTCTGAGCCGTCACATTATAAAATTGCACTGAGTTTGGGTTCTCAAATACAAGTGACAGTGTCAGGTTGTAGACTGTGACGTCATCGGGTCTCCATCTTAACAGATTCTTGACTTGGTCGTTTTTCTTGGTTTTCTTGACGATTTTGGTCCAAAACATGCCAGTTTTCATATTTCTCGTCCCAAGTACCTAAAATGCAAAAAAAAAACGATTTATGGAAATATTTGATCAATTACAATCGACTTTTAGGCGTAAATGATCCCTTAAAAGGTACCCAATAAATCTTATCATATCCTTTTGGATTACACAGCCGGATCCCTTTCAAAGGAATCCTTGGTGTCATAAAATGTTTTTGGGTTTTTGCCTAAAAATTCAAGCCTTTGCACATCCGTTTTCACACACAAAAATACTCCATTTTCACTATTTTTTAGCATACATTAGTATCCATTAGTCCCACCATTAACACCAATCATTCACAATGTAAAACCCTTGATCATAATTCTACTAACATTCATTTTTTTGTAAGCATACTTTTATGATGATTCACCAAAGCAAGCCTAGAGATCTTGCCATTCGCATCCATCACAAAGCATACATATATGAAGATCTACAAGATTGGTGATCTTATCATCTTCATCCATTTGAAGGCTTTCTATCAATGAAAATTCATTTAGATTAGGTATCCATACCCACTAGACATTTGTGTCTTGGATCTTTGTTATACTTTTGCATCATCACCTTGTATCATTAAACTAGATTAGATAGTTTATGTATTTATGCTATAAAACACAAGGTTCGTTATGATACCATTGAAGAATTATTACCCCTTCTACGGTTTCCACAGAGTCTATAGGTTATAATTATTCTAAAAGGCAAAAATATTGGTTGACACATGATGGTAGGCTTATGACTTTATACGAGGGTAGAATATAAGCATGGGAAATATTTATGGGTTAAGACATTGACACAAAACAAAACAAATAGATCTCTAAGTCCACACTCTCCCTGTTGCTAGTCGCACTTGATCCCATAAAGCAAAGTTCTAAAATCATTCAAGAGTCTTCAAATGATAAGTATATCGAGTTAATGCATAAAATATGTAGTGTAATGCCCTATTAATCCATATAACTTGTAGTACTTGGGCATAAATTTGCATTAACTTGCTCTTTGTTATAAACATCGAGTTAGTGTGTGTAGAATGTAGTTTGATGCCTCATAATTCCATATAACTTGTAGTTTCTTGGCATATAAACTACACTAACTTGGCATTCGATACATTACATCCAATAAGTGATAATGGTTTTATAACAACGAACCATTGCTTCAAAATTTCTTCAATCATAATATATCGGCAATCTTCTTCGCATTAGCGCTTAGCTAAACTTTACATCATAAACGTCGATTTATTACATGATTACACTAAAATACTTCCTGATTTAATCATCAACTACAACCACATTACATGCATATAACTTTTTTTTGCATGACTAAAAAAATAAAAATTACAACATAAATCGAAATTACAAAATTTACAGATACACGCCCCACTTGACTTCTACATAAGACGAAATTTTGACATTCTCTTTCATAATCATTCTCTTTTCATGACCCACAAATTTTCACTCGTCGAAACAAGATAAACTAGCAACTCCCTAGCTATTGACTTAAAAGATCTACATTGATGGCTAGGCGAATAGGTGTAACTGAACATATATAACTTTTAAGTGGTGTGAAAACAAAAAGAAAAGATTGCTTCAGCATGGTATTCTAGGGGTATCTTGCACTAAAAGAGACTACAACAAAGGGTTTTCACTTGGGGATTAACTAATCGATGTGAAAAATCAACATACACGAACAATAATTACACAACATGGGCTATTTAGGTTAATTCCTAAAATTTATACCTTATGTCTTAATTATATCGTTTACACCCAAGTTTCATCGGTACAATGCTCATTATTATGGTCTCGATATGCAAAAAAGGTAAAGTTCTAAAGCATATTACAAGCCACCAGCACACACTCACTTGTAGTGGAATTTATGTATAATGGGGAAAATGGAATAGAGTCAATCCTAACCATTAGAATAAAGGTAAATGCGCGTTCGGCATACGCTAAACTAGTTCAGTTATAAAAATCATATCTAAAATTTTTAAATTAAGGCATAATTTTCAAAACAAACTAGCAAGAAAAACAAGTAATTATCATTTCTATTCCCCCCCCCCCCCCCCCCTTTGAGATGTACAATGTCCCCATTGTACAAATATAAACATTAAAAATAGAGAAAATTAGAAATGAAATGGAAAACTCCCCTAATTGTTGCTCGGAATGATTATGCGGTAAAGATTGTGAACAATGGTAGAATATAAAAAATTGTTGTCTCAAATTTCAGCATAACTCGTGTAAAGCTCAACTACTATTTAGGGGTTCATAAAAGAAGACATCATTCATGGTGGAGTATATATCATAACCAAATAAGAAAAACATAAATAAAAAGTAAATGCAAAACATGCTTCCTATAAAAGAAGACTGTGATTGCCGTCAGGTCTCCATCTTAACAGATTCCATAAATAAAAAGTAAATCCAAAAAGAAACGATTTAGGCCACTATTTGATCAATTACATATGACTTTTAGGCGTAAATGACCCCTTAAAAAGGTACCCAATAAATCCTTATCAGATCCTTTCGGGTTACACAGCCGGATCCCTTTCAAAGGGATCCTTGGTGTCATAAACATTTTCTAGGTTTTTGCCTATAAATTCAATCCTTTGTACATCCATTTTCACACACAAAAATACTCCATTTTCACTAGTTTTTAGCATACATTAGTGTCCATTAGTCCCACCATTAACACCAATCATTCATAATGTAAAACCGTTGGTCATAATCCTTCTAACATTCATTTTGTTGTAAGAATACTTTTATGATGATCCACCAAAGCAAGCCTAGAGATTTTGCCATTCGCATCCATCACAAAGCATACATATATGAAGATCTACAAGATTGTTGATCTTATCATCTTCATCCATTTGAAGGCTTTCTATCAATGAAAGTTCATTTAGATTAGGGATCCATACCCACTAGACATTTATGGCTTGGATCTTTGTTATACATTTGCATCATCACCTTTTATCATTAAACTAGATTAGATGGTTTATGTATTTGTGCCATAAACCACAAGGTTCATTATGTTGGGCAACATTTGTTATGTTGGGCCACAAAACATAATAGGTTTGGTTGTACCCAAAATAAGGACTCTGTATTTAACTTTTTTTTGGGCAAAGGGTCAAAGACCCGGTAAATATATTACCCCAAAAAAGCGTTTAAGTACAAAGGGTATGGGTGAGTCCCATATCTTAGCCCGTTACATAAGCGAAAAGCTTACATAACAAGATACTTCCTATTTTCCAAAAAGAAAACAAACCACTACTCAAATGATAACAAAAGACAATGACGAAATGAATTTACTTCCTAAGACCTTGAAGTTTAGTGCCATACATGGCATTAAAAGCATCCAAATTCCCTGGAAGATCATAAACTTGCTGCGCATAGTCATCGTAATCATATCCATCATAGTCATATTCATGCTCGTGACCACCACCAAATATATTAACGGACTCATCAAACGTGTTAATAACCTCCTCATCATCACTATCAGACACAACGATCTCTCCCACATTAGAAAATGGGTTGCTCCTCTTAATGGAAGAAGTAGACAGAGAAGAAAAAGCACCAGGCTTAGAAGCCCCAACCTATTCCTTCTCTTTCAGATCATTCACAAGGGGTTCTTGTGATGTAGTAGCAGTCTTTAAAGACCCGTCCTCTTTATCGTCCACTGAACTTCCAAACGCTACTTCCAAAGTCACTTCATTAGTAGGAATACCAAAATCATCATTATGAGCCATATTAAGGGCATCAAACTGATTAGATGTAGCAATATTCGTTCCACTAGTACTAGGCACATCAACAGCCTTCTTCTTGTTAGCATCCACTTTCTTGGGTTCAGGAGGAGGCGCTTTGGGTCTATATTGCATCTTCATACCCACACTAGGCTTTGTAAAACCTCCTTTATTAGGACCAGATTGACCACCACTATTACTCTTCTTATTATTATTGACCGTTTGGAAACCATCATTAACAGTTGGTTTACTCTGAGTAGTAGGTGGAACAAATTTAGGACAATCAACTAGAGTATGACCAAATACTTTACACTTATCACAACGAGGCAGTTTCCACTCATATTCAACCCGAATCTCCTCAATAGTCAAACCCGTCCCATCAAGCAAATGTATCTCAACAGTGAGGCTATCCTGAAGTACCTCATCCGAGTTTACTTCAATCATGCACCTTGCAAAACTACTACGGCCCCATGATTCCTTGCACATTTGGCTAGTATAAGCATCTAACCTTTTAGGTGTACCAATCAATGTTGCAAGAAGACTAAGATCATCATAAGAAAACATAGAAGGAGGAACATCATGGAATTTAGCCCACACCGAGATGTTGGTCAAATCCTCTTTCAATAAGTGGTGTTCAAGGTCCATGGTTTAAGAATAATAGGTACATTTCTAATCAACCAAGGACCATTTTCAATAACATCATCAACACCTTTAATCAAATTGAACTTACAGTAAAAAAAAACCCCTTTGCACTCATCATCACCTTTTTTATACCACACTTAGCCCACGAATTGCGTACATAGTAATCGACAATAGGAAAAGCAAGGCGTTGACCAAGGAAATAACCATAAAGAGTATTCTCAAATCTGAGATTCACCTCTTCCACTACTTTCATCGGGGCACAAAGATCAACTTCAGTCTTGTTGTTGCTACATTCCAACCTATGAAAATTTGACACCTATTTCTTCGGATCAGTAGAAGTAGCACTCGCATAAGAGACTGACTTCACTCCCGTACCAGTCGTATTAGAAGGCTGATCTAAACCACCTGTAGTGTTTGAATCTATATTAATACCCTTCTTTGCAGCAATCTCACGTTGAACTTGGTTCATAGTAGCATCAAAATTCTTACGTGCACTTAACAATAACTGTTCAACATTAGGAGCAACCACAGGTTCATTAGTAGACTCCTTCGCCACTTGAGGTTCATTCACTTCATGACCAACATTACCAAGAGGATTTACTGACTCCACACCATCCAAAGCAACATTATTAGTACTATGAGATTGGTAGGCCGCCCCAACAGAAGTAATGATACTCTCACATCCATTACCAACATCAGTAGCAATCCAAACAGATGCACCATTAGTAGAATCAATATTAACTACAGTAGAATGAGTTGGTACAGGTTCAAACGTATCCAACCTAGATGGCTCACTTGAATTGGTCACAACAGATTCATTGGCAACATTACTAACAGACACGTTACCCGATTGAAGACCTGGTTCAAGCACGTTCGCATCAATAGAAGGGACGTTAACCTGTCCCTTCAAATGATTAATTCGAGAAGATCTACGTGGCAAATTAGTGTTCTCCTCTCCTATTTTTGACATCACAAAACCTTAACAAACCCAGAATACTAAATCGCTAACAGAAAAAACAAGAAGAAAGTGTCTGGTCTTCAAACAAGATGAGTAAAACCCTAGTTTAGCAACTAGGGTTTATAAGACATAAGATCTCAGTATTGATTACATGATTTGATGATGATTTCGATGATATCAACAATAAATAGACCAAAACAACCATTACGGATTAACTCATAACCGATTAAAGTAAAAACCCTAAGTCGGTTTGATATTAAAGTGCAAAACCCTAATATGCGAACTTATAAACCGCCCAAGAACCAAGTGATTAAAACAAGGAATCTGCTCAAGCTTAAGAGTAACAAAGATGTTAATCAATCACAAGAACAAATCGTTGAAAAAAGCACAAAGAATTAGACAGATCAGGTAAAGAACGATTAGGGAGGGTGAGGGTTTATTTTTGCGAGAGAGAGTCCTCCACATGTGTGGTATTTAGCTTTTTGATGTGAATCAATATGTATATGTAAGATTATAGCTAGAGAAACCCGACCAATTTAGTCAACCCTCTCTCTAACCAAGAGTGAGTGTTCCAAATATGTCAAAGAAAGTCAAACCAAGTATATTTCCAGAAATAATAGATATTCCCGGGTCGTTTTAAGTCCCAACAAAGTGTAAATGGAAAATCGGATTCGGTTTGTGATCGGGTGATTTGAATAATTGAGAGATATTTTGGATTTTACGACTAAGAATAGTAAGCATAAACTAATAAGCAATTAATAAGCATATAAAACAAGTAGGGAAAGCACAAATAAGCTAAAACGCAACCTAAACTAAAAACGTGCACTTACGGAAACTTAACGAGCCTTAAAACCTTAATTATAAAATTTTAACCCTAGAAATGCAAATTTATTTTCTAAAAGTTCTAAATAATTAAAAATAATTTTAGAAAAAAAGATTTGTATGTTCTGGTTTTTATTTCATTTATTATGAATTAAAAACAATTTTAATCTAATTTAATTCTAAAAAATACTAAACTTTAAAAGAAAAATCTGAAATTTTTTGGAAAAGTGCTTTATTATAAGCTAAAGCTAGGAAAAATATAATGGAGGTCACAGCTTATTGAAATAAGCTGGGAGATAAGCTAAAAGTAAAATAAGATAATAAGGTGAAAATAGGTTAAGTATTAAACTGTGTAGGCTTATACCGTAAAATACACAATGGAGCAATGGTTAAGGTGTGGTTAAGGTTGAGATTCGTAGAGGTTAGGGGTTCTGATGCAGGATTTACTAACCAGGTTTTATATTTATAATAGTCTCGTCTACCTAATGCACTATCGGGAAGTGTACCCGGTCGTATGAGGTATAGCTAGATGGTAAAGCCGAGGTCATCCCAAGAGCTAAGGGGCGGAAGATATCTAAGTTTTAATGTCACTAAAGTAAAAAGGGTTTTTATAATGATTGAAATGATTGAAATAAATAAAACAAAATAATAAAGAAAGTAAATGATGAATGGAAATCAGTAGGAGAAAGCAGTGTTAACCTAATTATTAATCTTGTTATTAATGTGACAAGTTATCTGGTTATGCATCCTATCGTTTTATCTAGGGGTTAAAGTAACTAGACTCCTTGTTAAATTCGCCTAGCCTATTTCCCATAGACTTCTATTCCGATATCAAAGGACTAACCCTTTGTAATTGACGGAGGTCAATGGTAGACTATGCTGAGTCATTAAGTACATCTACTAACTTAGACTAGCCTAGTGGGAAATGTTGTCACATACACTTCCCCTCTAACTTCTTAGGTGAATCCACTAGGTAGGTGATCCTATGGTCAATTCGTACGTGTATGGTGATATTGCTATCACCAAGTCACTAGCTTCTAATGGAGAACCGCACGATCACATCTATCTCTCCCCTCGAAGTACTACCCAATATCAAAACCCTTAAAACAAGAGTGTCCCAAGACTAGCTAAGCAAGTATACAAATAAAATGGATAAAGATGCGTGAAAACTAAATTACATAAATAACAATTTCATAAATAGGCTAACACCAAGAGGTGTTTAGCCACTCATGTTCATGAATGTAGAAAAACAATGGTTTAACATAATAAATGTAAACATTGAATTAATACAAACAAATTGAATGAATAAACTTATAGTTGTGGTGTGAAATCTCCCTTGGAGTGGACTAGTATGCTGATGGAACTTCATCCTCCTGCTCCCTTGATTCCTCCTGATTTCTGTGTGTTGGAATGTGTATATCAAAACTCGAAATTAGGGCTGGTATTTATAGGCCCGACATAACTACGGTGTAGCCCTAGGGTTGGCTACGCTATAGTATTCGATAATTACACCTACGCCATAGCTAGATCTTGTGCTACGGCCGTAGTTTCTTCAACTGTGATGTCTACAGCGTAGTTATGTTGGGAACTACGCCGTAGTTTCTTCTATGGCCTCGATACTTCTCTTACTGCTTGATTTTGGGGTCTACGCCATAGGTAGAGAGAGGTTACTCTGTAGAACCCTTTGATGTTTAACTACGCCATAAGTGTGGTGTTGGATACGGCGTAGTCTTCAGAAATAATATCTACGGCGTAGGTAAATGGAGCATCTACGCCGTAGTCTTCAATAATGATAGTTACAGTGTAGGTAGATTGAGAATCTACGCCGTAGTCTGTGCAAAATCCGCATACTTCAATGATTTGCGTGTAAATCCTTCCAAATCCGCATCTTTTCGTTCCTTTTCTCATCTTTGCCCTAAAAACTGAATATAAACATATAAGAGTATATATCCAACATATTAATATAAAAGATGAGCAATATAGGGGAAATTAACACCTAAAATACGGGTACAATTTGATGTTATCAAATATCCCTCCACTTGAACAATACTTGCCCCAAGTTGACCTTATTAGAATAATTCTTAAAAAGATATCTCCCGAGAAACTGGAAGATATGAGTCTAAAAATCTCCTATGCTAGAATATACTTAAACCAAACACCTCGTGAAATGGGAACAAACACTCATGCTCTCTCTCCTAATCTAAGGGTTATTTTCAGGATGATCACTAAACGCACAGTCATAGAATGTATTTTATCATAGGTTTGGCGGTTACACAAATCTCCACCACTAGAGCTAAGGTCGAAACGATTCTTAAAGTCAATATTGGGTGAACATATATAATGCTAGGGGTATGGTGTTGTTACTAACATACTACGGCAAGGGCGACACTGGAACACTGGGCAAGACACCAAGGACTGCTCGAATCCCTCACCTAAGCATGATACACAACTAAGGGTCGAATAAGACATGGGATTCACAAAAATGGTGTAAAATGAAAAATAGAAGCAAATAGTCTTAACCTATAACCAAGTTGCTACCACTTGCTGTTCATCCAAGGTCAAAGCTTCAAGACGCAAAAATTGGATCATAAAACAAGTGTGTGCGCCATTAGAGGACGTCGTGATGGGCACCACACTTGGTCTTCATGTTGGTGATTATGAACCAACAACTTCAATCTTCATATATGACCGAAGTGGCCTCTTCGATACTAGTTCTTTCAAAGCTCAACAATACGGTGCTATACAAGGTGGCACCAAAAATAAACTATCTACATACTGAAATTCAATTTTTTTTTTAAAATCAGTATGATACAAGAAATAAATAACATCCCCCCCCCCCCCACTTGAGATGAAACATACTTGATAATTCCGGGGGGGGGGGGGGGTCTCCCATGATCTTCAAAGATGGGTCTTCAACGTAAGCGTCATTTCTGAACCTTTTGACTCGAACCTCAAACTAGGGCAAGTGGCAACTTCCCAATCAAAAGTCAAGACTACACAGTAGGCTAAGATGTATAGGTGTATCGAAACATTTATAATGTGGGTAATAAATAAAAGGATAGGCTCAAAAGGATGTAACTAGGGGTGTCTTGCACTAAAGATGAGTGCAACAAAAGGGTTTACACGAGGGTCGAATAGTCAATGTGACTAATCGATAAACATACACATATAGGTTATTTGGGTGATAATCCTAAAATATTGCCTTCTCGAAAAGTTTCTTCCAAATGTACTAAGTAATCTCAATACACTACTCGTCCATGGTCTCAAAATGATGTAAAGGCGAAGTTCTAAAGTTTACAAACTATCGGCACACCCATAATTTTGGTGGATTTAAGGTAAAACAGGGGAAACTGAATAGGCTAAACCTCACCTTGATATTAAGGGTTAATGTGCTTGGCTAAGGTCTATTCTAGTTAGGTTTAAGAAAAACATGTCAAAAATTTTAAAGATGTCATAATTTTTCAAAATAAACTTGAAAAATGAGGCAAATAAAAGTTCAAGTTACATTCTACTCCTATCCCCCAACTTGAAATGTACAAAGTCTCTTTTGTACGCTAATAAGCTAAGAGAATAAAGGAGATAAGTAGAATTGGAACGAGAACTTCCCTGAAACTTGTTCTTGAAAATGGTAGAAGGATCATGTTTAAGAAAAGGTGCCTTCGCTTCACCTAATGAGCAAAATTCATATCCCAGAAATCACATAACAACCACAAGCATAAAACCTAAAAAAAGAAAAATAAAAGAAAAACAAAAATCCTACCTCACTTTCGTAGGAATCACGGTTGTATTTAGTGTATGCAACAAGCCTTTTAAACCACTTGGTGTCCCAAGTGGACGAGTGAAGTCTCATGAGGGTTTACAGTGAACACACCCACAAAGTTCATTTAAAAACTAATACAAGGTTAAAGTATGTTTGTCATAAAAATCTTTTAAAATTATTTGGTACATGAGAAAACAATGGCGTAGAGGTTTCACAAGCTACGCCGTAGTTGGAAAAATCATACAGTGTTGCACCTGGGGGGTGCTACGGCATAGCTAACCAAAAGGCTACGCCGTAGAATTTTCTTGGGGGAAATTTCTAGAGCAAAAAGGCTCCAAAATCAGTAAACGTCAATCCCCTTTTCTCTTTTACCTATAAAAATGATTAGAACAACACATACAAAACCCAACTACGTTAAAGAAATGAAAAACAAATATAATTTGGGTTGTCTCCCGAAAGAGCACTTTTCTTTATTATCGAGTCTTTAAGTTAGACTCACTGTAGCGAATCTTCACGTAGGCGGTTGGGCTTGTCTCCCAGTCCCCTTATCCAGGGTAGTCAGTGACTGGTACCAAACTGTTTGAGCGACATAGGGTGTTAATCTGTAATGATTTTCTAAAAGAAAATTTGATTTTTCCCATGCACTACGATACTCCATTTCGTCCTTCTTGATTGGCCGGGCTTCTCCAAACTTAACTTTAATCCAGTTATCAAAAGATATCCCTTGGTACCCAACTTTTCTTCTTAAGTGAGCATTAAAACATGCCCATTCATATCTTTTGCCCATATGTACTTCTTCCAATTCCCCATCATTGCACTTCATCCAAGTGGGGTCACAAGTGGGCCAAGCTTGAATCGTACCATCATCCGTCATTAAAGCTGGCTTACAAAAGTGGAGTGTCCATGATGAGTCTCGTATTATACATATTTATACCATCGATATTATGTAAATTATATAAAAAATAACCTTATTATTAGGAGTTTTGGCACTTAATACGTAAATGAATGTGTAGGATTGGAGATTGGTGAAATGATGCAAGAAGCACAAGAAATGAATAACTCAAGATAATTATTATTAGTTTGAACAAAAGCACGCCGATCTTATGGAGAAAGCGTGCCGCTTAAATGCACCTTTTGTCAACTATACAAACACGAGTCAAACAATCAAGTATGCCGGTTATATATAGAAAGAGCTCCAGTTACATAACAGAGAAGTCCACCGGTTTTACACCAATTGTGTGGCGCACTTCTAATGACAGTTATGCATTTCTATATTAATGGGCCACATCAATGAAGAGGCCGATCATTTGCTTGTCATTACTCACCAGGGACGTATTAGGGTTGCCTTTGCACTATAAATAGAGGTCCAAATCAGAGATATATACACACCTCAATTAAGAATAATCTCTTGATCACTAAGAAGCAGTTGAGTAGTGGTTTGCACCAAAACCACTAGCTAAGGAGTTGGAGATACTATCACACCTGGAGAAACACCTTGGAGCACAAGAAACTTTGGTATACATTCGTTGTTATGATGATAATACTTGTTTACATGCTTTACTTTATTAGGAATATGGAGTAGTAACCTTATGTTTATTTGAGGCACTTCTGCCATGATTATTATGAGAATTGTATCATGAATATTGAATCTATGATATATGCATTTGATATGTCATTGTTTAGTCATTATCATTTGTCTTGATTGGTCATTGTGATTGCTTAAAGGTCGAAAGATTCAATCATGTTGGCTATATTATGAATTGTCTGTATATAACAAATCATTGCTATGCTTGTGAGAATTGCTTAGTAAAACAAATGATAACCTTGACTATGACACGGTTAAGGACTAGTCTCATGTCTATCGACTTCACTAAAGGAAATGCATACTTTATACTTCATACTTGGACCACACTTTATGCATTCTATGTTTATAGAATCAAAGGCCGAAAGGACATTCTTTTACATATAATAGATATACTAGTTTACATGATCAACCATCATGCTTTACTTCTATGCTTTGTATATGTTATTTCTGTGATACTATTGCTTATAATTCTCATGTGCTCAGCCTTGAATAAACATACTTTTAAATCAATTGGGAAAAACAATACAAAAATCTTAAATCCAACAAAAACGGTTTTAGTGATAAGTGACAATCATTGGAATCTAATTTTGTTAATCATAACTAGCATAAGGAACCATTACCTCTCTTGGGACGAACTAGTCTTACCTAAATCCTTTACTATTATACTTTTACCCATGTGTTTTGTGTATTAAGGAAATGGTGAAACTTGTCTTATAAATTTAAAGCTTTCGAAACACACTAGTCCAATTAACTTCTTCCTCGGAATTAAAACCATCAAAGTAATTAGGAATCCAGGGTTTCTTATCAAAGTTTTTATCTACGTAGCAAGACCAAACGTTGGCTTCCTTAGTTAATAGCCTTAATCTGGTATGTCCTCCTCCATTGCACTTTCTGATGTAAGGACAACAGGAAGGCATACACAACCTTCCATTTTCCTTAATTGGTTTAGGTTCACAACAATGACGAACCACTGTTACGGTGATAGGCCTTTCACCGCCCCAAGGTTTCGGTGGCGGATTGTCATCATCGCTATCTTCTCTCGATGATTCCCCGCTTTCGTAATTTGTGTCTGAGCAAGCATCATGTGCGTATTTTAAACATAATGGAGGCATATAATTTAAAATGTCACCTGAAATTCCAAGTGTGTCCGATGGATTTTTTTCAACATCGCCTTTTGCCACTCGTAACATAGTCATATCTTTGTGCTTTTGTATGTTTAATTCTTCCATATTAAAAGTGATTCTTTCATTGTAAAGCTCAACTCCCAATGATATCTCCTTCTCAACAACATTAATACGTGCTCGAGATGTTGCTAAAAATGGTCTTCCAAGGATGAGATCTTCCCTTGGAGGGTTGGCCATATCGATCACAACAAAATCAACAGGATATAAAAACCAGTCAATCTACCAAAACAATATCAATAGCTCCGATTGGGGTTGCTTTAGTCATGTTCGCCATCTCGATCACCAAACTTTTCTTCCTGAGGCTTGTAAATTTAAGTGAAATAAATAGTGATAGAGGCATTACATTGCCGCTGGATCCCAAATCTGCCAATGCCGATAGGTTAGAGTTACCGATGGTACAAGGGAGAATAAAGTTCTCAGCACTATCCTCCTTATTTGTAAGTTGGCGAGGAATTGTGTCGTGGTCTTTTGGTTTCTCATTTTGAAGAATTTCCTCACAAATTAGATCTTCGCACTCTTTTAGATGATCTTCTTCCTCTTTGTCGGCAAACATTGCCATGCATGCTCCGACTGTTCTTTTGCTCTCCTCGATCACGTTCTTCTCATGGATCTTCTCGGCTAATTTCCCTATCATTTTTTCGAGATTCTTTAGGGACTCGTCATGGTTAGCAAGGTTCTTGTTAGTTGCTTCTTGAAAATTCCTCAACTACTCATCTTGTTCTTCTTGTTTCTTTCTTGAGTCTTCAAGATATTTGTTGATAGTATCTTCGAGGTTCGATCTTTTTTCGCCATAGGGAGCTCGATTATATCCTGTTCGGTAACCGTTACTGTTGTAACTTTGGAACGGTCTTCCTTCTCCATATTTTACCTCTTCAATCTTTTCATCATCTTTTATAGGGAAATCCCTAGCCAAATGAGCTCCTTCACAAATTTCTCATCCCACTTGAATGGCATGCACATTCTCTTTGAGCTTCTTCATATAACGCCCTAAACTTTCGAGCTTGTTGGTGATTAGGGTGATTCCATCCGAACTTTCACTAACGCTTCTACTTCCACCATCATGCCACTTCTATGAGTGGTCCGCCATATCTTCAATGATCTTTAAAGCTTTAGCTGGTGTCATTTCAGAGATCAGCCCCTAAGAGTCAAGCATTCTTCGGGTGGAAATGTTAAGCCCCTTGTAGAAGATACTCACCATTTGTTGCTTGTTGAGGTCATGAGTTGGGCACTTAAAAAGAAGGTCATTGTACCTATCCCAAGCTTGGTACAACGATTCGTCACCATCTTGTTTGAAGTTGTGGATTTCCTCGAGCTGTTGAGCCATCCTTGAAGGAGGGCAATACCTTTAGAAGAATTTCTTCTTCAACAAGGCCCAAGTATTGATGGTTCCAGTGGGCAACCTATCAATCTATCTTTTAGCTACACCGGTAAGAGTCATAGGAAAGAATCTAAGCATAACCGCATCATAAGATACTCCAGGAATGTTGAACAGACTGAAAATGTAGAGAATATTCTCAACGTGCCCATGAGTATCTTCGGTCTTTGTTCCTGAAAAGGGGTCTTTCCGTAGCTCCCTTATAAACTGGTTCTTGATCTCGAATTGAACCTCTGCTCCAATAGCCGGCCTAACCAAAGCAGGCCCTTGTTCATCACGGGTAAGAACTAGGTATTCCTCGAGAGTGAGGGCATCGATGTCTATTTCACCCATACTACCTGAAACTAGATGATGCAGGTTTTACTGAGCAGGTTTTAATATTTATAAGTTGCTTGTTTACCTAAGGTCTACCTAATGCACCATCAGGCAGTGTACCCGGTCATGTGAGGTATAGCTAGTTGGTAAATCCGAGGTCGTCCCAAGAGCTATGAGTGTGCAGTCTATCTAAGACTACTGTCACGTTTAAAAGGGGGTTTATGATTGTAGAGATTAATTAACTAATAAAAGTAAATAACAATACAAGTAAATAAATGGAAGAGAATCAATAAGGAGAAGTAGTGCTAACCTAATTACTACTCATGTTATAATCATGATTAGTTTTCTATAAGTGCATCCTATCATTTCGTCTGGGGGTTATATACATTTAGGATTAGAGGGTTAAATCACCTAAATCTATCTTACACCTTGTCCTATTCCCGCCTATTGTAAAGAAGAGAGTTCATCGGGTAGCGTGAACCTACGAAGATGCAAGAGTCATTAAGTACCTCTACTAACATGGACAAGTCTAACGGGATGCGGCATGGTCAGATCTTACACCCCCTCTAGCTTGTTTAAGCGTATCGCATTGATAGGTGGTCCTAGGGTTAATTCGCACATGTATGGTGATATTTCTATCACCAAGTCACATCCCCATTGGCTTGGGTCCTAGGGTTAATTCACCAAGCCTCCAAGGAACTACCAATGCTCAACACTTCCAAAACTAGAGTGTCCTAAGACTCGCCATGAAAGTATACAAACAAAACGACAATAGATGCATAGAAAACTAAATCATAACAATAACAATTTCATAACAAGGCTAGCACCAAGAGGTGTTTAGCCACTCATATTCATAGTTGCAGTAAAACAAGAATGTATTATTACAAAAGTAAACATGAATCGAAAACAAGACAAAGGAATGAATAAACTTATGATTGGTGTGTGAATTCTCCCTTGAAATTGACTTGTATGTGGATTGAACTTCATTCCTCCTGTTCTCTGAGTTTCTCCCAACTTCTGTGTGGTGAAAAGTGAATGAATAAACTCAGAATTAGGGTTTGTATTTATAGGCCCGACTTTGCTACGCCATAGCTTGATCAAGTGCTACGGGCGTAGTTTCCTACATAGACGCATCTACGGCGTAGTTATATGGGGTCTACGCCGTAGAGCCCTTTAGTAGATCATTACGTCGTAGTCATGGCTGAGCTACGTCGTAGTCTTCATAAGTTCTTGCTACGGCGTAGGTAGATGAAACCCCTATGCCGTAGTTTGTGCAGAATCCGCATACTTCATATATTTTCTCTTTTGTCCTTCCATTTCCATGATTCTTCGTTTCTTTACTAATCTTTGCCTTGAAAACATAATATAAATGAATAAGAGTATATATCCTAACATATGAATACAAAAGATGAGTATTTAAGGAGGAAATTAACACTTAAATGATGGACTTATTTGATGTTATCAAATATCCCCCCACTTGAACTCTACTTGCCCTCAAGTAGACCTTATTAGAATAATTTTCAAAAAGATATTTCCCAAGAAACTAGAGAGTATGAGTCTAAAAATTTCCTATGCTAGAATATATCAAAGCCGAACACCTCACGAAACTGGAACAAACACTCATCTCTCTCTCTCGTAATCTAAGTGTTAATTTCGGGGTGATCACTCAATGTACAGTCATAGAATGTATTCTATCATAAGCTTGGCGGTTACACAAATCTATATCACTAGAGCTAAGGTCGAAACGTTTTTTAAAGGCAATATTGGGTGAACACATAAAAGGCTTATGGGTGTAGTGTTGTTAATAACATACTACGGCAAAGGCGACAAAGGCAATGGTACATGACCAGAACGCCGGGCAAGAAACCAATGACTGCTCAAATCCTTCACCTAAGCATGATTCACAACTAAAGGGTAGGATAAGACATGGGATGTACAATAATGGTGTCAAAATAAAAAGAAAACAAATAGTCTTAGCCTATAACCAAGTTGCTACCACTTGTCGTTCATCCATAGTCCAAGCTTCAAAATGTAAAAATGGGATCATGTAACAAGTGTGTGCCATTAGCGGACGTCATGATGGGCACAAAACTTGGTCTTCGTGTTGGCGATTATGAACCAACAACTTCAATTTTCATATATGACCGAAGTGGCCTCTTCGATACTAATTCTTTCAAAGCTCAAAATATGGTGCTATACAAGGTTGCACCAAAGACAACAGATCTACATACGGAAATTCACATTTTTTTATAACAATAAATAAATATATCCCCCCACTTGAGATGAACTATACATATACAATAGTGGGTCCTCATGATCTTCAAAGATTTGTCTTTAACGTAGGTGTGATTCTTGAATTTCTTGACTTGAACCTCAACCTAGAACAAGTGGCGACTTCCCAACCATAAACCAAGACTACACGATAGGCTAAGGCGAATAGGTGTATCGAAACAATCATATTGGGTAAGAAACGAAAGGATAGGCTCAAAAGGGTGTATTTAGGGGTATCTTGCACTAAAGGTGAGTGCAACAAAGGGTTTAATCATGGGGGTTGAATAGTCAATGTGACTAATCAATAAACATACACATATAGGTTATTTGGGTGATTGATGAGGCGAAAAATGATCCGTTTTTAGGGGGTCATTTAAACCCGAATCCGACTTTATTTGATCAAATATTGCCCTAAATCGTTCCTTTTGTGATTTTAGGTGTTGGAAAGTGAATTCTGGAAAAGAAGCCATTTTGGACGTTTTTGGAGCATTAAAGTGAAGAAAACGGCAAAGTATCAATTTTCCATGCTGAAGACACTAGGTGACGGCGTCAAGAGTTACACCCTGACGGCGTCAGACATCAAGAATAAAACACCGTAGTTGATGACGGCGTCAAAATCCATCCTGACGGCGTCAAAGTCCCAAGAATAAAATACCGTAGGTGGTGACGGCGTCACATAGGCCATCATAAGTAGATCAAGGCCGTCCGAGGAAGTATTTGGAAGCGAGGTGACGGCGTCACATGCTTGTCTTGACGCCGTCAGCCCAGTTTTCCTATATATAGTTTTCTAGTTTTTACATTAAAGAGAGAGAAGTTTTGGTGAAACCCTAAAGACGAATTTGGTGCCTCTTTTACAGGTTTTTCAAGGGTTCCAAACCCTTGATACCTTGCATTGTAATTGAGATAAGTGTTCTTCTAATTCAATCAATATGTCTATGTGTTGGTTGTCTATATCTTGTTCTTGTCTCAATTCAATTATGCTAGGCTAGATCTCTCTTGTGTTTGCTTAGATCTAATGAAACCTAGATGTTGATTATGTGTTGATTACTTGTTTATTCTTGTTCTTGGATGAATGATTTATATGTTAGGCTTAAGAAAACTGGCAGATCTCCAAATGGTAACATGCTTGAACGTCTTAAGAAACATTAACCGAGGCGTACTAGGTCTTTATTGGTTGTATTTAATGCATGAGCCACTGTTTACAATCCCTATAGTTGTGCTGGGTCATGGTGTAGGAGGAGATAAGAGCTCATAGAGTTGGGGAGTTATGTATGCCACCCCACGAATGGTATTAAGGAATACAATCCGTCATCCATACAAGTATAACAAGTAATTAACGTGTAAAAGATATCTAGGGAGTAGTGAAGTCTAAGTAAACACAATTTCTCCAATTACTGCTCACAACCTTAGTATAGTTTAGTTTAATTTCATTTTCAGTATTTTATTTTGATTATATATTAGTTTTGGGTTAGTTGAATAGCAACTAATTCCGCCCACTCCTTCGAAAACCGAGATTTTAATTGCTTTCATAAAAATATAAAAAAATACAAAAATAATCATCCCTCACCTTTAGAACTATTAATTAGGTTTTCTAATCCTAGCGACACTATTCCTAAGCTGAACGATCAATCCCCCGGTACTTGTCACTATACTATACTACAACGATCAGGTACACTGCCTGGTGGGGGTTGTAAGCTTCTCGAGATCCCTCGAGAGGTAAAGCAAGGTGCGATTCCCACGCATCAAGTTTTTGGCGCCGCAGCCTGGGGAATAGTTATTGTCTAGGTTAGGATTTCTTTTTATTAGGTCTACTTGCTAGATTCCTTTCTAGTAAGATTTTATTTTTATTTTTAGGTGTTCTTTAGTCTATCTTATTTCTTCGTGCCTTTGTTCGTAACTCTTTACCATCCGACATCATGGAAGGTGGTAACATCTTTGAACCCGTCATCCCACCACAACAAAACCCACCACTAGAACCCCTTAGGCCCTGAACCTTAGGAGAGTACTCCCGACCTAGCCATCAAGGCTACCGAAACACCATTGAGCTCACCGGAGCCAATGTGACCCCCTTGCGATCCGACACCATCCGGTTGGTGCAAAGCGGATGTGCATTCCATGGACTTCTTTCCGAAGATCCAAACCAACATCTTAAGGACTTTCTCAAAATCGTAGATTCCATAGACCTAGGTGTTGAAACTAGAGAGACTACCCGTTTACGCCTATTCCAATTCTCTCTACGGGATCAAGCTAGTCAATGGCTTGAGCGTTTACCCGCGGGATCCATCACCACATGGGATGATCTCACCACTCGTTTCCTTGCTCAATTTTTCCCACCGGGGAGAACTACTAAGCTTAGGAATGACATCTTGATGTTTCAACAACGTCAAAATGAATCTCTTTATGAAGCATGGACTCGTTTCAAGGACTTACTCCAAAAAGTCTCTCATCATGGCATAGATCTTTGGCTCCAAGTCGAAATCTTCTATGACCATATCGACATCTCCACGAGGCGAACCATTGACCAATCGGCCGGTGGTAAGCTACGTGATCTTAGTGCGGAACAATCATGGGAACTCATAGAAGATCTTGCTCTCTATGACAACGAAAGTTGGAATGATCCCCGTGACTTGAACAAAACGGTCAAGGCAATATCTTTGCCTTCGAACAATTCTAGCACTCCCGACCGTAGGATCATGGAACTTGAGGACCAAGTCAAGTTTCTCATGAAATCTTACGAAGCTCTGAAGCCTTCAAGCCAAGTGAACAAAATCACTTCTTCATGCGAATTATGTAGTGGTCCCCATGACACTCGTGATTGTGTGGAACTCCCCGGAACAGCTTTTGCGGATTACGCATCCACGCGTACCAACGAAGCGGGAGATAAGTGGTACACTTTCAAGCCCGAGCCAAACACATACGGTGATTCATACAACCCCTCATGGAAAAATCACCCAAATCTTAGGTGGAAACAAAATCAACCCAATTTATCCAACCCACCTAATCGTTATCAACCAAACGGTCCACCATCCAACCGTACCTTCAACAACAATCCTTCTAACAACTATGGTAGTACCAACAATCTTGAAGGATTGATGTCAAAATTCATGGCATCTCAAGAAGCCCGCATAGCTAGGTTCGAAACCGAATTCAACCAACAACAAACGGAGATGACCAACAAGATTGACAACTTGTTGAAAGCCCTCAACAACCAAACGTTAATCACACCTAGGAAGGACACTAGGGACACCAATAGTGGAATCCAAATTAAGGACCCCTCATCATCCAAACATGTCCACTTTGTCAATGTTGTCACCATTAAGCTAATAGATAAGGAGATAGAGGAGAGTGACAAGGATGAAGTTAGAGTAGAAGCCGATAGTGAGGATGAGAGTAGGGAAGTTGAGGTTAATAAGGATGAGGAATTAGAGGAGGTAGAACCTATAGAGGAATACTTTGATAAGTTTCCAACCTAGGAAGAACGGGAATACCATAAGGATTTATTCGATAGTCCCGAGAAAACATATATCTTTGGCGACCCCCTTATCAAAATGGGAGACCCCTCTAACATTAACATCCCATGCAATATTGGGCACATGCATATATGGAAAGCTTATATCGACCTTAGATCCCCCATGAACATCATGACTAGGACTTTTTACAATTGGGTGATGAAGAAGCAACTCAATTTTAGGATGATGCCCAGTAAAAATTGGATAAGTAATTTTGTAGGGAGAGTTAAGGGATTACATGTGATCATAGAGAATCTTACCTATGAGATTGATTTTATGATAGTGGAAGACACTCGTCCGGTGATAGATGCTTGCCTAAGTCAAATAATATTTGGGAAACCATTTGTTGAGGCCACTAGGATGAGTTATGATCCGACTTTAGGGATAGTTAGATTCAAGGAAGAGAATTATGAGGTTGCTTATCAAATGCCCTACAAGATTGAGCAATACCGCCTTCTCTCTAATTTCAAAAAGGAACGCAAGCAAGCGGCTTATTATAGGAATGAGGAGGATAGACGTAGAGGAGTAGAGTATGTTAGAAATAGGATGCTTGGTTTCTACAAAGAGTGCTTGCAACTAGGTCCGGCATACAAAACTGGTTTAGAAGACGACCTAGAGAGTGGAACCAATGATGAGATCACGTAGTAACCCATGACTTTGAGTCTAGCTACAAGACTCGTAAATAAAGAAAAGCACTTCTTGGGAGGCAACCCATGTTTTGTGTGATTTTATTTGTTTGATTGTTATTTGCTTCCGTATGCATGTTTTATTTTTATTGTTGGTTGATCATGTTTCTCAATTAAAATGTGGAAATACTTTACTATGTTGTTTGGCCTAGTCTTAACTCCAACCTAAAAGTATTTTTGCAAAAGATAAGTGTGAGGGGAAACCCCAAATATGTTTTCAAGAAACACCCCGATCATGATTATCCACAATATTAAATGAACATGTATATTCGTATTTGTTAGAGTCAAATGCTTGTATTGAGTCATAATGAAGTTTTGCAGGATTTTCTAGGAAGTAGGACGAAGTTTTTCCAGAAATTTTCCGGAAACTTAACATAAGAATTTCTGCAGGTCCATTCTGACGGCGTCAGGAGTTAAAAATCTGGAAATTTTACCAGTTTTGTTTTTCTAACGGAGTCTTATGGTTTTTGTGAATTATTAAGTTTTATAATCTCCAGGAAATCTGCAAACTTCATTCCACAAGCATTATATCTTACTTTGTTTTCTAGGATTTAGTAACTTATATAGGATGCAGCCGATTTTACGCGAGGTTGTCTTGTCTATTTTGTCAGGATTTACAGGTTATGTTTGACAAGGAGATGATTTATATTCTGGAAGGGAAGCTTTGATTGTTCGTTTTCTTGGAAGAAGATTTAACCTGGCCAACCTAAAATCCATACCGAGCGAATCAGGGGAGTATTTGATTTCATTCTCTTTACTTTTTCACTTTTACATTCTTTACTTGAACATTGGGGACAATGTTCATCTTAAGTGTAAGGGGAGGGTAAAAAGATGATACCTTACATATGCACTTTCGCTTGAGTTTGTTTTGTTTGATGGTAGATGTGTAATAAAACTACGAGAAATACTTGTTAGTGTAATTTTAGCGCCAAATTTAAAATTTTTTACAACATTTAGGAGTGAAACTTTAGCCATAGCAAGCGTCTCATGGATAGGAGATTGTATGACTAGCACATAACCGTATATTCAGAAAAAAATTTCCACCCAAAAATGTGAGGTTCGCCTTTAGATTTGATAGGAAAAGCATTCATTATTAGTGCTTATGAGTGTACCGGCAGCATTTAGATTCTAGAACTTGCGTTAGTGATGCATCCCAAGACCGCTAGTGAGACTACATTCGTGTGGTAGGATTTACTACATGATAAGAGGCATTAGGATCACCCTTGTGTTAAACCCGTATTATAATTACTTGACCATTTAAGTCATATTACTTGGCTAGTTAAGTCAACTGATTTTCCCCACACCCTTAGCGTTGTACTCATTTTTAGTACACGATACCCCTAGTACACTCCTCCGAGCCTATCTTTTCGTTTCTAACTTTAAGCATCTTACTTAAAGGAAGAATTTGTTACACCCCACTTAAATGTACAACCAAATCGCCTTAGCCTTCCGTGTATGCGCTCATTTTTAGTGCATTATTGTTATTTGTTAAACCCTAAGTTAACTTTCTAATTGATTACATGGTTGCTAAGTTGAGTCATATCCTTGTACATATTGTTTTGGGACGATTGGGACTCATGGGATAATGGGGAAGAACATCATATTATTACCCCCATATGTGCGTTAATCTTAAAAGTGCTCCAAGTGTTTTGATTTTCTTAATTCGAGTCATTAGATTAGTTTAATGTAAAGTATGTAAAGATTCAAGTGTAAGGGGAATTCTCATCCCCTATGATGTATTATTTCGGATGGTAGGGTAAGAGTGTATGCAAAAAAAAAAAAAAAAAATAGAAAAAGAAAAAGAAAAAAAAAAAAAAAAAGAGAAAAAAAACATACGGACTACCATCCCGTTTTATTTTATGTTTTTGTTATTTTTCATTTGTTAGCTTAAGTCGAGTCTAGTCTTGGCTTAGCAACGCCATATTGTACATGTAATTAACCAAGATTGTTAACTTGCCACCAGTAAAACTTCCTTTATCCAACAAAACCGTGTAATTCATATCCCTATACCTAACGTTACAACCCTTTAAAAGACCTCTTTGATAGTTTATCCTAGGTGCTTACGCCATGTGGTGGAGGTTTGATCATTTCCCAAGCCTATGGTAATCTATTTTGCTATGACAGGTAGTGAGAGATATCTTCCATTTCCATAATGTTATATTACTTTATTACACCCGAGAGATGTGAGTATCTAAACACTATTTGTGAGGTGCTTGTGTATGATCTCCGTGCTTGTCTATTGGTCTTTAGTGGAACGATTATTTGTTGTAATTACTTTTATATTAGTGTTAAATGACCCCTAACTTGTCTTTTGAGTAGAATAAAAGCTCATTTGCTTGAGGACAAGCAAATCTCAAGTGTAAGGGTATATGATGAGGCGAAAAATGATCCATTTTTAGGGGGTCATTTAAGCCCGAATCCGACTTTATTTGATCAAATATTGCCCTAAATCGTTCCTTTTGTGATTTTAGGTGTTTGGAGAGTGAATTCTGGAAAAGAAGCCATTTTGGACGTTTTTGGAGCATTAAAGTGAAGAAAATGGCAAAGTATCAATTTTCCATGCTGAAGACACTAGGTGACGGCGTCAAGAGTTACACCCTGACGGCGTCAGACATCAAGAATAAAACACCGTAGTTGATGACGGCGTCAAAATCCATCCTGATGGCGTCAAAGTCCCAAGAATAAAATACCGTAGGTGGTGACGGCGTCACATAGGCCATCATAAGTAGATCAAGGCCGTCCGAGGAAGTATTTGGCGGCGAGGTGACGGCGTCACATGCTTGTCTTGACGCCGTCAGCCCAGTTTTCCTATATATAGTTTTCTAGTTTTTACATTAAAGAGAGAGAAGTTTTGGTGAAACCCTAAAGACGAATTTGGTGCCTCTTTTACAGGTTTTTCAAGGGTTCCAAACCCTTGATACCTTGCATTGTAATTGAGATAAGTGTTCTTCTAATTCAATCAATATGTCTTTGTGTTGGTTGTCTATATCTTGTTCTTGTCTCAATTCAATTATACTAGGCTAGATCTCTCTTGTGTTTGCTTAGATCTAATGAAACCTAGATGTTGATTATGTGTTGATTACTTATTTATTCTTGTTCTTGGATGAATGATTTATATGTTAGGCTTAAGAAAACTGGCAGATCTCCAAATGGTAACATGCTTGAACGTCTTAAGAAACATGAACCGAGGCGTACTAGGTCTTTATTGGTTGTATTTAATGCATGAGCCACTGTTTACAATCCCTATAGTTGTGTTGGGTCATGGTGTAGGAGGAGATAAGAGCTCATAGAGTTGGGGAGTTATGTATGCCACCCCACGAATGGTATTAAGGAATACAATCCGTCATCCATACAAGTATAACAAGTAATTAACGTGTAAAAGATATCTAGGGAGTAGTGAAGTCTAAGTAAACACAATTTCTCCAATTACTGCTCACAACCTTAGTATAATTTAGTTTAATTTCATTTTCAGTATTTTATTTTGATTATATATTAGTTTTGGGTTAGTTGAATAGCAACTAATTCCGCCCACTCCTTCAAAAACCGAGATTTTAATTGCTTTCATAAAAATATAAAAAAATACAAAAATAATCATCCCTCACCTTTAGAACTATTAATTAGGTTTTCTAATCCTAGCGACACTATTCCTAAGCTGAACGATCAATCTCCCGGTACTTGTCACTATACTATACTACAACGATCAGGTACACTGCCTGGTGGGGGTTGTAAGCTTCTCGAGAGGTAAAGCAAGGTGCGATTCCCACGCATCAGTGATAATCCTAAAATATTGCCTTCTTAAAAAGTTTGTTCCAAATGTATCAAGGAATCTCAATACACTACTCGTCCATGGTTTCAAAATGATGTAAAGGCCAAGTTCTAAAGTTTACAAACTACCGGCACACTCATAATTTAGGTGGATTTGGGGTAAAACAGGGAAAACTGAAATAGGCTAAACCTCACCATGGTATAAAGGGTTAATGTGCTCGGCTAAGGTCTATTCTAGTTAGGTTCGGAAAAACATGTCAAAAGTTTTAGAAGTGGCATAGTTTTTCAAAATAAACTAGAAAAATGGGGCAAAATAAAGTTCAAGTTATAATTCTACTTCCTTCCCCCCACTTGAGTTGTACAAAGTCCCTTTTGTACATAAGATAGATTTTAAAGAGGAAAAAGTAGAATTGGAACAAGAACTTCCCTGAAATTTGCTCTTGAAAATGATAGAAGAATCATGTTGGAAAACGTGCCTTCGCTTCGCCTAATGAGCAAACTTCAAATCCCTAAAACCACACAACTACCAAAAGCATAAAACCTAAAAAAGAAAAATAAAAATAAAAAACCTAACTCACTTTCATAGGAATCACGATTGCATTTAACGTAAGCAACAAGCCTTTTATACTACTTGGTGTCCAGTGGACAAGTGAAATCTCGTGAGGGTTTACTGGGAACACACCCACAAAGTTCATTTAAAAACTTATACAAGTTTAAGTAATGATTTGTAAAATAAAAAAATTTAGGTACAGAAGGAAGCTACGACATAGCTAGAATGTGTTGCTATGCCATAGTTGCTAAAATATTCCAGACTGAAACCTGGAGGTTGCTACGGCGTAGTAATGGTTGGAGCTACGTCGTAGCTAAGTCATTTGGAATTTTTTTTGGTGAAAAAGTCCAAAAATTTGTTCCCTAATGCAACGCTTCCTCTAGAACCTGCAAATTATTAACACAAAACATACCAAACCAACAAAATAAAAGGAAAATGAAAGGAAAAGGATAATTCAGGTTGTCTCCCGAAAGAGCACTTTTGTTTATTATCGAGTCTTTAAGTTAGACTCACTGCCATGGCCTTCAAGTGGGTGTTCGGGCACGTTTGCCCTTTGCCTTGTTCAAAGAGGTTGGTGATTGGTCCCAAACACTAGGAGCTATATATGGTGTCATGCTAAGCCGATCTTCGACCAAGAAGTTAGCCTTGACCTATTCGTCACAGTATTGAATCTCCAGTTGCTTGTTTAATTGTCTATCTCCGAATTTCACCTTAACCCAATTTTGGAATGATATCTCATAGTAGCCTACTTGATTTCTCTTGTGTGCATTAAAACATGCCCATTCGCTACGTTTGGCTAGATTGATTTTGGGCATCCTTCCTCCACAACATTCCTTTTTAAAGGGTTCACATGTAGGCCAAACTTGGGTTGTTCCTTGATATGTCATCATGGCGGGTATGCAATAGTGAACTGTCCATTCCACCTTTTCATTCAAGTTGGCGTTCATGAAATAGACTTGAAACCATGTTTTATTAATGATCCGTGCATCTTCAAAACACCACCAAACCTTAGCCTCCTTCTTCAATCTTCTAATCTGAAACATTCCTCCTCCATTACAATTTTCGACAAGAGGGTCACATGTAGGAAGAGTTAGTTTTGACCCATCAACTATAGTCTTCGAAGGTTCGCAACAGTGAAGTTTTGCAGCAATAGTTACTGGTCCTCCTTCCTTATCTCATGTTTCTAATCTTACATCCTCTTCATCACTGTCATCCCAGAAAGACTCACTATCCGGATATGAGTTAACCTCTTGCTCATATTTTGAGCACAATGGGGTTGTATAGGAGAACACATCATCGAAGATTTGAAGTATCGGAGACCTTTCTTCACCTATTTAATCTGCTTTGCATGAACTAGCTTCTTCCTTGTTTAAAAGTGAAGAGATTACCTTCATATTAAACACAATTCTTTCTTCGTATACCCCAAATGAGATTTCTTTTTTAAACACATCACTTTGGTGTGTGTTGTAGTAAGGAAGGGTCTTCCTAGAATCATATCTTCTTTAGGGATGTTAACCATGTCGATGACTACACAATCCACTGGGAACAAAAATTTGTCGACCTTAAGAATGACATTATCCACTATCCCGATTGGACTCATTTTAGTAGTGTCAGCCATCTCGACCATCAAACTAGTTTTCCTGAAGCTTATTAACTTAAGGGATAGGAATAAAGACAATGGCATAATATTGATACTAGACCCCAAATCAGCTAATGCTAATAAGTTAGAGTTACCAATTGTGCATGGAACGACGAAACTCTCTGAACTATCCTCCTTTTTCGGTAATTGGCAAGATATCTTTTCAATGGGTTTGGTTTCTTCTTGCAAAATAATTTTCTTACCTAAGTCTCTATCATCATCTTCTGTGAAAACTGCCTTGCATGCCCCAATAGTCTTCTTGCTTTCTTCGATCATATTATTTTTGTCGATGTTATCGGCCAAATTTTCAATCATTGCTGCAAGATTCTTGAGAGATTCTTCATGGTTAGCAAGGCTCTTGTTAGTGGTTTCTTGAATGTTTTCCAACCATTCATATTGCTATCCTTGTTTCTTCCTTGAATCTTCAAGATATTTATTGATCGTTTCTTCAAGGCTAGATCTTCTCTCTCCATAAGGTAGCTGATTGTATCCAGGTGGCCTTGTACGATAACCGTTACATTGGAATGGTCTACCTTCCCCGTATTTTGCCTCTTCAGTTTTTCCATCGTCCTCTTTTAAGGGACAATCTCTAGCCAAATGCGGTCCTTCACAAATCTCAGAACCAACTTGAATAGCTTGAACATTCTCCTTGAGCTTCTTCATGTTATGCCCCAAGCTTTCGAGTTTGTTGGTGATGAGGGTTATTCCATCAAATTTCCAGCAATGCTCCTACTATTTCCACCTTCGTGCCACTTTTGAGAGTGGTCTGCCATGTCTTCAATAGCCTTTAAGGCTTGAGCAGGGGTCATTCCAGGGATTGGACCCTGAAAATCTAACATTTGGTAAGTGGAGATATTGATCCCTTTGTATAAAATTTTGACCACTTGCTGCTTGTTGAGATCATGAGTAGGGCACTTGTACAAAAGATCATTTTACCTATCCCAAGCTTGGTACAATGTTTCATCTCCATCTTGCTTGAAGTTGTGAATATCTTAAATCTGCTTTGCCGTCCTTGAAGGAGGGCAATATATTTGGATGAAATGCTTCTTCGAGAGAGTCCAAGTGTTACCAGTACCAACTAGTAACCTATCGATCCATCTCTTGGCTCCTCCGGTTAATGTCATAAGGAATACTCTGAGCATTATCGTATCATGAGATACTCCCGGAAGGTTGAACAAACTAACAATGTAAAGAACATTGTCAATGTGCTCGTGAGCATCTTCTGTCTTGCTTCCCAAAAATGGGTCTTTTCACAGTTCCCTTATGAATTGATTTTTGATTTCAAACTGCACGTCATTCCCAATAGCATGCCTAACCAAACCAGGCCCTTGCTCTTCTCGTGTTAGAGCCAAATACTCCTCAAGCGTGAGGTTGTCAATGTCAACTTCTGCCATGGTACCTGAAACTTAAAACTAATCGTAAGAAACTGAAAATAAAATAAAATAAAAATTAAAAATTGCAAACTTAAATAAAATCCTAATAACTCCCCGGTAACGGCGCCAAAAACTTCATGCAGGTTTTACCAACTAGGTTTTAATATTTATAAGTTGCTTGTTTACCTAAGGTCTGCCTAATGCACTATCAGGCAGTGTACCCGGTCGTGTGAGGTATAGCTAGTTGGTGAAGCCGAGGTCGTCCCAAGAGCTATGCGTGTGGAGTCTATCTAAGTCTACTGTCACGTTTAAAAGGGGGTTTATGATTGTAGAGATTAATTAACTTATAAAAGTAAATAACAAAACAAGTAAATAAATGGAAGATAATCAAGAAGGAGAAGTATTGCTAACCTAATTACTACTCTTGTTATTTTCATGATTAGTTTTCTATAAGTGCATCCTATCGTTTCGTCTGGGGTTACATACATTTAGGATCAGAGGGTTAAATCACCTAAATATATCTTACACCTTGTCCTATTCCCGCCTATTGTAAAGACGAGAGTTCATCGGGTGGCGTGAACCTACGAAGATGCAACAGTCATTAAGTACCTCTACTAACATGGACAAGTCTAGCGGGATGCGGCATCGTCAGATCTTACACCCCCTCTAGCTTCTTTAAGCGTATCGCATTGATAGGTGGTCCTAGGGTTAATTCGCACATGTATGGTGATATTTCTATCACCAAGTCACATCCCCATCGGCTCGGGTCCGAGGGTTAATTCACCAAGCCTCCAAGGAACTACCAATGCTCAATACTACCAAAACTAGAGTGTCCTAAGACCCGCCATGAAAGTATACAAACAATACGACAATAGATGCATAGAAAAGTAAATCATAACAATAACAATTTCATAACAAGGCTATCACCAAGAGGTGTTTAGCCACTCATATTCATAGTTGCAGTAAAACAATAATGTATTATTACAAAAGTAAACATGAATCGAGTACAAGACAAAGGAATGAATAAACTTATGATTGGTGTGTGAATTCTCCCTTGGAGTTAACTTGTGTGTGGATTGAACTTCGTTCCTCCTGCTCCCTGTGTTTCTCCTAATTTCTGTGTGGTGAAAAGTGAATGAATAAACTCGGAATTAGGGTTTGTATTTATAGGCCCCGACTTTGCTACGGTGTAGCTGAATGAGTGGCTATGCCATAGCCTTTGTAAATATCAACTACGTCGTAGCTTGATCAAGTACTACGGGCGTAGTTTCCTTCATAGACGCATCTACGACGTAGTTATATGGGGAACTACGCCGTAACTTCTTCTTTGGCAACGTGAGTTCTTAACTGCTTCTATTTGGGGTCTACGCCGTAGGTGGAGAGTAGCTACTCCGTAGAGCCCTTTAGTAGATCATTACGCCGAAGTCATGGCTGAGCTACGCCGTAGACTTCATAAGTTTTTTCTACGGCGTATGTAGATGAAACCTTTATGCCGTAGTTGGTGCAAAATCCGCATACTTCATATATTTTCTGTTTAGTCCTTCCATTTCCACGTTTCTTCATTCCTTTACTCATCTTTACCCTGAAAACAGAATATAAACGAATAAGAGTATATATCCTAACATATGAATACAAAAGATGAGTATTTAAGGGGGAAATTAACACTTAAATCATGGACTTATTTGATGTTATCACTAGACAAGAAATAGTGAGTGCTAAACTTAAATAAAATCCTATTAGTTCCCCGGCAGCGGTGCCAAAAACTTGATGCAGGATTTACTAACCAGGTTTTATATTTATAATAGTCTCATCTACCTAAGGTCTACCTAATGCACTATCGGGCAGTGTACCCAGTCGTGTGAGGTATAGCTAGATGGTAAATCCGAGGTCGTCCCAAGAGCTAAGGGGTGGAAGATATCTAAGTTTTAATGTCACTAAAGTAAAAAGGTGTTTTATAATGATTGAAATAAATAAAACAAAACAATAAAGAAAGTAAATGATGGTTGGAAATCAGTAGGAGAAAGAAGTGTTAACCTAATTATTACTCTTTTTATCAATGTGACAAGTTCTCTAATTATGCATCCTATCATTTTATCTGGGGGTTTAAGTCACTAGACTCCTTGTTAAATTCGCCTAGCCTATTTCCCATAGACTCCTACTCCGAAATCAATGGACTAACCCTTTGTGATTGACGGAGGTCAACGGTAGACTATGCTGAGTCATTAAGCACCACTACTAACTTAGACTAGCCTAGTGGGAAATGTTGTCACATACAGTTCTCCTCTAACTTCTTAGGTAAATCCACTAGGTAGGTGATCCTATGGTTAATTCACACGTGTATGGTGATATTGCTATCACCAAGTCACTAACTTCTAATGTAGAGAGGCACGGTCACATCTATCTCTCCCCTCGAAGTACTACCCAATATCAGAACCCTTAAAACAAGAGTGTCCCATGACTAGCTAAGCAAGTGCACAAATAAAACGGATAACGATGCGCGAAAACTAAATCACATAAATAACAATTTCATAAATAGGCTAACGCCAAGAGGTGTTTAGCCACTCATGTTCATGAATGCAGAAAAACAAAGGTTTAACATAATAAATGTAAACATTGAATTAGTGCAAACAAATCAAATAAATAAACTTATAGCTGTGGTGTGAAATCTCCCTTGGAGTGGACTAGTATGCTGATGGAACTTCATCCTCCTGCTCCCTTAATTCCTCCTGACTTCTGTATGTTGGAATGTGTATATCAAAACATGGAATTAGGGCTGGTATTTATAGGCCCGACATAGCTACGACGTAGCCTTAGGGTTGGCTACGCCGTAGTATTCGATAATTGCTCCTACGCCGTAGCTAGATCTTGTGTTACGGCCATAGTTTCTTTAGCTGTTATGTCTACAGCGTCGTTATATTGGGAACTACGCCGTAGTTTCTTCTATGGCCTCGATACTTCTCTTACTGCTTGATTTTGGGGTCTACGCCGTAGGTGGAGAGAGGTTACTCCGTAGAACCCTTTGATGTTCAAGTACGCCGTAAGTGTGGTGTTGGCTACGGCGTAGTCTTCAGAAATAATATCTACGGCGTAGGTAGATGGAGCATCTACGCCGTAGTCTTCAGTAATGATAGTTACGGCATAGGTAGATTGAGAATCTACGTTGTAGTCTGTGCAGAATCCGCATACTTCAATGATTTGCGTGTAAATCCTTCCAAATCCGCGTCTTTTCGTTTCTTTGCTCATCTTTGCCCTGAAAGCTGATTATAAACAAATAAGAGTATATATCCAACTTATTAATATAAAAGATGAGTAATATAGGGGGAAATCAACACCTAAAATACGGGTACGATTTGATGTTATCAGGTTCGAGCCATGCTCACCCTTGACTTCCCAATTTCCCTTTATTTTATTTTTGATTTTTCTCTTTAAAAACTTATTAATAAGCCAAAAAATAAAAACTTTTGTGAAAGAAATATTTTTGAAAACCTAAAATAAGCTGAGATTAAGCTAAAAAGCCAAACAGTTTATTAAAAACTTAAAAAGCAAAATGACAAACTGATTAAGCTAAACCAATCACTTAAGGCTAAAAGCCAAGACTTAATAAGCTACTTAAGACCTGAAGGCAAACCTAATTAGCTAATGTAATACTAATAGGCTGTCATAAATAAGCCCAAAAGCTAGATAACAATTAAGCTAACCCATGACATCCTTAAAACAACATAGCTTATACACAAAAGAGCTTATAAAAGCAAAATTAGAAAATTTGGACAAGAAACAAGCTTAGTATTTAGCTGATAAGCAAAGTAGTTATACACTTTTTTTTTTTATTTTTATAAAGAAAAACTGACAGACTAGACCTTCTACTTTTAGACCACTAAATAAGCTATTAAACTTTTTTGAAATAAACTGGAAAATGGAAAACAGCATAACACTATAACTAAGGAACTTGCAAACTGATTTTAAACAATTTTGATTACATAAATAATAATAATAATAATAATAATAATAATAATAATAATAATAATAATAATAATAATAATAATAATAATAATAATAATAATAATAATAATAAAGCTTGTAAATAAGCTGATAAACAGGCAGTTTAAACACTTTTTTGGTTTTTTGATTTTTATGACACAAAATTTGAAAAACTAACAAATGGACTCAGAAACTTTTTAACTCTTAAGATGAAACAAGCAAATTAGATATACTATGACTTAAAATAACAACTAAAAACACCTTCTAATAGTTTTCTCAAGTTAAACTGATTAAAATTGTTTTAAAGCTATGAAACTTAACCAACTAATCAATAAGCTGTAAAACTTCATAAAACTTTGAAAAATTACTTTTAAACTATCTATTAGACTAAATTAAGGCTTTTTAAAAATAGATTAGTGACCAAAATAGTTTTAAGCTTAAAGTTCAACACAAATCCAAACAATCCTTTAAATTTTGCAACAAGCTTTTAAAACAGTTTTAAGACATTAGACTTTGAAATTATGATAAAAACTTAACTATAATGACTAAACGACTTATAAAAAGCATAACTGAACTAAAATTAAGCACTCATTAATATGCAAATAGAATAAGCTATATATGTTTTTGGTTTTATATGATTTTAAGACAAAACTTAAACTAATGATCTATAAACTACAAATAGTCAATATCAATCTTTATATATAATAAATGAAAAGTTTTTTGAATGGCATACCTCCCAATTCTAATGTCATATACTGACATCATTAATACACATGTCACTTGGTTGTTTTATTTGACTTTTAACTGCCCATTTTGCTTGCCGCAAGTTTATGATAAGGTTACAGTCAGATAAGGTACTAACTACTAATATCACTGACAAATTTGTTAACTCACATCATCGGAATTGAATTTGGTTATCCATATCATCAGTACCAACAACATGAAATACTCAGTAACATTCTTTATTCGAATAAGGTAGATAATTTATTTGCGTTAGTATTTTTTTTAAAATTCCCGGATCGATCATATTGGGGGTTTTATTTACTAAATATTTTGAAGACTAATTTTATTTGTATTCGGTTTTTAATTTGATAACAGTGTTGAATAATCATTCTAACCACTATTTGATTGAATTATGATTTTTCTTGATTAGAGCATGATTTTTAATTGATATTCGTTGTAAATCAATTATGTTGAATTTTGAAATAACTCTTAATTACTAGGTTGATCCTTTTCTAAACCCCACCTTCTATTGTTTGTGTTGAGGTGTTATGAGATCGATGAATTTTTTAGAAAACTTTCTTTGATGGTCACATTTGTAGATCAGAATCGTGGTATGGAGTAAGGAGATTTTCTCTTCTATGTTCCATTAGAATGTAGCAGGTGAATTAGTATGTTCAGTTTACATGATTAAGAACGTTCATATTTCAGCTTTTATTGAATCATTTGAATGATATCAAAATAAGGGATTGAATGTGGCTAACCTTTTAGTTTGTTGTATGTTTCTTAAGACTTGATTTTAGAGGAACACCAAGTGTTCGACAGAACTACATAGTGAATGTGACATTTTAATCTACAATTCGTTCTAAACTTACTTTTTTGATTTGGTAACACAATAATCTTCAATACAGCAAATTGTTAATGTCTATGTCTGTTATTCTTCTTAAATTGTTGACCTTTCTAAATTTTTATTTTCAAAAAAGCCTGATAGTTTTTTTTTTTTTTTTTTTTTTTTTTTTTTTTTTTTTTTTAACTGCAAGTGTTTGTTAATGCCTATTCTCCAGCCTTCCAAATACTGAGCAAAAATTTATTCTGGGGCTCTAATAATAGTTTAGAGAATGCTAATTGTTATTGGAGCTGACATAATAGAAAGCTTTCGCTTGGGCTAATCCTATATATGTAGGTGTTCTTGAACAACTTTTGTATGTGAATGATGAATAGATCTTACATGTTTGATATTCCTTATCTAATATGATCTTTTTTTTCTTAGCTACATGGTCAAATTGTTTAAATTATGACACAATATGCTTTGTATTGCAGAAACTTTACTGATTTGAACTAGCGTCCTATAACCATTAGCTGAGGTACTTTTTTTTACTACTAATAGAACTTTTCTATTATGTTTTTGCGTGTTTTGAACCTTTGCAGTCCATCATTCTTAGTATGCATAAACTAAACAATTACACATATGCATGTGTTGGATTTTAACAGGTACTATCCCAATAAATACTTTAGGTAAGTGTTAAAATCTGAATTATTTTGATGTACTCTTGTATCTTTTGAAATGTACATATGAGAGATTGGTCTTAAAGCCATAATTACCTTAGGTTAGGCTCGATTTGGTGAGGAGTCCTATACAATTTAGTTCCAAATTGTTAACCGCTCTAAGACAGGTCATATGCAGTTTCAGCATAATGCAAACTGATACAAACAAATTACTACTTTACACCCCTTGATGTTTGGAATCCAGATTTTTGGCACAATGGGATAAAGATATTGATATACTATAAAAATGGAAAGGTTTGCAGCGATACTATGAATGTTGTTTATCCCGAAGTTCTTCAAAAAGAGTGAGACGCTACAAGCATGTTCAAATAAGCCATATTCATGTGGGATTTATTTATCATGATTCTATCTATATTAATATGTTTCAGTTTGTCTATTTTTTTTTCTTAATGATTATTTGTCATTTTTTTTCCTTGATGAACGTTTGTAACATTTACATATTTTTTTGATCATTCATAAACTGTTTTTTGTTTCAGTTTTTATGGGTATGATTTTATATATGACTGTTTTACTTACAATCCAATTTTTTATTGCCACCCGCGAAACCCGCGGGTCTATAGTCTAGTTTAATATACTAATAAGTATAATAGAACAGAAAATAAGCAAATAAGAACAATAAATAAGCAATAAGCAGTTTTAAGCTTAAATTGAAACTCTAGAAGACTTACAATTGCATTTGCTCAATACAGGGCTGAAATGCTCTTCAGATCTTATCTACAAGCTCTGGCTTGTCATAGACAAGCTGGTAAGACCCATAAGCTCTTCCGTTGCTAGCTTATCGTCCAAAATAGCTTATTTGACCTTAAAATAGATTTTTAAAACTAAAATGCTTTAAAATTAAAACCACAAGCTACAAATACTCAAACAAGCAATTGACTAGCTTATTTAAGAGTTTAAACAGAATTTAGATAATAAGATCTTATGAGAGATTAAAACAACTTAAATAACCATAAGAGAAAATAATTAAAGCTTTAAGTAAATAAGATAATGATTAAAGTAAATGAAAGTTTATTGAAACTTAAAATGATTACAATAACTTGAAACAACATGCAATTTTAAGCAGAAAATAAACTAAAGACTAAAAAATAAGCTAAAAATTGCTAAATAAAACTACACGAATTGTGATGAAGAGGAGGGTCCTATTTATAGGAGTCTTGGGATGCATTCTACGGTTTCAGGGAAGCTCCTAGATCTTCAATCTGAGCCTTTTGATTATTTCCCATCATTATTTTCCATTGGATCATGTGCCACGTTGCAATAACCAATCGGATTCTTTTGTTATGCCAAGGTGGAAAGAAATGAGGTCATTCCTCTACTGTGTCAGCTTTTTTCAAAAGATTTTAAGGTTCAAGTGAGGGTTAATTTGGTCTATGTGAGAGCAGGGTAAAAGTGGAGAGAGGGTGAACATATATATATATATATATATATATATATATATATATATATATATATATATATAAAATCTAATTTTTGTGAGAACGCGAGAACTAATCCTATCAACTCATTTTATCCTCCTTAAACTTTGATCTAATGGCTATTATTAGCTAACTATTTTTTTTGAAAAATTTTAAAAAATTTTCAAAAAAAATTCGAAAAAATTTCAAAAAAATTTCAAAAAATTTTTGAAAACTTTTTTGAAAAAATTTTCGAATTTTTTTTTGAAAAATTTTCAGAAATTTTTTTGAAAAATTTTCAAAAAAATTTCGAATTTTTTTTTGAAAAATTTTCGAATTTTTTTTTTTTCACATGTGACGGAATTTTTTTTCACATGTGACGGAATTTTTTTTCACATGTGACGAAAAAAAGTTTTACATGCGACGAAATTTTTTTTTCACATGTGACGAATTTTTTTTCACACGTGACAAAAAAATTTTCGTGAAAATTTCAAAATTTTTTTTCACATGTGACGAAATTTTTTTTTCACATGTGACGGAATTTTTTTTTTCACATGTGACGATTTTTTTTTTTTACACGTGACAAAAAATTTTGTGAAAATTTCCAATTTTTTTTTTCACATGTGACGGAATTTATTTTTCAGATGTGACGAAAAAAAATTTACATGCGATGAAATTTTTTTTCACATGTGACGAAAAAAAATTTTGAAAAAAAAAATTTCGAAAATTTTTTTTTTGATAAAAAATTCGGAATTTTTTTTTTTCAAAAAAATTTTTTCGAAAAAAAAAATTTCAAAAAAATACTTTCGAAATTTTTTTTTTTCGAAATTTTTTTTTTCTAAAAAAAATTTTCTAAAAATAAAATTTCGAAAAAAAAATTCGAAAAAAAAATTTTCGAAAAAATTTTTTTCGAAAAATTTTTTTTTTGAAAAAAAAAGTTCGAAAAAAAATTTTCAAAAAAAAATTTTTCGAAATTTTTTTGAAAATTTTCGATTTTTTTTCTAAATTTTTTAAGAAATTTTCAAAAAATTGATTAACTAATATTAAACATTAGATTAAAGTTAAAGAAGGATAAAATGAGTGGATATGATTGCTTCTCGCGTTTTCACAAAATTTAGGATTCTCATTTGAACGCTTCACTATATATATATATATATATATATATATATATATATATATATATATATATATATATATATATATATATATATATATATACACACACACACTAGTGGTAATATTTTCAAATTGAAGTTTATTGTTTTTTTTTTTTTTTTATTTTCATCATGTTTTTTGTATGATTAATATGCTATGTAAGCCCGTTGGGCTTGACGTATGACTCATATTTATGTATGGCTTATTTAACTATATCAAAAGAAGGATGGTAAAATAGTTTTGTGGTAGTGAAATTTTACGTGTTTTTATTAAACATGACATAGCTTTTAAAAATTTACGAATCGCAAATACCTGTTTTGCATGTATCTTCTTAAACGTAATTGTTGAGGCAACACTTAGTCTATGTTGTTGCATGTTATACATGATATACAGTTCAAGGCTTTAAAATCATTTTTATTATCTAATTAAACACATAAACACTGTTTGCCATTGTTTCTGCGATCATCAAGGTCGGTTTTTTTTCTTTTTTCTTTTTTTTTTTGAATTATTTTTCTACATTCAACCATGTTTAATGAAGTTATAATATTAAGTTTGGTTAGTGGTATGTGGTTGGTTTGTTTTTCCTGTGAATATTTTCTTGTTATTTGATATAAGAATCATTGGTTGTTAAAATAATGGTTTTATGCTGATCAAGATTTCCTTATGAATACAACGTTAGTTTAATCGAAATATTCTTAGATTGCATGTGTTGTTTGTTAATTGGTTAAAAAAGCCCCAAATATAGTACTCGGATCATTAGGTATATATAAAAAGATATTATCTTAAACAATGATAAACCGATGAGTTACATGTTGTTGCAAGATATATGTAGAAAAAAACATATATATGTTACATATATCAGCTTATATATAAGTTTGCTTAGATTATATATTAGATTTATGCTGAAATATTACTGGTTTAAGCTTGTTGGTTATCACGATTAATATCATTTGATAGAATATTGTTTAAATGATTTAGTTTTAAGCATGTTGGTAAATATGTTTTTCCGATTTAGTTGTATGTCATGTAACCAATATTATTAAGGTTGTGAAGTTGTTTACGATTATATTAATAGTTCCTTCTTTCCTATTCACGAACATGAAGCATTTTAGCATTTTTCATCTAATAAGTACACAAAATGCGCATGTTCATGTGAAGAATAATCGAGGGAGTGAGAAGAAAGTAAATACAGATGAATGAATTCTGTTTTCTGATACATTTTGAATTACAAGGGTAATTTCTTTGATCATTGTTTTAGTTACTAGTGATTATTGTATTTAAGGGCTATGATGGTTTATGATGTATGAAGCTTTGTTTGATCAGTTCGAGTTTAATATATCATATGAATGTTTAGTTAAGTTGCATTTGGATGCTTGGTCCAAGGTTATTGGTTGTTTGAATATACGGAATTCAAACATTTCCACCCTTCTTCAAGCAATCAGCTTTGCTGATCACCCATGGTAACAAAGTAAGTCTTTGCAGATTGGAGTTGTAACGAAACATTAAGCTTTTAACATAAGCATACAACCTGGCTAAGTTAAAATTCAATCCAGTAGACCCGTGTATAACAAACCATTAAAGATTAATAAAAAAAATTCACATACCTTCAAAACATAACCCTCAATATACTGGAGCATTTTGTTGGTTTAAAGATAATAAGTGAGATCCGGAACAAATCCAAAACGGTCAAACACATTGTAAGTTAAGATTACAATTCCTCTGTAGAATGTCTAGGTAAGTTGCTTTTGGAAGTTTATTTTTGTTATATTATGATATATAGATTAGTTAATATTACTTTTAGTTAAGATTAGGCATCCTTTTACGTTTTCTTGTTATGTACTATGCTTAAGGCATTAGTACTGCAGGATTTTCATACACTAATAATGGACCAGCAATTTTCTGTGTCGATTTAGGATGGGAAACAACCAAGATTATCAGGTTTTTGTTATTTATTTTTTACTTTTTTTATAAACATTATTTTTTTTTCACATACATTTGGAAGTAATACTTCATTATAATAGTTTAATATAGTTTTACTTTCAATTGCAAAGAAACTGCCAAGTGTCTTCAATGAAATGTTCTTTGACAGCCAAGAATACATTTTCCTAATTGGCAACAACAGGTTGAGGTACGTATGTTTGATAAGGATTGTTTGCAGTGAAGTTCAGTTGTATGGAGATGAATGGATCAAATTTGTTGACGATAATGTGCGTGCATCAGTTAAAATATTACATTACATTAAAGAGGGTGAAGACACGTTTTATGTTACTGGTTATAATGAGAATGGCAGTGAAGGTTCTGGATACGATGTTAGAAGGAGATTTGTTAAATGTTTGGTAAGACGCAAGAACGGACGACAGGTACCGTTGCAATGCTTGTACATTTTACATTTAGTTAATTTTCACGTATTAATAAAACTTAAGTTGAACATGAATTATCTGAACATTAATTACAAATAATTAATAATGTTTTTATGTTGTACTTTAGGCTCTACCATGTGGTTTTATGCAAGACATAGAGGGAGATATGTTGAGGATTCATGCATATGGTAAAAGTGTTGTTGTTAAAAATGAGAGTGTGCTACTGAATGATGACGTTGTTGTAAGGTCAAGCAGGTTGTTTGGTAAGAAGTGGCAAAAACTTGTTGATCATTTGGATATTGCTGCAGGGCAACCCCTTGTTTTCATAAATTTGGGAAATTATGAATTGAAAATGTCGGTATTCTATCGTAATGGTATGTGTCTACATACCGAGTTCATGTTACCGACAATGTTGAAGATCCCACCTCATGATATACCGTCGTATGCCTTACACGGTATGTTTTATGTCGCATTTGATTTCGCCTTTTAAGTTTATCATATTAATTCTACGAATGTTTGTGATGTTTTAAATGTAATTTTAGATCAAAGAGCTCTACATATATGCACATGGAAAGGACACAATCAGCACACCAATGAAAATGATGCGTTTCATGTTCCATTGGATGCCATTGCCTATGAATTTTACCATGTTGTAAGTATTTGGTAAATAGGTAGTAACATCATTTTTTTAAATTTAGAAATTTTCTGATGTGTGTTTATGTTGACACCAGACTATACCAAGGGATTTTTGTCAAAATCACCCAGTTGATTCATACAGGCATGCATATCTGATGCACGTTGATGTGAGATTTCCAGTGCAAGTGGCTCGTGTAAAGGACTCAAGCAGACCAAATAGGAATCATCAAGTGAAAATGACTAGTAATTTCAAGAAGTTTGGAATCGACTGTGGATTCAAGTTGGGTAAAATGATGCGTTTCAAATTGGTAAGCAAAGCTGTTGAAGTTGTTGATGGGGAAGAATTTCAAATCCCAGTGTTTGATGTGTGTTAGGTGTAAACCGCTTATGATATATAATATTATTGAATAATATTTTTCTTATAATTACTTTACCAACTGTAATACCTGCTTTTAACTTTCCAAAGTAACTCCATTCCTTAAAATCGTACATGATGTTGTCAAGTTTTTGTTTAAAAACTCGTGTTATTGCATCTGGTATGTCTTCCGATATCAATCCTCTCTTGTTAACAAAACGCGCTATCTCCAGCCAATTTGGGTTGCATGTAAATGTAATAAATAGGTCTGGATAACCATATACCTTGCAAATCGTCATAGCATCCAAGTAATTTTGCATCATATACCTTGGGCTTCCAGTGAAAGATGATGGAAATATCACTCGTTTGCCTCCCAATTTTATTCCAATATCCCCTTCTTCGACCAGTTTAGCTAATTTTGAGTAATTTTCGCTTCTCAACTCATTTTTCTGATTTTTGATAAACGACATTCTTTCGGATTCAACCATAGTGTATGTGTCGACTATGAATTGCTGAGTCAATCTTCTTGCATTGAGACACATTGAAAAAACACCTGGTCTTTCTTGCAATTGATATGCGAAATACTCCTTCATTACGAGTCTTGTTTTTTTTATTTGTTGCAGTATAGTCAGTAATACCTTTGTGATATATGTCTGTTCTATATCCATCTTCAGCGTTTGGGAACAACAATGGATATTGTAGTGCCAGGTACGAAGGATGGAGTTCGCTAGTTCTCCTAGCACCTCCTTCGTGCATGTGCAAGATAATATCTCTCTTGTTTGTTGATGTATCAAAATCTCCAACAATTAGAGCTGCAACCTCATCAGCTATCGGTAGCTTATATTCTCGTCCATCCCGTTCTCTTGTACCAATGAGTCGAATTTTGAATTTGTTTTGTTTGTTTGAGGCGACCAACTGTTCACCGGCCATACAAAACAGAGCAACTAATGGATTGATTGAATCAAGCATGTCTCGTAGGTCAACTGTTAGTTGATGATCCAATGCGCTGGTTCCTGATGTCGTTGTTGGGTCACCGCTGTAGATTCAAAATATAAGTATTTAAACTGTATATCATAAGATTACTTATCTAGTACAATGTAATAATTAGATGTTTTGTTGTACCTGACCCCGTTTATCCTATTTTGGATTTTGGTGGCTTTGTCGTTAATATATAACTGGGCAAATGTTGGTTGCTTGCCTTGTTGTGGTAATAGAGTACCCATTAAGTGGTAATTTTCACCTTGTATTCTGTAACAAGGTACATATCCCTGATTAACTGACGTGTCTTGCGTTGCACCTATTGAGGTAAAAGCAAACATTGAATTATATCATCGGATATTATCAATGAATGACTCGCTTTTTGGGTTTTTTCCGGTAATAAGGTACAATAAAACTTGTGGTGGATTCTGCACTTCATTTGTTAGCATAACCTTTCCTCTGCTACAACATAGCGAGAATGACCAAGAATCTGAATGTGTGCTCCCCACAACACTCTCCGCATACCATAATAGTGCATTACAGTCTTGACATTTGTAAATTGGATCTCCATGATCCTTATAATCTGAATAACAATGAAGTAGTAAATCACATATATTTTATAAATAAAATCAACATATGTTGTTATAACAATTGTTTTAGTATATGTACCCTTAGATATTCCAATAAATGATCTTGTACGCGTATCATTTCCATTTGTCGCACCGTTGTGACTTAAAAAACCTTGGTCGAAAATCTTTTGCCTTTTCAATCTTATTTTTTCTTTAAGCCTGCCTGATTTGCGTTTAGAAGAGTGTATATCGGATTGTATGTCGCCAGGATAGATTGGTTGTTTCCCTATTCTTGCAACAATGAATGTAATGAAAAATAACGTACACCAATATTAATTATAGTTTGTGTGTGAATGTTAATGCAATATTCTTACGTGGTTCATTCGTGTCCTTTATAGGGCGTCCTCTTGGTCGTCGAGCAATTGAGGGGTCTTATATTAGAGGTAAAACTCTTTGTTCAGCAGGTGTGTTTATCGTATTGGTCGTCTTTGGTTGACTTGATTTGAATTTTTGCAATTGTTCAACACTTTTAGAATCTGAATTTATTTGTATCAAACCAAGTAGAGATTTGTAAAAAACAATACGCTTAATTTATAATGTTAAACGATACTCTATTGTATTTATCACACTTAATTCGTATTTAATAATAGGTAAACTAAATGTTGTGAATACAAATAGGTGAATCATTTGTACAACATACTTTTTTTTTAGTCGCTGGTCTGCCTGTACGCCAAATACTTAAATCAATTGTGTTGTTACCATATGTTGTTCCATTATTATGTGTTCCTGCATTTAAGGTTCGGCTAAACAAATCTCATTTGTACACTATATAGAGTATTCAACGTACCATTGTTTTTGCTTGGTGGCCTGCCTATACGTCGGATACGTAAATCATTTATGTCGTACTCCATTGTTGATCTTGGATTCTCCTTATTGCTCTCTCTTGTTAGCCATTTTCTTAATAAACAGATTGTATAAATTTAGATAAACATATTATTTCGATAGTATAGATGGTATAGATGTTTTCATACGTTTTGTATTTCATAGCAAACCAATTGTTATCGTTCCCATATATTTTAAACTTATCACCCCTAATACCTTGGTTTATTTATTTGTTAACATATTATATCTAAATAATAGTTACAAAAAAATTAGTTTTTGTTTTAACACGAATATATTTTTATTAATATGATAAAATAGCAATACTTTTAAAACGATATTTATTGTTTTTTGATATGGCAAAATATGCCTTTCCTTTAATTTCATACACAAAACATATCTCAAATTCATACACAAGTCAAGTTATACATATTTAAACAATATATGATTTGATTTAGATATGTATTGTTAATAATTTAAAAGATATCATATATTGTTAATAATTCAAACGATATATATTGTTTTTACACATGGCAAAATATGAATATCCTTTAATTTCATACACAAATCATATCTAAACTAAATGGAAAATCATTGTGGCTACTTTTAAACAATATATGATTTGATTTAGATATGTATTATAGCAATACTTTTAAAACGATATATAATTTTTTAGATATGGCAAAATATGAGTATCCTCTAATTTCATACACAAATCATATCTCAATTTTATACACAAATCAAATTATATATATTTACACAATATATTATTTGATTTAGATTTTTTGTTTAAAAATTTTTGATAGACACGGTTTAAACAAAATATGAAAATCATTTTGGTCACTTTTAAACAATATATGATTTGATTGATATTTCAATTTATGTAATGTAGTAGTGAATAAAGAATGTAAATACACAAAAGATAAACATAAAGTAAATTATTCAATTAATCACTCATCAATAAAGATAAATGATTTTATATATTAAAGTAATTAAAAAACTTGTGAAACATAAAGCTTTCATAATTTTCGTGTTGTTTATCAAAAGTCTTCACCACTCTTCGTATCATTGTCTATCTCATAATCATCTGAGCAATCATTAATAAACTCTGCTAAATCATCCGTGGAAGATACAGATCTGATACTATAAACATCATAATCCACTTCCCAAGCTTCTTCATCGATATAGCTATCAAAAGCATCTTCTCCGTTAAGTTTACCATCAATATCAACCATATGGTCCCACATGTTATCGTGACTCATGTTATGTCTGTGTATCAATTCTTTATCACGTTCATCGTTCTCGGCTCTATGCGTGTATTTGGAATCCCCTGTGTAAATCCAACAGAAAAAACAATGCATATAATTTCCAATTAACACCATGCATAAATCATATATAAATACATATGTGTATATATATATTTTAAATTATTTTAAATTTTTTTAACTAACAACCTGTTGAGGAGTCTTCAACGATAATGTCATCAGGTATAGTATACGTGGGTTTATATTCTTTTAACGGATACCACGGTTCTTCCAAATCATTGATATTTAACCAAATACCATCTTCATTGTCTTCAGTTGTTGCTGTGTTGTTGTGAATATCATCATCCGTGTCTTCATCCAATAGCATAAATTTGTGTTGATAATATAAAGTAGAGTTTCGAGATGTTTTTGAACATTTTAAATTGAATTGGCAGTTCATCATCAGATATCTGAGAAACAAAATACAAAAGTTACCAACATGTTACATGGGATAATATATATCTTTATTGTATAAAAAATGTTATGCATGAGTTTAAATTCATACCGATGGATCATTACACTGTACCTTGTTATCTGTTGATTTTACTTCAGCACCTTTACATGTTTTCTCATCATCAGAGGAACTAATATCTATGACTTCAGTATTTTTATTGATGGGTTTATTGATCAATCTTTGACGTTTTTTTGTAACCTCTTCAAACTGACAGGACATTTAATTATTTAGAAAATTGTTTTTTGTAACTCTTCTAAAAACAAATGTATGAAAATAATGTTACCTCCAGTCTGTCTTCATTAACGACGGGTGTTTCTTTTTTCATCAAATCATTAGGTTTGGGCTGCAATTAGGATAAACTTTTAAAGATAATATGTTTCAGAGACAATTATTAATAAAAGGTATAACTATTTATTGTACCTCTTCATCATCAGATATAACAATCAATGATATATCTTTGTTCACCATATATTTGCCGTTAGATTCATAGTCTCCTGTCTAAATTAATTGCTCCAAACTTATGTCAACGTTTAGGGCAATAAACTGAGCATGAGTAATTGAAACAAAGTATGTACCTTCTTTTATCGTTTTTCCGACATTCCTTTGATTTTTAGGTATCAATTATGGATGAATTAGTTTATATCGTAAATATGTAAGTTTATTTATAGACTTTGTAGATCACCTCACATAAGATACCGATATGTTTCCCCATTCAAACTTTAAATATCGATCAAGAATATTATATCTTTTAAACATATTTTTCTGGAAGATATGTTGTATATTCTATTTTTAATATAAAATTTTGAGATTCTATATTGGTTATTAGGGTTATTTCGAATACACCTTTATACTTACAAACCTTCCGTTTAACATTTTTTAGATCCACATGTTATAAACATAATTTTAAATTTCGATATGTTATACATTATACTATTAGTATAAATTTAGTGTCTATGAAATTATTCGTGGTTATCTCTAACTTATGTATAACTCTATTATATCTATAAAGCTTTATATGAAACCACTAAATATTTTTCAATTGTAGGATCAAAGCTAACAATTGTCTTTTAGCCATGAATTAAGAAAAAACATATTATTTATTTTTTATTTATAAATTAACAATTTAAAAGATTTTTAAACTTTATTCATTGGTTTCATATTTCTTAACATATCGCAGTCAAACTAAACAATTTAAAGTAATCAAGTTTAAATAGAAAATCTGATTTTAAATTTTAAAATCTGCAGATGAATGTTTGTTCAAACGTATAATTTTAAAATATGTAAAAAAAATATTAACGCTAACAACATAAAGCATAATATATTTTTCTAATAGTAACAATAACATAAAGTATAAGTATATGGAATAAGATAAATAGACTTAAAGTTAATATTATTAATAAAAAAAATGCTAAATCAAAAAAAAATAAATAAAGAAGAACAAAGACATTATTGTTTGCAATTAAATTTTTTAACAGTGAATAAAATAAAATAATGTGAATCCATTATTAATTAAAATCAATTGTCTTTATCCATTTTCACCAACAAAATTCTCTTTGCATGGTTTTGATCTGCACGTTCATCCTCGGTTTCATAATCTGATAAGTCTACAGCTGAGAGGGATCTTTTTTTACTTGTACCGGAAGGTTGTCCACATGATATGCCATTTTCATTAGTTATGGGGTTGTTTCCTTCCTGCATTGTTTACCAAACATCACTTCCATTAAAGTTGATTTATTTTAAAACATGCATAGTCGCTAAACAAATTCATGAATATGATGTTTAATACCTCGATGTTCACTTGTTCAGCATTTGGAATATCAGTCTCAACAACCTACATTAGTAGAGCAAGTTTAAGTTATACAATTATGTTAGGTACCCATATTGATTACACACAAGCAAGAATGAGATAGATATAAGGATTTGGGTGATTATGAGAATGAGAGAAATATAAGTGCAAGAGTTTCCTTAAGATATCAAATAACCAACCAGGTTTACATATGACCTAAGCTTACTATTTATAGGGAAGGAGCTAGGGAAACACACCCTCTCCTTCCTCTCATCATTTCGTGTGGGCATGGAGGCCCATGGATTTCATTACTTAAGCCTAGTAAACTTAATAGATAATGTAAATGAAAGTAAATAATAGCTAAGCAACCTAATATTATTACAAATGACCGGGACTTGATAAAATAGTAAAAATTCGTTCCCAACAATCTCCCCCTAAGGGTCGGTCATCACGGTTGCTTGACGTCCTTGTCATTTCTTCATCTTTGACTTTCACAGCTTTAGACGTCTTTCAAAAATCATGAGATAAAATCATTCATCGTTCTTTGTTCATTGTTCATTGTTCATTGTTGTTGTGATAATGATCAAGTAATGAAGTTGTCTGCCTTTCGTCACTTCTGCGTCTGTGGTGATAGCCCGCCATTCTGACATGCTCATACATCTTTGTACTTTGACTTATACATGCACGTAGTTCCCTTTCTTAGACTGTTGATCTTTAGTCTTTATACTCTGTAGATTCTTCCCTTTTGGCGTAGAATCTTTCTTTAAACTTTGTGTTGCTTTGATCTTTGAGGGAGCTTTTGATGACTTCAAGATGCATGTATGAGCATGTGGAATCCGTCTCCATGGAGATGATGTGTCCCTGCAGGTAAACAGTTAGCAATAAAACATCCGGTACTTACAGATAAGGAACTAGAGATCGTCAACAGCATAGTGTGAAGACTCCTTCTAACCCTTATCAAGGCCGTTCCCATGTCAGATACCCCCGAAGGAGCTTACAAGACCTACTAAGTAGCTCAATGACTGGGTGAGTCGCTGGGGATCAATCCACGACTGTAGACTGCTAAAAACCACCGCAAACAATAAGCATAACCCACAAGGAGTTACCGAAGTGACCTGCTATCAGGGCTGTTTGATGTTGACCCTGGCAGGATTTCTGTTCAATCATTGAGAAATACTTATGTAACTTCTCTCATAAACGTTCTCGGCAGATTGCTAAGATCTGCGAAGGACTCAATGATTTACAACTAGTGTCCATTGATGTAGAACACCAGTTGTAGGAATTAGACCTAACACGATTCCAAATAGAAAAACTTCAATCATTTTGATTTATTTGAAAAGGGCAAAAATATAGAAATACTAAGTGTTCCTAAGAGATCTTTGATGTATCTCATGGCTCTAGACTCGAAAAGTGCACACTTAGGTTTCCTATGCGGAGACGAGGGAGGGGTCTCTTGTTTCAATATCAACTATCTCTAAGAGATAAGTCGATAGATTACACCGGTTCCCCGTGAGAATGAAACAAGCTCTTTTAAGAGAACTTGAGTGGTTAGAAGGTTTAGTGCATTGCGTCACTGGGTCCATGACGGCTTTATCTTCAATACCGGCGTTACCTTAGTAACAACCAGTAGCATACGAATTGAACCCGGTGTCTGCCCTAAGGTTGAACATATGGAGGGCTATTTCTTTTCACCCTTTTTTTTACTTTTCTTTTTAATTCTTCAACTCCTTCTTTCCCCTTTCATTCTTTTCTTCTTTTTTCGTATCATACCTAAGGACTTCTAATTCTAACTATTGGTGATGTCCTTGGGTAGATCCCTCCGGCTCTGGTGGATCATAGGACGGTTTTTCCTATCTTAATCACCTTATAACTCCATGATTATCCGACAATAGCCATGAAACCTTTGATTGAAAATCTCTCAAAGTGTTTGTGATTATCAAACATTTTGTTTAACACTTTGAGAGTTTTGTGTTTACTTTTGAAGGGCTCCCCCTTCACATGTGCTCATAAGTATTTAATAAATTTGCACATGCGGGAGGAGCAAGCACTTTTTGAATTGATCCGCTTTCAATGAACAAGACCGATTCGAGACACGCTTACATCACTAGTCAGACTAGCTTGAAATTATTACCCGGCCTGGTCAAGTCCACAGAAAGTTTCTAGAAACGGTACATTTCTACTAAGTCATATCCTTTTCGAGACACGCTTACGTGGCTAGTTAAAGAGTTCCATTGTCAGTTTTTAGGTGACAACCAGCTCTAATAACTAACTTGTTGTTATAACCCGTCGAGGATAAGTCTTTTCGATTATTTACTTTTATGTTTCGTCAATTCTTGGGTGAATCTGAGTCTAGCTCGCATGAGATTTTACTTTAAAGCAACTTTGAACTTTCATATTTTAATCACATTCATTTTTTCTCCCCCTCAAAAATAGCATATAAGATGATATTTTTGACAATCTTTTGATTAAAATATGCCTTTTGAGTCTTGTGGGAAGAATTCAACAAGAACTTTTGATTTCAAGAACGATGATTTTATATCAAGTGCTCCCCCTCAACAAGTGAATTCTTATTGAGGTGAAATACTTGTCTTTTGAGCAGAGTTATGAAAATCATAAAATGTTTGATTATCTCTACTCAAAATTAAGAAGCCTTCGCTCCTTATATCAGGATTGAGGCACTGATGCGTACCACAAGGTCCTTTCTTTACAACAACGGGTTGTACACTTTTATGTGTGGACAAGCCATTGTTTTCATACAAAATTAGTTTTCTTTAAACAAAATACTCCCCCTCAAATAATGAAGCTTATTCGAGAGATAATCTTCCTGAGCAGAATATTGAATCGTATTTAAGAAATACTTTTTGAAAATACGTGAAATGAAGCTCAAGGTTTTAGAAAACACAATTAAGTATTTTACAACAAAGAATGCTTGAATATCAGATTAGACAACAGCCTCGAGGACTGAAAACCTTTGTTAACCAAAATTTGAAATCCATTTGTAGGTTGTGTCAATCTGATTAAAAGATGTAGAATTCCAACGAGGATTGAAAAATCTCTGTTAAATTTTGAAATAACACTCGTTGAATCAATGGAAATTCAAAACTCTTTTACTTTTTAATAAATTAATCCATTATTTCTAAAAAGGATTTACATCAAGGTAGTAGGTAAGCGGGCAACAAGCTGCGCCGCCACCCCTTTCTGAATAGCAAACCCTATTCTCCTGAAAACATAATCGTGACCACTCGGGGCCGATATATTACTGTGAACAACCTTACGAACCCGATCCAAGAAACACATAGCTTGAGGGGCTAAGGAACCAAAAGTGTCAAATGCAAAAGGAACAAACACGTGTTGATTCTCGAAGCATGCTTTATCTTTTACCTTTGAAAGTTGTTTGAGACTCGGAGTCTCTCTTTTGAGTTTTAAAATCTGAAGAAGAAGATTTCCATCTAAAGTTGAACCTCATGGGTTCTTTTTGAAGATTTGTTTTTGTGATGAATGGAAAACTTCCAGTATTTGGAATGTTCAAATCAGAGTCATTCTTTATTGTAGCCAAAGCATTCCAGATTTTGAAAATTTGAAAGATTTTGAACGACTTTGCTTTGGTTTCCACACTTGCTTTACCAGTGTAAAACGAGAGTGTAGAGTTAGGAAAAAAATTGTTTCTCACCATTTTGAATCATTTTCCAAGTTTAGCCTTTTGACACATTTAGCCCTTTGTCCTCAAAATATGTTCCATAAGAAACATTTTGACAATTGTTGAAGTTTTGACATTCAATGGGATGACATGTACTCGTTCACAGAGAAAATGCATTAGGCATAAACAAGTATATAGATGAATCAAGAAAATCACTCTAATTCTATGAAAAATGCTTAGAATTCTCAAATTTACACATAAGATCACAGATTAATTCATTCTTTCACTCGAAATTTCCCAATTATTATCATGGTTTGGGGTTATGATTTGAGACTTTGCACGCATGTTAGCATCAAAATGCAAGAATATTGTACAAACAAACGCCCTAGTAGTAGCAGCAAAGACATCGACATCTTAAACCCTAAATCACATGATTTCAAACCTATGTTGTTTCTAATCGAGCAAATACACTAATCGAGCATTCTTTAGTGTTCTCTAAAGTTATATGAAATAATTAATTAGACTAAACACATAAAAAAGAAATGCCTCGATCGATAATTACATGAACCCTAGTTTCTTATTATGCCTTTTTGACCGTTGAAAACATTTGAAACATTTAGGGAATGATAAGACAACAACAATGGAGAAATTAGAAACTCACAATCAAAAAGAAATCGAGGATAAAAAATCGTTAGTCTAATTTGTTGAGGTTTTTAATTATGTGTGAAACTTTTGAGAACATTTGTGAAAACATTGATTAGAGCCTGTTTTATTTTCCATGCATGATCCTTTTACCTAAGTTTAATACTTTTGTGAACTTTACTCATTAAAGGTTAATTACTTTTCCATTTGAAGTCTAAACATGGTTAACTTGGAATCCTTGCCTAAAAAAATTTCTTTTCTCCCCCTCGAATTAGCATTTATTTTGTGAAACATTTTTTGCACATTTTAATTCGAGAGATCATAGAACTTTTTGAAAATGAGTTTTTAATCCGAATGATGAAGAAACATTTTATCCTTGAAGAAGAATGATGAGATGTGCAAACTTCATGATTTTGTGAAAAATTTTATCCCCCTCAAAACATGTTCCATTTTGTCATTGTAAAGAAAAGTTTGTTTTAATGGAGGAACATAGTTTTGAAGATTAGAAGTTTGTACAAGAGAAACAAGATTCTTTTTGTAGTTTTTGAAAATTTTAATTTTTTTTTTGATAAAATATTTACAAAAAGAGTTTGATGTTTGACTTCTCTTAGGTTTTAAGAAAATTTTGCAAATCATCTGGAGTCAAACACCACATACCAATTTGGTGAACTAAATCAACAAACCTTGATGGAGGTAATGCCTTTGTAAACAAGTCCGCCAAATGGTATTCAGTACCAACAAACTCTAATTCAATTGTACCCTTCTTGACATGCTCTTAGATGAAATGGTAGTGGAGAGCAATTTGTTAGGCTTTGGAATGATGAATGGTTTTGTCTAAGATTGCAAAAGCACACTTTGAGTCACCGTACATTGAGATCTAGTCAAATACATAGCCGTAGTCCATAAGCTAAGTTCTCATCCAAATGACTTGAGCACAAAAAGCAGACATGGCTACATACTAAGCTTTTGTTCATGACAGTGATGTACAATACTTCATTGACTGTATCCCTTTGTAACTAAACAAGATTTGTTGCGAATCACTGTGCCTTCTGCGTCCAACTTGTTTTCCAAATCCATTTAATTCCAATGATGTGTCGAAGGGTGATGTTGTTAGAACGTATGCATATTAGACAGATCCAAATTACGAGAAGACGACTCTATTATATCAAGAACGGTTGGAGTTGGTGCGAATGGATTGAGGAACGTATTTCCGTCATAATCTGTAGGTTGTGGTACTGATTGTTGTTATGGATCTTCAGCTGATTATCTAGAGTTGGAAACGGTTTATCCTACTGTTGTTGGAGATTCACTTGGAGGACCGTCTTTCTCAATAGTGGTTGTTGAATATTCTCAGGGTGTGCAGCGGAAATTGGTGAGACTTCTTGAGGACGGTTTTCAATCGAATCATCAAACAGTCGAGCAAACAGGGTTTCCAATTCCTTGCGAGAGAGTGACAATGGTTCAGCCTAAGTATCCGAAAAGTTTAGACGGTTGATTGCGGGTCGTAAGCTATTTTGCTTAGAAGCCACTGCTGAAGTTCTTTTAAACGGTTGATTACGGGTCCTAAGCTGTTGTACTCAGAAGCCAATCCATTAAGCTCGGGTCCGAAACTTATTTGTTCCGAAGCCATTACTGTTATATCTGAAAAGAAGAAAGAATAGACAAAACAGAGAACATGGATTCCCAAGTGTAACTGGGTTCCTGATGTTAGAAAAAGATGTAGTGTCAATTATCTTCTTGACACTCATTCCGATGGTTTTCATTCTTATCTCAGAGGTAGATGTTGTGGTGATCACATTAGTTTTGGTGCAAATGTCTAAAATATTTCCTGTAGGAATCCACCTAAGACCAATCGATTTGAAAATTCTACCCATAGGTACTACCTAATGTTAGATCTAGGAGATGTTTCCCTTTTAGATATAGTGGAATGAAATGTGGGAGCATCACTTCGTTGAGAAAACCTAAGTCCTATATTGATCCACTTCTTAGGTTTCTGACTTATGACTTTTGGTTCAACGGGTTTGTTTGTCTTAGTCGATTGAGCCTTTTCAAGTGAATTTCCTTTTTGAAGATCTTTTAACGCACAAACAACATGATTATTTACGCAACTACTCTTAGAAGCTATCCAATTCCTATTAGTTTGTTGATTACTCTTAGGTTTTGGTGTGCTACTACAAGCAGTGTTCTGTACTACAGTGGAAGGCATCACATGAGGTTTTGAACCTAGAATTCCATCCTTTTGAAATAGCGCCTTTTTCCTAGCCTTTTCTAGATCATAGTTATTGTACATGTCATATGTGTCATAAGACTCTTTACTTTTAATGCTCGTTTTAGACACTGTTGTTGAACTAATCCTAGATGAGCCAGGTATAATCACATGTTGAGATTTAGCAGACACATATGCATTTTCCTTAGGCCAAGAATGTGGAGTGACTGGTTTTGTCAAATTATTTTTCTCAACAACTTGGGGGGCAAGCCGAGATTTTGAAAATTTAGGTCGTTCAGATTTAAACGCAGTTGGTTGTCTAACAACTGATTGTTTTCTGATTGTTTGAGATGGCGGTTTCCCCAAGATTGTTGGTTTTGCAAACTAAGTATCCACACTCTGGCCAGTCAGTCTTCTTAATTTATTTTGCAATGCAGCATGTGCAAACACCTTTGCTTGTATTTGACCTTTTAGCTTATTTTCTTTAACTAATGTATCCACACGTTTACTTTGTTCATTTAAAAATTGACCATTATTGCCCAAATTTAGAGATTCGTTTTGCAATTTAAGTTCAAGTGAGATGCAATGTGCTTCTAGTTTTGAAAAATCTTTATGAAATTGGGCAATGGTCTTTTTGAGAAGAATGTTTTCTGACTCAAGAGTTTGGTATGATGTTTCAGTTATTGGATTATCAGGTAAGGACTCAGACTCAGAACGTTTGTCAACACATTGAACAGCATTCTGGTCAACCTTTCCTTCATTACTGAAGTTAAGTTGCTCAGATTGTTGTTTCTCATTTGCAGGCATGATATGAACAACAGTAGATTGTACCTCAACCATTTGCTCTTTTTCAAAGTTAGGTTCTGTGTCATAGATGGGTCTGACATCTTCCTCATCCATCTGTCCTTTGTCAAAGTTGGGCTCTGAGTCATAGAAGGGTCTGATCTCTGCACAATCTGCATCTGTATCATTCCCTAATCTGCTGTTGTCGTTTTGTTTATCCAATACTTTGACCTTATTGCTTGCATTACCGCCATTTGCAATATTCCCAATAGTCCTTTCAGCATTCCTTCCTTGTGTATCAACTCTTTCACTTTGCCCAATAGCTTGATTCCTTGTGTTAGAAGAAGAACGAAGATGGTTGTTTGTCTTGTTGGAGTATTTACTGAGGACACGAGCAACAAGTGCGAGCCCTTGATTCAGAGTATTGACTTCATCATCGTCATCTGTGTCACTGCTTTCATGTGGGCCTGTATTATTCATGTGAGATTCCTGCATGTCTGCCATTAACATCACATCTGCTGTATCGGCTTCCAAATCTGTTGTATTGGATTCCAAATCTGCATATTCATCATCAGATGGAATATCTCCCATGACACTTTGCAAAACTGCATTGAGGTTACCCCCTTCAACTTCCATTTGACTAAGTGTGGCATTGTATTCAACATTATCGTCAGAGAGTGAAGTTGAATCATAATCTTGAGCTTCCACATCTGCAATATTTTTCGTATATGCCAAGAATGCCATGCTCGGTTCGATAAGATCTTCTCCGTCATCAGTATCTTTCATTGTGTTAAAGCATTCATAAGTTGAAGTCATCATACATTTGCCTTTATCAGTAGATGCTTTTCCAAGCTTCACAAGATTTCGCAGAAGTGATTGCATATGATTATATAGTGTTGCAGGATGGTACTGTGGAATGAAGATATGCTCAGGTGCATTTGGAGGAATGAAGAAGAGACCATTTGGAGTGTAAATTAAGGATCCATGGTCAACAGCTGGAGATGGTGGAGCAGGGAGAATGGTCTTCAGTGGATTCATGCTTAAACTAGATTCAAGAATTTGCTTCATTCTGATGTGATGAAGTTCTTCTGTACGATGCATAGCTTCAAGATATTTCCACATTTCATAAGCACTGGCTTGAAAGTCCATATTCATGTAAATTGAGTTGGGAAGTGCCAATGTTATGAACCATACAGCCTGTTGGTCAGCATGGTACTGAGCGAGTTCAGTAGCATTCAAATCTTCATCAGTTTGTGGTCTGATAATCCCTGTTGAGTCAGCAAGAAATATCATTTTGTATGGACCATCTTGAATGGATTTAAGCATGAGATCTGCAGTAGGACGATCTGTGAGCCATTGTAGAAATCTCCGTTTCCAATCAGTATATGTTCCTGACAGCAACATTGGAGGCCTTGATTCATTGCCAAATAGCAGAACTTGACGAATGAGGGAGCTGTGACTTAGTTGTTGATGATACTGTTGCTGATGAGAATATTGGTGAGAAAGGTAGTTGGAAGAAGGTACTGTTGGTGATGACTATTGCTGATGAGAATATTGGTGAGGAAGGTAGCTGGAAGATGGTGATTGAGACATTGTAAATGACATTTCTCTCCTCCGTGATTGTTGCGATGTAATCGAAATAATCAGACAAAAATGTCACACTCAAGGTCGAAATAGTGATTTCAGATTTTCCCTCCAAAATTAATTTGAAAAAATTTATGTTCCAAAATTTTGAAAATCACTTTGAAATGCTATTCTAAGGTCACAGGAAAAATTTTGAGTTAAAAAAATTTTGCCGCCAAATTTCACCGAAATTTTTTAAATTTTGGCCTAAAAATTTGAATTTTGGGCCAAAATTTTCACCGGTAAACCAAAATTTGAATTTCGCGTAAAAATTGAACGTTTAGTCTCATGTAATTTTTTTTTCTTATTTTTTAGAAATTTTAAGAAGATATTAGAAAGAAACTTGTGTGACGATGTGTGATAAAGTTGATTCTTGGATCGTTCCAATGAAATAGGAGGTGTGTTTAGAAATTTTTAAGTGTTCTAGAAACTTTTCAGTGTTTTAGAAACTTTTCAGTGTTCTAGAAACTTTTCAGTGTTCTAGAAACTTTTCAGTGTTTTAGAAACTTTTCAGTGTTCTAGAAACTTTTCAGTGTTCTAGAAACTTTTCAGTGTTCTAGAAACTTTTCAGTGTTTTAGAAACTTTTCAATGTTCTAGAAACTTAGCACCAAAACTTTCTAAATTATAATTTAGAGAGTATACACGAAGTGTTTTCTCACTTATACAAGCAAGGGAAACACCGAGTAAGCAACGGTAACACTTCTGGAGCAACGAGGAGTGATCTCGAAAGTTGGTACAAAGTGTGTTCTAGAAAGTTTGCCAGAATTTTGAATTTGCTAAAAGCTCACCCAAATGAAGTTTTTATTCCAAAATTCTTGTACTTCTAGGCTTAGAAACACCAAAACTTGAAGAAAGTTGCAAACTTGATGATTTTTATGAAAATTTTTTGTGTTCTAGAAAGTTTGCTAGAATTTTGAATTTGCTAAAAGCACACCCAAATAAAGTTTGTATTCCAAGATTCTTGTACTTCTAGTTATAAAAACTCCAAAACTTGAAGAAAGTTGCAAACTTGATGATTTTTATGAAAATTTTTTGTGTTCTAGAAAACAAGTACAAAAACCAAATTCGAATTTTTAAGCTTTGAAACTTCAAAAAGATTGAAACTTTCTTGTTAAAAAAGGTTTATAACACTAGTTTGTAATCAAAAAAGTGTTAAAGACCAAGAAAAACAAGAAAAGTAATGAACTTTTTCCAAAAAAAACATGATAAAAGCTTTAAAATTCGAAACAACACAAACTCCAAACACTCATAGATCATTGTTAGGCTCTTGATACCACTTGTTAGGTACCCATATTGATTACACACAAGCAAGAATGAGATAGATATAAGGATTTGGGTGATTATGAGAATGAGATAAATATAAGTGCAAGAGTTTCCTTAAGATATCAAATAACCAACCAAGTTTACATATGACCTAAGCTTACTATTTATAGGGAAGGAGCTAGGGCAACACACCCTCTCCTTCCTCTCATCATTTCGTGTGGGCTTGGAGGCCCATGGGTTTCATTACTTAAGCCTAGTAAACTTAATACATAATGTAAATGAAAGTAAGTAATAACTAAGCAACCTAATATTATTACAAATGACTTAGACTAGATAAAATAGTAAAACTTCGTTCCCAACAAATTCATTAAATTAAATAATGAATGTGTAAAATGCATGATACCTCACGATCATTATTGAACGTCGTTCTATTTTTATCGATCCCACCATGTTGATATTCCTCAGATGATTTTTCTTCACCAGGTTCTTCATTGGCAGGCTGTTGATCATCCGAAAGACATTGGCCTTCTTCTTCGTTTTCCTGTTTCTCATCTTCATCAACTTGCAGCCCTTCCTCGTAATCGTTCTTGTCACATTCGGCATTTTGTTCTTCATTTTCTGAAAAATCCATTGCATCTGATACATCATGTTTGTTGTCTCCATGAGGATGATATTCATAATCAGAACCCTCTATATCATCGTCTGCAACATTTTCTTCATCATAGTCAGAGTCATGTAGGTTGCTTGTCACATAAGATTGATCATCCTCAAAGTATTGTATATCATCCCCCTGATCCTCAAAGTCAGAACCCTACAGTGTATTAAAGCATCATAAAGGAAAAATAAATTGCATCATATTTTTAAAAAATTAAATATGATGTAATTAATTTAAAAATACAAAATATCAAACCTCCTCGTCGAGGAAACCATTTTTAAAATAGTTTATCGTATCAACATCTTTTGTGACCTTACGAGCCCGATAAATATGATTATTGTTGTTGTGATTAAACTCTGTATATTTCACTTTGAATAGATACTTTCTTCCAATAATCTGATTTAGCTCGTCTGGAAAGTATTGCTCAGTATTCATGCCCTGTTCCTCCATGATCTCCCATGCTGTTAGATTAGTCATCTTATGCACGTTGTTATCAAAAATAATAACTTGGGCAGAACCTCTTTCGTAGAATATGCGGACAATGATCTTGACCCTTAAAATATAAACAAACGTAAGTTACTATTATTTAATAATCAACGGTCAAAGATATTGATGCGTGGGAATCGCAACAGGCTTTACCTCTCGAGGGATCTCGAGAAGCTTACAACCCCCACCAGGCAGTGTACCTGATCGTTGTAGTATAGTATAGTGACAAGTACCGGGGGATTGATCGTTCAGCTTAGGAATAGTGTCGCTAGGATTAGAAAACCTAATTACTAGTTCTAAAGGTGAGGGAAGATTATTTTTGTGTTTTTATATTTTTATGAAAGCAATTAAAATCTCGGGTTTTGGAAGAGTGGGCGGAATTAGTTGCTATTCAACTAACCCAAAACTAAGATATAATTAAAATAAAATACTGAAAATGAAATTTAACTAATTTATACTAATGTTGTGAGCAGTAATTGGAGAAATTGTGTTTACTTAGATTTCATTACTCCCTAGATATCTTTTACATGTTAATTACTTGTTATAATTGCATGGATGACGGATCGTATTCCTTAATACCATTCATGGGGTGGCATACATAACTCCCCAATTCTATGAGCTCTTATCTCCTCCTACACCATGACCCAACACAACTATAGGGATTGTAAACAGTGGCTCATGCATTAAATACAACCAATAAAGACCTAGTACGCCTCGGTTCATGTTTCTTAAGACGTTCAAGCATGTTACCATTTGGAGATCTGCCAGTTTTCTTAAGTCTAACATATAAATCATTCATCCAAGAACAAGAATAAACAAGTAATCAACACATAATCAACATCTAGGTTTCATTAGATCTAAGCAAACACAAGAGAGATCTAGCCTAGCATAATTGAATTGAGACAAGAACAAGATATAGACAACCAACACATAGACATATTGATTGAATTAGAAGAATACTTATCTCAATTACAATGCAAGGTATCAAGGGTTTGGAACCCTTGAAAAACCTGTAAAAGAGGCACCAAATTCGTCTTTAGGGTTTCACCAAAACTTCTCTCTTTTTTAATGTAAAAACTAGAAAACTATATATAGGAAAACTGGGCTGACGGCGTCAAGACAAGCATGTGACGCCGTCACCTCGCCGCCAAATACTTCCTCGGACGGCCTTGATCTACTTATGACGGCCTATGTGACGCCGTCACCAACCACGGTATTTTATTCTTGGTACTTTGACGCCGTCAGGATGACTTTTGACGCCGTCATCAACTACGGTATTTTATTCTTGATGTCTGACGCCGTCAGGGTGTAACTCTTGACGCCGTCACCTAGTGCTTCCAGCATGGAAAATTGATACTTTGCCATTTTCTTCACTTTTATGCTCCAAAAACGTCCAAAATGGCTTCTTTTCCAGAATTCACTCTCCAAGTACCTAAAATCACAAAAGGAACGATTTAGGGCAATATTTGATCAAATAAAGTCGGATTCGGGCTTAAATGACCCCCTAAAAATGGATCATTTTTCGCCTCATCATATACCCTTACACTTGAGATTTGCTTGTCCTCAAGCAAATGCGCTTTTATTCTACTCAAAAGACAAGTTAGGGGTCATTTAACACTAATATAAAAGTAATTATGACAAATAATTGTTCCACTAAAGACCAATAGACAAGCACGAAGATCATACACAAGCACCTCACAAATAGTGTTTAGATACTCACATCTCTCGGGTGTAATAAAGTAATATAACATTATGGAAATGGAAGATATCTCTCACTACCTGCCATAGCAAAATAGATTACCATAGGCTTGGGAAAGGATCAAACCTCCACCACATGGCGTAAGCACCTAGGATAAACTATCAAAGAGGTCTTTTAAAGGGTTGTAACGTTAGGTATAGGGATATGAATTACACAGTTTTGTTGGATAAAAGAAGTTTTACTGGTGGCGAGTTAACAATCTTGGTTAATTACATGTACAAGATGGCGTTGCTAAGCCAAGACTAGACTCGACTTAAGCTAATAAATGAAAAATAACAAAAACATAAAATGAACATAGAATGAAACGGGATGGTAGTCCGTATGTTTTTTCTCTTTTTCTTTTTTCTATTTTTTTTTCTTTTTCTTGATTTTTCTATATTTTTTTTTTTCGATTTTTTTTTTTTTTTTTTTTTTTTTTTGCATACACTCTTACCCTACCATCCAAAATAATACATCATAGGGAATGAACATTTCCCTTACACTTGAATTTTTACATACTTTACATTCAACTATTCTAATGACTCGAATTAAGAAAATCAAAACACTTGGAGCACTTTTAAGATTAACGCACATATGGGGGTAATAATATTATGTTCTTCCCCATTACTCCATAAAATAAGTACTTACCCATGAGTCCCAATCGTCCCAAAACAATATGTACAAAGATATGACTCGACTTAGCAACCATGTAATCAATTAGAAAGTTAACTTAGGGTTTAACAAATAACAATAATGCACTAAAAATGAGCGCATACACGGAAGGCTAAGGCGATTTGGGTGTACATTTAAGTGGGGTGTAACAAATTCTTCCTTTAAGTAAGATGCTTAAAGTTAGAAACGAAAAGATAGGCTCGGAGGGGTGTACTAGGGGTTTCGTGTACTAAAAATGAGTACAACGCTAAGGGTGTGGGAAAAATTAGTTGACTTAACTAGCCAAGTAATATGACTTAAATGGTCAAGTAATCGCAATACGGGTTTAACACAAGGGTGATCCTAATGCCTCTTATCATGTAGTAAATCCTACTACATGAATGTAGTCTCACTAGCGGTCTCGGGATGCATCACTAACGCAAGTTCTAGAATCTAAATGCTACCGGTACACTCATAAGCACTAATAATGAATGCTTTTCCTATCAAATATAAAGGCGAACCTCACAATTTTGGGTGGAAAATTTTTCTGAATATACGGTTATGTGCTAGTCATACAATCTCCTATCCATGAGACGCTTGCTATGGCTAAAGTTTCACTCCTAAATGTTGTAAAAAATTTTAAATTTGGCGCTAAAATTACACTAACAAGTATTTCTCGTAGTTTTATTACACATCTACCATCAAACAAAACAAACTCAAGCGAAAGTGCATATGTAAGGTATCATCTTTTTACCCTCCCCTTACACTTAAGATGAACATTGTCCCCAATGTTCAAGTAAAGAATGTAAAAGTGAAAAAGTAAAGAGAATGAAATCAAATACTCCCCTGATTCGCTCGGTATGGATTTTAGGTTGGCCAGGTTAAATCTTCTTCCAAGAAAACGAACAATCAAAGCTTCCCTTCCAGAATATAAATCATCTCCTTGTCGAACATAACCTGTAAATCCTGAGAAAATAGACAAGACAACCTCGCGTAAAATCGGCGGCATCCTATATAAGTTCCTAAATCCTAGAAAACAAAGTAAGATATAATGCTTGTGGAATGAAGTTTGCAGATTTCCTGGAGATTATAAAACTTAATAATTCACAAAAACCATAAGACTCCGTTAGAAAAACAAAACCGGTAAAATTTCCAGATTTTTAACTCCTGACGCCGTCAAGAGTAATACTCTGACGCCGTCAGAATGGACCTGCAGAAATTCTTATGTTAAGTTTCCGGAAAATTTCTGGAAAAACTTCGTCCTACTTCCTGGAAAATCCTGCAAAACTTCATTATGACTCAATACAAGCATTTGACTCTAACAAATACGAATATACATGTTCATTTAATATTGTGGAGAATCATGATCGGTTTGTTTCTTAAAAACATATTTGGGGTTTCCCCTTACACTTATCTTTTGCAAAAATACCTTTAGGTTGAAGTTAAGACTAGGCCAAACAACATAATAAAGTATTTTCACATTTCAATTGAGAAACATGATCATCCAACAATAAGAATAAAGCATGCATACGGAAGCAAATAACAATCAAACAAATAAAATCACACAAAACATGGGTTGCCTCCCAAGAAGCGCTTTTCTTTATTTACGAGTCTTGTAGCTAGACTCAAAGTCATGGGTTACTACGTGATTCGGGTGAGTTCCTCGTTAAGGACATCTTTGGGATCGAACTTAGGTTTCAACTTCCTATCGGTTTCCTTAGTATGGTATGACCTTTCAAACTTCTCTCCATCCGGATCATACAAGGTCATTCTAATATGCCATGACCCGTCACCTTCTTTAGGTGGCTTGTCCCACCTCCATTTACACTTATCCCCCTCTCTTTTCCATTTATTCCTTTCTATGTTAATGGGCATCACGCTTAATAACTCAATCATCTTCCTAAAGACTAAGGGGTCCTCAAAGGGATCTAGCTCTTCATCTCTAGCTATGAGTTGTTCTACCGAATGTGTCTTTTCAACAAAGTCTTTTTCTAGATAGAATGGGCATTGAGGTCCTATAAAGTTCCTTTCTATCCAAGGTCCATATCTAGATGGTCTCCTATTCATCTCTACCCAATGCGGTGTTGGTTCATCATCACAATCATAACTATGCTTCTTAACATCATACACCGACCAAGTATCGCCTTCTCCTACCGCTATCTTGGATTCCTTGCAATCTATCATGGCACTAGCGGTTGCTAAAAATCCTCTTCCTACCAATAATGGGGCATGTAGTGTCACTAACCATGTCTAGGATGTGAAAATCCGCTAATATAGTTAACCTTCCTACGTGAACAACTACATCCTTAATCATTCCAACCGGGTGGGCAATACTCCCATCCGCTAGCCCTATCAATACCTCTGTTTCCTCTAACTTTCCTAGCTTAAGAGCGGTGAATAAGGATAAGGGAATCAAGTTGAGGCTTGACCCTAAATCGGCTAGTGTGTCGAAAGCTTCGGATCTTCCTATCTTACAAGGCGAAACAAATATACCCGGATCATCAAGCTTTTTAGGCAACTTGTTTTGAACGAAGGCGGTCCCATTTTTACCTAGCTTATACTTCTCATATTTTTCTAGGAGGGCACTATAGTAAGGAGCACGCGCTAAGACATCAATGACGGGGCGTTCAAGGTGAAGTTCTTTGAATTCACCGTCAAGATCTTGCGTAAGAGGTGTTTCAACTATGCTTTTGACCGGCTCTATAGTGGGTGTTTTATTTGATTGGTCCTTTTGGGGAACTTGGTTTTGTTTGAAACACGTGCTCATTGATTTAACCGAGTAGTATTGTGGACACGAAGTGGGTGATGAAACTGAAGATATGGCATTAACGTTTAGTTTCGGATTCTTGATTGTGTCGCTTGGGAGTGCACCCATTTCTCGGTCATTGAGAACTTTCAACAATGTATCAATTCTAGTGGTCATCTCGCTTTGCTTTTGTTTGAAATCGGCTTCAAACTTAGATATGCGAGCTTCTTGAGATGCCATGAACTTTGACATCAATCCTTCAAGATTGTTGGTACTACCATAGTTGTTAGAAGGATTGTTGTTGAAAGTACGGTTGGATGGTGGACCGTTTGGTTGGTAACGATTAGGTGGGTTGGATGAATTGGGTTGATTTTGTCTCCACCTAAGTTTTGGGTGATTTTTCCATGAGGGGTTGTATGAATCACCGTATGTGTTTGGCTCGGGCTTGAAAGTGTACCACTTATCTCCCGCTTCGTCGGTACGCGTGGATGCGTAATCCGCAAAAGCTGTTCCGGGGAGTTCCACACAATCACGAGTGTCATGGGGACCACTACATAATTCGCATGAAGAAGTGATTTTGTTCACTTGGCTTGAATGCTTCGGAGCTTCGTAAGATTTCATGAGAAACTTGACTTGGTCCTCAAGTTCCATGATCCTACGGTCGGGAGTGCTAGAATTGTTCGAAGGCAAAGATATTGCCTTGACCGTTTTGTTCAAGTCACGGGGATCATTCCAACTTTCATTGTCATAGAGAGCAAGATCTTCTATGAGTTCCCATGATTGTTCCGCACTAAGATCACGTAGCTTACCACCGGCCGATTGGTCAATGGTTCGCCTCGTGGAGATGTCGATATGGTCATAGAAGATTTGGACTTGGAGCCAAAGATCTATGCCATGATGAGGGACTTTTTGGAGTAAGTCCTTGAAACGAGTCCATGCTTCATAAAGAGATTCATTTTGACGTTGTTGAAACATCAAGATGTCATTCATAAGCTTAGTAGTTCTCCCCGGTGGGAAAAATTGAGCAAGGAAACGAGTGGTGAGATCATCCCATGTGGTGATGGATCCCGCGGGTAAACGCTCAAGCCATTGACTAGCTTGATCCCGTAGAGAGAATTGGAATAGGCGTAAACGGGTAGTCTCTCTAGTTTCAACACCTAGGTCTATGGAATCTACGATTTTGAGAAAGTCCTTAAGATGTTGGTTTGGATCTTCGGAACGAAGTCCATGGAATGCACATCCGCTTTGCACCAACCGGATGGTGTCGGATCGCAAGGGGGTCACATTGGATCCGGTGAGCTCAATGGTGTTTCGGTAGCCTTGATGGCTAGGTCGGGAGTACTCTCCTAAGGTTCGGGGCCTAAGGGGCTCTAGTGGTGGGTTTTGTTGTGGTGGGATGACGGGTTCAAAGATGTTACCACCTTCCATGATGTCAGATGGTAAAGAGTTACGAACAAAGGCACGAAGAAATAAGATAGACTAGAGAAGACCTAAAAAAATAAAAATAAAATCTTACTAGAAAGGAATCTAGCAAGTAGACCTAATAAAAAGAAATCCTAACCTAGACAATAACTATTCCCCGGCAGCGGCGCCAAAAACTTGATGCGTGGGAATCGCAACAGGCTTTACCTCTCGAGGGATTTCGAGAAGCTTACAACCCCCACCAGGCAGTGTACCTGATCGTTGTAGTATAGTATAGTGACAAGTACCGGGGGATTGATCGTTCAGCTTAGGAATAGTGTCGCTAGGATTAGAAAGCCTAATTACTAGTTCTAAAGGTGAGGGAAGATTATTTTTGTGTTTTTATATTTTTATGAAAGCAATTAAAATCTCGGGTTTTGGAAGAGTGGGCGGAATTAGTTGCTATTCAACTAACCCAAAACTAAGATATAATTAAAATAAAATACTGAAAATGAAATTTAACTAATTTATACTAATGTTGTGAGCAGTAATTGGAGAAATTGTGTTTACTTAGACTTCATTACTCCCTAGATATCTTTTACATGTTAATTACTTGTTATAATTGCATGGATGACGGATCGTATTCCTTAATACCATTCATGGGGTGGCATACATAACTCCCCAATTCTATGAGCTCTTATCTCCTCCTACACCATGACCCAGCACAACTATAGGGATTGTAAACAGTGGCTCATGCATTAAATACAACCAATAAAGACCTAGTACGCCTCGGTTCATGTTTCTTAAGACGTTCAAGCATGTTACCATTTGGAGATCTGCCAGTTTTCTTAAGCCTAACATATAAATCATTCATCCAAGAACAAGAATAAACAAGTAATCAACACATAATCAACATCTAGGTTTCATTAGATCTAAGCAAACACAAGAGAGATCTAGCCTAGCATAATTGAATTGAGACAAGAACAAGATATAGACAACCAACACATAGACATATTGATTGAATTAGAAGAATACCTATCTCAATTACAATGCAAGGTATCAAGGGTTTGGAACCCTTGAAAAACCTGTAAAAGAGGCACCAAATTCGTCTTTAGGGTTTCACCAAAACTTCTCTCTTTTTTAATGTAAAAACTAGAAAACTATATATAGGAAAACTGGGCTGACGGCGTCAAGACAAGCATGTGACGCCGTCACCTCGCCACCAAATACTTCCTCGGACGGCCTTGATCTACTTATGACGGCCTATGTGACGCCGTCACCAACCACGGTATTTTATTCTTAGTACTTTGACGCCGTCAGGATGACTTTTGACGCCGTCATCAACTACGGTATTTTATTCTTGATGTCTGACGCCGTCAGGGTGTAACTCTTGACGCCGTCACCTAGTGCTTCCAGCATGGAAAATTGATACTTTGCCATTTTCTTCACTTTTATGCTCCAAAAACGTCCAAAATGGCTTCTTTTTCAGAATTCACTCTCCAAGTACCTAAAATCACAAAAGGAACGATTTAGGGCAATATTTGATCAAATAAAGTCGGATTCGGGCTTAAATGACCCCCTAAAAACGGATCATTTTTCGCCTCATCAGATATCTGGTAATATATTTTAATAAAATATATTTTCTACTTGGATGCAACTGCATATGTTTCTCCATTCTTCTTGCAGTGCCACAATTGTTGCTTGTTTCTTGAACTTGTTGCCTTTGAAGCAATTGGTATCACTCTGGTGCTACACGATTTGCATGCTGTATACACCCAACCACTATCATACTGTATGCTATGCACCGTTGCATACACGACACAACACGAATCCTAAATTTGTAAGGAAATATTATCAATAAATGGTGTGTTATTAAAGCATAAGTTTGATTAATCGAAAGTCATTCGAAATTCTAAAGTAAACAACAATTTGGTTCACTTACCGGTTGAATGTTACGAATCATGCCTACCAATCGTTTTACACATCCTTGCATAAACTCAGCAGGTGTACAACATGCACGCCCTGATAAACCAGTTCAATTTAGAAACGGGATGCATCATATCCATCTTGTTGTTCATAACTGTATTATTTCAATGTATAAATTTTTCAGTAACTTAAATCTCAAAATGCTATTATATGTTACATTAAAATATCACCTTTCCCGGAAGGATAGTAACTGTGGTATATCCCTATTTATAAAAATCTTGGAACCAAATAAAGCATTGTAAATTGATGGCTTATCTACATCATGTATAAGATTAATTAAATAATATTCATGTACTTGTATGACAATCTGAATAGAAAAATAGTGTGCAAAACTTACTATCCCAGTATTTAACTTTCCTAAGCATTAGTATAAAATTAACATGACCATGTTCCTCAAACCTTGCCTCGTAATCATTCCATAACAACGCCCAATTATCCCAAAACTTACAATCAACTCTGAAAGACCTGTATAATTTGAATAAAACACATGATTATATGTTTACATTATTTAATATTTAGTACAATAAAATTTAAGATAATTCACTCACTCAGTGTCTTCAATAACAACGGATCTTCGTATTTTATGACTTCCAGGATTATTGACTTCAACAATATTTCCAATAGCCACGATTGTTCCAATTACATCTATCAATTGAGTAGTATGGTTAGATGAGTCTGATTGATTAATTAACTTATTAAAAGCTATACAAAATATGTTTCAAAATAACACATACCAACACAATCTTGTTCGTGATATTCATTATTGCTATCCAAAATACGTGTGAATGGCTCATTAATGAAACCAATATACTTATCATTAATATGTTCAACACGTGTAACATCGATCCCCTTGTAAAAGCTAATTTTCCGTCTGTGTGGTAACAAAGGCAACCTACCACCATTCTCTGCCACTCCGATATTCGATATAATGTAGCATTGACCTTCTTGCAATAGAGGTTCAAATTTAAACATTAATTCTTTTTTAATGTAAACTTGAATTCGATCATCCTGTTCAAACACTTGAAACTATTAGAATATTTACAAACAATGTATGAATAATATTTTATTAAACCATACGGACAATACCTCTTCATCTTGTAAAACACATTCTAAACTGTATGGTGATAAGGCGAAAAATGAACCACTTTTTGGGGGTCATTTAAGCCCGAATCCAAACTTATTTGATCAAATATTGCCCTAAATCGTTCCTTTTGTGATTTTAGGTACTTGGAGAGTGAATTCTGGAAAAGAAGCCATTTTGGACGTTTTTGGAGCATAAAAGTGAAGAAAATGGCAAAGTCTCAATTTTCCATGCTGGGAACAGTAGGTGACGGCGTCAAGAGTAATTTCCTGACGGCGTCAAACCTAAATAATAAAATCCGAGAGTTCATGAAGGCGTCAAGAGTTTTCTTGACGGCGTCAAACCCCAAGAATTAAAATCCGTAGTTGATGACGGCGTCACACACAGGGCGTCAAGAGTAATTTGTGTGACGGCCTAGGCCTTGACGGCGTCAGAAGTAGATCAAGGCCGTCCGAGGAAGTATTTGGCGGCGAGATGACGGCGTCACACCTGTGTTCTTGACGCCGTCATCCCTACTTTCCTATATATAGTTTTCTAGTTTTTCACATTTAAAGAGAGAAGTTTTGGGGAGAAACCCTAAGTACGATTTTGGTGTAACTTTACAGGTTTATCAAGGGTTCCAACCCCATGATACCTTGCATGATTAATCAAGATAAGTGTTCTTCTAATTCAATCAATATGTCTATGTGTTGGTTGTCTATATCATGTTCTTGTCTTAATTCTATCATGCTAGGCTAGATCTCTTTTGTGTTTGCTTAGATCTAATGAAACCTAGATATTGATTATGTGTTGATTACTTGTTTATTCTTGTTTTGGATGAATGATTTATATGTTAGGCTTAAGAAAACTGGCAGATCTCCAAATGGTAACATGCTTGAACGTCTTAAGAAACATGAACCGAGGCGCACTAGGTCTTTATTGGTTGTATTTAATGCATGAGCCACTGTTTACAATCCCTATAGTTGTGCTGGGCATGGTGTAGGAGGAGATAAGAGCTCATAGAATTGGGGAGTTATGTGTGCCACCTCATGAATGGTATTAAGGAATACGATCCGTCATCCATGCAATTATAACAAGTAATTAACGTGTAAAAGATATCTAGGGAGTAGTGAAATCTAAGTAAACACATTTTCTCCAATTACTGCTCACAACTTTAATATAAATTAGTTTGTTTTCATTTTTATTATTTTATTTTAATTGCATCTTAGTTTTGGGTTAGTTGAATAGCAACTAATTCCGCCCACTCTTCCAAAACCCGAGATTTTACTTGCTTTCATAAAAATATAAAAACACAAAAATAATCATCCCTCACCTTTAGAACTAGTATTTAGGCTTTCTAATCCTAGCGACACTATTCCTAAGCTGAACGATCAATCCCCCGGTACTTGTCACTATACTATACTACAACGATCAGGTACACTGCCTGGTGGGGGTTGTAAGCTTCTCGAGATCCCTCGAGAGGTAAAGCCTGTTGCGATTCCCACACATCAAGTGTTTGGCGCCGCAGCCTGGGGAATAGTTATTGTCTAGGTTAGAATTTCTTTTTATTAGGTCTACTTGCTAGATTCCTTTCTAGTAAGATTTTATTTTTATTTTTAGGTTTTCTTTAGTCTATCTTATTTCTTCATGTCTTTGTTCGTAATCTTTACCATCCGACATCATGGAAGGTGGTAACATCTTTGAACCCATCATCCCACCACAACAAAACCCACCACTAGAACCCCTTAGGCCCCGAACCTTAGGAGAGTATTCCCGACCTAGCCACCAAGGCTACCGAAACACCATTGAGCTCACCGGAACCAATGTGACCCCCTTGCGATCCGACACCATCCGGTTGGTGCAAAGCGGATGTGCATTCCATGGACTTCGTTCCGAAGATCCAAATCAACATCTTAAGGATTTCCTCAAAATCATAGATTCCATAGACCTAGATGTTGCAACTAGAGAGACAACCCGTTTACGCCTATTCCAATTCTCTCTACGGGATCAAGCTAGTCAATGGCTTGAGCGTTTACCCGCGGGATCCATCACCACATGGGATGATCTCACCACTCGTTTCCTTCCTCAATTTTTCCCACCGGGGAGAACTACTAAGCTTAGGAATGACATCTTGATGTTCCAACAACGTCAAAATGAATCTCTTTATGAAGCATGGACTCGTTTCAAGGACTTACTTCAAAAAGTCCCTCATCATGGCATAGATCTTTGGCTCCAAGTCCAAATCTTTTATGACCATATCGACATCTCCACGAGGCGAGCTATTGACCAATCGGCCAGTGGTAAGCTACGTGATCTTAATGCGGAACAATCATGGGAACTCATAGAAGATCTTGCTCTATATGACAACGAAAGTTGGAACGATCCCCGTGACTTGAACAAAACGGTCAAGGCAATATCTTTGCCTTCAAACAATTCTAGCACTCCCGACCGTAGGATCATGGAACTTGAGGACCAAGTCTAGTTTCTCATGAAATCTTACGAAGCTCCTAAGCCTTCAAGCCAAGTGAACAAAATCACTTCTTCATGCGAATTATGTAGTGGTCCCCACGACACTCGTGATTGTGTGGAACTCCCCGGAACAGCTTTTGCGGACTACGCATCCACGCGTACCGATGAAGCGGGAGATAAGTGGTACACTTTCAAGCCCGAGCCAAACACATATGGTGATTCATACAACCCCTCATGGAAAAATCACCCAAACCTTAGGTGGAAACAAAATCAACCCAATTCCTCCAATCCGCCTAACTGTTACCAACCAACCGGTCCACCATCCAACCGTACTTTCAACAACAATCCTTCTAACAACTATGGTAGTACCAACAATCTTGAAGGATTGATGTCAAAGTTTATGGCATCTCAAGAGGCTCGCATAGCTAGGTTTGAAACCGAATTCAACCAACAACAAACGGAGATGACCAACAAGATTGACAACTTGTTGAAAGCCCTCAACAACCAAGCATTAGTCACACCTAGGAAGGACACTAGGGACACCAATAACGAAAACCAAATTAAAGATCCCTCATCATCTAAACAGGTCCACTTTGTTAATGTTGTCACTATTAAGCCGATAGATAAGGAGATAAAAGAGAGTGACAAGAATGAAGTTAGGATAGAAGCCGAGACTAAGGATGAGAATAGGGAAGTTGAGGTTGATAGTAGAGAGGAATTAGAGGAGGTAGAGCCTATAGAAGAATACTTTGATAAGTTGCCAACCAAGGAAGAACGGGAATACCATAAAGATTTATTCGATAGTCCCGAGAGAACATATATCTTTGGCAACCCCCTTGTCAAAATGGGAGACCCCTCTAACATTAACATCCCATGCAATATCGGGCACATGCATATATGGAAAGCTTACATCGACCCTAGATCCCCCGTGAACATCATGACTAGGACTTATTACAATTGGGTGATGAAGAAGCAACTTAATTTTAGGATGATGCCTAATAGGAACCTGATAAGTAATTTTGCGGGAAGAGTGAAAGGATTGCATGTGATTATAGGGAATCTCACCTATGAGATCGATTTTATGATAGTTGAGGACACTCGTCCGGTGATAGATGCTTGCCTAAGTCAAATAATATTTGGGAAACCATTTGTTGAGGCCACTAGGATGAGTTATGATCCGACTTTAGGGATAGTTAGATTCAAGAAAGAGAATGATGAGGTTGCCTATCAAATGCCATACAAGATTGAGCAATACCGCCTTCTCTCTAATTTCGAAAAAGAACACAAGCAAGCGGCTTACTATAGGAATGAGGAGGATAGTTGTAGAGGAGTTGAGTATGTTAGAAATAGGATGCTTGGTTTCTACAAAGAGTGCTTGCAACTAGGTCCGAAATACAAAACTGGTTTAGAAGACGACCTAGAGAGTGGAACCAATGATGAAATCACGTAGTAACCCATAACCTTGAGTCTAGCTACAAGACTCGTAAATAAAGAAAAGCGCTTCTTGGGAGGCAACCCATGCTTTGTGTGATTTTATTTTGTTTTATTGTTATTTGCTTCCGTATGCATGCTTTATTTTTATTGTTGGTAGATCATGTTTCTCAATTAAAAAGTGGAAATACTTTACTATGTTGTTTGGCCTAGTCTTAACTCCAACCTAAAAGTATTTTTGCAAAAGATAAGTGTAAGGGGAAACCCCAAATATGTTTTCAAGAAACACACAATCATGATTCTCCTCAATATTAAATGAACATGTATATTCGTATTTGTTAGAGTCAAATGCTTGTATTGAGTCATAATGAAGTTTTGCAGGATTTCCCAGGAAGTAGGACCAAGTTTTTCCAGAAATTTTCCGGAAACTTAACATAAGAATTTCTGCAGGTCCATTCTGACGGCGTCATGTGTTTACTCTTGACGGCGTCAGGAGTTAAAAATCTGGAAATTTTACCAGTTTTGTTTTTCTAACGGAGTCTTATGGTTTTTGTGAATTATTAAGTTTTATAATCTCTAGGAAATCTGCAAACTTCATTCCACAAGCATTATATCTTATCTTGTTTTCTAGGATTTAGTAACTTATATAGGACGCCGCCGATTTTACGCGAGGTTGTCTAGTCTATTTTTGTCAGGATTTACAGGTTATGTTCGACAAGGAGATGATTTATATTCTGGAAGGGAAGCTTTGATTGTTCATTTTCTTGGAGGAAGATCTAATCTGGCCAACCTATAATCCATATGTACTTATTTTATGGAGTAATGGGGAAGAACATCATATATTACCCCCATATGTACGTTAATCTCAAAAGTGCTCCAAGTGTTTTGATTTTCTTAGTTCGAGTCATTAGATTAGTTTAATGTAAAGTATGTAAAGATTCAAGTGTAAGGGAAATGTTCATTCCCTATGATGTATTATTTTGGATGGTAGGGTAAGTGTGTATGCAAAAAAAAAAAAAAAAAAAAAAAAAAAAAAAAAAAAAAATCGAAAAATCAAGAAAAAGAAAAGAAAAAAAAATAGAAAAAGAAAAAGAGAAAAAACATACGGACTACCATCCCTTTTTATTCTATGTTCATTTTATGTTTTTGTTATTTCTCATTTATTAGTTTAAGTCGAGTCTAGTCTTGGCTTAGCAACGCCATATTGTACATGTAATTAACCAAGATTGTTAGCTCGCCACCAGTAATAACTTCCTTTATCCAACAAAACCGTGTAATTCATATCCCTATACCTAACGTTACAACCCTTTAAAAGACCTCTTTGATAGTTTATCCTAGGTGCTTATGCCATGTGGTGGAGGTTTGATCCTTTCCCAAGCCTATGGTAATCTATTTTGCTATGACAGGTAGTGAGAGATATCTTCCATTTCCATAATGTTATATTACTTTATTACACCCGAGAGATGTGAGTATCTAAACACTATTTATGAGGTGCTAGTGTATGACCTCCGAGCTTGTCTATTGGTCTTTAGTGGAACGATTATTTGTTATAATTACTTTTATATTAGTGTTAAATGACCTCGAACTTGTCTTTTGACTAGAATAAAAGCGCATTTGCTTGAGGACAAGCAAATCTCAAGTGTAAGGGTATATGATAAGGCGAAAAATGAACCACTTTTTGGGGGTCATTTAAGCACGAATCCGAACTTATTTGATCAAATATTGCCCTAAATCGTTCCTTTTGTGATTTTAGGTACTTGGAGAGTGAATTCTGGAAAAGAAGCCATTTTGGACGTTTTTGGAGCATAAAAGTGAAGAAAACGGCAAAGTCTCAATTTTCCATGCTGGGAACAGTAGGTGACGGCGTCAAGAGTAATTTCCTGACGGCGTCAAACCTCAATAATAAAATCCGAGAGTTCATGACGGCGTCAAGAGTTTTCCTGACGGCGTCAAACCCCAAGAATTAAAATCCGTAGTTGATTACGGCGTCACACACAGGGCGTCAAGAGTAATTTGTGTGACGGCCTAGGCCTTGACGGCGTAAGAAGTAGATCAAGGCCGTCCGAGGAAGTATTTGGCGGCGAGAAGACGGCGTCACACCTTTGTTCTTGACGCCTTCATCCCTATTTTCCTATATATAGTTTTCTAGTTTTTCACATTTAAAGAGAGATGTTTTGGGGAGAAACCCTAAGTACGATTTTGGTGTAACTTTACAGGTTTTTCAAGGGTTCCAACCCCTTGATACCTTGCATGATTAATCAAGATAAGTGTTCTTCTAATTCAATCAATATGTCTATGTGTTGGTTGTCTATATCATGTTCTTGTCTTAATTCTATCATGCTAGGCTAGATCTCTTTTGTGTTTGCTTAGATCTAATGAAACCTAGATATTGATTATGTGTTGATTACTTGTTTATTCTTGTTTTGGATGAATGATTTATATGTTAGGCTTAAGAAAACTGGCAGATCTCCAAATGGTAACATGCTTGAACGTCTTAAGAAACATGAACCGAGGCGCACTAGGTCTTTATTGGTTGTATTTAATGCATGAGCCACTGTTTACAATCCCTATAGTTGTGCTGGGCATGGTGTAGGAGGAGATAAGAGCTCATAGAATTGGGGAGTTATGTGTGCCACCCCATGAATGGTATTAAGGAATACGATCCGTCATCCATGCAATTATAACAAGTAATTAACGTGTAAAAGATATCTAGGGAGTAGTGAAATCTAAGTAAACACATTTTCTCCAATTACTGCTCACAACTTTAATATAAATTAGTTTGTTTTCATTTTTATTATTTTATTTTAATTGCATCTTAGTTTTGGGTTAGTTGAATAGCAACTAATTACGCCCACTCTTCCAAAACCCGAGATTTTACTTGCTTTCATAAAAATATAAAAACACAAAAATAATCATCCCTCACCTTTAGAACTAGTATTTAGGCTTTCTATTCCTAGCGACACTATTCCTAAGCTGAACGATCAATCCCCCGGTATTTGTCACTATACTATACTACAACGATCAGGTACACTGCCTGGTGGGGGTTGTAAGCTTCTCGAGATCCCTCGAGAGGTAAAGCCTGTTGCGATTCCCACGCATCATATGGATCGTGAGGTTCATTAGCTTTGTGAGGATGCCAGATTGATATGCACCTTCCCCTAATCGCCATGTTTATAATAGTAGGATCGACATCTTTAATTAAAGTTATTCTTCGTTCAACCACACTTGTTCTTGATAAATTGAACACATACTTCAGAGGATAGATTTATTCAAATCAATATATATACTAATTAAATAATTAAATACTAAACCTCGAGGGGCATATCCAAATGCAGGCGCGTTCATGCTGGAGTCTTTTTCTTGACGCAAATACGTCCCAATAAAAAATCACTATATATTTAGTAAATAGTAGTAATTCATTAGCCAAGTTACAGTGAGTCAAATACACGGGTTAATGAGAAAATAAACTGTATGAATACCTCTGGTGGTAGATGTATTAATCACTGGGTTTTTGCTCTGAGATCCTTTTTTACCTATAAATGTATAAAGAATTCGAATGTTGCAGAGCCTTTAATATATACCAATATTATTATTACACAATACATAATGTTAATGAATAAAAAATAAAACCAGATGAGACAGATCCATAATATAAAGTATCAACATCATCTTCTGCCATATATGCTGGTTGCTTTCCATAGCCTTTATTCGGATGGTGATTAAATCCTATCAAGTTAAGAACATGTAATACTTAACAGCCAAATTTAAAACTCCATTTAAACATGTTAATCAATTAAAACCATACCTTGTGAAGCAGTTGTAAAATTGGACATATTGCTCCTACTGCTTTTACTTTCAACCCTCATATTATATTTATGCTTTGACACGCTGCTTTCTGTATAGTTTCCTATAGTTAAACTGCCTTGAACATTTTTTTGGGTATTCTGGATGCTGTTATCAAGACACGATATTATTCATGTGCTTTTAAATTATGATATTTAAATAAGTATGAATAATTTACTTGTGCAACATTATGACACATAGACAATCATCATACTGGCAACAATCAAACTGTAAAAGAGCAATACCTTCTAGCTGATTTCCTGGAGTGTCATTCGTAAATAAATTTGTATTTAATGTTTTCGATTTTTTTGGCAACATTAAGTGAGGTAAATTAAAAAAAAAAACATATTTGTTAAATCATTGCATGATATCAGTAACATAAAAATTAATATTAACATGTGTGTAACAAAGATAATCAAAACACGATACCTTGAAACTGTTTTGAAGGTGCATCACTTTTTAACCTGGATGAACACATCGCAGAGGTTTTATATTTACTACCCTTAATACCCTTTTGATAGTTACCTAGTGTATCACTTGCAAAGATAGTTGTCTTCGGTGCAGCTGTTTGTTTTTTAGAAGAGTCTACAAATGGAAATTTTTATAAATTTATGACTTAATAAAATACATAACAAAGTCATCAATTAATAGCAACAGTTGTATAACAAACTTGATTGGTAAATGTTGTTTACCAATTCTGACATTTGATGGTGTTCCTGGATGTGGAATACTTGAATCACTTTTATTGTTAACATCTGTGATTAAAATATGTTAACTAAATTGTATGATTACAGAATACAAAATATTAAGTATACTTAGGTTTGTAAAACATACCTATTACTCTTTTTGATGGCTTCCCTCTACGTTTGATATTTAAATCATCTGGATTGTTAATCTCGATTGTTGAATTATTATTTTTTCCTGCAACTACTAAAAGGCGCAGTTAATAGCGTTGGTAGACAATAGACATTGTCAGTATAAATAACAAATATGAACAAACCCAAATACCTTGTGACTGTCTTGTTGGTGTTTCACCTTCAAACGTGGGCGGAATGGGCGTCGTGCTCGTCTTGCTTTTATGATCTTTTATTAATGCAACATAAATAAAAAATTTTACCAACACATACAAACATGTCTACAAATAATATAATAAAATATTATTACATTGTGCATCTGTTGTTGGTGTGTCATCTTCATACATGGACTGACTGCGCGTTTTTTTTTTTCTTCTCATCATCTTTAACGAATGTAAATCAAAAAATATATCAATACAAAAATGCTTCCAAGAAAAATAATAATGACGCAATAAGTAACTATCTTACCTTTAGACTGTGTCGCAGGTGCACCACTTCCATTTGTTGATGCTAATACTGATCTTGTTTTATTGTTGGACTCGTTAACAACTATAAAATTACAAATATATTTAAACTAAATTGTTGACTGGTAATAAAATCGAACCCTACTACATTTACAATTAAAAGCAAACACTAATACCTTGTGGACGCATTGCTGGTATATCACCTTCAATATTGACGGGCTCAATCTGTGTGTTTTGCTTTTTGGAACCTTTCAAAGTTGTAAAACTTAACACATACATATACCAAATACCTAATATCTCAAAATACATATATAAAATAATTAGCAATTCATATACCAGAAGTATTTTTTTTAAGATTTTCTTCCCCTGTGATGCAGTTTCTTGTGGCTGCTTAAACCCTGTAAATTTTTAAAATAACACGAATAAGAACATCAGTATAATAAATAAATATTACATCACAAATTTGCGATGCCGAAGAATACCTTGCAGAGAATTATCAGCAATTTTTCTTTTAAAATAACACGAATAAGAACATCAGTATAATAAATAAATATTACATCACAAAGTTGTGATGCCGAAGAATACCTTGCAGAGAATTATCAGGAATTTTGCTTCTATTAGCAATAGAAAGCCGTAATGAATGCCTTTGTCGTTGCATCTTTTATTTTGCTTATGAATATCGTTTGTTTGTTTGAAGATGAATGATCAAATTTGTATATATATACTCCAAAATTAGGTTAAGAATATTGAGGATCATGCTCATCCAAAAGTGTTTTAAATATTTTAAAATATATCACAAAATCGTTTCTAAACTTATCACCTAAAAAATCGTTCAATATACATTATAAATTAAGAGACATAATTTGTTTCCTAAATTATATGATAACAAAATAAAAATAAAAATAAAATAATATAACAAAATCGTTTCTAAACTTATCATGTTATCAATTTTTTTTAAATATATATTTTAAACTTATTAGATATATTTTAAACAAATAATCCTCTTATGAAAAAAAAAAATTTGCATTTAGAAGAATTCTAAAATAGTTATTTCATGAACATAATTTTGATATTATGATTTTTTTAATGAAAAAAATATTCGTATAATTAAATGATAAGATGTTATATTAGGTTAGAAAATAATTACATGTCTTTATCATTTATAAGTTGCGAAATAAATTCCAAACCTTGTGTTGGTGTAGTGGTTAAGAAATATGTGAAAGTTATTCACACCCCAGGTTCGAATCACATGGCATGAATTTTTGGAAAAATTAAATTTACAAAATCATGGCCAAATTAATTAAGCCAAATTTATGACACAATTTAAATAAATAATAAAACGTTGCTTATGTGGCATGCTTACATGGCATGTTGCTTAGGTGGCGTCCAGTGGTGTTGAGGTGGCGTTATGGTTGCATATGTGGCATTGATGACGTCATGTACATCATGTTATATATATGTATAAAGTATGTGATTTTAAACATACCAAAATCCCTCAGACTAAGGTATTGTTGTGTCCTCACGCAATGTCATCACATCACGCTTTTAAAACGAAAAATTTCAAACCTCTTTTAGAAACTTTGAAAAGTAGCAAAATGTTTAAAATAGATTAAGGAACTAATAGTTCTAAAAATGCATTGTTTGACCATTTTAGTCATCCATATACTCTTTTTGTACTTTCTTTTTATGACAGGATGTTGACTTTCATTATTTAACAAATAACTTTTAGCATCACGGAGTAAGAAGCACAACTCATAAAGAAGCGTCCATTCGGATAAAATTCATCGTCCTTGATTTTTCACGAGTTTCTAAACCAAGCTTAAAAACGAAATCACAGCTATATACAAGTTAGATGCTAACACTACCCATAGAAGCTTATTGTATACGCGTAGCTACTTCTTGCTCCCTTATTCCTAATTCCTCTAAGGATTTTATTTTTGAAAGATATGAATTTTTCTCATATTCTTGTTTCAATATATTTTTAGTTCGATAAAGACACCCGGTTTAGACGCCAACTTGTTTAAAATCCTTACCTCGAGAACCTTTGCCAATAAAAATGAGGTCCACATCAAGGTCCTAATTTAACACGATTTAGGAGATATCATTTTTATTTACAACTGAGACAACTCATCTATGAGTCCATAAATAGAGGATTTTTATTAGGATATCCCGGAGTCGATTTGGCTTTATTAACATTATTAAGCACATTAACGATATTAGCCCTCGGTCCTTTTTATAACCAAAACAACGACAGCTAACCGTCAAGAATTAGGAGTTTTATTATGACCTTGGGAATTTTCCTCTGCCTTTTTAAAGTCTGCAACAACGGGAGTGAACCGTCAAGAAACAGAAAACTTTTATGGCTTTGGATTATTATTATTATTTGATTATTTATTACATATTGTGCCAAATCCCGAGTCCTGCGGTCTTTTGATAACCAAAACAATAGCACGTATTATCAGCACTCAGTAGTTTATTACCTCGCAACACTGGCAGTACCTTGATGTGTACCCAACATTCATAAGCAAGAATTCTCTAAAGAAAGAGTAAAACTAATTATCGCCAAAATCGAGCATCTTTAATTACTGAGAAATTTTATTTTTGGTGTTTACTTAGCTTATAGAAGCAAAAAGCCACAAATAACTTTTATGAGCTCTAAAGAGATCCAACTAATCCACCCTTAGCATCTAACTTATAAAGAACTCTATCATTCTCGTTCTTCGCAAATTTAAAATCCTAGATAATAAGATCCGCGAATGCTAGTCAAATAAAATAAAGCTCGACATATTCAAAGTCAATTATGGAAACTTGCAGATTCTTGGCTTTTTCAAGCTAGAATACGAATTTTATAGCTTTTTGTATAAAAGACTAGCAAAAGCATTTTTCAATTATAAAGGTTAAGAGGACAAGCTAGACCTCAACACGCCCGATCAAGTTAAAATTTTATTCCTACTCTAACCAACGGAAAGTCAACAATGTGTCAAAACACTTATTATATTTTTGCAAAATTTTTAAATTTTTTCAATTTTTTGCCATTTTTGAGGAAAAACGGGGTTCAGAGAATATAAGGCAAAGTGCAAGGTGAAATCAAATTGAAAGATTGCCCCCCTCCCCATACTAAAATGAAACATTGTCTTCAATGTTTGGAAATAAGGGTTCTCTTATGCAAATCTAAAGTCGTTTATTAATTATGATAATAGATAAACATTAATCGATTAGATTTAGGATATTGGATTTCCCATAAGCACTGAAGGATGAGTGATTGGTCCTAAAAGGTCAACCTAAATTGACCAAGGAAATGGTCGACAAGGTCAAACTGCCTAGAATCAATCTCCGCAGAAGTATAGGGTTTCCCCGGGTCGTTATGTCCCGACGAGGTGCGATGGTTAACAAACGGTTCTGTGATCGGGTGAATTTGGATGGAAAAGGGGTTTGTGAGTGATTACACTAAGGAATTTTGAAAGAAAATAACTTAAATAAGTTATATGAACATGATTGTAAAACCAAAAAAACCAAAAACGTTTAAAACGTAAAACGCGTACGTTCACGTTTAAATAAAACGTAAATGTACAAAATAAAAAGTGAAAACTGAAATCTGAAAACCCCCAGGGGGTGAAATGACTTTTTTACAAACTTAAAGGTAAAAGAAAAATTTTAGAAAAAGAAAATAAATTTTAACACTATTTAATTATTTAATATTAATTAAATACTAATTATTACTAATTATTAATATTTAAAACACTTAAATACAATATAATATTAATTTAACACTAGAAAAATGAAAATAAAATTACTAAAATTATAAAATAACTAAAAATAAGTTTTAAAACTAAAAATATGTATTTTTGTCTTTTTTGGTTTTTCTATTAATTAATTACTAATGATATATTAATTACCTAATTAAACTATTTTAATTATGAAAAATAGAAAATGAAAAGTAAAAATTCTAGAAAAATATCTAAACTTATATTATATTATATAAAAGCTAGAAAAAATATAAAAACTAGGTCTTACTTAATAAAAACTAATTATGCTATTTAAAACTTAATTATTAATTAATTATTACTAAAACTAATATTAAATCTAATAAATACTAAATGACAAAATAAAAATCTGAGAAAATTACTATAAATACTTTAATATAAGAGAAATTCAAGAAAAATATAAAAAAGCTAAGTACTTAATAAAAATTTAAAAATGAAAATTAAAATTAAATTACATTAAATAGAAACTATCACTTATAATTAAATTAACTTTTTTGGATTTTTCTTTTTGAAAACTATTTTACACCTAAAAACAACAAACTTTTGTAAAAACAACTTTTTTATAGATTGAAAATAAGCACTATGGAACACAATAAGCCAAATAGTTGACTTTTGTTGACCACAAAGGGAAATAAGCTCAAATGAGCTTAAGTGGGACCAACTCTTGTTGATTCTGGTCTAAATAAGTTGAATGAACATGTGTAAGCAAGAAGAAGCCAAAAAAAACCCCACATAATAAGCTACAAGATCAAAATAAGCAATTGGAAATCTTGTTTCAACTCAGAAACTGGGACAGAAAAGGAGGGCAATTCCAGGTGGGTCCCAGTGGTTCTCAGGTCAAACTAAAGGTCAAAGGTTGAAGTGTGGTAGTAGGGGGCTGAATGGACCAAAGTTGAGGCTTGTGGGACCACAGAGGTGGCCAGAAAACCACCACCAAGTGGTGGTGTTGGAGGTGTTGCTGCTGATGCAGGGGAGACACTCCCCCTGCAAGTGATTTTGAAGGTGTGTGGGGCCCAGGAGAAAATTAGCAAAAATCAAAGGGTTGTGGAATCTCAAATACAAGCTGATAGACTACAATTAGGAACAAATTTCAAGCTAAGAAAACAAACATATAATTCAAATAAATTCCTTGAAGTTTTGAAAAAATCTGAAATGCACAATTTGACTTTTGAATGAAACTTTGCTATTTTGACTTTTATGAAATTTGGTGGCTTCTAATTGACTGATAACATGATGTTAAGCTAAATTAAAGTTATTCTAACCTAAATCTACAAGTTGTGAGCTAAGGTGAATGGTTTTGGGTCCTAACTGTGTGACATTTACTTCTAAGTGAGGTTTATGAGTGATCTTGACTTTTTTGCAAATAAGGCTTGTGTTTTAAAGCCTAAATATCATTTATTTATCTACTGTGGGTTGCACAAACCAAAACATGCACAATATAACAACCAAGCACCCCTGAGCAGTGCAATGCCAAACACCCCATAATCCAAACTGTTTTGATATTAATGAACCACTTGAATGTTTCAAACCATGATGCAGGTTCCTAGTAACTAGTTATGCTTACAGAAACTTAAATAAACATAGAAACATAAGCAAGAACCTCAAATACCCAACTTTCTGAATTAGACTAATTTGGTTAGTCAAATTCAATTAATGGGCAACAATGAGTTTCAAAGAGAAAATTAATAAAATTGAACAATCTTTTAACTGACCTACACAAAGGTAGCACAGAAACACAAAGATAAGGTACAATTAAAAAGAACTACAGTAATAAGCTAAATTAAGTGAAATGGCTTACAAGGGTTCCCAAGCTCAAAGCAATATCCCACAGATTCATAACCAACCTAACACCTCCCCATGAGGTTCTAAACCTTCTGCAATCCAAAAACAACCAAGCTTCTTTTCTTCTTTCTTCGTGCTTCTTGCTTTTTTATTTTATTTTATTTATTTTTGCTATTTTTCTTGGAATTTTGATTTTTTAAACTAAAACAGCTTCAAAGGTTTAGAAACTTTAGGAAGCTTATACATATACTAAAACAAGTTGAAATAATCTGGAAACAACAACTTATATCAATATTTTGGTAAAAATGAAATTTTCAATAATAAAGAGCATAAACTAACATGGAACTGAAAAACTTAAATTAGAACTTAACAAAGATTTAGAATACAAGGAAGTTACTTATTACAACATTGGAAAGATAATATTAAGATTGAAATTGAGAATTACATGAAATTGATTTAAACTAAACTATCCTAATTTATTCTAAGTTAACTACTACTTTCTTCTTTTGTCTTTCTTCACTTTTATAGGTCCATGTGAGTTTCCATGACTTTCCCACCTCTCAATTTGACCATTGGATTAGTGGTTTTGATCCTGGCCCTTCATATTATTTTTGGCGGGAAAACTTGTTTGGTAGGGTGTGGGATTGCTTGTGAGATTTTTGTGTAATAATTGGGTTTTGGAGGGTAGTAGTTTGGAAGGGGGGACAAGAGATAGGTTTGGTCTGAGGTGGAGGAGGGGGGTGAAGTGTAGCAGTGGGTTTCGCAGGGCAAGTTGGGAGGTTAGGGGTGGTCAACGAAGGTTTGACCGGGGTTTTAAATAAAACCGGGGGGGGGGGGGGGTGGTTAAGGGTTTTTATTATAAAAGGGTGTTGGGTGGATTGGTGTGGAGTGGCCTGTGAGGGTGTTGGGCCAGGATTGTGAGTGGGCTATGGTTTGGAGGTATAAGGTGGATTGGACTTTGTTATTTTGTTGGGTAATAATACTTCAAGGGTCCGTTCGGTATTACAATAAACACAAGGACCAATTTGAAATTTTACCAAACATAGGGACTGAAAATGTAATTCCCCAAAAGTTATCACAAGGATCAAAATTGACAACTTTAATAACCCAAAGACCCAAAATGTATTTTTTTTTCATTTTTAAAACACCGGGGACCGAATATGTCAATTTGCAAAGTTTAGGGGTCATTTTTGCCAAACTTTGAAAAACTTTTATCCAAGGACCAATATTGAATATTTTTGAATTTCCAAGGACTAAAAATGATTTTTCATCCAAAAATATCCCACCAGGGACCAAATCTGCCAAAATCTGAAACTCCAGGGACCAAACTGTAAATTCTCAAAACTTTTCTAATTTTTCACCAAAGGACAAAATATGACAACTTATGATTGTAAAAGGACCTTTGGTGATAATTTTCCATATTTTGAATGACCAGGGACTAATTTTGTAATTTTATGAAAGTTGGGGGACTGAAACTGCCAATTTTGCAAACTTTGTACGTTTTTCATTTGTTTTTACTCATTTTACATCTAAAACATATAAAACACAATTTAAAAAAAAATAGTATTTTGATGCATTTCTGAATGTTTTTGTATGTTTTGCAGTTCAGATTTGACCAAAAATGATGAGTGTTTGAACACTCATCAATGAGACTCAAGTGGAAGAAAGATAAAACCACGAGCAAAAGAGTCTTCATAATTCGGGCAAATCCTGGACTTAAACAACAACAAGCACAAAACATGAGAAATAGAAGAAGTGCCCCTCCTCACGTTACACTTATTCGAAAATAGAAAGAAGATAGAAACACGGGTTGCCTCCCGAGAAGAGTTTGTTAATTATCGAGTTGTTAGCTTGACTCTCCCCAAATTTAATTGTTCATAGGGAAGCAAGTGGACGAGAAAATCTCCATCGGACTTTCATTTAAGATGTTTGGATAAACATTGAAAGACATGAAAGTTCCACTCCGATGAGATGCCCACGACTCTAAATAATAGAAACTATAAGCGAAGATGACGGGGTCAAAAATGGTATCCTCACTCTCGAAGGAGTGAAGAAGAGGAGAATTCACATCATATTTAAGAAAAGGAAAGAAGATTCTGATAACATATGTGAGAGAAAGATAATGGCTATCTTTAAAGGTAAATCTCACATTTTCCTTTATTTGTAAATCATCATTAAAGCTCTTTAAGTCATGGTCTAAAAACACCTCAGGGGGAGGATAGTGTCTTTAGTAAGAAAATTTTCAAGATAGATTACGTCTCCCTTCAAGTTAGAATAATCATCCTTAAAGTAAAAATGATCATACTCCGGTGGAGATATGATGTGAGCGAGTTCATCGGCGAACTCCTCATGATAAAAAAACATTCTTATCAAAGAGAAACGATTCATACTTAGGAAGAGAAAGATGAGAATAAGAAGTGGTACTGCCACTACTCTTTTCTTTAGTATCATCGTTATCAAAACAAAATGCTTCATAATTGGAAAGAGAATAATCGGAATGAGAAGTGGAAATGCCACTACTCTTCTCTTCGGTGTCAAATAAAAAATTTTCATAATCGGGTAAAGAATACTTGAGCTCGAACTCCGAAGGATTAGACGGCTTATTTCCTTAATTTCTTCAACATGAATTTTCTTCGGAGGGAGAGACGGTGACGGGATATCTCCCCCCGGAATAATTTGCGGTGAAATTGAATCATTTTTAAGATAAACCTCGAACCCTTCCAAGACGAAATTACTTCCCTCAAACGGCATGAGAGAAGGAGAAGAGTCGTGAACGATAGTTTCTAAAGACGGAGTGGGATTGCCACTCAGAGAATTGTTCAAAAATCCAAGATAATCTTGAGTATACTTCTCATAAGCAAAATATATCACATCGATCCGGTTCACTGACATAACATTGTAATTAGAGGTGTATCGTGAAGTTTGATCGAGATTAAACATAACGGCTTCATTATTAACACGAAGGGTTAATTCTTCACCATAAACATCAATTAAAGCACATCCTGTCCTCAAAAAGGATCTCCCTAGAAAGAGGGGAACCCGAGGATCGGCATCAAAATCAACAACTACAAAGTTGACTTGAAAATGGAACTTTCCTACTTTAACGAAGACATCTTCGGCGATACCGATTGGACGAGTAATTGAACAGTCCGCAAGCTCGAGAGTCATTCGAGTAGGAGTAAGTTCGGGAAGAGAAAACTTCTTCCATACGGGAAAGCTGCATAAGGTTGATGCTTGCACCAAGATCGGCTAAGGCTAAGCAATCAACCATTCCTGAAAAATCACATGATATGAAAAACTTGCAGGGGTCTCCAAGTTTTTTGGGAAGCTTTTTTAGGAGAACCGCCAAACAATGCTCATGTAGGGATCTATACCTTGATAGATCACGAGCCAATAGATCGTTAGCCAACTAATGTAATCACTAGCTAGACTAAGTTAGATAATCTATGTGAATTTGTAATTATGCGGAATATAAAAACAAACGTATACTAAAACTTGATCCTCTATGGATCGATAAACTTTTACTAATGAAACTCGTACTAAAAACTTGTATCTATTACAATGACCTAGGGTTCCTTATATACTAGTGAAAACCCTAACCTTTATTACAAGAAACGAATACTAATAAACCAATAAAAGATATTCTGCATATCTTGTCCTAAAATACATAAGTTATATCCACGGTTAAACTCTATCCGTAGGATCTCTATACGTCCGCAGGAACTAGTCATCAGCAGAAAGTCACTATGCCTTCCGCAGGAACCTGTCAGCAGTATCTGTCAGTAGTATCTTCAATAATTCCTTACAATCCTCCCCTAATCTTGAATTTGACACAGTTAAGTTCAAGATTTCTTGATAGATCGCCAATAGTAAAAACCAGAGGATTGAATTGAACATCAGCAGCAAAGAATCTTCATAAGCAGAATCTCTATAATCAGCAACTAATTAAAAAGCACCATTCTTTGCAGCAACACAAGACTAAATGTACATCAAAACATATAAGTTTCATACTATTCTCATCACATCCAGGTGTGTAAACTCCTGTGAGAGGTGAATCATTGAAAATAATGGATTTGATGTCTCTTTACCAATAGCCATCACTACTGGAGTAGCCAAGTGTTCAAAGGTACACTGATAACCACATGATTTTTAGCAAATCATCAGCTATAAACGGATTTGATATGTCTTTACCTGTAGCCGTTTGCTCAGGACTAGTCAATTATTGATGAATTATCATCTTGGTCAATTGAATACCAAATATGGTTTTCCACTGCCTTTACCACAAGCCATATACATGTGGGCTAGCCAATTATTTGGAATCCATAAAGGAAAAATCCATGGTCAATTGACAACCATTTCAACTACTCAGCAACAAAGCATGGGTGAGTTGAAAACCCTATGGTTTTGAGCAAACCATTACAGCTATCAACAGATTTGATGAGTCTTTACCAAAGCTGTACCCTTTGGACTAGCCAACTTTTTGATGGAATAGTCAACATCAGGCAAGTTGATGACCAGAAAGAGTGTGATAAGAATCAACACCAAACCTGCATACAACATACACAAAACTATACAAATATGTTAGTTTTTTTTATTTTTTATTTATTTATTTATTTATTTTTTATTTATTTTTTACTAAAACTGGAAAGAAAATAAAAAAATAAAAATTATACAACAAAATACTATACCAAGAACAGCTCATTGCATATATGAATCCATTTGAATACCATGCTTGGTTGCCAGTTCCTTTTTAGTCAAAATACTTCTTCTGATGAACCTTACCAATTGTTCAGCAAGATGAAGATCATTCTCAGTCATATCCAAAGGAACAGATAACTTTGCCTCCAGCATAAGATTCATGACTTCTTTTGTGATAGGGTATAGAACATCAGCCCAGCAATACAAAGTCTTACCAGTGGTTGTTACAATCATGTGAACATTAGGAAGTGGAAAGAACTTCCAATATTCAACCACCCAGGTCTTTTGGCCTTTCCATACTTGAAATCTAACCCCAGAATCACCTTTATAAGAATCACACAAAATCTGCAAATCACCCATCAAATACATTCCAATGTCATCAGGAGAATGAGTTTGATAATACTTGGTAACCCAATCATAAAGTGAGAGAAGATCTTGTTTATCCACCATATGTAAAATCTGACTCAAAAACAAGAATGTCTTGGTACTTCCATCTTGTCTAGTTATGACATTCACTATTCCTTGACCAAGCTCAGAATCAACCAGTTCCCACTTCACAATTTTCTCCCATACAACAGGATCTTGACCATCATCAGAAGCATAATCAAGAAAAGTAGTACTATCCTCTAAAGGAATATCTTTTGTAGCCTTCCTCTTAATAGCTTTAGTCTTTCTCCTAGTGCCAGTAGAAACAGGAATAGAAGGACCATCAGTAGGTTCTTCTTTAGGTACTTGTTTGGACAGATCAGCAGGAACATCTGCAGAATCATCAGCATCAGGCACTTCAATTGGTGCATCTTCTGAAGCATCATTGGTAACATCATTTGGAGCTTCAGTAGTATCATGATGAGATTCAGCAGCATCATGATGAGAAGCAACAGAAGTATCATCCATAGGAGCATCAGGAATATCATCCTTCTGAGACAAGACTGAAGGAAATTGTACATTCTCCTGACCAACATGAACAGACCCAATAGACTCAGCAGGATGAGCAGCAGAATCTTGAAGCTTAGCTTTCTTAGCTTGAGGCTCATCCAAAAGTCTTCCTCTAAACTCCAAAACATCTTGAACATTTATACCAGAAGAATGATGATTGGAAATGATCTTGTCATAGTAGTAGGTCAGCTGCTTATCTGAGAATCCCCAGACCCTCTTTTGAGTCCAGCCTGACCCAAACATAGAACATCCTTGATTCTTCACAAAAGTCCTCATATATTTCTTGATTTCATTCTTTGTCCAAGGTCTCTCCTTCTGATACTTAGCTTTAATCTCTGCCTCCTGTTGTTTCAACAACTTTCCTCTTTCAACTATCATCTGAACAAAATCAGGATGATTCACTCCAAGCACAGATTCACCCAAATTAGGCTTGGAAGCAGCCTGTTCAGCCAAATTCTCCCATTGTGCAGCAGTAAGATTCTTAGCTATTTCATCAAGCTCCTTCTTTCTTTCAGCAGGCAAGGTTGTAGTATATTGAGGTCCCATCTTATCCAAATCATCTTGAATTTTCCTAGCCAATGCTTCGGAGGCTTTCAAATCCAACTGAACTTTTGTAACTACAGCATCCTCTTTAGCTTGCCAATGTGCAGCAACATTCTCACTAAGTTTTTCATTAGCAAGTTCCACCTTGGATTTCACTCTTGAAGGAATGTCTTGATCAATCAAAATAGACTTTCCTTTATCTTTCTGCTCAGTAGTAACAAAAATCTTATCAGGAGAATCATGAGGAAGATCAGCTGGAATATCTACTGATGGACCATGAGTGTCCACTTCTGGCAAAGTAGTATGAAAAGATTCCTTTCTAGCCACATCAGCAGAAGTCTTCTTACTAAGATCACCAGCAGACTTCTTATCAGCAGAATGCTTCCTTCTGACATAATGAGCAACATCAGCAGACTTTTGTTCTCTGGATTCCTTGGGAACACTTGCATCAGTAGTATGAGCAACATCAGCAGTTGGAGCAACATCAGCAGTTGGAGCAACAGATGGTACAGGTCTGATGTCAGCACTCTTATGAACACTCTCCAAAGTAGTAGCAGCAAGAAGTTCAAGGCCTTCCAAGTCAATGTTGTCAGATGCTTTAGTAGAATCCTCATCTGAGTCATACACCACACCTTGTCTCTTTCTTTGCTTTAGCTTACCCTCCAACTTCTTAACTCTTCCAATTAGAGTCAGAACAGCATTGCTAAGATTCTTTTTGGTGAAGTTCAGATCATTCTCCAATTTGTCCACTTTAGTTAAATACCTGTTCAACAAAGCTGATACAGAAGTGAGAGTAACAGGACCTTCAGCTCCACCAACAGGGATATCTGTGGTATTGGAAGCATCATTGGTCCTGTGAGTAGAAAAATCTAAATCTACATCTACATCTACATTTACACGATCCTAAAAGTGAGGTCTCAAAGGGATGAGAGAAGGAAGTCTTGTAAATTGTGGTGAGTGTACAGGATGATCAAAGCCTAAATTCTCATTGAGATCATGCTCAGGAGAATGGATATCCATTGGTAAGGGTACAGGAGAGGGTGGTGGCTGAACATCAGGAACAACTGAAGCATTTGCATCAGGAGCATCTTCAGTTCTGTCAGGAGAATCCTCTGGTGCTTGAGCATCAGGGGAATCCTGACCACCAGCAGCTATGTCAGCTGCATCTCCATCAGGGGGATTGCCCACCGGGGCATCAGCAGCTGCATCAGCAGCTACTCCATCAGGAGCATTGCCACCAGGCAACATAGCTGGAAGTAAGGGTCCTTGTTCACCAGTAAATTTAATTTTCATTTGAGAAAACAACTTTTTAGATAAACCCTTAACAGGCAAGTGAGTGGGGTCATTGGTCTCAATGTCTAAAATGATTTGAAGAAACCTAGGATACATTAAATATTTAAGTTTGGTATCCTTAACATTTTCAAGCATGTCATTAAAGATATACCTAGAAAAGTTGAATGTTTCTCCCCGAGAAAGACACACAATGACAAGAGCAATGTCTGTTGAGAATTGGTCCCATCCACCAGACTTAGAACCCATGCACTGAAGCAATGTGTGTGTCAAGAACCTCCATTTTTGACAAAAGATATTCTTGTACCATGTTTTCCCATCACCACTATAACCAGCAGCCCGAAGCCCTCTAAGTATCTCACTCTTAGGCAAATCAGTCACCCCTCCTTCATCATCCAACTATAGTTTGGTCCTGACCAAAGACTCAGTAACCACATATTCTTCCCCATCTATGACAGCAACAATCTCTGGTGGTCCATCTTCAATAGTCCTTGTTTGTGCCGTTTCCCAAAATTGTACAACAAGAGACTCATGAATAACATTCGGATATTGAAGCAGAGCATACCGAATCTTGGACCTTTGAAGAAATTCCATCATGCCCAAATAATCTTCATCACCCTTTCCCCAACCAAGAAAGGCATGTTTGTTATGATCTGCTTTGAAATAAAGTTCAGCCATTGAATGTGAATACCAAATTAGGGTTGGGTGTTCTGAAAGATGTTGAGTTGGTTTTTGAAAGTATATAGTGAGAGTGAATCAGTTAATTTGGGAGTAGGATATGCACGTCTTTGGTAAATATGGAAGTTACCAAACGTGGAATGAAACTGATGTGAATTATTGGAAAGAAATCCTTGGCCAATAATCAACTAAGTCAAATCCCAATTAACTGACTCATCCGTAGAAACCAAATCAAACGGCTGAAAACAAATGGTCAATCCGCATAAAATAGTCAAACGTTGACTATGGTCAACAGATCCATCAACAGCATCACTCAGCAGAATCTACCCTTCAGTGGAAACCAAATATCTTTAACAAAGATCTTTTAATTCAAAATTCAAAGAACCCTTAATTATCTCTGTTGGAACCAAAGTTTTACTATTTTATCAAGTCTCGGTCATTTGTAATAATAGGTTGCTTAAGTTATTATTTTCTTACACTTATGTAATGTTACAAGTTTACTAGACTTAAGATATGTGGCCCATGGGCTTGAAAGCCCACACGATTTGGAGAAAGGAAGGAGAGGGAGTGTTGCCCTAGCTCCTTCCCTATATATCGTATGCTTAGGTCTATGTAATACTTGGTTGGTTATTTGAAAACATTAAGGAAACTCTTGCATTTCATTTTCTCAAATTTCTCATAATCATCCCACTCTCATTCTCATCTCATTTCTTACATAATCATACTTGTGTTTACATAATGGTGACCTAACAAGTGGTATCATTCGCTAGAGGAAGGTGTAGTTATTGTTTTCATTGATTTCTATCTTAAAAATCGTTTTTTTTAATCGATTTTTTTTGTGAAAATCTTAAACTTTCTTGTTTGTTTCTTGGTTTTTCTCACATCTTTGCTTACAAACTTGTGTTTTAAATCAAAACAAACCAAAAAGTTTCAAATTTTTTACAAATCTATTCGATTTGCTTATTTGTACTTTTATCGAGATTTTTATTAAATTTGATAAATTTCTTAAAGTTTTCTACTTTCTTTAAGATCTACTCATTTTATACACAAAAGTACAAGTATCTTGAAATAAAAACGAGTTTTAGGATTGCTTTCTTTGTAAAACAAAAATTACAAGTTATCGAGAACCTGTTAGTTACTTGTTTCGAGATCTTCTCCAAGTGCACTACCTCGACTTCGTTTGTGTGGACTCGGTATTTTCTTTCTTGTATAAGAAAGTTAAGTACTTCGCCTTTTGGGAAAGTTTTCGAAATTGTATAATTTCGAAAACTGATATTTTCGTAAACTTTGTGATTTTTCGAAAAACTTACAATTTTTTCGAAATCACTACTTTATCGAAAAACTACTTCAGTTTCGCAAACCTTAAAAGTTTCGAAATCTAAACTTTTCGACAACTTGAACAGTTTCGAAATCTTAAGTTTTCTCGATAAACCTAAGATTGTTTTTTTCGAAAACCTTGTTTCTCGAAAATCTGCCAAGTTTCGCAAACCCTATTATCGCAATCACCAGTTTCGCAATCTGAAGTTGTGCTAAGTTTCTCGATACTTGGTTCTTTCTACACTTTCTACAAGATCCATTTCTACACAAGTGTTCTAAGATGTCTCAACCACCTAATCATTACTTCCCTCATATTCAGCAACCTCATCACCAGCAGTCTCAGCAACCTCAGCATCAGCAGTATCAGCAACAACAATACCTTCCACACATAATGAATCAACAACCTCCTCAATACAATCCACTACATCATTACCTAATGATGCAACAACAGATCATTCCTCAACTACAACCAAATCAAGGACTACAACAAACCACTCAGTTTTCCTCCAAACAACCTCACTGGTTTGACAGAATGTGTGAAGTTATTACAACTCAACAATCCCGACATGAGGCAGGATCACTTGAAACACCTCCAATGCTAACGCCTGGAAATTATGTTCAATGGTCAAGTCGATTCTTAAGATTTCTTGAATTAAAGAAACCTCATGGGCAGTTCTTAAAGCAAGTGATACTTGAAGGACCATTTTAGTGGCCAACAAGATTTGAAGCTGGTGATCCAAATGCTGATCCTCCACGTCCTCCTGGTGATAGACCCCTTCCAGAAACTGCACTCACTGAAGAACAGAAACTACATCGTGAAGCTGATCAGTATGCAATGGCTTATATACTTCAAGGTATACCTAATCCGATCTATCGAAGTGTCGATGCTCAGAAAACAGCCAAAGCTATGTGGGAACACGTTCATCTCCTTATGGAAGGTACTCAATTGAACAAAGATGACATGGAATCCAAGCTTTACATGGAATACACTGACATCACAATTGAACCTGGAGAGTCACTTGAATCCTACTATCATCGTTTCACTAATGTGGTCAATGATCTGAAACGTCACAAAATCACAGTACCAAGGATCGCTGTGAACTCCAAATTTGTTGGTAGTCTTGGCCCTGATTGGCATAAATATGTGACATTTGTTCGTCAAACGAAGAATCTTCATGATGCTCCATATGGCTTGTTGTATGATTTTCTGAAACACCATGAACCTGAAGTGGAAAAAGATAGAGCACTACGAGGAGGATACACACCAACATCAACACCAAATTCTTTGGCTCTCGTAGCTCAATCTCCCTATGCTCCACCACCAATGTCAAATCATGCATATGTTCAAGAGCAGAACTACTTCAGTTATCCACAATCTTCCACCTCGAACCAAATGATCCCTTATGATTCATCTCCACAAGATTCTTCTACTCAACTTGTTCCGTCAAACAACAATGATGTTGTGTACTACTCCAACTCTAATGATGATGACGATGATGACTTTCATACGTTGAATCAGGGACTTGCTCTTATTGCTCGTGCTTTCAGCAAATTCTCCAACAAAACAAACAACCGTCAACGTTCATCCTCTAACACAAGGAATCAAGCTGTTGTTAATGATGGAAGAGTGGAAATTCAGAATCGTAGCTATGGTCGATCTGGTTCAGGAAGCTCTTCAGGAAATTATGGGAATGGTCAGAGGTTTAGTAACAATACGGGGTTCAGGAACAACTCAGGCTCTTCTCAACAACGGTCTGACTCAATTGCAACAAGGAACTCCAACTCAGGGAATGCAGTTTGGTGCTACAATTGTAATGAACAAGGTCATATAGCAACAGCATGTCCCAAACCGAGAACTCGGGGTAGTAAGTTTCACAAGCAGGCATTACTAATGGCTCTTCAAGATGAAAAAGATGGACATTTCCCTGAACAGGATAACAACTTCATGGCAAATGTGAACAACGATGATGATATGGAAGATCTGGAAGCCAATGCTGCTGTGATGCTTATGGCCAACATGCAGGAACTTAAGCTCAATGATTCAGGTCCAGTGTATGACACTGACGGCTTGTCTCAGGTACATGACCTCAATGAATGCTTTATTAATGAAATAGTCTCACCTTCTGCCTCTGAATCAGATATGGCGCAAGTTGTTCCATCTATATCATCTTCATCCTCTCAAAAAGATGAACAAATAAGCACAGTTGTCATATTTGATGATGACACAGTTGTTTCATTTGATGATCCAATTGAGAATGATAAACATGATAATTTAGAACAACACGAACCATCATTTGATCCAGACCCTGACCTCATAATGTTATCTAAACAACTGAATGCTCAGCAATTGCTAATTGCAAAGTGCAACGAGAAAAACAAAGTTTTAAAAGAAACTAATGCAGCACTTGCAAGAGATATTGAGTGTTATAAAATCCAGCTTTCTAATCAGGAAGAAAAGATTAAACATGCTAAAAGTTTTGAAAAAGCTTTTCAAGATTCTTACAACAAAGAACAAGATCTTCAACGCAAAATGCAAGATTTAATTGAGTCAAATGGAAAGTTAATTTCGAAACTTGAAAGCGAAAAGTGTGAATTAAAAACACAAGTTGAACGTCTTCAAAGAGACCTTTCAAAAACTGAAACAGAATTGTCAAGTTGTAAAAAGGATTTTTGTGAACATAAAATACGGAAAAGGAAGTATATCGACGACTTACTCGGCGATATTGTTGATCTTGAACAACAACTCAAAGAATTTCGTAACGTTGTTTACAAACACGGGAACTCAGTCACAACAATTCAGAAATTTACTTTAAAACCGAGACCCGATAAACGATTTGCACTTGGTGATTACAATTCAATGTTTCTTCACACGGCATTCAAAGATATTCCAAAAATTTACAGTATGGATTATTTGATGGATAATACAATTGTGCGTGCTGTTGTTTTTGATACTGAGGAAGAAGAAGAACTTGAAGAAGAAAGTCGGTCAAAAATGAGTAATGTTCAATATTCGACACCATATGACTATTCAAAAAATCCAATTAAGTTTGTTACTCAAAAAGATTTACCGGCAAAATCATGGTTTATCGAAGAGTCATATGTTTCATCTCACAATGCGGCTCCTGTCCAAACTGTAGCACAAATTAATGGTCTTTTACCATCATCCGGTGAAATTTCACCATTACCAAAAACGTGTCGTGTCTTAAATTATTTCAAAACTTTTATGGAAGACATCGAAATTTTGGAGGAAACAATTTAACGTAATTCTGAAATTAAAATTGAAACTTTTCAATCCGCTTACGAGCGAGAAAAGAGAGATATTTTTCAAAAACAAATGAACCCAATTGTTCAACACCTCCGTCTTTGTGCTACACGTTGGGATCAGGAACTTCAAAAGGAGGTCAAAAATATGATAAACGTTTTCAATGCAACTGAAAATGACATTTTGGTTCAAAAGCAAAGAAATAGAGTTTTAAAAAATGATGCTGATCGACTTTTGGAACAAGTTCTCAATGCTGATATAATGTCTGTTATCATGAATGATCTTTATAATTCTGGTACTTCTATGCTTAAGCATGATCATTGTGTTGATAATAGTTTGTTGAATGAGGAAATTGAGACACTCAAACAGGAAAATGATAAGTTGAGAATTAAAAATGATGATGTGATAAAACAATTTTCAAAAGAAATTTGTCAACTCAATCAAAGGCTTGAATGGTGTCAAGCTAAAAGTCTTGAAAGGGAATTGAAGTTTCAAAGTCAAAATGTTTCAAACTCTTGTCAGATTTGCAAAAACAACGAGTCTTTAAAAGGTCGATGTTTCCAATACGAGAAAGAAATTGCAGATTTAAAAATTGAAAACGCCGAATGGCAACAAAACCGCGACGACATCAAATATTGCAATGGTCTACTTGAGTCTGAAATTCAGGACAAAAATCACATCATCATTGATTTGAAAGAGAAAGTTAAGCTACTTCAAAAAGGAAAAATGGTTGACACCACGGTGATAGCATCAGGGATGTATCAATTAAACAAAACTGATAAAGGAAAGGTTGTTCAAAATTCTAATGTTGATAATTCCACTTCTACAGGACTAGTCTCCACTACTAGCGTTAGCAGACCCAAGCGAAAAAGTAAAAAGAAGAATAGGATCTTGCAACGTAAGAGAGGACACCTAGAAGCTCAGGAAGTAGAAGACCAACTTAGGACTTTGAATAAAACTCATGTTGCATCAGATTTAGATTCTAATCTGGCAAATTGTAATCAAAATCTAAATGTAACGAATGATGAACCTTTGAATGTTTTGAATATTAATGCATCTTGTGTGTTTTGTCATAAAAGCGTATCATCTGGTGATCATACAAAATGTTTAGCTAATTCTCTTCTAAATCGTCATAAGAAACGTAGGACACGCATTCCTTCTAGGCCCACTAATGCCTCTAAGTCTAACTTAGGAAAGCCGTCTTCTACGGTTTCTAATGAAGCTGAAGTTACCCCCATAGGTACCGAGAACAAATCTAGGAATGAGCCAACGACTAGTGCATTTAACATTAAGAAAGCAAAAACTAGTTGGAATTGGCAATGTTGGTTACAACACAAACCAGACTTTAAATGGAATCCTAAATTGTTGAATACATGTGTTACTAACCAACAGGAACCCGCATTGTCTTTGGGTTCCACCCTTACTTCTGTTCCACCCGTGTCTTCTTCTGGTGATGCAGGTGGTACAGATTGTTCTCTGGATTGTTGATAGCGGATGCACCCGACATATGACAGGCAATCTCAAACTATTACACAACTTTGTCTCAAAGTTTATTGGTACTGTCAGATTCGGGAATGATCATTACGCTCTAATCATGGGATATGGTGACTATATCAGCGGGAACATCGAAATCAGCCGTGTTTACTATGTGGAAGGCCTTGGACACAACCTTTTCTCTGTTGGTCAATTCTGTGATGGGATCTAGAAGTTGCATTTCGTGAGAAAACTTGCTTTGTTCGTGACTTACATGGAAACGATCTTATGTCTGGCTCACGTGGTTCCAATCTTTATACTATTTTTATGTCAGATATGATTGCAACATCTCCGATATGTCTTCTCTCCAAAGCAGAGTCAACTAAATCTTGGTTATGGCACAAACGTCTTTCGCACTTGAATTTCAGAACCATGACTGACCTTGCTCGTTATAAACTTGTCGATGGATTTCCAAGATTCCGTTTTACCAAAGATCACTTATGTCCAGCCTGTGAACAAGGAAAAAGTACTCGAGCTCATTTTCCTTCAAAACCTGAGCAAAGTACGAATCATGTTTTACAACTGCTTCATATGGATTTGTGTGGACCGATGTGTGTTCAAAGTATCAACGGTAAACGCTACATACTCGTAATTGTAGATGACTTCTCCAGATGGACTTGGGTTTATTTCTTACGAAGTAAAGATCAGGCTCCTTCAATGATCATCACCTTTCTCACTAAAATTCAAGTTCAGCTACGCAACACGGTACGAATCGTCAGAACTGACAATGGAACCGAATTCAAAAATCAGACACTTAGGTCTTATTATGAGAAAGTGGGAATTGAACATCAAACATCTATTCCTAGAAGCCCAGAACAGAATGGTGTGGTTGAAAGACGCAACAGGACGTTAGTGGAAGCTGCTAGAACTATGTTGATTAATGCTCAATTACCAGATTACTTGTGGGCAGAAGCTGTTTCAACCGCATGTTATACTCAAAACCGTTGCATGATCACAAAACGCCATCGCAAAACACCATATCAAATTGTTCACAAAAGGAAACCGAACATCGATTACTTTCATGTATTTGGAGCACTTTGCTATCCGAAAAATGATCGTGATGATTTAGGTAAACTCAAAGCTAAGGCTGACATTGGAGTGTTCGTTGGATATTGTGAAAATTCCAAAGGTTTTCGGATATGGAATCGTCGAACAAGAGAAATTCAAGAAACAATTCACGCTAATTTTGATGAACTCACACAAATGGCTTCTGAGCAACACAGCTTAGGACCCGAATTCAACCGTCTTAACTCTCCGGCATCTTCAGCTGAACCATTGCCACTTAACCGCAAAGAATTAGAAACTTTGTTTGCTCCACTATTTGATGACACAATTGAATACCGTCCTACCGAGGTCTCACCTAACTCCGCTGCTCAACCTGATAACATTCCAGTACCAGACTCACCTCAACAAACTTCTACAAGTGTTGAGAGAGACGGTCCTCCAATTGTATCACCATCTACAGCAGAACAAACTGGTTCTACTTCCCTCCATCCAGCTGAAGATCCCACACTACAATCAGTTCCACAACCCGCAGAGCATGATCCTGATGCATTCTTTAATCCGTTTGCACCAGCTACTACAGTTCCTGATAGAGCTGAGTCGTCAACACGCAACTTGGATCCTGCCAACATGCGAGATACGTATCAACTACACCCTTCAACACATAAATGGACTCGTGATCATCCACTAGTTCATATTATTGGCCATCCAGATGCACCTGTTATGACAAGACAACGACTTCACACAGATGGAGAAACTTGTATCTATGCACTCACAGTTTGTCACGAAGAACCGAAGAACATTAAAGATGCAATGACTTATGACAACTGTATTGAATCTATGCAAGAGGAATTTCAACAATTCATAAGACTTGAAGTCTGGGAATTAGTTGAAAGACCTGACGGAGTCTTTGTCATTGGGCTAAAATGGATTTGGAAGAATAAGCTTGATGCAGAAGGGACAGTCATCCGCAACAAATCACGTCTGGTAGCGAAAGGATACTCTCAACTTGAAGGTCTAGACTTTGCTGAATCCTTTGCTCCAGTGGCACGACATGAAGCTGTTCGGATCTTTTTGGCTTATGCTGCTCATAGGAATATGGTGGTTTACCAAATGGATGTGAAAACAGCATTTCTTAATGGAGAACTCCGTGAAGAAGTTTATGTCAGTCAACCTGAAGGCTTCGTTGATCCTGAGCGTCCCAATCACGTTTACAGACTCAAAAAGGCACTCTACGGACTCAAGCAAGCCCCACGGGCGTGGTATGACAAACTGTCTACTTTCTTATTGGCCAATAAATTTTCTAAAGGATCGGTGGATCCAACACTGTTTACAAAAACCTACGGGGAGGACTTACTTGTTGTTCAAATATATGTCGATGACATCATTTTTGCCTCAACAAAACGAAGTTACTCTAATGATTTTGCAAAATTAATGAAAGATAATTTTGAAATGTCCATGATGGGTGAACTTACGTTCTTTCTAGGATTACAAGTTCATCAATCACCCCGTGGTATTTTTATAAATCAGTCCAAATATGCTCTCGAAATTCTTAAGAAACATGGAATGATGTCTTGTGATACTTTTAATACACCAATGGGCTATACCACAAAACTAGATGCTGATTTACATGGGACTCCTGTTGACCCTACCAAATACCGAAGTATGATTGGGTCCCTCATGTATCTCACAGCTAGTAGACCTGATATAGTATTTGCTGTCTACATGTGCTCCCGCTATCAGTCTAAACCAACTGAAAAACACCTCAGTGAGGTCAAAAGAATCCTTCGATACATAAAGGGAACCATTAACTTGGGAATCTGGTATCCGAAGGATTCTGGTTTTGAACTAATTGCTTTTTCAGATGCTGATCATGCAGGATGTTTAGACACACGCAAAAGTACATCTGGTGGATTACAATTTCTCGGAGACAAACTTGTGTCATGGCAATCTAAGAAGCAGGACTGCACGTCACTGTCATCTACAGAATCTGAATACGTAGCCATGTCTGCCTGTTGTGCTCAAGTCATCTGGATGAGATCACAACTCAAGGATTATGGCTACCTATTCAGCAAGATTCCAATCTACTGTGATTCCAAAAGTGCAATTGCTATCTCCTGCAACACAGTACATCATTGCAAATCCAAACACATCGATCTACGATATCATTTCATCAAAGAGCAGGTGGAAAGGGGTACAGTTGAACTTTATTTTGTTGGAACTGAGTACCAACTGGCGGACTTACTTACCAAATCTTTAGCACCATCAAGGTTTGCTAGTTTAGTTCACCAAATTGGTATGAGATGTTTGACTCCAGAGGATCTGGAAAAGTTTTCAAAATACAACTGATCGTCAAACATCATAACTATCTTTGTATAAAATTTTTTCTTTCTTAACTATAAACCAATCAAAAAGACAAAAAGATTTTTCATATTTCTTTTACTTAAAAAAAAAAAAAAAAAAAAAAATGCAAGTATATCGCTTCCATTCAACACCTTGTTTATACTTTACAAGTGTTAAGGGGGAGTCGCGCTTAAATCTTTTACCAATTTTAATTGGTATACTTGCATATTTCTCGTATTTTACGGTTCTTCAGAGTGTGTGGATGATTTCTTTTACATCACTTTGTCTCATTTGTTTTTATATCGTCATAAGTTAGGTTATCTTATGCATATCTCTATGGTACTTATGTTTTGCAACTTTAGGACACTAGTTTGGTTTATATGAAAGTTAAGGGACCTAAAGTGTTAAATACTTAAACTTTCAAAAACAAATAAACATACAAACCATACAAACAAAAATTCCCACAGATTCAAAACCTTAAACCTCTTAAACCCTTTCATCTAAACCAACAGCCCTCAATCATTCGTATCATCCAAGAACTTGATCATTAAATTGTAAGTTCCTATGTAATCACTAGGGCATAACAAACATAGGATCTTGGTTAATTGGTTTTTCAACAGTTAGATTTCATGTTTTCTTGATGTCGAGAACTAGGGTTAGGATTTCGAAAATTGCTCTTAACTTGTTGTGGTGTTTAATTCTTGATAGGGTTTAGTTGCTATGCTTGTTTCTAACACCTCTTTATCATTTATTTAAACATTCCATCATGTTTGCCTCAATCTTGAAATTGAAGGTTCGAGTCGAATTGGATTTATATGGTTCAATGCGTATTTGTTTGATTTTATTGGTGGGATATGTTTCTTTGGTCTCTTACATGGATATTAGATTTTGTTTTGTTGATATGCATCATTGTAACTTGTTTCTCGATAAGCTTGCACGCTTCATTCGTTATTAATTTCGAGATATATGTGTCTTATGTGTTGACTACTGTGTTATGTGTCATGATAAGCTTTATACAAGGAGTTGTGATATGCTAGACTTTGTGATACTCAGTTGTCTCAAATTCGTTGAGTTATCGAAAAACATGTTCTTGATTATTATCGAAATCTTTGTGTTTCTGCCTAAGTTACTTTTATCTATCTTGGTGACAGGCCAAAATCATTGGAAAAGTTATTTGTGAAGGAAATGTACGTGTAATCTCTTGAAAATTCGATTAGATTCTTGTACAAGAATGTTTTCGAGAAATCTGTAAAATATCGCAAACTTTCGAAAAATTATCGAGAAACTCATGTTCTCGATAAAAGTTGATCAACTCAATTTTTTTCGAAATCCTTCTTTGAGCTAAAACTTTTTGAAATCATCAGATTCTCGAAAGTTTTATCGAAAATTAATGTTTCTCGATAACTCAAATAATGTTTCTCGATAAAATAATGTTTTATCGAAAAATAATGTTTCTCGATAAAAGATCTCGATAAAAGTCAGTTCAGTGGAATTTTTTCGAGAAGTCAATTTCTCGATAAAGTTTCACTATTACATTTTGTCGAAATCTGTTTCAATGATATATTTTCGAAATCTTGTTTGGCATTATCTATGTTACCTTGTTGTGATTCATTATTGTTGTGTAATGTGATGTAATTGTGAATTGTGATTGTCATGTTGTGCTTATTTGCATGACACATTTGTGCTTAACTGTCTTAAGTAGATATCTGTATCCAAACTCTAAACTGTGCTAACACATAACAAATTTGGATGTTTGGTTTATGGTGATATTTTTCAGATTAACATGGCTGAACACAATGAGAACGTCGCTGAACTAACTCTTCCATTACTCACCTTGGATGACATCACTCCCGAGAACTACAATGTCACAATTGGTAACAACAATCCTCGAGTTGATTTCAACAAGTTGAATATCACAGAGAAATCATGCATGATTGTGAAAGATATCCTACTGGCACATCCTTGCAAAACACTGCTCACCTGCTCTACTTCAGTTCCACTGTTCTACCTTCATCAGTTCTGGCTTACTGCTCGGGCCAACTTGGATGATGAGTCTTTCACTGTTACATTGGATAGCAAAGAATACACTGTAGATCATGACATTCTTCGTACAGCCCTTCTCATGCCACAAACTGACAACGAATTTGCTCCAATACTACCTGACCTGGAACTTCTTGACTTCTTCATTGAATTAGGATATGAGGTTGATGATGATGAACCTCTAGTCAAGCTTTCCAAATTCAATGTCAAGTATATCCCTCAGCCTTGGAAGAACATTCTGTCTGTTGGTGGTAAGATCTATATCTGGAAGGAAAAGTGGTCATGAACATCCAAGGCTCGAACACCTGCAAACATTCTGGGGAATGGTGACTCTGACACCGATTGACTTTGCAGTTCCTATCATGAATGATATCGTCCACAGTATTCAGACTGAACGTGTGAAGACTATGATACCATTCACAAGATTTACCAAGCTTATCATAGAACATCTCTGCAAAAGTTCTCCAGAATTCATCAAAAGGATGGCTGATCCTAATGAGCCGAAGCACCTCTTCAAGGACGACTTCACCACCTCATTCATCAAATCGACCACTTCCTCAACCAAGATCAAAGGAATGAGGATTCCCGAATACCTTCTGAATGACAATATTAAGAAAAGGGCGAACTTCAAGTTGTATGATCTGGCTTACAAAGGGGAACAGGAAGAAGCCACAATAAAGACTCGTAGCAAAGGAGGTGTAAAGTCTGGGAGTACCACAAGCACCACTGCCTCACCACATACTAGATCTAAGGGTGCTCCTAAGTCTAAACCCAAGACTTCCACCAAACCTATACCTACATCCAAACCTAAACCTGCTACCAAGCCAAAGAAGAAGGCAACTCCTGAGTACTTTATTCGGGATGAACCTACTCCTCCACCTTCTGACACCGAGTCCGAGTTTGATACGGAATCTGATGAAGAAGAACCAGACTATGAACTAAGATACAGAGCACCTGATGAAGGATTTCCTGCAACAGAGATTGCCGTACAACAAAGTCTTGAAACTTATGAAGAAGAGACAAGGAAAAGAAAAGGAGTCACTATCAATGAGCCGAATGATGATGAAGACGAACCAATCGTTGAACCATTAGTCGATAAACGCAAACTGAAGAGTATAGTTGTCGACACTAGAGCTGAAGAAAAGCGGCTTAGGAAAGAACAGAGGAAAGCAAGTCTTGAAAGCCGACTTCTTCTTCACCAAAGGATCCGACTCCTCCCGCTTCTTCTTCAGACTCTCACAACGAGTCATCGTCCGAATCATCACCCGAGCACTCATCTCCCACACCTTCTGAAACCGCATCTAAACAGCATTCGATCAATGAACCAAAACAACCAGTTGATCTTCAGGAGCAAGTGAACAAACTCACCAACATGGTTACCAGTCTTACCAAACAAGTTGAGGAATTCCAGGAGTCAACGCAGCTGATCGACAAGTTCTTGAAATCTGATTACGAAGGATTTATCAGAACTGCAACACATGATTTTCTCACTGAAAATCTGGTTGAGATGATCACTCCTGAGGTAGCAAACCTTCTCAAACCAATCAATGACAACTTGGATCACAGAATTAGAAGTGTAATGAGGAAAATGATGTCTACTACACCATTCACGCTTCACACCGCAAAATCTTCTACTGTGGCTCCAACCGTCCAAGAATTGTCCTTCAATGATATGCTTGTCAAACTCTTCGACAGCATTGCCACCAAAACCACACAGACAGCTGAAGAAAAAGCCCTGTATGATGCTATGGTAGCTTACATGTCAAAAGAGTCATGCAAAGATGCTGCTGGAACCAGAAAACGGACAAGAAAAGATGACGATCCTGACCCAAACTCCAAAGGAAAGAAATCAAAGTCTGGAACAGGTCCCTCATCCTCTCTACAACCACAAAAGGACTCCACTCCTCCTGGAACTCAACAACAACCCTCAACTACTGGTAAAGGTCAAACCGAAGATGAAGAAATTTTCATGGAACACACTGATGACTTCCAAGATCAACATGACACCGATTACCGTGCTCCACCTACTCATGATTCTCATGCTGGTCCATCATCACCGTCCAAAGCCAAAGACAAAGATGCTACATCTAAGTCTAAGAAATCCAAGAAGAAAACACGTCATTCATGGCTCGACAATGATGACAATCCTCAGAATGATTGGCTGACAGAAATGGTCCAAGCTCAACCTCCTCTTGAAGAAGAAGAACCCCTTCCTGGTAACACTCTACAGTTTACCCAAGTCATTATGAAGGATCTTCACATCGACAAACTCACAAAGGAAGAGCTCAGAAGAATCAATAGGGATGCACAAGAATTCCTCAAGAAAAGATCTGGAAACAAAGTCGAATACGAGTACCATATGCAGAATATAGCTAGTGCAATGTCTGCTGACTTTGATTGGCTAAATCCAGAAGTGAATATCGATCTAAGTTCCAAGAATCATGAAAAACCTTACTTCACCGACTGGACCAAACCATTACCATTGAAAGGATTTCCAGACAAACCCAAGATACCTTACAGCTTCTTCTTCAACAAAGATCTTCGTAACATCCAGCTCACTCAGGAGACATCCAAGAAGAAATATGCTTCCTCACTCACAATCTCAGTACCAGCCGCTAGATACGAAATTCCAGCCATTGAAGAAACCACTCGTATTTTCAGCAACTCCATCGTAGCTTATGACAGAGATGCTCTACACGGAATTCAACATTGGCCTGACCGTCGTCGTCTCGGTTATACCAGCAGATTAGGAGAAACATCATTGGAAAATGTGAAGCAGAAATCTAAGATCATCGCTATCTTGGAGATTCAACAGTCAAAACGGTTTAACTACTTATTCATGCGTGAAATTGTTGTTAAACGACAAGATGAAAAGAAGTACAAGTTCTCCGAAGCAGACTTTCCCAACCTTTATCTCAATGACATAGAAGATATGTATCTTGAAAAGGTTCAGAGTAGAATGCGCGGATTCGATAGAGACGTTCAGTACAACTTCATGGCATTGCTACTTCTTTACATCCGACGACTGATTGTTCAAGAAAGAGTGGAAGATCTTCAGCTTGGAGTGGAAAGTTACCAACAAAAGATCAATTTGACAAAGCCACAATTCTACTTTGATGGTCTCTATGAAACACCACAGTTTACTCTCATCCAAGAACCGTTTGGTTTAACCTACATCAACAGCAAAAAACTACAAAGCTTCATGAGGTTCGATGAAGTACACAAATTCTATGATGTTACACTCAAATCAGTTCGTGATGGGCTTTTCAAAAGGCTGAATGATGATCGCCGTAAGATAGCTAAGGGGGAACAACCTAGATGGAAATCCAGCTCCAGAAGACAAGTTCGTAACTTTGTCTTAAAGATTGAAGAAAGGTTATTTCGACGGGAACAAATCAGACGTCTGGAAAGCTACATTGGTGTCAGACCTTCGTTTCCTATCAGACTCTTCGAAAGACCAGAACCTAAGTTCACTAACTTCGATGCTCCACTTCCGGACGAAGAATAACTTGATACATTTGGTTATATTTTTCATTATCAATTAGTTCATTTGATTGAATCATTTTTTCCATTATGGTTTGTGCACACATTACAGTGTACAACCCGTACTTGTAATTAAAGGACCCTGAGGTACGCTTCAGTGCCTCAATCCTAAACATAAGGAGCGAAGGCTTCTTACTTTTGAGTAGAATTAATCAAACATTTATGATTTTTCATAATTTTGCTCAAAAGGACAAGTATTTCACCTCAATAAGACCTAATCACTTGTTGAGGGGGAGCACTTGTCAAAATCATAATACTTTGCTCTAAATCAAAAGTTCTTGGTGAATCTCCCCGTAAGACTCAAAAGGCATATTTTAATCTAAAAAGTTTGTCAAAAACACCATTTTATATGCTATTTTTGAGGGGGAGAAAATGAAAAGGTGATTAAAATATACGAAGTCAAAGCTTTAAGTTGTTTCATGTGCGAGCTAGACTCAGTATTGACCCAGGAATTGACGAGATAATACAAGTTAGTAACCTCGAAAGGACTTATCCTCGACGGGTAATAACATCAAGTTAAGTTACTAGAGCTAGTTGTCACCTAAAAGCTGACAATGTATCTCTTTAACTAGCCACGTAAGCGTGTCTCGAAAAGGATATGTCTGAGTAGAAATGTACCGTCTCGAGAAACTTTCTGTGAACTTGATCAGGCCGGGTAATAACTTCAAGCTAGTTTAACTAGTGATGTAAGCGTGTCTCGAATCGGTCTTGTTCACGGAGAATGGATCAATTCAAAAGTACTTGCTCCTCCCGCATGTGCAAATTTATTAAACACTTATGAGCACATGTGCAGGGGGAGCCCTTCAAAAGTGTACACAAAACTCTCAAAGTGTTAACCAAAATATTTGATTATCACAAACACTTTGAGAGATTTTCAATCTAAGGTTTCTTGACTACTGTCGGAGTTATAAGGTGATTAAGATAGGAATATCCGTCTCATGATCCGCCAGAGCCGGAGGGATCTACCCAAGGACATCTCCCATAGTTAGAATTAGAAGTCCTTAGGTATGATACGGAAAAAAAAATGAGAAAAGAATGAAAGGGAAAGAAGGAGTTGAAGAATTAAAAATAAAAGTAAAGAAAAGGGTGAAAAGAAATAGCCCTCCTTATGATTCAACCTTAGGGCAGACACCGGGTTCAATACGTATGCTACTGGATGTTGCAAAAGACAACACCGGTATTGAAGATTAAGCCGTCATGGACCGAGTGACGCAATGCACTAAACCTTCTTAACCACTCAAGTTCTCTTAAAAGAGCTTGTTTCATTCTCACGGGGATCCCGCGTAACCTATCGACCTATCTCTTAGAGACGGTTGATATTGAAACAGGAAGACACCTCCCCAGTCTCCGCATAGGAAACCTAAGTGTGCACTTATAGAGTCTAGAGCCATGAGATACATCAAAGATCTCTTAGGAACACTTAGTATTTCTGCAACTGGTGTTCTACATCAATGGGCATCAGTTGTAAACTATCGAGTCCTTCGCAGATCTTAGCAATCTGCCGAGAACGTTTATGAGAGGATTACGTAAGTACTTCTCAATGATTGAACGGAAATCCTGCCAGGGTCAACATCAAACAGCCCTGACAGCAGGTCACTTCGGTAACCCCACAAGGGTTACGCTTAGTGTTTGCGGTGGTTCCATTACGGTCTACAGTCGTGGAGTGATCCCCAGCGACTCACCCAGTCATTGAGCTACCTAGTAGGTCTCGTAAGCTCCTTCGGGAGTATCTGATATGGGAACGGCCTGGATAAGGATTAGAAGGAGTCTTCACAATATGCTGTTGATGAGCTCTAATTCCTTATCCGTCAGTACCAGTTGTTTTATTGCTAACTGTTTACTTGCAGGTACCTCACTTCCATGATGGTAGATACCAACATGCTCATACGTACATCTTGAAGTCAAAGAAAGCTCCTCCAAAGATCTTAGCAACACAAAGTTCAAAGAAAGATTCTACACCATTAAGGAATCTACAAAGTATAAAGACAAAGATCTCAAAGTATGAAAAGGAACTTCTTGTATGTGAAAGTCTAAGTCCAAAGATGTATGAGTATGTTGGAATGGCGGACAACCACCACAGACGCAGGAGTGACGAATGGCAGATTACTTCATAACATAATCACTACAACATCATCAAAGAACAAAGACAAAGAGCAAAGTATATCCATCATTATTCTAATCATTTCATAAGACGTCTAAAGCTATGAAAGTCAAAGATTAAGACGAAGACGTCAAGCAACCATGATGACCGACCCTTAGGGGGAGATTGTTGGAACCAAAGTTTTACTATTTTATCAAGTCTCGGTCATTTGTAATAATAGGTTGCTTAAGTTATTATTTTCTTACACTTATGTAATGTTACAAGTTTACTAGACTTAAGATATGTGGCCCATGGGCTTGAAAGCCCACACGATTTGGAGAAATGAAGGAGAGGGAGTGTTGCCCTAGCTCCTTCCCTATATATAGTATGCTTAGGTCTATGTAATACTTGGTTGGTTATTTGAAAACATTAAGGAAACTCTTGCATTTCATTTTCTCAAATTTCTCATAATCATCCCACTCTCATTCTCATCTCATTTCTTACATAATCATACTTGTGTTTACATAATGGTGACCTAACAATCTCCAAACTGCCTCGCATTAATGGAAATAAAGACACGCGGTTGGGGGATCTTATAAATAAAGACTAATTATCCCCAAATCTCTCCACTTCAAATCAAATCCCTAATTAGCATATCTTCAGTCAACAATACATCCATGGCTTCTAATCAATCCATCATCAACCTTTCTTCTGAATCTTCTGACACATCTGACTCACTAACATCTCCACCACCACTCAGAATGCCAACACTTCCCCGTGGTCTGACAAAAGAACAAGCCAAGAAGAAGAAACATGATGTACCGGCACCAAGTTCATCATCATCTGAAGATCTTCCACCATATCCCTCTGAGATTGATGATCCTGAGTACCAGAGAGAGATGGAGAGAAAGTGGAATGAGTTGGAGAGGGAAAACAAAGTTCCCAATCCTGAGGAGTCTCTTATCTTCTTCACTTCTTCTTCTGATGAAGAAGATGATGATAATGATGCACTTTACAACCCTACAACCCCTGAGAAACCTCAGTCATCTCGTCCAAGAAAAAGAAAAGTGAATTCCCCATTGCCAAAGACCAGAAAGGTTGTGTTAGGTTTGCCCTATCCTCAGTGGCAAGGACTCTTCAAAATCAACAAGAAAGGCAAAGAGAAGACTGTGGAAGGCAAGGGCAAGGGCAAAGTAGAATAGGAACTTTGTTGTTAATCTTTTATTGTCACAATCTTGTATTGTACTTCTGAAGAATTAATAAAATTTGCCTTGTTTTATGATTACTTGTTTTAATTCTTCTGATTAGGATTCCCCTGAACAATTTGAACTTGACTAAGCCATCAGCAGGAACACACTTAACAACTAAATAACCAGTATCAGCAGCATGTTGGTCAAACCATTGACTTTCATCCAAAGAATCCAATTAAATGGACAACTTGCACACTTAGTAATTGCTACTGACTCAACTACCTCCCATTAACTTACATTAACTCCCAGTAAACCCAAATCAAGTCTTTAAAAGCAGTCTTCAAGTCATAATTAACTCACCATTCCACAAATAACATATCCCAAAGTCTTTCACACATTCACATCATAAAGCCATCCCCCAATGTCATTGACATCTCCTCTGATTCATCAGACTCTACCTTTGACATACCTCAAATACAAAGATCATACTACTACTTAAATGAAGGTCCTTCAGAGTTATGTCCATCTCCAACCTCATCAAAAGAAACCACTGAGGCTGAGGAGACACCAGCTCCTCTAGCTATGGTTTTACCTAATTTTACCCTTGTTATTGCATTCTTAACAAGTGAAATGGAAAGAGTCTATGCAGATATGAGAAGAATCTCTGTCCCTGAAGAGCCACAGTCCTCAAGTAGAAAGAAGGGTCCATTGAAGGTGGTGCTTGGTCTTGCAGCTCCCAAACTCTGGAACAAGGACATGCAATCCAGAGGAATCCACAAGAAAATGCCAGACCCAAAGGACTTGGGTAAAGGGAAGAGGAAGATGGATTAGGTTGTTGCTTGGAGATGTGATGGTTAGATGGTGGTTGGTTGTTGTTGAATGATGTATTTTGTGTTCCTTCTAATAACAGATCTTTGTAATGGTTGTACCAAACTTTCCACTAAAGAATAATATTTTACTTTAATGTCTTTACATCTAATGCCACTGAATGTAGATCTTTGAACATCAGCAGAAACATGACCTGAAACCAGAGATTCACACAGAACACAAAAAACACAACAAAAACATGATAATATACAAGATTAATAATAACCTGCAAAACAAAGTTAGTAAACTTAATTCTAGAAAACATAATAATCTATTATAAATACAATATGTACAATCCTCCCTTGAGGCATATGCCTCCCCTGAGGCTTATGCCTCCCCTCAAACATAGCATTTAAGGGTTAACCATTCCAATGTTGACAACTAGGTGATTAAACCTAGGTCCATCAAAAGCTTTTGTTAACAAATCAGCCACATTATCATCAGTATGAATTTTAAGCACTTGAATTAAATGCTTCTCACTTGCATCTCTTATAAAATGGTGCCTAATTTCTATGTGTTTGGTTCTCTGATGAAAAACAGGATTTTTAACAATGGAAATAGTACTCTGATTATCAATGTAGATTTTAGTGTTCATAAAGTTAAACCCATAATCCAACATCTGATTTTGAATCCAAAGTACCTGACCACAGCAATTTGCAGCTGCAACATATTCTGCTTCAGTTGTAGAAGTAGCCACAATGGTTTGTTTCTTGCACTGCCAAGAGATGAGTCTTCTTCCAAGAAATTGACAACCTCCTGTTGTGGATTTCCTATCCAAATTAGCTCCAGCATAATCACTGTCACTGTAAGCCTCAAACACAAATGGTGAATCCCTGGGGTACCAAAGGCCTAATTTGGGTTGGCCCTTAATGTACTTGAAGATTTTCTTCACAGCATTGAGATGAGAAGTTAGTGGAGTGACTTGATGCCTTGAACAAGCACTGACAGCAAAGGTAATGTCAGGCCTAGAAGCTGTGAGATACATGAGTGATCCAATCATGGACCTATAAAGATGAACATTCACAGCCTCATCTTGTTCATTTGGATTCTTAAGCTTGGGTGGTTCATATGGTGTGGTAGCAGTCCTCAAAAGTTCAAAGTCAAACTTTTTCAAAATATCTTTAACATATTTCTCTTGATGAATAAAGATCCCTTCAGGTTATTGTTTGACTTGCAGCCCTAAGAAAAAGGTTAACTCCCCCATTGCACTCATTTGAAATTCACCTTTCATCAAATCTTCAAATTCCCTGCACCATGCTTCCTTTGTGGATCCAAAGATGATGTCATCCACATAGACTTGTACTAGAATTATGTCCCTGGAGTTTTTCTTGATAAAGAGGGTCTTATCAATAGCTCCTCTTCTGTATCCATGCTCCAAAAGAAATGTAGACAATCTAGCATACCATGCTCTTGGTGCTTGGTGAAGTCCATAAAGTGCCTTGACAACTTTGTAAACCTTTTTAGGATGATGGGGGTCTTCAAATCCCTGTGGTTGAGTAACATAAACCTCTTCTTCTATTTTTCCATAGAGAAAGGCACTCTTGACATCCATCTGATAGACCTTAAACCACATATATGAGGCAAAGGCTAAAAATAGTCTAATGGCCTCAACCCGAGCAACAGGTGCAAAGACCTCAGTGTAGTCAATCCCTTCTTCTTGTCTGAAACCTTGTGCCACCAATCTTGCTTTATTTCTGAACACAATACCTCTGGCATCCCTCTTGCATTTTAATATCCACTTAGTCCCTATTGCAATTTTCCCTGCAGGCAGATCAACAAGTACCCAAACATTTTGATTCTTGAATTGTTGCATCTCTTCCTGCATAGCTTCAACCCAACTAGGCTCACTCAAAGCCTGTTTAATGCTTGTGGGTTCAACTTGACACAAGAAACAAGCAAATAAACAATGCTTCTGATCTGTGTGGTTGTCTTTCTTCTGAGTGGATACATAAGTCAAAAATGTACATTGCCCAAACTTGGTATTCTTAATGGCACTTCTGGTGAGTACCATGGCATTTGGGTCACCAAGTATATTATCTTGTGGATGAATGGTGTTAATCCTTTTAGTTGTAACAGAATTAACATCAATGGAGGTATCAAGATTGGTTAAAGTAGGAGCAAAGTCTTCATCATAAGATGCTGATTGAAAAATGCCATCACTTTGCTCAACATTAGCAAGATCTGAGGGAGTAGGAAACCTGCCATAAGGTTCATCAAAACTTGTGGAAACATCAGTGGAAACATGAACTGCAGCAGAAATGCCTTCATCAGGATCTCCATCAGCAGAATCACCAGCTGCAGCAGCTGATACATCAGCAGAACTAGGTTTTCTGCTTTCTTCAACAGCAGCTTGTTTTAAGAGACCTTCAGTGTCTTTGACAAATTCAAGACCAAGTCTTTTAGCTTCCTCAGCAGCTGCATGTTCTTGTTTTTAGAGTCTAGCAAGATCTTCTACACAGGTTAAATTTTCCACATCATCAGCAGATTTGGCATCAGTGGCATCTTTGGTAGGAGGAGCTGCCATCTGGACTGGTAGAGTTGTTACAACAATAGTGGGTTCATCACCTTTTGAATCACTGTCTGAATCATCCTGTAGGGTACCTGCATTGTTAGAAGATGACACTTGTATACCTGCAGAGGGGTTAGTTTGGTGTCTAGCATAACCCAAATAATCTGTAAGATAATCAAGGTCAAAATACCATTCATGACCTTTGCCTTGAACATTAACATTATCCTCCAGAAATTTCAGGTTAAGAGTCTCTTCTATCTTCTTTGCAGCCAAATTATAGACCCTATATGCCTTGCTATGAGCTGAGTAACCAACAATATATCCTTCAGCAGCTTTAGCTTCAAATTTGCCTAGGTGATCACTTGTATTCAGAATGGTCACCTGACAACCAAAAGGTTTCAAGTGTTCAATGGTAGGCTTCTTCCTAGTCAATAGTTAATAGGGTGTCTTATTGTGAGGTCTTGTAATTAACACCCTATTTAACACATAACAAGCAGTACCAACTGCTTCAGTCCAAAATATAGTGGGAAGTTTAGAGTCAGCAAGCATTGATCTTGCAGCCTCTATAAGGGTTCTATTCTTCCTTTCAGCAACTCCATTCTGTTGAGGAGTCCTAGGAGTGCTATAATCTCTTTTAATACCCTTTAAGCCACAAAGTTCAATGAGATTAGCATTTTTGAACTCTGTCCCATTGTCACATCTAATACTTTTAATCTTCTTGTTAAGTTGATTTTCAGCTAGAGCCATAAATTCTTTGAGTGCCTGAAAGGTTTGATCTTTAGTCACTAAGAAAAATGTCCAACTGAATCTGCTGAAAGCATCAGTGATCACCAAACAGAAGTACTTATGATTAATACTCCTGATGGATGTAGGACCAAAGAGATGCATGTGAAGCAGCTGCAATGGTTCTGAGATTGTGCTCACAGTAGTAATGGCCTTATAAGAGGCTTTGTGTTGCTTTCCCTTGTTAAAAGCTACACAATTATGTTCATTGGTGAAGATCTTGGAAGGAAGTCCATGAACTAGTCCATCTTTAGCAAGTTTGTTGATGACCTTAAAGTTAACATGTGCCATCCTCCTATGCCATTTTGTAGATTCATCCAAGGATGCTTTAGCCACCAAGCATGTTAGATCACCTTCTGGCTTGACATCATTCAAGTCAAAGGTATAAAGATTATGGTTTCTTGGAGCCTTAAGTAATACAAGATTGTCATCAGGCATTTGGAAATCAGGTGAGAGAATGAAACAACCATCTTCAGTGAAAAGCACAGGAAGCTTTTTGTCACAAATTTGTGAGACTGAAAACAAATTGAATCCTTGAAGCTCCTTCACATAGTAGACATTCTCAAAATCCACCTTTGGAGTTTTGATGGTACCTTTGCCTGTGATCCTTCCTACTCCACTTCCAAACCTCACTATGCCACCATTGATTGGCACAAAGTCATGCAGCTTCTCTTCATTACCAGCCATGTTTCTTGAACAGCCACTATCAACAATACCTAAGTCTTTATTAAGAAGAGGATGTGCCTACAACAAAGAAAGTTAATATACAACAACAACAAGTATTAAGAGACTTAAGTCATGAAAGACTTGAGCCTGCCCTGTGGATCATTCTGATGAACCCAAGATGATGAGTGAGGTCCACAATTGTTCCTGGATTCCCTGTAGTTAAATGGTCTTTTATATATCCAAGAACAATCTGCTGAGGACATTTTAGCAGAATCCCAAGAACCCCTTCCTATACACATTTGGTCAGTATATTCATACCAATGATTAACACCATTAAATGGATTAGTTCCATATCTATTTCTATTGGTATGCACATATCTATTATTAAAAGCAGACCTATGAGAATTCTCATGCCAATCAGCAGGAGTGGAATACATTCTGCTGACATGATACTTAGCCTGTGGAGCTACTGAGGGTTTGGAACAAGTATCAGTCCACTTTTGTCTAGGTCTATTATTAACAACAGAAACACCCATCCTCTTTTCATGAAAATCACAATCCTTAATTAAATGCAACTTGCTACCACAAACAAAACACTTCTTTTTATTATAAGATTTATTAAATCCAAAAGATGTCTTCTTAAACATAGAATTATTCAAACAAACATCAGAAACAGAATTGTTTTATAAACACTGAAAGGAATTGTTTTCAAAAGAAGTAAATAACAAGTCTTCAAAAGAAGCTGGTTGAGAAAGAACTTCATCAGCAGCAACTTCAGAGTCCACAGACTTGTAAGATGACTTGTCAGAAATCTTTATTATGGACTTGGGTGAGTCTGACTTGGTCTTGGAATCACAGCTGGCATAACTAGAGGTTTCTGAGGTCTTGTCCCTGGAAGAACAAGAGACATATTTGTTAGAATCAGTACTAGATATACTTCTAGTGTCAGGGGAGTCATTGATCCTAATGCCAGTGGTTTCCTTTGATTCTGGTAAGTCAACCTTATGGGATGTGGGCCTAGGTGTTCCTAAGTTTGAAGGGTCATCAGACTTATTTGACAAGTCTTTAGACTTTTTGCCAAAGAGATGGTGTGAACCATCAAAGTCAGAGGTTTTGGTAGTGGGCATAAATACACCTCTTATAGGTCCTGGTACTGCATGCAAAGCTCCTTCTTTAACATAATTTGCTAAGCCTGCTTGTGTAGATTTACCCACATCATTCCTTGCTTCTAATCCAACATATTTTTTAAACCCTAAGCCTATCCCAGAGTTTATAGCTTGACTACCATATAAGCAACTAACTAATTTATCACCTGACATTAACCATTCTTTATGCCTAGTCACTTCTTTATCAAGTTTCTCATGCAAAATATTCTTCTCAGACTCAATTCTAGCCTTTTCTTTTTCAGAAAATTTTAATTCATTGCTAGCACATTCTAAATCTCTACTTAAAACTCTAATCTTTTCCTCATAAGCTAACTGATTCTGTTGATACCACACCTTTTGTTGTTCTAAGGTTTTAAAAGCTTCTTTATAAGTTACAGCTTCAATAAAACAAGCATTATATTTTGGTTGCATATCATCATAAGCTTCTTTTAGAGTAGTATATTTAGAATCACAATCACAAGCACAAGTAGATACCTGAGGAGAGATTCCCATGAGACCAAAGCTATCATCACAACTAGCCATGCAGGAGATTTGAGGAGAGCTGCTTGTAGCATCTTCATGCTCATTCCAATCCACACTTGTGTCTATAGCAGTGATCAAGGCCTTTGATTCTCCAGCTTCCACTTCTTTCTTCTTGTATGCTGAATACCTGGTACTGGATTCACCCCTTTTGGCTGTGCATTCTCTTGCAAAGTGACCAATTTCACCACAAGCATAACATTTTACCTTCCTTCTATCAAACCTAGCTGCATCTCTTCCTTCAACATTGAGCTTTTTACCAACCTTTTGCTCAAATCTTTTAACCTTGAGAGATAGCATAGCCATTTGCCACTTTCAGTCCAATTCTTCCAAAGCAAGTTCATCAATCTGCTCAAAGTCTTCATAAGCTATTTGTTGCTGTTTATCAACTTCAGCAACAAATGAGTGAAGTACATCTTCCATCACATTGCTAATCTTTGGATGAGTTATTGGATTAGCACTTGAAAAAGACAATGTGGTCATTGGAAGACTTTGGCTTGGTGTGGATTGACTTGAGTAAACCTGTGGTGTTGGGGATGGACTTGCATAGGTATGTGGCATGTAGTTTGAGTTAGAACTGACAAATGCAGATTGTGAAGGAGTTGCTGCATATGGAGAGAATCCCTTTATGTCACCTTCCAAAGCTCTGAGTTTGTTGTACAAGTCATTAAAGCTGAGGTAGTCCAAGCCACCTTTGGTTTTCAATGATATACTTACTTGAGACCATGAGGGAGGTAAAGCTCTTAAAAATCTGGAATTCACTTCTTCATTGTCAGGTTTGGCTAGAAGCTGATTCAATTGGCTCAGAATCTTCTGAAACCTGTCATAACCTTTGTGCAGACCTTCCTCTTCAGTGATCTTGAATTCTTGAAATTCTAGCTTCAACATACTCTTTCTCATCCTCTTTGATTCTTCATTCCCACCAAATCTGGTTTTTATAGCCCACCAGATTTCTTTTGGATCAGTCATGGAATGAAAATCTCCCATGTGGTCATCAGGGATTGCCTGCAGCAATATGGTTCTTGCTTTGTTCTCCCTTTGAATGGCAAGATTTTCTTCAGCAGAAACAGGTTCCAAAATAGTAACTTTGCCAGTAGCATCAACACTTTGCTTTTTAGGACGACAACCATTGAGTATAACATTCCAGAGGTTATAGTCAACACTTGCAATCCAGTTCTGCATCTTCATGGCCCAGATCTCATACTCATCCTTCCTAAGAAAAGGAAGTTTTGCATTGCTGTTGGAGAAGGCCACCTGTTGTAGTTGTTGAGTAAGAGAACCTGCTTCTGAGATAGCAACATCACCGCCTGGTTTGTCTCCCATTGGTACTGAATGAATAGTTATGTGATTGAGTTAAGATTACAGAGAGTATCTAGTGGCTCTGATACCACTTGTAGGGATCTATACCTTGATAGATCACGAGCCAATAGATCGTTAGCCAACTAATGTAATCATTAGCTAGACTAAGTTAGATAATCTCTGTGAATTTGTAATTATGCGGAATATAAAAACAAACGTATACTAAAACTTGATCCTCTATGGATCGATAAACTTTTACTAATGAAACTCGTACTAAAAACTTGTATCTATTACAATGACCTAGGGTTCCTTATATACTAGTGGAAACCCTAACCTTTCTTACAAGAAACGAATAATAATAAACCAATAAAAGATATTCTGCATATCTTGTCCTAAAATACATAAGTTATATCCACGGTTAAACTCTATCCGTAGGATCTCTATACGTCCGCAGGAACTAGTCATCAGCAGAAAGTCACTATGCCTTCCGCAGGAACCTGTCAGCAGTATCTGTCAGTAGTATCTTCAATAATTCCTTACAATTAAATAGGCTTTGAGTGAGCTTAGTTGGGTTGAAGCTATGCAGGAAGAGATGCAACAATTCAAGAATCAAGATGTTTGGGTACTTGTTGATCTGCCTGCAGGGAAAATTGCAATAGGGACCAAGTGGATATTAAAATTCAAGAGGGATGCCAGAGGTATTATGGTCAGAAATAAAGCAAGATTGGTGGCACAAGGTTTCAGACAAGAAGAAGGGATTGACTACACTGAGGTCTTTGCACCTGTTGCTAGGGTTGAGGCCATTAGACTGTTTTTAGCCTTTGCCTCATATATGGGGTTTAAGGTCTATCAGATGGATGTCAAGAGTGCCTTTCTCTATGGCAAAATAGAAGAAGAGGTTTATGTTACTCAACCACAGGGATTTGAAGACCCCCATCATCCTAAAAAGGTTTACAAAGTTGTAAAGGCACTTTATGGACTTCACCAAGCACCAAGAGCATGGTATGCTAGATTGTCTACATTTCTTTTGGAGCATGGATACAGAAGAGGAGCTATTGATAAGACCCTCTTTATCAAGAAAAACTCTAGGGACATAATTCTAGTACAGGTCTATGTGGATGACATCATCTTTGGATCCACAAAGGAAGCATGGTGCAGGGAATTTGAAGATTTGATGAAAGGTGAATTTCAAATGAGTGCAATGGGGGAGTTAACCTTTTTCTTAGGGCTGCAAGTCAAACAACAACCTGAAGGGATCTTTATTCATCAAGAGAAATATGTTAAAGATATTTTGAAAAAGTTTGACTTTGAACTTTTGAGGACTGCTACCACTCCATATGAACCACCCAAGCTTAAGAATCCAAATGAGCAAGATGAGGCTGTGAATGTTCATCTTTATAGGTCCATGATTGGATCACTCATGTATCTCACAGCTTCTAGGCCTGACATTACCTTTGCTGTCAGTGCTTGTTCAAGGCATCAAGTCACTCCACTGACTTCTCATCTCAATGTTGTGAAGAAAATCTTCAAGTACATTAAGGGCCAACCCAAATTAGGCCTTTGGTACCCCAGGGATTCACCATTTGTGTTGGAGGCTTACAGTGACAGTGATTATGCTGGAGCTAATTTGGATAGAAAATCCACAACAGGAGGTTGTCAATTTCTTGGAAGAAGACTCATCTCTTGGCAGTGCAAGAAACAAACCATTGTGGCTATTTCTACAACTGAAGCAGAATATGTTGCAGCTGCCAATTGCTGTGGTCAGGTACTTTGGATTCAAAATCTGATGTTGGATTATGGGTTTAACTTTATGAACACTAAAATCTACATTGATAATCAGAGTACTATTTCCATTGTTAAAAATCCTGTTTTTCATCAGAGAACCAAACACATAGAAATTAGGCACCATTTTATAAGAGATGCAAATGAGAAGCATCTAATTCAAGTGCTTAAAATTCATACTGATGATAATGTGGCTGATTTGTTAACAAAAGCTTTTGATGGACCTAGGTTTAATCACCTAGTTGTCAACATTGGGATGGTTAACCCTTAAATACTATGTTTGAGGGGAGGCATAAGCCTCAGGGGAGGCATATGCCTCAAGGGAGGATTGTACATGTTATATTTATAATAGATTATTATGTTTTCTAGAATTAAGTTTACTAACTTTGTTTTGCAGGTTATTACTAATCTTGTATATTATCATGTTTTTGTTGTGTTTTTTGTGTTCTGTGTGAATGTCTGGTTTCAGGTCATGTTTCTGCTGATGTTCAAAGATCTACATTCAGTGGCATTAGATGTAAAGACATTAAAGTAAAATATTATTCTTCAGTGGAAAGTTTGGTACAACCATTACAAAGATCTGTTATCAGAAGGAACACAAAATACATCATTCAACAACAACCAACCACCATCTAACCATCACATCTCCAAGCAACAACCTAATCCATCTTCCTCTTCCCTTTACCCGAGTCCTTTGGGTCTGGCATTTTCTTGTGGATTCCTCTGGATTGCATGTCCTTGTTCCAGAGTTTGGGAGCTGCAAGACCAATCACCACCTTCAATGGACCCTTCTTTCTACTTGAAGACTGTGGCTCTTCAGGGACAGAGATTCTTTTCATATCTGCACAGACTCTTTCCATTTCACTTGTTAAGAATGCAGTAACAGGGGTAAAATCACCAGAAAAGAAAACAATATTTATCTTCAATAAAAGAATGCAGTAACAGGGCCTAATATTGAGTAATGTTGATTATTCTATATTCAATAAAAGAAAACAATATTTATCTTCTTACTGAGAGCTCTGATACCAATTGTTGAAATTGTTTAAACCCATCTAGGATATAGCAATATTGATAATCACAGCGGAATAAAAACAAGAACACACTCAATATTACTTCAAGGTTTTCATTATTGAAATAAAAATAAACTACTACTACTATTAAACTACTACACGCTCTATGCGTTTGCTAGACTCTCATTGAAGAGACTATGAATTAATGAGATGCTAATAACCAACGCCCTGCCTCCCTTTATATAATAAAGAGGCTAGGGTTTACATAAAAACCTAGCTTACTAATCAAGCTAGCTAACTATTTTATATTTAGGTCCCTCTTGTTTCTTCTTTATTCATTCTTTATCGTGGTTTTGTAATCTTCAAATCTTGTAATTTCCCAACAGCTCATTCAACCGGGTTTTAGATTTTTCAAATAATTTTTCCTTGTTACTTAGCATACTCTTCATCGTCAAGCAAATTTAAGAAGAGCATCCGCGAAGCTAATATCGAAGTGTAAATCTTGAAAGATTTGAAAGAACATTTTCATTTGATTGTTAGCTTTTTTCGCAGAGCTTTTGAACGTTAAGTCTTGACGGTTTTGATGAGACGAAGAGTGTACCACTTCTAGAGGGTCATTTAAGCCCAAAGTCAAGATTATTTGATCAAATATTTCCCTAAACCTTTTATCATTTTAGGTACTTTTGAGAAGAAATCTGGAAAAGGAAGCATTTTAGACATTTTTGGGCTGAAAAATGTATCTGGAAAAGTGAAGAAAACGACAAAGTCTCAAATTCATGCTGAAAAATGTATCTATCGGCGTCAGGATTTGCTTATGCCGCCGTCACTTTTTGACAAAGAGGTGAATAATCATGTTACACGTGATGCGCCAGAGAGTTTTTAGAAGAATTATACATCACGGCGTCACCAAGGCCGTCAAGAGCAATTTGCATGGGACGGCCAAGATCAAGTTTACACATGACGGCGTCAGAATTGGATCTAGGCAATACGATGATAATTATGGCGGCGAGTTGACGGCGTCAGAACTCACTTTTGACGCCGTCAGACCCAATACTCTATACATAGTTTTTGATTTTTTTTTCATTGTGTGCAACTGATTGGCCCTAAACCGTCAACTTATATTGACCAAGGAATGGTCAACAAAGTCAAAGAGCCTAGAGTCAATCTCCGGGTATTATAAGGTATCACCAGGTCGTTAAATCCCGACAAGGTGTTAACTGTAACTGAGCGTGCTTTGTGATCGGGTGATTATTCACGGAAAAGGGATGTTATGAGAATTGTTTGGAAATGATTAACAGAAATAGCTTAAGAAAGCTATGTGATTGATTTCGGGAATTAAGATTAAGAAGATGTGATCTAAAACCTAAAAACGTACGTTTTAATAAAAAAACGTACACTGAAAAACGTGAAGGAAAGTACAACTGATGAACAGAAAGGGCTATGAGTGTGAAATTTTTATTTTTACAATCCTAATAAAGAAAGAAAATTTTTAGAAAAAGAAAAATTATTTTTACACTATTTAATTATTAATTATTAATTAATTACTAATTACTTATTATTTAACTAATTATATTAATTTAAATTATTACAAATTACTAAAAAGACTTAGATAATTAAGAAGATTTTTATAAATCTAATTAACCATCACAGGAATCCTAAAAAATATAAAAAGTTGATTTTATGTATTTTTAAACTAATTTACTAATTATTATTCTAATTATTTATTAATTACCAATTAAACTATTTATATTATAAAAAATAGAAAATGAACAGTAAAAATTCTAGAAAAATTTTTAAAAATGTTTTAACTTATATAAAAGCTATAAAAATTATAAAAATTAGGTATTACTTAATAAAATCTAATTATGCTAATTAATTCTTAATTATTATTTAATAACTAATTAAACTAAAATTAATTCTAAAAACCACTAAAAGACAAAAGAAAAATCTGGAAAAAATTATAAAATTACTTTAATATAAAAGAGATTTAACAAAAATATAAAAATGCTAAAGTGCTTATAAATAAGCTAAAAAGAAAATTAAAAAGATAATTTCTATTAAATAGAAGCTATCACTATAATTAAAATTGGTTTTTTGAGTTTTTTCTTTTTCCAAACTAATTTACTACTAAAAACTAAAAACTTTTACAAAGACATTTTTTATGGAGCTCAGAAATAAACACTTTGAGTGCTTATTTGTTCAACAGTTGACTTTGGTTGACTGAGAAGAGAAATAAGCACAAATGGACTTATGTGGGGTCTACAATGGTTAAAACTTGTTCACTTAAGTCATTTGGACAGATTTAAGCTAATATCACTCAAATAAGACAACTGAATAAGCTGAAAATCCACAATAAGCACTTGCTTATTTTGGTTCTGAGACAGAAAAGGGGACAACCTTTTGAGGTAATTCCAAGTGGGGTCCACTGAGTCCAAGGTCAAACTAATGGTCAAATTGTGAAGCCTACTAGGAGGGGGTTGATTGAACCTAAATTGGGTCAGTGGGACCCACTGGAGTGGCCACAATGAGCCACCAAAGTGGTGGTGGTGACTGGGTCAGCTGATGCACAGGGCAAAGCTTTGCCCTGCAAGTGACTTTGAGGGGCAATAAGGTCTTTAAGAAAAATTCACAAAAATGCAACAATGGTGGAAATCAATAGTTCTACTGGTAGACTACACTTCCAACAATTTTCAAAGCCTAGAATCAAGCACAAAAATCTAGATAAATCATGCCATTTTTGGGATTTCTGCAAAATGCAACTTTTGACTTTTTCAAAAAACTTAAGTATTTGACTTTTATGAACTTTGGTTGCTTCTAATGATTTGAAAACATGTTACTAGGCTAGAAGAAGATTGATTTTAGGTGAAACCAAACCTTATGCTAAGTTGTGAAGGAATTTGGACTTAAAATCCCACACAGTTAACTGTGTGGGTGAGATTGCTTGTGATTTTGACTTTGGCTGTTTTTGTGACCAAGAAAATGGTTACCCTGAGCTTATATCACCCCAAGTAACTCAATGATACCAATAGTTGTACTATGAATCAACTACAACACCACAGACAAACTAAAACCAAACACCCCTTTAACAGATTTGCTAAAGAGATTTTCAAGCCAAAACTCTACTAATCCTAAACTACTGAATCACAGGAACAAATATCAACATATTAAGCTAAAATACACAGATAAACAACAACAAAAACAAAAATTATCCAAAATTACTAAGATTCAAATTAGACAGTCAAATGAGAAATTTATAGAACAATTAATTTTAACACTTAACCAACTGATTTAAATGAATATTAACTCCAATTTAAACCTAACAATAACACTTAATTCAGATTTGAACTAGAACAAGCAATGAAATGGTAAAAAGTTAAAATGGAGCAATATACTCACAAAGGGCTTCCTGCTTAAACCATAGAACCTATGAACCATGAACTATTCCTATGGGTTCCCATGAACCACTAATACCATTAGCATCCACCAATCCTGAGCTTCAAGCTTCTTCAACCTTTGATCACCAATTTTTTATTTTACTTTGATTTTTCTTTTTTTTTTCTTCTTTTTTTTGTATTTATTGATACTGAGTTTAGGAGGTTTGCACAAGCTTGTAAAGCTTCTAAAACTTTGTTTTCTGAGTTTACATGAGCTTATAAATAGCTTATACACACATTTGAACCTTAAATTCACAATTGAAATATTTGAATAGAACTTGAAAATTGAAACAAAGAATAAACTGAAAGCATCACTTTCATTTTCTTAAAAACTGAATACAAAGGTTACAATTAGATTTAAAAACAACTAAATTACATATTACACACTGCCAATGCTTATATTGAGCTACAATATATAACGAAATAAAAATAAGTCCTATCTTCTCCCACATGGCTCCTTTTTGATTTTTTTATGTCCCAGTGGTATCCTTGTTGACCCTTGACCAAATCCTATCCATCCAATTATGTTTTGAGCCATCCTAGCCGTTGATTGATGTTTTCCCGCCAAAAACACATGGGGCAATACTGAGTGGTATGGTTGGTGAGTATTAATTGTGGTGGTGGGGGTTGGTTAGGTTGGTGAGATGTATATATTATGGGGGGCTATGGGTGAAAAAGGTAAGAAGGGGGGGAACATGGAGCCTGGTTTTGCGTTTGTATGTTAGGGGGAAGAAGAAGGGTCAAAGGGTGTTTGACCCGCGTTGACTGTCTGACCCTGGGTGGTTTTTATTATAAAATGGGAGGTGGGCTGGGAGTGGATGGGCTTGGGAATGGTTTTGGGCTTGGGTAGTTTTTGGGTGGATTTGGTTTTGGTTTGTTATAATAAAAAAGGGTCCGGTTGGTTAAGTATAGCACAAGGACCAATTTTGTAATTTTGCAAAACCTTAGGGACTGAAAATGTGTATTTCCAAAATTGCTACCAAGGACCAACATGCCACAATTCCAAAGTCCAAGAATCATTTTTGCATTTTTCCACTTTTCAAAATTCCTAGGGACCTATTTTGCCATTTTTGAAATCTCAGGGACCAAACATGTAATTTTGGAATACTTATGACCCAAGTATAATATTTTGTGAAATTTGACTTTCAAAACCTTGGGTTGACTTTTCCTTTCAAAATAAATGCATAGGGACTATTTTTGACAAGTTTTGAAACTTGGGGGACTGAAACTGCCAATATTGCAAACTTTGATCATTTTTCATTTGTTTTTGCTCATTTTGCATTTAAAACACATAAAACACAATCCCTGGGATAATTTAATTATTTTGATAACTTTCTGATTGTTTTTGTATGTTTTGGCAGTTTAAATACAACAAAACTGATGAGTGTTTGAGCACTCATCAATCCCCCACACTAAACTATTGCTAGTCCCTAGCAATCTCTTTAGAAAACTTGATGGATTTGAAAACTCTTTACCAAAAGCCATCACTTCTGGAGTAGCCAGATGTATCGATTCAAGTAAGAACTATGGTTCATCTGATAACCATGTGATTTTTAGCAAACCACCAGCTTTCAACGGTTTTGATTAGTCTTTACCAAGAGTCGTTTGCTCCTGGACTAGCCAACTCTTGATGGACCTAGTCAACATCTTGGTGAGCTGATTACTAATTATGGATTTTCCACTGCCTTTACCACAAGCCATATTCTTGCGGGCTAGCCAACTCATTTACTTTATGGGATATGGCGAGTTGATTTACCATACAATTTTGGGCAAATTGCAAGCCGTTAACAGATTTGAGTTATCTTTACCAAGAGCCGTTTGCTCCTGGATTAGCCAATCCCTTTGTCGGTTAGACATGGCGGACTGATTACCACAAAAAATTTGAAATAAAGTGAAAAAATTTTGAAAATTTTGGCCAAAAACGGGGGTACTAGAAGATATATTTTGATAAAATTCGCTAGAATTTCCCCCCCACACTTAGAAATGAATATTGTCCTCAATATTCAAAGTCCCGGCTATTATGACGACTCTTTGAACGGAAAAAACCAATATTCGAATCTAACTGTGGAAATACCATATTTCACTTTATTTCTATATATACACATTTTTTTTTTGGAACTTATATACATTTTTCAAAGAGCGGGGGGTTGGCCATTCCCCCACACTAGGTGGTAGAAAGTAGAAAGAAATCAGAGATACGGGTGAAAACCCGTATTGTGCTATTGTTTTTGTTCATCGAGTCGCTAGCTTGACTCGATCCCCGAATTTAATTGTCCTTGGGGAAAGTTTGGAGATCCGGGACAACCATGGATGGTATGTCCTCTCCAAAGTAATGTTTTAACCGATGTCCATTCACTTTGAAATTTGGACCATCATTTTGAGATAATTCAACGGTGCCATAAGGATAAACTTTTGCAATAGTGAATGGACCAGTCCAGCGGGTTTTGAGCTTTCTCGAGAAGATCTTAAGTCTAGAGTTGAAAAGAAGGACTCGATCACCAACGTTAAAAATGCAGTTCTTGATTTTGGAGTCATGAATCTTCTTTGTCTTTTCTTTATAGATCAAAGAGTTCTCGTAAGCTTGATCACGAAGTTCGTTTAATTCATTTAGTTGAACTTTTCTATGATCACCCGCAGTTTTGAGGTCAAAATTGGCATGCTTGAGAGCCCAATAGGCTTTGTGCTCAAGCTCGATCGGAAGATGGCACACTTTCCCATACACAAGTTTGTAAGGCGTACACCCAATGGGTGTTTTGTAAGCTGTACGGAAAGCCCAAAGTGCATCATCTAATTTATCCGACCATGATGCACGATTTTCACCTACAGTTCTTTCTAAAATTCTTTTGATGCCCTGATTGGAAACTTCTACTTGTCCACTTGTTTGAGGGTGGTACGCAGTAGAAAGATGGTGAGTTACACCGTACTTTTGCATGACTTTGTCGAATTTGTCATTACAGAAGTGCGTACCACGATCACTAATAATAGCACGTGGAGTTCCGAATCGGGCAAAAAGAGCTTTTAGGAATTTCACAACTACTCAGGCATCATTTGTGGGTAAAGCTTTCGCTTTAACCCATTTTGACAAGTAGTCAATTGCCACGCGTATGTATTTGTTGCCATGAGAGGACGGAAATGGCCCCATAAAGTCGATGCCCCAGATGTCAAAAATTTCACAAACTTGAATTGCATTCTGAGGCATTTCATTCTTTTGTGAAATATTCCCGTGACGTTGACAAGCGTCACAGGACTTGACCAATTCTTGGGCATCCTTGTAGATTGTGGGCCAATAAAAGCCGGAATCAAACACCTTTTTGGCGGTGTAGTTGGGATTGTGGTGGCCCCCCGTGGGACCAGCATGGCAAGCCTTTAAAATTTCTGTGGCTTCCTGACCATACACACTGATGAGGCGAAAAATGATCTGTTTTTAGGGGGTCATTTAAGCCCGAATTCGAATTTATTTGATCAAATATTGCCCTAAATCGTTCCTTTTGTGATTTTAGGTACTTTGGGAGTGAAATCTGGAAAAGGAAGCAATTCGGACATTTTTGGAGCATAAAAGTGAAGAAAATGCCAAAGTCTTAATTTTCCATGCTGGGAACAGTAGGTGACGGCGTCAAGAGTAATTCTCTGACGGCGTCAAGAGCAGAAGTCCATGACGACCCAGTACAGATTTGACGGCGTCACGAAGGTAGGGCGTCAAGAGTAAAAAGTCATAACGGCCTGGAAATGATTAAGTCTTGACGGCGTCAAATGTAGATCAAGGCAGTCCGAGAATAGTTTTGGCGGTGAGGTGACGGCGTCACAATGTTGGTCTTGACGCCGTCAGACCCATTTTTCTATATATAGTTTTCTAATTTTCACATTAAAGGAGAGAAGTTTTGGAGAAACCCTAAGTACGATTTTGGTGCAACTTTTACAGGTTTTTCAAGGGTTCCAAACCCTTGATACCTTTCATTGTAATTAAGATAAGTATTCTTTTAATTCAATCAATATGTCTATGTGTTGGTTGTCTATATCTTGTTCTTATCTTAATTCCACCATGCTAGGCTAGATCTATCTTGTGTTTGCTTAGATCTAATGAAACCTAGATGTTAATTATGTGTTGATTACTTGTTTATTCTTGTCTTGGATGAATGATTTATATGTTAGGCTTAAGAAAAATGGCAGATCTCCAATTGGTAACATGCTTGAACGTCTTAAGAAACATGAACCGATGCGCACTAGGTCTTTATTGGTTGTATTTAATGCATGAGCCACTGTTTACAATCCCTATAGTTGTGCTGGGCATGGTATAGGAGGAGATAAGAGCTCATAGAATTGGGGAGTTATGTGTGCCACCCCATGAATGGTATTAAGGAATACGATCCGTCATCCATGCAATTATAACAAGTAATTAACGTGTAAAAGATGTCTAGGGAGTAGTGAAATCTAAGTAAACACATTTTCTCCACTTATTGCTCACAACTTTAGTATAATTTAGTTTATTTTTATTTCTAGTATTTTATTTTGATTGCATCTTAGTATTGGGTTAGTTGATTAGCAACTAATTCCGCCCAAATCCTTCAAACCCGAGATATTTACTTGCTTTCTAAAAAATATAAAAATACAAAAATAATCATCCCTCACCTTTAGAACTAGTATTTAGACTTTCTAATCCTAGCGACATTATTCCTAGCTGAACGATCAATCCCCCGGTACTTGTCACTATACTATACTACAACGATCAGGTACACTGCCTGGTGGGGGTTGTAAGCTTCTCAAGATCCCTTGAGAGGTAAAGCCTGGTGCGATTCCCACGTATCAAGTTTTTGGCGCCGCTGCCAGGGAATAGTTATTGTCTAGGTTAGAATTTCTTTTTATTAGGTCTACTTGCTAGATTCCTTTCTAGTAAGATTTTATTTTTTATTTTTAGGTTTCTTTAGTCTATCTATTTCTTTGTGCCTTTGTTCGTAACCACCCGACACCATGGACAACGGGAACATCTTTGAACCCGTCATCCCACCACAACAAAACCCACCATTAGAACCCCTTAGGCCCCGAACCTTAGGAGAGTATTCCCGACCTAGCCACCAAGGCTACCGAAACACCATTGAGCTCACCAGAGCCAATGTGACCCCCTTGCGATCCGACACCATCCGGTTGGTGCAAAGCGGATGTGCATTCCATGGACTTCATTCCGAAGATCCAAACCAACATCTTAAGGACTTCCTCAAAATCGTAGATTCCATAGACCTAGATGTTGCAACTAGAGAGACAACCCGATTACGCCTATTCCAATTCTCGCTACGGGATCAAGCTAGTCAATGGCTTGAGCGTTTACCCGCGGGATCCATCACCACATGGGATAATCTCGCCAATCGCTTCCTTACCCAATTCTTCTCGCCGGAAAAGACTGCAATACTTAGAAGGGACATTTTGATGTTTGAACAACAGCAGGGTGAAACTTTCTACAAGGCTTGGGCCCGTTTTAAGGATCTCCTCCACAAGGTCCCTCATCATGGTATAAACCTTTGGTTATTAGTCCAGATTTTCTATGACCATGTTGACTATCACACTAAGCGCACAATCGATAGGGCCGCGGGAGGTAAATTGCGTGATAAGAACGCCGAGGAGTCTTGGGCAATTATCGAAGAGCTCGCTGTTGATAATCATGAGATGTGGGAATTTAATCATATGATAAAAGCGGCCATCAATGCAGTCTCGACATCTGGAGGGACCACCGAAATCCCCGATTAACTCCTATGCAAACTCGAGGCAAAAGTTGACTATTTTGAGGAAAGGCAAAGGAGACCTTTAAGTCCTAGACGGGCTACTGTCAATTCTGTCTCAAAACCAACTTCGGCACCATTATCTGAGTCACCTTCTAGAGAAAATGTCGAGACCTTTCAAAACTATGCCCCACCTTGTTCCCCTCCCAAGGAGCTTAGCTCGGAGTTTGAAGCTAGGATGAGAGAACATATGGCAACTCACTCAAATCGGCATGCTAGGTTCGAGGAAGCAGTTTATAAGCAAAAAGAAGAGATGCAGGAGAAAATGAATGAGATGATGAGTTTATTAGAAGAGTATGCCAACCAGAGAACCCCCGAAAGAATACTACTAAGGAAAGAAAGTGCCACTCCCACCACCCAATTTGTTAACTCCATCACAATTGTCCAAAAGGATAACGAGAAGGTAGAAACCCCTGCTAAACAGACCTTCAAAAAACCACCAGAATCCCAACCTTTAAGCTACTACCTGAAACATGATATAAACGAAAACACCATAACAAATTAGATTAAGGGTGATGGGCGTAACCAACCCTCCAGACTGGTTTCTGAGAAAGAGGAAGAAGTGAAAGATGAGTATGATACGCTACCTGGAGGATCAGTATTCGAGAGGCTATTGCTACAAAAAGTGGCTACTAAGCAGATAGCATGTGGGAACTTTGAGATACCAACGAGCATCGGGGACTTGAAACATCTTAGTGCTTTCGCCGACCAAGGATCGGAAGTAAATCTTATGCCCCTAACTATTTACATCCAACTAACGTCAAAAATGCCAGCCCCTACTCGTGTTAGGTTATCTCTCGTTGGACACTCGTACGTATACCCCCTAGGAATCGCAGAAGATGTATTAGTTAATGTCGCAGGATTCATGTACCCCGTTGATTTTATGATCATCGATGATAAAGGGGATGGATGCATGCCAATAATCCTTGGGTCACCATTCCTCACCACCGCTAGGGCTGTCATTAAGTATGAAGGTAGGAAGATCGAGCTTAAATCTGGAAAAAGAAAGATTAGCTTCCCCATGACCCCGCGAAGTGGGCATGAGAATTTGAGTTGGAGAAAGATCAAAAACAACATTGACACGACACCCATTCGTGTTCAGAATAAAATTCTTGCATGGGAGGCAAGAATCAAAAGCTATAAGGAAGCCAAAAATGAAAGAAGCAAAAACAATAAGGTTCAGGTCGAATTCGAACATACTCAACCCATAGAAAATCATGTACCATTTGAGGAAGGGAACTTGGTACTCTTGAGACACTTGGAAACAACAATACCACCCGATAAACCAAGTCCTTGGTGATATGGGCCATTCACAATCGAAGGTGTAAGCCAAGATGGGGTAGCTAACTTGAGAAGTAAAGTAGGTGGAATGGTAATTGTGAGTATCGACAGATTGAGGCACTACCACCATAACTGTAATGATCGCAACTACATGGGGTATATCATTTCAAGGGATGAAATCACGTAGTAACCCATGACCTTGAGTCTAGCTACAAGACTCGTAAATAAAGAAAAGCGCTTCTTGGGAGGCAACCCATGTTTTGTGTGATTTTATTTGTTTGTTTGTTATTTGCTTCCGTATGCATGCTTAATTTTTATTTTTGGTTGATCATGTTTCTAAACTAAATAGTGGAAATACTTTACTTTGTTGTTTTGGCCTAGTCTTAACTCCACCTAAAGGTATTTTTGCAAAAGATAAGTGTAAGGGGAAACCCCAAATATGTTTTTAAGAAACAAACCGATCATGATTCTCCACAATATTAAATGAACATGTGTATTCATATTTGTTAGAGTCAAATGCTTGTATTGAGTCATAATGAAGTTTTGCAGGATTTTCCAGGAAGTAGGACCAAGTTTTTCCAGAAATTTTCCGGAAACTTAACATAAGAATTTCTGCAGGTCAATCCTGACGGCGTCATGAGTTTACTCTTGACGACGTCAAGTGAAAAAATCTGGAAATTTTACCGGTTTTGTTTTTCTAACGGAGTCTTATGGTTTTTGTGAATTATTAAGTTTTATAATCTCCAGGAGATCTGCAAACTTCATTCCACAAGCATTATATCTTATCTTGTTTTCTAGGATTTAGTAACTTATATAGGATGCCGCCGATTTTACGCGAGGTTGTCTTGTCTATTTTATCAGGTTTTATAGGTTATGTATGACAAGAAGATGATTTATATTCTGGAAGGGAAGCTTTGATTGTTTATTTTCTTGGAGGAAGATTTAACCTGGCCACCCTATTATCCATTCCGAGCGAATCAGGGGAGTATTTGATTTCATTCTTTTTACTTTTTCACTTTTACATTCTTTACTTGAACATTGGGGACAATGTTCATCTTAAGTGTAAGGGGAGGGTAAAAAGATGATACCTTACATATGCACTTTCGCTTGAGTTTGTTTTGTTTAATGGTAGATGTGTAATAAAACTATGAGAAATACTTGTTAGTGCAATTTTAGCGCCAAATTTAAAAATTTTTACAACATTTAGGAGTGAAACTTTAACCATAGCAAGCGTCTCATGGATAGGAGATTGTATGACTAGCACATAACCGTATATTCAGAAAAATTTTCCACCCAAATATGTGACGTTCGCCTTTAGATTTGATAGGAAAAGCATTTACTATTAGTGCTTATGAGTGTACCGGTAGCATTTAGATTCTAGAACTTGCGTTAGTGATGCATCCCGAGACCGCTAGTGAGACTACATTCGTGTGGTAGGATTTACTACATGATAAGAGGCATTAGGATCACCCTTGTGTTAAACCCGTATCATAATTACTTGACCATTTAAGTCATATTACTTGGCTAGTTAAGTCAACTAATTTTTCCCACACCTTAGCGTTGTACTCATTTTTAGTACACGAAACCCCTAGTACACCCCTCCGAACCTATCTTTTCGTTTCTAACTTTAAGCATTTTACTTAAAGGAAGAATTTGTTACACCCCACTTAAATGTACAACCAAATCGCCTTAGCCTTCCGTGTATGCGCTCATTTTTAGTGCATTATTGTTATTTGTTAAACCCTAAGTTAACTTTCCAATTGATTACATGGTTGCTAAGTAGAGTCATATCCTTGTACATATTGTTTTGGGACGATTGGGACTCATGGGTAAGTACTTATTTTATGGAGTAATGGGGAAGAACATCATTTATTACCCCCATATGTACGATAATCTTAAAAGTGCTCCAAGTGTTTTAATTTTCTTAATTCGAGTCGTTAGATTAGTTTATTGTAAAGTATGTAAAGATTCAAGTGTAAGGGGAATGTTCAATTCCTACGATGCATTATTTTGGATGGTAGGGTAAGAGTGTATGCAAAAAAAAAAAAAAAAAAAAAAAAAAAAAAAAATCGAAAAATCAAGAAAAAAAGAAAAAAAAATAGAAAAAGGAAAAAAGAGAAAAAATATACGGACTACCATCCCTTTTTATTCTATGTTTATTTTATGTTTTTGTTATTTTTCATTTATTAGCATAAGTCGAGTCTAGTCTTGGCTTAGCAACGCCATATTGTACATGTAATTGACTAAGATTGTTAACTCGCCACCAGTAAAACTTCCTTTATCCAACAAAACCGTGTATTTCATATCCCTACACCTAACGTTACAACCCTTTAAAAGACCTCTTTGATAGTTTATCCTAGGTGCTTACGCCATGTGGTGGAGGTTTGATCCTTTCCCAAGCCTATGGTAATCTATTTTGCTATGACAGGTAGTCAGAGATATCTTCCGTTTCCATATTGTAATTTACACTTTATTACACCCGAGAGATGTGAGTATCTAAACACTATTTGTGAGGTGCTAGTATATGACCTCCGTGCTTGTCTATTGGTCTTTAGTGGAACGATTATTTGTTGTAATTACTTTTATATTAGTGTTAAATGACCCCTAACTTGTCTTTTGAGTAGAATAAAAGCGCATTTGCTTGAGGACAAGCAAATCTCAAGTGTAAGGGTATATGATGAGGTGAAAAATGATCTGTTTTTAGGGGGTCATTTAAGCCCGAATTCGAATTTATTTGATCAAATATTGCCCTAAATCGTTCCTTTTGTGATTTTAGGTACTTTGGGAGTGAAATCTGGAAAAGGAAGCAATTCGGACGTTTTTGGAGCATAAAAGTGAAGAAAACGCCAAAGTCTTAATTTTCCATGCTGGGAACAGTAGGTGACGGCGTCAAGAGTAATTCTCTGACGGCGTCAAGAGCAGAAGTCCATGATGACCCAGTACAGATTTGACGGCTTCACGAAGGAAGGGCGTCAAGAGTAAAAAGTCATGACGGCCTGGAAATGATTAAGTCTTGACGGCGTCAAATGTAGATCAAGGCAGTCCGAGAATAGTTTTGGCGGCGAGGTGACGGCGTCACAATGTTGGTCTTGACGCCGTCAGACCCATTTTTCTATATATAGTTTTCTAATTTTCACATTAAAGGAGAGAAGTTTTGGAGAAACCCTAAGTACAATTTTGGTGCAACTTTTACAGGTTTTTCAAGGGTTCGAAACCCTTGATACCTTTCATTGTAATTAAGATAAGTGTTCTTTTAATTCAATCAATATGTCTATGTGTTGGTTGTCTATATCTTGTTCTTATCTTAATTCCACCATGCTAGGCTAGATCTATCTTGTGTTTGCTTAGATCTAATGAAACCTAGATGTTAATTATGTGTTGATTACTTGTTTATTCTTGTCTTGGATGAATGATTTATATGTTAGGCTTAAGAAAACTGGCAGATCTCCAATTGGTAACATGTTTGAACGTCTTAAGAAACATGAACCAACGCGCACTAGGTCTTTATTGGTTGTATTTAATGCATGAGCCACTATTTACAATCCCTATAGTTGTGTTGGGCATGGTATAGGAGGAGATAAGAGCTCATAAAATTGGGGAGTTATGTGTGCCACCCCATGAATGGTATTAAGGAATACCATCCGTCATCCATGCAATTATAACAAGTAATTAACGTGTAAAAGATGTCTAGGGAGTAGTGAAATCTAAGTAAACACATTTTCTCCACTTATTGCTCACAACTTTAGTATAATTTAGTTTATTTTTATTTCTAGTATTTTATTTTGATTGCATCTTAGTATTGGGTTAGTTGATTAGCAACTAATTCCGCCCAAATCCTTCAAACCCGAGATATTTACTTGCTTTCTAAAAAATATAAAAATACAAAAATAATCATCCCTCACCTTTAGAACTAGTATTTAGACTTTCTAATCCTAGCGACACTATTCCTAGCTGAACGATCAATCCCCCGGTACTTGTCACTATACTATACTACAACGATCAGGTACACTGCCTGGTGGGGGTTGTAAGCTTCTCAAGATCCCTTGAGAGGTAAAGCCTGGTGCGATTCCCACGTATCACACACACCGCCGGATGACTTGATCCGCGCATATTTTGAAAAGATAGGGGTCGTCCCAGAAGTAATGTTTTACATCTTTGAAGAATTTATTTTTTTGTTGGGACGACATCCCTTTCACAACAAAGTTACCCGCAAGGTAGTTTGCGTCGGCAAACCATGGGGTAATCGAGTCTCCACAAAATGAAACCGCATTGAGGGTTTCGAGAGGAAATGTTTCATTTATTTCCTTTTTCTCGAAAGCATCTTGGTGAGGGTTTTCAAGATGGGAGAGATGATCAGCAGCTAGGTTCTCAGCTCCTTTTTTATCAAGAATAATGATATCAAATTCCTGTAGGAGGAGAACCCAGCGGAGTAGTCTCGGCTTTGCATCTTGTTTTGCAAAGAGGTACTTCAAAGCCGAATGATCCGTATACACTATGCTCTTGGTCAGTATCAAGTATAGCCGGAATTTTTCGAAAGCATACACCACAGCTAATAATTCTTTTTCAGTGGTGGTGTATTGACTTTGAGCCTCGGTCATAGTTTTGCTGGCATAGTATATAGGCTGAAAATGCTTTGTTTTTCGTTGCCCCAAGACTGCCACTATCGCATAATCACTAGCATCACACATGAGCTCGAAGGGCAAGTCCCAATCGGGGGCAACAAGAATCGGTGCCTCAGTAAGCTTTTTCTTTAATGTTTCAAAAGCTTCGATGCACTCGGGGGAGAAGATAAAAGGAGCATCCATTTCGAGGAGATGGGTCATAGGCCGGGCGATTTTAGAAAAATCTTGAATAAACCTACGATAGAAACCGGCATGACCCAAAAAGCTCCTAACACCTTTTACGGTTGTGGGATGAGGTAATTTTGCAATGACGTCCACTTTGGCTCTGTCAACCTCAATCCCGTTCTTTGAAATTTTATGGCCGAGGACAATGCCCTCTTTGACCATAAAGTGACTATTCTCCCAATTTAGACATAACTTTGTGTCTTCACAACGTTTTAGCATGCTGTCTAAATGGGAGAGACATGATTGGAACGAATCCCCAATGACCAAAAAATCGTCCATAAAGACCTCTATAGTTTTCCCGATCATGTCGGAAAATATGGCCATCATACATCTTTGAAACGTGCCCGGAGCATTACATAAGCCAAATGGCATACGTTTATATGCAAAAGTTCCATAGGGGCACGTGAAAGTGTCTTTTCCTGATCTTGCGGATCAATGGGAATCTGAAAGTAACCCGAGAAACCATCGAGGAAGCAATAGTACTCATTCCCCGCTAATCTCTCGAGCATCTGATCCATATAGGGCAGAGAAAAATGATCTTTACGGGTGGCGTCATTTAACTTACGATAGTCAATGCAGACGCGCCAACCCGTAACCAAACGTGTTGGAATCAACTCATTCTCCTCATTTGTGACAACAGTAATGCCACCCTTTTTTGGAACACAATGAATTGGGCTAACCCAAGGACTGTCCGAGATAGGGTAAATCAATCCGGCATCAAGAAGTTTTAAAACTTCTTGTTTGATAACCTCGTGAATTTTTGGATTCACCCTTCTTTGTTGTTGGACTGTAGGTTTGAAGTCGTCCTCCATTAAAATCTTGTGAGTACAAAATTCAGGGTCAATGCCCTTGATGTCGGAGAGTCGCCAAGCAATTGTTTGTTTATGTGACTTCAAAACTTTTATGAGAGCAGCCTTTTCCTCAATGCTTAAATCTTTGGCAATTATGACTGGTAATTTATCATCACCCTCTAGAAATGCATATTCAAGATAAGGCGGCAAGTCCTTAAGTTCAACCTCGGGAAAGTCGTCAGTTTTCTCAACATTTTTTACTTCCTCTTTATGAAGTTGTTGTGGTAGAACAGGAAGAGGAGAGGGATCTTCATTTAATAACTTCTCAAGCAGGAGAATATCCCTCTCGGGGTCAATCTCTTGGTTATTGATTCCATTGGGAATCGAGTCACTTTTGAGAAAGGCCTCAATTTCTTCTAAGATGAAGTCACTTCCCTCAAACGGAGTGAGGGAAGGAGAAGAATTGGCAATGATGGGATGAGAAGATTGAGTGAGGTTTTCACTCGAAGAATCATCAATGAAACCTAACATCTCTTGAGAATACTCCTCAGCAGCAACATCGATGATATCTATTTGATTCACTGATTCATAGTCATAATTGGAGGAGTATCTCGAAGTTTGATTTAGGTTGAAAGTAATGGCTTCCGTTCCAACACGTAACGTGATCTCATGCTCAAATACATCGATAAGAGCGCGCCCAGTTCTAAGGAATCCCCTTCCAAGAATGAGAGGGACCCTAGAATCGGCATCAAAGTCAACAATCACAAAATCTGCCGGAAAATGGAACTTTCCCACTTTAACGAATATGTCCTCGGCAATGCCAAGAGGACGAGAAATCGAACGATCGGCAAGCTCTAAAGTCATGCACGTAGGAGTGAGTTCGGGAAGAGAAAGTTTCTTCCACACAGAATATGGCATCACCTTAATGCTAGCACCTAAATCAGCTAAGGCGAAGCATTCAACCATACCCGGGAAAGTACAAGGAATGAGAAATTTCTCGGGGTCTCCAAGCTTTTCAGGAAGCTTTTTCAAGAGTACTGCTGAGTAGTGCTCATTCAGAGGAGTTCTTGCCATCTCAAAGAGTTTTTCTTTATTACTCAACAGATTTTTGATTGTTGATGCAAACTTGGGCATCAAGAGAATAGCGTCCGCGAAGCTAATGTCAAAGTGAAAATCTTGGAAGATTTGGAAAAATTTATCCATTTGGTGACTAGCCTTTTCACGGAGATTTTGTTCATTGAGACGTGATGGATAAGGAATAGAAGTTCTGGATTTGTCCACTGGAGTTTCTGGTGGTTCAAAGACAACTCCAGGCTTACATCTGTTTCAGGATTAACCTGAGGTTGGACTTGTGCTATACTTCGTGGGCTAGGAGTTTGCACCTTGTCCTTTGTTACCTCAGGTTCACGATGCACTACCTTTGGAGGAGAAGGAGAAGAGGTAGTAGGAATCGCGGGTTCATCATATGAAGCACCACTTCGTGTTGTGATCACCTTAGCATCGCCCCTCGGGTTAGCGATCGTGTTGCTCGGTAAAGTAGTACCTGAGCCCGAGGGTCGATCATTTAAAGACTTCTTGATGTCAGAAATCTGGCTGACCAGCAACTTGTTCAACTCTTCTTGGGACTTCATGAATTGCTTTAACAACTCATCAGATGAAGGCCCGGTTCGAACAATGGCTTGATTCGGATTAGGAAGATTTTGAGCTCGATTGTTCAGATTGGGACCTTGGTTGAAATTTCCTTGGTTTTGATGATGGAAATTCCCTTGATTCTGGTGATTGTTTCCATGAAAGTTCCTGGGATTGAAATTACCCTGACCTTGGTTCCTGTTAAAGTTTCCTTAATTTTGGTGTTGGAAACCTTGATTTTGGAAACCTTGGTTTTGATTTTGGAAACCGTGACCCTGATTGAAGTTACCTTGGTTTTGATAACCTTGGTTCACTCTATTTTGATTTTGGCCACGGTTTTGGACATTTTGGTTTTGCTTAAAACCGGGAGGTCCAAGATAATGGTGAGGACGATAGTTCGGGTCCATAGGAGGGCGGTATTGATTGCCTTCTTGATTTTGGGACCCGATAACAGCATGAGCTTCATATGGAGTACCATCAGTAGTTGTGCAATTGTAGTAGGCATGCGGCCCACCACAAGTCACATAGACTTCCACTTTTTTAACCTCATCAGGGGGAGGATGTTGTGGAAATGAAACTTTCTTTGTTTGGGCGAGAACCAAAGCTTGGATCGCTTCAGTGAGCTTGTCAAGCTTAGCATCCGTGCTAGATTGACCCACAGAAGATGAAGTAGAAGGACCCGCATTGATTTGATAAACAATCGGTTTGCTTCGTGTAGAGCGGACCTTGGACTTGTTTTCTGGTACGTGGGAATCGCACCAGGCTTTACCTCTCAAGGGATCTTGAGAAGCTTACAACCCCCACCAGGCAGTGTACCTGATCGTTGTAGTATAGTATAGTGACAAGTACCGGGGGATTGATCGTTCAGCTAGGAATAGTGTCGCTAGGATTAGAAATCCTAAATACTAGTTCTAAAGATGAGGGATGATTATTTTTGTATTTTTATATTTTTTAGAAAGCAATTAAAAATCTCGGGTTTGAAGGATTTGGGCGGAATTAGTTGCTAGTCAACTAACCCAATACTAAAGATGCAATCAAAATAAAATACTAGAAATGAAAATAAACTAAATTAAACTAAGGTTGTGAGCAATAAGTGGAGAAGTTGTGTTTACTTAGATTTCACTACTCCCTAGATATCTTTTACACGTTAATTACTTGTTATAGTTGCGTGGATGACGGATTGTATTCCTTAATACCATTCATGGGGTGGCGCACTTAATTCCCCAATCCTATGAGTGCCTACTTCACTCCTATGTCGAGCCGGCTAAGAAGCTCCTAACATGGGATCATTAGAATTTACTCATGCATTAAATACAACCAATAAAACCTAGTGCACGTCAGTTCATGTTTCCTAAGACGTTCAAGCATGTTACCATATGGAGATCTGCCAGTTTTCTTAAGCCTAACATCGAAATCATTCATCCAATACAACCATAAACAAGTAATCAACACATAATTAACATCTAGGTTTCATTAGATCCAAGCAAACACAAGATAGATCTAGCCTAGCATGTGGAATTAAGACAAGAACAAGATATAGACAACCAACACATAGACATATTGATTGAATTAAAAGAACACTTATCTCAATTACACATGAAAGGGTTCAAGGGCTGAGAACCCTTGAAAAACCTGTAAAATTCGTACTAAATTCGGCCTTAGGGTTTCTCCAAAACTTCTCTCTTTTATGCGTAAAAATTAGAAAACTATATATAGGAAATAGGGTCTGACGGCGTCAAGACAAAATCGGTGACGCCGTCATCTCGCCGCCAAAATACTTCTCGGACTGCCTTGATCTACTTTTGACGCCGTCATGTGTTATGTGTTTCTAGGCCGTCATGCATTTTACTCTTGACGCCCTACTTCGTGACGCCTTCAATTCTGTACTGGGTCATCATGGAATTACTCTTGACGCCATCAGAAATTCCTTCTTGACGCCGTCACCTACTTTTATGCTCCAAAAACATCCGAATTGCTTCCTTTTCCAGATTTCTCTCCCAAAGTACCTAAAATCACAAAAGGAATGATTTAGGGCAATATTTGATCAAATAAATTCAATTCCGGGCTTAAATGACCCCCTAAAAGTGGTTCATTTTTTGCCTCATCATTTTCTATGATTTGCAAAGCTTCTTTTGTGGTTCTACTCAAGAAATTACCTCCCGCGGAGGCATTGAGAGAATCCTGGTCAGCTTGGCTCACGCCATTGTAGAAAGTATCGAGTTGCATCAACTCTGAGAAACCATGATGTGGACACTTGCGAAGTAATTCTTTGAAACGATCCCACGCTTCACCAAAAGATTCATCGTATTTTTGAGCGAACTTGGTGATTTCATTCTTAAGACTCGTGGTCTTGGAAGGTGGGAAGAATTCATTCACAAATTTTTTCACAAGATCTTCCCATGTCTCAATAGATCTAGGAGGTTGCTTTTCAAGCCAAATCCGGGCTTGTCCCTCCAGGGAGAATGGGAAGAGAAGAAGTTTTATTGCTTCACAAGGGACATTCTTGTACTTGATGGTCGAAGTGATTTTATTGAACCATTGAATGTGAGCATAAGGATCGTCCCTCTCAAAACCGTAGAATTGACTTGAGGTTACAAGATTGAGTAACCCGGTTTTGAGCCCGAAATTATCAGCCACGATGGCTGGAACAACAATGGCATCTCCGTAACCTTCGATGGGTGCTTGGAGAAGCTCACACATGAGGCGGTCTTCCACCATGGTGACAGTGGGTGTGGCAACAGTACGGATCTCAGATCCGACTGTTGGTGCAGAACGTCTACGAGGTCTTCGAGGTTTCCGAACAAGCTCACGTAATGGGCTAGTGGACCTTGAAGAATGAGTGCGCATGCACTAGGGATAAAAACCAATCAAAACAAAATCGAGGCAAATCCACAGTGAACTTAAACCAATAATCACAAGCAAGTGGCTTCTTTAAGAAAGGTACACCACTCACAGGGATACAAAGGCAAGTTTTAAATCTTTGGTTTGGGAACTGATTATGTTCACACCCCCAGTTGGTAGGTGTTCTGTCTTGGTTTGCGACGATTAGTTTTTATGTATAATTATTATTCACAAGAAAAGACGGATGTTTTTGGGTTTTGTGTTTGGGTGAAAAACTTTTGGACAATATTTTTGGTATCGTCTAGTAATCTAAAATCGTTTCTCTTTAAGAATCACCTTAAAAGAAAACCGATTCAAAAAACGTTACGATCTGTTTTGTTGTTTTTAATTTTTTTTCGGTGTTTTAACACTTTAGGAAAAGTGTTAATGACTTTTTTGTGTTTTGATTTAAATTTTATAAAAGTGGTGGTATTTGTACAGTGATGATGGTGAGATAACACTAATCTCAAAAGACGCTGCAGAAACGCGCACACCTCCCCGGCAGCGGCGCCAAAAATTGATTGGCCCTAAACCGTCAACTTATATTGACCAAGGAATGGTCAACAAAGTCAAAGAGCCTAGAGTCAATCTCCGGGTAATATAAGGTATCACCAGGTCGTTAAATCCCGACAAGGTGTGAATTGTAACTGAGCGTGCTTTGTGATCGGGTGATTATTCACAGAAAAGGGTTGTTATGAGAATTATTTGGAAATGATTAACAGAAATAGCTTAGGAAAGCTATGTGATTGATTACGGGAATTAAGATTAAGAAGATGTGATCTAAAACCTAAAAACATATGTTTTAATAAAAAACGTACACTGAAAAACGTGAAGGAAAGTACAACTGATGTACAAAAAGGGCTATGAGTGTGAAATTTTAATTTTTACAATCCTAATAAATAAAGAAAATTTTTAGAAAAAGAAAAAATATTTTTACACTATTTAATTATTAATTACTAATTACTTATTATTTAACTAATTATATTAATTTAAATTATTACAAATGACTAAAAAGACTTAGATAACTAAGAAGATTTTTATAAATCTAATTAACCATCACAGGAATCCTAAAAATTATAAAAAGTTGATTTTATGTATTTTTAAACTAATTTACTAATTATTATTCTAATTATTTATTAATTATCAATTAAACTATTTGTATTATAAAAAATAGAAAATGAACAGTAAAAATTCTAGAAAAATTTTTAAAAATGTTTTAACTTATATAAAAGCTAGAAAAATTATAAAAATTAGGTATTACTTAATAAAATCTAATTATGCTAATTAATTTTTAATTATTATTTAATAACTAATTAAACTAAAATTAATTCTCAAAACCACTAAAAGACAAAATAAAAATCTGGAAAAATTTATAAAATTACTTTAATATAAAATAGATTTAACAAAAATATAAAAATGCTAAAGTGCTTATAAATAAGCTAAAAAGAAAATTAAAAAGATAATTTCTATTAAATAGAAGGTATCACTATAATTAAAATTGGTTTTTTGAGTTTTTTCTTTTTCCAAAATAATTTACTACTAAAAACTAAAAGCTTTTACAAACACACTTTTTATGGATCTCAGAAATAAGCACTTTGAGTGCTTATTTGTTCAACAGTTGACTTTGGTTAACTGAGAAGAGAAATAAGCACAAATGGACTTATGTGGTGTCCACAATGGTTAAAACTTGTTCACTTAAGTCATTTGGACAGATTTAAGCTAAGATCACACAAATAAGACAACTGAATAAGCTGAAAATCCACAATAAGCACTTGCTTATTTTAGTTCTGAGACATAAAAGGGGACAACCTTTTGAGGTAATTCCAAGTGGGGTCCACTGAGTCCAAGGTCAAACCAATGGTCAAAATGTGAAGCCTACTAGGAGGGGGTTGATTGAACCCAAATTGGGTCAGTGGGACCCATTGGAGTGGCCACAATGAGCGACCAAAGTGGTGGTGGTGACTGGGTCAGCTGATGCACAGGGCAAAGCTTTGCCCTGCAAGTGACTTTGAGGGGCAATAAGGTCTTTAAGAAAAATTCACAAAAATGCAACAATGGTGGAAATCAATAGTTCTACTGGTAGACTACACTCCCAACAATTTTCAAAGCCTAGAATCAAGCACAAAAATATAGATAAATCATGCCATTTTTGAGATTTCTGCAAAATGTAACTTTTGACTTTTTTAAAAAACTTAAGTATTTGACTTTTATGAACTTTGGTTGCTTCTAATGATTTGAAAACATGTTACTAGGCTAGAATAAGATTGATTTTAGTTGAAACCAAACCTTATGCTAAGTTGTGAAGGACTTTGGACTTAAAATCCCACACAGTTAACTGTGTGGGTGAGATTGCTTGTGATTTTGACTTTGGCTGTTTTTGTGACCAAGAAAATGGTTACCCTGAGCTTATATCACCCCAAGTAACTCAATGAGACCAATAGTTGTACTATGAATCAACTAGAACACCACAGACAAGCTAAAACCAAACACCCCTTTAACAGATTTGCCAAAGAGATTTTCAAGCCAAAACTCTACTAATCCTAAACTACTGAATCACAGGAACAGATATCAACATATTAAGCTAAAATACACAGATAAACAACAACAAAAACAAAAATTACCCAAAATTACTAAGATTCAAATTAGACAGTCAAATGAGAAATTTATAGAACAATTAATTTTAAAACTTAACCAACTGATTTAAATGAATATTAACTCCAATTTAAACCTAACAATAACACTTAATTCAGATTTGAACTAGAACAAGCAATGAAATGGTAAAAAGTTAAAATGGAGCAATATACTCACAAAGGGCTTCCTGCTTAAACCATAGAACCCATGAACCATGAACCATGAGCCATTCCTATAGGTTCCCATGAACCACTAATACCATTAGCATCCACCAATCCTGAGCTTCAAGCTTCTTCAACCTTTGATCACCAATTTTTTATTTTACTTTGATTTTTCTTATTATTATTATTTTTTTTTTGTATTTATTGAAACTGAGTTTAGGAGGTTTGCACAAGCTTGTAAAGCTTCTAAAACTTTGTTTTCTGAGTTTACATGAGCTTATAAATAGCTTATACACACATTTGAACCTTAAATTCACAATTGAAATATTTGAATAGAACTTGAAAATTGAAACAGAGAATAAACTTAAAGCATCACTTTCATTTACTTAAAAACTGAATACAAAGGTTACAATTAGATATAAAAACAACTTAACTACATATTACACACTGCCAATGCTCATATTGAGCTACAATATGTAACGAAATAAAAATAAGTCCTATCTTCTCCCACATGGCTTCTTTTTGATTTTTTTAAGTCCCAGTGGTATCCTTGTTGACCCTTGACCAAATCCCATCCATCCAATTATGTTTTGAGCCATCCTAGCCTTTGATTGATGTTTTCCCGCCAAAAACACATGGGGCAATATTGAGTGGTATGGTTGGGGAGTATTAATTGTGGTGGTGGGGGTTGGTTAGGTTGGTGAGATGTATTTATTGTGGGGGGCTATGGGTGAAAAAGGTGAGGAGGGGGGGGGGGGGGAACATGGAGCCTGGTTTTGCGTTTGTATGTTGGGGGGAAGAAGAACGGTCAAAGGGTGTTTGACCCGCGTTGACTGTTTGACCCTGGGTGGTTTTTATTATAAAATGGGAGGTGGGCTGGGAGTGGATGGGCTTGGGAATGGTTTTGGGCTTGGGTAGTTTTGGGGTGGATTTGGTTTTGGTTTGTTATAATAAAAAAGGGTCCGGTTGGTTAAGTATAGCACAAGGACCAATTTTGTAATTTTGCAAAACCTTAGGGACTGAAAATGTGTATTTCCCAAATTGCTACCAAGGACCAACATGCCACAATTCCAAAGTCCAAGAATCATTTTTGCATTTTTCCACTTTTCAAAATTCTCAGGGACCTATTTTGCCATTTCTGAAATCTCAGGGACCAAACATGTAATTTTGGAAAACTTATTACCCAAGTATAATATTTTGTGAAATTTGACTTTCAAAACCTTGAGTTGACTTTTCCTTTCAAAATAAATGCATAGGGACTATTTTTGACAAGTCTTGAAACTTGGGGGACTGAAACTGCCAATATTGCAAACTTTGATCTTTTTTCATTTATTTTTGCTCATTTTGCATTTAAAACACATAAAACACAATCCATGGGATAATTTAAGTATTTTGATAACTTTTTGATTGTTTTTGTATGTCTTGGCAGTTTAAATACGACAAAAATGATGAGTGTTTGAGCACTCATCAGCAACTTTGAGAGGAGAAACCCTAGACGAATTTTACAGTATTTTTAAGGGTTTCAAACCCTTCTTTAATCCATGCTTAATTGAAGATAAGTTTTCCAATAATCATTCAATATGTCTATTTGATGATTGATTCTATATTATGCTTGTCTTCTCTTTAACATGCTAGGCTAGGTTTTCTTTGCGTTTGCTTAGATGTAATGAAACTAAGTGTGGGGGGTATTCTAGCGAATTTTATCACATTTTACTATCTAGTACCCCCGTTTTTGGCCAAAATCTCAAAAAATTTAAAATTTTTTCACTTGTGCTTCAAAATTTTTGTGGTTATCAGTCCGCCATGTCTAAACGACAAAAGGATTGGCTAATCCAGGAGCAAACGGTTCTTGGTAAAGATATATCAAATCCGTTGATGGCTTGCAATTTGCCCAAAATTGTATGGTAAATCAACTCGCCATATCCCAAAAAGTGAATGAGTTGGCTAGCCCGCAAGATTATGGCTTGTGGTAAAGGCAGTGGAAAAACCGTAATTGGTAATCAGCTCACCAAGATGTTGACTTTGTCCATCAAGAGTTGGCTAGTCTAGAAGCAAACGGCTTTTGGTAAAGACTAATCAAATACGTTGACAGCTGGTGGTTTGCTCAAAATCACATGGTTATCAGGTGGACCATAGTTCTTACTTGAATCGATACATCTGGCTACTCCAGAATTGATGGCTTTTGGTAAAGAGTTTAAAATCCATTAAGTTTTCAAAACTGTTATTGCTAGGGACTAGCAATATTTTAGTGTGGGGGATTGATGAGTGCTCAAACACTCATCATTATTGGTCAAATCTGAACTGCAAAACATACAAAAACACTTAGAAATGCATCAAAATACTAAAAATATTTCAAAATTATGTTTTATATGTTTTAGATGCAAAATGAGTAAAAACAAATGAAAAACGTACAAAGTTTGCAAAATTGGCAGTTTCAGCCCCCCAACTTTCATAAAATGTCAAAACTAGTCTGTGGTCATTCAAAATATGGAAAATTATCACCAAAGGTCCTTTTAAAATCATAAGTTATCATATTTAGTCCTTTGGTGAAAAATCTCAAAAGTTTTGGAAATTTACAAGTTTAGTCCCTGGAGTTTAAAAATTGGCAGAATTGGTCTTTGGTGGGGAATTTTTGGAAGAAAAGTCATTTTTGGTCCTTAGAAACTCAAAAGTTATCACATGTGATCCCTGGATGAAAAGTTTGAGGAATTTACAAAATTGGTCCCTAAAGTTTCAAATTTGGCAAAAATAGTCCCTGGAATTTTAAAACATAGAAATTTTCAAATAAAATCCTTAGACTATTGATATATGGCAGGGAAGGACCATGAAACAAGTTTGAAATGTTTTACATTTTTAGTCACTCAATTTCAGATTTTTACATGAATGGTCCTTGTGATTTTTTTGAGCTTAAATAAACAAACCAAACCATAACTACTACAAACCAACCCCTGATCCAAAACAACCACAGCCCACACCCTACAATCCCTGGCCCATTTACCCTTCCTAAGCCCACCAAGCAAAATATACTCACCCCGTTTATATACTCCCTCCAGTCAACAAAAGTCAAACAACTCACCCCTCTTTCCCCACTTGCAATACACACCCTGCAACACTCAACCTGCCAACCCCCCTCCTCTGCCCCTCTCCCATACTATGTCTCTCCACCTCACACAACCTTCCAAGACTCCTTAATTACCCTGCAATCCTCACAAGCAACCCCAACTGACACAAAACAATTTTGGCACTAAAAAGTAGTTTAAACGGCTCAGATCATTTCAAGCCTAACCAACAGTCAAGATTGAGTGGGAAAGTCTCTGAAGACTGCCAGGAACAAGAAATATCATCTATAAAGGAAGAAAGAGGCAGAAGGAAGCAAGTATGTAGGAGTAGTATAGAGTAGATAGTCGTATTATTGTAATCTTAATTTCCAATGTAATTTTAAGCTTTCAAATGTTAAACTAAGGTATTTCAGTGCATTTCAGATCTTTTTTATATAATCAATTTCAAATTTTATTGTGATTATCAGTTTAATTCTCATTTTGGCAAAAATCTCTTGAAATTCCATTTTAGCTTAAAAAAGTGTTAACAGTTGTTGTGTATTGTTCATTTAATCTCAGTTTAGTCATTCCTAAGCTTTTAAAAGTTTATGATACATTTAAACAATGTCTTAGTGAAAAAAAAAAAAAAAAAAAAAAAAAAAAAAAAAAAAAAAACTCAAAAATACAGAAAAAATAGAGGAAAATAAAAGAAAAATAAAAAATCAGAAGAAGAAGAAGAAGAAGAAAGAAGGAGCTTTGGAATTTGGTTTAGAGCTTGTGGTAAGCATTAGGATTGCCCAGGAAGTGATTTGGATAAACACCATAGCCTTTGTTTGTAAGTCACACTTTAAATTTAGCTTATTTTGAACCTACTTATCTGCCTTTAGCTTATCAAACTGTTCAATTGGTGCTTAGCTTTGCTTATTCCAGTTACTTATTGTTTAGAATGTAGAATGTAGCTTAATTATCTCTATAGAATTTAGTTTGAGTATAATTGTTTCAAAATTAGCTCATATAGCTTATTTGACTTTGCTTATTATCAACTGCTTTTTGGTGATTGAAAATTGCTTCTTAAGTGTGCATTAACTTATCATAACCTTGTTGTTCAAATTTAGAGTCAAAAATCAAGTTTGTATAGGTTAAATGCCCAAATTGTTAGTGTATAGGGGTGTTTGGCTTATGCTTATTCAGGGTAGACCAGGGTAGTTTTAGTTTTGTTTGTGGTTTCTACCTGTCACATTAGACCTCCATAGGATATTAGAGTGATAAAATCTAGTTGCCTTTTAGTTAAAAGTCAAATCTCTCTTTGACTCACCTCTCACAGTCAACTGTTGAGATTTTTGGTTTCAACAATCATCATATTTGTTCATAAGTGGTAATCTTGGCTTAAAGTTCATCTCATTTAGCATAATGTTACATAAGGAGTCAGTAAATTAAGTTAGAAACTCATAAAAGTCAAAGTATGTGCAAAATATGAAAAGTCAAATATCCACCTTTGTGCAGAATTGCAAAATTTCTAAGAATTGTTTGGAATTTTGTATCTGTTTTTAGGATTTGGGATTTTTAGGGTTTGTTGTATCCCAACTCATCTCCAAGGTCCCATCATCCTTTTATTTTTGAGATTTTTCTTGTGGGGTCCACACAGGTTCAAACACACCTGCAGGGGAAGTGACTCCCCTGTTGCAGCAGTTAACCACACCATCACCACCACTTTGGTGGTGGTTTCTGCCCACCACAGTGGTTCCACAGGCCCCTTCCTTGGTCCTTTCAACCCTCCTCCTACCCCTCTCTCAACTTTGACCATAGGTTTGACCTTAAAACCCCTGGGACCCACCTGAATCAGCCCCTTAAGTTTGTCCCATTTTCTAAGTTGAGCTAAGCAACAAAGTGCTGTTTGTTGCTTATTTGCTTATTATGGGGAACCCCACTTGCTTTTTCTAGCTTAAACATGTTCACACCATTCATTTTAGTCAGAATCACTCATTGTGGGTGTCACAACTCATCATTTCAGGTCATTTCAGGTCTTTTCCCGAACTTTGGAAAAACACTATTCATAAATCACTATTCATCAAAACACTATTCATCGTTTTACTATTCATCATTTTCGAGGTCATTTTGATATTCTGAGAAACATTTGGGAAAATTACTATTCACTAAACACTATTCATTTCCGGAAAAGTTTTCATCATTCACTTGCATTACTCATTTCATCGTAAATTTAGTTTACGGGTATTCAAATTCGCGTAACCGGATTTGTTTAGGTGCGAATTCATTTCATTAGTGTTGAGTACACTGCATACGGACTGGGGATAGTCTGCATATCATCATAACAGCATTTTCATATTATACCACTCTCAGGATTTTCAAATTTCTATATTCAGTACATTTAACGTTTTTACGTATAAGTATTTATAGTAAACGTTAACACCCGGTTTATACACGACGAATATATCTAAATATTCCCACAATGGTCCCAACATATTTTTATATCCATTTTAACATCATAAAAGTTACAACGTTCAGTTACCCAGTATTTTGGAAATTTATTTTATTTATAACGTACGCGTACGAATATAACAACGGTTTTCGTGAAAACTAAACAATAATCACCCGATCACTCAGTAAATGTACCCAACATACTTTTAACATATTTTCAACATTATTATGACTTTATTTCATCCCGGTAAACTTCGTGAACATTTATTTCTATTAAAACCGTTACCCGATTTTAACGAATAACACGGAATAACACTTAACGCTACACTAACTTTCCTAATTAAATCAAAAACTAAGTTTTCTCCTTTGAACCCTTTGAAAAATCAGCCATGAACCCCCCTTTTAACCTCTTGCATTAATTCTCTATTACTTAACTAATAAACCTTAAAATCATTACATAAACCAAAAACCTAGAATCAAAACTACACTTTTTAGAAAGATAGAAAAAGTTCTCATCTTCTTCCTTGTTCTTCCTCAAACCCACGACCAAAACCAAACCACACCTTGATCCATTATTTTTGATAAGTTAAAACACTAAACTTGTTCCTTTTACATGCCTAAACAAGAATCAATCAACAAAAACACAAGAACATCAAGCATAATCATCCTATAATCATCTCATTTTGTCAAGTAAGTTATCATTTTTATTTTTACATGAAACATCTTATATTTACTTGTATTACATGATTTCCATGCTAAAAACCATGTACAACTAGCTATACCACCACTTATTTTGTCAAAAATGAAACATACAAACCCTAACTTTTTAGTTATGAATCCCCTTGCTCTAATAACTTGGTTAGGAGTCCATGGCACCCTAAGAAGGTGTATGGTAGGATTAGATTAGCCATGTGGTGATTACAAGAGGTTTGGTGATGGTAGAAATTGATTTTTAACCTTGGAAACATGATTTGGAACCTATTTTAGACATGCTGTCCCGTTTTGTAAAAATCTGGAAAATCAGTAAACACCAAGGAAACTTTGGCAAAATTTTTAGAAAATACTTTCAAAAACGAATCCGTAGGCGAAAGAACGGATTAAAAAGAGCTTATAACGAAGAAGTTATGATTTTTGCAAGATTGTTGACGAAAAGTATTTTCTGGAAATTAGTTGCTGTTGGACGTTTTTCGTCGGTCAAAAAGAGGCTTTAGACTTAACCCGGAGGAGTCAAGCTTTCCAAAATATATTACTACATACTAAGACGAAACCGTGGATATAAAGAACAAGTAAAACGGACAAGTAACGACAAAGATATACACGTTTGAATATCGGCTAAAACCCTTTTATAGTTGACAGCTTTTATATAAATTTGGCGCAAAAACTACGAAGTGCATTTTTAAGCTAATCATGATATCAAGTACCGAGCTTTATAACTAATGTAGTATTAGTTATTACGAGTATGTTTTCATCATTTCAAGGATTACAACCCGAGTATTTCAACGTCAACATGAGAACTTACGATATATATATATAAGTATATATATATTATAACTAGCTATTTATATTTTCTAATAGCAATATTTTCCAAATTCTTGGATTATATATTTTTGACAACACAAGTGTATTTCCAAAGACTAGAGTGGTATAGAAACATGAGCATGGACATTCATAAACATCATTTGGTGATCTTAACGAGATCATGCATCATTCATTATAGGTCGCGGCAGTTAACCGATCATTGTTGTTCACTTCATTTCATTTCAAGTATCATCACTTAAGGTGAGTCATAGCCCCTACTCTTTTAATTGTTTTATCAACTCTTTGGGGGAGATACATGCTACTACTTGCCTACTTGTACAGATTTACATAACATTTATACTTGGGAAACATTATACTTGATAACATTATACTTGATGTCATACATACGTGATTGTGTTATACTTAACTGTGTTATACTAAACTGTGATGGATACATACATACATACTTCCAATGGCCCCAGATTAAGTTGCTGGGCACAACCATGGAGACATATATACTTCTTATGGCCCCAGATTAAGTTGCTGGGCACAACCATGGAGGTATACATACTTAGGTGAGGTCTTCGGAGATGAAGTGTAGACTCACTACTAATTGCTAAACTGTTGTTATGAACTTATACATATCTTACTCATACTATACATTGTAGCAGTGGGTTGTGAACACACAGGTTACAAGTCTCTTATGACGGGACTTGCAACTGAGTGGATTTACGATGCCTTTGCTGTGTGAACATTCTTTATAGACTTTTCAACTGTATTAAGACAAACTCTATGAACTCACCAACCTTTGTGTTGACACTTTAAGCATGTTTATCTCAGGTTAGAAAGGCGATAGCAGGTTTGTGGAGCTGAGAGTCTTAGGGCATGCTTTTGGAGACTTTCACTTTTATCGTTTACCATTCGATACACTTTAAAACTTATGTATCATTCTACTTTGGGAGCTTTGTTTTGTAAACTATGACTTTTATCTATTCGAATGGTAACTTTTCAAAAACGTCTCATTTAGAGTTCGTTTTCTATATCTTGTACTTTGTGCCCTGATGTAGCATCCCAATGACACAGTCTTCCGCTGCGGTATTTTGGGGGTGTTACAGATTGGTACCAGAGCCTTGGTTATAGAGAACTAGGTTGTTTTAGAGTCTAGACTATAACTACATACATGTAGACTCTCCTCCCTATCGCCTTGCACTTTACATATACATACGCTTGCTGGTTATTTATTTTTAGACCTACGCTATTAGATACTTTGTAGAAACCGTTAGAAACTAGACTTCCCAGTGACTTTAACACTTAAGGGAGAATCCTTTGTTCCTTTGTACTAAGCGTGACGTTCCCTAGATGCCCGTTTAAGCAACGTCTACCACTGAGATATGTGTGCGTGGTGATATGTACACTTGTGAAAGGAAACATTTATAATTGTGGTGGCCAACATAATTATAAGTGCTTCACGACACACGTGGACATATGACTATGCAGATGTAGATCGGTGTTGGCACAACTTAGGAAACAACTGGCAGCACGGTATTATATATGAGGATGTGAAGTATAGATTTTGGTTAATCAACGGTTTTCCCTCATCTCTGACGTTCACTAAATGTCCTTCCTCTCAGGAAATCATGGCACCAAAGAGAGTGACTCGTAGCTCTGTTCGAGGAGGCGCAACACCAAGGGGTGGAAGGACTGGTGGACGTGGAGGTAGAGGAGGTAGAGGAGCTGCTCATGACACTAGTAACCCAAGTAACGATGGTGGAAGAACTGGTGGACGTGGAGGTAGAGGAGGTGGTCACGGCGTTGAAAACAATGATAACAACGACGGTGGAAATACTGATTTTGAAGCCATCATCGCTCGACAACTTGAAAACTTTCTCCCCACTATTGTCACTCAAGTTGGCGATCATATGAATAATTTGGCAAACCACGAAAGCGGAATTAACAACACCAATGGTATAGGCCAGAATGGTAATGGCAACAACATCATTAGGACCGGATGCACGTATAAGGAATTTACGTCATGTAAGCCAATTGATTTCGATGGTGTAGGAGGCGCGTTGGTGTATACTCGATGGGTTGAAAAGATGGAGTCGGTGATTGACATTAGTAACTGTGCAGCACATCAAATGGTGAAGTATTCCATGTGCTTACTATCAGGAAAGGCATTGACATGGTGGAATACGCAGATTCAAGCTAGGGGTAGAGCGGCAGCTGTAGGTATGTCATGGGATGATTTTAAGGCATTACTAAAGGAGGAATACTGCCCGGACAATGAGATGCAAAAGCTGGAGGATGAACTCTATCATCTCTCTATGATAGGGGCTGGTCATGCAGCCTATACAGATCGATTCCATGAATTAGCCAGACTAGTTCCACACCTAGTTACCCCTGAGTCCAAGAGGATCGAGAGGTACATATATGGCCTTGTCCCAGAAATTCGTGGGATTGTAAAAACAACTGAGCCTGCTACAATTCAGAGTGCAATATTGAGAGCAGGGACTCTGACAGATGAGATGGTTAGAAATGGAAGCTTGAGGGACAGTGATAAAAGGAAGGGAACAAGCGAGTCGAACAAGCAGACTGACAACAAAAGAGCAAGGACCTTTGCGGCGACTAATTCGGGTCAGAGAGAGTATTTAGGCCAGCATCCTAAATGTACGAAATGTAACTTTCATCACCAAAAGACTGTGCCATGCCGTATGTGTGCAAATTGTAGACAGTCTGGTCATTATGCAAACCAGTGTAGAGAACCAGGGAACCAAAGGACATGCTATGAGTGTAACAGCCCGGATCACTTTCGGAACAACTGTCCTAAGTTGAAAAGGAATCTTAACCAAGGGGGCAATCGTCCAAACTTAGCAGCAGCAATTGAAGGGCCACGAGATGAGGCCAATGAGATTCCACCCGCAATTGGCAGAGCTTACTTCTTAGGAAATCCTATCACCGAACATGTCCGCGGTAGCACATCGGGTACATTCTCTTGAACAACTATCGTATTTTAGTAGCACTTAAGTCTTAATATAGGACCTATACACAACATTGACTAATCTGAGACTTAGCAGCATTAACCTTAGTCACCCTAACATTAGAAATTTGATTAGTGTAAGCAATTCCAAAGTCGAGCCAATCTTTCAAAAGATCTTTTTCAAGGATGTTGAATCCAGACCTTGATTTTTAGCTTGGTTCTAGTGACTGTTCTTGTTTGATTGGGTTGCGAAAATCAAGCTAAAAGTTAAAGTCATCACTCAAACCGATTTAGCTTAATCTCATGACTGTTCTTGTTTGATTGGGTTGTGGGCTTAAGTGAAAATCGGTTACCTAAATGATTAACCTAAAAGAGGTCTTTTGAGGACTATGCTCGGGATTGGGAAGGTTTGCCTCATCAAGTCTGACCACGAGAACATACCTAGTTGGATAGGAAACCCACATACATAAGCTTTGACACATTTAACTGATTAACATTAACTGAACTTCGGGACGAAGTTCCTTTTAGAGGGGAAGACTGTCACAACTCATCATTTCAGGTCATTTCAGGTCTTTTCCCGAACTTTGGAAAAACACTATTCATAAATCACTATTCATCAAAACACTATTCATCGTTTTACTATTCATCATTTTCGAGGTCATTTTGATATTCTGAGAAACATTTGGGAAAATTACTATTCACTAAACACTATTCATTTCCGGAAAAGTTTTCATCATTCACTTGCATTACTCATTTCATCGTAAATTTAGTTTACGGGTATTCAAATTCGCGTAACCGGATTTGTTTAGGTGCGAATTCATTTCATTAGTGTTGAGTACACTGCATACGGACTGGGGATAGTCTGCATATCATCATAACAGCATTTTCATATTATACCACTCTCAGGATTTTCAAATTTCTATATTCAGTACATTTAACGTTTTTACGTATAAGTATTTATAGTAAACGTTAACACCCGGTTTATACACGACGAATATATCTAAATATTCCCACAATGGTCCCAACATATTTTTATATCCATTTTAACATCATAAAAGTTACAACGTTCAGTTACCCAGTATTTTGGAAATTTATTTTATTTATAACGTACGCGTACGAATATAACAACGGTTTTCGTGAAAACTAAACAATAATCACCCGATCACTCAGTAAATGTACCCAACATACTTTTAACATATTTTCAACATTATTATGACTTTATTTCATCCCGGTAAACTTCGTGAACATTTATTTCTATTAAAACCGTTACCCGATTTTAACGAATAACACGGAATAACACTTAACGCTACACTAACTTTCCTAATTAAATCAAAAACTAAGTTTTCTCCTTTGAACCCTTTGAAAAATCAGCCATGAACCCCCCTTTTAACCTCTTGCATTAATTCTCTATTACTTAACTAATAAACCTTAAAATCATTACATAAACCAAAAACCTAGAATCAAAACTACACTTTTTAGAAAGATAGAAAAAGTTCTCATCTTCTTCCTTGTTCTTCCTCAAACCCACGACCAAAACCAAACCACACCTTGATCCATTATTTTTGATAAGTTAAAACACTAAACTTGTTCCTTTTACATGCCTAAACAAGAATCAATCAACAAAAACACAAGAACATCAAGCATAATCATCCTATAATCATCTCATTTTGTCAAGTAAGTTATCATTTTTATTTTTACATGAAACATCTTATATTTACTTGTATTACATGATTTCCATGCTAAAAACCATGTACAACTAGCTATACCACCACTTATTTTGTCAAAAATGAAACATACAAACCCTAACTTTTTAGTTATGAATCCCCTTGCTCTAATAACTTGGTTAGGAGTCCATGGCACCCTAAGAAGGTGTATGGTAGGATTAGATTAGCCATGTGGTGATTACAAGAGGTTTGGTGATGGTAGAAATTGATTTTTAACCTTGGAAACATGATTTGGAACCTATTTTAGACATGCTGTCCCGTTTTGTAAAAATCTGGAAAATCAGTAAACACCAAGGAAACTTTGGCAAAATTTTTAGAAAATACTTTCAAAAACGAATCCGTAGGCGAAAGAACGGATTAAAAAGAGCTTATAACGAAGAAGTTATGATTTTTGCAAGATTGTTGACGAAAAGTATTTTCTGGAAATTAGTTGCTGTTGGACGTTTTTCGTCGGTCAAAAAGAGGCTTTAGACTTAACCCGGAGGAGTCGAGCTTTCCAAAATATATTACTACATACTAAGACGAAACCGTGGATATAAAGAACAAGTAAAACGGACAAGTAACGACAAAGATATACACGTTTGAATATCGGCTAAAACCCTTTTATAGTTGACAGCTTTTATATAAATTTGGCGCAAAAACTACGAAGTGCATTTTTAAGCTAATCATGATATCAAGTACCGAGCTTTATAACTAATGTAGTATTAGTTATTACGAGTATGTTTTCATCATTTCAAGGATTACAACCCGAGTATTTCAACGTCAACATGAGAACTTACGATATATATATATAAGTATATATATATTATAACTAGCTATTTATATTTTCTAATAGCAATATTTTCCAAATTCTTGGATTATATATTTTTGACAACACAAGTGTATTTCCAAAGACTAGAGTGGTATAGAAACATGAGCATGGACATTCATAAACATCATTTGGTGATCTTAACGAGATCATGCATCATTCATTATAGGTCGCGGCAGTTAACCGATCATTGTTGTTCACTTCATTTCATTTCAAGTATCATCACTTAAGGTGAGTCATAGCCCCTACTCTTTTAATTGTTTTATCAACTCTTTGGGGGAGATACATGCTACTACTTGCCTACTTGTACAGATTTACATAACATTTATACTTGGGAAACATTATACTTGATAACATTATACTTGATGTCATACATACGTGATTGTGTTATACTTAACTGTGTTATACTAAACTGTGATGGATACATACATACATACTTCCAATGGCCCCAGATTAAGTTGCTGGGCACAACCATGGAGACATATATACTTCTTATGGCCCCAGATTAAGTTGCTGGGCACAACCATGGAGGTATACATACTTAGGTGAGGTCTTCGGAGATGAAGTGTAGACTCACTACTAATTGCTAAACTGTTGTTATGAACTTATACATATCTTACTCATACTATACATTGTAGCAGTGGGTTGTGAACACACAGGTTACAAGTCTCTTATGACGGGACTTGCAACTGAGTGGATTTACGATGCCTTTGCTGTGTGAACATTCTTTATAGACTTTTCAACTGTATTAAGACAAACTCTATGAACTCACCAACCTTTGTGTTGACACTTTAAGCATGTTTATCTCAGGTTAGAAAGGCGATAGCAGGTTTGTGGAGCTGAGAGTCTTAGGGCATGCTTTTGGAGACTTTCACTTTTATCGTTTACCATTCGATACACTTTAAAACTTATGTATCATTCTACTTTGGGAGCTTTGTTTTGTAAACTATGACTTTTATCTATTCGAATGGTAACTTTTCAAAAACGTCTCATTTAGAGTTCGTTTTCTATATCTTGTACTTTGTGCCCTGATGTAGCATCCCAATGACACAGTCTTCCGCTGCGGTATTTTGGGGGTGTTACAGTGGGTCCCACTTAAGCTAGTTTGAGCTCATTTCCTTGTTTGGTCAACATAAGTCAACTGCCATAGCTTATTGCTTGCATTTGGCTTATTTTTAAGTTACATAAAAATTTGTTTTTACAAAAGTTTCTTGTTTTTAGGTGTAAAATAGATTTCTAAAAGAAAATCAAGAAAAACTAATTTAATAATAAGTGATAGTTTCTATTTAATGTAATTTAAATTTTAATTTTCATTTTTAGATTTTTATTAAGTACTTGGCATTTTTATATTTTTATTAATTACCTTTTATGTTAAAGTAATTTTAGTAATTTTCTCAGATTTTTATTTTGTCATTTATTATTTATTAGATTTAATATTAGTTTTATTAATAATTAATTAATAATTAAGTTTTAAATAGCATAATTAGTTTTTATACAGTAAACCCTAGTTTTTATATTTTTTCTAGCTTTTATATAATGTAAAATAATTTTATGAATTTTCTTATAATTTCTTCTGTTCATTTTCTATTTTTAATAATTTAAAATAGTTTAATTAGGTAATTAATGTTTAATTAGTAATTAATTAATATAAAAAATCACAAAAAGACAAAAATACATATTTTTAATTTTAAAATTTGTTTTTAGTTATTTTATAATTTTAGAAATTTAATTTTTATTTTTCAAGTATTAAATTAATATTATATTGTATTTAAGTTATTTAAATATTAATAATAAGTATTAAATAGTATTTAATTAATATTAAATAATTAATTAGTGTAAAAATTAATTTTCTTTTTCTAAAAATTTTCTTTCAACCTTAGGTTTGTAAAAAAGTCATTTTCACCCCCTGTGGGTTTTCAGATTTCAGTTTTCACTTTTTATTTCGTACATTCACGTAAATTTAAATTGAACGTACGCGTTTTTAGGTTTTAAACGTTTCTGGTTTTTCCAAACTTCCAGTCTTGTTCATATAGCTTATTTAAGCTATTTCCTTGTAGATTCCTTAGTATAATCAAACACAAAACCTTTTCTGTCCAAATTCACCCGATCACATAGTCGTTTGAATACAATCCACACCTCGTCGGGACATAACGACCCGGGGAAACACTATATTCCGCGGAGCATTGATTCTAGGCAGTTTGACCTTATTGACCATTACTTGGTTGATATTTAGGTTGACTGTTTAGCAGCAATCAAAATTTGGCGCCGCTGCCGGGGAGGTGTGCGCGCTATTCTAAACGGTTTTTCTGATTAGTGAATCGGGATATACACTCATTGTATATTTACCCATCCTTGTTCATATTTCCTTATTATTTTCTTATAAAAACAAAACCGTTCACAAAAACATTTTAAATCAGTTTTCAACGAACAAAAAAAAAATAAAAAAATAAAAAAAAAGATTTTCTTTATCACTGTTCGTAGTATGTTGTTCTGCTGATTATCTTATACTGCTGCTACGTATATTTTTACTCTGCTGCTACTTCTATGAATGTTTCTGCTGATGTGCTTAAAGGTTAAATAATTCTGCTGCTACATGTTTGAACCTGCTACTAGCATAATTGTTCCTGCTGCTCGATACTGCTGCTAGTTATTTGATTCTGCTGCTCGTAGAATTTTATTCTGCTGCTACAAAATTCATTCTGCTGCTAGCTTTAGTATTCTGCTGCTGCGTTTATTGGAAGGTTACTTGGTTTTACACACACAGGAAGATTTTGGTTTATGTTCTTAAAAGATTAAAGGCTCGTTCTTATTTAATTAATTGATTACGAAGAAGGTTAATTATCACTTAGTTGATGTTGTAGTTGAGTTTCACAAGTTTGTGTTCTTATCATATCTCAAAGTGGGTGTTACACTTTGAAGATAACTTGTTTGTTTTATACGGTGGTGACGAAGACTTGTCAAATCTAGTTTTCATATGTCAAGGGGAGGATGGACGAAGACCTAGTTAACTATCACTTGAAGGAGTTACGTTATTGTGCTCAGTGTCTCATTGAAGATGAGGATTTTGTCAAGAGATTGCGGTCTACTTATATATTTGGTTTTGGGTATAAGTTCAAAGTCACGTGGTTAGTACAAGACATACGACACAAGTTTGGGTTATTCTACTTCTTCATCAAGTTCGTTATATTTGATTTTCTTCATAAGTAATCATTACATAAGAGCCTACAGATTTGAAGAATCATGAAGATGGTTAACACATTGATTTCAGGGGAAGCATATTATGATGTGTTAAATCATTTGATCTATATGCACCACTCAAGGGGAAGATTATATACGTTCCCTATTTGTTGATAACAAAAAGGGGAAGATATTTTGGAGTGGCATAGCATGGATTAAGGGGAAGACACGATTTGTTTCATTCAGGGAGATGCATACATCTCAACCTCTCTACTTAGGGAAGTTCATACAAGACTTTGTTTGTTTTGTCATCATCAAATAGGGGAAGATTGTTGGGATTCTAGATTTGATGTGACAAAATAAATAAAAGAATGAAACAAGAAGGGCTAAAGATGACAAAGAGAGTAAGCTACAAAGAATAAAGATACATGAAATATTCTATTATGAATAAACGATTTTGATAATATTCTGTATTTAGTTTTATACTTATCTCTTTGTAAACCCTAATATCTCTCTATATAAAGAGACATAGGGTACAGGTTTTCATATGTCTTTCATAATGTAGTCGACTAGAAAGGTGTGTGTGTGTGTGTTCTAGGGCGTGTAAACTATAAACGTCTAGAACTAGTTAGTGTTGTTCGAATCCTCTAAGGTCTGAGATGTCTTAGATCCTTGTTACATTTAGGTAACACGTTATTATTCTGATCAAATAATAATTGGAGGTGATGATGGTGAAAAACCTTGTGTCAGTAACTTTGATTTGTTCTTATTCCGCTGCATGTTATTATCATTGTTATTGTTGAACCCTAGTGCTCAAAACGGTCCAAGGAGTCTATCAAACTCCAAATTTGTACAAAATGTTCATTCAAAAATCCAAAAATAATCACCTTTACCCTCTCACATCTTTGATTCTTCATCCCTACCCCTCTATAAACCTTTGATTCTTTCTATGTCGTATCCATACCATTGTGGTTGTCAATGGTGTGGTGGTCCTCATAATGGCTGGAATTGTCCCGGTTGTAGCATGGTAGAGTCAGGAGATGGGTCTGTCTATAACCAAGCTCCTTATCCTTACCATGACACATCTGATTCATCCTACCAGCCACCACATCATGAGATACTGACATATCTGTGTGAGTTTTGTGGTGGTCCTCACCAAGGATTTGAGTGTCAAGCCGGAAACACGTTTGTCTATGAACAGTTTTCCGGTGATGCTCAGAACTTTGGTTATGACCAATACCCATATGATTCACCAGTCCAGACTCAACAGTTTTACTGTTGTGAGTACTGTGGAGGTCCACACTCTAGCTCGGATTGTCAAACAAGAAATCCATTTCCTTGTAACAATTACGACTATTCATTTTCAGACCCACCTCCACAGTACCAAATGATTCACACAACTCCTCATGATACTGAGCAAGACCTTTTACTAAAGGCTCTTGATATATTGAAAGAACTTAAGGAGGAGTTGGTTACTACATCGTTTCAAGACTCTCGTGAGAAATCTATGGCAGAATTACTTGCTGAGGAACGAGATGCTAGAAACGAATTGAGCATGGAAGAATTACTAGTCTTAGAACAAGCAGCTATAACACGTGCCAAATTTCGTAAAGCTGCTCTTCTAGACTGTGATGATGATAGTGATAATGAAGATACCCTTGATATCCTTCATTTTATAAGGGCTCGTCAGATTCATCATTTGTGATTCCTCCCATTGAAAATCATGGAGAAAATAATGAGACGGGGAAATTACTAGCAGAAGATCAAATGGAACTTGTACAATCCATGAATGCTAGCTCCTCTCCACTCCCTCAGTCTGTTGTTATCACACCCGAAGTTCACACTCACTCTCTAAACATGGGGGATGAGCATCTTAGCACTGTTCCTAATAAGGAATCGGACGAATTAATAAAGTCTAGTGTTGAGATCCTTGTCCCAATCCCGAGAGAGTCACAGGGAACTTTTGATCATATGTGTGATTTACTTTTCCCTCTTGAGTGTTCAAACGATCATTTTAAGACTTTCTCAGATTTTAATTATGATTGTACATCTCATGGAGGCATTGAGTATATTGAGGCATCACTCCCACAGTCTGATGCTGATCCTCTTCTTGAGGAGTTCGCCGATGAACTTACACACATCAATCCACTTTCATCGGAAAGTGATGATGGTCTCCTCGATTTCGAAGCTGATCTGGGAGAAATTGAAAGTCTCCTATATCTTGATCCACCACTCAGTTCTTATCCCAGTAGTCCAATAGAGAATGATAATCATTTTGTTCCCGAAACATTCAATACTACTCTCACCAATCCTCTATTTGAATTCGAATCTGAATTCACTTTGATTTCTGATAATCCAATCTTTGATATTCAGAATGACGATTGTGATGAGTCTATTCCGGAACATGAGTTCACAGATTTACATCTTGTGAATGATTCTCTTCATGAGGAGTTCTCCGGTGAACTCACTCATCATATCATGACTCCTCCGGAGTTTGATAGCCCAGGGGAGATGCACTCAATCATGAGAATTTGCAAATTCCCACCCACCCTCCCGGGATGTTTTTGAGCTTAACCTTTGAAATCCAAAATCAGGCTAATGAGCCTGATCTCGAGGAAGACGATCAAATCATGATTTTCATCATGGTTTTCTTCCTTTTCTTCACCTATAAGGTGACTTCTTCTCTTCTTCACTCCTTCGGGAATGAAGATACCATCTTTGATCCCGGCATTTTTATTTATCATTATCTTAAGCCGGGATTATATCTCATCGGTGTGGAACTTTCACGTGCTTCAAATGTTTGTCCAAACATCTTGAATGAAAGTCCGATGGAGATTGCTTCTTCCACATCATGCTTCCCCAAGGACAAATGAATTCGGGGTCGAGTCAAGCTAGCGACTCGGTAAACAAAAACAGTAGCATGTACTTAGGGTTTTCACCCTAAGTGTGGGGGAGTTACCCCTGCTATGGTTACTTATAAAGTGAAAATAAAAAATGGTGTTTTCACATTTAGCTTGTAATGTTGCCCTTTTACATTCAAAGAGTCGGCATAATAGCCGGGACTTTGAATATTGAGGACAATATTCATTCTAAGTGTGGGGGGTATTCTAGCGAATTTTATCACATTTTAATATCTAGTACCCCCGTTTTTGGCCAAAATCTAAAAAATTTTAAAAAATTTTCACTTGTGCTTCAAAATTTTTGTAGTTATCAGTCCGCCATGTCTAAACGACAAAAGGATTGGCTAATCCAGGAGCAAACGGCTCTTGGTAAAGATATATCAAATCCGTTGATGGCTTGCAATTTGCCTAAAATTGTATGGTAAATCAACTCGCCATATCCCAAAAAGTGAATGAGTTGGCTAGCCCGCAAGATTATGGCTTGTGGTAAAGGCAGTGGAAAAACCACAATTGGTAATCAGCTCACCAAGATGTTGACTTTGTCCATCAATAGTTGGCTAGTCCAGAAGCAAGCGGCTTTTGGTAAAGACTAATCAAATCCGTTGACAGCTGGTGGTTTGCTCAAAATCACATGGTTATCAGGTGGACCATAGTTCTTACATGAATCGATACATCTGGCTACTCCAGAAGTGATGGCTTTTGGTAAAGAGTTTAAAATCCATTAAGTTTTCAAAACTGTTATTGCTAGGGACTAGCAATATTTTAGTGTGGGGGATTGATGAGTGCTCAAACACTCATCATTTTTGGTCAAATCTGAACTGCAAAACATACAAAAACACTCAGAAATGCATCAAAATACTAAAAATATTTCAAACTTGTGTTTTATATGTTTTAGATGCAAAATGAGTAAAAACAAATGAAAAACGTACAAAGTTTGCAAAATTGGCAGTTTCAGTCCCCCAAGTTTCATAAAATGTCAACTAGTCAGTGGTCATTCAAAATATGGAAAATTATCACCAAAGGTCCTTTTAAAATCATAAGTTGTCATATTTAGTCCTTTGGTGAAAAATCTCAAAAGTTTTGGAAATTTACAAGTTTAGTCCCTAGAGTTTGAAAATTGGCAGAATTGGTCCTTGGTGGGGAAGTTTTGGAAGAAAAGTCATTTTTGGTCCTTAGAAACTCAAAAGTTATCACATGTGATCCCTGGATGAAAAGTTTGAGGAATTTACAAAATTGGTCCCTAAAGTTTCAAATTTAGCAAAAATAGTCCCTGGAATTTTAAAACATAGAAATTTTCAAATAAAATCCTTAGACTATTGATATATGTCAGGGAAGGACCATGAAACAAGTTTGAAAGGTTTTACATTTTCAGTCCCTCGATTTCAGATTTTTACATGAATGGTCCTTGTGATTTTTTTGAGCTTAAATAAACAAACCAAACCATAACTACTACAAACCAACCCCTGATCCAAAACAACCACAGCCCACACCCTACAATCCCTGGCCCATTTACCCTTCCCAAGCCCACCAAGCAAAATATACTCACCCCGTTTATATATCCCTCCAGTTAACAAAAGTCAAACAACTCACCCCTCATTCCCCACTTGCAATACACACCCTGCAACACTCAACCTACCAACCCCCCTCCTCTGCCCCTCTCCCATACTATGTCTCTCCACCTCACACAACCTTCCAAGACTCCTTAATTACCCTGCAATCCTCACAAGCAACCCCAACTGACACAAGACAATTTTGGCGCCAAAAAGTAGTTAAAACGGCTCAGATCATTTCAAGCCTAACCAACAGTCAAGATTGAGTGGGAAAGTCTCTAAAGACTGCCAGGAACAAGAAATATCATCTATAAAGGAAGAAAGAGGCAGAAGGAAGCAATTATGTAGGAGTAGTATAGAGTAGATAGTCGCATTATTGTAATCTTAATTTCCAATGTAAGTTTAAGCTTTCAAATGTTAAACTAAGGTATTTCAGTGCTTCTCAGATCTTTTTATATAATCAATTTCAAGTTTTATTGTGCTTATCAGTTTAATTCTCATTTTGGAAAAAATCTCTTGAAATTCCATTTTAGCTTAAAAAAGTGTTAACAGTTGTTGTGTATTGTTCATTTACTCTCAGTTTAGTCATTCCTAAGCTTTTAAAAGCTTAGGATACATTTAAACAATGTCTTAGTGAAAAAAAACTCAAAAATACAAAAAAAAAATAGAGAAAAATAAAAGAAAAATAAAAAATCAGAAGAAGAAGAAGAAGAAAGAAGGAGCTTTGGAATTTAGTTTAGAGCTTGTGGTAAGCATTAGGATTGCCCAGGAAGTGATTTGGATAAACATTGCCTTTGTTTGTAAGTCACACTTTAAATTTAGCTTATTTTGAACCTGCTTATCTGCCTTTAGCTTATCAAATTGTTCAATTGGTGCTTAGCTTTGCTTATTCCAGTTACTTATTGTTTAGAATGTAGAATGTAGCTTAATTATCTCTTTAGAATTTAGTTTGAGTATAACTATTTCAAAATTAGCTCATATAGCTTATTTGACTTTGTTTATTATCAACTGCTTTTTGGTGATTGAAAATTGCTTCTTAAGTGTGCATTAACTTATCAGAACCTTGTTGTTCAAATTTAGAGTCAAAATCAAGTTTGTATAGGTTAAATGCCCAAACAGTTAGTGTATAGGGGTGCTTGGCTTATGCTTATTCAGGGTAGACCAGGGTAGTTTTAGTTTTGTTTGTGGTTTCTACCTGTCACATTAGACCTCCATAGGATATTAGAGTGATAAAATCTAGTTGCCTTTTAGGTAAAAGTCAAATCTCTCTTTGACTCACCTCTCACAGTCAACTGTTGAGATTTTTGGTTTCAACAATCATCATATTAGTTCATAAGTGGTAATCATGGCTTAAAGTTCATCTCATTTAGCATAATTTTACATAAGGAGTCCGTAAATTAAGTTATAAACTCATAAAAGTCAAAGTATGTGCAAAATATGAAAAATCAAATATCTACCTTTGTGCAGAATTGCAAAATTTCCAAGAATTGTTCGGTATTTTGTATTTGTTTTTAGGATTTGGGATTTTTAGGGTTTGTTGTATCCCAGCTCATCTCCAAGGTCCCATCATCCTTTTATTTTTGAGATTTTTCTTGTGGGGTCCGCACAGGTTCAAACACACCTGCAGGGGAAGTGACTCCCCTGCTGCAGCAGTTAACCACACCATCACCACCACTTTGGTGGTGATTTCTGTTCACCACAGTGGTTCCACAAGCCCCTTCCTTGGTCCTTTCAACCCTCCTCCTACCCCTCTCTCAACTTTGACCATAGGTTTGACCTTAAAACCCCTGGGACCCACCTGAATCAGCCCCTTAAGTTTGTCCCATTTTCTGAGTTGAGCTAAGCAACAAAGTGCTTTTGGTTGCTTATTTGCTTATTCTGTGGAACCCCACTTACTTTTCCTAGCTTAAACATGTTCACACCATTCATTTGAGCCAGAATCACTCATTGTGGGTCCCACTTAAGCTAGTTTGAGCTCATTTCCTTGTTTGGTCAACATAAGTCAACTGCCATAGCTTATTGCTTGCATTTGGCTTATTTTTAAGTTACATAAAAATTTGTTTTTACAAAAGTTTCTTGTTTTTAGGTGTAAAATAGATTTCTAAAAGAAAAATCAAGAAAAACCAATTTAATAATAAGTGATAGTTTCTATTCAATGTATTTTAAATTTTAATTTTCATTTTTAGATTTTTATTAAGTACTTGGCATTTTTATATTTTTATTAATTACCTTTTATGTTAAAGTAATTATAGTAATTTTCTCAGATTTTTATTTTGTCATTTAGTATTTATTAGATTTAATATTAGTTTTATTAATAATTAATTAATAATTAAGTTTTAAATAGCATAATTAGTTTTTATAAAGTAAACCCTTGTTTTTATATTTTTTCTAGCTTTTATATAATGTAAAATAATTTTAGGAATTTTCTTATAATTTCTACTGTTCATTTTCTATTTTTAATAATTTAAAATAGTTTAATTAGGTAATTAATATTTAATTAGTAATTAATTAATATAAAAAATCACAAAAACACAAAAATACATATTTTTAATTTTAAAATTTGTTTTTAGTTATTTTATAATTTTAGAAATTTAATTTTCATTTTTCTAGTATTAAATTAATATTATATTGTATTTAAGTTATTTAAATATTAATAATAAGTATTAAATAGTATTTAATTAATATTAAATAATTAATTAGTGTAAAAATTAATTTTCTTTTTCTAAAAATTTTCTTTTAACCTTAGGTTTGTAAAAAAGTCATTTTCACCCCCTGTGGGTTTTCAGATTTCAGTTTTCACTTTTTATTTCGTACGTTCACGTAAATTTAAATTGAACGTACGCGTTTTTAGGTTTTAAACGTTTCTGGTTTTTCCAAATTTCCAGTCTTGTTCATATAGCTTATTTAAGCTATTTCCTTGTAGATTCCTTAGTATAATCAAACACAAAACACTTTCTGTCCAAATTCACCCGATCACATAGCCGTTTGAATACAATCCACACCTCGTCGGGACATAACGACCCGGGGAAACACTATATTCCGCGGAGCATTGATTCTAGGCAGTTTGACCTTATTGACTATTACTTGGTTGATATTTAGGTTGACTGTTTAGCAGCAATCACAACCATCACCTCTAGACCTAGTTTAATTGAGTTTTAACCCTAGCGAACAATATTCTTTGAGTTGAACGATCAATCCCCCGGTACTTGCCACTATACTATACTATAACGGTCAGGTACACTGCCTGGTAGGGATTGCAAGCTTCTCAAGATACCTTGAGAGGTAAAACCTTTTACAAGGTTACAAAACCACGTATCAAGTTTTTGGCGCCGCAGCCGGGGAATAGTTATTGTCTAGGTTGAAATTTCTTTTTATTAGGTCTACTTGCTGGATTCCTTTCTAGTAAGATTTTTATTTTTATTTTTATAGGTCTTCTTTAGTCTATCTTTTTCTTTGTTTCATTTGTTCGTAACCGTTGCCATCCGCTATCATGGAAGGTGATAATCTCTTTAACCCTATCAACCCACCACAACAAAACCATCCACAAAACCCACCACAACAAAACCAACCTCCTAGACCCCGAACTTTAGGAGAGTACTCCCGTCCTAGCCACCAAGGCTATGGAAACACCATTGAGCTCACTCAAAGAGTCAATGTGTCTCCCTTGCGATCCGATACCATCCGGTTGGTGCAAAGCGGATGTGCATTCCATGGACTTCGTTCCGAAGATCCTAATCAACATCTCAAGGATTTCCTCAAAATCATAGATTCTATAGACCTTGATGTTGAAACTCGAGAGACGACCCGATTGCGTCTCTTCCAATTCTCTCTACGTGACCAAGCTAGTCAATGGCTTGAGCGTTTACCCGCGGGATCCATCACCTCTTGGGATGATCTCACTACTCATTTCCTTGCTCAATTCTTTCCACCGGGGAGAACTACTAAGCTTAGAAATGACATCTTGATGTTCCAACAACGTCAAGGTGAAACTCTTTATAAAGCATGGACTCGTTTCAAGGACTTACTCCAAAAAGTCCCTCATCATGGCATAGATCTTTGGCTCCATTCTATGACCATATCGATCTCTCCACAAAGCGAACCATTGACCAATCGGCCGGTGGCAACCTACGTGATCTAAGTGCGGAAGAATGGGAACTCATAGAAGATCTTGCTCTCTATGACAACGAAAGTTGGAATGATCCCCGTGATTTGAACAAAACGGTCAAGGCAATATCTTTGCCTTCGAACAATTCAAGCACTCGCGACCGTAGGATCAGGGAACTAGAAGGACAAGTCAAGTTTCTCATGAAATCCTACGAAGCTCCTAAACCTTCAAGCCAAGTGAACAAGATCACTTTTTCATGCGAATTATGTAGTGGTCCCCACGATACTCGTGATTGCATGGAACTCCCCGAACAAGCTTTTGCGGATTATGCATCCTCGCGTACCGACGGAGCGGGAGACAAGTGGTACACTTTCAAACCCGAGCAAAACCCTTACGGTGATTCATACAACCCCACTTGGAAAAATCACCCAAACCTTAGGTGGAAACAAAACCAAAACATGCCCCAAAACAATTCTTCCACTCGACCTAATCGTTATCAGCCAAGCGGTCTACCTCCTAACCGTACTATCAACAACAATCCTTCAAAAAACTATGGTAGTACCAATAATCTTGAAGAATTGATGTCCAAATTTATGGCATCTCAAGAAGCTCGCATAGGTAAATTTGAATCCAAATTCAATCAACAAGCGGAGATGACCAATAAAATTGACAACTTGTTAAAAGCCCTCAACAACTGTTAGGAATTAAATAATCAAAAGAATCTGAAGATTCAGCATAAAGGTTTAAAGGAAATACGACAAGTATGTTTCTGCTGATAAAGCACAAAACGAGTTTCCACTGATGGATTCTGCTGAAGACCGTTTCCACTGAAGGTGATTCTGCTGCTACTATGACTATGCTGCTATGACTCTGCAGCTATGACTCATACAAACAGCTGTGTAGATAAGTACGACTTATTCTACTGATTCATATACAAGAAAATATCTTTGTTGTAGTCATCAAATTGAACACTCCAAGTGAGTTGTAATCCTAGATACATGTTGTATCTTAATGACTAACATGATAAGTCATCATCTAAGCTAGAACAAGTGATTAGTCATAAGCTAGTTATTTGTTGAGTCATGAAGTTTGTAAAAGATCTTTCCTTGGACTATAAAAGGAAAATCTTAGATGTGTATAAATATATCAATCTAGAATGTGCATGTGAAAAGATATACACAGACAATACAAAGAACAAACATAAGTCACATAAGATTCAAGGTCTTGTAACCCTAGTGATAGTAAAGATCACTCGTATTATTTTGAATAATATTGAATCATTTGGTGTTAACTATTCCATTTACATATCCAAAACATAAATCTTCTAAAGTGTGGTTAAGTAGATTCCGCATACTTAATCATATTCACACAAACATATCTTATACACAAAGAACGAAGGCTTAACCACCTTACCGTGTAAACGACCCTCAACAAGTGGTATCAGAGCGTCAGGTTGATATTTTTGTTTTAGAAGAAGAAGCTAGAAATGGATGTTGAGTCTATTCAAACAAATGTTGCTGCAAAATTACCAATGCTCAAACAGAATGAGTTTGAGATGTGGAGGTTAAGAATAGAACAATATTTTCAAGTGCAAGATTATACACTTTGGGAAATTATTGAAGATGGAGATTCTTTCAAATCTACAACCACTACATCAACAGTTGATGGTAAGGAAGTTGCAAAGATGCAAACCAAGCCACAAACTGCAGAAGATAGAATTAAGAAGAAGAATGACCTAAAGGCCAGAAGCATGCTGATGATGACCATTCCAAATGATCAACTTATAAACTTCAGTAAATTCAAAGATGCAAAATCATTATTTGAGGCCATTATTGCAAGGTATGGTGGGAATGAAGCCACCAAGAAGACCCAGAAAACTCTTCTTAAGCAACAGTTTGAAAATTTCACATCAACCAACCATGAATCTTTAGACCATATGTTCAACACGCTACAGAATATTGTGAGTCAACTTGCTATTCTTGGAATTGAAATACCTCAAGAAGATTTAAACTCAAAATTTCTTAGAAGCTTACCTGAAGAGTGGGCTATGCATGTTGTTGTCTGGAAGAACAAGTCAGACATTGACACTATGGATCTTATGGATCTGTATAGCAATTTTAAAATTGTTGAGCAAGATTTGAAGAAAACTGGAGGTTCTAACTCAAGCACTGGGAACATGGCATTTATGTCATCTCCTAGTAATTCAGTTCCAGTTACTAATGAGAAAGTTCATGATGGTGTAAGTGCTGCAAGTTCATCAAGCAGTACTTTTGGAATTTTGGATGAGAAAACATGTTGTGCTTTTTTCACAAGCAAGCATAATGGATCCACGTTAACTCATGAAGACCTCCAAGAGATCAATGATGATGATCTGGAGGAAATGGATCTAAAATGACAAATTTCTCTTCTTAGCATGAGAGCTAAGAAATTCTATCAAAGGACGGGGAAGAAGATCACAATCAGTAGCAATGATCCTACTGGTTATGACAAGTCAAAGATAGAATGCTACAACTGTCACAAGATGGGACACTTCTCAAGAGAGTGTAGAAGACCAAGACAACAAGATAGCAGAAATAGAGATGTTGGAAGCAAATCCAATACAAGGGAGATTTCTGAACCAAAAGCTATGGTAGCTATTGATGGGTTAGGTTTTGATTGGAGCTTCATGGATGATGAAGAAAAGGGTTCTTCACAGATGGCTCTTATGGCATTTACTGCAACTGAGGTACATGATTATAAATCTTGTTCAAATTCTTGTACTGCTCTTAAAGACTTAAAAATCTTAATTAAACAATATGATGACCAAAAGGTTCAGCTAGCCAAAACTGATCAAGATCTTTTCAATTATAAATGTGGTTTAGAATCTATAGAGAGGCAAATCCTATACTATAAAAAGAATGAACTTACCTTTACTGATGCTAAAACTTTACTTGAAAATGACAATCAATTTAAAGATCAAATCATTGAGGCTTTAAAAGAAGCATTGGATAGGGTTAAGACTGAAAAAGAAAACATTCAATTGACTGTAGAGAAGCTTGAACATGCTTCTAAAAATGTAACCAAAATAATAGACAGTCAAGTGAATAATAAAGTTAAGTCAGGATTAGGATATAATACAACCCCACCTCCTTATAGAGGTATCCCAAAACCCCCAGGGATAGACCTAGAGCATTCAGGATTACCTGAATTTCAGCTACCTAAGTTACAATATGGAATTCAACCAAACTCTAACATAGTAGCTGATGAGCCTAAGAAAGAAAGTAAATGTTCATGTAAAACATTACTTTTTCAGGACAAGGTGTCCTTTGTAAATAAACAGGTTATGTCTAAACCTGAAGTGGTTAAGAAAGCAAGAACAAGAGTTCCTAAGATAGTCAAACACAATACTGATAGGCCTAAAACCAATGAAAAATATGTTAGGCAACCAGTTAGATATAGTGAACAATATAGAACCACAAACAAGCCCAGAGGTAACCAAAAAAATTGGAATAACCTCAAGTCTTACCAACTAGGTGATGACTTTGCTTTTCACAATAAAGCTTGTTTCATTTGTGGTAGTTTTGACCATCTTGCAGCTTTCTGTAACCAATGGGTATCTGGGTATGAAAGTAATAGAGTGAACTACAAAAGGCAAACACCTAAATCTCATTTTCACTCTAATTCTAAAAGATCAAAACCCAAAACAGTCACAAAAACTGTTCCTGCTGAAAGGAAAATGGTTTCTGCTGAAAAACCATATATGATTGTTTACCCAAAATCAACAATTAAGGGTGCAAAAACAACTTTCAAACATGCATCTAATATTGTTCAAAGGCCCATTCAAACAAAAGCAGTGGTCCAAAAACAAGTTTGGAGACCAAAGGGTACAACTACAAAGCTAGCAGTTTCTTCTGCTAAGCATACTGCTGCTAAGGGTAACAGGGAAAATGCTGTTAAGGCCTCAGCATGTTGGATTCTTAAATCCAATGTTGCATCAACAGTCCTCAAGAGATTACATTTCATTGATGCAAGAGGCAGATCCAAGTCAGTGTTGGCTTGGATCCCCAAAGAAAACTAATTCTTTTATTTTGTGCAGGGACATTCACCAACAGATCATGAAGATCAAGGATATTCAGATAGTGGGTGTTCAAGGCACATGACAGGCAACATGTCTTATCTTTCCAACTTTCAATCAATTGATGGTGGATATGTTACCTTTGGAGGAGGAATTGGTGGAAAGATTACTGGTAAAGGTACTATCAAAACCAGTAAATTAGATTTTGAAGATGTGTTTTATGTGCAAGAGCTTAAGTATAATCTCTTTAGTGTCTCACAAATGTGTGACAGAAAGAATAATGTTCTTTTTACTAAGACTGAATGTCTTGTACTTTCTCCTGATTTTAAGATGCCTGATGAAAGTCAAGTACTTCTTAAAATTCCTAGGAAGGGCAATATGTACAGTGTTGATATGAATAACATTGTTTCTAAAGATGCTTTAACTTGTCTTGTTGCAAAGGCCACATTAGATGAATCTATGTTATGGCATAGGAGGCTTGGTCATATTAACTTCAAAACCATAAATAAGATTGTCAAAGATGGTTTGGTAAGAGGTTTACCTCAAAAACGATTTGAAAATGATCAAACATGCATTGCTTGTCTTAAAGGCAAACAACATAAAGCCACTTGTAAGCCCAAGATTTTTAACTCTATCAATCAATCATTGTTTATGCTTCATATGGACTTATTTGGACCTGTTTCAGTAAGTAGTATAATGCATAAGAGATTTTGTCTAGTTGTTACTGATGACTATAGTAGATTTACATGGGTATTCTTTTTAGGAACTAAGGATGAGACTTCTAGCATCCTTAAGACCTTCATTACAGAGATAGAAAACCTAGTAAGCAAAAGAGTAAAAGTCATTAGATGTGATAAAGGGACAGAATTTAAAAATAGAGTTATGGATGATTTCTACAAAGAAAAAGGTATTAAAAGAGAATTTAGTGTTGCTAGAACTCCTCAACAGAATGGAGTAGCTGAAAGAAAGAATAGAACACTAATAGAAGCTGCTAGAACTATGTTAGCTGATTCAAAGTTGCCTATAACTTTTTGGGCTGAAGCAGTCAACACTGCTTGTTATGTTCAGAACAGAGTTTTAATAGTGCAGCCTCACAATAAGACATCATATGAACTTTTTAAAGGTAGAACTCCTGAAATAGGATTTCTTAGACCTTTTGGATGTCATGTGACAATTCTAAATACCTTAGACCATCTTGGAAAGTTTAATGGTAAAGCAGATGAAGGATTCTTAGTTGGATACTCTATCAATAGCAAAGCATTCAGAGTGTACAACATAAGAACTAGAAGAGTAGAAGAAAATCTACATGTGAGATTTTTAGAAAATAAATCTAATGTAGAAGGTCAAGGACCAAAATGGCTATTTGATCTTGAATCTCTAACCCATTCAATGAATTATGTGCCTGTTGTTGCAGAAATTAATGATTTTTCAGGATCACAAGCAACGGATGAGGCAAGGTTAGACAAGAAGACACATCAAGATTATGTGATGATGCCAATATGGTCAAATACAAGTGTGGAATCAACTTCAACAAATGGTGAATCTTCTTCTGGAAAAGCTAAAGAAGGTGTTGAAGATAAAAACAGAGAAGGAAGAACACAAGAACAACAAAACGTTCCTGCCAACGAGCAAAACGTTCCTGCTGATGAGCAAAACGTTCCTGCCAATAAGCAAAATGTTCCTGCTGATAAGCAAATTGTTTCTGCTGATAGTTCTTCAGAAGAAACAAAAGCAGACTTTTCAGAAGATGAGGTGGATTTAAGTAATATTCCATCTGATTATCAAGTTCCTTCCACTCCACAATCAAGGATTCACAAAGTTCACTCCCTAGAAAATGTGATTGGAGATGTACAATCTGGTGTGAAGACAAGACAACAATTGATGTCTTCAGATCAAAAAGGGATTCTTGATGCCCTTTATGCTTCAAAGCAGCATGAGTTTTCAAACTCCTGTTTGTTTGTATGTTTTCTCTCACAAGATGAACCAAAGAATATTCATAAAGCCCTAGAAAATTCAAGCTGGTTAGAGGCTATGCAAGAGGAGCTTCTTCAGTTCAAGATTCAAAAGGTATGGGTGCTAGTTGATTTACCTAATGGTGTAAGAGTAATTGTCACTAGATGGGTTTTTAGAAATAAAAGGGATGAAAGAGGCATAGTGATTAAGAATAAGGCTAGATTAGTAGCACAAGGGTACACACAAGAAGAAGGGATAGACTATGATGAGATTTATGCTCCAGTAGCTCGAATTGAGGCAATTAGGCTTTTCTTAGCTTATACTTCATTTATGAACTTCACAGTTTACCAAATGGATGTCAAGAGTGCATTTTTATATGGTTCAATTGAAGAAGAGGTGTATGTTTCACAACCTCCAGGCTTCACTGATCCTGACCATCCAGACAAAGTGTACAAGGTAGTTAAAGCTCTATATGGCCTACATCAGGCACCAAGAGCTTGGTATGCAACACTAGCTTCCTATTTATTAGAGAATGGATTTCAAAGAGGAAATATTGATCAGACACTTTTCATCAAACAGCACAAGAAAGATCTTCTGTTAGTACAGGTGTATGTGGATGACATTATCTTTGGATCTACAAGGAAGGAGATGTGTTTAGACTTTGAAAAACTTATGAAAGATAAGTTTCAGATGAGTTTTATGGGAGAACTTACATTCTTTTTGGGTCTGCAAGTTAAGCAATCATCTGAAGGCATATTTATTAGTCAAGACAAATATGTTGCAGAGATTCTTAGAAAATTTCAATTTGCTGATTCAAAAATAGCAAGCACACCAATGGATCCTGAGAAGCCACTTCTTAAAGATGCAGATGGAGAAAATGTGGATGTACATACATACAGATCTATGATAGGTTCTTTAATGTATCTTACATCATCCAGACCTGATGTCATGTTCTCTGTTTGTGCCTGTGCAAGATTTCAAGTAACTCCAAAGGTTTCTCATTTAACAGCAGTCAAAAGAATTTTTAGATATCTCAAAGGTCAACCAAGGTTGGGTTTATGGTATTCTAGAGAATCACCTTTTGATTTGATAGCATTCTCAGACAGTGACTATGCTGGTGCTAGCTTGGACAGAAAGTCAACAACCGGAGGATGTCAATTCCTTGGATGCAGACTTATCTCATGGCAGTGTAAGAAGCAAACAATTGTGGCAAATTCAACAACTGAAGCTGAATATGTAGCTGCTGCAAGTTGCTGTGGTCAAGTTCTATGGCTTCAAAACCAACTTCTTGATTATGGGTACAATTTCTTACATACCATAATTCATATTGATAATAGTAGTACAATTTGCATTATTAAAAATCCAGTGCAACATTCTAAAACAAAACACATTGAAATAAGACATCATTTTATAAGAGATTGCAATGAGAAAAGGTTAATTCAAGTAATGAAAATTGCTTCAGATCAAAACTTTGCAGATCTTCTTACCAAAGCTTTTGATGTTGGTAGATTTCAGTACTTGGTAGCAAGTATTGGAATGCTTAATCTTTAAATTTTTCAATATAATGTGTTTTTGTATATAGATTTTTTTTAATGCATCTAACTTTGTTATTTAAGACTACTATTAACAATATTTGAAGTTATTCATACAGTTAGTCCTATGCATTATTCTAATTCAAGGCAAGTACTTTGTACTTTGTTCTTTTGGTTTTAGACAAACAATTTCAGGTATGAATATTTAAGCTGAAAGGTTATTTCAAGTGAAATCTGCTGATCAAAGCTGCTGATCATTGCTGCTGAAAGCTGATCATTGCTGCTGATATAATAGGTTCATGATAGAAAAAGTTTGGGACTTCAAAACTCCTTAAAACTTCTTTCTTGAAATCTGATTATGATGTTTCACATTGAATTGATAAATTAGTTGATCAGTTAATAACTGATACAACTCACTTTCTATCATTTTATACTCTCAAGTATAATGTGACTAATCTACGGATATCTGATAGAAAGAACAGCGAGCAACAGTGAATCTAACACTTGTGTTAGAGGTAACAAATGCCACGAGCTGGAAACCCTGTAAAGAAAGCCTTTTGAATAGGTTTATCTATACACAGGCGGTTATTTATAACTGAAAACATTGGTTCTCACACAACCAGAGGTTGCTTTAAACCGAAATTTTGACTAAATGTCTGTTACACACTTAATCCCTTCAAAATGGTTGTAAGCAGTATGATTTTTCATAATAAAATCATATACATACTGCTACGGCAAAAGTTTCTTAAAAGGATTTTTTTTTTTAAATAATAAAATAAAATAAAATAAAAAAAGGATGACTTTAAAAACCATCATCAGATGGACCATGAGTCAAAAACGTCCATTGAATCACCTCTCATAGGAGTTAACACACCTAGAAGTGATGAGGGCAGAATCTTAAACTCTTAAGGAATTGATGGCTTCATGTACAAATTGTCTGAAAACATGGAACAATGCTAGATCAGATGATGATGTTATGATTGTGAGAAAATCTTTCAAACAAGGGGAGGATATGAATATAAGATGTTATTTGAATCTCAGGGGAGGAAACAAACATCTCAGGGGAGGAAATACAAGCCCAGTTTAAGGAAGATTAACCAAAAGAAAAGACAAGATCATACAAGATGATGACATAGAGGTTGAAAATGACAAGAACATTCTTTAATGTTGTATTCAGAAGAGATGAAGCATTTCAAAGGAGAAAGTTCTATCTAGGTCAAAAGTTGAAAAGATTCAATTTCAGTTCACTACGTTTGTTCATCACTTGCAAAGGCAAATTGATAGATGATATCTTGTTAAAATCAAAGGAAGATTGCACCATCTTTTAGTCCAAGAATGGAGCAACGATCAAAAAGCAGATATGTTCCAGAGAAAGATAATTTCATTCACTCAGAAGAAAAGAAAGTTCAGATCAACCAGTCTGAAAATAAAGTGTTTGAAAGATCTTCACAAAGTCCTCATTTAATTCAGGAAAACATGTTTGAATGTGATTCACATGTTTAGGGGAGGATTGTTAGGAATTAAATAATCAAAAGAATCTGAAGATTCAGCATAAAGGTTTAAAGGAAATATGACAAGTATGTTTCTGCTGATAAAGCACAAAACGAGTTTCCACTGATGGATTCTGCTGAAGACCGTTTCCACTGAAGGTGATTCTGCTGCTGGATTCTGCTGCTACTATGACTATGCTGCTATGACTCTACAGCTATGACTCATACAAACAGCTGTGTAGATAAGTATGACTTATTCTACTGATTCATATACAAGAAAATATCTTTGTTGTAGTCATCAAATTGAACACTCCAAGTGAGTTGTAATCCTAGATACATGTTGTATCTTAATGACTAACATGATAAGTCGTCATCTAAGCTAGAACAAGTGATTAGTCATAAGCTAGTTATTTGTTGAGTCATGAAGTTTGTAAAAGATCTTTCCTTGGACTATAAAAGGAAAATCTTAGATGTGTATAAATATATCAATCTAGAATGTGCATGTGAAAAGATATACACAGACAATACAAAGAACAAACATAAGTCACATAAGATTCAAGGTCTTGTAACCCTAGTGATAGTAAAGATCACTCGTATTATTTTGAATAATATTGAATCATTTGGTGTTAACTATTCCATTTCCATATCCAAAACATAAATCTTCTAAAGTGTGGTTAAGTAGATTCCGCATACTTAATCATATTCACACAAACATATCTTATACACAAAGAACGAAGGCTTAACCACCTTATCGTGTAAACGACCCTCAACAACAACCAAGTGCTAACTACACCAAAGAAGGACACTAGGGACACTAGTAGCGGAACCCAAATTAAGGACCCCTCGTCATCTAAACATGCCACTTTGTCAACGTAGTCACTATTAAGCCAGTCAATAATAATAGGGAAGAAAGTGACATGGATGAGATTAAGGAAGTTGAGGATAAAAAGGAAGAGAAAGTTGAGGAAGTAGAAAATGTAGAGGAATACTTTGATAGGTTACCTACTAAGGAAGAACGGGAATACCATAAGGATCTATTCGATGACTCCGAGACACCATACGTCCTTGGTTCACCAATCATCAAAACGGGTGATCCCTCTAACATCAACATACCATGCAACATTGGACATGTGCATGTGTGGAAAGCCTACATCGATCTTAGATCTCCCATAAACATTACGACTAGGACCCATTACAATTGGGTAATAAAGAAGAAACTAGGCCTTAGGATGATTCCCAACACGAGTTGAATGAGTAACTTTGTGGGAAGAGTGAAAGGATTGCACGTCTTTGTAGGAAACTTCACTTACGTTACCGACTTTGTGATTGTAGAGGATATTCGTCTTGTAATAGATGGTTGCCTTAGTCAAGTAGTGTTCGGAAAGCCGTTTGTTGAGACCTCTAAGATGGATTATGACCAATCTCTAGGGATAGTTAGGTTCAAGGATAAGAACGATGATATAGCTTACCAAATGCCCTATAAGGTTGAACAATTTTGTCTTTTATCAAACCTCGAAAAGGAACACAAGCAAGCGGTCTACTATAGGAATGATGAAGATAGACGTAGAGGAGTAGACTATGTTATGAATAGAATATTTGGTTTTTACAAGGAATGCTTGCAACTAGGTCCAGAATACAAAACTAAAATCAAGGATGACCTAGGAACTGTGACCAATGACGAGGTCACATAATAGCCCGTGACCTTGAGTCTAGCTACAAGACTCATAAATAAAGAAAATCACTTTTTGGGAGGCAACCCAAGTTTTATTTGTTTGAATGTTTGTTTGTTTGATTTTATTTGTTTCCGTATGCATGTTTTACTTTTATTTTTTGTGGATCATGTTTCAGAATAAATTGTGAAAATGCTTTACCTTGTTGTTTATCTTAACTTCATAAAAAGGTACTTCGCAAAAGCTAAGTGTAAGGGAAATATATTTGTTTCTAAGAACGGAATTGAACATGAACCACAACAATATTAAATGAACATGTATATTAGTTTTTGTTTGAGTCAAATGCTTGTATCGATTCATAATGATGTTTTGCAGGAATTCCAGGAATTAAGGCGTGAGTTTTTCTAGAAATTTTCCAGAAAGTTAGCATAAGATTTCTGTCAGAACACTCTGACGGCGTCAGGATTATAACCTGACGGCATCAGGTGTAAAATTCTGAAAAAATTTGCAAGTTTTGTTTCTACCGAAGTCTTAAAGTTTTTGTTAATTCTTTAGTTTTATAAACCCCAGGAAATCTGCTAACATTCATTCCACAAGAATTATATCCTTATCATATATATAGATTGCCACCGATTTTACCCGAGGTTTGCCTTGATTGTTTTCACAGGTTTAACAGGTTATATTGGACAAGAAGATGATTTATATTTCTGGAGGGAAGCTTTCAACATTCATTTTCTTGGAGGAGGATTTAACCATGTTATCACATTATCCATACCGAACGAATCAGGGGAGTATTTGTTTCATTCTTTTACCTTCATTACTTTTACATCCTTTTTATTGAACATTGGGGACAATGTTCAGCCTAAGTGTAAGGGGAGGGTAAATGATGATACCTTAGAGAATGCAATTGCACTTGAGTTTGTTTGTTCAATAGTAGGTGTGTAATAAAACTAAGAGAAATACTTGTTAGGGCAATTTTAGCACCAAATTTAAATTTTTTACAACATTTAGGAGTGAAGCTTTAGCCTTAATGAGCGTCTCAAGGATAGGAGTTGTATGACTAGCACAAAAACCGTACCACTCAAAATTTTCCACCCCAAATATGTGAGGTTCGCCCCTAGATTTGTTAGGAAAAGATTCATATGAGTGTACCAGTAGTACTTAGATTCTAGAACTTGCGTTAGTGATGCATCCCGAGACCGTTAGTGAGACTACATTCGTGTAGTAGGATTTACTACATGATAAGAGGCATTAGGATAACCCTTGTGTTTAAACCCGTATCATAATTACTTGACCAATGAAGTTATACTTACTTGACTAGTAAAGTCAATTAATTCTCCCACACCTTTGCGATGTACTCATTTTTAGTACACGATACCCCTAGTACACCCCTCCGAGCCTATCTTTTTCGTTTCTAACTTTAAGCATTTTACTTAAAGGAAGAATTTTTTACAATCCACCCCAAATGTACACCCAAATCGCCTTAGCCTTCCGTGTATGCACTCATCTTTAGTGCATTATTGTTATATGTTTAAACCCTTAGTTAATTATCTAATTGATTACATGGTTGCTAAGTCGAGTCATATCTTGTACATATTGTTTTGGGACAATTGGGACTCATGGGCAAAGTACTAGTGTTATGGAGTATTGGGGAAGAACATCATATATTACCCCCCATATGTGCGTTGATCTTAAAAAGTACTCCAAGTGTTTTGATTATCTTGATTCAAGTCATTAGAATAGTTAATTGTAAAGTATGTAAAAGTTCAAGTGTAAGGGGAATGCAAATTTCCTATGATGTATTATTTTGGATGGTAGGGCAAGAGTGTATGAAAAAAAAAAAAAAAAAAAAAAAAAAAAAAAAAAAAAAAAAAAAACGGACTACCATCCCGTTTCCTTTTATGTTTATTTTATGTTTTGTTAGTTTTTGATTAGCTTAAGTCGAGTCGAGTCTTGGCTTAGCAACGCCACATTGTACATGTAATTGACCAAGATGATTAACTCACCACCAGTAAAAATTACCTTTATCCAAAAAAACCGTGTTTATCATATCCCTACACCTCACGTTATAACCCTTTAAAAGATATCTTTGATAGTTTATCCTAGGTGCTTACACCAAGTGGTGGAGGTTTGATCCTTTCTCAAGCCTATGGTAATCTATTTGCTATGACAAGTAGTGAGAGATGTTTTCCATTTCCATATTTTGATATATACTTTATTACACCCGAGAGATGTGAGTGTCTAAACACTATTTGTGAGGTGCTAGTGTATAATTTCCGTGCTTGTTTTGGTTGAAGTGGAACGATTATTTGTTGCAATTACTTTTATATTAGTGTTAAATGACCCCTAACTTGTATTTTGATTAGAATAAAAGTACATTTACTTGAGGACAAGCAAATCTCAAGTGTAAGGGTATTTGATGAGAAGAAAAGTGTACCGCTTTTAGGGGGTCATTTAAGCCCAAAGTCGAGATTATTTGATCAAATATTGCCCTAAATCGTTTCTTTTTTCATTTTAGGTACTTTTGAGAAGAAATCTAAAAAAGGAAGCATTTTGGACGTTTTTTGAGCAAAAAAGTGAAGAAAACGACAAAGTCTCAAATTCATGCTGAAAAATGTACCTGACGGCGTCAGGATTTGCTTATGACGACGTCACCCTGTGACAAAGAGGTGAATAATCAAATTACACATGACGCGCCAGAGAGTTTTTGGAAGAATTATACATGAGGGCGTCACCAAGGCCGTCAAGAGCAATTTGCATGTGACGGCCAAGATCAAGTTTACACATGACGGCGTTAGAATTGGATCTAGGCAATACGATGATAATTATGGCGGCGAGTTGACGGAGTCAGAACTTACTTTTGACGCCGTCAGACCCAATACTCTATACATAGTTTTTGATTTTTCGTTCATTATGTGCAACTTTGAGAGGAGAAACCCTAGACGAATTTTACAGTATTTTTAAGGGTTTCAAACCCTTGTTTCATCCATGCTTAATTGAAGATAAGCTTTCCAATAATCATTCAATATGTCTATGTGTTGTTTGATTCTATCTTATGCTTGTCTTCTCTTTAACATGCTAGGCTATGTTTTCTTTGTGTTTGCTTAGATGTAATGAAACTTAGTTATTGATTATTGGTTGGTTGTTTGTTTATAATTGTTGTGGATGAATGATTTCGATGTTAGGCTTAACAAAACTGGCAGACTTCCAATTGGTAACTTGCTTGAACGTCTTAAGAAACATGATCGCGTGTGTACTACGATATATTGGTTATATTTAATGCATAGGTAACTACTAATGAGGCCATGTTAGGAGCTAGTAGTCGGCTCGACATAGGAAGAGGTAGAAGCTTATAGAGTTAGGGAAGATCGTACACGGCCCTACGAATGGTATTAAGGAATATTACCCGTCATCCATGCAATTGTAACAAACTAATCAACCGGTAAAAGATAGCTAGGGAGTAGTGAAATCTAAGTAAACACATTTTCCCTTATTATTATTTTAGCCAATTTACTTTAGTTTCATTGTATTTTATTTTGTTTGCAATTGTAGTAATTTGGGTTAGTTGACTAGCAACTAATTCCGCCAATCCTTCCAAAACCCGAGATTTTTACTTGCTTTCCATAAAATACAAAAATACAAAAAGAATCATCCCTCACCTCTAGACCTAGTTTAATTGAGTTTTAACCCTACCGAACACTATTCTTTGGGTTGAGCAATCAATCCCCCGGTACTTGCCACTATACCATACTACAACGGTCAGGTACACTGCCTGGTGGGGATTGCAAGCTTCTCAAGATCCCTTGAGAGGTAAAACCTTTTGCAAGGTTGCAAAACCACGCATCAGGTTTAGAATTAATTGTCGGAACTTGAACGGTAGCAACTTTTGGCTTAAAAACTTGGACAACCGGAGGTTGGACATTTTCGGTACTTCCCTTATTAGTAGGAGGCACTATGTCCTTTGTCACCTCGGTTTCACGTTCCACTACTTTAGGAAAAGAAGAAGAAGTAGTAGGAATCGTGGGTCCATCATAAGCAACATCACTTTGAGTAGTGATAGCTTTCATTTCACCTCTCGGGTTAGCAATGGTATTGCTTGGAAGAGATCCCGATGTTGAGGGTTGATTCATTTGCATAAAAATACTTATCATATTCTTAAGCTCATTCATTTGTTTACTCAACGTAGTATCGATTTCTCTCTTAAGCTTGGCCCTCATATATGATTTGATTTTGCATAGCTCGCATGCTAACATAATTCGTCTTCATGCAGTTCGAAAAATCATTAGAATGTGCAACTTGAGTAGGAGGAGGTTGATAAACCTATTACGGTGGAGCTTGATAAGGGTGAGTGTAACACCCCAACCCGAAAAGGGCTAAAGTGAAACATTATGGGGTCAAATCAGAACATAAGCAAGCGAAATACTTTAGTAATACATGTGTTACAATGTATTCTAATGAAAGATAAGCTACGAAAATTGAACACAACAACTTCCAACACTAAGGTACCAACTAAGTCAAATGAACTCTATATCCAACTCTAATCCTTAGGGAGCTATCAACAATGTAGTCCACTAAGAGCTCCTAAGCATTCTTCACTCAAATCCCAGTTTCCTTCTTATAACCTGCCGCAGGAAAAAATTGTGGCTGAGCTTAAAAAGCTCAGTAAACAGATATATACAAAAGATATATAAAGTAAAAGAGTATAGAAATGAAATCATGAGAATCTGTCAAATGAGAACGATATAAGTCACAATAGGAAGTAAAAGAAATGGATAAGTGAAACGGAACCACAAGAACCTGTTGAACAAGATATCGAAATAATATGACGTATAAGATAAATAAAACATAGTAAGGAATATGAAACGGTTAATAATCATAATAAGGAAATGCCCAAGTGAGTAAGTTGTACATGGAGTAGCTAGCTCACAATGTACCAGAAGTGAATGGGGTGTATTGCACACACTAGTCCATCACTAAAACAAATCATAACTAAGTACCTAGGATACATCCATATGCTCCCTGCAAAACAAATATACATATACCAGGCTCTAAGCTAAGCATACATACAATAATAATAATGGTCATGGTGCTATAGCATAATAGGGAACGTTGTGGACAAAAACCCACATCCACAAATAGTGTCAATAGCACTGGTGCATCAGTGGCAAGGCCATAGTCTCCTCATGACTGGCTAAAACTTAATCAAATAATGGGCAACATATAAGGGCATAGGAATGCTATAAGAAATGGATTATAGCATACAACAAATATCAAATCAAATCATAACAGAAATGGATCGATCAAATATGGATCATACAAAGGGAATATAGCAATGGTTCAAGTCGAAGGTCCAAATAAAAGATTCAGATCATGAGGTTCAAATCAAAGGTTCATAATAGCAAAAGGGTTCACAGCAAAGGTTCAAAGCAAGGTTCTAAATTTGAAGTTAAATAATCAAAAGATGCTAAAGAAAGTCATGAGAAATCTTAGAGAATAAAACAGATTACGGACTATTGAAAATTATTTAAAACCTTTTTATCGTAAAAATATTCCTTTAGAAACACATTTCATAAAAGTCATTTAAAACTTTCATATAAAACTGGCATCGTATTGTAATCACAGAAATCATTTCAAAAATAGTTTTTCTCAAAAGTCATCAGGTTATATTTTTAAAAGGGTCTTCATATGAAATCATACTATCAAATGAACCAAAGATATCAGGCGTATAAAGATCAGAAATCATAATAGTGGCAATAGAACGGATAATAAGAAACCTTATTGAAAGGTTAGAATATCTGTACTTTAACGCGTGTGAAAGGAAAGCAAACTAATGAATGAACACAAGGAAACAACGTCACGTCTTCTTCAACGAATCTACACGGATTAGGGTTCATAATATACTTATTAGCTCATTAATGTCATAAGGGATTCTATTACTCATTATTAACCACATTATCATATTAGGGTTTACTTAGGTTAAGTGATCAATAGATAGGTTTTATGTGTTTCAAATCAATAATTAATCTAGTTAAGGTTTAAGTGTGCCAAAACATATTTTTGAGTTTATAATGCAAATCTGACTAAGTTTCTTATGAATTTATAGACCTATCAAATGAACTCCTTTGGTTCTACCAATTTTTCCTGAGGTTCCCAAATGAGTTAAGTAGTTACTCAAATTGTTTCAGATTTTATTAATAAGTGTAAGTACCCTATCAAGATTCATCTTTCCAGACCTACCCAGAAACATAACTGCATAGACACCCAGAAAGTTTGACTTTAACTAACCCATTTAGACACTTTAGAAAAATCCACCAAAATTTGAGGAAGTCACAATTATCCCAAATATTACCCCTGTTAAATTATAGCTCTCAACATCTCACGGTTTGGAAACTAAAAATCAGAAAAACCAGCTGAATTTTTAGATTTGACACCCGATCGCATAAAATTTAAAAAGACAACCAAATCAACTCTAAATCGCCCCAAAACAAACGGAGAACTTATGTAAGACATTAAAATAGGTATACATGCAAAAATCCAGTATTAAAAACTTGTGAAACTCACGTTATAGTGCACACAGATTATAGAATCTATATTAGACAATCTTATCACATGTTTGAATTATATAAACACCCACGAGCCTCTAAAATCACAAGACACTTTTAGTTATAACTAGACGAGTACCCGTGCATAGTAACGGGATTTTATAACAACAGATAGTTTATTGATAAAAAAAGTTTATAGGTTATAAACGATAAATAATAAAATTTTGAAGATTTGAGAATTATTCATAATGTTTTGAAACCCGGTTCGACCCGAGTGGTTCAATTGGTTGAACCGTTCCGGTCGAAAAACGGGTTTGAAGCATCCCGGGTCAACCCGGTTTGTGTTTTAATTGGTTGTATTTAATTTGGTAAATATGTTTTTAATTGGTTGTACAATGTGAATAAATCATTGTACTTTTAAGTAATGGATAATGTTTTGAAACCCGATTCGACCCCGTTGGTTCAACCGGTTAAACCGTTCCGGTCGAAAAATGAGTCGATTTAAACCGGGTCAACTTGCTAGGTTGGGTCGAAAACGGGTCAAATCAAACTGGGTCAACACGCCGGGTTTGAAGCATCCCGGGTCAACCCGATTTGTGTTTGAATTGGTTGTATTTAATTTGGTAGATATGCTTTAATTTGGTTGTACAATATCAATAAATAATTGTATTTTTAAGTATTGGGGTGTTTTAATAAGAGTATTAATTACAATTCACTTTCTCTCTCATTTGACCATTGTTGAAAACTCAACATTTTACTTGAAAACTCAACATTTCACTTTTGACCATTTTCTATTATAAGTAGTATAGATATAGATATTAACATCAGGTTAGACCCTAAATTCAACACACAAAACAGCCCATTTGTAACATGGAATTAAAGAGCTAAAACATAACATATTTTCCCACATAAAACAAAATAGCCCATTTGTAACATGGAATTAACGCCTAGGGTTTCTGATTTTGAGTGCCATATTAATGATCACATTTAACAGGTTTTTAGGGCTAGATTTGCGTTGTAATATAGTCGACATGCCTGGAACAAACGACACCAAAACAGTCCATATACATGACACAAAACAGTCACATATAGGCGTATAGTTTATGATTTCATGTGCGAATTCAAGTGTGATTATAATAGATTAACGAGCAGCCAATAAAATAACAAATTATACGAATAAGTTAGCATGTAAACTGATTAGGTTTGTGATTGATATATTCAGATTATGCATGTTTTAGGTGTTTCGAATGGAAAAGAAAACAAAAAGGGCGATGATGATACCTCTTGGCTGGAACGAGACAGAAAAACAATAGAACAAAGAGCAACCCCAAACTAATATAACCACAACAACAACCCTTGCACACCACGAAGGAACACCAACAACCAACAAGCCTTCAACTTCTTCTTGATCTTGAGAGAAAGATAGAAACTAGAACTTTGATGTTTTTTTGTGTGTTTTAGTATCGGTGCAAAGAAAATAGAAGAAAAAAAAAGAGGCCGACTATATGATGGAAAAACGTGTGACAAGGAGGGAAACTAATAAAGACCATATCATGTGTTATGGAGTGTGTCATGTGATTGAGGCCAAGGGAAAAAGGCAAAGAGATCTTCCAAATATATAAACATATACACATTAATTTGGGCTTATCTCTTTGCGTTTAAAAAAATAAAAAACGTGTATAAGTTGGAGGGGAGGACCAGATTTTTTTTTTTTTTTTTTTTTTTTTTTTTTTTTTTTTTGATTTGGAATAGGGAATGATTTGCACAAATTTTATTAAGTTAGTAGTCTTAGGTTATAATTCATATGATTTTTAATTAACATATAACATATAGTTTAGGTTTACTATTAGTTAATATATAACTTAGGTAAAAAAAAATCAATTCAGACGTAAAATTGTGAATTCTAAATTTAGGGTTTTACAACTCTTCCTCTCTAAAAAGAAAATTTCGTCCGCGAAATTGAAATGAATGATTAAATGGATACGTACCAAATCACGAAATGAATGAAAATGATTAACTCACTCGGACTAGTTTCTCCAAATAATTTTAACGAATGGAAGTTTCTCATGACTCAATCAAACAGTCTAGGATAGCCTCAGGCTCTCCAGCAAAATACAAATCATAACGAATCTGATCCAACGAAACAACGTGTAACGGATGATAGTTGCAATCTCTAGAATTGATACATGAAACATGATATGAACATGAGACAGAAACGGAGGCAATGCTAAACGGTATGAATTATCACAATACTATCTAAGATTCCGAACGAACCAAGGAAACTTACAAACGATCAAAGAAGCACATATCAAATTATCAATGTATCAAAATGCCTAACGAGGAGGTAGAAAAACGTATGGATAAGGAACGTAATGAAGACCAACGAATAGCGGACCTAAAACCTCTAATATACCAAAACGTCTAATACCTCAGCACGGAAAATACCTAAGAAGTACGAAATCCATGGATTAATTTCTAAAGCTTCTCCTTCCCAAAGGTAACTATACCATTAGTCACTGTAGTCAACTTCGAACCTTCAATAAGCAACTCTCAGACCTTATTCCAACCAAAGGGGCTCTACACTTCTGTCCACACCAAGTTTTGAAAGGTAACCCTTCATCACTGCATGCCATCTATAATAGTAAGCAACTCAACTAAACCCAATGCTTGCCCAAATCCCGTCCATTCAAGAGCATGATCTCAAAGTATTGAACAGTTGTCCCATTTGTTCCCTCAATCTGAGGGTGAAAAGCAGTACTAAACCCAATTCTAATTCTCCAAAGCCTTCTGTAAATCTCCCCAGAAATATGGAGTAAAACGTGAATCTCAGACACGATCATTGCACGTGTGTTATGTAACCAAAATATTCTTCAGCCGAAAGTTTCTGCCATCTCTAACTTATGTGTTAAATAATCCGCCCCATATGGTTCTAGTTGTCTTGATGCATAACCTTCCCGTGTTGCTTAAAGGCATAAGTAAGTCTCGTTCTTTGATGCATCCCAAAATTTGGTACTCACCTGTAAGCATGGATGTAAAAGCTAATTTCTGTTTCAGCTTTTCAAAACTCAGTTCTCGTTCCTCATCCCAACCAGAACTTATCTTCTCCTCTCATAAGCTTCGTTGCCGGTAATTCCAGCCGTGAACATCTTTCACAATTCTTCTGTAAGACTCAAAAGGTTCTAACTTAGGTAACTATCATCGATCTTGTCCATTTGGTGAAAATCTCAATCTTCGCAGGATCCATAGTAATAACAAACTCTGAAACAATGCAACCCATGAACGCCAACCAAAATCACACTTCTGAAATAAATTTCTTCTGACATAAAATCTCGAACGCAATATGAAAATGATCTTTATGTTTCTCCTTCATCTCTGAATACACCAAGATGTCATACTATGATAATTTTGTCCAAGTACTCGCGAAAGGCACGATTCATCAAGTCCATAAGAATAGTCAAAGCTTTAGCCAATACAATTGGCATCACTAAAACTCATAGTGATCATAACGAGTACGAAAGGGCAGTTTCTAGGAACATCTTGCTCCTCACACACAACTGATGATAACTAGATCTTAAATCAGTCTAAGGAAAAACTTCACATCAAAATGTTGATCAGATCAATTGTCGATTCGAGATAGTGGATGGCGATTTCTAATAGTAATACGATTCAGCTTCCAGGAATCAATATACCACCTCATGCTACCATCCTTCTAACACATACGAAGATATACTCGGACAAGTAAAACCACTTCGTAGAAGTTCTTGTTGTTGCTCCTTCAGTTCTCTCAATTCAACTGGTGTCATACGATACGGAGTTTTAGAAATAGGCAAAAAGCCGCTTCATACGGATAGGTTTTTGTCACATATAAGTATCCTCAAGCACTTCTCAGAGACATCCTATGATCCCAATAAGTTCAACTTATATGATGTATGTATTATCACGTGGCCAAACGTCATAATACTTGCATCATATAAACATGCCCTTATCGATATCATATTCTACCTCGAGTCGTGACTAAATAATCTCTCAGTATCATCTTCACATTGTGGTGGAAGTCTTGGTAAATAGCTCACGGGTTATAACGAGAAGAATTCAGATTGTCAAATGGCTCCCAAGTGACTTTCATCCAATGGCGTAATAAATAGGTGAAGGGAAACTTCATAACCGCGATAAATAACGTACAAATCTTCAGGGTAGTAATGATGACAAGGATTAACCAGTCGGAAAACTTAGCAAAGAATTTAGGATTGTTCAAAATGTCAAGGTGTCAAGTATGATAGTAGTTAACATTCTGATGCTCAGTCTACCAATTATACTGAATTAACATCGAAATCGTACACTTCTAAAGGAAACGATTTAGCAGGACGAATCTTATTCTCCAAATGAAATGAACAATTTCCTATACTAGTGGGTAGTAACCACCAAGTTTCTCATAGGAATGGAAAAAATTAAGGCATAGCTTAATAGTGTAGACGGAATCTTAATATCCTTAGCAGAAGCAAGAGAAATCACCAATTGTGTCAAACACATCATGGTCATAAGAATTCTCAGAATGGTCGAAGAGGCATATAAATGATTAACAAACGAATCCGAGATTAAGGTCTGAATCAAAAAGTAAAGCTCATACAGTGAAAAAGGCATTCTAACTTACATGGTCACTAAGCGCATGATAAATTCCAAAATTTCCGTAAATAATTTTCTTAAGGGGGCTTAACTAAGAGTATAGGCATGAGTCAGAGTGATGCGGAAGCAATATACTTAACAAATGCCCTATCATAAAATCTACCCAATCCTCACCGGTCATATCTTAAGTTTCTTCAGAGTAGAAATCCTAAGCCAAATTCTCAAAGGTTATTTTTATAAACTCCTATGGTGCAAAACTGAAGGGCCTAATATTCACAGGTCATAGCCTAAGTTCTACGAGTAATGAATCCGCCAATCAAACCTATCTCTGATACCATAATTGTAACACCCTAACCCTAAAAGCGCTAAAGTGTAACATTATGGGGTCAAATCAGAACATAAGCAAGCGAAATACTTTAGTAATACATGTGTTACAAAGTATTCTAATGAAAGATAAGGTACTAAATGTGAACATAACAACTTCCAACACTAAGGTACAAACTAAGTCAAATGAACTCTATATCCAACTCTAATCCATAGGGGGTTATCAACAATGTAGCCCACTAAGAGCTCCTAAGCATTCTTCACTCAAATCCTAGTTTCCTTCTTATAACCTGCCGCAGGAAAAAAATACGGCTGAGCTTAAAAAGCTCAGTGAATAGATATATACAAAAGATATCTAAAGTAAAAGAGTATAGAAATGAAATCATGAGAATCTGTCAAATGAGAACGATATAAGTCACAATAAGAAGTAAAAGAAATGGATACGTGATGAGTGTGCAAATACTCATCATTTTTGTCTTATATGAACTGCCAAAACATACAAAAACACTCAGTAATGCATCAAAATACTGAAAATATTTCAAAATTGTGTTTTATATGTTTTAGATGCAAAATGAGCAAAAACAAATGAAAAACGCACAAAGTTTGCAAAACTGGCAGTTTCAGTCCCTCAACTTTCATAAAATTACAAATCTAGTCCCTGGATATTCAAAATATAGAAATTTATCACCAAAAGTCATTTTGAAATCATAAAATGTCATATTTAGTCCTTTGGTGAAAAATCTCAAAAGTTTTGGAAATTTACACTTTTGGTCCCTGGAGTTTCAATAATTGGCAAATTCAGTCCCTGGTGGGATAATTTTGAAAGAAAAATCACTTTTGGTCCTTGGGAAAGTCACAAAAGCCATTTTTAGTCCCTGGGTGAAAGTTTTGTGGAAATTACATGTTTGGTCCCTGTACTTTGCAAACTTGTCAATTTTGGTCCCTGGTGTTTTAAAATGAAAAAAATAAATTCATGGCCCTTATATTATTGGCATATGGCATAATTGGTACTTATGAGCACTATGGAAAAATTACAAAATCAGTCCCTTGGGTTTGCATGAATTACACTTATGGTCCTTTGTTTTATTTAAACTAAATACCATAACCAAAACAAACTAAACCCATTTTACAAAACAAGCCTATCTGATCCAACAACCCCAAGCCCAAACAAAAACCAGCCCACCCTAATTTTAATACCCTGGGCGTTGACCCTAGTCAAACTCACCCCTAACCCCCCAAAACCCGTCCACTGTTCATCACCATTAACACCCCCTAATTTCCAGGGCAGCTTTCCCCCCCCCCCCCTCCATGCTACCTCACCAACTCTCATTAATACCTCACCAACCTCACCTTCCCCCTCCTACCCTCATTAATTATCACACCAAACACACTCAAAGCTGCCTACACCCTTTCCCGCCAAAAATAAAATCAAACGATTGAGATTATTTGAAGTTCATCCAACGGCTCAGAGGTGTGGGAAAAGTCAGTACATCCTCCAGGAACTATAAAAGTAAAAGAGAAGCAGAAGAAAAGTAGTAGTTAACTAGGAGAGTAGTGTAGTTTAGTTTTATTTGCTTCTTAGTATCGAATTAGTTCCTAGTTTATTTCCCAGTTGTAATTTGTAGTTTTTAAAGATTGTACAAAGTACTTTGAATGTAATTTCAACTTTATTTAATCCTAATTTCAAGTTTTATGTGAAAATTCACAAAGTGCCATTTTTAAGTTAAAATTACTTTTTAATTTGAATGTTGTTAAAAGAGGTTGTTAAGTGTTCCTTTTAGCTCACTAAGGCTCACTAGTAAGCTTCCAAAAGCTTTCAGATCATCTAAATCAGTTTAAGCTCTTTAACTCAAAAAAAAAATACATAAAGATACAAAAAAAAATAGTTGAAAAAAAATAAAAAATCATGGAAGATGGTGAAGAAGGATGGAGCAAAGGAAAACTTGGATTGCCTTTGGGTTAGATGCTTCTTGGGAAGCTATAGGAAAGTATTCTTGGGCCTTGGTTCTTAGTTGTTTGCTTGGAAGCCATTTGTAAGCTTTATCTCAAATTCTTGCATATCACTGTAACCTTAGTTAATTTGTGCTAAATTTGTCATTTTGTGTTTATCTACTGTATTAGAGTTGATTTAAGTTGAATGATCTTATACTTGTTAATTAGTTTCCATTTGTTGCTCAAAATCTCATTCTAACTGTGGAAATAGCATTATAATGATTCATGAGAATTTGTTGTTGTTATCTGTGTTTTCATGCTTCCATGATCTCATGTCATCATATTAGAACCTTTGCAACAAGTTTTATGGTCTTAATCTGCTACATGCTTTGAAAATCTCATATCAGTGTCCATTAAGGAGTGTTTGGTTTTAGCTGCTTCACTGTGTAAGTGTAGGGTTTATTAACCAAAACCTGTTCCAACATCTTTATTAGCATCAAATTAGTCCAAGTCAGTCAAGATTTAGGTGGTGGTAAGCTGTCATAGTCAAAATCAACATTTAATCTTCATATCTGTCAAACTGTGTGGATTTGAGATTCTAGATTGCATGATATCATTGTATAATTGTTAGATACAGCTAAGTTAGTCTCATCATAGCCTAAATCATCATTCTCAGTTAATTTAGACAGATCAAAATCAAACTAAGTCAACTTTTAAGTTTTATCAAAAAAGTCAAATTGTGACTTCATCAGATTTTCACCAAAATGGTAGTAATTGTTTAGATTTTAGTAGTGAGATCTAGACCTTAAGCTTTTGAGGTTTTGTAGTCTACAAGCTCATCTTTGATATCCTAGCTTTCTTTTATTTTTGTGATTTTTCTTGTGGGCCCCACAAGTCCCCAAAGTGACTTGCAGGGCACACCAGTGCTCTGTCTCAGCAGATACACCACCACCACCACCACTTGGTGGTGGTTTTCTGAGCAATCCAGTGGGCCCCAGGCCATGAAACTTGTACCATTCAACCCTCCCCCTACCAGGCTCCATATATTGACCATTGGTTTGACCACATATCCCCTGGGTCCCACCTAGAACCACATCACAAATCTGTCCCAGTTTCTGAGTGTATGCAAGTTTCAAAGTGCTTATTCATAGCTTTTTGGCTTATTCAGTGGTCATCTTTGCTTTTTATAGCTTATTTAAGTTAGTCTAACTTATTTGGACCTGGATTAACCATTGTGGACCCCACCAAATCTCATTTGAGCTTATTTCAACCCTTGGTCAACAAAAGTCAACTGTTGACCACACAAGCTTGTAATTTGCTTATTTTTGAGTTCCATTAAAGTTGTTTTCACAAAAGTTTACTGTTTTTAGATGTAAAATAAGTTTCCAAAAGAAAAATCAAAAAAATCCAACTTAATTTCTAAGTGATAGTTTCTATTTAATTTTATTTAAATTTTATTTTTCATTTCTAGATTTTAATTAAGTACTTGTCATTTTTATATTTTTATTAAATTCCTTATATATTAAAGTAGTTATAATAATTTTTTCAGATTTTTATTTTATTATTTAGTATTTATTAGAATTAATCTTAGTTTTATTAATTATTAATTAATAATTAGTTTAAAATAGCATAATTAGTTTTTATTAATCAAAACCTAATTTTTATATTTTTCCTAGCTTTTATATGTTATAAAGTAATTTTAGAAATTTTCTTAGCATTTTTACTGTTCATTTGGTATTTTTCCTAATTTAAAATAGTTAATTAGATAATTAGTAATTAATAAGTAATTAATTAATATAAAAAGCACAAAAAGACAAAAACACTTATTTTTATTTTTAAATCTTATTTTTAGTTATTTTATAAGTTTAGGAATTTTATTTTTACCTTTTTAGTATTTAAATAATATTGTAAGTGTATTTTAGTTATTTAAATATTAATAATAAGTATTAATTAGTTTTTATTTAATATTAAATAATTACATAGTGTAAAAAGTAATTTTAATTTTCTAAAAAGTTTCTTTTTTTATTAGGATTGTAAAAATGTGATTTTCACTTTTGTAAGTATTTTATTTTGTTAAAACTCGCGTTTTATTTCGTACGTTTACGTTTTATTTAAACGTGAACGTACGCGTTTTAAGTTTTAATCATTTCTGGTTTTTCCTACTTTCCCGTCTTATTTATATAGCTTGTTTAAACTATTTCTCTTGTAGATTCCATAGCTCAATCACACACAAACCCCTTTCTCATCCAAATTCACCCGATCACGAAACCGTTTCATAACCATCACACCTCGTCGGGACATAACGACCCGGGGAAACCTTATACTTCCGCGGAGCATTGATCTAGGCTGTTTGACTATTATAGTTGACCATTCACAAGTGGTTAACTTTAGTCTGACGGTTTAGCATCAATCAATACGTGAAACAGAACCACAAGAACCTGCTGAACAAGATATCGAAGTAATATGACATATAAGATAAATAAAACGTAGTAAGGAATATGAAACGGTTAATAATCATAATAAGGAAATGCCCAAGTGCAAAGATATGTCATAATATAGTAAGTTGTACATGGAGTAGCTAGCTTACAATGTACCAGAAGTGAATGGGGTGTATTGCACACACTAATCCATCACTAAAGCAAATCATAACTAAGTACGTAGGATGCATCCATACGCTCCCTACAAAACAAATATACATATACTAAGCTCTAGGCTAAACATACATACAATAATAATAATGGCCATAGTGCTATAGCATAATAGGGAACGATGTGGACAAAACCCACCTCCACAGATAGTGTCAATACCACTGGTGCATCAGTGGCAAGGCCATGGACTCCCCATGACTAGCTACAATTTAATCAAATAATGGGCAACATATAAGGGCATAAGAATGCAATAAGAATTGGATTATAGCATACAACAAATATCAAAGCAAATCATAACAGAAATGGATCGATCAATTATGGATCATACAAAGGGAATATAGAAATGGTTCAAGTCGAAGGTCCAAATCAAATATTCATATCATGAGGTTCAAATCAAAGGTTCACAATAGCAAAAGGGTTCACAGCAAAGGTTCAAAATTTAAAGTTAAATCATCAAAAGATGATAAAGAAAGTCATGAGAAATCTTAGAGAATAAAACGGATTAAGGACTTTTGAAAATTATTTAAAACCTTTTTATCGTAAAACTATTCCTTTAGAAACACATTTCATAAAAGACATTTAAAACCTTCATATAAAACTGGCATCGTATCGTAATCACATAAATCATTTCAAAAATAGTTTTTCTCAAAAGTCATCAGGTTATATTTTAAAAAGGGTCTTCATATAAAATCATACTATCAAATGAACCAAGGGTATAAGGCGTATAAAGATCAGAAATCATAATAGTGGCTATGAAATGGATCATAAGAAACCTTACTGAAAGGTTAGAATATCGATACCTTAACACGTATGAAAGGAAAGTAAACGAATGAATGAACACAAGGAAACCACGTCACATCTTCTTCAACGAATCTACACAGATTAGGGTTCATAATATACTTATTAGGGTTCATAATATACTCAACATTCCACTTTTAACCATTTTTCTATTATAAGTAGTATAGATATAGATATTAACATCAGGTTAGACCCTAAATTCGACACACAAAACAGCCCATTCATAACATGGAATTAACGAGCTAAAACATAACATATTTTCCCACATAAGATCATAGACTCACGATAACCTTCAATGCCTAGGGTTTCTGATTTTGAGTGCCATATTAATGATCACATTTAACAGGTTTTTAGGGCTGGATTTGCTTTATAATATAGTCGACAGGCCTGGAACAAACGACACCAAAATAGTTTATATACATGACACAAAACAGTCACATATAGGCATATAGTTTATGATTTCATGTGTCGAATTCAAGTGTGATTATAATATATTAAAGAGCAGCCAATATAATAACAAATTATACGAATAAGTTAGCATGTAAACTGATTAGGTTTGTGATTGATATATTCAGATTATGCATGTTTTAGGTGTGTCGAATGGAAAAGAAAACAAAAAGGGTGATGATGATACCTCTTGGCTGGAACGAGACAGAAAAACAATAGAACAAATAGCAACCCCAAACTAATATGACCACAGCAACAACCCTTGCACACCACGAAGGAACACCAACAGCCAACAAGCCTTAAACATCTTCTTGATCTTGAGAGAAAGATAGAAACAAGAACTTTGATTTTTATTTTTATTTTTTGTGTGTTTTAGTATCGGTGCAAAGAGAGAAAAAAAAAAAAAAAAAAAAAAAAAAAAAAAAAAAAAAAAAAAAAAGCCGACTAGATGATGGAAAAACGTGTGACAAGGAGGGAAACTAATAAAGACCATATCATGTGTTATGGAGTGTGTCGTGTGATTGAGGCCAAGGGAAAAAGGCAAAGAGATCTTCCAAATATATAAACATATACACATTAATTTAGGCTTATCTCTTTGTGTTTAAAAAAATAAAAAAACGTGTATAAGTCGGAACATAAAAAGGGTGATGATGATACCTCTTGGCTGGAACGAGACAGAAAAACAATAGAACAAAGAGCAACCCCAAACTAATATAACCACAGCAACAACCCTTGCACACCACGAAGGAACACCAACAGCCAACAAGCCTTCAACATCTTCTTGATCTTGAGAGAAAGATAGAAACTAGAACTTTGATTTTTTTTTATATTTTTTTTTTTTTTTTTTTTTTTTTGTTTTAGTATCGGTCCAAAGAAAATTTAAAAAAAAAAATTGCCGGCTATATGATGGAAAAACGTGTGACAAGGAGGGAAACTAATAAAGACCATATCATGTGTTATGGAGTGTGTCGTGTGATTGAGGCCAAGGGAAAAAGGCAAAGAGATCTTCCAAATATATAAACATATACACATTAATTTAGGCTTATCTCTTTGTGTTTAAAAAAATAAAAAAACATGTATAAGTCGGAGGGGAGGACCATATATATATATATATATATATATATATATATATATATATATATATATATATATATATATATATATATATATATACACTAAGGGGCGGGCATGACTTATAATGATAATTCGTATGGTTTTAGTTATAGTGAAATTATGGTTAATGACTTGTTTCTTAATATTAGTTGGTCGTTAATTAATTGTAATAATTGATAGGTGTGATTAAGTATTATATATATATATATATATATATATATATATATATATATATATATATATATATATATATATATATAAATATATAGCTTTCGAAGCCCGCCTGATGGGTGAGCTTGACTTGTAATTTTACATTTTAATTTAATAATTTACGGATAATATTAGTTTTTTTAATATATTTGTTATGTTTTAAGTTGATGTGTGTTGATGAATTGTGTTTTAAATCTAATGTTGTACGGTTGACTTATAAATTTTGCATTGGAATGTGCATAATTTCATCCATTGATAGTGTAATTTTTATGCATGTGTTGTCGAAGCCCGGCCGATGGGTGGGCATGTCTTATAATTATCATTGACATAATTTACTATAGCGAAAGAAGTTCAGTATGGTTCAAGCGCACCACAATCAGCACACTTATCATAACAAAGTCCCATTTCCAATGCATTATTAGGTCTCTCACTTCGTACACCATACTGCAACTTTTGTGAACTTCTACATACACGCATAATCCTTTTTTCTAACCCTATTATTTTTCTAAAACAATAAAATAAAATAAAAGAGAAACTTGACCATTGCTATTCCACACCTATGATTTCACAATCCTTTTTTCTAACCCTTTACCCAATATAGAATTTTTATGGACTACGATTCGATGGCATGAACAATTACTCTCTGTATCTTGCTCACATAGACAATATCACCAAGTTGCAAATCCTGAAAATACCGAATTTAGTGAATGCGTTATTAAACGGTTTTCATTCGAAAATATTAACTCGAATATAAATGAATTGCCAATTATTTTATTGTTTTAATTCTATTGTTGAATGAGGTATTTTTATTCACCATACACATTATAGTAACTCTGAACACATAAATTAGGCAAATTCAACTTCTCATTTATCACAGTACACATTTAATTATAACATAATAAGTTTATAACCAACACAAATTTAACAAATGTACCGTCACATAGGTATAATCTGGGGAATATGGCGAGTTCAGTTCTTTGCTTGAAGCATATTGACTCGTGTGTACTGTGCACTTTCTCTGATCCACGTTTTGGACGCCACAACTTTGGAGGCTCAATTCGAAAAGGGAAGCAAATGAAAATAGCTGTGAGATTGTCGCTTGTGTGTAGGCGCAGCGCTTGATTATTGAGTTCTGTAGCACACCGTTGAGAGTCATTGTGTTGCATTAGTTGTCTCCGGACAAAGCCCACTGCTTCTTCATTTGACATGTTGTTCAAGAAGCCTATCATACAATCACATATTTAATACATCTAACAACGAAAAACCCTTGCGATGAAACCTCACATGCAAGTATGTTACTTTGTGACATCACACAATGTGTTCTATGCATTTCATCAATAACAGAAATTTGATTTCAAATACAATCCAAAATGCCGTGCTGTAAAATTGTATCCCATCCAAATGAGGGAAGCAACCCAACACCAGGTAAGTATCCATACCCAGTGTAGATCAAATAATGTTGTCTTATGATCCAACTTATTGTATGTTTGCCTAAATATGTGGTGTCAATGGTCCATCTTTCAGAATCAAACAGCTGAAAGTGCCAAGCATTTTCATGTTATGAACTCACTCAGGAAAATGTATGATTAAGGTTCGGTTCTTGCCCCTTGTTAATAGTTAGCCTTCCCATACTTGCCTGCAACCAAAAATCTATGCCTTTATGCTTGAAGACTCTCCAACAGCACTCTCCATTCTAGAGTACCACTCACCAATTCTTGTGTGCTCCACCATATCTTTACCTGACCTTAAATAACGAATAGGCCTCAACACTCCAGTCCAAAGACACCATCTTTTGATGGTGTTAGTTAACGGAATTAATTTTTTAAAACGGGGTGCAACTAATTTCCATTGTTAACGCACAAAGGAAAGAAAAACCACTCTTTAATATCTCTTTATTCGTTAAATAATACCTACAAACGATGCGAGGGCATGACTTATAAATGTTCTTTCGATGATGTTAGTTAACGGAAATTAATTTTTTAGAACAGGGAGCAACTAATTACCATTGTTAACGCATAAAAGTAAGAAAAAAACCACTCTTTAATATCTTTTTATTTGTTAACTAATACCTTCAAACGATGTGCGGGCACGACTTATAACTATTCTTTTGATGGTCTTAGTTAAAGGAAATTATTTTTTTAGAACAGTGAGCTTATCTAATATTTTGATGGTATTAGTTTACGATATTTATTTTTTATTTTAGCATTATGTAGGTGGTGTTTTTTCTTGGTCTTTGTAAGTGAATGATAAAAATCCTATAAAATCAGGCTATAAGACACACCGAGATAAAACAGATTAAGCCATTAGTAAGTACTCCTAAAACTAAGATGCATTAAGCATGTGAGTTGTACAATACATCATACATGTGTATCAAATTAAATCATGTAGTAATAGTTTGATTAGTTTGCTCGTCTTAACACCTTTTAAGCATTAAAAATAAGAAATAAATAGCGACCTTATGCATGAAAATATTTTTTAGTAAGTTGTAGGTGGTGGGGTAGCATTGGATTTCTCCTACATATAGTGTGTAAGAGAAACAAAAGGGACAGGCTTGATAATTTTTCTTTAATTTGAAATATTTCTTTTACAAATGACATATAATAAAGAAAATCGAAACATATCTCTCATGCATCACTTGATTATGGCTTTTGTTTATAACCTGTATATGAGCAATGTGAGGTTATATAATGCTTAACTAACTTTTCAACTTATATGCAAAGATCATGTAATACAACTTTGTTTCTCAAAGTTCTCGTCACAAATTACCTAATTTCATAATAATCACTAATCATAAAAATATCTACTGTACTACTTTGAAATGAAATAATACATTTTTACAGATCCTATAAGCTTGAGAAGTGTAGACCTGTTTTCCACATACGAATACTCAGGTGTCCTCTTGAAGGCGAAAGATTCACATCGTCAGATTCTTAGGTATAATCAGCCTAAAACATGACACCCAAAGATACAATAATTTAGCTACCAAGGTCCCCATTCAACCCATTTGACCTATGTCTCTTAAAATGTATATTGCTAAAGATAAGCAGATCAAATCGCATTCTTACGCCACCAAAAGTCGTACCTTTTAAAGTCTGACCATTAATTATTGATAGGCTCTTAATCGTCACAATATTCCCTGCAACAGCTCCTGTTAACATATATATATACCTAAATCCTGAAAACAAAAGCATCATCAAAGTAGATCAGTTTATCAAACCTGGAAATTATCCAAAATAAATTGATACATTTTTCTTTAATTCCTTTGGTCCAGACTCGTTCATTAGAAGCAGCTTCTGACTCGTGTGGTCCAGCTATTGAAGCGTCGTGTATCCGAGTTCTCTTTTATCTCTTAGCGTTAAGAGATTAACTTTATGTCAAGTTTTACGCAGTGGACCACTCGATCCAATATTTTAGTACCTAACACCTTCTTCCCTTCCCTTCGAGGGTTATAGTGAGAGGGCCGCTTCTGGATTTATGATAACACTCTTCATTATTTATAGAGAGATGAAGAAAAATAGTTAAAAAGACTAAAGATAGATGTCAACCTCCATAACTTGATTGAAACTTCTATCTGCAATGCAATGAAAAAAATTAGGCTTGAAAAGGTTGGAGATCAGATAACAACCACAAAAGAGAAGCACCATTGAATTTTGACGTCAAACCTAGCTCAAATATTTTCAATCGGAGGATTATGACCAGCATGCCCCTTGCCCACAGATCGCCATTTTCTCTGCCGGCGGCCACATCTAGAAGACATTCCCAATGCGTCATAATCTCCACTTACTTGATTTTTACCCTGCCTCCTTTTTAGTCCCCTATGGAGATCAGAATCCATGCCTGCACTTAGTGGTTGTTTAGAGGAGGGATTAGAGAACTTCCACCAAATAAGCAATACTAACCCTCATACAGTTTACAAACGACCAAACAAACACTGAAATTACTACTGGGATTTACAAACGCATACCTAAACAACAGACACTACCCAGAAGAGCATAGCAAAAAAAAATAGATTCATAGTATGAAATCCTTGTACCATTTATGCACTGATCATAGTTTTGGCTGAACTTGCTGCTTTTCCTGAAGTGAGCTATGAAGCTGACTCAGTTGTCTCCAATGAATCTACATGCTCTTCATGCGTCAAAATCTATTTTCGCTGAGTATCTATTTTGTCTTACTTCCCATGTATCTCTGAATGAAGATTTATGATATTCTCAGTGGTGGCTGTTTCAGATTCCGAGTAATTCAACTGAAAGTCAGCGAACCCAACACATACGATGTCGCACATACCCCATAAAATCCTAAAGTGATTGCATTGGAATATCAAATAAGGTAAAAGCAAGTACAAATTGTCGATATGTATTCATAAAGCTATGACGTTTTAGTCACACCTCAACTCATTAATGGAATTTTACTCCAACCTTCTTACCAAACTATTGGTAACATTATTATGGATGAGGATATTTACAGTAGCGACTAAAAAAAGGGCAGTTGTATTACACTTTAAATATTTAAAAAGTAAAACAGAACATAGTCATAAAAATCATATCTTATTAAATAGGAATCAACGCTCATTTATAAGAATACGGATATACAATATGTCGATTATCAGTACCTCGTAGATGATATGTGTTACCATGTACTTTGGATGCAGCTCAAAAACACGTTAATGGGCCAACAAATGTTACCTAAAGTGACCGACCGTTGACGCCTATTATTTGTATGTAACGTGCTAGAACCTGATTTATTTCGCATGGCATTGCCTAAAATGATAACAACAATCGGAAAATTAGTTAACTGTGATATGCAAGTTCATTAATGTTTAACAGGAATAATAGAATTACACATTCATCATGCATCAGTTCAAGAGTTATTGAACCTGCAACATGCCTTACCTGCTGCTACAGTCCGGATTGAAAAAGCAATGAAACAAAACAACGTGTTACCTGCTGCTACACTAACGCGGTTTTGTAGCTTGTTTGTCGCTTTGCCCACGAAATTATTTGGTTTTCGAATCCTGGAAGAGGACGAAAAAGCAATGGAACTTAATCACACGTTTCAGTTTATAAATAGTATGATCATTTAATGGTTTTAATTTAGTGTACATGTAACGGTTTTAGTGCAATGGTAGATGTAGAAAAAAATCATTATTACAGGTTTAGTTCAACATGCCATACCTAATATGAAATTAAATATTGAACTTTATCGTAAGAACCATAAGAATTTCAGCATGACTATTAGGACCGGATTTCGCCCGCATGAAACCTAGAACAAAACCATGCATGAAAGATGGATCTTATCCTACAACATACACCAAGATGAGCACCTGCACCGATCTAATATGAGCTTTCTGACGTTGGGACATCCAGGTTCTTTAGCACAGCGAAACCTAAGCTAGTTGAATTGTCGAAGCTCTGCCAAAAAGTAACATCCGCAGAAAAGAAATCAATTATGACCTAATCCTACATCAAATATTACCTGGTGCGATCTTAAAAGTTTAAATTTAATAAAAATAGATGATAATGTAAATAATATTCTTACAATTATTGACACAGGATTGTCATTCTTGTTGTAGATTGGGTGAGGAAAAGATGAAATTAGGGTTTGGAGAAAAAAATATACTCGTATTATGAATGAACCGAGTTTTTTTATGTGAGGGTTATAAGTTGAAGCCCGCCCAACCTTTTTTTATTAGATATCAATTTTAGTTTTTATTGTGTATCATAATTGATGACTTGGCTCCATTGGTTGAGTAGCTTGCTTCTCTAGTAATAGACCTAGGTTCGAATCCTATCAATATTTTTTGACAAAAGATTTAACATCCGAATTATTGCCTATGTGAACTTTACACGAAATTAAGAGATTACATCCGAATTATTGCGCACGAAATTAAGAGATTAAATATGCTGACATGGCTAACACTACTGATGACATGGCACTCAAAAACTGATGACTGGGCATTGACGTGGAAATGACTGGGCATTGACCATGAATATGTGGCAAAAAATAGTCAAACGCCTCCAGTTATATAATATATATATATATATATATATATATATATATATATATATATATATATATACACATATATAGGGGGACTTTCTTACGAGAACCATTTTATCTGCGAGAACTGAGAGAACCACCAAAAACATGCATGCACGCCTTTTAAAATAAAATAAAAATACATGCAAATCATCAATAATCGTAAGCATCCACCTATGTTCTTCAATATCATTATGAACTCATCATCTTTTTTCACAAAAACCTTACCCACGGCCGCAATATTGTCGTTGCACGTCTTATAAGAACATACATGCACACCTTCAAAGAAAAATTTTGTATTTTCAATTTCTTATCAAATTCTTTAGAACAACTATGTTTTTTTTTAAAACATATGTGTTGTTTTTAAAACATATGTGCAAAAATACAATTATTGAAGGCGTGCATGTATGTTTTTGGTGGTTCTCTTAGTTCTCGCAGTTAAAATGGTTCTCGTTTGAAAGTTACACTACATATATATATATATATATATATATATATATATATATATATATATATATATATATATATATATATATATATATATATATATATATTGATTTGGAATAGGGAACGATTTGCACAAATTTTATTAAGTTAGTAGTCTTAGGTTATAATTCATATAATGTTTAATTAACATATAACATATAGTTTAACTTTATTATTAGTTAATATATAACTTAGGTAAAAAAAATCAATTCAGATGTAAAATTGTGAATTCAAAATTTAGGGTTTTACATTGAGCTTGATAATTTTGGTTTCCTTGATTGAAATTTGTTCCACAGTTTTGATTGTAACCTGGATTAGCATTGAAATTTTGGCTTTGATTATGTTGATTTTGAACGGGAGGAAAACCGGGTGGTCCCATTTGGTTGTTAGCACGGTAATTAACTTCTCCATCATGACGAAAACCTTGATTTTGAATGTAATTGTTGCTGCTGTGGTAGCATTGAAAATTTGGCCATGGGTGGCTTGACAATCATAATAAGGATGGGGACTATCGCATATAACACTTTTTTTATGACGGCTTTAATGGGCTCCAGTTTTTGGTTTTGGAGTTTAAACTCTCTCATCATACAACGAATAGCATCGGTAAGTTTGGCCATCTCCGATGGATGAGCCAATGAAGAAGAGGTAGAAGCATTCACTTTTGAAATCACCAGTTTGTTTCGTGAAGTGGGAACCTTTGATTTGTTCTCGATAATCGTCATGATATCTCTCGTAGTTCGATTCTAGATGTTGCCACCGACGGCCGTGTTAAGCGAATCTTGATCGACTTGAGTCAAAGTGTTATAATGTGCAGTTCTGAAAAACCGTGATGTTGGCATTTTCGAAATAGATCCTTGAAACGTTCCCATGCCTCACCAAAATTTTCATCAAAACTTTGTTGAAAATTTTTGATATCATTCTTAACATCTTTCAATTTAGAAGGAGGAAACAAATGATTCACGAATTTCGAGATGAGATCTTCCCAAGTATTAATCGAACGAGGGGGTTCTTTTTCGAGCCAAATACGGGCTGCCCCCTCTAGAGAAAATAGGAATAACATCAACTTAATTGAGGTATGAGGGACATCCTTAAATTTCATAGTCGAAGTCAACTTATTGAACCATCGGATGTGAGCACGGGGATCATCCCTCTCGAAACCATGAAATTGGTTTAACGTGACGAGTTGAATTAAACCGGTTTTTAATTCAAAATTCTCGGAAAGAATCGGTGGTAAAACAATAGCGTCTCCGTATCCCTCGGTGGGATATTGAGTAATTCCGACATAGTACGTGTCTCCGCTATTTCGGTAATGGGAGCTTCAACAAGAGCACGTATCTCAGGTACGTTTCTTGGATTACATTTACGTCTACGATATTGTTGAGTTAGTATTGTCGGAGATTTATCAATCAAATTCGATTGAGAATGAGTGCGCATGCACTAAAAACACAAAATTTAAAAGAAAAACAAATTTTTAAAAGGAAAATATTTTTGGGTTCTTATTTTTAATAAAAATTGAAAAACTAATATTTTTGTAATCGCTTCGTCAACCGGTGCACGGTAGCTCTCTAGAATTAATCGCAAAGTGGCGGAGAAACAAAGGTCCGCAATTAGCTAATTAAGAACCTGTTTCTTTCGGTTCGACAATTTAATGTCAATCCTCCTTAAACCCTTCTTATAGGTTGTAATCTGTTTTTTGGAACTGTTTATAGGTTGTAATCTAAAGGTGAGCGGATGTAACAATTGACTTCATGATTTCTTTTGTTGGTGTTTTTTATTATTATTATTATTATTATTATTATTATTATTATTATTATTGTAAACACCCAAATGGATGCCTGTAATGATGATAAAACAATCATGCTAGCTCTTATATAGAGCGTTTATTTTGATTATTTATTGCTTGATTTCATTTTGATAAAACAATCAAGCTCTTATATGGATGCCTGTAATTAATGATGATAAAACAATCAATCTCTTAAAATAAAAACATAAGATTATGACATACTTAAAAACCTAAATCATATTTATTACTATTAAAGATTAAGGAGGGTGATTACATGTACCAGCTGTTCCTTCAAAACAACAACCAAAAACATAACAAGCTAAGGAACCACCAAACCCAACCAAAAAGACCCTACTTAAAAAACCATTCAACTGGAGCTCTAATCATAATAATCCATATCGGCAATGGCTTCCTCCTTCTTCGATACCAGAGCACGAAGGTCAACCAAAATGGCCGAAAGGGACTCCAGCAAACGGCGCTCCATCACTTGAACCTCCTCAAGGGACTCATAACCATCAGCAGCAGCTTCTTCTTCATCAAAGTTAAGATCAAAAACCTCAGCCATTCTCTCGATGCGCTTATCAACACTTATCCGCAGCTCATCACGCTTCTCACCCAAACACTGGATCATTACTTCATTTAGTGGAATTTATTGACTGAAGAGGAACTTGAGACATTTGTGAAGTTTATCAGACCCACACAAATCTTTCAGTTCATCGAGATTAGGAGATCCAAACATGTTTTTAGATGATGATTTGATAAAGGTTAAGTAAGAAATTGTGTTTTTTGATGATGATTTATGTGGCTAGGGATGAAACTTATAGATACAGTAATTAATTAATAATCTACACTTCAATCTAATATATGTGGTTGTGTAAACTAAATCATTGCAAAAAGTAATTACAGAGTACTAATTCAAAGTATTGCGTCTTCCGATGCAGTCTGTTCATGTTCTCATGCATATCAATCAAATCACTATTTAAGTTTTTAATATGTAAGTCTTAATTAATGTATAATTTAGTCCAAATTATGACACTCTAGTAATTAAAGATGACTAAAAAAAAGATGGTGGTGGTGGTGGTGATGGTGGTGGTTGGTGGTTGTGGTGGTGGTGGTGGTGGTAGTGGTGGTGGCTGGTGGTGTGGTAATGGTGGTGGTGGTGGTGGTTAGTGGTGGTGGTGGTGGTAGTGGTGGTGGTGGTGGTTGTGGTGGTGGCTGGTGGTGGCTGGTGGTGGTGGTGGCTGGTGGTGATGGTGGTGGCTGGTAGTGGTGGTGGTGGTGTGGTAGTGGTGGTGGTAGTGGTGGTTGTAGTGGTGGTGGTGGTGGTGGCTGGTGGTGGTGGCTGGTGGTGGCTGGTAGTGGTGGTGGTGTGGCAGTGGTGGTGGTGTTGTGGTGGTGTAGTGGTGGTGTAGTGGTTGGTGTGGTGGTGGTAGTGGTGGTGGTGGCTAGTGGTGGTGGTGGCTGGTGGTGGTGGTGGCTAGTGGTGGTAGTGGCTAATGGTGGTGGTGGTTGTTGCTGGTGGTGGTAGCTGGTTGTGGTGGTGGTGGTTGGTGGTTGTGGTGATGGTGGTGGTGGTAGTGGTGGTGGTGGTGGTGGTGGTGGTGGCTGGTGGTGGTAGTGGTGGTGGCTGGTGGTGGTAGTGGCTAATGTTGTTGGTGGTGGCTGGTGGTGGTGGTGGTGTGGTAGTGGTGGTGGTGGTAATGAGACCGAACTAATCCAACAACACGATTTACACGTTTAGTCCCTTTTTATCCGTTTCCATACGTTTTTACCTATTTCTGTTTGTTTTTACACGGTTTTTATGCACGTGTCATGACCCGAATAAAATTATAACCGATTTAATGAGACCGAACTAATCCAACAACACAATTTACACGTTTAGTCCCATACGCTTTTACCCATTTCTGTTCGTTTTTACACGGTTTTTATGCACGTGTCATGACCCGAATAAAATTATAACCGATTTAACGAGACCGAACTAATCCAATGATGAGTGCTCAAACACTCATCATTTTTGGTCAAATCTAAACTGCAAAACATACAAAAACACTCAGAAATGCATCAAAATACTAAAAATATTTCAAAATTGTGTTTTATATGTTTTAGATGCAAAAAGAGTAAAAACAGATGAAAAACGTACAAAGTTTGCAAAATTGGCAATTTCAGTCCCCCAACTTTCATAAAATGGCAAAACTAGTCCCTGGTCATTCAAAATATGGAAAATTATCACCAAAGGTCCTTTTGAAATCATAAGTTGTCATATTAGTCCTTTGGTGAAAAATCTCAAAAGTTTTGGAAATTACAAGTTTAGTCCCTGTACTTTCAGACTTTGGCAGAATTGGTCCCTGGTGGGGTATTTTTGAAAGAAAAATCAATTTTGGTCTTGTGGTTACTTATTTTGGCAAGTTTAGTCCTTGGATTGAAAGTTTGGTGAAATTGCATGTTTGGTCCCTGGAATTTGAAAGTTTGGCAGAAAAGGTCCCCGGATACAAAATTTGGAAAATTATCAAATGGGGCCTTGAATTATTCATACTTAGCATAAATCACCCTTATGAGTAACTTTGGGAAAGATGGCATTTTCAGCCCATGGAATTTCAGAAAAATACATAAATGGTCCTTGTGATATCTAAGCTTAAATAAACAAACCTAATCCAAAACCAAACCTGGTCCAACACCAATCCACCAAATACCCAAAGCCCACCAAACAAGCCCACCTCCATTTTAAATAAAACACCAGGGTCAAACAGTCAATGGTCAAAGTGGTCAAAACCGACCACTGTTCATCCCCTTCCCCACAACCCCCAAAACCTGCTTATGTGTCCCCCCCCCCTCCTCTCCTATCTCCACAAAACCCTCACCAACACTCACCTTCCCCTATTAATTAACCAACCCACCCCCCTCTTCATTTAATACCACACCTAATCCACTCAATCCTGCCCAAACCATTTTCCCGCCAAAAACAGTTTGAAGGGCTGTGATCAATCTAAGTAATCCAATGGCTGAGAACAGGTGTGGGAAAGTCAAAGCAACATCCCAGGACTTATTTAAATCAAGAAAAAGGGAAGAAAAGGCAGTAATTAACTAGCTTAGTTTTAGGTAAAAATAGTTTTTAGTGTAACTTTTCCTTTTTAGTGTAACTTTTAGTTTAAAGGATCATGTATTGAGTATTGTTAATTGTAATTCAACTTTCTTCAGTAACAATTTGAAGGTTCTTTGTTTATCCCAGCAATTGTCCTATTTCAGTTAAAAATTTGGTTTTAAGTTTCATATTGTTCAAGATTGTTCTTTAGTGATCATTAAGTTTCTATAAGATATCTAAAAGCTTTTATAAGTCTTCTTTAACTGTTATTTTAGTTCTAGGAATCTTTCAAGAAAAATACTTATAATTCCAAGTAAATTAGTTCATAAATAAAAAAAATGGTGAATGAGTTGATTCAAAATGGAAGCAGGGTGGATGTAGGGTTCATATGGTTTTAGATGCTTCAGGGGAGGCATAGGATAGTACATTTGGTACTTGGTTCATTGCTTTGCTAACTGGCAGCCCTTGTAAGCATATTCTCAAATTTTTACCTCTCACTGTTCATCATCTTAACATCTGTTTACATATGTTTCTTTCTGCTTGATTAGGTAAATTTAAATGTGATTAGTACTTAATGTGGTATATTGGTTTGATAGATTTCCTTATGCATTAATACCCCATGTTAACTGTCATCTTAGTTTTTATTGAGTGCTAGTGTTTTATTGTTGATTTTGTTAATCATGTGTTCATTTAAGCCTACATAATCATATTGTATGATTCTGAATCAGTTTCAAGGTCCAACTTCATCATAAGCATTGAAAATTAAAAACAGTCATAGGTTGAGGGGGTGTTTGGCAAAAGCTGCATCTCTGAGTTCAAGTGGTTTATGGGTGGTATATATGGTTCAGTCATACTCTAATACGTTCATGTAAGTCATGTAAGGTGTAACAACTAGTACTTAATAAGCAAAAAGTCAAAATCCATATTCTCATACCATAGCAGTTGACTGTTGGGACTTTACACTCCCAATTCATTCATACAAGTTCATTATTTGTTGTAGTTGCATAATTTAGTTTCATTATATCATATAACATCATTCTCTATCAGTAGGATAGATTAGAACTTCACCAAAGTCAAAACAAGAGTTTTTCTTGAAAAGTCAAATTGTAATGTTTCAGATTTTTACAAAAGTTGCAAGAATTAATTTGATTTTTGTGTGTCGATTTAGACTCTGAAATTTCTTATGTGTAATGTCTACCAGCTCATCTTTGAGGTCCTAGCATCCTTTTATTTTTGTGATTTTTCTGCTGGGCCCCACACCTGATCAAAGTGACTTGCAGGGGAGTATCCTCCCCTGCATTAGTCAACCACCACACAACCACCACCTTTGGTGGTGACTGCAGCCCTCCACAGTGGGTCTCATTGTTCCCTCTTGGTTCTTTGAACTCCCAAGGTGGGTGGCTCTCCATTGCACCCAAGCCTGTGCCCCCAATCACCCTTGTGGGCCCCCTAGACATGCCTTAAGACTGTCCCATTTCAGTGCTCACACAAGTAATCCAAGTGCTTATTTTGAGCTTATTGGCTTATTCTGTGAATCTTTTTGGTTGATTCTTGCTCATACATGTCCAACACACTAGTTTGAACCAGAATCACTCATTGTGGGTCCCACTTAAGCTCATTTGAGCTTATTTGCTTATTTGGTCAACAAAAGTCAACTGTGGTGCTAATAAGCATCCACAATGCTTATTTTTTATTTATAAAAAAGTTGTTTTTACAAAAGTTGTTTGTTTTTAGGTGTAAAATAGTTTTCAAAAAGAAAAATCCAGAAAAAACAATTTAATTTTAACTTTTAAGTGATAGTTTCTATTTAATGTAATTTAAATTTTAATTGTCATTTTTAAATTTTTGTTAAGCACTTAGCTTTTTTATATTTTTCTTAAATTCCTTTTATATTAAAGTAATTTTAGTAATTTTCTCAGATTTTTATTTTGTCATTTAGTAATTATTATATTTAATATTAGTTTTATTCAAAATTAATTAATAATTAAGTAGTAAATAGCATAATTAGTTTTTATAAAGTAACACCTAGTTTTTATATTTTTCCTAGCTTTTATATAATATAATATAATTTTAGGAATTTTTCTAGAATTTTTACTGTTTATTTTCTATTTTTTACAATTCTAATTAGTTTAATTAGGTAATTAATATTTAACTAGTAATTAATTAATATAAAAATCACAAAAAGACAAAAAGACATATTTTTAGTTTTAAAATTTGTTTTTAGTTATTTTATAATTTTAGAAATTAAATTTTCACTTTTCTAGTATTTAATTAATATTATATTGTATTTAAGTATTTTAAATATTAATAATTAGTATTAAATAGTATTTAATTAATATTAAATAATTAAATAGTGTAAAAATTTATTTTCTTTTTCTAAAAATTTTCTTTCATCCTTAGGTTTGTAAAAAAGTCATTTTCACCCCCTGTGGGTTTTCAGATTTCAGTTTTTACTTTTTATTTTGTACGTTAGCGTAAATTTAAATTGAACGTACGCGTTTTTATGTTTTACACGTTTCTGGTATTTCAAACTTTCCAGTCTTGTTCTTATAGCTTATTTAAGCTATTTCTTCATATATTCCTTAGTTTAATCACTCACAAACCTTTTCCTGTCCAAATTCACCCGATCACAAATCCGTTTGTTAACCATCACACCTCATCGGGACATAACGACCTGGTGATACCCTATATTACCCGGAAGCATTGGTCTAGGTAGTTTGACTTAGTTGACCATTCACTGGTCAATTTAGGTTGACTGCTTTTGCCTCAATCATCAAACAACACGATTTACACGTTTAGTCCCTTTTCATCCGTTTCCATACGTTTTTACCCATTTTTGTTTGTTTTTACACGGTTTTTATGCACGTGTCATGACCCGAATAAAATTATAACCAATTTAATGAGACCGAACTAATCCAACAACACGATTTACACGTTTAGTCCCTTTTCATCCGTTTCCATACGTTTTTACCCATTTCTGTTTGTTTTTACACGGTTTTTATGCACGTGTCATGACCCGAATAAAATTATAACCGATTTAATGAGACCGAACTAATCCAACAACACGATTTACACGTTTGGTCCCTTTTCATCCGTTTCCATACGTTTTTACCCATTTCTGTTTGTTTTTACACGGTTTTTATGCACGTGTCATGACCCGAATAAAATTATAACCGATTTAATGAGACCGAACTAATCCAACAACACGGTTTACACGTTTAGTCCCTTTTCACCCATTTCCATACGTTTTTACCCATTTCTGTTTGTTTTTACACGGTTTTTATGCACGTGTCACGACCCGAATAAAATTATAACCGATTTAATGAGACGGAACTAATCCAACAACACGATTTACACGTTTAGTCCCTTTTTCATCCGTTTCCATACATTTTTACCCATTTCTGTTTGTTTTTACACGGTTTTTATGCACGTGTCATGACCCGAATAAAATTATAACCGATTTAATGAGACTGAACTAATCCAATAACACGATTTACACGTTTAGTCCCTTTTCATCCATTTCCATACGTTTTTACCCATTTCTGTTTGTTTTTACACTGTTTTTATGCACGTGTCATGACCCGAATAAAATTATAACCGATTTAATGAGACCGAACTAATCCAACAACACGATTTACACGTTTAGTCCCTTTTCATCCGTTTCTATATGTTTTTACCCATTTCTGTTTGTTTTTACACGTTTTTTATGCATGTGTTATGACCCGAATAAAATTATAACCGATTTGTTAGAAACTGTTATGACCAAGAAACACGTTCGGGAGGTCGAGGTTGATCGAAATACATCATGGTTTTAGAGAGAGAAAGTAGAGAGAGAAAGGTGAAGAAAAGGGTTTATATTAACAAAGAATAAATGAAACAATACACACACTTTCCCACACCACTCATGGAGAGTCATGAGGGGTATTTATAGGCTCATTACATCACATGTTTGCCTATATTACAATAGTAGTCCATAAAGTACTATTTGTATGATATCTAGTCCATTTCTTTATGTGTGACGTTATCTTTTATAAAATAGCAAGGCTAACAATCTCCCTCCAAGATATCGTCACACATGAATGGATACAATGAGACCTATAAACACATAAACATGTAAATTACAACAATAGTAAACTATGTTGACGTTGTTGAAGCGCAGAGTCTCTGTAGTCTAGATACTGAGGCAGACTTGAAGTTCTCTCTTCCGACGATCTCGGCGTATGATCTTTGACACTGACTGCAAAGGTCTTTGTAGCTCTGAACTTCAACTGTAATGGTCTAGTTAGGTTATTACTCCCTCCTAACTAGTGAGCCTTTATTCTTTTACTTCTGCTCCCTCCTAAACAGACAACTCTCTTCTCATCTTGCAGCGGATAAGGTAGATAGTAATGTGTTTGCACCATGGTTGTCGTTCTGGGAGCATCATAGCATAACTCACATGGTATTGCACAGAAGGTTGTAATACGCTCCGATATACACATCATTAGTACTTCTTCGGTTCTAGTGTAAGCACAATTCCCTCGATCAACCAACGTACAAGAGATGAAACACTACTTCTTTTGGCATGTTCTTCTCCCTCCTGATGCTTGCGATGTATCGAAATCATCATACTATTGTGTGTACATGCCAAAATTACCCGTCTTTACACTTCTGATGCAGTATAGATAGACCATGAAAGCATAATTTGTAAGAATATGCTGATAGGATATGACTCTCTTTATTCTACAATCTCTTCTCTTCTCTTCAACTTTTAAGCGACCTCTTCAAATTCCAACCAGCTAGTAAATGACCAATGACTATAGAAACAATCCAATATAACAAATCTGACAATAAAGTAAACATCTCGTAGATATGTTACTTAATCTTGTACTATGGTGTGACTAAGAACGGTGTAGAGAGTTCGTACACCATCGAATCTCTGAGTACTCTATACTCTTCAACCAACCAACCATCAAGTATAAGACGTACATCACCTCTTGATTATCCACAACTTCGTGTGACACTGAGCACTACAACGTAACTCCTTTAAGTGATAGTTATAACCCGTGAGCACTACAATGTAACTCCTTACATCGGGTATAACTAGATAATCCAAGTCTTAATCACTATCTTTAGTGTTTGCCCAAACAAGTATCTTCGAAAGTCATGCATCCATCCACCCCTAGACTTTGAGATAAATAAATACACATGCCCTTGAAATGAACTTTAAACCCAGAATAGTGATAAAGAATTATCCCCATAATCACAAAAATCCAATACTAGCCGTTGTCATTTGAATGTGATTCTTGATCAGGATCGTTTAAGCAATTCGTGGTGTGTTTTGGTGAAGCTTGAAATTCAATTTCAGGTGATTCGTAGTGATTTTGTATTTTTCCTCCAAAAATAAAATTGGAAAAATTTCTCGCCTATAATTTGGAAATCACTATGAAATGCAATTCTAAGGTTACCAGAAAAATTTGAGTTTTGGAAATTTTTACGCAAAATTTCACCGAAAAATTTGAATTTTAGCCTAAAAATTTGAATTTCGGGCCAAAATTTTCAACGTTATACCAAAATTAAAATCTCGCGTAAAAATTGAACGTTTAATCTCGTGTAAAAAATAAATTTTACTCAAATTTTCCCGCCATTTTTTTTTTTTTTTGGCTAACTCGATAGTTGTCCCTAACTCGGTAACATTTCCAAACTCGGTAACATTTCCAAACTCGGTAACATTTCCTAACTCGGTAACATTGCAAACTCGATAACCTTATTCAAACTCGGTAAGGATTTCAAATTCTCTAACTCGGTAAAAACTTACTAACTCGATGAGAAACTCAAACTCGATAAGTGAAGTCTTAACTCGATAATGTGAGAAAATTTGGGCAGAGTTTAGACTTAGGAGTAACCAAGAGAGGCCTTACTCGATGAACGATAAGGATGAGCCATGCCTAACTCGGCAAAAAACAGCTTCTAACTCGATAAAAATAACCCAAACTCGGTAGAACTTGAATCCTAACTCGATAAAGATATTCCTAACTCGCCAAAAAAAAACTGTCTAACTCGATAAGCAGATCCCAAACTCGATAAAATTACCAAACTCGATAATCATCAAATCCTAACTCAATAGAATTGCGATGAACAGTACCGATTCGTCTTATTTCACCCAAAAACATGATTTTACACCCAAGAACACCATGATTCGCCCCCGGTTAGCTCTGATGCCACTTGTTATGACCAAGAAACACGTTCGGGAGGTCGAGGTTGATCGAAATACATCATGGTTTTAGAGAGAGAAAGTAGAGAGAGAAAGGTGGAGAAAAGGGTTTATATTAACAAAGAATAAATGAAACAATACACACACTTTCCCACACCCCTCATGGAGAGTCATGAGGGGTATTTATAGGCTCATTACATCACATGTTTGCCTATATTACAATAGTAGTCCATAAAGTACTATTTGTATGATATCTAGTCCATTTCTTTATGTGTGACGTTATCTTTTATAAAATAGCAAGGCTAACAGAAACTTTTTAACTCTTTCTTTTATAACTTTGACCTTAAATATTTGTATTTGTGTTGTATAATATTTGATGAAAATACATTTAAATTAAAATACAATCCATCCATCTAAAAAGTATTATATAACACAAGATATAAAACTTAAGGTGAAGTTGTAAAAGAAAGACTTAAAGGGTAAAACAACAACAATATTAATACATAGTATTTATCATCATCTATAATTACTGTTTTAACTTTATATACTCTCCTCGGTTTTCTGATCGAAGAAGCCGCCTGACTAGCTAGTACTCATGATCTTGGAGAGAAGAAAAGTATTTTGTGTTCATAAGCGAAATTTTTTGAAAATAATTTACAAGAATTTGGAGCCAAAATTTCGATCCAAAATTTTTAAATCGCCTAATTATTTGGCATTTAACATAAATAAGAGCCCATATTCATGAAAATACTCTGTTTTCTCTCCTAATTAAACTAAACACTGCAACCAAAACACAAAAATCAAATCTTCAATCACCATTACTCTCCAAGCCAGAATCATTTTCTTGTACACATTGTTGCTCAAGAGTCATCATGGATATGGCTGAACACATTGATACTGATATTTTGCTTCCAGATAATGAAGCTGATGTTAACACAATGCAGTATGCGGATGAAACATACGTTTCATCTGATGAAGAAAATGACGACAACCAATTAAATAGAAAAATATCTAATAGGGGCATAACCAGGCTAGCTAAGTTTCGCCTTCGATATGGCCATCCTGGTCAAGTAAAGCACAAGGTAACCATCGATCCATTGAATAGGGTTACAGGGTTAAACAGAGCACTGTTTGCGAGTTTTTTAGGAGATGCGGTTCGTGAGCACATAGGTTTGAAGGTTCTATCCTGGAAGAAGGTGGATAAAGAATCAAGACAAAAATTATGGGATGAAATCACGGTACATATATACTAATTTTTAACCCAGTATATAAGTTTAATTTATCAATTATCTACAACTAATTAAAAACATTGTGTTAATCTTTGCAGCGATATTTTGATGTTGACGTGACATTTAAAAAGGTGGTAATGAATCGTCTTGGTCAACTGCTAAGGAATTTCAGAATGAAACTCAGGGAAAAATACATATTGCCCAACCTAGATACACCTGAGAAAATGAATGAAAGGCCGGAAAAGTATAGTACAATTGTGACACAAGAACAATGGGTTGAGTTTGTAACCTAAACGACCACTAATGAATACAAGGTTTTAATTAGTCATCTTTATTTAGTTTATATGTCATTTCATAATTTTTAGTTTGCAGCATTACCGCATATCTAAATGCCTTATGATTTTGTGTTTTTTAGGAGAAATTAGATAAAGCTAAACTGTAGTGTTCCAAAAATATTTATCAGCATAAAATGGGACGAGGTGGATATGTTTATGTTAAAGAGAAAATGGTAAGGTTATACATACTGTTTGTTTTACTAATTGATCAGAATCGATTATCTTGGTTTAACTTTACATATATGTATATGCACTTGATGTCCATTAGATCGAAAAAAAAAGAAATTGAAGCAGATGTTGAACCGCCGCGTGGTGTATTGTGGGTCAAAGGAAGGCAAAACAAAGACGGAGAATCTCCAGATGTTGAGTTTAGTTCGGTGGCAGAGAAACTTGTAAATTTGACTGCAAATTCTATTATTATGCTTATATACCAGCAGCATTAACTTTGTACTAGCCGTACTAACTTGTATACTAGCAGTACTAACTTTTAATACCAACAATTCCCATATTTTTTTGCAGAGAGAAGCTGATGAAAAGATCAAGGAAGGAACCTTGGTTGTTGATGATGGCACTGATGCCATGACAGTCGTGTTTGGTAAGGAAAAGGGAGGTTATGCAAGAGGAGTGGGAAATGGAGTTACATATAAGAGGTATTTCAATCTTCCTCGAACCAGAAAAGAAACTGATGAAAGAATTGAGTTACTTCAAACTCAACTTGATAATGAGAGAAGCGAGCGTAAAAAAAAAGATCTAATGCTCAAGAAACTGTCCACCGAGATGTCACAAAAAGATGACCAGGTCAAGAAATTGTCCGCTGAGATGGCAGATACAAAAGGAATGGTTGCTAAAATGCTTAGTCTTTTGAGTTCGCAAGGGATTAAGTTGGATATGCCATCTCAATTTCCATTAGACTCAGATGTAAGCCATTTTTTATGTTGTTAACAATTTCATTTTCTAATGCTAACACCAATGTATTTCTTAATATAATTTAATTATATTGCAGGTGACGACTCCAATGGCCATTGATAATATAGATGTCAGCACTAATGATCATCAGGTGGTCGACGGAACTCAGTCCAGTGTTGGTGTACGTGACTAATGTAAAACATTATCCCCCTTTGATTTTTTTAATTTTACCTACATGACTAATGTACCGTGTTTTATATATACATATAGGAACGTGTTAACAATGTTAAGAAAACACCAAAGACACGACAAAACGGGTCTGCAGATTCCCAATTGCAAGGAGATGCATCTCCAACAAAAGAACTACCAAAAGTAAGTACTTCATGCAACATGTTTCTTGTTATTTTATTTTTAAAATAATGTACCGTGTTTTATATATACGTATAGGAACCTGTTACAAAAGTCGTACCTAAGAAAATGGGTAAGTCACGACGAAACGGGTCTCCAGCTTCCCAATCACAGGATAATGTGTCTCCAACAACACAAGCACAAGTATGTATTTCAACATGTTTCTTCTTGTTATTCTTAATTTTGTTTAAATAATTTCTGATATATACGTATGCAAAAATTCTTTTTTTTTTAGACAATCAATTGCAAACTGTGGCATGTAAAGAAATCAAATATTGTTGCTTTGGGTCGCATACACAACATTCCAGGAAAACAAATGATACATAACAAACCATTCCTGACTGATTGCTACAAAGTCTCAATTGATAAATCGTTAGTGGATGCAGCATGCATACCAGACATGATAGGGAATCTTGGGATAAAAACAGTTAGGGAAGGCTTGAATGGTTTCTTTGCATGGCCCAAGGAACAAGTTATTCTTGCTGATCATGAGGAGGTACATACATGTGTTTTTTGAACCTACCTATATATATATATATATATATATATATATATATATATATATATATATATATATATATATATATATATATATATATATATATATATATATATATATATATATATATATATATAATTCTTCATATTAAATTCAATGTTTGATACAAGCGTCTTTTGTTACTACAGGTTACACCACCAACTACGAAACCAAAAGTTAGTGAACCGATTCCTGGAATAAAACTACAACCGAAGCGCAAAAGTTATGTCTCTAGTACAGAAATGCTAAAGCAAGCTAGGGGTCCAGGGAAGATTCAAAAGGCTTTAACCTTATAATAGTTGACAATTTCATTAAATGCGACATTAAAATTCTATATATATTTTGTTCATTTATATACATTCGAATTGTATGGAATTTGAAATTGCTTTTTGTTTTTAATTCTGTTTTATTTATATACTAGCAGTTTTATTTCTCTGATCCAGCAGTAGTAACTTAGTACTAGAAATACTAACATCATTGGTCACTCTTTTCTTTAATTCGATGTGTGACTAAATATTACCAAATGCCACACGAATTAACAATTCATGTGACCATTGGATTAACATTAGTCACACAGAACACACATGTCTGCATTTTAAATAGCATATGGTCACATTTATTAACACTTTTGGTCACTGTTTGCTTAATTGTATGTGACTAAATACCCAAAAAAAACATGCGTTGTGTGACTAAATATTACAAAATGCCACACAAACATAAAATTCATGTGGCCATTGGATTATCAATAGTCACACAAAATACACATTTCTTCATTTTAAACAGCTTATGGTCACACTTATTAACGATTTTGGCCACTGTTTGCTTAATTGTATGTGACTAAATACCCAAAAGAAACATGCTTTATGTGACTAAATATTACAAAAGGCCACGCAAACATAAACTTCATGTGGCCATTGGATGATCAATAGTCATACAAAATACACATTTCTTCACTTTAAACAACATATGGTCACACTTATTCACACTTTTGGCCACTGTTTGCTTAATGGTATGTGACTAAATACCCAAAACAAACATGCTTTGTGTGACTAAATATTACAAAAGGCCACGCAAACATAAACTTCATGTGGCCATTGGATGATCAATAGTCACACAAAATACACATTTCTTCACATTAAACAGCATATGGTCACACTTATTCACACTTTTGGCCACTATTTGCTTAATGGTATGTGACTAAATACCCAAAACAAACATGCTTTGTGTGACTAAATATTACAAAAGGCCACGCAAACATAAACTTTATGTGGCCATTGGATGATCAATAGTCACACAAAATACACATTTCTTCACTTTAAACAGCATATGGTCACACTTATTCACACTTTTGGCCACTGTTTGCTTAATGGTATGTGACTAAATACCCAAAACAAACATGCTTTGTGTGACTAAATATTACAAACATGCTTTGTGTGACTAAATATTACAAAAGGCCACGCAAACATAAACTTCATGTGGCCATTGGATGATCAATAGTCACACAAAATACACATTTCTTCACTTTAAATAGCATATGGTCACACTTATTCACACTTTTAGCCACTTTGTGTTAAATTATATGTGACTAACTCCAAAAAAATAACACCCATTGTGTGACTAAATCATCACAAACGTCACATTTATTCTATATTCATGTGGCCATTGGATTATCAATAGTCACACAAAATACACATTTGCTTGAATATATCTGTAACACCCCGTAATTTACCGAGTCAATTATTAATGTTAAACACGAAGTAATTTATTATTAAGGTTTAATTAACCATTTTCATGTTAATTTTTTTTTACAACTAAGAATGATATTCGTCAACTAATTATTTGACGTATCTCACATCTCACTTCGAACGAGCTCACACGCGTACCGACACCGTATTAGTAATGGCTTAAATTCGTTAATTAGTTCCTCTCGGAGTCAAAAATTTTTATTTTTTTTTTATTGTTATGTTATCTTTATAAAAAAAACGTTTCAAGAATTATATTTTTTCGCGTTAGCTCAATGGGACACTGGGTACACGAGGCAAAAATAAACAAAGATAACTCTTATCTCTAAAATAATCCCAACCGTTCCTTTTTATATATATGTTTTCCTTCTTTCTCGTTATATCCACAAACCCACGTGGTTTTCTTTAGTCAAACAAGAAAATCAAATAGCACATATCTGGTTATATCACAATCACCCTTTCTCTTCTCCCCAAGATTCGTCACGAGACCGCCTTGAAGATGAAGAAGACAGTGACCTTTACTCAAAATCGTTTCCCCACAAATCGATGTCAAGAAAGATAGTTTACCTTTCCTTTGTTTTTCTTCTTTTTAAGTGCCAACCGATCCACAGGCAGCCACATCTTAAAAATCATCTTCAAAATCAAAAGGAGGAGCTGCAGTGGTTTCCTGTTTGGGTCGGCTTGGGCTCGGTTGTATTCAAATCTCTGTTGGTTTCGTATTTTCAGTCGAGCCTCACTTGTGTTCTTGATGATCGATCCGTATCTATCTGTAAGGAGTTTGATTTCTTTGCACCTTGTATTATATTCTTAATCTCGTTAGTTTTGGATCTGTTATGAAACTCGCAACCTGTTTTTATGGAGATGATGTTTCTTTTGAGTGTTGATCCATTATGTCCATGTACTATGAATGAGTAAATCATGTTGTTGTTATTCATCTTGTGTGGCAAACTAAAAATTAGATCTACCAAGTTTAATGTATTGGCTCAAGATTTGTGGAAATGCTTATATTTTTTTCATATCTCCTGTACTACTTATTTACCCTTGTGTTAAAAACTTGTCTTATTCGACTTGGCTTAATTGATTGAGCATAGAGCTTGTTAAAATCTTGAGTTATGGTTGGATTTGTTATGGGGTCGAAACCCACTATGGCCGAGCCACAGTGGTGAGCTTTTGGTAAATACTTGCACCTTTGAAACAATAGAGGCGGTGTCAAAATAGTGTTGGTTTGAGTTCCAATTTGTACCTCCACTTGGGTGTCAAAAATAAGAGAAAGGCAAATAACCTGTTTAAACACTTAATGAGTTGTGTTGTGTTCGGATTTTTACCGAGTCGAAACAAGTCAAAATTTGCTTTTATTCATGCTTTTCCTACTGTCGAGTAAACGAGCAAATGAATTTTGGTGATAAAGTTGTTTGTAAAATGTAGCCTACTTCTCTTCTACTAAAAGGGGTGCGTTTGATTACTGTGTTGCTAGTTTGCTACAGCTCATTCCATCCTTGAAGTTGACTTATCTATCTCGTCAAAACTTCGCGACATACCTAAAGCTATACGACACGTGTTATAAATGAGTTCTAAAACAAACCACAATATACTACACATGAAACTATAAGTTAGCGTATAAATTTAAGGACCCATAGAAACTAGATTAAACTAAACATGCAAACCTTAGCTTATTTTAAAACTTTTGATTCATATTACTTTATTTAAACTTAACATGGCTCGTTTTAAAGCTTATAATCAAAATTTAATATTCTCACACCTTTAAACTATAAGTTTAATCAAACTAATGAAAATATTAGTTATAACTTATTTTGAGGTCATTAATATCCGAGGTTTGTTAAGCTAACTAATACACCTAAACTTACAAATTTTAGAGCATCATACTTTCTTAAAATGTATAGTTTACTAGCGTATTTTAATATAAAACCTTAAATAAAGCCACTACTTAATTACGTACACTTACTTTTAATAGTAACGAACATTTTTATAAATATAATTACACTTGGCTAAATATATGTACTTCTAACGACAAGGCTAATATATTCCGTCAACGTCTAAAATCCATTGTAATTACTTTCCATACTCCGTCTTTCGGTTATTGTCGAACCAAAGATTTACTCGTCTTTGATATTTTATTTTTGTCTACTTATATACTTATACACCTCCATGAGCCAATACTTACACACTTGGAAAACTATTTTCAAACTTAAACGCTGCCACACAAGCAACAACGACGCAAACATTTTAAAACTTTTAAACTTATTTGGACTTCAACTTCATCGAGTCTTAAAACTTGAAACTGTAAACTAAAATTGCCATATTAATCTAGGTCGCGTGTCGGTGCCGCTCACTATCACTATTTGACTTTAATCTATTCAGACTATTACACCAAGGTGAGTCATAGCCCCTCTTTTATCTATTTCGAACTCTTTGGGGGAGATACATGCTCGTTTATCTTAAACACTTTACTCGTTTATCTTGAACATTTTACTCGATTTATGAAACACTCAATTTGTTTATTGCAACGTATTAAATGTTACGAACCTGAACACAAGTATTTCTCTGTATGCTATCCTGATTGATATTGCCTAAGTTACCGCTGTTGCCAAAAGTCCCTCATCTCATGAACCATTAATCACTTGCGAGTGAACGCGAATATAGTGAATAGATCTATTGGCAGTTGACGCCCCATTTGAAGTTAGCCTGGAATGGTAACCGAATGCACTATATTTGAATATCATAGGAATCTGGCAACCTCCTAGTATCCGAGGGCACTATTACCTACATCATATTTTTATGTGTAGGCTTCCCATAAGATTTTTATATATCTCTTATGGCTGCAGAACAATGTTAAGGTTTGCGTGTCATGAGGCTTAGTGCAATATTCCTACACTACAATGTTATTGTTTCATTACTACTTGACTTGTGTTCAGATGTTTTATACCAATACTATGGAAAATCAAGCAAACTATGGGCGTATAACAACGTAGCCCACGATTCATTTTGTTGCAATTATCAAACAAATTCGAAACTCTTTCAATCAACTGTTTTATTTATAAACTCTATGAACTCACCAACCTTTGTGTTGACACTTTTTAGCATGTATTTCAGGTGATAACTTACTCTTGGAGGCTCTTGGCAAATGGCATGGCATGGTCATAGATGACTCTGATAAACAATTGGGACCACTTCATTTATTTTCTGGGCCTATTTCCGCAATACTTTTGAAATATGCAAACTCATTGTTTATAATAGTGAAATTTATTCTAAACAGTTGTGATAAAAAACCGTTCTTTGTACCTCATGTTATGATATCAGTTTAGTAGCACCCCAGTAACATATGCTTCCGCTGGACCCTATTTTGGGGGTGTTACAATATCATCTCAAATGTCACATATATTATATATTTATGTGGCCAAAGGACGAACAATAGTCACTCTCAAAAAACATTCGTGTGACTATAAGGTGTTTACGGTCACTGATAATGACTAATCCAACAAAACTTGTGCCTAATTTGTCACACATATTCAGGGTTTTGGTCACTCTTTTTCGATGGAAAAGACCACAAACTCAACAATGTGACCATATGCCACCTACGGTGGCGGGACCTTTTGTCACACATGACGAAAAAAACATGTGTGACTATATGCATATCGTCACACATTTTTGGCGTGACCAACATAACTTTTTATACCAGTGAGGATGGTGGTAGGAGAATTGTATTGATTACTGGAAGCTGAACCGTATTGGTGTTAGGAACCATTATTTCTATACCCTGAAACGACTATGTGAGACACGAAGTTTTCATTCAGATGGGGTTATGATTTGAAGTTATTCTTAGCATTGCCTTTCGTATCCGTAACGACCGCTATGACGGTTAGTGATGCTAATAGTATTAGCTAATGCTCTGACTATTTTGTGAACCTGATAAATTATGTCTCTTGTGAGTACTTAGTCAAATGGTCATTGTATGACCTATTAGTACATTTAGAGACGAGGAAGAACATGATAATCATTTTCGTACTTTGTTAGAAATTTGAAGATCATTTGTGCATTCTGGAAGTTTGATATCTATTGAGACAACGGTGTTCCTAATTGAGGATATCTCTTTAAATTCCGCAAGATTTGAAACTATCACCAGCTGATCAAGACCGACAACAGATTGGAGAACTGGAATCTCTTGAACTTTGTAGAAGAAATTTTAGAAGATGTTTACAACTTACAATACCGTTGGTAAATGTTGTGAACAGAGAGAAACAACTCAGTTCGTCTTCTATTACACCATGTTATGTAGAGGAATTATATGCCTCTGATGCTGTTGCAGACCTTGATAACAATAAAAATTTGCTACACAACAAATTCTTTAAAAGCTTGGGAGTACAATGTGAGAAAAGAGAAAAATGGAAGTATGGTTGTTACCAAGAAACTCTAAGTAAATTTGAAAAATGAGTTGTTCCTGGTAGAATTCTATGTTAATCCTGATGAAAACAAATGGGAACCTAATTTAATACTTGGGATACCTTTCCTAAGATTGGCTAGAAGTATTGTGGACTTTGCTAATGGTTTATTAACCATATGGCCTGATGCAACTATAATTGATAATGATTTGTAGAATCTAGATGAGTTATTTGCTGGAATATGTGAGGATGATTTGCCACCACTTCTAAATAATACATTCACTTTAGAAGCACCTGAATTTGAATGCAAGATGGGAAAAAGTAAGAGAGTGAAAAACAAACCCCCAACCAATTTACAAAATGAAGTATGGAGATGAAGGACCTTCATTAACCATAAACCGACCCATAACTAGGGATGAACTAACTAAAGAAGAAATGGAAGCTGATGTGTATGCTAGGATAATGTTACTGAATGAGAAAAGACCAATCATTGAAACTTTGAAACATGCAGACAAACACAAAAAGATTTTGGATAGTATTCTCATGGATAGACTTAAGATGGATGGGGAAGTAGAAGATGAAAGTGAAGAAGAAGCTGCAACACATGTAGTTAGAGGGTATAAAGTACTTAGGGAACTTGATGACCCAGGATGCTTTGTGTTTCCAATACGTTTGGAAGGTGAACTAACCTATTATGCTTTGGCTGACACTGGATCAAACATCAATATGATGCCTTACAAAATTTATGAGTTGCTAGAAAGAGGGAAGGTTAGACCAAAGATTGATAAGATTAGGATACTTGATATGTCTCAGGCTGAGACAATAGGGAGATTGCTAGATGTTCTATGTCAAGTTAGTACCCACACTATCCTAGCCAACTTTATGCTACTTGATATTCCTATTGACAAGAATGTACCACTTATTGTTGGAAGAAGTTTCATGCATACTTTGGGTTCAACACTTGATACAAGAAAGAAGAGGTTAACAAATTTTGATAGAGTGGTTCACCACCATTTTGAAACTACAAAGATTAAAAGGACTAAAGAAGATGATAGTGATAGTGAAGATGAAGAGGAATTCACACCAAAAAGGGATGAGAATGGTAAACCAATCTATGGACCAATTCGTCCTAAGTTTTATGATTATGAGGACCCCATAGAAAAAGCATTGGCTGAACAAGAGTATCTAAACCCATTTAAAAATGTTTTTGTATGGAAGAATATTACTGCTTTGCTTGGAGCACTACCATTATCTATCAAGAATACGGATTAGACTCCAAACTATTCTGGAGGTATTACCAAAGGAGAAGGGGTTAGAAAATGGCATGTCAATATTAAAATTGTTGATCCCTTTGGCAATGGATTTGAAAAAGGTTTTGAGACTAAGCACACTAAGAGGAAGCCATCTGGTTCCTACAAGCTGGGTGACATCATGTCACCAGAGCATTTTTCTACCTGAAACACCAAAGTAACACCCAAAAATGGAGTTGAAACAATGCTCCTTTCTTAAACTTTTAATTTCTATGTTATTTTTCAAATTTTGAATAAGTTGTATCTCAAGCTTATGCTTGATGAGTATGCCTCTGATAAAGAGATGAATGAACAACCTTTGTGTATATTTGTTTGCTTTTGTTTGTTTGTTTATTATTTATCTATCTCTTAAAGATCAAAGCATGTGTAAAAAAAATTGCAGAAATAAATCGCCTCTCTTTTAATCAAGATCGCCGAACTTTTTAATGAGGGAAGCCTTTATAACTTAAAAACTAAACATTTTGACCTTACGCGCTAAAAAAAAAAAAAAAAAAAAAAAAAAAAAAAAAAAAAAAAAAAAAAAAAAACTCTCACACACAAAACAAAACCGACGATCTTCCTGAACAATCTGAGAAAATTTTCAAAAGCAAAAATCAATATCAAGATAATGAGGGTAAGTTTATACTTGTCTTGATCTTTCGAAAAAATTTATTAGGGTTTCTATAAACTTAGGGTTTGATGTTTTATAATTTTAGATGTTTTATGCTTAATTTTAGGTTGCTTTACATGATTTTTAAGTTTGCCCCTTGGTTAGTTATAGAATTATAATCATTTTCATATTTAAGTATTTTATGTGCCCTAATGTGAACAATTGCCATGATAAGAGGATAATGTGATTGATTTAAGCCTTTGCTTATGAGCTTAGGGTGAGCATACATGATTAAGGAAGCAATATGAACATTTTTTTCATGAATGCATAAATGACTGAGTCTAAGATGCTTTAATGTTATTCTTACATGAATAAATGATACTTGAGACTACTTTTGAGATTATAGAGACCATATAAGGATAGAATTTTTATGCCTTAATAAGATGAGATGGTTCTTGAATATAGAACAGAGGATTTAAGTACAGAGCATAAAAATCGCCGGTCTTGTAGGCCAAGACCGCGGATCTTTTATTAAAAACCGCATAACATTTTCATAAGTTTGGAAATTTTGTCACGTAATCACCGGTTTTATTCTTAAAACTGCCGTTTTTCTGGAAATAATTGAACACAATTTACTTGAAACTTGCTTAATTGATTGCACATTGGATTTCTGTGTCTTCTAACAACCAATGTTACTTGTTTGTGAATATTTGAGTAGAATATACCAGGGGAAAGCTCTATGGTAGCATCCAGAACTAGGGGAGCACTTAAAAACCCCAAGAGAGAACCTGAAGATCACCCTAATTTATTATGGAGGGGTGCTACTAAACTGCAAAAGAAGAATTTCAACACTATCCTGAACAGGTTATACTTCAGAAGTATTGATGTACCCAGGGCATTGAACTGGACAACTCTGAAGACTCTTGGTTGTGATGAGATTATGAATGATGTGCTGATGGTGAAGAAGGTGATAGGGGATGAGTTTGTGACATCCCAGATGTGGAGAAAAGCTGTTGAAATCAGGAAACCAATATATATTGAATGGTGCTTGGAATTCTTTAGTTATTTGAGAGTGAAGCAGGATATTTCTGATGAGGAAGCTTTGACTGAGACCTTCATGAAATTCAGACTTAGAGGAGTTGAGAGAAGAATAACTTTGTTTGAGTTTGGGAAGCTGTTAGGATTGTACACTGAAAAGGAGCTGCAGAATGAAAAGTTGGAAAGATTGGTAGTTGAAGGAGGAAGAACAGGAGAGTTTGATGGAGATAAGTTCTGGACCGAGATAAGTGGGGAGGATGTGAGAGTGTATGGAAGAAAAAGGGTGTGGAAAATCAAGGACCCTGTATTGCAGATTCTACACAAAATTCTTGTGAAATCTGTTTTCCACATAGAGTATTTTGAGCAATATGTGCTAGACCCGGAGCTTTATATAATGTATATGTATGTGAGGGACAAGGACTTGAGTGGGTTGAATTTTACATGGTTGATTGCCCTACATTTGTGTTACCAAGCTGTGACTGCTGGAGGATCTAGGATTTGCTGTGGACACTTGGTCTCTAGGATTGCAAGAAATTTGGGTTTGTTCAAAAAGGAAGAGATGGAGCTATTTGGCAAGCCAATCATGTGCAAATCTGTGGAAATGAAGAGCTTTGGTTATTTAAGGGATGATGAGACTAGACTGATCAAGGACTTCCTGAAGCTATGAAAGTGGAGCCCTTGTGTATGATGGAAGAATGAAGAGCAGGAGTAAAAACCCGTTGGGGTTTCTGGATAAACACGGCATGGTTCTGTGTGTTGATGACCAGCCTGTTGGTCTTTATTTGAAACAATTATGAAATATGGTTTGTATGTGGGTACCTCTGTTGGTACCCAATCACTAAACAATTTGAAACACTTACACCACCACCACCACGATGGGCACAATGGTTGCCGAAACTTGAACAATTTGATCTAACTCTTTATTATTTATAACTAACGTAATGTGTTGTGACACATTACATATTTTGTGGAAAATTTGTTTGTTGAATGATGTATGAATACAGGATGTGAAAGAATGATCCAAAAGGTGGACAATACTTGGAAATTCCTCAGGCAAAAACAAAACATACCCGGGAAGTACCGTTACCCTTTATTATTTTCCTCATTATACTTTATTTTTAATTCTAAAGCATTAGGGACAATGCTTAACTTAAGTATGGGGGGAAGATAACTTGAGAAATAAATTAAAACTTATGCTAAAACATGAAAAATTTTAAACAGTTACAACAATGTTGCATAAAAAGCGCCGCTTTTGGCAAAAGAACGTCGTGGTTATAATGAAAGACTGACGCACATTCTAGTAATGTACGCCGATTACGGGGGTATAATAAAATTGAAAATAACTAAAAGATTTAAAAAAAACGTATCCGAGACAATCGTAAGAAGTCTGAATCGGGATTAATGACATTATTTGCGTATTTCATGACCATTACCACTATAAATGTGAGGAATTCGAGCCTATATCGGCATATACCTTTTATGCTTGATTTCTTTGTTTATGAGTGTGCCGATAATTTATGCGATTCTAGAACTTGTATTAGAAATCATTATGAGACCGCAGTGAGATCACATTCGTGTGATATAAGTATTTTTAAATGATAAGAGGCAAAAATTAGGAAATACACCAAAAATAAGCCATCCTTTTTCTAAACGAAATTTAACCGTTTAGCACTCACTTTTAGTGCTATTATCCATTAGATACACCTTCTGAGCCTTAAACTTTTCGTTTCTATTTATACACCAAGAAAAATAAACAAAAATGTGTTGCTTAGTCGGGAATATGAGAATTGGAATATATATGAGAAATAAGATACCAATTACGATGAGTATGAAGAGTGCACGCTTTATGTTTGTTATAATGTGGTTGAAAAAAAGAAGAAAAGTTATGTAAAAAAAAGTTAAAAATAAGGAGAATTATGAATCGTCTGCCTATAACGTGTCATTGCTATACTTGTGAGAATTGGATAGTAAAGCATATGATAACCTCAACCATAACATGTTTAAGACCTGGCCTCACGTCTAGCGACTTGGTTAGGAGAAATGCATACTTGATACTTCATGCTTGGACCATACTTTATGCACTTTATGTATCTAGGATCATAGGCCGAAAGGAGATTCTTTTACATCAAGGAGATATAATAGTTTACATGATCACCAGTCATGTTTTGCTTTTATGCTTTGTCCAAGTATTGTCTATAATACATATGCTCATTCATCTTAAGTGCTCTGCCTTTGACAAACATATTTTTAATATCAATTGGGAAAGCATTTCAAAAATCTTAAATCCAACAAAAACGGTTTTAGTGATAAGTGACAATCATTGGAATCTAATTTTGTTATCTTTAACTAATTATAAGAACAATCACCTCTCTTGCGACGACCTGGTCTTACCTCAAACCTTTACTATAAACGGGGTTTATACTTTACCCATGTGTTTTATGAATTAAGGAAATGGTAAAATTAGTCTTATAAATTTAAAGCTTTCCAAACACATCAATTACTTTCATTACTAGTTTAGAAGATATCACATAACTAGTATGATTCAACGAGTTTGTAAAAGAAACTTAACCGGACCTAAAAGCGGTGAAATATTTTTACAAGTAATTAGAAACGGTGAAACTATTCAACCCCCCTTCTAGTTTCTACATAATCCTAGCTAGAACCAATCTACACCGAAGCCCACGTGGCCACATGAACAAGCACTCTTGTCCCACTTAGATCGACACACTATCCAAGTCTTCACATGAACGAGTACCCCCGTTCACTTGAACCTTCACCCGATTCAAGCCTTCACACACGGACTTCACTAAGCCATAATCTTCACATTAGAACTCCACTATGTTCTAGCTTTCACACCACAACACACAACTATTACAAGATCTAATCTAGATACAACACTTCTTGGACTATCACCTTTGTCCAAGTTCACCCTAACACATCTAGTCATAACTTACACAAGTCGGATACACAATATTACAATATTTACAAATGACAGAGTTAGAGGAAGGATAGAATTGTGACACTTGTTACGTTTTTGTGTGGACTAAATAATACATCGATTCTTGATGACTTCGAGTGTTCTTCTCTTGCACTTTGATGTAGAGGATTAGAGAATCACTTATAAACACATACCGACCTGTTATAGTGATCAAAGAATTAAGAAAGGAAGAACATAAAGTTTTTGTGCAAAGAGGCTTAGTTTTCTGAAAGGGAACAGTTCTGTATTTATAGGCGCCAGGAGGAGCGTGGGCGGTCCCTTATATATGTGACGGTCCTTTATCACTAAGGGACCTTCAGTCCATTTGAAGGACCATCCCGACAGACGCTCCTCTTTTTGTCTTGACGTGGTGAAAGTTTATCTGGTGAAAAACTTTACTGTTTTGGGCGGGAAATATGGCTGTTACATTATTTGAAATTTGAATTTATTTTCTTAATAAAACATTTCTTAAAAAACACAAAATACTTTTGTGAAAATGTTTTGTCATACATAAAAATGTAAGGTTTTGTGAAAATAAACTCTTTGATCATTTTACTAGTATCGGTATAGAGTTTGATCATACCTGAAGTGACGTTGTAGTAGATACGTTAAGTAACGAGTTTTCTCGATCAAAAAACTTATTAACCATAAGTTTACGTATCGTGTTTTTATATTTTGTGATTATCAAAATATGTAGAGACCGAATAATGCAAATAACGTTTTTGACATTATTTGTATTAACACGATACATAGCAAGTTCATGTTGCTTGCTGACAATTTTTCTTGTGGCAACTTCTTGACATGAACAAATGGTTCTCCTCCGTCGATAATGTACCTTTTTAATTTCATATGTGTCCACCAAGATTTTAGTAGGATTGTATGTAATTGTCAATCTTAAGTATCTAAACACTTCTTCATCCTCTAATTCTTTAAGGTACCAAGGTTCATCATCCAACGATGCATGATCAAGTCTCGTAACTTCCCAAAAATCGTGTGATAGACGTTGCAGCATGCTACGTCTTCTTCCTCCTCGTTGCTCATACTCATCACTTAATTTTTCGGATTTGTCCCTAAGTTCGTCTACGACCTTTTGGTAATCCATCATTACTCTTTCATACATCATATCACTATATGTTTCAAACTTCACGTTATAGATAAGGTTCAACCATTCAACATTCATTTCCTCTAAAGTTTCAGAGTCAATATCTCTATGATCTATAAATTGCAAACTCTAGATATTGAGCAAGATTCATATCCTTTAACCTTATTATTCTCCCGCCTACTTCAATCTTGATGTTGGCAATATTATAATTTGCTTCACCAAACACATTATCACATAGTTGAAGAAAAGTTTCGAACATTTCATCTTCGTTCTCAAAGGTATCGTCTTTCACGAGGATGTCATTATCATAACACTGATTGCCAACACATAAAAATGGGCATGGTACTCCGAAGTTCTATGTTTCCATTTTTCTGGAACTTATCATCAAGATGTTCGGGGATGTTTGTTTAAGCTTATATGTAACTTATGAGCTTATTTGTTTTTCGGCTTATATTTCATCAAGATGTTCTGGGCTTATGTTTCATAAGCCCAAATTTTCTCATAAGCCCAAATTGTTATTGGACCTCTTTCTAGCAAATTAATTACTTAAACAAATTATGCCCGCTTTGAGTTCGTTTTTATGTGACAACATGCAAGTGCTGATTCACCGGAACAGTAGCAACTCACAGGTACGCTCATCCAAAGTAGTTTCTTTTTTACTTATATATAAATAAACCCAAGTAATTATTCATCATTGTATTATATTGTTGTTTATATGCTTGTTTTATTTAATGGGAAATTGGGGGTGTAAAAAGGTTAAAAGTTATAACTAAAATAATAAAAAGTAATTAGTGAGTTGTTAAATGGGATTCATGTGCATTTTGATGTTTTCTATGAATGCAAGTGTGAAAAGTTGTCAACTGGCATATTCTTGTCTGTAACTTTTATCAACTAGAAAAAGCTTATTTCAGCAGCTTATTACTAAATAAATTGCAGTATGCTGTTTTGGGTTTTAAGTTGAAAGAGCTTGTTTATGGGTATTTTAGGATTGCTTTAATGCTTTATAAATGTTCTTAGGAAAGTTATATAAAGTACTTCCTTTACGATTTAATCATTTACTTTAGTTGATTCACACTTTTCGTTTGATTGAACGAGATTGCGTAACATGAATGACCAGTTTGATACGAAATGACTAGAAATAACCTTGTGACTTGCCTTTCCAAAAAATAAATAAATAAATAAAAATAAAATTGCGACGATGCCACGTTCTACTGAAGGTTTCAATTGGCGGGGAGACCATGACCGTGCACACCATTCGGGTGCCAACTGACCCTTTCCCAAGGACCTAACCCAGACAATGAGCGCCACCTGTCCCGGTGAGTCAGTGACCTTTAACCAGGAGTTGGGATTGAACCCATGACCTATTTCTCAATAGCCATCCTTGACGGGTCAACTAGGCGTTTTGTAGTGAGGGAGTGATACCACTGGGTAGTGCCCCAATGGTAATGTCATATTAATTTGTCCGGGGATGGCGAGTCTACGACTCAAATGTGCGCGATATCCCTTTCCGAACCCTTTCCGGCCACTCCAAGATGTTTTTAGTGTTGTAAAAATCGGCCATGGTGGTTGGCGGTGGTCCACCGCCACGATATTTCCCATATCGGTCTAACTTATCGGTTTTGGTCAGTGGTGGTCAAAATTGGAGCGTGGCAGTCAAAATGGGCCATGGCGGCGGGTCGGTCAGCGCCTGTCACACCGGTCAACTTCAGATCTAGGGTTTTTTTCTTTTTTCTTTTTTCTTTTTTTTTTTTTTTTTCATATTCACGCCGGTCAACTTCAGATTTAGGGGATCTTTTTTCATATTCACGCCAGTCAACTTCAATTTTCTTGATTTTGTTTTAATTTTGGGAACAACATGAAGCTTTTCTAGGTTATGTTAGAGATTATAATTATATAACAAAAGATATAAATTAAAAATAATAAAAACATTATTATTTCTAATATTTATTTTTTTAAAAACAAATTCCTTTATAATTTATGGTCTCCGCCATGGTGCCGCCATATCGCCGCCAAGACCGATATGGCGCTTGGCAGGGGTCGACTGCCACGGTACCGCCGAGCGATATTACAACCATGGATGTTTTTGTGAGATTCTAACCTGAAATCTCTTATAAGGACATGAGACACTTGGCCACATTGGTTGTGGTTAATATACATAGTATCGGATAAAATTTGGATGAATAAGATGTCAATGTTACGGGTGGGAGAATTTAGTGTTGGATGGATAAATGTGTTTCTGTATGCAAATGGTAAAAGTAAAGTAAAGTAACTCCCAATACCGTCTTCCACGGGTTATGGGTCCCAATACCGTCTTCCACGGTGTATGGGGGAGGTTGAGACGTAGACAACCATACCCCTACCTAAGGTAGAGAGGTTGCTTCCGGTTCTACTTAAAGTAGAAAAGGACCTCCGGCTTTTTGTAGGGAGTGAGGATCGAACCCTTGACCTCTAGGTTAAGAGGCAAGGGGTTTTCCAACTGATCCAACCCTACTTGTTCTGTATGCAAATGGTAGATCATGAAATTTCAAATAAGTACTTTAATGAATTTTATGATGTTTTTCATATCAAAAGTGTACATGTATGACTTGTTAAATACTTGCTACGGATATTTTAAGGTGATGTAGTTAGAAAACTGGATCTTAGTACTGTTTCCTTTTTAATTGTCTTTTGCATTTGAAGAAAAATATTCTAGATTGTAGATTCTTTGGAGTTTTGACCACTGTGATATTGATATTTTGCGAATCTAACAAATGGACCTTGTTCACCCGCGTTTTCTTGGAATACCTGCTTCTGGTCAACGTATTTATATTTGGAATAAGTTTTCAGAAGTATAAAGTTTCAAGTTTCAACATTCTTATTCTGTTTTTTATAGCTTCTTTGCAGTTTTGACATGCAGAATACTGATTTGTTATAATTTAATGTGACTGGCTCTTGTTCACCTGCAGTGTTGGAAAGTTCCTTATAGTCTACTTATTTTCTTTATGCAATTCTTTTTTAGGAGTATCAAGTATGAATCTTAAACATTGTTTATCTATTTTTGTATAGTTTGATGTTTTACTTAAGGATAAATTTGGTGAGAAAGATGATTAGCTAGAGTGTATCAGTAATGATACTCATATACTAAGGTAAGTGATTGTGGCAGACGAAATATACTACCCATATAATAATGGTATATCAAAATTAACTCACATTAACATTTTGGTTATTTCGGAAATAGCAAATTAGTTACCAGTTTGTTCTTATTTCCTGTAAGTTGTTAGCAGCTTGCTGAAGTAGGGTATGTTTGGCGAAAGGGCTAGGGCTGGGGCAAGGGCTAGGGCCGGGGCTAGGACTTATATTATAAGCCGAAATTGAAATTTGTATTTTTGTAAACTTGTTTGGCAAATTAGCTCAAGCTTAGGCTTATTATTGCAAAATTACTAAAAAGGACATAATTAAATGAGTTTTTGTATATGTTAGATATTTTTGTGGGTAAATAAGTAATTTATTGTTCAAAAGCCCGGTCTAATGTTTTTAGCCCCTTTATGGGGCTGGGGCTTATAGAGACTTATGACTTATAAGCCCTTCCATAAGCCCGCATGACAAATGAGACTTATTTTAAAAGCCTAAGCCCCTATAAGCCCCTCTGCCAAACATACCTGTAGTCCTGATTTATAATTTGTAGTACCTAGCATTTATTATGATATGATGTTGCATGCAAATAGTTCTTTACCACCGTAAGTGTTTTTGAGGCCATTTTATAGAAAGGATGTGTACATTTCACAATTTACAAGATATTAACTGTCAAGTTTACAGATATTGAATTAACAACCAGTCACTGAGAGAGACATTATAGAACGACCAGCACAATGTCTTTTTTTCCTGGTTTCGTGGGTCGAAACCAGTACCAGATTATGCAGTAATAAATTGAATAATGCTAGAAACATTAGTTAGTGTTTCTGATTTAGAATTTCGTCTGTCCTCGGTGAAAATTGGGTTGATCCATGACTGTTACTAGGTGTGGGTAGGTCGAAAGCCAGTAAAGTATTTTAGTTCTGCAATTCCATCTTCTTGAGTTTCAGTTGGAATTTATAAATATATGGTGGGTAACTGTAACTCTATTAGAGGCCTTAACTAGTGCGATGAACGTTATAAGGTTCATTAGGCAAATTGTAACTGAACGTCCACATTCCTTTTCTTGATCTCTTTATGATTGCATGTTTGATTCCAACTTTTTGAATATTATATATAAAGAGTCGCTATACCGTACATCTTCAGTTTTTTGAATGACTCTTGTAGCCACCAGTGGTCCTTGAATGCTTACTGGCATACAATTTGCAACGATTTTTTGCTTTAACTAGTTGATCCTTGCATGAGTGATGATTATACAAATTCTTACTTTTTTAATTTCATATGCAACTTTTTACTTTTTTAGATTATGTATATTATAATATTAAATCAATTAGCTTTATCACCGCCACCAAGAGATTCCTTAGTCCTTGTGAGTGATGTTTATTAATTTTGTGTGGTTGGTTCATATAAAAGATAATAGCTCTAGCGGTCGACAAAGTTAAGTGAATTACAACTGTCTAGTAGTCTTAATTTTTATTAATCTCTGCTGCACGCAGACTTCATTGACTTAGCTGATAGTTTGCAGCTGAAAGGCTCGGATTTTACAACTGGTCATTTTATCATATGAGCATATTCTTTGAGCTTCCAATTCTTAGAATGGGCATTATAATTCATAAAACTAGATTAATTTATGTAGAAAAATGTCTCTGATTGATTTGGCATTTTATCAATGTGTTTGAGGAGCCATGGTAATAAGGTTAAAATTTTGCAGAAAGGATTTCAGCCATAGCAACATTTATATAGGTATGATGCTCTATCCATTTTGAGTGTAATAAAACTTTAGCTAGAAGGTTTCAGCTTCATGATTGGAGTATATGTAGGTTTCGTTGTATTATATTTTGTACTGATTCTAAACTGAAAATTAGGTGTCGTCTATCAACTAGTATTATGATTAGAAGTAAGATTTCTGGATGGACTTCAGGAAGTATCTTATGGAAATCACTACCCACTTGAAGAAATAAAAGTGGCTGGTTACGGATGGCTAACACAGAGTCATAATTTGACCAAATATGATAAATCCCAATCGAACACAATCACACATCAATATATGTGCTTTATATATGTCAACGTGTGTTCCTCCTATAATGTTACTCTTACTTTTGCTTTTAAGTAGTTTGACTTCTATTCCACTTAGGCACGAACGTATGTTTTACGTAGATCACTATTATTACCACTATTTATTTGCGTTGCTGAAAAGGAAATATTTCATGGTCAAGGATAAAACATTCCATAATTACCAACTAAACCAACCCCCTGGGCCCTACCACTCTTCTTTTGTGTGAAAGCGTCAATCTGTGTGCTTGTTTTATATATGTCAACATATGTTCCTCATATCATTAATCATTTTACTCTTACTTTTGTTTTTAGGCGCTTTGACTTCTATTCCACTTAGGTACGAACTTATTGTTTTACGTAGATCACTATCATTGCCACTATTTGTGTTGCTGAAAAGAAAAAATCATGATCAAGGATTAAACATTTTATATAATATTACCAACAAAACCCACCCCCTGGGGCCCTACCACTCTTCTTTCGTGTGAAAGCAACTCGCTACTTATTTATTCGAAAGATGGTCAAACAAAAGGAAAAAAAGGATGAGCTTGTCTTCCCAACATTTGTATCTTCATTCATCGTGGAATTTGAAATACGTTTTTTTCCCCTTTTGGACATTTCTTGGTTGGCTCCATAACCCTTGGAGGCCTCACTTTAGCCGTTTTCCTCCCACTAAACTTATTAAATTTAAAATGTAGTTACTAGTTTAGTAAGTGAAAAAGAGAATATGATTCTCTATTATGCTAGGCTGTTAGTTTGAGATGGTACTTATATAAAATTGTGAGTGTATATATAATCATTGGATGATAGTGACTTAATTCGGTGGGACAGCCGCTAAGGATCTTGATTGTGGGTTCTATATATTATATAATTGATACACTTTATTCCAGTGTAACTCATCAATGTACCCTTGGATACCTAACCTTTTACAAATAAGAACCTTTTATGGAGTTCAATGAGAAACTGAAATACTATATGACTTTGTACAATATCAGCTCTAGAAATATAAATAGTTCAGGCAATAATATTCAAGTAATTGATTATATATTTGGTCACGGAACTTATTTACAAAGAAAAAACTATGTTTTACTGTCCAATTACTTTTACATGATAGTAAATGATACCATTGCTGCATCTCTCAATGAAACTGGACATAGTGTTGTATATGGAAGTTTTGTTTTCTTGCGTGAAGGTCAGTTATTCTTATATATCTATTCATGTGAAATGTAAGCTTTTTGTCTTCTGTTAGTACTTTATCTATATATCTTTATATAGTTGCCTTGAATATATCCTCATGACCAAATGGACCTCTGGTGTATTGTTTGGTTAATATATAACGTAATTTTGGCGTATTGAAATATGATATTAGTTATTCTTGTTAGGTATAACTGTTCTATTGATGATATCCTAACTGGCTGTTCCACCAAATTAAATAACTAATAATTCATTCGCTATCATCCTCTGCTATTTCCATGGTATTTAAACTGTTTGTGTTGCAGATTTAGCGTTTAACATCACCATTACTTTTGGTGATAAATATATATAGCATATTTTTGGAGTTTGATGGTAGTTGTGTACATTAATGACCACTTTTTATCTGATACCGGTTAAGATTATATCAGGCTTTCAACTACTAAAAACATGGAACATCAACCACTTTTTAATTCTTGTAAAGTTCACCGTTAGATAAAATGGGTTTAGAAGATACTGAATTAGACATGAACTATTTCAATATATTACAACAAATGTTCAAATATTGCAAGATAGAAATTAAGGAGGCTGAAATGAGTTTACAGGATGTTGAATGACGCATGAACTATATTATTCTAAATATTACACCATATGCTACGTGGGCCATGCATAAGCTCTTATAAGTCACTGTTTGTCCTAGTTATGAATGGTATGCCCAGCCCCAGGGCTGTGGCCGGGTGCTGTCGGCCTAAAGTCTTCAGCACCATGTGGTGGGGATGGTGACTGCAGCTGAGACTCGCCTGTAGTATTGGTTTGTGATTGAGTGGGTGGTGTTTGTGCCACAGGTTTTGTCAATAGAGCTTCATTTGCATAGATTACACCATGTCTACCTTTTATCTTACCAGAAGTGTTGTTGTGAACCGTCCTTTGTTTTAAGTGCCTTCCTTCAACATACTGAAATTCAAAGGCAATGGTGAGAGTGAGGATAAGAATAGCTATGGTTAACTTTGTTTGAGCCATCGGGTGTGCAAATGAGTGCAAAAAGCAAGCTTTTAGATACAGGCTCAAGATAGGAAACAGAGATTGGTGTTTGGTATAAGCACAATGATGCTTAAACTAATTGATGTTTGGTGATATTTATAGAACCATTTATACCTGCTACTTTTATTGTGAATCACTCAAGTTTGAGGTTTTAGAAATTATTTTTAAAATATAATTCATCCACTTACCATAAAAGCTATGGACCTATGGTCCATTTGACCATTGCAGTCAAACTATGGGAATTATGATTATAAATGCGTTGGTTGATTTCGCATACTATCGCAGACATCATGCATATTTTTTGTTTATTTATGCTTCCTCACTCTCTTGTTGTTGATGCTTGGTTTCATGAACTTTTGATAGGATTCCAGTACTTCAATCCATTTGCGGCTACAACAAAATAAAAGGTGAAAATTAGTAAGCACCAGTTAGAGGAGTTATCATTTGAAGGTGAAGTTTGTTTTTTAGACAATAAGTGTATGCATATCATTAGAGTTAAGTAAAGTCTCAAAAAAAATTTACCAGCTGTTGGTACTTATTTTATTTAAAATAAAAGTTTTAGATGACTTTCTCTTTAAGCACCGTAAGACCTACTATAAAAGTAAACAATTTGGAGGTGTTTTTTATACAAATTGTTCAAATAATTTGTTTAATATAAACTAACCAACCATTTATCTGAACATAAAAAATCAAGTGAGCTAAACATCAAAAACTTCATTTCACTTTATCTGTGTTACGTCTTTTATCCTGACATAAGGGAAATGAGACCCCCAAAGATAAAATGAGATATGAAATCAAATGGAACTGATAGATTGACACTAATATAGTTTTCCCATTAGCAAATGTTAGTTGGTATAACCATATTCCATATCATGTATAAGATAACAAGACATTATACAATATATGTGATTCTGTTCATTGCAGCATCAAAAATATAGAAAATTTGCCAATGATATTCGAGTAGTTGCGCTTTTATATTTCACGGAACTTAATTACCTAGAAAACACCAGATATTATTACTCTTCAGTTACTTTTAAAAGAACAAAACATCATATCATCCTTGTTGCATCAAGGAACCTGAAAACAGTATTGCTTTCCTAAGATTATTTGTCATAGTGTTATGTGAAGGTCAATTATTTACATTACAGTTCTGGTTGAAATGCAAGTCCTTCAATAACTGACGTTGGCTTACTGATATATCATACTGATAGTACTTTTCTAACTGAATGAGTATATATCTGTTAAAAATGTGGTATTATTTCCTTTGAATACTTTCTCCAGGTCAAAGTTGGTAACATAATAGTGGCAAATCCTTTAAGATAAGAACTAGTTATTGTTATGAGGTATAACTGTTATCTCTATGATACAAATACGGTTATTGTTATAAAGGTAGAACATAAACCACTCTTGGAGAGAGACGCTTTTCCGATTTCTGGTCCATTGTTCTATGGTGCTTGAAGCGGAGAAATCTTTTATTCCATATCGATTGAGATTCGTTTAGGTTTTCAAACACTACGAATATGAAACCTTGAATATTTCAATCTGGTAAAGTCTCTTTAACTATAATTCTGTGGTAAAATATAATGAAACTATAATTGCATATCAATGCAACATAAAAGTTGCTGAACTGGATTTACAAAATGATGAATGACACATTAACTATATTATTCAATATATTACAACTAATGTTACATTAATGCAAGATACAAATGAAAAATGCTTAAATAAGTGTACAGGATGTCAAAAGACACATGAACTATATTGTTTTAATTACTTTTAAATATTTCACCACATGATGCGCCATTCAACATCGTGTAATATTTAGAGTAATATAGTTCATGTGTAATATTTAGAATAATATAGTTCATGTGTAATATTTAGAATATATTCTTTTAGGCTTGTATTCAAAATCCAATTCCCAGTAGATAGCTTCGCTTTTGATGGAGTGTGTTATTAAATAAAAAAAATTGGGCGATAGGTAAATAGAGCGGGGAGAAGACATTACGGGGTTTTGAGTGGTGAGTGAGTTAGAGGGAGATGATGATGTGGAACTGATGTGGAGTTAAATGGCGAGTGAGGTAATATCCAGCGTCAAGGATAGGTGATGTTTGCTTTTTTTTTTTTTTTTTTTTTTTAAAAAAAAAAAAAAAAAACATTGTATTATTGCCTTTTAATGGCCCTTACCTGTTATTCAGTAAGAGGGAGCCAGAGTTAAGAGCCTTTGTATTTATATTGCAAAAACTGATAATTTAACATCTTCAGACATGCAAATAAAACAATGTTATATATACCAAAATTAAGACTTCTTTGCTGTCACATATTCAGATATAAATGTGGAATCAACTTCTGATTCTGAGTTGTTTACTTTAAAAATGTACTTATGTATAAACCCTAGTAACTAGTGCCGTCATTTTGCTTACCGCCTTACAGTGTTCTTATATGTGATGCTTTTTTCTTTTCCTAATGTTATTTAATTGGAAATTGAAACCAAAAGTATAGGGGGTTAAAAAGGTTATATATTGATTGATTAAAATAATAAAAAAGGAGTGCGTGATTTCATGAAAATGGGATTCATGTGCATTTTGATGTTTTCCATGTATGCAAGTGTGAAAAGTTGTCAACTGGCATATTCTTGTCTGTAACTTTTATCAACTAGAAAAAGCTTATTTCAGCAGCTTATTAGCTTAATATGATTACTAAATTGCAGTATGCTGTTTTGGGTTTTTAAGTTGAAAGAGCTTGTTTAAGGGTATTTTAGGAGGTGAAAAATGTGTTCACAAAATGCATTAGCTTTTAAGGTTACCCAAACATCCCCTTATATCAGATGAAAAATAGATAAAGTAGTAATTCCTTTACAATTTGACCACTTGCTTTGATTTGATAATGGATTGCGCACTTTTTGTTTAGTTGCACGAGATTGCCTAACATAAATGGTCAGTTTGATATGAAAGGACTTGAAATAACACTGTGATGGGTGGCATATAAGCTTGTCCCTTATTGATTTACAAATAATTGGATAAAATTTGGATGTATAGGATATAACCGTTACGCTTGGGAACATTTAGTGTCGGATTCATACATTTATATGTGTAGGCAAATGGAGAGATCATGAAAGTTCAACAAGTACCTTTATGAATTACTCCCTCCGTCCCAAATATAAATCCACTTTGCTAATTTTGGTTGTCCCAAAATTAATGTCCACCTTCAGTTACATCCAATCAAAATGCTTCGAAGTGGATGAGAATGAAATTTTATTGGTTAATAGCGAAAGAGGCAGTTGCCGTTCAAAAAAAATAGTGAAAGAGGCTCACTTTTCTTAAACTTTGTGAAATATGAAAGTGGACATTTAATTTGGGACGGAGGGAGTATGTGATACTGTTCATGGTATAAGTGACGTGTGTATTTTGTTAAATACTGGCTACTGATATTTTTTTCAAGCTGATGTAGTTAGACAACTGGATTTTACTCATTGTAGTATTATTTATTTTTCTTAATTTTCGTTTGCATTTGAAGAAAACTAATCCAGGTAATAGATTCTTTTTAGTTTTGACACCATCATGAGTCGGGATATCGATCTATTGTGAATCTAATAAATGGCTCATGTTTAGCTGCGTGGTCTTGGAATAGTTTCTTCTAGTCAACGTATTTCTAATTTGTATACTGTCATCGAAGTTTGACCTGCTGATACTGATTTTAAATAATTTAAGGGCTGGCTCTTCTTTGGCTGCCTCATGTTAGAATGTTCCTAGTGGTCCACTATTTTTCTATTTGAAATTCTTATTCGGGACTATGAATCTTAAAACATTGTTTATCTGAGTTTTTTTTTAGTTTGATGGTTCAGTTAGAATCAGTAGAGTGGACTAATAATGATACTCTCAAAAGTAAGGTAAGTGTTTGGGGTTGACGAAAAATGCTACCCATATAATAACAGTATTTCAAATTTTATTCAGATTAAGATTTTGGCTCTTTTGGAAATAGCAAATTGGTTTACAGTGTTTTTCCTATTTCATGTAAGTGGTTAGCTGCTTGCGTAAGTATTCCTGATCTATAATTTATAATACTTATGTATTCATAATGATACGGTACTGCATGCAAATAGTTGTTAACCACCTTAACATTATTCTGTGCATTTGGCTCTGCCTTTTGCGCATAGGATATTTTATGGAAAGGGGTATGTACATTCCACAATTTATAAAAGATTAGTTGTCAAGTTTACAGATATTGAGATAACTGGTCACTGAGAGAGACCTTATTGAATGACCAGCAGAATGGCTATTTCCTGGTTTTGTGGGTCGTAAACCATCACCAGATTCTGCGGTAGATAGATTAAATTATGCGCGAAACATTAGTTACTGCTTCTGATTTAGAATTTAGTCTGTCCTCTGTGAATGAGTTGGTTGCTCCTGGACTACAACCAGGTGTGGCAGGTCGAAAGGCAGTAATGGCTTTTATTTCTGATATTGCATCTTCAGTTTCAGACGCAATTCATAATAGGGCAAAAGGCAAAAAAATGTAACTAACTTGCTACTTTTTCCTTTGTTGTATAGCCAGCTTTCTTTTTCCTATTGTATATCATACTTTTGAATTCAGTCTAGTGTGTGTATCTTGTGACCATTTTACCACTCCTTGTTAATAGGAGTGTTGATAAATGGAAGGGTAAAATGGTGACAATACACATAATAGACGGAATTAAAAAGTATGATGTATACAATAGGAACAAATAAATAAATAAAAGATGGCTACACAACGAAGGAAAAAGTGGCAAGTTAGCTACATTTTCTTGCCTTTTTGCCGTGCATAATATTAAGGTGCTTAACTCTTTTAGAGGCCTTAACTAGTAGGATGAAAGTGACCAGGTTCATTAGGCTAATTATAACTGAACACTCCATTTTCCTTTGCTTGTTGTAGAAATTTTAGATTTATTCATGATTCCAGTTATTTTTATAATAAGTATTATATATACAGTGAGAGTCACTATACCGTACATCTTTAGCTTTCACTATGTGGTCGTTGAATGCTTACTGGCCTCACAATTTGCACGATTCTTTGCTTTGACTAGTTGATCATTTGCACGAGTGATGATTATAAGAAATCCTTGTTTTTTAATATCATAATGCAACTGCCTAGATTTTGCAAGTTATAATATAAAATCAAATAGCTTTATCACCACCACCAAGAGATTCCCAAGTCCTTTCCACTGAGTGATGGTGGTTGATTCATATAAAAGATAATACCTCTAGCGGTCGACAAAGTTAAGTGAAATACAACTGTCTAGTAGTCTACATATTTATTAGTTTATGTTGTGCGCAGACTTCATTGAATTAGCTGATCATTGATATATAGCTGAAACACTCAGATTTCAACAACTGGTCATTATATCATATGGGCATTTTCTTTGAGCTTCCAAACTAAGTTTACTTCAAAGGACTGATAATGATGATACTCTCTGATTAAATGCTAGTATGCTAATTAAACTTTGACTTGATGAATTTAGTTCGATCATTGTGGTATTTATAACTGTTTCATGACTATAGTATATACAGGTTTCTATCCAATTTATCTACTTTTAGCTCTAAACTAAAAATTAGGCGTAGTACTATCAACTAGTATTCTGATAAAAGTGAGATCTCCTAGTGCAATTCCTAGAGGTAGTATCTTCTAGTGGAATTCACCACCACTCAAAGAAATAGAAGTGGCTAGTTTTCCTAGAGGTAGTATTTTTCTCAATGAAGGCATCAATATGCTTTACTTGTTTTATATATGTCGACATATGTTCCTCTTATCAATTTGTAACTTTTACTTTTTAGCGGTTTGACTTCTATCTTACTTTGATACGAATGCAGTGGTTGTTGATTTGTTCTACATATATTACTACTATTGCCAAAAATCTCTATTTTTCTGGTAAAAGTTCTGATGCTCAAGGACGAACTATGAAAGGAAAATTTCATATTAAATGACCAATTCCACCAATCCCCTCACGGGCCCTACCACTTCTTTCATAGTTTCATGTGAAAGCAACTAGCGGTTTACTTACTAGAAAGAGGTCAAACAAAAAGAAAACAAAAGTGATAGCTTTTCCTGCCGACATTTGTACCTCCATTGATGGAGGTTAAATACATGTCTTTTTCCTTTTTAGGAAATATCCTGGTTGGCTCCATAACCCTTGGAGGCCTCACCCTAGCCGCTTTCCTCCCACTAAACTCATTAAATCTGGAAAAGTGGCTAATAGTTTAGTAAGCGACAAAGAGAATATGATTCTTTAATATGCTAGCCTGTAGTTCACCAAGAGTGTGAGATGGTACTTATATAATATTATTAGTGTATGTTTTAATCATTGGATGATAGTGACTTGATTTGGTGGGACAGCCAATAAGATCTTCGTTGTGGTTCTCCATATTATATACCTTTATGTATATTTTTAAGTTCCGTACACTTTACTCCTTTGTATCTCATCAATATACCTTTGGATACCTAATTTTTATAAGAATGGCCAGAACCTTGCCCGTATGGAGTTAAAATGAAAACTAAATCACAGAATATGACTTTCATCTATATCAGCACTAGAGTTATAAAGACCGGACAATAGTGTTCAGGTTCTGGATATATTATATTGTCACAAAACTATTAACCAAGAAAATAATAGATTATATATTTGTGTGCTTGAGATTTCATGTTCTCAATGAACCTGGACATAGTGTTGCATTTGGTACTTTATTTTGCATACCATTATGTGAAGGTCTGCTATTTTCATCTGAAATGTAAGTTTTTTAGTTTCTGTTAGTGGTTCACTGACATATTCATGTATTTAATGCAATTATATATATTCACAATGCTGGGTATATTTTTTTAAGTTGACTGTTACCTTGAAGAAATCCTTGACTTTGACCTAGAAAAGTGGTTAATAACATAATAGTTGCATATTGTGATATGATATCACTATATCAGTTATTATTATGAGTTAACTGCTACCTTGATGATATCTTTACCAGCTGTCCCACCAATTAAGTCATCTATCTTTCAAGCTGTACGTTTAACAGATGTTGTGATTTAGGTTGACTGCCACTCTTGGGAGGAGAAAAAAAAAAAAAAAAAAAAAAAAAACCTAGCTATTTCTGGAGTCTTGTTTTGTACATTACGGATCACTAATTACTCGTTTTATTCTGAATGTTTAAAAAAGGGAAATCTTTTCTTTCATATTCAGTTGTGATTGTTTCATGCTTTCTACAATTATAAACATGGAACATGATACATTCTAATCTGGTAAGGTTTCTTTGACTACTAAATTGTTTCTTACTACAGTAAGATGAAATGAAACTATAATTGCTAAAATGACTCTACAAGAAATAGAACTTTCAGAAGATATTGTACTTGGTATTATACCATATGTTAAAATGCTACAAGATTAAAATTAAAAATGCTGAAACAACTTTACAGGATGATGTGTAACACATAAGCTATATTATTTCAGATATTACATCAATATTAAATAATTTTTAAAATGCTGAAATGAGTTTACACAATGATGAAAGACGCATGAATATAGTACACTGGATATTGCATGGGCCGTGAATAAGCGTTAGCTATGAATGGCATGCCCAACACCAGGGCTGTGACCTGGTGCTGTCGGCCTAAAGTCGTCAGCACCATGTGGTGGTGGTGTAGTTGGCTGCACCTGAGACTCAGCTGTACTCTTTGTGTGTGATGGAGTTGATGGTGTCTGTGTGATAGATTTTGTCACTAGAGCCTCATTTGCATATGTCGTACCATGTTCACCTTTTCCCTTAACATACGTGTTCTTGTAATCCGGCCTATGTTTTAAGTGCCTTCCCTCAACATTCTGAATCTCAAAGGCTATGGTGAGAGTGAGGATTAGAATAGCCAGGATTAACTTTGTTAGAGCCATGGGGCATGCAAAAAGCAAGCCTTGGATACAGATATGAAGTGTAGGTGATGCTTAAACTGCTTCGTGTTTCGTGATATTTATAGAACCATTTTTCCTGCTAGTTTTGTTTTGAATCACACAAGTTTGATGCTTTAGTAGACTTTTCTATAATATAATCAATCCACTTTCCATATTAGCTATGTACAGTCCAGTCAAAGCTCTGAGAATCATGAGTGAAATGGGGTGGTTGATTTTGTCTGATATACTTTCTGTTACGACCACCGAAACTTGAACCGGCTAAAGCTCCTAGCGTGAGTACACAAGGGCTGTTTCTGTTTTCTTTTGGCAGCGGTCAGGTTTTGAACCTTGGACCTCTTATTTCCCAGTCCTTTTACGCCATGGTGATAACCAACTTGACAGCCCTTGGTAGTTAGATATACTTTATGACATTCAGTACAAATGCTGTCACAGATGGTGTATATGTTTGACTGTTTGTCATTATATCCCCTTCCTCTCTCTTATTGATAATGCTAGATTTCATTGGGTTTTTTTCTTTACTAAAAACATTAACTTTTGAAGAGATTTTGGTACTTCAATTAATTTGCAGGAAAAAAAAAGTAAGCACCGGTAAAAGGAGTTACTTTTCAAAGATTAAGTTTCAAGTTTGGTCTTGAAACTGTGAGTGTACGCATATCAATGAAGTTAAGTGAACATTCAAAATCAGTTTGTCGTTTTTACTTATATATGTAAAACACTAAAAGCCTGTTTTCGATAAATTTTCTTTTGAAGCGTTATAAGACCATACTTGGGTTGTTTCCACTATTTTAAATATTGTGCACACTTGAGTTTGTTGCTTCAGGACTTGAATATTTTTCATCCCTTTTGTGGCTTTTTGCAACCTCCAATGATCAATAATTTGTTTTTAAAGAATATTCAACAACAAAAAAACGTTTATAATGAACAGCTATGAATTTGTTTAGTGTTATGATTATTATTGTCATATATCCTTAAGAACGATGATTAATATTAATTGAACACTAAACACAACTTATAAGAATTTCTACATATTCATGGAGTTAAATGCTTGTTGTGTGCATTAATGATCACTGATCAATCAATTCTATTGTAATTCTTAAAGCAAGGATCTCTTTTATTTCATATAGATTGAGATTGGTTCAGGCTTTCAACCACTAAGAACATGGAGCACGGAATGTTTCAATTTGGTAAGGTCTCTTTGACCACTGCAGTGTTCTCATTAAATTTTATGATAATATGAAGTGAAACTATTATTGCATGGTATTGCATTAACGCAAAATAGAATCTTCCGAAATGGGTTTACAAGATGATGAATGACAATTTAACTATATTATTCAATATACAACAATTGTTACATTAATAATGCAGGATGCCAAAATAAAAAATGCTTAAACAAGTGTACAGAATGTTAAATAGAAGCCGCATGAACTATATAAGTCTAAATATTTCACCGTATGTTGCATCAACCATGCAAAAGTGGTTATAAGTTACAGTCTTCCTAGTTTTGAATGGCATGCCCAACCCCAGGGCTGTGGCCGGGAGCTGTCGGTCTAAAGTCGTCAGCACCATGTGGTGGCGATGGTGGCTGCATTTGAGACTCAACTATACTTTTGGTTTGTGACTGAGCTTCTTGTGCATATGTTGTACCATTTCTACCCTTTACCTTACTAGAAGTGTTCTTGTGAACCGTCCTTTGTTTTAAGTGCCTTCCTTCAACAAACTGAGCCTCAAAGGTAATTGTAAGAATGAGGATAAGAATAGCTACGGTTAACTTTGTCAGAGCCATGGGATGTGCAAATGAGTGCAAAAAAGAGAGATAGGCTTGAGATAGGAAGCAGACAATAGGCGCTTGGTATGAAGAAAAATGATGCTTTACTTTGTTGGTTTTTGGTGATATTTATAGAGCTATTAATACATGCTAGTTTTGCTGTGAAACACACAAGTTTGATGCTTTATAAACTTTCTTAGTTTCTTTATAGTGTAATTAATCCTTTTCATTAGCTTTGGATCTATGGTCCAGTGACTCCCTTGTAGTCAAAACTTTGAAAATCATAATTTTAGAAAGGTTGGTTGATTTTGCCTAATGTACCTTCTGTTATTACTAAAAATACTGTCAGTTGACAGATACGTATTTGTCATTAATTTCCCTTCCTCCCTCTGGTAGATGATGCTAGGTTTATTTTTTCTTACTAAAACACTAAGTTTTGAAGGAATTTTGGTACTTCAATTGATTTGCAGCCACACCAGTTAAAGGGGGTAAAAATCATATATGAAGTTTCATTTTCAAACAGTAAGTGTATGCATATCATTGAAGTTAAGTCTCAAAATGCGTTTGTTGCATTTACTTCTAAATTCTAATATAAAAGTTAATTATAAATGTTTTTACTTCGTAAGCACTAGGCCTTGCATGGGTATGCAGAGTTGAACTCTTCAAGTTTGTTGCTTCAGGACTTAGGGATGTTTTTCACCCCTTGGCTTTTTGTAATCATAAATGGCTATAAATTTCGAAGTTGGTCAGCTTTAACTATAATCTAAATAATATGCATCAGAGTTTTGCCGTTTCAAAAACAAATATATAGTATATACTCTAATTTAAAGTGATAATAAATTATTTTCATCAAAGCCTTTTGAAAATATGGTTTGTTCATACCATATATTATTTTTTTTAGGATAAAATTTTTCAAGTAATTATTTAATTTTGATTTTTTATAGGTTAATTTAATCCTAAAGTTCTATAAAAGACTCTTCTATTTGTTACTAATATTATCATTCTCAAAATTACATATATACTTGAAGTAACTTGTATAATTTTGATTAAGTATTAAACACAAATTAGTTAAAAGTGTTTCTACAAATTTCTAGTGTTTGATGATTGTTGTAGGTACATCAATGATTACTAACCAATTGTTCTATTGTGATTCTTGAAGCAGGGATCTCTTTTATGTCATATGATTGAGATTATTACAGGCTTTCAACCACTAAGAACGTGGAACACAGAATATTTCAGTCTGGTAAGGTTTCTTTGACCACTGCACTGTTCTTTTTTAATTTTCGTGATAACGCAAAATGGAACTATATTTGTATGGTATCGTTTTAATGCAAGATAAAAAGTGCTGAAATGGTTTACAAGATGATGAATGACACATGAACTATATTATTATTCCATACATTACAACAAATGTTACATTGATGAAAGATAGAAATTAAAAAATGCTGAAATTAGTCTACAGGATGTTGAAAAACACAAATATTACGCCATATGTTATAGGCCCAAGCATTAGTGGGTATAAGTTTAAGGTTTGTGATATGATCCCTGGATAATTAATTATGGAATAAGTATTAGGTTATTTTATTTAATTAGTAGATACTGTTTAATTAAAGTAAAGATAATATCTTGTTCTACAAGATAAGTATTAGGGTATCTTTTTATTATAAATAGATGAATAGGGTCGTAATTCTTATTATGATGAATATGATTATAGTTTATTGATTTAGTGTTAATTGGGAGAGCTTATTCGACCTCTCGAACGTCGATTACTCTATCTTTATTGTTCTTTTACCTCATTATCGAATTGGTTCATATCAATTGGTATCAGAGCTGTTCGATTCTAGGGTTTCAAAAAAAAAAAAAAAAAAAATCATTGTGGTACTGTTCATCCGAATTACTGTTCATTGGCGAAGTTACTGTTCATCAGGAGGAAAATTTGGGTTTTAATTCGACATACAATCATGACGAAGATAACTGATTTCGAGGCGAATCTGGAACAGTACAAGATCTATCAGGCTGCAATCAACTCAGAGGCAGCGGAACAACGGGCTTTGTTACAAGCAACGATTGAGAAAAACAAGGTTGACGCGGATCGGCAATTCGCTGAAATCATGAATGCTATCAAAACACTACAACCGGCTGCCACTGCCGCCGCCACCATACCACCGCCCCACTACACCCAACCACTGCCATACTCCTACCACACCATGCCGCTGCAACAGCCCTATACAACCACTACTACTGTTATGGAAAAGAGTGGTGAATACAACGGTGATGTGTTAATCGCTGAAGTTGAAGACGAAATACAGAACTTTGGATATATTGAAAAAAGTGACAAGAATGAAAGCACAAGATCAAACATGGAAGACATAAAAAAAATGAGGGACGAGATAATTGCAGCCTACGACAAACATCATCAGGGGCTGAATCGGGAGCAGAAGCTTGTCAACAGGGATAGTAATGTGGGATATGCACGCCTAGGCGACACCTTTGGTGGTGTGGCTGTTAGAGAAAAACATAAACAGGTTGTTTGGATGATATATCAAGCCCTTCATGATCATTATCTGGGAAGCTTTGATGGTTTTACACAAGAAAGAACAAAAGACGGTTCATGCAACAGCTTTAGTTTTATTAAACTAGGAGAGTTTTCCAACTTGCATATATGTATTTCCAACAATCATGGAGCTAAACGAAAAGTGTGGGATCCCGGAATCAAGACTGTTCAAGACAACACCTTGAGGACAAGGTGTTTTTGCGGGGCGGAGTATTGATATGATCCCTGGATAATTAATTATGGAATAAGTATTAGGTTATTTTATTTAATTAGTAGATACTGTTTAATTAAAGTAAAGATAATATCTTGTTCTACAAGATAAGTATTAGGGTATCTTTTTATTATAAATAGATGAATAGGGTCGTAATTCTTATTATGATGAATATGATTATAGTTTATTGATTTAGTGTTAATTGGGAGAGCTTATTCGACCTCTCGAACGTCGATTACTCTATCTTTATTGTTCTTTTACCTCATTATCGAATTGGTTCATATCAGTTTGCCCTAGTTTTGAATGGTATGCCCAACCCCAGGGCTGTTACCGGGGGCTGTAGGCCTAAAGTCTTCAGTACCATGAGGTGGCGGTGGTGGCTGCAACTGAGTCAGTGGTAACTGTGCCATAGTTTTTGTCAGCAGAGCTTCATGTGCATATGTTGCCCGATGTCTACTTTTTACCTCACCAGAAGTGTTCTTGTGAACCGTCCTTTGTTTTAAGTGTCTTCCTTCAATACACTGACTCTCAAAGACTATGGTGAGAGTGAGGATAAGAATGGCTACGGTTAACTTTGATAGAGCCATGGGGTGTGAAAATGAGTGCAGAAAGTGAGCGTTAGATAGAGATAGGCTCAAGATATGAAACAAGATGATGGCTAAATTGCTTGATGTTTGATGATATATATAGAGCCATTCATACAAGCTAGTTTGTTGTGAATCACACAAGTTTGATGCTTTTGAAATCCTCCTTATATTATAACGAGTCACTTTCTATATTAGCTAATGTTTTATTGCAGTCAAAAGTTTGATAATCATGATTTAGAATAGGATCTATTAATCACTTTTTCTTATTTACTGCAGATATTGGTGCAGACATTATACGTATCTGTTGTTATATTCTGTTGGAAGTTACCAACAAACTGTTTAACTAGAGCGAAAATCTTATGACCAAATCTTTTGAACAAAATCAGTCGACACACACAAACATAGCCTCTTAGCCGTCAACAATAAAGTAACACACACATGAATGTTCCCAACGCTTGTTTACTGGGAAACTAGGAAAGATAGAGTACATTGAACACCGCCGCCCGCCCCGGCCCCCCACCCCCCCGTTCCCCAAACCTCCTTTTATAGGCAACAAGTCGGCCAAAACAGGAAGGAAGGATCAGGTTACACATTTGCTTTCGTTTTAAGCAACTGCCAAACACCCCTAAAATAGTCGACTATACTTGCCATGCAAGGCACCTAAACGCCATCTTTAGGCATTCATATCCCTATTTGACTATAATAACGAGCTAAGCTAACACTTAAACCCCCTAAACTATCGAATATGCATACTAATATATAACATATTCTATCACTCTTGTTAAATTTGGTGCAGGGAAGGTGGTGAGCGGTCAAAGTCTGGTTTCGAGGTGGTGAGTGTACACTTAACGTTGAAGTTAAGCGAAGTGCCATTTGTCTGCAGTTATATTTACTTCGATCTTAGTTAGAAACAAATTTTTAAAACTTTTACAAGACCTCTCTTGGGATTTTCCTCACTATTTTAGGTATGTCACTATGAATACTTAATGTTTGTTGCTTCAAGACTCAGTTGGTTTTCATCTCTTTTGTGGCTTTTGTGTACTCAAATATTCAACAATTTTTCGTAAGGCTGGGCGGAGTGGGCACTCACCAAGTGAGGCAAGTCTCACCTTTCGTCCCCATTCCGGATTCCGATCACCAAAACGAAATGTGAGTGGCTCACCTTTGGTATGTTTGAAAAAATTGTGGGCCCCCATTTTTGTTTTAATGTTTTTTATTTGGTTTGTGAGTGAGTGTAAGATTTTTAGTGGAGTATATTTATATAAAGTGGATATTTTAATGAAATGTGAGGGGAGGGTGACCAAAACGAGTGAAAGATGAGAAACAGTTAGGGGAAGTTAAAGTAAAGATAAAGAAGAGGTGGCGTTATGTAAGGTGAGTAGGTAGTGACCACTGACTTTAGTCTAACAAATAAGAAATTTTTCAACAATGTCTTTTGTTGTAAAGAACTATGGGATTTGTGTATTGCTCAACTTTACTTGAATAAAATTGTTTATCAGAAACTTTTGAAAATATGGTTTCATACCATATAAATTTTTTGTATATAAATTTTTAAAGTGCATTTGTTATTTAATTTAATATAAATATACTAAGGTCATTTTTAATTGAATTCTTTTTCAAGATTCTTAAGATCTGCTTTATTATTTTAATTAGTAATATTAATAAGTATCGTGCACACACATTTGTATTTATTTTTGAACAAGTGCACGCTCAAGTTATTAAACGTGGGTTGTAATAACAATAATTTTTCAAATAACAATGTATTTATTTTTGAATAGTTATTATCGGTTTTTGAATTATAACACTATATAAAAATTGTTTTAATAGACTTGTTATAAGCATATTTGATAAATTTAAATACAAACCACTTTCATTTGCATATCACACTAATTATATTTTTATTTCGTAATCTATAGACCAGTGCATATTACCATATATTTAATCTAATGATGACAACAACAGTAATAATATTTTTATTAAATATAAAGTATATGGTTATTTGTTAAATTTATAAACTAGTTAAAATAATGAGATTTAACACTTAAGTTTAAAATGATTTTATAAAGCGTTCAACGTGATGTAATTGTTTTAGTTAATTATAATATAAAATTATTTTATATTTTTTTAATACAAAACTTTTTTATTTTATATTTAACGCATAAAGTTATATCAATTACTCCTCCTTTTTTTATTATTTTTTTAAAGTTTATGTGTTTCGAATTTTAAACATGTATTTTTATGTTTTTTTCTTTCTAAAAAGCATATTTGAGCTAACTAATTGAGTGTCTTATTTAAACTTCTACTGGTGAATTAGAGGCAATTTGCTTTTTCCCAAATCTTTTTGTTTTTAAATGCTTTAAATTTAATGTTTTCTGGTATTATATAAGAGATTAATACATAACTTGGAGGTGTTGATATGACTACCAAATGTTTTCTAATTTATCTGAATGAACAAATTTTGTACAACATTTACCATGGAATGAATTTATGATGGGGTAGGAGTAGGATTTGTCTACATTCTACTTCCTCCATACCTCACCTCGGTGGGATTGGGTATATTGTTGTTGCCGTTGTTGTTTTATTTACCTTGGAATGAATGAAGCTCATTGTCTCTATTTCAAGTTTGTCTCAACTTTGTGGGCATCCAATTTTAGCGAGGCTTGAAATCCTATCCCATGATGCATTAAAAGGGCAGGTTTGGAGCCGAGTGGTCATCCCATCCGCAAACCCAATTACCAAAGTCTTCCCTAAACTCGGGGCGCCCCGTTCAGGCTCGATGGTTCCCCATACCCACCCCGTATTAGTCGAAGGTCTTATCAGAATGTCACCTTGATGTCGTAGTCGTACAAGTCGCAACCAAGTTAAATGGGGTTTGGGCCGAGATCAGGTCATTTGAGACCACTAGGTCAAGTTGGGCCAATATCAAAGTACATTGAGCCAAAGCAAGGACGAGGTTTATAATGACGTTGATGAGGGCTAAGGTCGCCTCGATGCAAGGTTGAGGTAAATGTTAATGCCGATGACGACTAAGGCTACCTCAATGAGAGATCAAGGTAAATGATAATGTCAACGATGGATAATTCCATGCCGATGCCACATCAAGGTTATTGATAATGTCAATGACAATCGATTTTGTGTCGATTTTAGACAGGACTAATGATAATACAATAAATTGTTGCGGCCATACCGACGTCAAGCCGAAGCTAAGAATGGGTTAAGACGGTGAATAAAATATGTTTAGGCCTTGTAGGGCCATGTGAAGATGTGCCAGGTCGTTTTTAGTTGTGTTCTACCAGGCCGTTCATGCCGTATCAGCCTGTTTCAGATCGCGTCAAGCTAGGTCAGGTTGTATTAGGCCATTTGAGGCCATACCTGGCGGTTTCAGGCCGCACCAGGCCGTTTTAGGCTGCGTTTAGGCCAAGTCAGATCGCGTCCAGGCCAGATCAGGCTATTTGAGGTTGTATCAGGCTGCGTCTAGGCCAGGTCAGGCTGTTTCAGGTCGTATCAGGCCGCGTCCAGGCTAGGTCAAGCCGTATCAGTATGCGTTCAGGCCGGGTCACGTCACGTTCATGTTGCGTTCAGGCCAGGTGAGGCCTCGTTAGCTCGCATTTAGGCCAGGTCAGGCCACATCCAAGCCGCGTTCAGGCCGTGGCAGGCCCGATTTTTAGGTTTAACCAAGCCGTATTTTGAGCAGCTTTCTTGTTTAGTTTGGGACATAATTTATTACAATAATTCTATTATTTCAATCAAGTAATGATGCCAAGATATTCTAATAGCAAGAATTATAGTCATGAATGAATGATAAAACTATTTTAGCTCATTGAGGCATTTTGTCAAACACTTGATGTACGACTTATAAATGATACTTTTAATGATAAATGTGTTCAAACAAAAGCATAAAATGTGATATTTTAGAATAATCATTCGTAGATCGAGACGAGAAAAAGAGAAACGAGTTGTACGTCCTGTGGATGACGCATGTTCATGTATCATATGTGAAATGAGTTTATATTGGGTGATGTGGTCGGATGTTCAGTTTCTCGCGTAGAACGGTAAAGACCTTGTGAGAAAATGATATTTCTATAGTCGGGTAACACTAGCATCAACCGGATTCCTTTGTCTCTTCTCATTGGAGAGGATGATTAGAATGGTTTGATGTGGTAAATGAGGATAGAGGTGGGTGTTGTGTAGCGAAAGAGGCAAAGTGTGCTTCTCCCAGCTTACCCTAATATGGTTATTCTCATAATATATATATATATATATATATATATATATATATATATATATATATATATATATATGGAGGAAATTAGGGTAAGAGATAAGGAGATGATGGCCTTATGGGTCTGTCCATTATTTAAGTCATTGTGCCCTTATTTGACTAGTGGGCTTGTCTAGCAATATCCAAGCTCGGTGACTTAATGTATATAGTAATTATAAATAGTAATATCGTAATTATAACGAGGAATGAAATTTTTTCTTCATCTAAATCCTTCTAATACATCTTTTTTTTTAATAATTCTAATACATCTTGCTATCGAAAAAAACATGTCATTTGGCAGACATTTATTCTTTCTCACTATCTTAACTTTGATTTTAACGTATATGTTTGTGTTGTTATGAGGATGAGTATAATGATGAATTATAAAGGTATTGTTATATTTTACTTTAATCATTAGTCCATTATATTGATTACATTAATAAAAACATACGTAGGTGGAACTGATAAAGTTAAGTAACCGTCGTCTGTCGTGCTGTGTCACTTACCTTTTCGTTAACATGGGTCGGCATGGAGGGGATATGAGTTCCTATGTCGAGTGGCTTTTCACTTTTATAGAAAAAGATGTTTTGGTGAATAAATGGTCAATGTTTATGATGAAAAATGAGCAAATGAAATAATGTTAGGGTTAGACGCAATGGTAGCGGTTTTCATCGGTGATAAGTTTAGGTCAAGCATGGAGAGAAAGAGGTGATGGTCTATCATCGGGTAAATTAATGATTGTGTGTATGTGAATGTTTTGTATGTATTTAGTGAGCTATGTATAAGTGATGTATGAGTGATAATGTGATATACTATGTAAATGTGAAAAATATGTGAAAAGATAAGGATGATGTGCCAAGTTAGAAATAAGAAAAAAGTTTTTGGAATTAACAATATAATGCTCCGAAAGACCACCCGTAATAGAGCAAAGGATCACGATTGTCACCGTCTTTAACGCATTAAACCCCATTATGACTCTCACCCCACTTTGATACCACGAATGAAAGCCAAGTTATGGAGGTGATTTGGTCAATTTTTTTACCAGATTATTATTATTATTATTATTATTATTATTATTATTATTATTATTATTATTATTATTATTATTATTATTAATGTGTGTGAGTATATAGCAGGCATGTTTGTTTTCAAGTGTGTCATGTTTGTGTTAGTGTGTGGTTGGTTTGTTGGTCTTCATTACGAGTATTTAGTAGTTGATTTGATGAAAGAAGTAAATGCTAATATGGAGTTAAGGTGATGAGCTAACGACAGTGGACGTAGTAACTACGCTAAAATTATACCTGACAGCTATGAATATTTTTATTCGCATTCGAGGGCTCCCCAGTTCCTCTCTACTATACACATTTTTAATTGCTCACCTCCACTGACACTGACAGTGATTTAGTCAAACCATGAACTTTCTAATTCAAGACCACGTTCTTTTGTCTTTGTTCTACTCTTCCTTTTTAAAAACAAATGCATTATTTTGTTGGCCATGATATTACTATCATGTTATTTTATCATTGTTGAAAAGTATTTTAACATGTACCAAACAATAAACAACCTAAAGCATCGTGTACTTTTTTATTTAGTTGTTACTCAAAAGATTTTGAAAGCTTACTTCTATTCTTTCTCTTTCATAAATTTAACCGATGAAAAGCTGAATCTCAGTGAAACTTTAGTTACATCAAGCAGAGACGGAACCAGCATCAAATATTAGCGGGTGCATAAAATTTTTTAAATTGTAATATAGTAAAGCTAAAAAGTGAATGAAAACGAAGAATTCACTAAAACGATAAATAAATTAACATATAACCGATGACCGGGTGCATTTAAGATACATTTAGAAAAAATAGATGTTTTTTTTTTGGGAAATTACCAAAAGCTACACAAGGACTAGTGAATTACCAAAAGCTACACAAATATATTCATTTACCAAAAGCTACTAAGCAAGCAAACTAAGGGGAGAGCAAGTCTTTCTCGCTATGTTCGTTGTATCTAGCAAAATGAAATCGGCAAGAAAGAGAGGCGAGCAAGGGTGGCGAGCAAAATAGGCGAGCAAACGGAAGGCGAGGAAGGGATTTTGCTCGCTATATTCATTGTCTTTTAGCACCGATTGTCTTTTGGTAACTTTGCAGGTCCTTTTTTGTGTATGATTTAATGTCTCTTTTGCAGCTTCTTTGTCAAAATTTGAAATTGGAGCGAGCAAACTAAATAGCAACAAGGGTTTTGCTCGCTATGATCAATCACACAAGATATGGAACCATGGTTATGAAACGTGTGAATTGATGTGTGATTGTACATGTTCTTACAAGTACACAACGTTTTTTACAAATGAAACTATTACATACGTTTCATGCACAGGGGAGGAAATGACACGTTTTTTGCTAAGGTTTCAAGAAGGTAAAGATCAACAAGGGTTGTAAGGGTTTAGAATGTGATATGGATATATACTATTTTGTTTGTTGATGAAAATTAATGTATAGATACATGTACATGTGTGGATATGGGTGACACTTGAAGAGCATGCAAATTATTGTTTGAAGAGGCGCCACCTTTCGTTTGATGGTAACTTTGAAGGCCTTTTTTTTTTGTATGATTTAATGACTTGCAACTTCTTTGTCAAATTTTGAAATTGGAGCGAGCAAACTGCATAGCAACAAGGGTTTTGCTCGCTAGTTCTTTTGTGATAGTTTGAAATTGGGTGAGCTAAAGGAGCGAGCAAAAGTAGCGAGCAAATGATACATTTTTGTCTACACTTGCTAGCTTTTTGGTCTTTAGCATGGGATACAATTTTGTCTTCTTTTTGTTGGGCGAGCAAATGTAAATGACGCGCAATACCATTTGCTCGAAATGTAGATTTTGGTAAAGTATTTTGAAAGTATTTATTTTTGTAATTGAGCATGAAAAGTGTGTTGTGGTTTTTTTTTTTTTTTTTTTTAAATGACACTATATCGAAAAAATCTATGGGGTTTCCGGATACCCGTGAGAACCCCTTGGTTCCATCCCTGACATCAAGTTCACTAACACTTATAATACCTTGTCATGAATGCTTACTTATAAAGGAGTAATAAAGCTTGACACAGATTTTTGTATCCTCACTTGAAACTAGTTAAGGGTAAACTTTGAACTTTAAAAGTTTAGGATAGTTTGAAGAAGTTTTAACCATTTAATTTCAGCGAACTCAACTTCTATTTAGAAGAGAAAATAATAGGTGGTGTTTGTTTTGGCTTATAAAGGTGGCTTATGGCTTATTTGGTTTTGTGCTAATGTTTCATAAGCTCACTTTTTGTGGCTTATTTTATAACTTCCCGGTTTATATAAGTTTATTATGACATTATAAACTTATATAAGTTGAAAAGTTTCAAAATAAGCTTATGAAACATAAACCAAAAACAAATAAGCCATAAGCCTGGCTATATAAGCCAAAACAAACACCGCCATAATAAGTTCCAACAAACGACCTTGCAAGTTGCAAATGAGATATCTGAACGGAATTTTGGTACTGGATCTGATTTGGTGGCCCTAAAATATTCAGTCATTAATGGGCCGTATTGGCATATTTCATTGATCATTCATAATGGGTTAACTGTATCAAGGCAAGACTCATTAAAACCCCAAAATTAGTTACATTATTATTTTCATAATATTGTCCTTATAATAACTCTTAATGCATTGAATATGTGGATCAACTTGTTTTTGTTCAAAAATAATCAACTTGTTTTGAAATGTAGACTGTAGTTAAAGATAGTTGAACTTGTTTACGTTCAAAAAAGATCAATGTAGCACCGTTGAAGGTCTAAAAAGAGTTCCTGAGCTCAATCGAATTTCGACATGTTAAATTTGCCACCATTAATCAACCATGACATAGCACTGAGAACTTTCGCTAGTCATAATTATACTCCACCAATGTGTAAGACTCTTGCTTTATTTTCAAGGAAGAACTGAGCATGGATGGAGTGTGATTTGGATTATACATTAATATATGTAGCTTTGCATATTTAAATTATCTTGTTTTATATTTGTTTCTTTGTGAGTTTCATCTAAAAGGAATCAATTGATTAGTTAATTGTTCAAAAAATTACAAATGACATCATGAAAACGACTACGAAGATAAACAAATGTTCAAGTTGTATAAAGTCTGTTTCCATGGAATATTCATATCAACAAAATGTTTATAGTCAACTTCTTAGAAAAATTGGAAAAAGTTAGCCGTTTGACTAGTATTAAATTTATCATGTGGTGCTTAGTTGCATACGGTGTGGGTCATTTAAATGACGAAAAAAGTTAGGTCATTTAGCATGCAAAGTATTTATTTATAAAAATAAAAAATAAAATAAAAATAAATAAATAAAATCATGAGAATTGCACCATATCTATATTAGTATTTATTTATAAAAATAAAAAATAAAAATAAAAATAAAATATAAAATATAAATAAATAAAATCATGAGAATTGCACCATATCTATATAAATATTTCTACTAAACGCTTTTGACCTTTTGCCGATTAATTTACGTGGTTTGAGCTGGCCGCCACACAAATTCAGATCGAGTAACGCACTCTCATTTTCGGGAAAGTTGACAGCCATATTGGAGTTGCTAGCACCCGAACAAAAGTATATTTTTGCTTTTCAGTAATAGTAGTTAGAGCAAGAGGTGTGGTCTCGTCGTTCGTCCTCGTCGTCCGACGTGGAGCTCGCCGTAGCTCGCCACCACACCCTTTGAAGCTCGTCGTGGCTCGTTGTTGGAGATCTCCTCGTCTGCGTGACGAGGGAGACGGCCTGCAAAATCTGTCCTTTTTTTTCTTTTTTTCTTTTTTGGGTTTTATTGTTTGTGTAAGTATTTTGTAGAAAATATTTTGTATGAAATGTTAAGTGAATATGTAAATGTATTGAAGAATGAAATTGTGAAACAACGATTAAGCATAAGATTGATATTACTTGAAACAACGACTACAACAATAACCTACGATACGATAACTAAGAAACAGAAATTCAAACCACTAAAAAACGATACGATAAATAAACATAAAACTATGATTCAATAAAATGAATCATCCGACACATATCCCTCGTGACTCGAATAGGAGACACTTGAGTCGTCCTCACTCGATGGCACAGGTGGAAGTCCCTGAGCCCATCGCCATTCTGCTCGAAAATTTGGTGGTTGATTGTTTGGTGGTGGTATGTTTTCTGGTGGAAGCATAACTGTTGGTGGAGTTGGAGGTGGTAGGTTGTCATATTGGAACACCGGAAACAGATCTTCTGGCGGTGTGTTTTGTGGGGAATTGTCTTCAGGTGGTGTGTTGTACACCGATCCGTTTTCAGGTGATGCGTTGTGAGACATTCTGTTTGAAGAACAAAAGAGAATTCTTTGATGATTGTGGGTGTGTATTCAGTATCACCCCAATAGGTATTTATAGGATGCTTTGTGTAAGTATCCCGCCCTATGTTTTGAATTCAAAATTTCAAATTATCCCGCCCTCTGTTTTGAATTCAAAATTTCAAATTATCCCGCCCTCTGTTTTAAATTCAAAATTTAAAATTACCCCGCCCTCTGTTTTGAATTCAAAATTTGAAATGTATCCGGCTTTCAATAAACCCCTATTTATACCATGCAATATCATTCAATTTTACACACACTGCAATATTTACACCATTCTACAATGACAAACCGTTGGTCAATGGAAGAAGAATACGTGCTAGCTACCATTTGGCTTGAAGTTCACGATTCTACAGACGCTGTGAATGAACGTTCCTTTTGGAATGAAGTTACAGAAAGGTTCAACAATCAAAGTGATGGTCCGCACCGTAATAAAAATAGTATTATGGCTCTATGGAGTAGTGTAATTTATCAAATAATTATATCTTATATGGTTCTTGTGTTTAGATGGAATTAAAGAAAGAAAGAAAGAATAATAGATGAGAGTTTAGAGAGATGAAGAGTTGGGTGATTTCTAGAGAGAGAGAGAGTTGAGAGAAAATAGAAAAATGTTAGATTGAATGAGAAGCACCAACCCTCTCCATATGTGGAGAGGGGTATTTATACTTACAACATAAACACCCACACCCGGGCTGTGGATCAGGCATACAGTGGGTGAAGACCCGTCCTTCTTCCACGGTGTTACTTAAACTAATACTAATTAACTAATAAACAAACTAACTACGAGCTAACTTAATGCTATTACAATAATCAGGTGACCGAGACTTTTATAGGAATATTTGTATTCCTAACAATCTCCCCCTAAGAGAGGTCACCTTTGAAATTAAGCTCTTTGGTCTTTAAGCATTCTTTAGTCTCTGTAGCTCGTAGGATCTGATTCTTCACTTTTCTACACACTTTGTACTTCAAGCAATCGAACTTGTGATTTGAATTCCTTTGTGATGTGTGATCTTTTGAGCTTCTTTGAGATCATCAGCCAAAGTAAATCTCTAAGCTCATCCATAGTTGCATTGCCTTCATGTGATGTAGTGACTAAGGACCATCATGCTCACACCCTTCTGTATCTGGAGACTTTGCATTGGAGTTTGTGGATCAGGAGACTTTTTCATTAGAGTTGCGGAAACGTTGTTGGTAGTCTCTCAACATTTGTTGTAGCAAGTCTCTCATCTTCATTGATAGTGTGGAGGATGTGTGAGCATGAGGTATGGATTGACCCGATTCAGCTGGAAACTGGAGCCATCAACGCCATCTTTATATGTGTCCCTGAAATAAAACAGTTAGCAATAAAGATAGAGAACGAATATGGCTTTGTCATTCGTTCTGCGAGGACAGACTACCCTCCGGTTTTGTGAAAACCGACCTGTGATCAAGTAGAGTCTCTTTTAAAGAAGACTCTCCTTGACAGGAATTTCCAGCTTGTAGTAATGAATTTTCCAAAGAGTCCACTTTGGAATCTTCATACTCAGCATGTTCTCATACCGGAACGTCTCAAAGCAGACAGCACGATAGAGTGAATCGGTGAATAAATATTCACGGATTGATGAAAAATCGATTTATAGAAATCACTCGTGTGTCCTATGATAGACATTTTTGAGACACGACGAGAGTTTTATACTTTGAATCATATTTCCATCAAAAATACTTTTGTTTGAAAGATATTACACAATCAATGTGCTCGAAAAATTAGTAAGTGAGCACATTGAAAGGTTTTAGCAAAAGTATCCGTCAATCCATTTCCTGGAACAAGTTTGATTCAATTATGAATCGCACCATTGTTGCTTTCCAGTTGTCACTTGATCATTGATCCAAGATGGATCTCACATGTCACCTACCAAGAGCTTGAGAGATGTTCGCTCTAGAAGGATTTCCATCGTCATTGTGAATATTTTCATATCACTCGGATGTTCTGGCAATACCACAAGGATAATGCGTAGGACTCTAAATATTTTATCTTATTTTCCACATTGTGTGAAACAATAAGCATATTTGGAATGTGTCCTAACGAGATTTATGGATGATCTCATGGCTCTAGACTCAATAGTGCGTTTTGATCCGCTCCTGGAGACTGGGGAGGCGTCTCCTGTTTTAGGTATCAACATAGCTCGCAATGAGCGGTCAATACATTGCACAGGGTTCCCCGTGAGAATGAAACAAGCTCTTTTAAGAGAACTTGAGTGGTTGGGAAGTTTGGTGCAGTGCGTCACTGGGTCCATGACGTCTTGTCTTCAATACCGGTGTTACTTTAGTAACCGCCAGTAGATTATGAATTGAACCCGGTTTCTGCCCTAAGGTTGAATATATGGAGGGCTATTTCTTTTCACCCTTTCTCATTTCATTTCTTTTTCATTCTTCAACCCCTTCAGTGCTTACCGAGACTTCATCACTAGAACCTTGTTGGGTTTGTTCCAGTCCTAGCTCTATCTCAGTCCGCACTCTTCCCTTTCTCACTTTACTCCTTTTTTTCATAATCATTCCTAAGGACTTCTAATCTATCTATGGATTGTCCCTGGGAAGATCCTTCCGGTTCTGGTGGATCATGGGAATTCATACCTAACCTTAACCGTCCTTATAACTCCATGCATAAAGATAAATGGTCGGTCTTAGGTATTACTTCCACAAACGCCTTTGCTCCCCCTCAATATGTGCATCGATATACGAAAGAGTTTAGCTGATGAGGCGAAAAATGATCCGTTTTTAGGGGGTCATTTAAGCCCGAATCCGACTTTATTTGATCAAATATTGCCCTAAATCGTTCCTTTTGTGATTTTAGGTGTTTGGAGAGTGAATTCTGGAAAAGAGGCTATTTTGGACGTTTTTGGAGCATAAAGTGAAGAAAACGACAAAGTACCAAAAATCCAAGCTGAAGATACAAGGTGACGGCGTCAAGACTTGCCTCTTGACGGCGTCAGACATGAAGAATAATTTACCGTAGCTGGTGACGGCGTCAGATGGAGAGGTGACGGCGTCAAAGTACCGAAGGTGGTGACGGCGTCACATAGGCCGTCACAAGTGGATCTAGGGCGTCCGAGGAAGTATATGGCGGCGAGTTGACGGCGTCAGATTTAACTCTTGACGCCGTCAGAACGATTTTCCTATATATAGTTTTCTAGTTTTTTCATTAAAAGGAGAGAAGTTTTGATGAAACCCTAAAGACGATTTTGGTGCCTCTTTCACAGGTTTTTCAAGGGTTCCAAACCCTTGAGACCTTGCATTGTAATTGAGATAAGTGTACTTTCAATTCAATCAATATGTCTATGTGTTGGTTGTTTATCTCTTGTTCTTGTCTCAATTCTACTATGCTAGGCTAGATCTCTCTTGTGTTTGCTTAGATCTAATGAAACCTAGATGTTGATTATGTGTTGATTACTTGTCTATTCTTGTTTTGAATGAATGATTTATATGTTAGGCTTAAGAAAACTGGCAGATCTCCAAATGGTAACATGCTTGAACGTCTTAAGAAACATGAACCGAGGCGTACTAGGTCTTTATTGGTTGTATTTAATGCATGAGCCACTGTTTACAATCCCTATAGTTGTGCTGGGTCATGGTGTAGGAGGAGATAAGAGCTCATAGAGTTGGGGAGTTATGTATGCCACCCCACGAATGGTATTAAGGAATACAACCCGTCATTCATACAAGTGTAACAAGTAATTAACATGTAAAAGATATCTGGGGAGTAGTGAAGTCTAAGTAAACACAATTTCTCCAATTACTGCTCACAACCTTAGTTTAATTTAGTTTAATTTCATTTTTATTATTTTATTTTGATTGCATCTTAGCTTTGGGTTAGTTGAATAGCAACTAATTCCGCCCACTCCTTCAAAACCAGAGATTTTACTTGCTTTCATAAAATATAAAAACACAAAAATAATCATCTCTCATCTCTAGAACTATTAATTAGGTTTTCTAATCCTAGCGACACTATTCCTAAGCTGAACGATCAATCCCCCGGTACTTGTCACTATACTATACTACAACGATCAGGTACACTGCCTGGTGGGGGTTGTAAGCCTCGCGAGATCCCTCGAGAGGTAAAGCAAGGTGCGATTCCCACGCATCAAGTTTTTGGCGCCGCAGCCCGGGGAATAGTTATTGTCTAGGTTAGGATTTCTTTTTATTAGGTCTACTTGCTAGATTCCTTTCTAGTAAGATTTTTATTTTTTTATTTTTTTAGGTCTTCTTTAGTCTATCTTTTTCTTTGTGTGTTTGTTCGTAATTTCCATTGACTATTCCGTTCACCATTATGGAGTACGCGAATCCACCATACCACCAACCAAAAAGGCCATTCTACCCTGTTGACATCTCGAATTTCAAACAATATCGAGATGAACCCATATATGATGCATGGACTCGTTTTAAAATTTTACTTCGAAAATTCCCTCATCATAGTTTCTCTTTATCATCCCTAACCGAAACCTTTTACTATCGTGTCAGCCAATGTGACCAAATGCGCATCGATGATTTTGCCGATGGGGGCCCTAGGGAATTAAATGATGAAGAAGCGTGGGATACCATAGAAAACTGTGCCCAATATTATTATAGAGTAGACAACCCAACAAACAACATCACAAATCAATCAAAAACAAGTTTGATGGAGCAAACAGGAAGTTTGTTGGGGGATGAATATACTCATGTTGAGATACCTAGTTGGATGGCACCTAATATCATAGTACAAAACAAACATATAGGTAATCTAGGTACAATGGAGGATGAGGTGGATAATCCAAGCCCACAAAGTACCCCACAAGTCCTACCATCACTTGAGGAATACACACCACCCGTGACTTACCCGGAAGAAGTAGAAGAGACTATAGGAGCCCCAATAGAGGTAGAACCCTTGTACCAAACACCACTAGAGGATATAGGTTTGAATACTTGTAGTGATAACCTTACTCTTAGTTCTAGGGAATTACCTAGTGTTGATGAACCGGAACCTCAATCTTCACACAACTCTCCATCTTTAGATATGCATCTAGGAAACAAAAGAGGAGCCGACCCACCCATCAACCCATGTAGTCCGGGTAGTCTTAGGATAAAGGTAATGGACTCTAAGCCTTGTAGAGAGGAAGCCAATATAGGAGTGGAAAATGGCCTTACATGCTTACATCACCCATTTATGATTGATCACAAGAAACATTATGGGTTTAAACCGGGTTTATTAGGTCAAGATGGATTCCCAACTGGGAGTCTCTCGAAATTGATAGAAGATGATCCCTTTCTAAGAGAAAATCTTAATTCACCCATTAACCCAATTGAATTAGGTAAGGCTATGATGATAGGATCCCGCACCTTTGAGCATACAATTCATCCACCACTCTTTCCTCACGAGGCATATTTACACCCTAAGGGTGTGTATCGCTACTTTCACCCGCACTTAATCCTAAGTGTAGGGAAAACCTCACCTTTATCCGTGAAATAAGGGTAGAGTCAGGCTCGTGACTCGAACAAAAACAAGCGCTTCTTGGGAGGCAACCCATGTTTTGTGTGATTTTTATTTGTTTGATTGTTATTTGCTTCCGTATGCATGTTTTATTTTTATTGTTGGTTGATCATGTTTCTCAATTAAAATGTGAAATACTTTATTATGTTGTTTAGCCTAGTCTTAACTTCAACCTAGAGGTATTTTTGCAAAAGATAAGTGTAAGGGGAAACCCCAAATATGTTTTTAAGAAACAAACCGATCATGATTATCCACAATATTTAATGAACATGTATATTCGTATTTGTTAGAGTCAAATGCTTGTATCGAGTCATAATGAAGTTTTGCAGGATTTTTCAGGAAGTAGGACAAAGTTTTTCCAGAAATTTTCCGGAAACTTAACATAAGGATTTCTGCAGGTTCATTCTGACGGCGTCAGGGCATTGCTCTTGACGGCGTCAGGAGTCAAAAATCTGGAAATTTTACCGATTTTGTTTTTCTAACGGAGTCTTATGGTTTTTGTGAATTATTAAGTTTTATAATCTCCAGGAAATCTGCAAACTTCATTCCACAAGCATTATATCTTACTTTGTTTTCTAGGATTTAGTAACTTATATAGGATGCCGCCGATTTTACGCGAGGTTGCCTTGTCTACTTTTGTCAGGATTTACAGGTTATTTGTGACAAGAAGATGATTTATATTCTGGAAGGGAAGCTTTGATTGTTCGTTTTCTTGGAAGAAGATTTAACCTGGTCAACTAAAATCCATACCGAGCGAATCAGGGGAGTATTAGATTTCATTCTCTTTACTTTTTTAACTTTTACATTTTTTACTTGAACATTGGGGACAATGTTCATCTTAAGTGTAAGGGGAGGGTAAAAAGATGATACCTTACATATGCACTTTCGCTTAAGTTTGTTTTGTTTGATAGTAGATGAGTAATAAAACTATGAGAAATACTTGTTAGTGTAATTTTAGCGCCAAATTTAAAATTTTTTACAACATTTAGGAGTGAAACTTTAGCCATAGCAAGCGTCTCATGGATAGGAGGTTGTATGACTAGCACATAACCGTATATTCAGAAAAATTTTCCACCCAAAAATGTGAGGTTCGCCTTTAGATTTGATAGGAAAAGCATTCATTATTAGTGCTTATGAGTGTACCGGTAGCATTTAGATTCTAGAACTTGCGTTAGTGATGCATCCCGAGACCGCTAGTGAGACTACATTCGTGTAGTAGGATTTACTACATGATAAGAGGCATTAGGATCACCCTTGTGTTAAACCCGTATTATAATTACTTGACCATTTAAGTCATATTACTTGGCTAGTTAAGTCAACTAATTTTTCCCACACCCTTAGCGTTGTACTCATTTTTAGTACACGAAACCCCTAGTACACCCCTCCGAGCCTATCTTTTCGTTTCTAACTTTAAGCATCTTACTTAAAGGAAGAATTTGTTACACCCCACTTAAATGTACACCCAAATCGCCTTAGCCTTCCGTGTATGCGCTCATTTTTAGTGCATTATTGTTATTTGTTAAACCCTAAGTTAACTTTCTAATTGATTACATGGTTGCTAAGTCGAGTCATATCCTTGTACATATTGTTTTGGGACGATTGGGACTCATGGGTAAGTACTTATTTTATGGAGTAATGGGGAAGAACATCACTTATTACCCCCATATGTACGTTAATCTTAAAAGTGCTCCAAGTGTTTTGATTTTCTTAATTCGAGTCATTAGAATAGTTTAGTGTAAAGTATGTAAAGATTCAAGTGTAAGGGGATTGCTCAAACCCCTATGATGTATTATTTTGGATGGTAGGGTAAGAGTGTATAAAAAAAAAAAAAAAAAAAAAAAAAAAAAAAAAAAAAAAAAAAATCGAAAAAAATCAAGAAAAAGAAAAAAAAATATAGAAAATAAAAAAAAATAGAAAAAACATACGGACTACCATCCCGTTTTTATTTTATGTTCATTTTATGTTTTTGTTATTTTTCATTTATTAGCTTAAGTCGAGTCTAGTCTTGGCTTAGCAACGCCATCTTGTACATGTAATTAACTAAGATTGTTAACTCGCCACCAGTAAAACTCCCTTTATCCAACAAAACCGTGTAATTCATATCCCTACACCTAACGTTATAACCCTTTAAAAGACCTCTTTGATAGTTTATCCTAGGTGCTTACGCCATGTGGTGGAGGTTTGATCCTTTCCCAAGCCTATGATAATCTATTTTGCTATGACAGGTAGTGAGAGATATCTTCCATTTCCATAATGTTATATTACTTTATTACACCCGAGAGATGTGAGTATCTAAACACTATTTGTGAGGTGCTTGTGTATGACCTCCGTGCTTGTCTATTGGTCTTTAGTGGAACAATTATTTGTTGTAATTACTTTTATATTAGTGTTAAATGACCCCTAACTTGTCTTTTGAGTAGAATAAAAGCTCATTTGCTTGAGGACAAGCAAATCTCAAGTGTAAGGGTATATGATGTGGCGAAAAATGATCCGTTTTTAGGGGGTCATTTAAGCCCGAATCTGACTTTATTTGATCAAATATTGCCCTAAATCGTTCCTTTTGCGATTTTAGGTGTTTGGAGAGTGAATTCTGGAAAAGAGGCTATTTTGGACGTTTTTGGAGCATAAAGTGAAGAAAACGACAAAGTACCAAAAATCCAAGCTGAAGATACAAGGTGACGGCGTCAAGACTTGCCTCTTGACGGCGTCAGACATGAAGAATAATTTACTGTAGCTGGTGACGGCGTCAGATGGAGAGGTGACGGCGTCAAAGTGGCCAAGAATAAAATACCGAAGGTGGTGACGGCGTCACATAGGCCTTCACAAGTGGATCTAGGGCGTCCGAGGAAGTATATGGCGGCGAGTTGACGGCGTCAGATTTAACTCTTGACGCCGTCAGAACGATTTTCCTATATATAGTTTTCTAGTTTTTTCATTAAAAGGAGAGAAGTTTTGGTGAAACCCTAAAGACGATTTTGGTGCCTCTTTCACAGGTTTTTCAAGGGTTCCAAACCCTTGAGACCTTGCATTGTAATTGAGATAAGTGTACTTTCAATTCAATCAATATGTCTATGTGTTGGTTGTTTATCTCTTGTTCTTGTCTCAATTCTACTATGCTAGGCTAGATCTCTCTTGTGTTTGCTTAGATCTAATGAAACCTAGATGTTGATTATGTGTTGATTACTTGTCTATTCTTGTTTTGAATGAATGATTTATATGTTAGGCTTAAGAAAACTGGCAGATCTCCAAATGGTAACATGCTTGAACGTCTTAAGAAACATGAACCGAGGCGTACTAGGTCTTTATTGGTTGTATTTAATGCATGAGCCACTGTTTACAATCCCTATAGTTGTGCTGGGTCATGGTGTAGGAGGAGATAAGAGCTCATAGAGTTGGGGAGTTATGTATGCCACCCCACGAATGGTATTAAGGAATACAACCCGTCATTCATACAAGTGTAACAAGTAATTAACATGTAAAAGATATCTGGGGAGTAGTGAAGTCTAAGTAAACACAATTTCTCCAATTACTGCTCACAACCTTAGTTTAATTTAGTTTAATTTCATTTTTATTATTTTATTTTGATTGCATCTTAGCTTTGGGTTAGTTGAATAGCAACTAATTCCGCCCACTCCTTCAAAACCAGAGATTTTACTTGCTTTCATAAAATATAAAAACACAAAAATAATCATCTCTCATCTCTAGAACTATTAATTAGGTTTTCTAATCCTAGCGACACTATTCCTAAGCTGAACGATCAATCCCCCGGTACTTGTCACTATACTATACTACAACGATCAGGTACACTGCCTGGTGAGGGTTGTAAGCCTCGCGAGATCCCTCGAGAGGTAAAGCAAGGTGCGATTCCCACGCATCATTAGCACATATGCGGGAGCCTTTTATTGAGTCTTAAAGATCACATTTGATTATCAGATTTCATATTTAAATCACATTCTCTCCCCCGATCAAAAATTTCAAATCATTCGAGATCTTTTATCTCAATTGATTTAAATAATTTTAGAAAACTTTTGGGAGAGAAATGCGGTTAATTTTTAATATGTTCAGATAAAAGGAACCTTTTTCTTGCTCCCCCTCAAAATGTGAGGGAGGTTATTATGTGTCAGATTTGAAGAGTTTGCAAAAGATTCGAAGTTTTAACGAGAACTCTTTGAAAATTTACTCATTCTGACACATAACCATCACAAATCTTGCTTTTGTTATGTACAAAGTGGGGAGTTTTGATGATACATAAAATTTTTGAAAATCATTCTCCCCCTCAATCAATGACGGATGTTTAAAACATAAATTTGTTATGTCATTGGTTGAGTGAAAAATTTTATCAAAGATTTAGATTCAATTTGATTTTCAATCAAAATTTCATGGTACCACCAAGTTTTGCACAAACACTTTCCGGAAAAATCATAGAAGGGAAAGTATTTGGCGATAAAAAAGAAGATTTCTCTTCTTTATCAAGAAATAATGCACTGAAGCGTACATTAGATCGAGGGTGCACGAATATAAAGTAATTCTTGCTCGGATGAACGGCACCCTTTGCTAGGAACAACCGTCTTTTTGGCGACGTGTTTTCCTCATTTTTGAAAAACCGGGTTGCTATCTGAAGTAATAGCAAGCCATATTTTAGAAGTCCGGGTTGTAGCCTGAAATGACTACAAGCCATAATTTTAAGTTCGGGTTGTATCCTGAAATGACTACAAGCCATAATTTTGAAATCCGGGTTGTAGCCTGAAATGACTACAAGCCATACTTTTGAAGAATGTTTTGAGAAACGACATGTTTTAGAAAAAAAACTTTATTTGAAACCGAAAAACTCTTGCTCAAGCATATGTATGATTCCGTGTCATTATTGAATGACATTTCTAGAAACGTACATAATATTGATTACACAAGAGACATGTCGTAAGATGAATATTTTTGGATTTTTTGTAGTTTTTCAGATTTTTATGGGTTTTTGTTGTTTTATACTTTTCTATTTACAATTTAGTATAATATATGTACAAAGGATACTAATCGGTTTAAGAAGATGTTGACTTGAGTACCAAAATGATAGTATCGTTCAGCACGTTGTAGAAATCAGTAGTCAACATCTCTTTTCACCACCAAAGCTTTTGAGGCTCCAGAATAATCGTCTGAAGCGGTAGTTGCCATGATATAATCTTAAACGGGATTTTACAACTCTTGTGACTTAAACCGAGAGATCGATTCTCTCCTGGGATTTTACTAAAGTCAACAAAAGAAACCGAAAGATGTAATATGCGAGTTAAACTTAGAGAGAGATCTTGGATAAGTGACAATTAGCATTAAGTGTCAAGTCGCGACAAGTCAAGTTACAATAGATCCGATCGTAATAAGTCAAGTCGTAAAGATTAACTCACTACGTCAAATTACAATCAGATTAATCGAAACGACTTAAGTCAGAACAATTCACCAAACACAAGTTGTTAACAAATCACTAGAATCTCACAACTGAGTCAATCGCTAGGCACCACCAAATTGTCAAATTATAGCCTCCTCAATGTGAAACTTTGGTAGCTTCCCCCCAAACCGACAAACACCTACATGAGACCACTTCCCCCAAGACGTTGAAGTGACGCAAAAAGTCTCATTGTATGAAGCTCAGAAACCCGAAGAAAACGATAACACCGAAGTAACAGGGTGAACCATGGATCATCTCTGCGGTTATCAATCCCGGAATGTATGATGGAGCCCGATCACATGACCCTGTTGTGCATCCCCAATGTACACATTACTTTATGCTTTGGAGCAGTTGTCTATTCGGGGGAATATCAACATCTTCATTTCACCAAGTGCTTTCCAGTTAACTTACACATACCAACTCAATCCATATTGTACGCATGTATCCAACACAAGAAGAGATGATGACACCAAAGTAACATGTTGAAGCACTGATCATCTCTGCGAATATCTCCTCCGGAATATATGATTAAGCCCGATCACGTGAACCTGTTGCGCGTCCTTGATGTACACAAATCTCTCCCCTGATGGTTGCGATCTCATCGGAATCAGCATAACATTGTGTACATGAAGCATTAACCAGAAGCACTTTTACCATAAATCATTTCAACTCATATGAAGATGTCGATAAGCAATATCATCTCACGCTCCAATTGTTCTTCTCATATTTCTTCCCACTGAAAGCTGAAGTAACACATACCACAAGTATCAGAAGACTACTTCCCCCATGTAGTTGGAATGATACACCAAATGCCACGAGTTAAGACACTGATTATCTCTGCAGTTGTGACATATGTCTTCCCGGCATAACTTCAATTAAGACGAAGTATTAAGTTCATCACGTGTACTCATTATGCATTCAGATGCATGTCTCGTTCCCCCTTGCTGGTTTTGATACCTCAGAATCAGCAACACATTTAATGCATACGTACTAGAAATCTTGTGAGAAGAACCAAATTATGCTTAAATGGATCTAGTGAGAATCAACTGCTACAAAAAGACTCTCTCTGACTATCTTTACCAACCCTTATGTAGGCTATTTGAAGTGACCACTGATGAAGTAAACCCGATATACCAAAGTTGAAACTGAAGAAGAATTCCCCAAATCCGTAACTTAATCTTGCACTGTTGTTGATTAAAGAACGATGTAGAAAAATAAGTACAACACCTCTTGAGACTATCCACATTCGCATTTGCGTGTGACACTGAGCACTACAATGTAACTCCTTGAAGTGATAGCCATAACCCGTGAGTACTACAATGTAACTCCTTCCATCGGGTATAACTAGATAATCCAAGTCCCAATCATAAACTTTAAGAGTTCACGCAAGTCATCAATCGATGCATGAAGTTTCGATGATGAAATGAGTAGACGCCTTCGTAAAATACGCTTCAATCTCAATTAAGGGATGCCAAATAAACTCCGTGATCACTTGACATTTCATGTCCAGATTGTTAGCCGTTTAGACATTTTAACCGACATTTTCCATAATGTTCTTCGGGTTGATTTACAAAGTGCACATTGGTAGGACCAACAATCCTTGATTTAAGAACGAAAAGACGGATCATTATTCATGTGTGCAACTTCGTAATCATGATAGTCATCATCAACACCTTGAGGAATAACTAGAGATTGGATTACTTGAGCAAGTGATCAATCATCATTCATAATACTTCTAGATGGTGCATCTTGATCAATCATCATTCGTTGAAGCTTGGAAGTAATCATCAAACATAAATCCCAGTCATCCTTAGTAAGTAGAACATTAGGTGTTGGAGGAGAGTCGTATGACCATTCTTCAAGCATCAATCACCATGTGGTATAATCACATTTCTCCCCCTCAAAAATTGCAAGCGATGTTTGCACTTTTTGATTGAGCAAGTGAATAAGAATACAATCAATCATGTATTTTATTCCCACTTCTCCCCCTCAAAAATTGCATACGAGGTTGCCATTTTTGATTGAGCATGTGAATAAGAATACACTCAATCATGTAGTTTATTCACTCTTCTCCCCCTCAAAAATTGCATACGAAGTTTTCCATTTTTGAATGAGAAAGTGAATGTGAGTTCAAGCAAAGATGAGTAGATCCACTTGATGACTGAACGAACATGGAGAAAGCATGAAGCACGTTGTTGAGAATGGTCAAGACTAAGAAGATTTCTCTTCTTCCGAAGATAAGGCGCACTGAGTCGTACACCTTTCTTTTCATTGATGAACGGGGCCTGAAGTGTTGTCAGCAGACACCATAATGATAACATTGAAGACCGAGGCTTGAACTGATTTGTTCAAACGTCATAGTCGATGAAGAACGAGGCCTGAACTGATTTGAACAGACATCACTGTGCACATACATCAACATCGACATTCCAGAACTCTTGAAGCTGGAGAAATGATTGCTTTAGGCCTCCAGACTTTGAGTTTTCTCATATGGTGAATGATTGATGTACCTGCAACTGAGTAAGGACTACCTGCACTAACATCACAAACTTGATAGCATATATATGGGTTAGTGACAACAGTATCCAGACCCTTAGGGGTTTCATGGTCAACCATGCCATTATCATCAGTGAGTAGCTTTCCGGTAGGAACCCACTTAAGTCCAACGTGCTTGAAAACTCTACCGGTTGGAACCCACTTATGGCGAGTTCTAGGATTACTCAACTTCATATGCATAGTGGAAGGTTTATCAATATTCCTAGACTCCAATGATTTAGGAGTTGGTATCCACCTAGGAGAAGTTTTCGGTTTGTTTAGCTTCACATGCATTGTAGATGACTTACAATAAACCCTAGACTTGACAAGTTGAACCTTAGCATTGTTCCTCAATACAATAGGAGGCATCCTATAAGGTTGTGAACCTAATATACCATCCTTTTGAAGTAGGGCCCGTTTCCTAGCCTTTTCTAGATCATAGTCCTTTTGAACCGTAATGCTTGGTTTCGTCACTATTTTGGAACTATACCTAGAGAAGCTGGGAGCAGTAGCTACTACATGTTGAGGTTTCGCAGAGCTAGAATCATCAGACTTAGGCAAATAATGTGGAGTGACAGGTTTTGTCACAACTTGTTCCGCATCAACTTGGGAGGCAAACCGTGTTTTTGAAAATTTTGTTCGTTCGGATCTAAATGCAGTCGGTTGTCTAATAACCGATTGGTTCCTAATTGATGGTAACACAGGTTTCCCCAAGATTGATGGTTTTGCAAACTTAGTGTTCACACTATTCCCAGTTGCTTTTCTTAGCTCATTTTTCAATGCTGTAACAGTGAAACCCATTTTCTGAAAATGAGCTTTGAATTCATCATTTTGGGCAATCAAAGAAGTTGTTTGTTCTAACGTCTTAGTTCTCATTTCTATGATTGTCTCATTAAGATTATTACAATTCACTTTCAAAGACTCATTTTCATCAAGTAATTTAGCCACTTTTTGTTCAAATTCAATCGCATCATAATCATGTTTAGCCTTAACTTCACTACACATATCACACATCTCTGTAACACATTTTTTCAGGTTTTTGATTGTCAAGTTCTTGGCTTCCAGCTGAGCTTTCAAATCATTTATCATAAAGAATTCACGGAAATCAGGAAGTTCCGGATTTTTACACGGTTGATTATTTTGAAAACTTTCTTCCTTTTGTTGCATTGCAATTTCAAGTGAAATACAATGTTTTTCAAGGTGTGCAAATTTGTTTGAAAGTTCAGTAAAAACTTCTTTATCAACCACATCTTGAGCAACAAACAAAGGATTAACACAATGTTTTACAAGTTGTGCAAATTTGTTTGAAAGTTCATTAAAAACTTCTTTATCAACCATATCATTTGATTTAAAAGCATCAGCCGTCAACACAGAACTTAACAATTCATCACGTTCAGCATCCTGGTCACTTTCTCCCCCTTTATGACTCATATTTGTTGAATTAGACGTGGTATTGCTATCAGTCTTTTCCAACAAATTTGTATCATAATTGAGTTTGATTTGATCAGTATGCTGTCATTCATTAGAGAGCACACTTTGTTGAACAGTTATAAGTACCTCAGCACATGACATTTGTTCATTAACTAGTCTAATATCTGTATCCATGCCATGGGTGACTGGAGTCACTGAACTACTGGTAGTGTCAAGCTTATCAGTCTCTGATCCTTTGCGTATCGTGACAACTGACCCAACATCCAAAGCTTTACCCGAGTCATTAATACCATCACATGATTGCACCAAAGTTGCCTTCACTTTGTCGTCATTCAAATGTCTGTGTTGTGCTCTTTCCTCAATGAACGCCTTGACATCACCCATGAGTTGGATGAGTGTATCTCTGAACGTGTCAACCTCAATTCCCGTGTGATCCGCAAAGCACTTTTTCGTCATCTCACTGTAGTGGTCATACTCCAGAGTGAATTTCGAATCACAGAACACTTGGAGTTGTTTGTGGATCACACAGAGGGCAGCCATGGATTCCATTGTGAAAGAGTTTCCTTGGTCAAGTTGTTGTTGTAGTTGATCTAAGTTGAGAATCATTGTGTCAGTGAAATCCTCAACATCTTGACCAAAGAGTGTTGCAAATGCACGTTCGAATCCCATCTTGAATCCAGTTCCCTCTAAAAGTACCGAGAGGTGTGAATGAAGTTGTCGAAAGCATTCTATGCAGCTTTTCTCTGCGTTATTGAACACTTTTTGTGACTGGAGAAACTCTTCCTCTTGAGAATGCGAGCATGACGATTCCATCTCAGCATATTCAGACTTGAAAATGGTTGTCTGATCAGAAGCGTTTGTCAGTTGTACTTTGTTGGGAATCTTATGTTCATTGTCCATGTCGTACAACTTGAGTATCTCTGAGATGACAGAATCTGAGTTGGTTGACAGGATTGTGAATGTACACGGGATTTTACAATTCTATGATTTAAACCGAGAAATAGTTTCTTTCGCGGGATTTTACAAAATCAAGAATAAACCGTGAAACACAGAAGAATTGGTTAGGTTTGGTTGAAGTGAGTTTAAGTGATGAGTTAGACAAGTCACAGTGTATAACAGACAACCTTCGTGTGACGTGATCCAATAAAACCCCTTAGATATATCCAATACACCCAATAATATTTTAACCCAAAATAACTCTCAAACTCAGAATCATGAAGCTCAAACAAAACCGTTGTCCAGAATTTATACCCGAAAATATAACTCAATTAACCATTGTGTACGAGGCAAAAGAAAGAAAAGGAAAATACGTCCCCTCGTAAATTATCTCAACTGCACACAATATTTATACAACTCTTGTCCCTTGTTGAGATTGCCAGCCCACGAGACTAATGCAACATACAGCCCAATTGATAATAAACTCGTCCTATTTGATTTATTTCAGCCCAAAGAGAGAAAAGGAATCCCAATCAAGTCCAGTAATGCAGCCCAACCAAATAACTAACTCTAGATACGGATTATAAAAGACAACTTTATCACACTAATCCCTAACAATCCGTAACCCTAAACACAAATAATCCGCCTCCCACTTCCTGTAACTCATTCATAAGAAGAACACATAGATAATGTCATCTCTACCAAAGAAATAATGCAGCCACCAAAAAAATATTTCACCAGTTCTATCACCAACTCAATCCGAACTCTGAAGTGAAACAGAACCACGGCATCAAGATGACAGGTAGGATTCAATTTTTTTCGAGTCTTGTTGTGGCTGTTTGATAATTGATTGATAGAGATCAATGATGGGTTAAGTTCACACACATGAAGTCTTAAAGATTGGTACGAAAGAGTGAACCAAAACTGAGATCAAGATTTGTTTTTAATTTTTGTTTCTGTGTTTCATTTTCTTTTCATATATAACCGAATGGAAAGAGGATTAAAACTACTTTGTTTTGATCTAACTTAAAGTTTCGGATATTAAAATGAGGCAAGGCTTCAAACTGATCTATGAAGTATTACTCTTTCGTGGTTAGAACTTATCAGGTCTTTGCATTTGATGAACCACACGATGATGAGAAGACTGAGATCTCACTTTTTTCTTTGTAACGATTCTTGGTTTGGTTAGAGGTAGATAAGAGTTTAAATTAGATAAGATGTGTTAAACCGCTGCCAAAATCTGAACACCGTAACCGCAAAAAAATAATTAACCGCAACTTATGAATTTGACAAATCAGTACCAACAGTTAACCGCAAGAATGAGATAGCCGCAAATAAGAGACTTAACCGCAAGAAGAAAAATAGTTAACCGCAACTGTGAGTTAAACGCAAAAATGATAGAGTAACCTCAAAAACTTGAAGGTGAAACCAAGAGTTAATCGCAACTGAATTTTTGGGCTAATCTCAATCAATAAGACACAACAAGCTAAACTCAAAAATCAGTTAAACTCAACCAAGCAAAAGTAGTAATCGCAAGTAGAAGTGACAAAGCAGTCACTATCTTTGTTTTTGTATTTTACTCGAAATGGACAAAAACACAAAATTCCAGCTCAAAAGTAAGCCAAGGGAGATCTAATTGCCACCAAGAAGCCTTAGGAGAAATAATCGCAATCAAGACTGTCCCAACAAACCAATACTTGAATGGACAAAAATGTACCAAGGATTGAAGAAACAGGCCCACCAAAACTTAAATAACGCTAATACTTATACAACACATTAAAACTCGACGGAACAAACATGTAGCAATAAACTCGTGAGCAAGATCAAACAAGGGTGATAAGCAATGAAAAACAAGTCGAACCAAATAAAACACAAAAACCAAGCTAAAGATTCGAAAATAATCAATCCCAAGGTGAAACCATGGCTCTTGATACCAATTGTAATTTATCAAATAATTATATCTTATATGGTTCTTGTGTTTAGATGGAATTAAAGAAAGAAAGAAAGAATAGTAGATGAGAGTTTAGAGAGATGAAGAGTTGGGTGATTTCTAGAGAGAGAGAGAGTTGAGAGAAAATAGAAAAATGTTAGATTGAATGAGAAGCACCAACCCTCTCCACATGTGGAGAGGGGTATTTATACTTACAACATAAACGCCCACACCCGGGCTGTGGATCAGGCATACAGTGGGTGAAGACCCGTCCTTCTTCCACGGTGTTACTTAAACTAATACTAATTAACTAATAAACAAACTAACTACGAGCTAACTTAATGCTATTACAATAATCAGGTGACCGAGACTTTTATAGGAATATTTGTATTCCTAACAAGTAGAATGAATGCTGAATGTCGTAACTATAATGCTATTTACAAAGAGTTGTTGTGTACAAGTGATGACCCTTGTCGTCTCAGCAATGCAAACCGCATTTACTATGAACGCTATGGGAAAGGGATTAAGTATCAACATGTGTGGTTCGCTCTGAGAAACACAAGGGCATGGGACAGAGACGATGAGCAGTTGTGTTTTATGTTAACTATTTCCGTATCGTGTGTATTTCTTTTTCCGTATCGTGTGTATTTCTTTTCCGTATTGTTGTAGTGTTGTGTAATGTTCCGTATTGTTGTAACTGCCCTTTTATGTGAATTTGAATTTTCAATTTGAATTCTAAATTATCCCACTCAGATGAAATTTGAATTTTGAATTTGCACACGTTTTTATTGTTTTGTTTGAAATTTGAAATTTGAAATTTTAAAAATATCCCGCCCTCTGTTTTGAAATTTTGAATTTTGAAATTTTAAAAATATCCCGCCCTCTGTTTTGAATTTGCACACGTTTTTATTGTTTTGTTTGAAATTTTAAAATTTAAAAATATCCCGCCCTCTGTTTTGAAATTTGAAAATTTAAAAATACACTCCTATATAAAGCATACATTATCATACAATTTTGCACACACTTCACTTTCTAAAGAAATTCACAATGGCAAATCGTTGATCTATTGAAGAAGAATGCTGGCTAGCCGAGATGTGGCAAAACGTTAGCGAATTCCATGCCAGTATAGAACCTTTTTGGCAAGTCATAACAGACAAGTTCAATGAACAATCAGACGGTCCTTTTCGTAGCAAACACCAGCTAACGGGTAAGTGGGCAAGAATGAACTCTGATTGCCAAAAATTTCATGAAATTTACTTGAATTTGCAGCCTACACATGAGCCAGATGTTCGTCTTGAAGATGCATTGAACGTTTACAAAGAACGCAATGGTGGGAAAGATTTCAAATATTTTCATGTGTGGTTGATTTTGAAGGACAACGTCAACTGGAACAGATATATGAATTAATGGCCTTTGTATTCCTGTATCGTGTGTTGTTTATGTTAAGTATTTCCGTTTCATTTGTGATGTTATGTCAGTGTAAGTTTCAGTTTGAATAAAAGACTTAACGGCTAGTTTCTCCAATAAAATTATCTAACGGCTAGTTTCAGTATAAATACCAGCTTTACTCAACTTCTTATTATCAAACAACTGAAACTAAATTCCACACACATACTATGGCTAACCAACCAGCTGAGGTGCAAAGAAGAATACTTACCCGATTGCGCAATGAACAAGAAAATGAACTTAAGTTGATTAACAACTTGTTTGGTGAGATAGCGCGTATTATTTGACAGAGGGAGTCTCGTGCTCCAGATGTCGAAAGGTTACGTGAGCTGCCTCAAGACCATCCAATAGTCATGGCCGGTCTACAAACCCTTTTAAGAAATGATGAAACAGATGTGAAACTTCAAGTCGCATTGAAAATGGTCAGAGAACAAGTGTTGCAAGTTTGGGAAGAAAAATCACAACTCATCGATAATTACAAGTCGATATAAATTCTTGAAGATGTTTCATATTGTATTTATCTGTTTCGTTATTTTCGTATCGTATTTTTTTTCTTCATATCGTATGGTTTTTTTTCGTATTGTATCTTTTTTATTTGAATGAATTAAAAATTAGTATGTTGTATTATTTTGTATACTAGTAATTTGTTAAATGAATTTAGTTTATTTAGTGAAATGAATTAAAAAAAAAAATTATAAGTGGTGGGCCCCAAATGAGTAAGTTGAGGTTAATTATGAGTGAGGAGGGGTTAGTTGTGAAGAAGTGTTGGGGTGATGTAGCACTCGTGAGCCCCAAATGAAGAGGTATAACCTCATTAGTACCACACCTCTTTACCACACCTCTTGCTCTATAATCGTTTTACAAATAAGTCCACCCTTAGTGCCGGTGCCTATATATGATGAATATGCCAAGCACACTGATAGCTAATATATCTTGTAGGTGAGAGCATGGTGCGATTCCGAAACTCAATTTACGGTTTATACAAAATGACAATCCGAAACCGTGAGGGTTTTCAGTTTTGGTTTTTTTTTTTTTTGAAAGGTGAATTTCAACTTAGAAACGACCACCTTCGCTGAAAGTGAATGCCCCATCGCCACCCCGCCAGACTATGTTGTCTAAACCGGGTCCACGCTGATATCAGGTGGTAACGGGTTTCCCCCGGAAACCGTACTGCCTCCACACAAGTTTATCGATTTTTTTTTTTTTTTTCTTTTGAAAGTCTTTTATAATTTAATATTATTCTTTAGTGTATACTTATTATCTACTAGTAATAAATATATCAGATATAGTAAGTTAATGTTTATTTTAGAGAATCTTTGTTCTTTTCTTATCCAATAGTTATATAACATCTCAATAATCAAGTTTCCAGCCATTAATAAGTATTGTCGAAGAAAGGGTTTTGGGTATTGTTTCCCTCACAGTTATAAAGCCATTGCCATTGCATCTTTATTTTCCCTAGTAGTGTTTTATCATGGCTTCATCACCTGATTTATGTCTGGTAGGAAAGATATTCTTAGATAATCGCAAGCTTAGTCGTGAGGTTGTTTCTTCCATTATTAAAAATGTGTGGCGCTCCCGCTCGTTAACCTTGGTCCACCAATGGGAAAATAATCATTTTCTTTTCACATTCTCACAAAGGCAGGATTTGCAAAAAGTTTTAATTGATGGCCCGTGGTTTATCAAAGGCCATTGTCTTGTTCTTCATCCGTTGGATCCTAATGTTAACATCACTGAGATGGACTTTACACATACTGATTTTTGGGTGCAAGCACATGGTTTACCATTTGGGAAGCTTACAAAATCCTTTGCTACTGAGATTGCCCCAAAAGTTGGAACTCTTATTGATGTGGATTGTGATGCAGATGGTTTTCAACTTGACAGAAGTTTCCTGCGTTTTAAAGTTAAGGTTAATCTTAGGCGGCCACTTTGCCCTGGATTTATGTTGCCTCGTGAAGGTTATGATGACTTATGGATAAATTTCAAATATGAGAGGCTTGGTGATTTTTGCTATAACTGTGGTCGACTTGGTCATGATGCAGAATCTTGTGGGTTTGAATGTGACAGTGCTATATCTCGAATTGGTGATGGGTTACGTACTTCAAGGTTTATTAGTCCACCAAGTTCTCAACGTGGTCACATTCCTCCACAAAACAGTACCACCACACAACCCCATATACCTCCCTCACCTAGTGGCAATTCATCAACCAATATGCAAAATCCTTCACCAACTCAGTCACCCAAAACTGCTTTCCCATTGTTGTGTTGTGACTCCGCATCGCCATCAGTTGAAAATTTTCAAGCCACATCACATATATTTAAAGATAACTTATCTGGGAGTTCTCAAGTTCCTATTGATGTGCATACAATCCTTTCACCTGCTATACATATCAATGCACCAAGCGACCCACATGTGCCAATATACTTTGTCACTGAACCCACAGAAAGTCCGCCACAAACTCCTCAAAGAATCCATAACGAGCTTGTACTTTCTGAGGGTTTACAAATTGTGGAGGAGTCTCTTTCTAGACTCTCAATGAAAAGAAAACATGAAGCCGTAACTCAATCTAGATCAGAGACTAATAAACAAAAGAAATGTCGAGTATCTATCCAAAACCCGAAAATTCCGATCTCAGCAAACCCAAAAGAAGTTACTAAGAAGTATATTGATTCCAGAAACAAGAAAAAGAGTTCATATGTTATTGAAACTCTTTCCGATAACCTTGTGGATGTGCCGATTGATATTATATCCGTTGTTAATCCATCTCATGTAATTACGGGTGAAGTGGCTGCCCCAAATCAGCCACAAGATCCATGTTAATTCTCTCTTGGAATTGTCAGGGAGTAGGGAGACCTCTGACAATTTCAAACTTGCGAGAGCTTTGTAAAGCTCATCTCCCAGATGTGGTTTTCTTAATGGAAACCAAGAACAAAAGGTGCTATCTTGAGTCTATTCGCCGCGCTCTTTGTTTTCAAGGTTGTTTCTATATCGATCCAATTGGCCGTTCATGTGGCTTGGCCTTATGGTGGAAAGATAACTTGTCTTTTGATGTTGTGAATGGGGATAAAAATCTTATTCTTGTTAATGGAAGTTGCATTGTTCCATCAATATCGTGGAGGGCGTGTTTCATTTATGGGCCTCATAATCGAGATGATAGAGTTGTGCTCTGGAATCGTATTTCAAGTCTGGCCAGGTTATCTACGTGTCCTTTCCTTGTTATTGGTGATTTTAATTTATTTGGAAGTGCTAGTGATAAACAAGGTGGTTCATTATACACTTCAAGGAACGTTTATGAGTTTCAATTATTTCTCATTGCTTCAGAATTGTTTGAGATTCCTTATAAGGGCTTGAGCTATACATGGGATAACAAGCGAGATGCGGGTGCCAATATTCGTGAACGTATTGATCGAGCCCTTTGCAATGATATTCTATTGGAGACTTTCCCGTACCATACCTTGATACATCATCCTCTTCTTGGTAGTGATCATGCGCCACTTGTTTACAACACACTTCCCATAAAAAGAAAAATGAGGAAAGCTTTTCGTTTCGAGTCAATGTGGACTACTGATGAAGGTTGTGAAGACATTATTCGAAAATCTTGGGTTGATAGTACAGAGTCAGACCACATTGTTGCTCTTGAAATGAATCTTCAAACTTGTGCTAGAAATTTGAAGTCTTGGAGTCGATCTCATTTTGGCAATAATAAGAAGATTATTAATGATCTCACAAATGAGCTAAGTGTTATCCAAGCTAAGGAACCCTCTATAGCTAATAATGTTCGTCAACGCCAATTACAAAAGAAAATAGAAGAAACGTGGCGCAGGGAAGAAATGTTTTGGCACCAACGGTCGAGGGTGAACTGGATGAAATTTGGTGATCAAAATACTCGATTTTGTCATCTCTCTACTATCCACAGGAGCCAACGGAACCAGATTCTTATGCTTAAAAATGACAATGATAAATGGATTGAAGATCGAGATGACTTGAATGATTTGATTCGGAATCACTTCGCTTCTATTTATTCTTCATCTGGTGCTAGGAATCTTGATGATGTGTTGAATACTATACAATGTGTAGTATCAGATAACATGAATATATCTCTTGAAGCTCCTATCAGTGATTCTGAAATTATTCGTGCAGTTAAGCAGCTAGGGGCTTACAAGGCCCCTGGTGAAGATGGATATCCTGGCTTGTTTTTTCATAAATATTGGTCGATTGTTGGGACTTCAGTTTGTAATGCTGTAAGGCACTTTTTCACCACTGGAGTCATGTTGCCTTCACTAAAAAAGACTTTAGTTGTTCTTATTCCGAAAACTGTAAATCCGGAAAAGATTGATCAATTTCGGCCTATCAGTCTATGCAAGTTTGTGTATCGTGTCATCTCAAAGATCATGGCTAATCGCTTGAAGCCCTTTATGCATCAAATCATCTCTCCACAACAATCAGCTTTTATTCCGGGTCGTCTAATTCAAGATAGTATGGTTGTCGCAAATGAAGCTTTCCATTACATCAGGGGGGAAAAAGAAGGGTGATCAACGTCTCATGGCTTTAAAGCTTGATTTAAATAAGGCTTTTGATCGTGTTGAATGGGATTTCTTAATTGCTACGCTGAAGAAGATGGGATTTGGAGAAAAATGGTGTAACTGGATTTTTTCATGCATATCCTTGTATGAGCTTGAGTTTTTGATAAATGGGGAATCTATTGGTAGCATTCGTCCTTCTAGGGGAATACGTCAAGGGGATCCATTATCACCATACTTGTTCATTATTGTTGCTGATGTTCTCTCTCGTATGGTCTTAAATGCTTTACGAAATTCAGAGTTATCAGGAATTAAAATGGCTAGGGCGTGCCCTGTGATTTCACATGTTTTCTTCGCTGATGACTCTTTATTTTTTCTTAAAGCAAACGTGCATGAATGTAAGATTCTGGTGGATATCTTGGATCGGTATTGCAAGGCATCGGGTCAAAGCATAAATTTCACAAAGTCTACCGCTCTTTTCTCGCCGAATAGCCCAAGGCATCTCCAAGAACAAATATGTGGTCTATTGAATGTTGAATGTATGAATCCGAAGGCTCGTTACCTTGGCTTACCTTCTATATATGGTCGAAAAAAAGGTGATTTATTCTCTTTTATTTTGGAAAAGGTCCTTAAAAAAGTTCAAGGGTGGAAGCAAAAATTTCTCTCGCAAGCGGGGCGTGAAATTCTCATCAAATCAGTTATCCAGGCAATTCCATCTTATGCAATGCAATGCTATTTGCTGCCAAATGGTTTTCTTGATAAGCTTCTATGTCATATCCGAAGGTTTTTCTGGAACGGAGAGATCGATCAGAGACATATTCATTGGATGAGTTGGGATCGCCTTTCTAAACCTAAAGAGGCGGGTGGTCTTGGTTTTAGAGATTTGCGGTGTTTCAATTTGGCTTTATTAGCAAAACAAGGTTGGCGCCTCTTAATTAACCATGACTCTTTTTGGGCTCGTGTTCTTAAAGGTCTATATTATCCTAACGGTCATTTTTTAACAGCTCGCAAAGGTTCTCGCCCCTCTTGGCTATGGCAAAGCATTCTACAAGGTCGCGATCTTCTTCTTCAAGGAGTTAGATGGCAGGTTGCAAATGGTGAGAGTATATCTTTTTGGAACCAAAAGTGGGTCCCATACGAGGAAGACTTTTACATCCGCCATCCACGTGGTCCATTTATAGATTCTATGAAAGTTTCTGATTTTATAACTCACGGACAATGGGATGTGAATAAATTGCAGGCTCATCTATTCCCTATTGAAGCAGACTTTATCTCTCGCATTCCGATCTCTAGTACAGGGGCTCAAGATAAGCTTGTTTGGCATTATGATTCCAAAGGAGTTTATACTGTTCGATCCGGATATCGTCAAGCGCTTTTTTGGAAAAAGAATGAAACAAATTATGCATCTTCATCTGGAAGTCCGACTAGTGAGTTTTGGAAACAAATTTGGCGCTTAAAAACAGTTCCAAAAATTAAGAACTTTTGGTGGAGGGCTTGTTCAAACGCTCTTGCTACGCGTGAAGCTTTATTTAGACGAAACTGTGCAACCTCCCCGACATGCCTCATATGCCATTCCTCCCCTGAGACCGTAGAACACTTGTTGTTCGAATGCGAATGGACAAAACCTGTTTGGTTTGGCTCGATCTTGGGTCTTCGTTTAGACGGTTTATCAGGTACTATTACTTCTCGTGTTATGTCTTTGTTACAGCCTTTCCAATCCAAAATCGATTCTACAAAGTTCTTGTCTTATTTTGCCACTCTTGCATGGTCTATTTGGAAAGCAAGAAATCGCTACATATTTGATCATCTCAAAATTTTTCCTGCTAGTGTTATTTTGGAAGCTCAGACAAATGATGATGCTTTTCAATCAGCTGTTTCTTCTGAATCCACTTCTATGCCGACGACTAATGGCATCTCGCATGAAAGTTCACGTAAGTGGATCCCCCCCACTTCAAATCTCGTGAAGCTTAACTGCGATGCTTCTTTTAAGGATTCATCTGCCGCTATTGGGATTGTTGCTCGTAATTGTAATGGCTCTTTGCTTCTATGTTTAGGTGAAAAGTGTCGTAGTGAATCAGTTCTTGCTGCTGAGTTAAGTGCCATTCGGTCAGCTTGCTTCCTTGCTGCTATAAACGGATGGAATTATGCTATTATTGAATCTGATTCTCAATCGGCGATTTCACTTGCTTCTACGGAGAATGTGCCACCCTAGGCTTTAGCGGCTTTGGTTTCTGATATTCAATATTGGAAAGCTCAAATGAATTTGCAATTGTGTTGGGCTTCTCGAGAATGTAACTTTGCAGCTCACCATGTTGCTAAAGTTGCTTACTTTTCTGTTGTAAATTTCATTTGGCTCGATAACTTTCCTTCTGAAATTACCTCCATAGCCAGGAGTGATGCTTTGTAGTGTTTTGGCTTCGGCTTTGTTTTATATAATCTGATGTTCAAAAAATAAAATAAAATAAAAAATAAATTAAAAGAAGAGAAAAAGATAATTTTGACATGACTCAAAAAATCACACAATAAATTAACCAATAAAACATGTTTGAAATAATTAATAAAAAAATATAAGTTAAAAAGCATTTTATCATACAAAAATTATGAATTATAACGGATTTATCTTAAATTTAAAAAAAAAAATAATAATAATAATAATTTATATGACAGAGTGGTTTTGGTGCGGTTATTTCGATTTGGTTTTTCAATAGATACCAAAACCAGAACCGTACCGCACAAAATTGGGTTTTCTGTTATTTGAAATCGAACCATTGAATCGGTTTTCTCGGGTTTTCGATTCAGTTTCTTTACTACACACATAGTTTTATTCTTTATAATAAATGTAAATTTTTAAAAATTACACCATAACATGTGATATTAGGACATACGCTATACAATCCCTTTTTACAAATACGTTTTGGCCATTCGACTCAATTAACACATTCAACCCATTTGACCGTTGTTCATTTCCAGGCGATTTTGTTTTCTGTTTGAGCTGTTTTAACTTTTAACTTTGCTAGCTTCACCTGGGTTTAACAAAATACAACTCAAACTGACTAATTTTTACATAAGTAGGCTGAACCTACCACCAGATAATTTGGTCCCTATGTTTCTTTAGAGCATTATTATGTTTCTTTGGAACATTATTAAAAATAAACATTAAAGAAAAAAGACCCTGGTCAACTTTGAAAGTCAAGTGCATTTATGTATTTCTCATTAATGATTTCCAGTATGACAAAAATTGACCCATTAAACATAAATACTACTGTATCAGTATGACAAAAATTGACCCATTAAACATAAATACTACTGTATGAGTATGACAAAAATCCATAAATGTTGTATTCTGCATACAACCATTCCACACAGAAAGATGAGCACGTACAAGCATACAACAATAGTGAAAGTTACAAAATCACATCAAAATTAATGGTCACTATGCGTCGCTTGTCGATACACCTCTAGTAATTAGTTACGATACCCCAACTGTCAGATTCGAATTTAAAACTTCTGAATGGTTCAGAGTCTCATCATATCAAATGAATGTAAAAACGCTTGTTACAAAATAACAAGGGGATCTGTAAAAACACAAATTGATTAACTTGATGTGCATTGTCAAATAGACTTTGACACACGTATAATAACGACCTCATAGAACATTGACGCAGCTAGTGAGAAACTAACCGAACGTTTCTAACCTACTTACACCTTTTCAAAATGTTTCCTACAACCAAAAGAACACCTACAACAAATGTATAACCTAAAACAAATCTGGGGAGGAACGACACTATATGAAACAAAAAAGCCACCACTTTTGGTTAATTTTTAAGTTATGGGATGGACGTGTATCTCAGCTCCTATGTGGTTCAAATTAGTTGCAACAGAGGTTATTTACACATGGCCGCGGTCAATAGTCAGCTTGAAGGAATTTCTCATAAGCTGTTCCACTGAGAGTCTTATTGACTTCTTCCCAGTTCTTGATGTGTTCTGATAACGCCCCTTTGTGTATTTTAACCTGTTGACTCGTTAAATTCATTTGTGGCAGCTTCAGAAAATCTTCTACCTCTACGAGCTTATTCTGCAGTCATCACAAAAATAAATATTTTTCATTATTTTCCACATTGCCAAAAAGTCAGCTTTCTAGAACTATATCAGATTTTTTTCTTTGTGGGTTGTATTTTTGTGCAATGATAGTTGTACAACACGTAAAATAAACACAACCAGTGTGATATGATAACAGAACTAAGAAAAGATACGAATTCAGAAACGAGTGATACTTACAGAAGGGTCTTTCATGAGATCTTCATAGTAGATTATGATGTGGCGCGTGCTATTGAAGTAGTTGAGTGCTTTTACGGCAGTTGATTCCATTCCTCTCAAATCCGATTTTAGGGATGTTATGTTGAGGTTAGGCTTGTATTTTGAAAGTAAAGTAGCCTAAAGAAACAAAGGAAAGGGAATAAGCTCATGCTAATATTGGGAAACATGTATCAAATTCTAAATAAACAAATATTCGAAAAGAAAAAAAATGAGAAGTCATGTTTGTGTCATTGTGTGTATTAAGTGTCCATGTATGGGTAAGAGAAAGGTACATTGTCGTTGCACAAATTTTCCATGAGCATTAAGCAGAGTTATTCATATAAGGATGTTTGGTGTTTTAACGTGCTGCACAACTGTATTGGACAAAACAGATTCTAATTTCGATTTCCAGATTTTACAAGGCCAAAGTATTCAGATTTTAAGGCACAAGTAAAATGTCGATGTGGATGGTCTGCATAAACTTTACATAAAGTAAACAACTTCCAACAAGATTTTAGTGATTGTTGCTGAAAGTAAACGCACAAAATATAAATTTTTGGGATGTAGAATAACCTCTTCATGCGAGTGTACATGGGACACATGGACTCCATTTAGAAGCTTTGCATCTTTATCGAAGACATTTGCAAGTATTGAGACCAATCTACGCAACACATTTCTTCGCAAGAGAAAAATTACACTGACGCCCCTATCGTTGAAGTATTGTGCAATCTCAGTAGGATGCTGCATTAATCCCTGCAGTGACAAAAAAAAATATTGATTTTAACAGAAGATACGTAACAGAATAAGAAATAACAACAAAAAGGTGCACCAAACACTAAACAAGCCGAGAATCTATAGAGTGGTGAAATTTACAAGCTGGATATAACTTCTACTCCGCATTTTGGAAGAAAAACAATTCTTTAATTTGTGATTCCTTATAAACAAAAACTAAAATACCTTTATTAACTACGTACAGAAATTGGAGGGGTAGTAATGTAGTATATTGAAATCCATAATGTTCTCTTTTTGTCAGTATGTAAGACCAAATTTTTATTATCCCCTATATACCCAAATACGTCTATGAAAACAATCTAAAAGTTGTGTAACTTAAAGTATAAGAATGAAAATGAACTTTAGAATAATAACAAATGCAAAGCTTAAAAGTATTCAAAGATGATATATACCTGATTAAGCATCCATTTGAAGCCAATTGCAGCAGAACACTCGTTCTTCGAAGAACTAGTAAACCAGTCCAAGTTGTAAACTTTATCCAGTGTCTTAATAATGGATGTAGCATTCTCTCTTCTACTTTTTGGCCCGAAAATCTCACCATTTGAGCTCACATTTACATGACTATTTAATAAAGTCTCAAACCAACCACTTCCTGATCTTTGCATCGACACAATGGCAAACAAACGCACAGGATTTCCAGCACATTCTGACCTATTGAACGTTTTGGGTTTAGGATAATGCAAGTAAGGTACTTGAGAACGATCTACAACAGTGTCATAACAGGGCCTTTCGAAATCATCTAAGTATAGAAACCTGTTCGTGTTCAGCAAATTCATTTGCTTTAAACATATCGAACATATATAAATACCACACATCATCGCGAATGCTGATAACATTAATCTTAACACCAATGAAGCCCTTTTAGGAGGCTTGATTGTAATAGTATCCTGTCGTTCAAATACATGATATTAGTAACCAAACAACAATGAAGCTACATTATCTAACAAATTTACATTTATTTGAGAAAAACACAACCAAAACGGGGTTTTAAAGTTTACATTTATCCCAACATCATTCAGAGTCAGGCCCAAAAGTAATAAACATAGGTCCACAATTTAATATCAGAGTTTTAGAAAAATAGATCCATAACCAGATGCCATAGCCGAGCCTTCCAATCCATGCATCCAAATCATCACTTAATTACCTGAGAAAACGTGCTAAAAGTCAGCTTTCGCTGGTGAGATCATAGGTTTAAATTCATAATTCAATATAGTGGACATATACGCAAAACGCTTGCTAGCTATACTAGGGATTCACTACAGCCTAATTAATGAAGCTCCTATATTTACTTCCTAATTAAAGCTTAAAACCACTTAAATGACAAATTTGGTCTAAATTAAAACATCATTTACACAATCTATCTATAAAAATCAAAACTTTCTTCATACCCATCTACCCCAAAAGCTTATTTCCATGTTTTAAGTCCAGAAACAAAAAAATAAAATAAAATATATAATCACAATGCAAAACAAAAGAAAAAAAAGCATACCTTATTGAAAGAACATAAAAGTTCCACCATTATAAATCTAAGATCTTAAGATACAATCTTTGTTTCACCTTTGAATCCTCGTAACCTTAATCTCCCCAAAACATATACTATGTTTTTGTTCTTGTTTTTGTTTTTTTAGAGAGAGAAAGGAGGCCTAGACGAAACAAACAATGTTTCTTTCTAGGAAAGATCAAACCAGCTGGAAATACTACTTTTTTGTTGTATATATAAAAGACTTGACTTTTTTTTTTATATATGATAGTAATGATAATGATAAGAAGAAGATAGGTGTTGTGGTAATTAGTGATGTAATTGTGTTACTCACAAATTATTTAATAAAATGAAGAAGAACAAAGGAAAGAAAGAAAGAAAAAGGAAGGAGTCTGAACCCACTCACTGGAAATGCGCGTGTATGTATTTATTTATTTGACTTATGTTTATGTTTTGCTGGTTTTTAGCTAAGAATTTTTCATCATGCCTCAAAACTTTTTTCTTTTATATTTATTTCTTTTTTGAAAAAAAAAATACAATTAAGAACGGTAATATATGAAAATATGTGATGATGATTACAATATTATTTTGCTAATTAAGTTTGAAATTAATTCCCTTCATCTTTTATGAACATTGCACATCACATCCTATAATTTTTGTATATATGTTATCAAGTTTTGGAGTTTGACCATGATACTTTAACATTGCTTTTTAGCGTTGTTCAAGCAACTTAACGATAAGGCGTATTGATACTTTCACATGAGATCTCAAAACATTTTTAGATAAATTCTTTGATGGGGTCTGGAAAATAGTTCGAAAAAAGTCACAGAAATCTTTCGGTTAAACCATATATACAAATCAAAGATTTCGCTCTTGTCAGATAAGCTAAATAGCAAGACCTTAATCATTTTTGTGTTTTACTTTCGCATCGTTTCACTGTTAGGCACTTAAGCTAGGGGTGAAGAAATGGACCGAAATCGATAAATGAATCGAAACCGACACAGCCCGAACCGAATTTTATAACCGCGGTCATGTTCACAATTCTTCTATATTGCAAATTTCGGTTTTCGGTTTGATTCGGTCTGGAACGTGAGTATTTATTCCGGAGCCAAATAACCGCGGTCCGGTTCACCATTCTACTTTGCGTTGAATACTTGAATTAGTTTGTATATTTTGCCTCTTTATGTATTTAGTTGTGCAAAAGTTAATTGTACATAATGCTTTGATAGGTGTATTTACTTAAAATCTGTATTAGGAAATTTTTAAAAAAAATGATAGCAGGGAAGTGTCTAAATGCATTATAAGTAGTATAGATAATTAGTATATGGGGCAATTTCATATTTCCTCTCCTTTTAGCCAAACATGCATTAAAAATATTGTACATTATATATTTAATATTTGCACTTTGAGTATATATGAAATTAATTCCCTATTTCATTACTCTATCAATTATTTTATGTACGATGATAGTACATATATTGCTTTATACGTGGTTTTATATTGTATGTGCACATGACCACCTAGAAATGCATCCAAGATCCGTTTTACATTTTGCCACTATATTAGTTCTAGATGTTCTCGAGATCAATTTATAATTCCAAATACTTCTTTTGTGTTTTTCTCTACATACCGAGTTACCAACGTTAATATAAATATGTAAAAATGTGGTCATGTGGATGTTTTTTTAATGAACATAATATATTATAATATAAATGTTTATCTAAAAAAAATCAAACTATTGCTACTAAGTTGTCAATGTCATTAGTTAAAATCATGCTGGTATTTGAAAATCTTATTAGTCAATAAATCTCTCAATAAACATCTCTTTAAAACATTTGGTTACGTATATATATTTATCGATAGAATATAATTACCATCTTTTGGCACATACCACAATTTCTACAGCGTGCGAAGCAACTCCTAGAATCTACGATTCATTCAAACAAATTCTAAAATGTGCTTAGAAACTTTAGTAATGCACAATTCATTTTCCAATTTAATATAATTTTCCCTTTCAGCGTACTCATACTAAAAAACATATAATATTAACAACTTCGAGAGTTCGACTTGACGGGACAGAATATCGATGAATCTATTTAGCTATATTTAGCAAGACATATAAATGATTTGACAATGAACTATTTTTATCAAAGTTAAAAATTAATAACAGAACATACGTAAGAGTGCACGGTGCACATCACTAATAACATACCATTGGGTTTTTCTTCTTCAATGGTTCCGCCATTCTATACCATTAATGGTGTCATCCGCTCGCTATTAGGTTTCACGTTAGGCAATTTACAAGCGTTTTTTTTTTTTTTTTTTTTTTTTTTTTTTTTTTTTTTTTTTTTTTGAGTGAGAGGTAATTTTGATGATATGTTATGGGAGTCAGTTACGTCAATAACCGTTATAGCTGAAAAAAGATGTTTTAGTTATTGTGGTGTTTTTGAGTGTCTGTTGAGGTGATAACCCAATTATAGTTATTGAGTGTTTCATGCATCTAGCTCTCTAATAAAGTTTGAGAGAATTGTAGCTAAGAATCCAACCACAAGATAAGACGTGCTAAACTAAGAACTAAAACCTACATGCGAAATCTGTGAATAGCGGCGATAAATTATAGTTGGAATATTAAGTTAAAAGAATAAATTTTAAAATGTATCAGAAAACGTATTAAAGCATTTATTAAAATTGGTATGTTTTTCTTCGAAATATCATGATATAGCCAATGACGTTGGCGCTGTTAGTTAACTCTTTACGTTTTGGGAATTATGAAAAAAAAAAAAAAAAAAAAAAAAAAAAACGCTTTTCATCAAAGGTAAAACAAAATTCACAATGTCACAAATATAATTATTTGTCATTATACATCCTCGTTTTGCTAAAAAAATATTCGTCTAGAGTAGTTTTAAGAAACGTCAATTCTATACGTATACTCGTATAGTAACAAAACAAGTATTGCCGTTGGGGGTTCTTAATTCTTATAACACATTTGAAAATCAAGGAGTACTTATGCAAATAAATGAACCAAAGAAAATGACATAAAAGTGTTAAAGTTCCTAACGCCATTGTTCTTTTAAAATATGCTTTTCAACAAATCTTTTTAACTTTATCATTTAAACTCATAATTTAAAATTGGTGGCCTTAAACTCCTTTTAAGACTTCGATACCAAAAACATAAAATACTCTATAAAAGCAAGAATTGTAGATGATAAAGATGAGGGAAATCATATGCATTGATGTCACATTGTCACATATTTTCCTTTCATGATGTTTTTGAACTTGTACTCAATCAATTCATCATATTCCACAAGCAAAAAGTACCTTTGTATAAAAATTGTGAATGTAGATGCTCGGTAATAGTTTGTATAACTTTACAATAGATGTACATAACTACATATATTAAGGACAATTATATCAATTGCTGTTTATGTAATTTTTAGTGTTAACTAATATTATTATACTAAGTTATAGTTACGCGGCCTCTATAGATAATGTCTATAACATTACATCTTGAATTTATGGTGCATAATTTTTATGTTTAATACTAGATCAACGTCATATTAAAAACTAGGGTTAAATTAAATATAATCATCCATGAGAAATTAGGCTAACTACGTTTTTCTCTATGAATAATTGTTCGAGAAAACCAAGATTTTTGTCTATGGAACTATGAACTTTGTCAAGTTGATGCTGACTCTATCACTATCACATGTATAGTTTGGACTTTGGTGACAGATGTTGTGTATCCATTAAGCATGGGACAAAATGATGCGTATCTGGAAACATGACAATTTTTTATGAGTTTAGTTAATACCGTAAAATTTACATTACCATTTTCTAGCAAAGACAGTGTCTTGAACTATTTGAAACATGCGTACATATTGTAATTGGTTATGTAAAATATTTAGAAGAATTGTTTTACGTGATGTTTGAGTCGTTTGAGTCGAATATAATCTAGTTATAGTCCTTACTTCATTTTATAGAAGTAGGTTTACTTGTTATATTAGCTCTTTCGCTTATATAACGTGCTGAGATATGAAATTTCACCAATATTCATTATAATTAAACATTTTTTTGAAGTAATAAATTTACCGAAAAAACCATTTAGCTAAAAAGGAATTTACCTAAAAACCATTAACCTAAATTGTTTATGGTCTAGAAAGAAACACCCGTGTTTCACTCCTAAACTCTTACCAACCCTATCCAACTTTTCCTTTTAGATCATGCCTTAACTAACCTACTACTAGTAATATATAGTTGTATTAAAATGATTGGAATCATCGGCAAAGTTGCGCGCAATAAGTTGATGATCAAGTCATTAAAGGAAAGTGATAAATTTTCATCTAACTTGTGTAGTTGTGTAGTCATTAAAGGTTTGGGTTTGCCGTGGAGTTTTAGGCTTTTTGGTGCCTCTTTCTTGCCTTGCCCTTTGCTTTCTGTTTTTAGGGTCACTTTGCTTGTTCTCCTTTAGGCGCTAGGATCTTTTTTGTGCCCACTGCTTGTCTTTGGTTTTGCTTTTGCTTAGTCTTTTGGCTTTAGGCCCCTTGCTTTTCCCTTTACTTGCCCTGTTTGCTTTGTCTTAGCTTTAGACCTTTTGCGTTGCTTTCTTTGGTCTTTGCTGCTTTTTTGGCCTTGCCCTTGTACATGTGTCTTTTTAGCGCTTCTTCTGTTACTTGCATGTCCGCTTTGTTGGCTTGTTTGCTCGCTTTTTTTCTCTTTCTTTTCTGGTCCCCCTTTTGGTGTGGTTTTTGGGTTGTGTGGTCTGTCTTTTGCTTTGTTTGCTTTCTTGCTTATGCTTGTTGTATCGCTTTTGCGTGTTTGATTCTTTTTCCTTGTATGCTTTTTTTTTTCTTTTTTTTTTTTTAATTCTTATATATATATATATATATATATATATATATATATATATATGTGTGTGTGTGTGTGTGGGTGTGTGTGTGTAATTATATATATATATATATATATATATATATATATATATATATATATATATATATATATATATATATATATATATATATATAGTAAGGATCCAGTAAGAAGTAAATTAAAATAAGAAGTGGTAAGAAGTGACCAAAATCACGCATTTGAGATGCAACGACTTGCAATAGATGCATTTCTATTCTTTTAGATGCAACATCTTGAGTTTCGAAAGTTAATTTGATGTATAGATGGTGCAAATTGATTTTCATGATTTTGGCACGTGTAGAGGAACAAAAAATAAAAGAAATCATGAAATGCATTTAATATACGTATATGCATCTGATTAAAAGCTAGAAAACACACTATGGTGCGTTATAATGCATCTAAGATTATAGGGATGCATCTAATTTAGGTTGGTGCATCTTGAATTTGTGGTTATAGTTCTTCTTATTCCTTCTTATTTTAAATAATCTTTTTATTTGATCATATATATATATATATATATATATATATATATATATATATATATATATATATATATATATATATATATATATATATATATATATATATATATTTCGTCCCTTTGGGCTCCTTATGCACACACCAGTCGGAGGTTTTTCTGGAAGCAATCTCTTTACCTTCAGGTGTATCTTGAGGTAGGGGTAGAATCTGTCTACATCTCACCTCCCTCATACCCCGCCCCGGCGGGATTGGGTATGTTGTTGTTGTTGTGTAATGAAGAAAGAGTAATATAATTCTAAAAAATAAAAATATTTTTTGTGACAAAATACAATATACAAAAGAAAAGAAACGGTACATGACATAAAATAATGTGTATTTTTTATAGGTTATATATACATTACGTTTATCAAGAACGTACTGCACCCGGCATATATTTTATTTTATTGTCATTAATTTTGTTAACTTTGATTAGTCGTCTTCTTATATTCTTACTTAAACCCCCAACAATGTTAGTGTTATCAACTTTTTGTATAAACAATCAAACATTGGCACAAAATTTCGGAAAGTAAGCATCATAGTCATTTTGTCGAGTGGCTCATTGATCAAAGATTTGTAATACCCGATAAAAAAGCTACCAACTAGCCTACCACTACAAACAAAAGAGAAAAACAACAATTTAATCCAAAATGAGATTACAACTTATTAGTTTTTGAGTATTGTTACGCATACACTTTCAGTGCAACTTTACCCTCATTTGATCATTCGATATGGCATAAACAATTTTTGTTTCGTATTTTGTTATTATTATTTTTTTTTAATTTATTTATTTATTTTTTTTTTCCAGTTAACAATTAGTACAAAAAAGTGAACGTTGTTGGGGATGTCTTTGGTGAATCGTCAGATGACAACCAAAGTTGTGATCTTTCTGCTGATTTAAACATTTTGAAAAATCACTATAAATCAAATATTTTTTGGTTTTATAAAATACATTTACTCTGAAAAAAATATTCAAATTATTTAATAATGGATTTTGTTATTTGTAGCTATAAGGGCTACATTTAAAAGTTAAAAAGATGCAAAAATGGTTGTACATTAAATCAGTTGAGAGTAGTTATATGCAAGAGTGAATGATTTATTATTAAGGTACAAATATTCAATGCATGTCTTAATTTTTTATTCGTAGCCTTTAGGCTATGTTTAGCATTTTTCCTTTGATAAATAGAGGTTAAAATTTTAATTTTAAGAGGTTATGAATAACCAAACCGTCACTTTCTTTGGATCTATAATAAAGCGCACTCACTTTCTTTTCTGTCCAGCCACGATTGTAAGCAAATCAAAACGATCCGTAAACAGAAATGACGCGTGAGAGAGAGGTCTTTTTCGCCTCACATATTATTACTTTGTCACTAGAAAGTATTTTGTTTTGTTATCTTGCTAACTTTTATTAGTAATCCTCATATCGGGTTCAAAATGAACCTCCTGTTAGAATTACCTGTTGTCCCATTGAACCATTTTTATGGACTTGTACTGGTTTGAGAAAGTGAAAAATAAGGAAAACTGTGATCTCATTATCACACAAATTAGTCATTTTCATACAAATTTGTCACGTTTTCTGATCACATTATCACTTTGAGTGTTACCTTTGAGGCTGTGATCTCGTAGATTTAAATAGTCTTCATCATGTGTAAATTGAAAAACTTTGAATACATAAAGTGGGTCTTAGATTTTGGGCCTCAAGTCTGAACAACTCTTTATGATCTTGTTGGGACATTTTACTTTTTCTACATGATTTTTGTTTCGTCTAAAAACCATTAACCATACAAGTATACTGTATAGTGTATACAACCAATGTAACCCATAACTGAGTTCATGAATTATGGCATTGGTCAAGGTTTTATGATTACCTTATCAGTTATCACACGTGAATCGTTTACCTGTAACTATTCAATACCCCTATGAAAAATTGATTACATCAGAGCATTTCAGCGGCCGAATCCACTTTGAATTTGATAAATGCATTGCTTGTGAATTATGTGTCTGCGTATGTCCTATAGATATGCCCGCTGTTGATTGGAAATTGGAAACTAATATTAGAAAGAAACGATTGCTTAATTACAGTATTGATTTTGGAGTATGTATATTTGTGGTAATTGCGTTGAGTATTGTCCAACAAATTGTTTATCAATGACTGAAGAATATGAACTTTCTACTTATGATCGTCACGAATTGAATTATAATCAAATTGCTTAGGGTCGGTTACCAATGCCAGTAACAAACATTGTGTGATCAAGTCCCATGGTGGATATTATGTGGATTAAAAGGTATGCCATATGTTAGATTGGGGAGTACATCTGTCATTGTTGTTAAAGACACCTCTCCTGGTAAGTTATAGCGCAACAGTTAGAAAAAATATGGTTCCTTAACTAAGCAAGACCTGTAAAAACTGTAAAAGGAAGTGCAAGAAAAGAGCGTGAACAAATTTTCGACACAAGAATCAACATTATAGAAGCTAAAAGGCTATGTGGTAACTCTACCATGGTATGAAACTGAGATACGTACCTTAATCATATATATGATCATCAGCAACGTATTTAAGCTGTAAGCTGAGATGAATGGCAAGATAATCTGATACAGAACATGTTTGACAATAATATTTCAGTACTTGTCAACTTATATTAAGCTTAATCACTAGTAATATGAATATAGCAAAGCAATTTCTAATGCATCCAGCAACACAATGATCAAATTTATGACGCATCAAGTGAAAAATGGTACAACACAATGATGTCTTGAAAAAAATGAAACAAATTGTGTTTGTAAACATGAAAAAGAAAAAATGTATGAACAAATGGTGATATTCAATAACAATCAACTCACAATCAACATTGTGTTAGAATCTCAGCACCGTTTTCAGTTATCAAGAGGGTGTGCTCAAACTGTGCTGATAAACTGCCATCCTCAGTCACAACCGTCCAATTATCATCCCACATTACCGGGTGTATGCTACCCATGGTCAACATGGGTTCTGCCAAAAAGAAAGAAAACACACTTAAAAGAGTATTCTATGGAGAACAATACGCAAGAAAGTATCGTAGTGGTTGGAAAGTGAAGCTTGTAAAGGATAACACGGTTGCTTACCGATAGTGAAAGTTTGATTCAACATCATACGTCCACGTTCATTGTTCCCTGAAGCAACAAAACATCAGACAATTACTATTTTTGAAAAGTTTATGGCTTTGGCATTAAGGTTAGCTAATACAAATTCAAATCAAGATAACTGAAATTCAATCTACAGCATGTGACGAATAAGTTTGAGGTAAAAAATGGGCAGTTTGGTTATAGGTCAATCGGGTATTTTATTGTATGGGGAAATGGGCTAGGATGATAACCTAATATACTCTTTGTCCAAGCAGGATTGCAAATGAATATATATCACAATACTAATTTGATTTCTTCAAATGCAGTGATTAGTAGTTTGTATAGTTATATGCTTGAAAAAAAGTACAGTTTAAGCGTTTCAATCAGTTTCCTTTATAGCCAATTCATTCGCTTTACCCAATTTTTTGGTAAAGGGTTATAATAACTGGAATCGACATGTTCATATGCATATCGCCAACTTAATAGAATGAGTGAACAATAGGGTGCGTTTAGTTGAAAGAAAACACCCTTGTTTTCTACAAAATGTTTTGTACAAAACAAGGAAAAAAGAGATTGCTTTCAAATAAAAATTTTCCCAACAAATTCTCTGCAAAACACAAAACATGCATTTCCCAAATTAACAAGGGAAACTACAAAACACATTTTTTGTGCTTTCTTTGTTTCCCTTGTAACCCCCTTCTTTTCTTCAAAATGTTTTTTTTACGTTTTGTGGAAAATTTAATCCCCTCCTTTACAAAACTGAAAATAGAAAATTAAGAATTTTTTTCTCCAACTAAACGCACTCAAAGATCTAAGAAAACAAGATAACAGATAGTTGTATCAAAGTTCCAGATAATTACTGTAATGTAGAATAACAGGATCACTGTGGAATAGGCGCCCGACCCCATGCCCAACAAATGTTTCCACAACACCATAACGGTGTTCATCTGCATGGGCACTAGAAAAAGGAAATGTAAAAATTTCCATCAGTTACCCTAAAAACTATTGCAATTTAATGTATCTTAAATGTAGGAAAATTCTTACTGTATAATTTTCCCAATTTTGTTGAACTCTACTCCAGGTGCACAGACCGATATTGCTTTGTACAGGCTTTCTTTAGTTACCTAAAGCACAAATGTAACAAATCACTATATTAACAAACTAATCAAATTGCATGAGCATTAAAAGCAGGTAAAATCAGCAACCCAATGTTTCTTGAAGCAATACCTGTACCAGTTTCTTGGCCTCGTCATCAACTTCACCACAAAAAAATGTTGCTGACGTATCACCATGGTAACCCTGTGCCAGAATTAATCACATTTGCATCTTAAAAGTCATAGAATATAAAAGGAAATTGGCCCTAGAAAGTAGATGATTATGAATGCGCATAACATGAAAACCTACATTGAGATAAACAGTAACGTCTATGTTGATAATATCACCATCCTGTAAAATCATAAATATAATTACTATGGATGAGATGCTAATGAGAGATGTAAGTTCAATGGATGAAGTAAACTTTTATCTATGAACCAAACAAACCTCAAGTTCACGAGAATCAGGGATTCCATGGCAAATGCATTCATTTACTGAAGTGCATACACTTTTGGGAAATCCACCATAACAGAGAGGTGAAGGATACGCTCCATTATCGATAATCATCTGGTGAACTTCTTGGTCAATTTGATCTGTCGTAACACCTGGCTGGCAATAGATTAAGTAGTTCAGTTTAGAGGTCAATCAGTGGGCCAAGTTCTTGTTCAACATATATCCTTCTGTGTAGGAAAACAAAAATGATGATACTAAGAAGAAAAAACAAATGAAATATAACCTTGACTAATGTTCCAGCATACTGAAGAACCTGTGCAGCAAGCTTCCCAGAAGCTCGCATACATTCTATACCCTTTTCATCATGTACTTCAGGTCCACTAGCAATTCCAGGTGCCTTCTTAGATGCAACATAAGGAGGCTTTGGTATGTGATCAGGAACAGGGCGGCGAGGAGACAATTTGCCCGGTCTTAAACGTTTGCGTTTGCTGCCTTGTAATTCATCTGTATTTCTGCTAGTTCGATACGAATTATATAATACCAGTATTATAGTAGTCATCAATCGTTTAGTTATGAAAATATTTATTAGTTTTCAATTGTAAAATTTGTAAAAAAAAAATGGAGAAGATTTTTATTTACGTAAAAGAATTGAAAATGTGTTCAAAATAGTGTATTGTTTTTTCCTGTTACAAGGAAACTGGATTTCGTAGGATAAAGGGAAAAGAGGAAAACTCAAAAAAGATATTTTGTAGGTTTATTTCATAATTCAGGAAATAAGAATTCTCTGTGTTGTAGGAAATTTTTTGGAAAAAATCATTTTGAACACATTTTCTGTTTCCCCTATTTGTACCTTTTTTTTTTTTTTTTTTTTTTTTTTTTTTTTTGGGTGAAAGATAAGGATTATCTATCAACTAAACACGCCGTCAAACTCTAAACAACATACGGTATTGATTTTTGAGTTAAGGCAGGACAAAAACGACATCTTGGTAGGGGAAAAGTTCAAATTAGGATTACAAGATGGGCAAATATCTTGTTACTCTAGTTTTCCATCCATACTCTTAAAGTCTTAATATAAATGCTTCAATCTGGACTGCACAAAAATCATATGCGAGCAAAGGACTACAGTTTCAGAAATATATGTTACTCAATTAGTGGTAGATTGACGGTATTTGTTCGCCGTAAGCATTAATACAACAACAACAACAACAACAATACCAATCCCGTATGCATGAGGTACGAGGGAGGTAGAGTGTAGACAGATCATATCCCTACTTTAAAGTAAACTCGAAAGTACGGAGACTGCTTCCTAGAAGACCTCCGGCAAAAGTGAATGTGAGGGAGAGAGTACTCAAGAAATTGTGAATGTATGATCAAAGAGATGCAAGAAAAGAAGAACAATGAAAGCATAATAATCCAAGCAAGCAAACAAGGATAACATGAAAGCAAATATTCATAGTTTCATACAACACATGGAAAGCATAGCATATAAGATAAAGAATGAGAATAGGGGAAATTAACATAAGAACAAAACCAACACAAGCAAGGGGGAAAAAGGCATAACCACAAACAAGCAAGGGAACATAGAGGCACCAAAGCATACGAGAGAGAGAGAGAGAGAGAGAAAAAAAGAAGGTAAGGCTCAAAACCTAAGTGCAAAGGTAGATAATAACAACTAAAAGACACCTACAGATCCTAGACGCCAAACTAGCTCGAACCAGATACCGACTTAGACCTAACCGCCTATTCTGATTCTAGCTCTCTGCTCTCCACGCGTTCCTATTAGAGGTCATGTCCTCCGTCAAGAGAAGCTCCTTCATATCATGCTTCAATCTATCCTCCCACCTAAGTTTTGGTCTACCCCTTCTTCTCAGCCCGTCCACAACCAAAGCTTCCAACCTCCTAACTGGTGCAGTCAGTGGTCTCCTCCTAACATGTCCAAACCATCTAAACTGTCCTTCCCTCATCTTGTTCTTTATAGTTTCCACTTAAAGTTACTATTATGCTTTTTACGCTACAAAGAATTATTACGACCATATAAGTCCGTCCTGGTATTTAACTCTACACAAGTTAACTGTAGCATGTAGAAAAACATGTTTATTATGCTACAAAGAATTATTATGACCATAAAGAGCTCGTGTGGATGGAAAAGTAAAATGAATTCCAGAAATGCTAGCCTGCTAGGGATACATGCGGAAACTGGGAAAATGGTCCTCTTGTCATGTATGCAGAACTATGAATAAAAAATACGAAAGCTGTTTGCGAAAAATAATCAAGTTTTAAGTGCAAGTGATTTCTTCTCTTGCAGTAGAATATATTTTACTAGCTGGTAATATAGATAGTTGTGACTTAGTGAGTATAAAGGGTACCTTTTGTTGAATAAAAAGTTTGCTACTCCGGTGAACCCTCTTGGTTGTCGCATCAAAACATGTTTTTGACCTGTGACAGCATAAAAATGTTACTAATAGACTAATATCTTGAGATGCCAGAGAAAAGTGCAGTAACAAGATACAACAAATATAAATTGTTACTACTTAGTATTAGTACATAGCAAGTACAGTAGTATTTAAAAATGATGGATTGAATGAGCTGATACATAAAGTGAAAGATGATGAACCTGGGTTATACCGAAACAGGTTATGTAAAGGTTGTTGTGTTGACCGACAGCTTCCCACAAACGATGACACCAGGATACGAGGCTGAAACGTCGCCGCCGCCATTTCCTCTTTCGACCAATTATCCGTATTCTGATGGTGGGTAACTCAGAATCACTTAAAAGCTTTTAGAGGTTGTTTGGTGATAAAACGGAATAACTCTGGGAATGGTTTATCATATGGGAATATGAAATGGTTTTCAGACCCACCTCATGCTTGGGTTTACAAAGTCAAACCCAATTAACAAAACAACCTATTAACTTTATTATTTTATTTTTTTAATTTTATACTAATTATTTTTTCACTCGTTCTCATATTTAATGAGGTGTTTGCCCCCGCCGCGCTGCGGTAGGACAACCTTTCACATATATTTTTTTCGGTATTCGATCATATATGATTACTTTTGTTATAGTTTTTGTTTTCAGACTGTTTGTTTTGCATTACCAAATTTTTTGGTTTTTCATTAACACTGACGAAAACCGTTTGGTCAAAAGGTGTTATTCTTATAAGAAATGTTGCAAAATGCGTGTAATGAAGTTTATCAGCATTTGGTTTACCAATGCTTTTGGCTTTCATTAATATTTGAAAAATGTGTGGACAACATTTTTTTGTCATTCTTTTTAATGGTTGTTTGAGCCTAAATGAAGCTACTTGTGTTAATAGTAGCATTCAGTTTTCATCTCAAACAGTCATTTCCCCCCCCCCCCCCCCCCCCCCTTTTAAATTATTTTTTTTTTAATGGTTGTTTGAGCCTAAATGTAGCTACTTGTGTTAATAGTAGCATTCAGTTTTCATCTCAAACAGTCATTCCTCCCCCCCCCCCCCCCTTTTTTTTAATTATTATTATTATTTTTATTATTTTTGATAATCCTGCTTAGATTCTTTTTCTTGGGTAGAACAATTTCAATTTCTACCACTTCTTTTCTGAGTACTTCGGTTATTTAAAGATAATGTTGTTATTTGTTATAATTTATCAACCATAGTTTTAAGTATTCTTTGTGTAATGGATGGTTTTCTTTCACTTATGGAACTTTGTTTTTCTGCAGATTCTTTTTGTTTGAGTCAGATTATGCGTTTGTGTTTTGAACGACAAGTTAATTACGAAAGGGAATGGCAAACGGTTTTGCATATGTGGTGTTTTCATGTTGCTGATCAAGTGGCATATCTAGATAGTTTAATCCATCAGTTACAATCATGTAGTAGTGATGTTTTTGGAGTGCAGGGATTTATGCAGCCTAGCCCAGGTAATGATGTACTTATGAATGATTGTATAATGTATCTTAGGGTGATCCGTAACTTTGAGGCTGAAAAATTGGCTAGTCTACAGGCGATGTTTGGGGCTTCTCATGTTCATCTCTGCCAATGGAGGCGTTTTATTGATTGCTTTGGTCATGTTTAATCGTCGATGTGATGGAAGATGTTTTAATAAAAACAATGCAGTGGTGGGCGTGTCAACTTTAAGCATAGGTTCTATTCTAGTTTAGGTTATTTCGCGATTCGTGGGTGCTTGTCAAATCTTTGTATGTCTTTGATATGTGTACTTAGTTATAGTTGTTGTTAACTTTCATGTAATGGTAGAGTGATTAGAGGGATTTCATGAAATGTTATGACAATTATTCTACTTTCTTTATGTTATGTTTTATTAGCATTTCTTTTTTGGCAATGTAGAAATGGAACAACTTGGAGACAAACGATTAATACCATACTGGTAATTTTATTGCAACGACGTTGCAAAACGTGTCCAAAATGCATGCCCAGCTATAATCTGGCCATTTGAACCTTATAAGGTTCCTGTACAACATGGTTACTAACATTACATTAGCTAGTGTGTTGGTAACATGCCTAGTGATACTACATCCTTAATATTTTTAGCAACTTGTACACAGCTGCATTACAAAAGGTTGGAGACGTTCTTATGTTGCTACTCGTTACCTGCGTGTTCACCGGTCTTTGGTTTCTTAGGATGTGGCTCTGCTTTGTCTTCAACCGAGCTTTCAAATAACTGTTTCTTAACAAATGAAGAGGTACTTTCTTTTGGTGCATCCTTTTTCTCTCCTCCTTAGGCCGAGAGCAGGGGTGGAGTCAAAGTTTCAGCTGAAAGTTCACTGAAAGAAATTGGTTGATCCATTAACTCAGACGGTGTAGAAGGTCCTTCGTCTTTCACAGGTGGATGTTCTGGTGCAGGGGGCCCTTCACCTTCTGCAACTGGTAATGTTGGTTCAACAATGTCTGACGCATGGTCTAGAACCAACCGCGGGTACCCTGTGCGACTTCCTGTGCCAAAGTGCACTTCAAATCTGTGCCTAGTGTTTTCAAGGGCTCTTATTATTGGAGGCAGCTCATACGGGTTTGGGTCAGGTATGTAACTCAGAGCGTCTGCAATATCACGATTGAGTGTGCTTCAGGACTGAAGAAGCTGAGTAACGCACTTCCAGTGTTGTCAGTGATTGTTGCCTTGAAGCAATAGCTGGCAATAAAATTTATCATGTTTATTATAAATAGGTGTGGAAAATAGTAAAAAAAAAAATTGTTGGATGCGATTTGTAACCGGTAGGCGTACCTGTAGCTTGGAATTAATTTTGTCCCAGGTTCCTGACAATGCCAATGAGTTCGATTATGTTCAATTTTTCGACCACATGTTCTGCATTTGTTAAAAAACAATCCTATCTCTTCGTGTACCCTTGCTATAAGAGCTTCAGTGGTAAATCTTTGGTGTTGTTGTTTTGTTATATGATTTGTTAGCTAAATGATGTATAAATATTATGTGCAATGTATTTAGGGCTTACCAAATTATCGGGATTAATTTGTAGTAGTGTGATTATCTGCACGGGTTCGTCAGTAGGGTTGGCAGTTGATGTTGTTGTTGTATGACTGGTAAGGCAAGAGGCATAACCGACCCAAGCATCTCGTTGTACCTATGTTAGTATCACATAGCAGGAAAGGTCTCCATTTTTAACCTATTAATCAAGGGGTAGAATACTTACACTGCACGAATGTGGTTAGCTTTTGGGAGATCAGGATTCAGATAATATTGTGTCGTTGGGGTTCCTGATAGTTGTATAGTACCTCCATACTGCTTAGCCAAACATGAACTAATTGCTATAATAACAGATTTTTCTAGCTGTGTGGCAATTTGCAGTTCAAATCTGGTTGCCATTTCATTCCAAAGGCTTAGAGTAACGCTGTTACCACAACCAATAAATGTTTATTGTTAAACGTTTCTAATAGTTACCTGAATACAAATTTATAGTTTATGAGAATGCATACTTCAAATTTTGGATTTCAATATTCTTTCTCAGGATTCTGTTTCTAGTTGGGCCTCCAAATTCTTTCATCCTGCTTACATTTCGCATGATCCCTATGTAGTCTGCATAGATATAAACATATTATAACAATTGCGTAGATATAAAGTAATTGCAAGTGTGACTACTTACCTGTTAACATAGACTCGCGCGCATAAACTCTTGGTCCAAGCTCGTTGTAAGCATAAAATTAAAGTAATGGTCCGGGAAACCCTCATCCGGTAACAGTACAACCTGTGTGTACCTTCCAAACAGTAGTGTTGTATCATTTGCCAACGTACGCTGCCAACTATCAGTATTCTTACAGCCGAACCTGTGAATTCTGTAGCATGAGTTTACTTGCAAGGAATTTTCAAATTGACGCATGTCTCTTACATCAACATTTGCCTTAATGGCATTTCCCTGCAAAACGTTATTGTTATATAGTCCACATCATGCAATATTTCTAATCCAAACATTCGGTTAGGTTAAATACATCACCTTCTTGTCCAATAGTATAAAGCATAGTCCTGTTGGGTTCGAATCAAGTACATTTCTGGAAATCTATTTTCGATACACCTAACTTCAAGCACTTTTTCCAACAGGTCTAGTTATATATCAGTAATGTCCACAACCTCTGGTTCAACCATAATCATTTTGCCCTTGTCTTTCGTTTGTGGGGAGACAATAGTATCTTTTGCAGCCGTTTCTTCGGTATTTTTTGACACCTGTTTAGTACTTTTTCCATCAGCCATTGTTCTGTAAAATAGCCAAAATAGAATATGAGAAAACTCAAAAAACGATCATGACACTCCTTTGATACCATAGTATTTATATATCCTATGTCTGGTAACATAATAAACCACCAATGACTAAGTTTTCCTATAGGTGTGCTACCTAGGAGATGGAATATAGAATAATTTATGAAAATGCATAAACATGATAGCAAATAAACTAAAAAAATGCAGACAGTATGTGACACGCCTATACTAATTTTGTATGTCAACAATACGTACAAATGTGTGTATATGGTAACTGTGAGAGTGTAAGTGTAAGTGATTGACCACCAATGACTAAGTTTTCATATAGGTGTGCTACCTAGGAGATGGAATATAGAATATTTTATGAAAATGCATAAACATGATAGCAAATAAACTAAAAAAATGCAGACATTATGTGACACGCCTATACTGATTTTGTATGTCAACAATACGTACAAATGTGTGCATATGGTAACTGTAAGAGTGTAAGTGTAAATGATAGGTATTAAACTATTAAAAGAATTTTTGGGAAACCTGGCGAAGCCAAAATTTTTTTAAGAAATCTTTGCATACTATATTCTTTGTCGTATTAGGAGGCCGTCCTTCTTGAGAACCTTGAGTCCTTCCGGTGAAGTTGCCCTTGACAGACCCACATATAACTGTCCGTGGCCAAATATAGGTTCGGGTAAATATGTCCCGATTTTTCTTAAGGATTGGCCCTGACTTTTATTGATGGTCATTGCGTAACATAATTTGATAGGAAATTGTTTATGCTTGAAAACAAATGGCATCTTTTCTTGCCTTAATGTCAAATACTATTCGTGGGGGGAATACCTTCTCACCGACCCGGGTGCCTGTAATTATTTTTGCGTCAATTACTCGTGTAAGCAATTGGCTAATAATCATTCTAGTTCCATTACATAGGCCGCCAGTGAGGTTGAGATTTCTCAGTAACATTACCGAGGCCCTTTTTTTTATTTCAAGCTTGTGTGAAGGGATCCCCGGGAATGTCATTGAATTTAGATATTCTAATGGGGTATAGAAGTTCTGCAACACCACCATCGTTACCTATTGGCACTGCCTCATCAATGCTTGTATAAAATTCTGATATGCCCAGAACTTTTTCCAGTATCTTTGCATTTATCATGTTAGCCGTCTCATTTTTTGGGCATACTATTGCTTTTTCCTAAAAACTTGATGCAGTTGGTGTTTGCAATGACTCGTTATCGTATATGAATTCAAATAGCTGAAACATACCTTCTTCTATTAGTGGAAAACAGTACTGGTCAGGTAGACGTACCCATGATGTATTCTCTGGATCATCAACATCAACTGAACCAATGTTTCCATCTCTGATATTGAGCAACCATTGTGAAAAATGGTGCACTCCTTCCTTTCCACTTCCGTCGTATTGGATCGTTGCAACCTCATGTTATCAAGCAAAAATAATACTCTAAAATGTGGCCACAGATAAGACTCTACAATTGACGCTGCGATAATGGTATCTCTTGAAGCAGACTTTTTGATAGGCAACGTTTGTCGAAAGTCACCACCTAACAGAATCGGCTTACCTCCAAAAAGTGTATGCGGTTTATTAAGTATATCCCTAAGAGTCCTATCTAATGCTTTAAAGCACCTTCGTTCATTCATGGGGGCCTCATCCTATATAACAATTTCTGTTTGTTTCAACAATTCGCCTAATTAGGTACTCTTTTTTATTGTACATACCGACTCATCAGTTAGCTGCAAAGGTATTTTAAACCTTGAATGTACGGTTCTACCATAGGGTAACAACAATGATGCTATTCCTGTTGACGCGACTGCAAGGACTATCTTACCTTCAGCACGGAGAGATGTGATAATTTCCTTCCACAAAAAAGTCTTGCAAGTTCCCCCATGCCCATATACAAATAGGAATTCTTGTTTTTGATCATTCACAGCCTGCATAACGATATCAAAGACTTTACGCTGTTGTTGGTTAAGATTAGGAACCAACCTCCTACCCTCTGCGGCCATTTCAGCTCTGTTGTAGCTTATCTCTTCCATAATTGCTCTATTATGAAATAGATGGAGGAGACCATCAGGGGGCAGCGGAAGACCAAACTCTTTTAGAGATCTATTGTGCAAAGCCAATAATGCTTGCAACTCATACAACATGCCTCCTTGTAGCTCCGGATCATTAACAAATAAACCTTAAATACCTAATAATTGTGATAATAGTAACGGTATGTCGTCAGACATCTGTCTCCAAAACATTCTCCATAAATTTGGTAGACTGGTAATGTTCGTAAAAACCAAAATGTATGAGAAGAGGCCCCTTAGTTCTGCTTCTGTAGCCGTTGCCGATGCCTCCTGCGTCGCCATTATCCATTCTTGATCAATTTCTAATAAACCCATTGCTTCACAGGCAGCTTTGTTGGTGGGATGTGTATACTCATTAATCGTCCTGATCCCCAGGAATGAGGTACAACCTTTTTGATGACATAACAATATACGTTGGTAAAACAGATCACCAGCACTTGGATGGACGTACACCAACCTTTCGATTGCAGGTTTGTTCAGGTTGTGCCGAGGAGACCAGGTTTTGTCATTCTTTGACCAAACAAAATATGAAGGAAATTGGAGGTAAGTCAGGTGTCGGCCCAATGTATAAGCGTCATTAAAAGCCAACAATTCAGTGGGAGTAGTTCTCTTACAACTCGGGTTGTTAACAACATATTGCAACGCCTGCATACTTCTGAAACTAATAGGCCGCATATTCTCTAAATGTACTGCAAGGATTTGAACTGTCGGTTCACGGCTGTGAATATCAAACCCAAAAATGTGCCAACATGCTTCATGAGGCCCAATATAGCGAGCATCTACAAAAATTTTTATTTCATCAATACGCGTGGCCGAAGAATTGTTTGAGGTAGAGGCAACTGATGCACCAGAATGTTGATCACCAATCTGCCTGGCTATCCTTGCTATTATTCTGTCGATCCCTTTTGAAATATATTTGAACAAATATTTGATCAACATAGTCCAACCACAATACTCTACATTTATGTGGGCGTAGAACGTCATACATAACTCCCGACTATAAGGAACAACATATGCGTTGTCAAGCGCAACTCCATGGCGTGTTGCATTTATTGTTACATCCCTTCTACGGTAATGAACGTACCCCGCCTCATCGATGAATGTTGATTCACAATACTGTTTTGGAAAATATTTCTTGCATAATGAGGGATTCTGCATACACGGGGCATTTGGAAAAGCCGGGCCACATGGGCCATGAACCATGAATTCTGAAATCACCCTAAATCCTTCACGATTTTGCGTTGCATTAGGAAGTTCAGCACTAATGTATTGGTCTACATCGATTCCCCGTATAGTTTCAGCTCTTCGATCAACCCATAGCAATATGTAGCAATGCGGTAAACCCCTCTTTTGGAATTCTATGGTGTACAACACTGTTACAATAAATAGTATCAGTAACCGGGAGTAAAAATTATGTAAACAGGAACAAAAATTTTGGTTTGAAGAAATAATCAAACATAAAAATGATATATGACTGTATAACAACTGGAAAAAATTATTATACCTGCATTCACCGTTCTAAAAGGTCTAACTTCACGTACATATTTTAGGAGAGCGTGGATTTTTCATTCAAATACTCTGTCCACGACATCAGGCTATCCGCAGCAGACAGACACGGAAACGCATCCATGTATTCCTGAATTTCTGGCCATCTTGTGTTACACGTAAAAGTAACAAAAAATGAAGGGTTCCCGTGGATTCTGCAAATAGCTAAAGCGTCCACGTAATGGCTGTACATATACCGAGGACCTCCGGTAAATGATGAAGGTAAAATAATTCTAGAACCCACATCCGAGCCATCGATGTCTCCTCTGCTTATCGCATCGTATAACCCAGCTAAGTAATCTCCCCTTATATCTGCCTGGTGAGTTCTCACTTAGTCCATCCTATCTTGCTCAATGCTAAAGTACGGGGTAACAACATATTGCTGGAACAACCGACCCCCTTTAGTCAACAGATTATAATATCCCGACTTGTCGTGAAGCTGGTATGCATAAAAAGCTTTCATCGACATACGCTTACCTCTACAGGTTGAAATACTTTCCATGTTGACATAATGCAACCCAGTATGATATCCATGCTCACCATACAGGAAGAGCAACGGAAACTGGGCACGCATATATATTGCGTGCAATTTATTTATGCGTTGTGGTTCACCTGAGTGACTATCTAAAGCAACATCAAAATCTGATTCCGTTTGGACACTATCATCAAACACAATAGCAGCTATGTCATCTGCAGTAGGCAATTCATATTGTGAAGCCTTCCCGACACTAAACAACTTAACCTTAAACTCTGGAACATCATTTTCCTAAAGCTTATCCCTAGATGTTCTAAAAAGTTGTACCAGCGCGTTATTGGCATCAAGAAATGCAATAAGATCAACAACAATATGAGGCCTCAAAACTATTTGAGAAGCTTCAGTAAAAGGGTTTAAGCGGTTATGAACTTCATTAGCAGTGCCATAAATGTACAACTGAAGGAAACTTGGCGCTGATTAGTCTCCAGACACAGCCTACATATTCGGTGATATATCTGTTCCGAGATTTTGAAAATGTATGGCCCTCTTCCAATATTCACCGATTCATCAATGTTTGCACCCAAAGATGTCATTACGGACATCTGATTACAGGCATGAATATTTTCAAGGAAATGGCTTTCCGAAAATAGTTGTTGGATGAGTGGGGGGTATTCACGTGGTGTAAAAAGTTTGACTCTTCCTTCAAGACAACAACGGTGGTACAGAGGGCCCGATGATGCAGTAGAATAAGTGAGATTCTCTTCATCCCAAAACAATGCTCTACAATTTTGACATACGCGGTTGCAGGGTCCAAACTTATGGTATTCATTTGGAGCTCCTCTTCTTGAATAAATGAAATAACCATTACACAAAAAAGATTAAAAAAAATGGAAACACAATAGATAAACAAACACAGAAAACACTAACCGCCTGTAAATATTGGCTGGGGTTCTCTATTGGAACGGGATGGCTGTCTGTTAAATGCGTGACCTATGCCGATAAGCATATATTAGAAAAGATTTGATGTAATATGTTAGAAACATAATACATTTGAGGTGTCAATAATTACATACTCTATGATGGACAAACATTAGGTGTATGCCAAATATTTCCAGACTCAAAATCAAGAGTAAGTGGCTCGCGCATCGGACCTGAAACAGTAAAAAAAAGGTGATAGGCAGTGGATACAGAATACAGACGACACATTGACTATGAAAAAAAGATGAAAGTAATATCTGTGTACCAAGGGGTCCCTGAGACGGTTTGTCCCACACTATTCAAATATCTTTGTGAATCACGTTGATAGCTATTTTCATGACCTGGATTCAATGGCGTATAAAGTATAGTTGGAGAACAAATATCAGCACTAACAGTATCAACACCCTAAGGTTCCAAAAGCTCCATGTCCAACAACAGATAACCTACTGATCTCAGCCTCTTATCATTTCGTGACACCTCTTTACAATGTAAATCATCTATTTTCCTTTTCAAAACATGCGGTCTTCCAATGTTGTCAGGCGAGTTGATACGTGGGAATTGCGCCCTCGCAACAGGTTTTACCTCTCAAGGGATCTTGAGAAGCTTACAACCCCCACCAGGCAGTGTACCTGATCGTTGTAGTATAGTATAGTGACAAGTACCGGGGGATTGATGGTTCAACTCAGGAATAGTGTCGCTAGGATTAGAAAGCCTACTAAACTAGGTCTAGATGTGAGAGATGATTCTTTTTGTATTTTTATATTTTATGGAAAGCAAGTAAAATCTCGGGTTTTGAAGGATTGGGCGGAATTAGTTGCTAGCCAACTAACCCAATAAACTAAGATGCAATCAAAATAAAATAAAATAAATGAAAATTAAACTAATTTACTAATGTGGTGGAAACAATAATGAGAAAAGTTGTGTTTACTTAGATTTCATTACTCCCTAAATATCTTTTACCGGTTGATTAGCTTGTTACAATTGCATGGATGACGGGTTATATTCCTTAATACTAGTCGTAGGGTCGTGTACAATATTCCCTAACTCTATAAGATCCTACTTCACTCCTATGTCGAACCGTTAAAAGCTCCTAACATGGGATCATTAGAATTCACTTATGCATTAAATACAACCAAAAATCATAGTACACCTCCGATCATGTTTCTTAAGACGTTCAAGCAAGTTACCAATGGAAGTCTGCCAGTTTTCTTAAACCTAACATCGAATACAATCATCCATAACAATTATAAACAAACAATCAACCCATAATCAACATCTAGGTTTCACTACATCTAAGCAAACACAATAAAAGCCTAGCCTAACATGTTAAAAGAAATGCTTCCTTTTCTAGATTTCTCCTCAAAAGTACCTAAAACGTCCAAAATGCTTCCTTTTCTAGATTTCTCCTCAAAAGTACCTAAAATGACAAAAGGAACGATTTAGGGCAATATTTGATCAAACAATCTCTAATTCGGGCTTAAATGACCCCTTAAAAGCGGTACACTTTTCGGCTCATCAAATACCCTTACACTTGAAATTTGCATGTCCTCAAGCAAATGCGCTTTTATTCTAATCTAAATACAAGTTAGGGGTCATTTAACACTAATATAAAAGTAATTACAACAGATAATTGTTCCACTAAAAACCAAAAACAAGCACGGAGGTCATACACTAGCACCTCACAAATAGTGTTTAGATACTCACATCTCTCGGGTGTAATAAAGTATATATCACAATATGGAAATGAAAAACATCTCTCACTACCTGTCATAGCAAATAGATTACAATAGGCTTGGGAAAGGATCAAACCTCCACCACTTGGCGTAAGCACCTAGAATAAACTATCAAAGAGGTCTTTTGAAGGGTTATAACGTTAGGTGTAGCGATATGGAAAACACGGTTTTTTTGGATAAAGGAAATATTTACTGGTGGTGAGTTAATCATCTTGGTTAATTACATGTACAATATGGCGTTGCTAAGCTAAGACTCGACTTGACTTAAGCTAATGAATTAAAAATAACAAAAACTTAAAACAAACATAGAATGAAACGGGATGGTAGTCCGTATGTTTTTTTCTCTTTTCTTTTTCTTTTTTTTTTCTTTTTTTTTTTTTGATTTTTTTTTTTCGATTTTTTTTTCATACACTTTTACCCTACCATACAAAATAATATATCATAGGGAATGTACATTCCCCTTACACTTGAATTTTTACATACTTTACAATAAACTATTCTAATGACTCGAATCAAGATAATCAAAACACTTGGAGTACTTTTTAAGATTAACGCACATATGGGGGTAATAATTTGATGTTATTCCCCATTACTCCAAAATACTAGTACTTTACCCATGAATCCCAATCATCCCAAAACAATATGTACAAGATATGACTCGACTTAGCAACCATGTAAGTAATTAGATAATTAACTAAGGGTTTAAACATGTAACAATAATGCACTAAAGATGAGTGCATACAAGGAAGGCTAAGGCGATTTGGTTGCACATTTGGGTGGGTTGTAACAAAAATTCTTCCTTTAAGTAAGATGCTTAAAGTTAGAAATGAAAAGATAGGCTCGGAGGGGTGTACTAGGGGTATCGTGTACAAAAAATGAGTACAATGCAAAGGTGTGAGAAAAATTAATTGACTTTACTAGTCAAGTAATATGACTTAAATGGTCAAGTAATTATGATACGGGTTTAAACACAAGGGTGATCCTAATGCCTTTTATCATGTAGTAAATCCTACTACACGAATGTAGTCTCACTAGCGGTCTCGGGATGTATCACTAACGCAAGTTCTAGAATCTAAATGCTACCGGTACACTCATAAGCACTAACAATAAATGCTTTTCCTATCAAATCTAAAGGCGAACCTCACATATTTGGGTGGAAAATTTTTCTGAATGGTACAGTTTTGTGCTAGTCATACAACTCCTATCCATGAGACGCTTGTTAAGACTAAAGTTTCACTCCTAAATGTTGTAAAAAAATTTAAATTTGGCGCTAAAATTACACTAACAAGTATTTCTCTTAGTTTTATTACACACCTACCATCAAACAAACAAACTCAAGTGCAATTGTATCCTATAAGGTGATGCGTGCGAATTGCACCAGGCTTTACCTCTCGAGAAGCTTACAACCCCCACCAGGCAGTGTACCTGATCGTTGTAGTATAATATAGTGACAAGTACCGGGGGATTGATCGTTCAACTCAGGAATAGTGTCGCTAGGATTAGAAAGCCTAAAAACTAGATCTAGAGGTGTGGGATGATTCTTTTTGTATTTTTATATTTTTATAAAAGCAAGTAAAAATCTCAGGTTTTAGAGGAGTGGGCGGAATTAGTTGCTAATCAACTAACCCAAATAACTAAGATGCAATCAAAATAAAATAACAGAAATGTAAATAAACTAAATTAAACTAGTGGTGAGAACAGTAAATGGGAGAATTGTGTTTACTTAGATTTCACTACTCCCTAGATATCTTTTACAAGTTAATTGTTTGTTACAGTTGCGTGGATGACGGGTTATATTCCTTAATACCAATTGTGGGGTGGCGTACGTACTTCCCCAACTCTATAAGCTCCTACTTCACTCCTATGTCGAGCCTGCAAGAAGCTCCTAACATGGGATCACTAGAATTCGCTCATGCATTAAATACAACCATAAAAACCTAGTACGCATTGGTTCATGTTTTTTAAGACGTTCAAGCAAGTTACACAATGGAGATCTGCCAGTTTTCTTAAGCCTAACATCGAAATCATTCATCCATTACAACTATAAACAAGCAATCAACCTATAATCAACATCTAGGTTTCATTACATCGAAGCAAACACACAAAAGATCTAGCCTAGCATGTTAAAATCAAGACAAGCGTAAGATATCTTCAAACAACACATATACATATTGAATGAATTGAAAGAAACTTATCTCAATTGAACATGAAGGGTTTCAAGGGGTGAAAACCCTTGAAAATACTGTAAAATTCATGCTAGGGTTTGTTAAGTTCGACCCTAAAATTCTCCTCTTTTTAGAATGAAAATAACAAAGAGTATATATAGATTTCCTAAGGTGACGGCGTCAAGAAGAAAGTTCTGACGTCGTCAACCCGCCGCCAATAATATTCTCGGACTGCCTAGATCCAGATCTGACGCCGTCATGTGTTATGCTGCTCTGGGCCGTCACCACTTTTACTCTTGACGGCCTTGCCTTGACGCCGTCACGTTTTCTATGGGCCGTCATCATTTTTGCTCCTGACGCCGTCATAAAATTGCTCTTGACGCCGTCAGGTACTATTCCCAGCAAGGAAAATTAAGACTTTGCCGTTTTCTTCACTTTTTTGCTCCAAAAACGTCCAAAATGCTTCCTTTTCAAGAATTCACTCCAAAGGTACCTAAAATCACAAAAGGAACGATTTAAAGCAATATTTGATCAAATAAATTCCAATTCCGGCTTAAATGACCCCCTAAAAACGGATCATTTTTAGCCTTATCATAAGGTATCATCATTTACCCTCCCCTTACACTTAGGATGAACATTGTCCCCAATGTTCAATTAAAGGATGCAAAAGTAAAATAGGTAAAAGAATGAAAGCAAGTACTCCTCTAATTCGTTCGGTGTGGATAGTGTGTCAACAAGGTTAGATCTTCCTCCAAGAAAATGAACGTTCAAAGCTTCCCTCCAGAATTATAAATCATCTTATTGTCATATATAACCTGTTAAACCTGAGAAAACAATCAAGGCAAACCTCGCGTAAAATCGGCGGCAATCTATATATACTAACAAATCCTAGAAAGCAATTTAAGATATAATGCTTGTGGAATGAATGTTTGCAGATTTTCTGGAGTTTACAAAACTAAAGAATCAACAAAAACATTAAGACTCTGGTATAAACAAAACTCGCAAAATTTTTCAGAATTTTGGCACCTGACATCGTCAGGTTGTAACTCCTGACGCCGTCAGAATATTCCTGGAAAAATCTTATGTTAAGTTTCCGGAAAATATCTGGAAAAACTCATGCCTTATTTCCTGGAAAATCCTGCAAAACATCATTATGACTCGATACAAGCATTTGACTCAAACAAATACTAATATACATGTTCATTTAATATTTTGGTGAATCATGATCATTTTCGTTCTTATAAACAAATTTGGGTTTCCCCTTACACTTAGCTTTTGCAAAATACCTTTATATGTAATTAAGATGAAGTTAAAAACAAAATAAAGCATTTTCAAAATTTAGTTTGAAACATGATTTACCAACAATAAAAATAAAACATGCATACGGAAACAAATAAAATCAAACAAATAAAAATCACACAAATAAAAACACAAAGCATGGGTTGCCTCCTAAGAAGCGCTTTTCTTTATTTACGAGTCTTGTAGCTAGACTCAAGGTCATGGAGAATTACGTGACCTCGTCTCTTGAGATGACGTATCCCATATAATTATGATCCTCGCTATTGGGGTGGTAGTGTTTCAATCGTTCGACACTTGCAGTCACCTCCCCTCCTCCTTTACTGCTCAAGGTAGTAATCCCATCTTGGCGTAGGCTTTCAATTGTGAATGGTCCATACCACCAGGGACTTGGCTTGTCGAGAGGTACTTTTATCTCTGAATGCCTTAAGAGTACCAAGTCTCCTTCTGCAAATGGTACATGATTCTCCGTTGGTTGACTACATTCAAACTCGACATGAACTTTATTGCTTCTTTTGCCTCTCTCAAGCTTAGTTTCTTTGTAGCTTTTGATTCTTGTTTCCCATGCGAGGATTTTTTCTTGAACATGATTAGGTGATGTGTCAATGTTGTTTTTGAGCTTTCTTTTCAGCAGGCTTTCTTGCACACATCGTGGGGTCATAGGAAGGCTAATCTTTCTTTTTCCTGACTTAAGTTCAATTTCCCTCTTTTCATACCTAATGACAGCTCTCACGGTGGTGAGGAATGGTGCTCCAAGGATTATTAGAATGCACCCACCTCCTTTATCATCGATGATCATTAAATCGACGGGATAAATGAAACTTGCAACATTGACCAATACATCCTCTGCAATTCCCAAAGGGTATACATAAGAGTGACCAGCGAAGGATAGCCTAACACGGGTGGCGGCCGGCATTTCCGTAGTTAGTTGGGTGTAAATGGTTAGAGGCATAAGATTTACTTTCGATCCCTGATCGGAGAAAGCGTCCAGATATTGCAGCTTCCCAATGCTGGCTGGTATCTCAAAGTTCCCACAAGCCATCTGCTTAGTAGCCACTTTTTGTATAAGTAGCTTCTCGAATACCGGTCCCCCAGGTAATGTATCATAATCATCTTTCCCCTCTTTCTCCTTTTTTGAAACCTGTTTGGAGGATTGGTTATGCCTGTCACCCTTTATCCAATTTGTTATGGTATTCTTATTTATATCATGTTTTAGGTAGTAACCTAGTGATTGGGATTTTGGCGGTTCCTCAATGGTTTGTTCACTAGGGATTTCCGTTTCCTCATTACCCTCGTGGACAATTGTGATAGAGTTAACAAATTGGGTAGTGGGGGTAATGCTTTCTTTTCTTAATAACATCATTTCTGGGGTTTTTTTATTTGAGTATTCCTCCACTAGGCTCATCATCTCCTTCATTTTCTCTTGCATCTCCTCCTTTTGTTTATAAACGGCTTCCTCAAATTTAGCAAGCCGCTCAGAATGGGTTGCCATGTACTCTCTCATTCGAGCTTCGAATTCTGAGCTGAGGTTTTGAGGAGGCGAATAAGGTTGAGCATAATTTTGAAAGGTTTCGACATTCTCTCTAAGGGGTGACTCAGACAATGGTGTCGGAATCATATTTGAGACAAAACTGACTGCCGCCCGTCTGGGACTTAAAGGTCTCTTTTGTTTCTCCATGAGATAATCAACCTTTTTCTCAAGTTTGCAAAGGAGTTCTTCGGAGATTTGAGTGGTTTCCCCAGGTGTCGAGATTGCGTTGATAGCCGAGTTTATAACATGCGTAACTTCCCATAACTCACGATTGTCGAAGGCAAGCTCATCAATAATTTCCCAGGATTCCTCGGCGTCTTTATCACGCAACCTGCCTTCGGCGACTCGATCAATGGTGCGTTTGGTGTGAAAGTCGACATGGTCATAGAAGATTTGAACTAATAGCCAAAGATTTATGCCATGATGAGGGACTTTTTGGAGTAAGTCCTTGAAACGAGACCATGCTTCATATAAAGTTTCACCTTGACGTTGTTGGAATATCAAGATATCATTTCTAAGCTTGGCAGTTCTCCCCGGTAGGAAAAATTGAGCAAGGAAACGAGAAGTGAGATCATCCCAAGAGGTGATGGATCCCGCGGGAAAACGTTCAAGCCATTGACTAGCTTGATCACGTAGGGAGAATTGGAATAGACGTAATCAGGTCGACTATCTAGTTGCAACATCAAGGTCTATGGAATCTACGATTTTAAGGAAATCCTTGAGATGTTGATTAGGATCTTCTGAATGAAGTCCATTGATTGATTGAAAATCAAGTCAAGTATATTATAGTATAAGTATTACTCAAGAGATCCGCAAAGAAATACGGATAACCCGATGTCGTAGTCCGTGTAAAGGGTGAATGGAATTCTCAATTCTCGATTTGTGAAACGTGTCGTGAAAGTGGTAAAAGGTGATATTGATGAGTTTATACTAATGAATAAGTATATAAAGCACAAATAATCACTTAAGCACGTAATTCAAATAAGGAAACTAAAAACGTAACGTAAAATCGAAACCGTACGCTAAAACGCGAATTAAACGTTAGCGTACGAAATAAAACGCGAATTTTAAGCTACGCTACTCCTTTGGACTTGAAAATAATTTTGAAAAAGTTAAAAATGATAAAAGAAAATTTTGAGAAAATGAAAATTATTTTTTTGATTTTTTATTTAATTTTTATGAATTAAAAACGAATTAACTAATTAAAAATTAAAAGAAAATGCAAATAAGGTGAGAAAAATGAAAAATAAATTTTGAAAATTATAAAATAACTAAAAAGAAATTTTAAAACTTAAAACTTTTTTATTTTTTATTTTTATTATTATTATTATTATTTTTTTGCTTTTTATGTAATTTTTGGGAATTAAAAACTATTAAATCTAATTAAAAATTCAAATTAAATTCAAAATAAATGGAAAAAATGCAAATTAAATTTCTAAAATTCTAAAATAATTGAAAATAAATTTCTAAAATATTTTTGGTTTTTTCTAAGCTTTTTCTGATTTTTTTGGAATTTTTGGTAATTAAAATGTATTAAAAAGTGAATAAAAATGAAAATAAAATAAGAAAAATAGCAAATTAAGGCAGAAAAATATGGAAAATTTAGGGAAATTCTAAAATAATATTCTAAAGCTAGGAAAAATATAAAAATTGAAAAATAAGCATTGTAGCTATTACTTGCTTTAAAAACAGATTATTACAAAGAGCTTATTAATAAGCAGAGTTTGACCAGGTTGACCTCTACTTAACCAATTGACTTTATGACTCAAATATGCTCAAACGACAAGAACTTAGGACAAATGATGATCAGAAACACAGATGTGGGCACAATCAGTTCAAATAAGCAATAATGAAAAAGCAAATAAGCCAACAGATAAGCAATTGGTGAAATCTCAATGGAAACAGTAACTATAAGCTCAAATGGACCTAGATGAACAATCAAATTCAGAATACCACCACTAATGAACACTTGCAGCCCTACACTTTATGACAGAAACTTGGTCAAACCTCTCAACTTGAATGGTCAAATAAGCTGAGCAAATAAGCTCAGATATAAAAGCTTATGGGGGCAAACTATCTACTAACCAACTGAGAAGCCAGAAATACTAAAAACTCTAAATGCAAAGCCAACTTACTAACCCTAAGCTACCTAAAAAGTTATGCCAAAAGCCGAGGTGCAGGGCAAAACTGAACTCAAACAGTCAACTTCCAAGTCCTTTTTCAATAAGCAAACAAGTTTCAAATTGAAAATTTCTTTTTGATTCTATTTCACAAACTGAAAAAATTTAGAAAACAACAATTCAATTGTATTTCCAAAAAGTATTGAATCTTACAAAAGCTCCCAAAGTATTTGTCAAAAACTGAGTGACAACTAATATTTGACTTTTTGATTTTACAAGAACTTTGACCAAAGTGGAATTTAATCAACTCTAACTGCTAAATGATCTAATATTAAGCTAATGTATGATCAAATTAAGCTAAATCTTAAACTAGTGCACCTAATTAAGTACTTATGAAGTCTAAACTACCAACAGTTATGTAATTACTATAAAATGAAATTGGTTTTTGACTTTTTATGATTTAACCACTTAGTATATGTTCTACTTAGCCTAAATTCAACCTAACTGATGTTACTAAACCACTATTACTATCTGAAATGACACTGAGATCAGCAAACTTCTCTTAACCAAACACCCCTAAATGAAATGATTGTCTTACTCAAAACTACTCAAAATCAATCCAATGTATCCCAAAACAACACAATCAGTTCCAATTATGATGAATAATGATAAAGTGAGTCCAAAGCCACAGTTCTCAGATGCAACTAAAACTTAGAAACACTAACTCACAGATCCAAGTGATGACAGATAATGAAACAGTTATCAAAACAAATGAAGCAAAACAAAGAGCAATTATAAAATAAGCTTTCACAAACTAGGATACTATAAAAACAAACAGAAATAAGCAGTAGTAATTAAGCTAAGCTACTATAAGCTACTATTGCAGATCTGAAATGAAATATGATAAACTTACAAGGCAAATTCCCCCTCAGCATGAAAAGAGGGGGTTCACTAAGCTTGCCTGTCTTTATGACAGGCCAAGTGGACTCCTGTTTTGGCTGCCAATACTCCAATAAGCTCAACTTATTTCAATAAGCTCAATCAGTTTGACTTTATTTGACCTTTTTGTATTTTTGAGAATTAGTGAGCTAAATAGCTTATATAAGCTTATAATAACAGAAAACAAACTATTTGAAGCTTGATTCAAATGAATAAAAACTAATTTGAAATATTTTTTATTTTTCTGATTTTTTTTTATCAATATAAGTGAAACATATATTTAAAAGAGATATTAAATCAACTACAAACTACTAATTTAATCTAAATAGAAAGTAAATAATTGCAATAATAAAGGGAAAAATAAACTAAAAACTGAATTGTAATAATAATAAGAAATTGAGTACAAATGCTTGAATTTGAAATTACAAATAAGAAAACAGAAAATTAACACAACTTATATTAAAAACCTACACATCCTACTTGTGATATGAGGGGGGTTTATATAGGCTATTGAGGAGAGGACTTGGAAGTCCATGTCATCGATCCACACCACATCTGTGCTTCTTTGAATTCATCTTAGCCGTGTGATTGAATTCCAGATGCTTCCCTTGATTATTAGCCTTTAGATTGAATGATTGATGTGATGGATCCTGCGTGTGTTAAATCATTGGACCACGTGTCCCTCTGGAGGCTCCCTGACATTCTCTGTCATACGTAAGAGTCTTCTAGAACACCTCATGATTGGGTAATTGTAATGAATTGGAGCAATTGGAGCATTTGGGATTCTAGGGTTCATACGTGTACAGTATTTCTGGGTATGATTAAATTTGGGGGGGCGGGTGTTTGGGAGGTTTTATTATTTATTGGGTTGACCGGGTAAAGGTAAGGGTTTAACCGGGTAAAGGATGGATCGGGTAGAGGTGTAATTGGGAGTGGGCTTTGGATAATGTAATAGGGTGATGGTCTTTGGATAATGTTTTGGGCTTTGGTGTATTTTTGGATCAGGCCATATTTTGAGATCCGGAGTAGTATTATTATTTAAGCAAGGACCAAAGTTGTTAAATCCAAAACTTAGGGGACCAATTCTGATATTTCCCAAACTTATATTCCAAGGGCTTGTATTGTAATTTTCTGAATCATGGAGGACCATTTTTGATTTTTCTTGAAATATTCCTCAAAGGACTATTTTTGTAAATTCCTGAAAGTGTAGGGACTAAATATGACATTTCTTCCAAACTTTGATCAGGAACTAAATTTGTACTTGGATGAATCTCTGAGGACTTCTTATGCAATTATGAGCTTTCTTTGATCATTTTGCTTCCCCAGCTCCGACTTTCGACCTTTTTCCATTCTCGTGCTCGTTTTTGTCGGTTTTGGCTTTGTTTTTTTTCATTTTTCACATATCCATACCTGCACATACACAAATACAAAAACATACATTCTCTTGGCATATTTGGTTAGTATTTGGTGTATTTTGTCAGATTTAAGGCTTAAAAAGGATGTGTGAAAAAGCACACATCAAAATTCCCCAGACTATGGTATTGCCGTGTCCTCACGCAATGTCATCACCTCACGTTTAAGAGATAAATAATTTCAAAACCTCTCTTTACTGACGTTGTAAAGTAGCAATGATGTTCAAAAGAGATATCAAAATCATTTATTCTCAAAAATGCTCCGTCTTCCGATTTTCAGGAATAACAACAACTACTACTCTTTTTGTACTTTTTTCATTCTTATATAGGTGACGGTTTGCCTTGACTTTCATTATCAATTCTTATCTGTTGATAACTTTCAGGGTCAACGAGTAGAAACACTTCTCACAGAGAAGAGACCATACGGATAAAAATCGGTATCCTTGATTTTTCACAAGCTCCCAAACTAACCGTAAAATCGAGATCACTATTTATCCACAAGTTAGATAGTAACACTACCCATAAAAGTTACTTGTGTCATTACCTCTTGTTCCCAAGTCCTAAGTTTGGTATCTCAAGATTTTAATTTTTGAGAAATGAATTGCTTCATATTTTTTCGTTTTGATATTTGTTAGTCCGATAAGAGCACAAAATTTGAACGCTAAGTAGTTTCCAAACTTTCCCTCAAAAACCCCTGCATACAGAAATTGGGTCCACATGAAGGTCTCTGATTTAACACGATTATTGGGGGGCCCCTTTTTATTTACAGCCGAGATATCCCATGTTTGAGACCCGAAACGGAAGCTTTTTATTAGGGAAACCCCCGGAGTCGAAGCTTGGCATTTTTGCATAATTATAAGCACTTTAATAATATTTGGTCCTTAGTCCTTTATTTCAATTACAATAACGGTTTAAGAGCCGCCATGATGTAAGAGCTTTATTATGACCTTGGATTTATATCCGCTGCTTTTTATAGCTTCGGATTCCTCTGCCTTATTGTTGGCTTTGGATTATTATTATTGATATTCATAATCATATGCCAAACCCCGAGTCCTACGGCCTTTACTAAGATCACAACATTGGCTGCGAACCGGCAAGATGCAATAGTCTATTTCACCGTAACACTGGTAGTACCCCTATGTGTACCAAACCCCCATATGCAGAGATTTTGTTGGGAATGAGAAAAAAAACTAAGTATTGCCCAAACCCCATACACTTAATTAATCCTAGAGATCTATTATTATTAGTGTGCAATCTTGTGAGAACAAGGAGGCCACAAGTACCTTTCGTGGGCTCTAAAGAGATCCAACTACTCCACGTTTAGCACAAAACTTCTAAATAAACTCTATCATTCCTCGATCTCCGCAAATTTAAAATCCCAAGTAATGAGATCCGCGGATGCTTAGCCATAATCTTTTATTATATTGGTTAAGGGAGACGAGCTAGGGCTCAACACGCCCGGTCAAGTCGGAACATTTATTTCTACTCTCGCCGGTAGGAAAGTCAAAACAAGGTGTCAAATCTTATTATTATACCATATATCATTTTTTTTAATAAAGAGGTGACAAAAATTTAAAATATTTGGTGGAAAACGGAGTTGCGTAAGTTAACAGCTCAGACGAAAGTGCAAGGTCAAATCGAATCGAAGATTTACCCCCCCCCCCCCAAGACTAAAGTGAAACATTGTCCTCAATGTTTTAAGGGTACGGGTAGTCTATGTAATATCTAAGGCCGTTTATTAAGTATGCTAAGAGATAAACGTTAGACGATAAGATTTTGGATATGGTGAATTTCCGAAAGAGCAGTGAAGAATGAGACTCGAGTGGAGAGAACGACAAACACGAGCACGAGAGTCCTCAAACTTCGGGGAAATTCCTGAACATTCACAAACAACCACGAAAACATGAGTTTGGAAAGGGTCGCCCCCCTCACGTCACGTTACTTAAGAAATAGAAAATAAAGAAAATGAAATGATAAGCATGGGGTGCCTCCCACGAAGCGCTTGTTTTTTATTACCGAGTCACATGAGCTTGACTCGATCCCCGAATTTAGTTATCCTTAGGGAAAGTTTGGAGATCCGGGACAACCATGGGTGGTATGTCCCCTCCGAACTAATGGTTGAGACGATGACCATTCACCTTAAAGTTGGGACCATTAGATTGAGCAAGCTCAACGGTTCCATAAGGGAATACTTAGGTAATGGTGAATGGTCCAGACCAACGGTTTTTAACTTGCCCGAGAAAATCTTCAATCGAGAATAGAAAAGAAGGACTCGGTCACCAACATTGAAGACGCGATATTTAATCTTAGCATCGTTAATCCTCTTTGTCTTATCTTTTTAGATCAAAGAATTCTCATAGGCTTGATCATGAAGCTCGACTAATTTATTCAATTGAACTTTACGATGATCACCCGCGGTTTGAAGGTCAAAATTAGCATGTTTCAAGGCCCAGTAGGCCTTGTTCTCAAGTTCAAAGGGCAAATGGCAGGCTTTCCCGTAAACCAGCTTGTAAGGAGTGCACCCAATAGGTTTTTTGTAAGCTGTACGGAAAGCCCATAGTGCATCATCTAACTTATCGGCCCATGAAGCACAATGTTCACCTACGGTCCTTTCTAAAATTTGTTTCAAGCCACGATTGGAGACCTCAACTTGACCACTCGTTTGTGGATGATATGCAGTAGAAAGACGATGTGTAACACCATATTTGAGCATAACTTTAGCGAATTGGCCATTACAGAAATGGGTCCCACGATCACTTATAATAGCACGAGGTGTACCAAATCGGGCGAAGAGATTTTTGAGAAATTTTACTACAACTCGGGCGTCATTGGTGGGGAGTGCTTTTGCTTCAACCCATTTCGACAAGTAATCGACGGCCACGAGTATATATTTGTTACCACGTGAAGACGGGAATGGACCATGAAATCGATACCCCAGAAGTCAAAAATTTCACAGACTTGGATGGCATTTTGAGGCATCTCGTCTCTCTGAGAAATTTTTCCTTGACGCTGGCAAGAATCACATGATTTCACCAACTGATGGGCATCCCGGTAAATCGTCGGCCAATAGAAGCCGGAATCAAATACTTTCTTAGCGGTGAAGTTGGCACCATGATGTCCCCCTGTGGGTCCATTGTGGCATGCCATAAGAATTTCAGCGGCTTCTTTGCCGTGAACGCACCGTCGGATCACTTGTTCCGCACAAATCTTAAACAAGTAGGGGTCATCCCAGTAATAATGTTTAACATCTTTGAAGAATTTCTTCTTTTGCTGGAATGACATCCCTTTTCGGATGAAATTCCCCGCATGGTAATTCGCAAAGTCGGCGAACCATGGGGTACTAGGATCACAATGTGATAAACTCCCAAGTGTCTCGAGAGGAAATGTTTCGTTAATTTCCTTTTTCTCGAAAATACTTTGATGGGGATTCTCTAAACGCGAAAGGTGATCAGCAGCAAGGTTCTCAGCTCCCTTTTTGTCTCGAATTTCAACATTGAATTCTTGAAGGAGTAGAACCCACCGCATCAAGCGTGGCTTAGCATCTTGCTTTGCCATTAGGTATTTGAGATTCGAATGATTCGTATACACTATGCATTTCATCAAGAGAAAATAAAGTCGAAACTTTTCAAAGGCGTAAATGACGGCTAACATCTCTTTCTCAGTAGTCGTATAATGGTATTGAGCGTCGGTCATTGTTTTACTAGCATAGTGTATCGGCTGAAAGTGTTTAGACTTGCGTTGCCCCAAGACTGCACCAATAGCATAATCGCTCGCATCTCACATTAGCTCGAAGGGCAAGTCCCAATCGGGGGCAACTAAGATAGGAGCATCCGTTAACTTCTTTTTAAGTATATTAAATGCTTCGATGCATTCATTTGAGAAGATAAACGGAGCATCTTTTTCAAGCAAGTGGGTCAGGGGCCGGGCTATCTTTAAAAAATCTTGGATAAAACATCGGTAAAAACCGGCATGACCGAGAAAACTTCTAATTCCTTTAACGGTCGTGGGATGAGGTAATTTTGCAATTACGTCGACTTTAGCTTTATCGACCTCAATCCCGGATTTCGATATCTTATGGCCGAGGACAATGCCCTCTTTAACCATGAAATGACACTTCTCCCAATTTAGAACTAAGTTGGTGTCTTCACACCATTTCAGCATACTCTCTAAATGGGAGAGGCAAGAAGTGAAAGAATCTCCATAAACCGAGAAATCATCCATGAAAACTTCCATGGTTTTCTCAATCATATCCGAAAATATAGACATCATACACCTTTGGAACGTGCCTAGAGCATTGCATAAGCCAAAAGGCATACGTCGATAGGCAAACGTTCCGTAAGGGCAAGTAAACGTAGTCTTTTCCTGGTCCGGAGGGTCAATCGGTATTTGAAAATAACCAAAAAATCTATCAAGAAAACAATAGAACTCATTTCCTGCTAGGCGTTCTAGCATTTGATCCATAAATGGAAGTGGGAAATGGTCCTTACGAGTTGCATCATTCAATTTTCGATAATTAATACAAACTCTCCATCCGGTAACAAGAGGTGTCGGAATCAATTCTTTGTCTTCATTTGTCACTACAGTTATTCCACCTTTCTTCGGTACGCAGTGCACCGGGCTAACCCATGAGCTATCCAAGATTGGATAAATCATTCCGGCATCGAGGAGTTTGATAACTTCCTTTTTGATAACCTCATGAATTTTCGGGTTAACCCGTCGTTGTTGCTGAACGGACGGTTTGTGATTGTCTTCAAGTAAGATCTTATGCGTGCAAAAACGAGGATCGATACCCTTGATATCGGAAATTTGCCAAGCGATGGCACGTTTATGCTTCTTGAGCACATCTAAGAGACGGTTCTTCTCCTCATCTTTAAGTTCTTTTGAAATAATGACGGGAAGTTTAACGGTTCCTTCTAAAAAGCTCCGGAGGATTCTCAGTAGACGGCTTAACTTCTTTAACATCGGCCATTTTAAGGTCCATCGGAGGGAGGGACGGGTTGGGATCTTCATTCAACAATTTTACAATTAAAAGAACACCTCCCTCCGGGTCACAAACGGAATGATCAATTTCCGGTGAAATTGAATCATTAGCAAGAAAGGCCTCGATCTCTTCCAAGATGAAATCACTTCCCTCAAACGGAGTAAGGGAAGGGGAAGGATCAGAAATAATCGGTTCAGAAGAAGGAGTGGGATTGCCACTCGAAGCACGTTCGGTAAAACCAAGTAACTCTTGAGCACACTCCTCCGTAACTTCGTCAATAACATCAATTCGGTTCACGAAATATTTGTCATAATTGGAGGAGTACCTCGCGGTTTGATCCAAATTAAATGTTACGGCTTCAGTACCAACGCATAAGGTAATTTCTTCATCGAAAACATCAATTAAAGCATGGCCGGTCCTTAGGAAATCTCTTCCGAGAATGAGAGGTACCCGTGGATCGGCATCAAAATCGACAATGACAAAATCGGCAGGGAAATGAAATTTTCCTTCATTAACAAAGACATCCTCGGCTATTCCCATCGGGCGGGAAGTAGTTCGGTCGGCTAGCTCGAGGGTCATGCAAGTTGGAGTTAAATCGGGTAAAGACAACTTTTTCCAAATGGATAACGGCATTAGGTTAATGCTAGCACCAAGATCGGCCAAGGCGAAGCATTGAACCATCCCAGGGAAATTGCATGGAATGAGAAATCGACCGGGGTCTTCAAGCTTTTCGGGAAGCTTTTTTAGGATAACCGCCGAGCAATTCTCATTCATCTGGGTTCGTGATATTTCAAATAATTTTTCTTTGTTATTCAAAAGATCTTTTAACATTGAAGCAAATTTTGGCATTAAAAGTATAGCATCCGCGAGACTTATGTCAAAGTGTAATTCTTGAAAAATATGATAAAACTTTTCCATCTGGTTTTTATCTCTCTCACGGTGCTTTTGTTCGTTTAAGCGTGACGGATAAGGTAAATTTGTTTTGACGAGAATTTCTTTCTCAGTTTCGTTAACAACTTTATCTTTTCCTTTGGACATTGGGACCACCGTAGGTTGGATGTTTTCGATCCTTCCATTATTACTAGGAATTCCCGTATCCTTTGTCACCTCGGTTTCACGGGCGACTACCTTAGGAGAAGAAGTCGAAGGGGTAGTCGGGGCCGTTGGTCCATCGATTGTAACACCACTCCTAGTCGTGATCGCCTTAGCATCGCCCCTAGGGTTAGCGATCGTGTTGCTTGGAAGAGTACCCGAGCCCGAGGGTCGATCATTTAAAGACTTTTTCAATTCAGCCATTTGATTAATTAACATTTTATTCATTTCCTCTTGACTTTTCATAAACTGCTTAAGTAACTCATCCGAGGATGACTGATTTTGATTCACAACTGGATTTTGAAAATTTTGACCACGATTGTTGTTATTGAAACCTTGATTCTGAAAATTTTGATTTCCATGATTGTAATTCCCATGATTAGCATTTTGAAAATTTCCATAATTTCCTTGAAAATTCCCTTGATTCGGGCCTTGATTATAATTTCCCCGATTTTGATTTTGAAAACCATGATTTTGATTTTGAAAACCATTGTTCATCCGATTTTGATTAGCATTTTGATTCTGGTTAAATTGATGGTTTCGGTTTTGCATGTTATGATTGACTTGATTCGGTTGGTTAAAACCGGGTGGTCCAACATAATGGTTCGAACGGTAGCTAAGAAGATTTTGGTCACCCTGTGGTTGGTATACGTTACCGCCCATATTATAGGTGTTAATACAAATATCGTCTAAAAACGTTATTTATATTTTACGATCTTTGCTAAGTTTTGTTAATGACAAAGTACAAACTTTAGATTGTAGTAAAACATCATTTTAGTTTAAGTCTTGTATAACTAGTCTTTACATTTCTTTTTAAACTTAACATTGTTTTTATTTCTTTAATAAGAAAATATTTCTTTAATAAGAAAGTGTCACATCTCATCAATGTGCATTTATGGTAAGTTTATGTGTTTGACTATCCATGAAGTTCTTACACACTTTGGAAGTATTCCATGTTTGGTACAATGCATATTGACTAGTATTTAGTAGATGTGACATTACTTGTTTATGTGTTTGACTATCCATGAAGTTCTTACACACTTTGGAAGTATTCCATGTTTGGTGCAATGCATGTTGACTAGTATTTAGTAGATGTGACATTGTTTGTTTTGGAGTGATTTATTGTAAGTTAGGTTGAACAGTTCTGGCGGACCCCTGGAGGAACACGGGCGGACCCCTTCTGAGGGTGCCGCCGTGTCCGCCAAACTGCTGACTTCCTTTGGTATAAATACCAAAGCACTTGCAAGAAATCCCTCATCACTTAGAGTCATATTTTACACATATTCTCTCATTATACTCAGTAGCTACTAACTTGTGTGATTCTCTTATGTAGCAAAGGAGTTCACATATTCATCTAAGAAGTTACAAGTTTCAACTCTAAGTTGCAAGACTTGTTAGCTTTGTTGTGTATAGACTTTGGTAGTTTATACTTCATGTGTATCTTGTATAGAAGTGATTGGTTAGTATTTTAGGCCTCAAAATACGTAGTGTGTCGGGAGTTGTTGTACCCTTGTAAAAGAACTAACGGGAGTGGTTGTACCCTTGGTAAAGAACTCGACATCTAGCTTAGTGTCGGTAAAAGTGTAAGCGACGATGGGAGTGGTTGTACCCGTGTAAAAGAACTCGACATCTAGCTTAGTGTCGGTAAAAGTATACGCGACGTTGTAAAGGTTTTCTCCGCCGGTGAAAGGAGCTTGTTGATTAGTGCTTATAACTCTCGAGTTGGAAACTCGGGGTGTGGATGTAGGGCAAGGAAAAAGAGTCCTTGTAGCCGAACCACGATAAACAATCGTGTTGTGGTTTGATCGTTTCTTTCTTTATCTTTGCTTATTACATGTTGTCTTTTAGTTAGAATTGCTAGTCACATATAAAGCTTTTCAAAGAATTAAACAAGTAAAGTTGTGTTTATATCTTCAAACAAAAGTAAAGCCTTTCAAAGAACTAAATAAGCAAAGTTAGGATCATCACAAGCAAAGCTTTTCAAAGTATGAAACAAGTAAAGTTAGAATTGTTATTCACATGAAAAGCTTTTCAAAGAATCAAACATATAACGTTGTGTTTATAACTTTAAGCAAACGTAAAGTTTTTAAAGGATATTCAAGTTAAAAAGGATTTAAAAAGCGGTAAACTATTCAACCCCCTTTCTAGTTTTCCATAATTGGCATCAGGAGCTACGTTACTCAAGATCTTTAAAATAGAATGTATTTTAAAACTTGGATCGATCCATGGATTTTGAAAATCTCAAAGAAGGGCAACCTATTCAAAACCCACCACTTTTTGTTTTAGAAAACTTACTTGAATGGAAAAGTAATTTTGAAAACTATGTGAAATCAATTGATCAAGATCTTTGGCATATTATTTCTTTTGGTGATTTCAAACCAAAGAAAACAAGTTTTTAAAAACCAAGATAACTATCTTAAACTTGATAAAAATACTAAAGCTAAAATAATGATTTATAAAGCTTTAGTACCGAATATGAAAGAATGTATTTTTGTCAAACGGCTAATGATATTTGGAAAAATATGTTAAACTTTCATCAAGAGATATGTCAAGTCAAAGATGATCAATTTGATCTCACATATGTATTAGAAGTCTTAGATATATTAATTGATTGACGTTTAGTTGAGATAAATACATGTACTACTAGTTTAAATGTTTTAAATGAAGGTGTAAGTGAAGATGATTACTCATGACGAGCTCTTAGTGGACTTGCTTACGATTCATGGAATAACACAGATGAAGATGAAGCCAACCATCCGGTTTGTGATTCTCAACTAGATAAAATATCAAGCAAGGTACATTTTAAAACCAAACACTTTTGCTTTGACAAATTTATCCTAGAGTTTTCTAAACTAGAAAATGAGTCTAAACGTTTATGCAACATGGACCTAAAAATTATCTTCAAGAACGAGTCTTCAAAATCTTTTAAGAATATCTTTGAAAAAGAAATCTTGTTAGAAGATAAAATGTCTAGAATTAAGAGTAATGTTGAAATTGATCTAGAATGTAAATTGTGTCTAGATTACAAACATAAGATTAAAATGCAAAATGAGAAAGGAAAAATATTAGTTAAATTTGATGAAAGGTCAAAATCTCTTGAAAGATTGTTGAGGAGTCAAAGGTTGTTTAAAGATAAAACCGGATTAGGATTTAACTGAAAAGCACCATTAACTAATAAAACAAAGCAAGTACAATTTGTCAAACCTAGAAGAGAGATTTAGAGATAATTCAATCTCTAATAGAAACTCATGATAAAAGAATTAAGATTATCATTATCTATGCTTTTATATGATTGTCTAACCTTCTTGGATATATGAGTAATTGAGTTTCAAAGCGTGTCGTCAAACCAAGATTTTACAGGTTGTGTTTATCCTCTTGATAGCATCTCCATGCAATTCAAAAGGTACGCATTACTTCAACTTGACTTTGATTGTCTCTTGTTTCTAGCAGTATGTGTTGGAATATGTGTTATTAGTAATACTCTAAAAGTGTTTACTTGCTATTAGTAATAACTAAGATTAGATTCTATGCAACAAGGAATTTCGTCATTAGTACTAGTAGGAGATATAAGGTGCTTTGGTTCTTTAACCATCAAGAGATAAACACGAGAAACTCTTGAGTGAGTCTCACTCAACTCTTGCTTACAAGTAAGCTAACTAAGAATTTCCTAAGTGTTAAAATGTCTAACACTTTTGTGATGCTTGCAAAACAAACCTTTGTTAAACAACATTTTCAAACATCATACTTTGAGTCTTAAATTGTGTTTTTCTTCGATCACTCCTTTATGATAATCTCACATAAAACACACAAGGTGAAATAAATCACATTAGCATACATTAGAATGTGTGGAAGAAAATGAGTTTTCAACATCTAGGATTTACACATCAAATGTGACACTTAGTCTTATGATGTTGTACCTCTTGGACTTTTTCAAAACAGGTAGAGTTCATAGTGTCTTAAGTAAGAAAACCCAAAGAGTCGAGGAGTCGTTGAATATAACATTTAACGAATAATCTCCTGCTTCTTAGATATCATCTTTGGTAGATGATGACTTAGTCGAAAGTCCAATGATGGCAATACAAGTATGTTGTGTAAAACATTAAGAATAAAAGTACAAAATAACATCTTCTCACCTTGAGTCAAACATTGAATCAAGCAAAATTGACATAAGTTATAAAACTTGATTTATAGGTCATAGTTGTGTCTAAACAAATTCAACAAAAACAGTTTTTGGAATTTAGAGTAAAACAACTAGGGAAACAAAATAGATGTTTCGAAGTAATCATGTGATTATAAGTGTCAATATTTGAAAGTCGTTTTGATAATAAAAGCAAGCTCCAAAAGCAAGGGATTTTAACTTAAAGACATTCCTAGTTACTCTCTTGTTCTCAATGGTTAAGTTATTGATGACTTATCAAGAATGAGATTAGTAAATCCGTAGGTAAAACTAAACGTAGAGAAATGTTCGGAAGACTACTTGTTCTCATAACAATTAGATCCAACATTATGTTTAGCATTTATTTATGTGCTCGTGTTAAAGAAGATCCTTAAACAACTCTTTAGTTGAGCTTGTTTGGATACATCATCAGGTACTACACAACTAGGATTATGGTATCCCAAAAGAACGGGAATAGAAACCATAGTGTATGCCAAATGGAATTATGTCGGTAATAAGTTGATAAGAAAAGCACAAGTGGTACTTGCACTTTTATACTTACTTACCCAATGATTCTCTAAAACACGTAAGGTTCTCAAATTAGTTTCGGATGGAGAAGCACATCAACAAGCTCCGCTTGAACAAGCAAATACGCGTCTACAACGGAATTCTTTTATCAACATTGTTATCCCTTCAACAAAGGAATCATCGACTTCGGCAACAATTCAATCCATTATGGTCTTAATAGACATATTGTGATCCATCATCATCGCCTTGGTAAGATTGTTCATTGAGGAACGTCTTAACAAAGTAAGTCTTCTACGTTAACCATTCTATCAACGTTTTCACAAAACCTCTTGAATGAGAAGCATTCATCATCCCTAGGCTTAGTCAAAGACTCATAAGACCTAAAACCTTAGTTTTGAATATTAGGATAAAACCACAAAAATCAAGACAATTCCTTTTGAATTTTTCCTGCAGCTCCCACGGTACCCTCAGACCATACGGGCGGAACCCTCCTTTTGGTTCCGCTTGGTCCTCCAATGCTACAGAATGTTTTATTTTTAATTTCAAAACCAAACACCCTCTTAACTTAATCATTCACTTGTTCTTTCAACATCATCTCATCACATTCACCTTGTGATATATCTCAGCCCATAAGACTCACAAAATGAGCAAAACTTCAAGCATCTTCCTCATAACCTTTCATCACTCAAACCTCAAACAACCAATGTGAAATGAGAAACCGAGTTATCCTTTGTCATATCAATATCGAGTCATCCACCATTTCCATGCCCTCAAAGAAACCAAGAGTCAATATCATCTTCACCAATAACTCCACCTAGTCATCTTCACAAGAAGATTCCACAATGTAACCAAACAAGTGTGTCATCCCCACTATAACCTAACCTATTAAGATTAAACCACCTTTCATGATACATAAACCTATATTCACCCTTGTGTCGCTCTTTGAAACAAAGGGCAATTGTCATATCCATACTATCATTAACATATTTGTCTATGTCGTCAAAAGTCAAGTGAATTTCATTATCAAATGCGTCTCTTCCACTTTTTAGCAAGTGAAGAACACAAGAAGATCTCCAAGCTTCAAGTGTTGTCAAGCAATCACCACCTCATTTCACATATCCACTCTCGGTCGTCAACCATACTTTACCACCGTTCACCACATTGTTAAAACAAATGAAAAACGTCATTGAAACATCACTTGCATTTTTAAACATCAAAATGAGTTAAGTTAACCGCACCTCCACATTGTTTTCATATAGGCACACACTAGAACATACACATTACAATAGTCGTTTACTTAGACAAAAATGTGAAATTTTGATTTTCTAGGAATCATCATGCCTCCTCTAACTCACTACGACCACAAGGACACCATCAAGTATCTACCCAAACACCACAAAACCAAAGGTCTTACTCAAACTCAAATCGTTGTCTTCAATGCCTTAGAAAAACGATATGTCCATAAGGGTAGAACCATTGATCCATCCTTCTTGGAAGGTACAAACCTCTACACGGAATTTGCCACAATCAACTTTGAGTGTCTCTTAGAAATCGACGAGCCTATTTGTTCTAGGTTCATTTTAGAATTCTATGCATCCGTCACCCTCTCCAAGGATGAGTATGGTCGCATGTCTATTAACTTTAGGGCTAGTAGTCATCAATACTCCTTCACTCTCGAGGAGTTTGCTCAAATCCTAGGTGTCCCAAACCATGGTACTTGCATCTATCCCTATGATACCCCTCTTGTGTCCAAAAAATGAACTTCGTGACCACCTCTTCATTAGGACCACCAACACTAGGAGAACTAGAACCGGAAATGTGGTCATCAAGGACCCATATGGAATGGAATTCAATGAACTCAAGGCCCAATTCAAGAAATGGGAAGAACTCCTTAGAGCCAACGTAATTAGCACCATAGGAAACCGGGATCACATCAATATTTGCCTACTACTGACCAAGAGAATGACCGACATTCTCGTGCAAGGTACAACGTCTATGCCGTATGGAATACTCTTGACCCGTCTCTTTAGGTTCATCTCTCCCATTCCATCAAATCCTAGAGGTCTTCACCTAGACTACTCTCTCATTCCACACGCTTTTGTCCCACTAAGTAATAGGAGAATCTACAAAGCCCAAGGTAAACATTTTCCAATTTTAGGCTTTGCCCAACTCTAGGCTCCCACCTCTAGAATACATTTCCCAACTTTCGGATATTCCAAATGAGTCGGTGGAGTTCAAGCAAACAAAGGGGATGTTCAAAAACATTGAGAGATTTCTTGGAAAGCTCAAGAAGAAGATTGATCGTCTATGAGAGCAGGTGTGTAGGAGTGTTTGGCACTAGGTGCTATTTGAACAATTTGGTCGTTTAAACATTACGTGTTATGTATTTGTGTGTTGGTAAGTTATTTGGTACTATTTGGAACTTGTAGGAACTAACAATGATGTAGGAAGACAACATTTGGCTAGTTGTCAAATTTTCATGTTTATGGCAATTCTTACTAAGTATAGTGAAATCCTCGACCTCAAGGTCAAAGTCCTATGATATGTATGTTTACGTGTCTAATTTTTGCATTGCCTAACCAGAAATGCATTATCTTTTTGATTTTAGGGATTTCCAAAAATTTTGAAAATCGTCTCGCGGGTCAAAATCGCGGACTGCCTAATTTTTCAGCCCTGGCGGATCTGACGGTACCCAAAATTGGGTTCCGCCAGTGTATTTTCTGGGAAACCCAGAATTGGCCCAACGGACCAGACGGTACCCTCAAATGGGTTCCGCCTGTGTACCGTGAGGGTTCCGCCAAACACCTGCAGAAAATTTGTCATTTTTCTTAAGTCCAAAACTTGTAAAGTGTCAAAACCATTATCCTAAGTGAGAAACATCTTCCATTAACTCCAATAACCATATTAGAACAACTCTCACTCCATAAAACAATTTGGAAGTTACTTCCCGCCAAAAATTCAAATTCAAGCATAACTAACCCAAGGAACCCTTTTAAAGGATCCTTCAACCCATTGGAACATTTTCAACCAAATTACATCCCATGATCACAAAGCATTGAGTACATATGTTGGTCTTTCACTCCACCCTATTCCATTGGATTGACATCAAATCATTTGAAACCTCAATCTTTGTATGGAACACATCAAATCCAAACACTCCTTTCCATAAATTTTTTTTTAGTGTTTGATCACTTTAGAATACCCAAAAACTCACACCAACACCATTACTTCTCTCAATCTCAAAACTCTTGCAAACCAAAGATTTGAGATAACTAAATCAAACAGCTCATCCGAATCATCAAGCTAAAACCACTAGGATTAGTGTTAAACCTTGTTGCTTCAACAAAACCATCAAATCAAGCTCATCACTTGATATTTCTTCACCTATCCAAGACTTCCTTAACCTTACTGCCTCAACACCATATTCAATACCTTCCAACATCAACATGACCACTATTCAAGATTTTCTCAATCTTGCTACTTCAACATCCTCTCCCAAACATGGCAATACAAACATATACATTTTTCAACCATCAATCACCATAACTTACACCAATGGAACTTTTCCATACACCACCAACATCACCACATCCACTATTGGAAACTTTTGAAAACCTATCACCTACGTCATTGTCACTCTTTGACACCATTGCCGAAACGGAAACCCATCAACAACCAATATTTCAACCAAACGAGTCATTGGATGATGCACCTCATCCACCGTCATTACTTGAGAGTTTGGCCTACCATTATGCTAAATCCTCAATTTTTCCAATTGATCAAGGTCATACACACCTACAATCATTTGTGTTTCACCCCATTCACAAAAACCTTCATGGTAACCATTTACAAATAACCAAGCTTACACCATTTTGTTCAAACAACAACCACCACAACAACAATAACTACCACCACCACAAGAACCTTCCCAACACTTTAAATCTCTATTTTCTTCGTATAAGAAAATAAAAGCATCTCAATGATCTTCCACCAAGACCAACAAAACCACCACCTTTCACAAATGAATAACCAAGGTCATTGCTTGACCAAAATGAGTATTTCAACCACAACCAACCACCACAACAAGAGTATCACCACCCAAAACCATTGTTGTTTCACCCTATCCAATAAAATGAGGTTTATCCTAAACCACATTTTGGATAGTCTAAAGTTTAGAGTCTCCAAAATGAAACAAAACCGTTTCTTTTGGAAATTGTTTCTCATTAAAACCAACAAACCAAGTTTAGAGCACCAACACCACCTCATGTTTAGAGTCTCCAAAATGAAACAAAACCGTTTTTTTTGGAAAATGTTTTACCATTTAAACCAACAAACCAAAACCGTGTCACCTCCACAACATTCAAAACAAAACCCGCTACACCCTCCAACACACATTTTGATCCTTAAACAACCTTAGCCTTGTTTTTGGAAAATGTTTCTCATTAAGGAAAATGATGATTTCCTTGTAGCATTTTATGTTCTTAGTCTATTTTTTGTTTTTCTTTATTTTTAAGAAGTAGGATGATTTCGTCCTAATTACTTGTCTTTGACGTTCTAAGAGTCAAAATTTTACATGAAATGAATTTCATTCTACTACAAGGTTTGCATTGTTTGTTGACCATTTAGGTATAATAAGTGAACTATACCTTGCTATGGTAGCATACATATATCTTGTGTTTTAGAAACTAACTTTTTTTTGTAGGATCATTATCCATGTTTTCCTTCCTTGATACTCCATTTAGGGGAGTAATATTCAAGGGGGAGCATGAGTGTTGCATTATTCCACTTCACAACTCTTAGTTGTGTTCTAGACATGAAATGCTTTCATGACTTATCTTGTGCGACAACTAACCTTTTTCTTGTAGGTTCAAAATCCATGTCTCCTCTCTTGGCACTCCATTTAGGGGGAGTATCGTCCAAGGGGGAGCAAGTGCTTACTTCTGTTTCGCTACTCTTCTTTTTGTTTCGACAAAAGGGGGAGAATTTATATAAACTTGTGCTTACTTGTGCTTATCACCTCATCTTTGCAAAAACAATTTTTTAGTGCTTATCACCTCATCTTTGCAAAAACAAGTTTTTATACTAACTTTATAAGACTTAACACTAAAACTAGTGACTTACTTATAAATAAAGTTTATGTTTTGTCATCAACAAAAAGGGGGAGATTGTTAATACAAATATCGCCTAAAAACGTTATTTATATTTTACGATCTTTGCTAAGTTTTGTTAATGACAAAGTACAAACTTTAGATTGTAGTAAAACATCATTTTAGTTTAAGTCTTGTATAACTAGTCTTTACATTTCTTTTTAAACTTAACATTGTTTTTATTTCTTTAATAAGAAAGTATTTCTTTAATAAGAAAGTGTCACATCTCATCAATGTGCATTTATGGTAAGTTTATGTGTTTGACTATCCATGAAGTTCTTACACACTTTGGAAGTATTCCATGTTTGGTACAATTCATGTTGACTAGTATTTAGTAGATGTGACATTACTTGTTTATGTGTTTGACTATCCATGAAGTTCTTACACACTTTGGAAGTATTCCATGTTTGGTGCAATGCATGTTGACTAGTATTTAGTAGATGTGACATTGTTTGTTTTGGAGTGATTTATTGTAAGTTAGGTTGAACAGTTCTGGCGGACCCCTGGAGGAACACGGGCGGACCCCTTCTGAGGGTGCCGCCGTGTCCGCCAAACTGCTGACTTCCTTTGGTATAAATACCAAAGCACTTGCAAGAAATCCCTCATCACTTAGAGTCATATTTTACACATATTCTCTCATTATACTCAGTAGCTACTAACTTGTGTGATTCTCTTATGTAGCAAAGGAGTTCACATATTCATCTAAGAAGTTACAAGTTTCAACTCTAAGTTGCAAGACTTGTTAGCTTTGTTGTGTATAGACTTTGGTAGTTTATACTTCATGTGTATCTTGTATAGAAGTGATCGGTTAGTATTTTAGGCCTCAAAATACGTAGTGTGTCGGGAGTTGTTGTACCCTTGTAAAAGAACTAACGGGAGTGGTTGTACCCTTGGTAAAGAACTCGACATCTAGCTTAGTGTCGGTAAAAGTGTAAGCGACGATGGGAGTGGTTGTACCCGTGTAAAAGAACTCGACATCTAGCTTAGTGTCGGTAAAAGTATACGCGACGTTGTAAAGGTTTTCTCCGCCGGTGAAAGGAGCTTGTTGATTAGTGCTTATAACTCTCGAGTTGGAAACTCGGGGCGTGGATGTAGGGCAAGGAAAAAGAGTCCTTGTAGCCGAACCACGATAAACAATCGTGTTGTGGTTTGATCGTTTCTTTCTTTATCTTTGCTTATTACATGTTGTCTTTTAGTTAGAATTGCTAGTCACATATAAAGCTTTTCAAAGAATTAAACAAGTAAAGTTTTGTTTATATCTTCAAACAAAAGTAAAGCTTTTCAAAGAACTAAATAAGCAAAGTTAGGATCATCACAAGCAAAGCTTTTCAAAGTATGAAACAAGTAAAGTTAGAATTGTTATTCACATGAAAAGCTTTTCAAAGAATCAAACATATAACGTTGTGTTTATATCTTTAAGCAAACGTAAAGTTTTTAAAGGATATTCAAGTTAAAAAGGATTTAAAAAGCGGTAAACTATTCAACCCCCCTTCTAGTTTTCCACAATAGGTTCCCGAAGTAGCATACACATTTTCGTGAGTGAAGCCACCGGAGGCTGGGCACTCAAAATACGAATGAGGACCACTACAAGTCTCACAAACATTGTTGACCATATTGACTTGATGGTTTTTGACTTGATTTTGATTCTGAGACGTTTGGTGCATTCGTAAAACAGCAGTTGACAAATCATCGAGTTTCTTAGTAATGACGGCTATTTCAGAATTAGACGTAGAAGAATTGTGAGCAACGGTCGTTCTTGACTCATTCCTCTCGGCAGAGGAATCCCAGTAATTGTAATGAGCAGTCATATTCTCAATAAGTTCGTAACAATCTTCAGGACGTCGTTTCATAAAAGTTCCACCCGCAGCTGAATTGATCGTGTCCCGATGTCGCAAAGTCAAACCATTGTAAAACGTATCGATTATCGTAACAAGAAGCATATTATGGTTGGGACACCGATCAATAGCAAGCTTATAACGTTCCCAAGCTTCGAATAAAGATTCGTCAGGAAGCTGACGGAAATTGCTAATATTGTTTCAAAGTTTCGTCACCATCGATGGTGGAAAATATTTCGCCAAGAACTTCGATACCATTTCTTCGAAGGTATGAATCGAGTTCTTGGGAAGACAATCAAACCAAGCGGTGGCATGATGCGTCAAAGAATAGGGGAAGAGAGAAAGACGAAGGGCGTCATCGGAGACCCCGTGTTGTTTCATACTTTGGGTGACGGTTAAAAATTTGTCGAGATGCTTGTTGGTATCGTTACCCGGTAATCCGTGAAATTGGCATGAATTCTGGACTTGTTGAATCATGTGATGCTTTAGTCCAAAATCCGTAGCCTCGATATTGAGAGGGGCAATCGGACCACCTCTACCGTGCATTGTCGGTTGACACAGCTCCTCCATCATTCGGAGATCGGGAGCTGGTGCATTTTGAACAACACCACCCGGAGGGTGTTGATTGTTGTGGTTATTATGTTCCATTTTCGTAACGTTTGGGAAACGAACTTTGTGTGTGTGACGTATCAAACTTTCTGGGTTCAATAATGGAGAAATAAGAGGTTTAGAAGATAAACGGGTGTTCATACACCACAAAAATCAAATTTTTGAAAAATAAAATGAAAATCAAATTTGAAAAGGAAAATCTTTTTGTATTTTTATTTTTATAAAACAAAATTCAAAAACTTAATCTTTTGTTTTTTTCTTTTTCTAACGTTACGTTAATTGAAAACCGTTTCCTTCAAATCTACTCACGACGGAATGGGAGAGAAGAGTGTTTCTCTCTTCAGCTTGCAATTTAATGTCTAAGTTTCCGTGTTTCCGCTTATTCGGTTGTAGAATCCAAAGTAATCCGATTAACAACTAATTTCACGCATTGTTATATTGGGAAACTTATTTGGTTTACAACGGCCTCCCTTTCATGGGAGAGTCGAGGCTGTAACTTTATTATTTTTTTGGTACTTTTGAAAACACTTTAGGAAAAATGTTTTTGATTTTTCAATTTTTTTTTGTTTTTATAGAAAATATATACAAGGAAGGTTTTCAAAACAGAATTTCGAAAAAACGAAAACGAAAAATTCACTTCAACCTTCCCCGGCAGCGGCGCCAAAATTTTGATTGATTGAAAATCAAGTAAAGTATATTATAATATAAGTATTACTCAAGAGATCCGCAAAGAAATACAGATAACCCGAGGTCGTAGTCCGTGTGAAGGGTGAATGGAATTCTCAATTCTCGATTTGTGAAACGTGTCGTGAAAGTGGTAAAAGGTGATATTGATGAGTTTATACTAATGAATAAGTAAATGAAGCATAAATAATCACTTAAGCATGTAATTCAAATAAGGAAACTAAAAACGTAACGTAAAATCGAAACTGTACGCTAAAACGCGAATTAAACGTTAGCGTACGAAATAAAATGCGAATTTTAAGCTACACTACTCCTATGGACTTGAAAATAATTTTGAAAAGTTAAAAATGATAAAAGAAAATTTTGAGAAAAAGAAAATTATTTTTTTGACTTTTTATTTAATTTTTATGAATTAAAAACGAATTAACTAATTAAAAATTAAAAGAAAATGCAAATAAGGTGAGAAAAATGAAAAATAAATTTTGAAAATTATAAAATAACTAAAAAGAAATTTTAAAACTTAAAACTATTTTTTTTTTGCTTCTTATGTAATTTTTGGGAATTAAAAACTATTAAATCTAATTAAAAATTCAAATTAAATTCAAAATAAATGGGAAATATGCAAATTAAATTTCTAAAATTCTAAAATAATTGAAAATAAATTTCTAAAATATTTTTGGATTTTTCTAAACTTTTTCTGATTTTTTTGGAATTTTTAGTAATTAAAATGTATTAAAAAGTGTATAAAAATGAAAATAAAATAAGAAAAATAGCAAATTAAGGCAGAAAAATATGAAAATTTTTGGGAAATTCTAAAATAATATTCTAAAGCTAGGAAAAATATAAAAAGTAAAAAATAAGAACTGTTGCTATTACTTGCTTTGAAAACAGATTATTACAAAGAGCTTATTAATAAGTAGAGTATGACTCAAATATGCTCAAACGACAAGAACTTAGGACAAATGATGATCAGAAACACAGATGTGGGCACAATCAGTTCAAATAAGCAATAATGAAAAAGCAAATATGCCAACAGATAAGCAATTGGTGAAATCTCAATGGAAACAGTAACTATAAGCTCAAATGGACCTAGATGAACAATCAAACTCATAATACCACCACTAATGAACACTTGCAGCCCTACTCTTTATAACAAAAACTTGGTCAAACCTCTCAACTTGAATGGTCAAATAAGCTGAGCAAATAAGCTCAGATATAAAAGCTTATGGGGGCAAACTATCTACTAACCAACTGACAAGCTAGAAATACTAAAAGCTCTAAATGCAAAGCCAACTTACTAACCCTAAGCTACCTAAAAAGTTATGCCAAAAGCTGAGGTGCAGGGCAAAACTGAACTCAACCAGTCAACTTCCAAGTCCTTTTTCAATAAGCAAACAAGTTTCAAATTGAAATTTTCTTTTTGATTCTATTTCACAAACTGGCAAAATTTAGAAAACAACAATTCAATTATATTTCCAAAAAGTATTGAATCTTACAAAAGCTCCCAAAGTATTTGTCAAAAACTGAGTGACAACTAATATTTGACTTTTTAATTTTACAAGAACTTTGACCAAAGTGGAATTTAATCTACTCTAACTGCTAAATGATCTAATATTAAGATAATGTATGATCAAATTAAGCTAAATCTTAAACTAGTGCACCTAATTAAGTACTTATGAAGTCTATACTACCAGCAGTTATGTAATTACTATAAAATGAAATTGGTTTTTGACTTTTTATGATTTAACCACTTAGTATATGTTCTACTTAGCCTAAATTCAACCTAACTGATGTTACTAAACCACTATTACTATCTGAAATGACACTGAGATCAGCAAACTCCTCTTAACCAAACACCCCTAAATGAAATGACTGTCTTACTCAAAACTACTTAAAATCAATCCAATGTATCCCAAAACAACATAATCAGTTCCAGTTATGATGAATGATGATAAAGTGAGTCCAAAGCCACAGTTCTCAGATGCAACTAAAACTCAGAAACACTAACTCACAGATCCAAGTGATGACAGATAATGAAACAGTTATCAAAACAAATGAAGCAAAACAAAGAGCAATTATAAAATAAGCTTTCACAAACTAGGATACTATAAAAACAAACAGAAATAAGCATTAGTAATTAAGCTAAGCTACTATAAGCTACTATTGCAGATCTGAAATGAAATATGATAAACTTACAAGGCAAATTCCCCCTCGGCATGAAAAGAAGGGGTTCACTAAGCTTGCCTGTCTTTATGACAGGCCAAGTGGACTCCTGTTTTGGCTACCAATACTCCAATAAGCTCAGCTTATTTCAATAAGCTCAATCAGTTTGACTTTATTTGACCTTTTTGTATTTTTGGGAATTAGTGAGCTAAATAGCTTATAATAACAAAAAACAAACTATTTGAAGCTTAATTCAAATGAATAAAAACTAATTTGAAATATTTTTTATTTTTCTGATTTTTTTTATCAATATAAGTGAAACAAATATTTAAAAGAGATATTAAATCAACTACAAACTACTAATTTAATCTAAATAGAAAGTATATAATTGCAATAATAAAGGGAAAAATAAACTAAAAACTGAATTGTATTAATAATAAGAAATTGAGTACAAATGCTTGAATTTGAAATTACAAATAAGAAAACAGAAAATTAACACAACTTATATTAAAAACCTACACATCCTACTTGTGATATGAGGGGGGTTTATATAGGCTGTTAAGGAGAGGCCTTGGAAGTCCATGTCATCGATCCACACCACATCTGTGCTTATTTGAATTCATCTTAGCCGTGTGATTGAATTCCAGATGCTTCCCTTGATTATTAGCCTGTAGATTGAATGATTGATGTGATGGATCCTGCGTGTGTTAAATCATTGGACCACGTGTCCCTCTGGAGGCTCTCTGACATTCTCTGTCATACGTCAGAGTCTTCTAGAACACCTTATGATTGGGTAATTATAATGAATTGGAGCAATTGGAGCGTGTGGGATTCTAGGGTTCATACGTGTACAGTATTTCTGGGTATGATTAAATTTGGGGGGCGGGTGTTTGGGAGGTTTTATTATTTCTTGGGTTGACCGGGTAAAGGTAAGGGTTTGACCGGGTAAAGGATGGATTGGGTAGAGGTGTAATTGGGAGTGGGCTTTGGATAATGTAATAGGGTGATGGGCTTTGGATAATGTTTTGGGCTTTGGTGTATTTTTGGATCAGGCCATATTTTGAGATCCGGAGTAGTATTATTATTTAAGCAAGGACCAAAGTTGTTAAATCCAAAACTTAGGGGGCCAATTCTGATATTTCCCAAACCTATATTCCAAGGGCTTGTATTGTAATTTTCTGAATCATGGAGGACCGTTTTTTATTTTTCTTGAAATATTCCTCAAGGGACTATTTTTGTAAATTCATGAAAGTGTAGGGATTGAATATGACATTTCTTCCAAACTTTGATCAGGGACTAAATTTGTACTTTGATGAATCTCTGAGAACTTCTTATGCAATTATGAGCTTTCTTTGATCATTTTGCATCCCCACCTCCGGCCTTTGACCTTTTTCAATTCTCGCGCTCGTTTTTGTTCATTTTTCACATATCCGTACCTGCACATACACAAATACAAAAACATACATTCTCTTGGCATATTTGGTTAGTATTTGGTGTATTTGGTCTGATTTCAGGCTTAAAAAGGATGTGTGAAAAAGCACATATCATCCATGGAATGCACATCCGCTTTGCACCAACCGGATGGTGTCGGATCGCAAGGGGGACACATTGGCTCCTTGAGCGAGCTCAATGGTGTTTCGATAGCCTTGGTGGCTAGGACGGGAATACTCTCCTAAAGTTCGGGGTCTAGGAGGTTGGTTTGCTAGTGGTGGGTTTTGTGGGTGGTTTTGTTATGGTGGGTTGATGGGATCAAAGATATTACCACCTTCCATGATGTCGGATGGTAAAGGTTACGAACAAAGAAACGAAGAAATAAGATAGACTAAAGGAAACCTAAAAATAAAAATAAAACCTTACTAGAAAGGAATCTAGCAAGTAGACCTAATAAAAAGAAATTCTAACCTAGACAATAACTATTCCCCGGAAACGGCGCCAAAAACTTGATATACGTGGGAATTGCGCCCTCCCAACAGGTTTTACCTCTCAAGGGATCTTGAGAAGCTTACAACCCCCACCAGGCAGTGTACCTGATCGTTGTAGGATAGTATAGTGACAAGTATCGGGGGATTGATCGTTCAACTCAGGAATAGTGTCGCTAGGATTAGAAAGCCTACTAAACTAGGTCTAGAGGTGATGGATGATTCTTTTTGTATTTTTATATTTTATGGAAAGCAAGTAAAATCTCGGGTTTTGAAGGATTGGGCGGAATTAGTTGCTAGCCAACTAACCCAATAAACTAAGATGCAATCAAAATAAAATAAAAGAAATGAAAATTAAACTAATTTACTAATGTGGTGGAAACAATAATGAGAAAAGTTGTGTTTACTTAGATTTCATTACTCCCTAAATATCTTTTACCGGTTGATTAGCTTGTTACAATTGCATGGATGACGGGTTATATTCCTTAATACTAGTCGTAGGGTCGTGTACAATATTCCCTAACTCTATAAGATCCTACTTCACTCCTATGTCGAGCCGTTAAAAGCTCCTAACATGTGATCATTAGAATTCACTTATGCATTAAATACAACCAAAAATCGTAGTACACCTCCGATCATGTTTCTTAAGATGTTCAAGCAAGTTACCAATGGAAGTCTGCCAGTTTTCTTAAGCCTAACATCGAATACAATCATCCGTAACAATTATAAACAAACAATCAACCCATAATCAACATCTAGGTTTCACTATATCTAAGCAAACACAATAAAAGCCTAGCCTAACATGTTAAAAGAAAGATGCACATAAGATAGAATCAAACAATACATAGACATATTGAATGATTATTGAAGTACTTATCTTTATTCAAACATGGAAGAAAGAAGGGTTTGAAACCCCTTCAATATGCAGGAAATTCGACCTAGGGTTTTTACACAACTTGTTCCCCAAAAGTTCCACACTTTACAATGAAAAATTGGAAAAATATATATAGGCTATGCATCCTGACGGCGTCAGACGGCGTCATGTATTAGCCTCTGACGCCGTCAACTCGCCGCCAAGATGAAATTCGTATTGCCTAGATCCACTTCTGACGCCTTCACGTACAAATCTACTATGGGCCGTCACGTATATTTGGACCCTGACGGCCTTGGTGACGCCGTCAGGCCATTAACAAAGGAAACACTCTGGGTCGTTACGTTATAATTTCCACATCCACTTCTTTTGCCACTCTTGACGTCGTCATGTGTTGTAGCTTGACGTCGTCAGGTACTGTTCCAGCAAGGAATTTTGAGACTTTGTCATTTTCTTCACTTTTATGCTCTAAAAATGTCCAAAATGCTTCCTTTTCCATATTTCTCCTCAAATGTACCTAAAATTACAGAAGGAAAGATTTAGGGCAATATTTGATCAAACAATCTCGAATTCGAGCTTAAATAACCCCTTAAAAGCGGTACACTTTTTGCCTCATCACGAGTGCGAAGATATGTGGTGACAACTTTCAGTAGCAACGATATCATTAGGTACCTCAACACTTGTGTTGTTTATATTCTCCAAACAACAACAATGAACATCTGGGTGGATACACGTTTTGTTGGCGCACAGTCCGAACCAAATCGTCTTTAAAATAACCTCTCCTTTTCAACATCCCCTCACCAATGACAGTATCATCAACTCTAGTATAAGTGTTTGTGCATGAAGTCGTAATGCCTAAATCTCCCAACTCTCGTATATGACTATCATCTAAACCTCCTATACATGTATCCACTAAGTCTCCTATATGACTATTATGTAAAGCTTCACTAAAGTGGTCATCCCTAAACGTTTCGCCTAAAAGATCTACAACCCAACGTCTTTTGCACGCTCTATTATTAGTTTTCATAAATTAAATCTCAATTTTAGCAAAAAAAGTTATCAATAACAAATAGAAAACTATATTCTTGAATAGATCTATGCACAAATTTTTGGAAAACAACTTTTTGGACATATATGCATGAGCAAAGCAAAGAGTTAGCACTTTGTTATTAAAAAACTAAGATAAAACAAAGCTGAAAAGCTAAAAAAAAAACAACCACACACAACCTGCATAAAGCAACATGCAGATCAAAAAGGAAAAAAAAAAACGAATCAGTTACCTATCGAAACCCTTGGAAGTAGGACAGTGTATTGCTACCTTTAGCTAGAAGCAAACAAAGGAATAGAGAGGCAAATATGACTCACGATTGCAAAACTGGACTGACATGCTTAGTGGGCTAACAAATTGCACCTAACGGGCCAAAGAAACACACACACACACACACACACACACACACACACACACACACACACACACACACACATATATATATATATATATATATATATATATATATTATAGCGAACGTAGCAGATTAGTATAGTATATATAAATAACTAAAATTAACAATTATTTGTTGACTTGTTCATATACGTTTAAATTATGTTACATGCAAACACCCCTGAATTGGTCATGCTAACCTCGCAAAAAGAAAGTGTTTACCTCGTTTGATTATTTGGATAGTGGTGGTTAAACCCATGAATTAGTCAGCTAAAATATCATAATTATTAAACCATCCCCTAAACTAGTAGACACACAGTAATCCTTAAACTTTTATCAACAAGTTTACAATTTTATTTTTTATTTTTATTATTATTATTTTTTTGTTAAAAAAGTCTACAAATATTAACGTGAATTCGGCAAGGATTTTGGTCATAACCCATGTTTTTCTTTGTGTCTCTCAATTTAAACTTTAATTCACATTATAAATAAGCATAACTAATTGTGTAATGTGTTCCGAAATATATGAGAATTAGTATGATATAATTTCAGAAACATTTGATGCACGAAAGCTTATCAAGTATACTTGGCTCTTTACAACTCCTTGGCTTATCAAGAAACATTTGTATAACTTATCAAGAAATATTTGTATAACTCGTGACACAGCTTATCAAGAACCGGTATACATTTTACTTAAATTATTATGATATAATTTCAGAAACATTTGTAAAGCTCTTTACAAAACTATGAAAACCTCTTTTAGGGGGCTCTAGTAATCCATATATTAACGTTGACATCAAACATTATGTGTTTAAGTCAACACAGAAAACTGACTCATTTTTAGGCCAACACTTATCTTGTTTCATTCTTTTCAAAGAGGAAATGTTGAGTTGTTTTAGGTGCACTAGTTTTTAGCCACTATTATTTTTGTTATTGTAAGAGCACATTAACCCCAACAAGATCAAAAAAAAAAAAATGTCTCTAAGGACCTAGCTTGATTTTGCTATCCAATTACATGTGTCTCGTGTTCATCCTTAAAAAAGCACTATTCTTTTTACACATTAATTATGACGCTATCCCTTCTAAAAAAAGGGGAAAAAAAGTTTCATGTTCTTATTAATTCTAAAAAAACAAAAGAAAATGATAAAGTATAATTATGATCATGGTAAAAAGATAATACAATAGAACCATGTCATAATTTCTTGAAAACTCTAGTAAATTTGCAATGTACTTTACACGCAAAATAATTACTTTGTTTGTCATTCCCCATATAATTTGACCTTAGTTGTGCACGTGTCCTTGTTGTCAGAAATTCAAAGAGACATTACAGCTACATGGTATATCATTGGTGGCAAGGCATAGCAATGTAGATGGAACCAGTGACGGTTGATCTCAACAAGACACGAGTAAGACGTTATTAATTGACAAGGTTGAGGATAGATAGGCAATAACGATAAGGAGTGATTACTCAAACCTAACAGTATTTTTAAATATATATTTTTATAACACGTAAAGTCACCTTAAATCAAACATATCAACCCGCTATCTTTATTCTCTAATTCAAAATGTAACTCCAAACGTCACCTATTATTTATTTATTTATTTATTTATTTTAACTGGTAAAGGTAACCAAAATAACAATTTGATTTTGAAAAAAGACCTAAACTTGTGACAAGTTAGCCAAGAATCTTAAAGTTATGCCCTATGCAGTACATGTAAATTTTTCCGTAAGAAAATATTCATATTTTTCTAAGGGTTCAATTTGTGGGATGTAGTGTGAGTGCGTGTTTGCTAGTTTTCTTGGTGGCAATAACACAAAAAGCAAGAAGTGCTTGGTTGCGTAACTTTAAGTGATGGACTCGTGCATAAGGTATTTGCTTTATTGTGTGCGGTTTGTTTATGTATGACACGTATTGGGGGTGAAGGTGGTCTTTGGTTTCCCACATTCAGTAAGGATCTCAGAATATGACCGGAATCACGAGTTGGGGTAACACTTACGAGGTGACTAGTGTGTGTTAAGTGAAGTGCGTGAATGATAGAATTCAGTTGTTCATTATATGGGAATGAACCAGTATTTATAGAGACGTGCTTAAGGTTTCATGTCACCCATAAACGCCATCTATGATTGAGGATGGTCTACGTGATAGATATCCAATAGGGGAGACAAGAATGACACATGTAGTGATATACTTGGCTCTGCCAAGTGCATTGAATGATCCATGCACGATTATTATGTACTACTATGATATTCGCACCATTCCTTTATATGAATGAGGTAATGACACGTGTTCTGTCCGTTGTAACGGGGCTTGTCGCTACCTGATCAGGTTTGCCAGGCTTCACGCCTTCCCGTGTAAGTTTGTGACGGGTTTTGGCCTTAGTGGGCCTGTTTCAAGTGTATGGGTTTTAGCCAGTTGGGCTGAGGCCACATACGCTATCCCGTTTGTTCACAACAATTCAAAAAGCCCACAAAGTTTAAAAATGTATTGCAAACGTTTCTACAAAGTAGGTTATATGAAAATCTTGCTTTAACTATAACATTAAATCATTATCGGTGTCATAAAAGTAACAAATGTGACTTTCTCACAATAGGTCACAAGTTTAAACCCAAACTAAGTACAAATTCGAATAGATACACATTCAAAAGTAGCTAAAGAACTGTTTTCAAATGGTCAAAAATATATATTTTCAAACGGTAAAAAAGATATTTTGGTTAAACCGCGTATAAGACGATATCTTTTCAAATGGTCAAAAAGATATTTTAGTTAAACCGCGTATAAGACACGTAAGCCGCGTATATTTTAGTAAAAAAGTCATCCATTTAAAATACTCTAAAATATTCATCCCCAAATCAAAAACCCTTAAAACAAAAATGTCATCTCCGGCAGCCGGAGAGCCCAACCCCCCACCACCACCTTTACAAAATTCCGATCAACCCCCCATTTTTTACCTATCTAATTCAGCAGACAACAATTTTACCATCTCCCAGTTAAACCCATCTTCCAAAACCCCAAACCCTAACCCTAACCCTAACCCTAACCCTAACCCTAACCCTAATCCACCTATTAATTCACCAAAAGTAATAACCCAATCTCTTTTATTTCATACATTTTATTTATTTTATTACATGTGTTTGTTTCTTTATGTATATATGTTCTGATTGTTTAATGTGGTGTGTTTCTTAGAACAAGAGGCGGAAAACGAAGCCGGTGCGATTCGGCGGTCCGACTGTTATTGAACCTGTAAGAAATTTGGGCAATTTGGTAGATTGCCTTAACATGTTTAGATTGTGGCAGTTTTTAAGGAATTGAATTCTGATTTAGTTATTGATTCGTGTTAGTTTTGTTCAAATTCGATGTTTAGTGGTAAAGGATTGGTTTTGTTTTGGAGTAACTAGCAGTGTATCCTACTTAGATTAATTTCACACAATGACATTTATTGAACTTAGTTTGTTGGCTTAAATTGATTATTATCTATTTCGCTTTCTATATATGATCCGACCATGTTTATTAGTATTGAATAGCCTAGAGTAACTAGAAGTGAGCATTGCTATATCCTCTTAACTTATCTGTCTACTTATCTTCAAGGTTGTTTAGGGTTGCTTCGTTTGTATGTTGTAAGCAGAAAAAGCAATTTTTTATAAGCTAAGTAGCACTTATTTCATATTACTTATTTGATATGGAATCAAGATTAGTTTTTACTGTTATATGTAAATTAAAATCTTTTATCAATGAGTAGTTGGAATTTATGTGTAGTTGGGTTAAATTGATTACTATCTTTATCGCTTTCTATATGTAGTTGGATCATGATTAATAATGTTGGATAATCTAGATTAAGTGGGTGTGACTAGAATGGTATATGAGCATTGCTGTATCTTTCTAAACTTTTTTTTCCTAACTCCATGATCATGACATGTGACAAAATCATTGGATAGTATGGGGTGTTTGGGTTAGCTTATTTCTTCGGCTGATGGGCTTATTTGAAACTGAAAAAACCCATAAGCTCACTTCTTAGGCATTACGAGCTTATGAGCATTTTTAAAGTTTTTTATGAGCTTATGGCTTAATCTAAGTCCACAAGCTCAAGTTTGTAAGACCGTAAGCACAAAAAGTAAGCTTATTGGATTTTCAGTTTTAAATAAGCTCATAAGCCCGGGAAATAAGCTAATTTCAAATACCCCGTTCAGAGTGGGAGTGTTAGGAGGATAAAGCATTTTGCATTATATCTCTATATAATGTTGTATAGAGTGTATGTTGTATTTTTTATAACTGCGTAATATGGACTTATGGAGTTTAAATATCACTTTTTATTTTATTTATTTATTTATTTATTTATTATTTTTTTTAACAGGCAGTTCAAGATTCTTCAAGCAAGAAGAGGTCAGTTTTGTTTGCTTTGATAGTTGCTTGTACTTTTTTTATTTTATTTTATTTTTTATTTATTTATTTATTTTTTTGTTAAAATAAGGTCTTGTAAGTGATAGTTCTTAGTTGACATACAGATCCCCAAAAGAAAATTCTGATGTGAAATCTCCTGCCGAAATTCGAGCAGAAGAGGTTCAAGCTAGTCTAGGAACAGAACATCCTAGCTGTGTAAAGTTGATAACGAGAGGACATGTTGACCCTGGTTACTGGATGGTAAACATATTGTTTCATCAACAATCTGAAAGCGGTATTGTGATATAAAAACTGTAGAATTCATTGTTCTATTCTGGATGCAGGGCTTTCTAAGGCCGTTTGCCAAGACGCATTTACCAAAAAAAGACTGTGATATGCTGGTTGAGGATGAAAACGGGGTGATAGATGAAATCAAATACAACGCTGACAAGTTGGGGCTCAGTGCAGGATGGAAAAGGTTTACATCTAAGCATAATTTGCTTGAAGGGAATGCAATAGTTTTTCATCTTGTTGAACCCTACAAATTCAAGGTTACCGACTCTCATTTCTTTTGGTTTTCTTCATGCTGAACCTATTTTAAACAACAGATTTTTCTCAAGTAGTGGAGACTGCTAAGTTGATAGGGAGTTGCAAGTTTTTCTATATAACCTGAAATTCTGTATGAATCTTTATCTGAAGCTATTATGGCTTCGAGTCCTTATATCATCGTAAGGTTTTATAGCTAGGGTCTTAGGAACTGAATTAGTTTCTTTTTAGGGACTTAGATTTTGATTTAGCTGAATTAACTCCCGATAAACAAGCGATTACATAATACAGCTGCAAAGACCACAGACTCGATTGGTATTGAGAAAGTCATAGGAATGCGTAGACTAGGGTAGGAATCGGATCAGATTCATGAGGATGATATAAATCAGGAGCGCTAGTCTGAACCGCTCACACCATTGAATCATTTTAAACTGACAGCAACAACAACAACAACAACCAAGCCTTTACGGTATGTTCTCGAGTTTAGTTTGTAGAGGAAGAGAAGATAAGAGAATCAACTCATCTTCTCTTCTTTTCTTTCCTCTTCCTCCCAAAAGTGGGAAGAAGATTGTGAACCAAAAAAACATACCAGATCTTCATTCCAAATCATTCCTCTTCTTTTCTTTTCTTCCTTAAACAGATCTTGAGAACACAATGGATTTTCAGTTTCTTTTAATTTCTTTTCTCTTGTTTATGAAACTCGAGAACACACCGTTAGTCCCAAACAAGGGGTAGGTTTGACCGTTTGAAGTGTAACCCAACCACATGAACTGAAAAGACATAAAAATGGGTAGTGATGATCGAAATAAATAGTGATAGTAAAAATAGATGGTGCTTTTTAGGAAACAGATAAAATCATAGCAGGCATGATGCCAAAAAGATGTCAAACCAGTGTCAAGAAGATAACAGCCCATGTTAATTATCTAGTCTTTGACTCTTTGTTCATAAAACTTACGAACTGATTGTTCGGTTGCATTTGTAGTTTCAGTTTTCAATATAATACTGAAGAATCTGTTATGAAGATCACTTACTTTACATCAGTAATCTAGTTTCCTTTTGTAACAATGAGAATTAATTGTAGCATTTTTGTAGTGCTAATGCTTGTTTAAGTTTGACTTGTTTTATCTTGTATCTGAAATATCAAGATTATTAGTTAAAAGAAGGTTTAAACCAAGAAACCGACTTGATCTAGGGTTTACTGCTCTTGCTCAGCTTAGTTCAGTTAGAATACTGTCATTTTTCTAAACTAATTTCAAAACGGTCACATAGTAGAAAAAAGGTGTAGCTGTTTGTTATGTAGTTCTGGCCCTAGCAAACCATGATTCGTCATAAGCATACTTTGGATTTTGTAGGGATGTCATCACTCATCACTCACTTTCCTGTAGGGGTGATCACGGTCCAAAAACATAGACCGAGACCGGACCAACTGTGGTCGGTCCGGTCTCGGTCCGGTCGGTCCTTTGGTCGGTCCGGTCCAAATAGGCTAAATGTCCGGTTTGTAAGCCGGACCGGACCGGACCGAGACCAAAATAATGAAAAACCCCGGACCGTTGGTCCTTCGGTCGGTCCGGTTTTTGGTCGGTCCGGTCTAAACGGTCGGATTGCTCACCCTTACTTTCCTGTGATATTCTTTCTAATATCAAAATAACCTAGCAGACTGAACTCTCATTAGCAAACATGTGTAATTTTATTTTATTATTATTTTTTAAAATTTTTATTTGTAGGTTTATATAATCAGAGCGGATAATCTTAATGAAGTAGATGGTGCACTTTGCCTCCTGAATATGGAGGAACAACTGGTTCCAGGTTTGTTTCGGCTGGTTTTACGGCTATTTTCTTGTTATTTTTTACTGTGAGTAGAGGTGACAGGGTCAACCCATTTGATTGTGTATGGGTCGATTTGGCTATGTTTATATTTTAAACTGGTCAAATAAAAAACTTATAACTAAAAGGGAACACCCCAAAAATCGTCATACGATTTAAAGGTTCTAAATCACCAAAAGTCTATCTTTCATGGTATACCGGCTACTATTATTTCACTAATGTAGTTTTTAGAAAATCATATTTAAGTATTTAACCCATTATCTTTTATTTAAAGATTCTAAAGAATTGACAATAAAGTGGTAGTGGGCTTAACTACCCCATCCTGAACTTTAAACAACCTGTCGTTTTCGCCACCACTAAATTTCTGCTGTTGTCTGTATTGTTTATGTATCCTTGTTATTTTGCCAAAATCTAATAGAACAATTACACAGAAATGGATATGCGATCTCCTAAACCAAAGAAAAGGAAGCGTCCAAAGTCACTTCCATTATTAGAACAATCTGGAAATACTAGCGAAGAGGTTGGGTCAGAAGTTCTAGAAAGTTCTAAACCTGAGCTTTCACTTGAAGAACTCAAAACCATAGAAGATTTCCATATTATGGTAAAAGGGGTTTGCATTGACTCGGAGCTTCCAGATGATGTACGAATGAGTTACTACAAACTCTGCACCGCAAGAAAAGGGTTCCTCCATGAGGAACTTGCAGAGGGTTTAAATCACAAACTGGTAGCAGGAATGATAGGTGAAACAGTGAGTATTGCAAACAAGATTAAGAACTGTCAGATCACTACAACCAAAGGAGAATTTGAAATATGGGATAATCACTTAAAATCATTTAGTATTATGGGAATGAAAGTCGAATTTTTACGTGAAAGGATAGCTACACTTTTAGGAATAGTGTCGGAGTCGGAACGTAATTTGGATGTGCAAAATTATGTTCAAGCTAACAGAGAGCATAAAGAAGTTGAGGGTGAGATACAAAGTTTAACAGAAAAGCTTGTGGGATTGAAGGAGTCTTCTAGAAAGTTTAAGAGGATTGTAGATGGCTTAAAAGAGAAGATTGAAATGCATGAGGAGAAGTTACAAAAACAGCTTAATGCGTTTGAAAGTGTTTAGGTTGAGATGAAGATTTGGTAGCATTTGAAAGGTTGGTAAAAGTGTTTAGGAGAATCTTTCGACTGTTATGGTAGTAGTGACTCATGAACAAGGAAGTTTTTTGTATATCATTATGAAGTTGTTTGCTCTATTAATGAGCTACTTCATATTTTGATCAGTTAAAACTACAGTAGTTCTGTTTAAGCATTTCGTTTCATTTTCTAATCCAAGATTCAGGAACTAAACTTGACCTAAATCAAATATATTGGTCACTCTTTTTGTAAAATGTTATTTGCAATATTAAAAAAAAGTTAGAAGTTACTATCAAATAGCAACTCTTTAATTTTTAAATGATTTTTCCCGAACAAAATTTTACATTTATCTATACTACTTATAAAGCAAAAATGGTCGAATATGAAAGTGAAAAAGTCAAGAAAAGTGAAATGTGAAATGTTGAAAAATGTATATAAGGAAATTATGAAATGTAATTAATACTCTTATTAAAACACCCCATCACTTAAAAGTACAATGATTTATACACATTTTACAACCAATTAAAACAATTAATACAAATCACAAATCGGGTTGACCCGGAACGCTTCAAACCCAACGGGTTGAACCGGTTTAATTTGACTCGTTTTTTACCCAACCTAGCAAGTTGACCCGGTTTAAATCGACCAAATTTTTGACCGGAACGGTTTAACCGGTTGAACCACCCGGGTCGAACCGGGTTTCAAAACATATCTAGCAAATTAAATACAACCAATTAAAACAATTAATACAAATCACAAACAGGGTTGACCCGGGACTCTTCAAACCCGACGGGTTGGATTGGTTTAATTTGACCCATTTTCGACCCAACCTAGCAAATTGACCCGGTTTAAATCAACCAATTTTTCGACCGAAACGGTTCAACCAGTTGAACCACCCGGGTAGAATCGGGTTTCAAAACATATCTACCAAATTAAATATAACAAATTAAAACAATTAATACATATCACAAACCGGGTTGACCCGGGACGCTTCAAACCCGAAGGGTTGAACCGGTTTAATTTGACCCGTTTTCGACCCAACCTAGCAAGTTGACCCGGTTTAAATCGACCAATTTTTCGACCGGAACGGTTCAACTGGTTGAACCACCCGGGTCGAATCGGGTTTCAAAACATTATGTTTAATTCTCAAATATTCAAACTTTTATTATTTTTCATTTATAACCTATAAACTTTTTTTTATCAATAAACTATTTGTCGCTATAATATCCCGTTGCTATGCACGGGTACTCGTCTAGTATTTTTAGTGCAGTACATAATCTTATAACTTTTTCTAGCATAGTGGTAAAGCATCCTTGCGAGGTCAAGGGTTTGACTCAAAGTATGAAGTAGTAATTTATTTTTTAAGCTATTTAACGTTTTTGTTTAATTATTCTTTGCTTGTCCTATAAATTCTTTGTCAAATCAAAAATTAGAACAACAAATTTGTTTTTAGAGCGAAGGGTATGGTGGCTCTGTGGGTGGCGTTTTCACCAGCAGCCCAAAACCTACGATGGCGCACCGTACCGTGGGTGGCGCCATGGTCGCTCGCGCCGTGGTGGCCAGCCCAATCGGTGGGCTTTTATTTATTTATTTTATTTATTTATTTATTTTTAATCTGGAACGTTGGTGCATGTTTGACAAAGTGAACGTTGGTACCCAACGGGTATATACCCGTTTTTTCCACTTTTCCCATTTATTAATACATTTAAATCACAAAAATTAAACCCCAACAAACCTTATAAATATCCTTTATTATTTCATATTTCCCACACACTTTCAATATACTACTAATTTTTCTCACAACTCTACCAATTTCCAACTTTCTTTCAATCATGAATCCAAACAATCCTAACCCAAACAATCCCAACGACCCTAATTACGACCCTTATGATGTTTATTTTAAAGACGACCGGGAGCGATATCTTCGGGGTTATGCGGTATATGAACAATTTGTAGCTTTGTATGATCAAGAAGCCGGGGGATCGGGATCGGGTGAAAAGAGAACGAGGACATACATACCACATGAACGAGAAGAGGCGGAACAATGTTTAATCGACGACTATTTTTGCGACGATGAGACTGATCCTAAATATCCCGAAGAGAAATTTAGGCAAAGGTATCATATGAGTTCTAGACTTTTTAATAAAATTCTCAACGATATTTTACGTTATGATGTTCATCCTCTTCCCGATTACTTTAAATTTTTTAGACCTAGTTACGATGCTGTCGGTCGTGCAAGTATTGGTGCTGTTTTGAAGTGCACATCCGCCATCCGCCAATTGTCGTGATCACAAATACCCAACTCTTATGTTAGAAGTGGTTGTGGATTAAAAATTATGGATTTGGCATGCATACTTTGGGGTTCCGGGGTCAAATAATGATCTTAATGTGTTATATGGTTCCCCGTTATTTGATGATGAACTTGCTGGTAAAGCACAGGAAAGTCCGTTTGTAGTAAACGAACATGCATATAAGAAAGGTTACTATTTAGCTGACGACATTTATCCGGCATGGTCCGTGTTTGTGAAAACGTTTAGTGTTGCAAGGACTGAAAAATATTTGAACTTCAAAAAGGTTCAAGAAAGTGCTAGAAAAGATATTGAACGAGCTTACGGAGTCTTACAAGGTCGTTGGGGAATTATACGACAAACCGCACGTGCTTGGCATATCAACACCTTGAAACTAATCATATATTGTTGTATGATGTTACACAACATGATTTTAGAAGAAGAAGGATTCGAAGTGAATTTAAGAGATACATTCGTTGATCCAAGTCCGAACATGCCAGATACTTGGATCGAAAGATGTGATTTACATGTTCGAAAAAATAAAGAACTTCGAGATAGAAAAGTGCACGATGCGCTTCGACTAGACCTTTTGGAACATTTATGGAACTTTAATGTTTAGTTTGTAATTTTTATTTCTTGTTTACGTATTAAGTTTTCTATTTTTATGTAACTTTTTTTTATTATGTAATGCGTTTTTTTTAATTATTATTATTATTATTATTATTATTATTATTATTATTATTATTATTATTATTATTATTATTATTATTATTATTATTATTATTATTATTTAATGAAGTTTATTTTAGTTAATATTGAGTATGTTTTATTTTATGAGAGAAAAAAAATTAGACGATGGCACCACATTTTCTGGTGCCAAGGGTTACAGCCAGAATGTGGTGCCGTGGAGATTTTGGCTGATGTAGCAGCACTTTTTCCCCACGGCACCAAGCCCACGGCACGAGCATACCCAATGCTCTTACAAGATATATGTTATCACGAGGAACCCTGGGCAACGCTAGGGGCAATTATTACTTCCTTTATCTAGAGTTAAAAAAGTCATTCACGTGGTTTAGCCAAATTGCATGTTTTGTCCCTATCATTTTGAAAGTGCATGCACCGTTCTTGTGAGGAAGTTATGAGTGCAATTTTAGTCATGGCCAAAGTGAAATGACTAAATTAATCTTATCTTCTTACTATTCAATAAACTAGAGAGGATGGGCATTTTAGTCATTTTATTTTGGCCAAGGACAAAAGTTGCACTCGTAAGTTTCTCACAGGGACGATGTCTGCATTTTTGAAAAGATAAGGATGAAACATGCAATTTGGTCAAATCACATTGATGATTTATGTAGTTTACTCTTTTATCTATTATACAGTCTCTCTGATTTGAATCAAGGTATTTAACCTTTGCAAGTTGGTATAGGACTTTATTTGATGAGAATGTTTGAAGAGGCAACTAATCAAGCCTTTTGCTTATGCTTGTACTATGAAAATTGTAAGATCCCATTGTCATTGTAGGATAAGTTGTCATGAAACTATATGGTTTAGTCAACATGTTTTGTTTTATTCAAGATTATTATTCCGTACTATAATAAGAAGATCGATTTTATTGATTAGTAGGTGCACCCCTATTTGTATATTACCTCATTATAAAGTTAAGGGTGTCTAAATTTATAAAAATATAATTTGGACACCCTTAGCTTTATAACGAGGTAATATACAAAGAGGGGGTGCACCTATAGTGTATTTTTATATAAATTTGGACACTCTTAGCTCTATAACGAGGTAATATACAAAGAAAGGTGCACCTATAATAAAGAGGGGTGCAACTATAATAGAGGTAATGAACAATGTATAAGTTAAGTTTTTTTAGCTTAACTTGATGAAAATTAGTGAGTACAAATTTTTATTGAACAAAAGGCCCACGGGTACCACTTGTAGAGGTTACGACTTACGACTATTACAACCTACGTATTAACTAGCTCGTGTAAATTAGTTTACGATGGTGTATGTGAGGTAGCCTTTTCTAATAAGTCCTTAATAATAGTTCCTGATTTTCACTTTTATGCCTAAGGAGTACTAGAGTGTGTTGGGGGTGGGTTGAAAAACATGATTGGCCTTTTTATGTATTTTTTAAGAGCCAAATAATGTAACCACCCTTCAATATTGTAATCAAGGTGTGGTTTAGGTTTGATAGCTTGCAAGTCGTTTATCATGATGTTATCTTGTTCATGGATGCATTTCAGTCGTTAGTGAGCCTAAACAAAGGGAGGTGATGCCCGAAAATAAACTATATGCTTGTAAGAACTACTTATAAACTGTAACCATGGTCAAAGGATAGAATCTTGATTCGGACCTAGAACCGATTCGGTGCAATCTATTTATACGGAGTATTTACCAACGGATAAAAATAGGCTTGAACACAATGAGAGAAGCAAACTACCGTACCACAATAAGAGTGATTAAAAGTGTCACGCGATCAACTGATATATTGTAAAAGTCTTATAAACTGACAATTGATACACTGAGACTTAAGCTGTTGACTTTTGAAGTAAAACAACTACTAAAAGCTAGAGATTTATGGATGGTGAATTTGATGCTAGTATCAAAGCAGATGGATTTCAATCATCCTTTGATGTGTATTATGATAATTTGAATTTAATAGTTAGGCCCTCTCCAACCATGCCTTCACCCTAAACTAAGTCGAGCTTGACTTGTATTATACACTATGTTAATACAAATATCGCCTAAAAACGTTATTTATATTTTACGATATTCGCTTAGTTTTGTTAACGACAAAATGTAAACTTTAGTTTTTAAGTAAAACATAATCTTAGTTTTAAAGACTTGCATAAACTAGACTTTTGCTACATTTTACATTTCATAAAACACAACACTTTTTATTTTCTAAAAATAGAATTGTCACATCACATTTATGGCAAGTTTTGTCATTATACATTTATGGAAAGAAATGTGTTTGACTTACTAAGATGTTGCTTGCAAGTTTAGTGTTTGACTTGATATTATGAGATGTGACATTGTTTGATTTGCAAGGAGTTATGAGATGTGACTTTGTTTGGTTTGCAAGATTTATTGCAAAACCAACTGCAAGCCCGGCGGTACCCTGGGGGTACACGGGCAGAACCCTTCTGAGGGGTCCGCCTGATCCGCCAGACCTGCAGAAGGTTTGGCTATGAATATCAAGCCACAAGTTGAATTTTGGCTTATCACTTTACATCATATTTTACACACACACATTCATTCTTTCATCTAACCTCTTAACATTTCATATGTGAAGTTTCTTTTTGTAGCAAAGAGATTCACGAGCTTACTAAAAGTAACAAGTATTCAACACAACGTTGCAAGACTTGTTAGCTTAGCATTGTGTAGACTTGTGTAGTTTACACTTCATTTGATTGTGTATTTTCAGTAGTGATCGGTTAGTATTTTAGTCCTCAAAATACAAAGTGTATCGGGAGTAGTTGTACCCTTGTAAAGAACTAACGGGAGTGGTTGCACCCTTGGTAAAGAACTCGACATCTAGCTTTGTGTCGGTAAAAGTATAAGCGACGTGTATGGTTTTCTCCGCCGGTGAAAGGAGCTTGTTGACTAGTGAAAGAAACTCTCGAGTTGGATACTCGGGGCGTGGACGTAGGGCAAGGAAAAAGAGTCCTTGTAGCCGAACCACGATAAATACTCGTGTTGTGGTTTGATCGTTTCTTTCATTTACTTGCATCTTATATATTGTGTTTGTGTATATATCTTTGATCAAACAGAAAGTTTCAAAGCTAACTAAACAAGTTAAAAAGATTTTAATCGGTAAACTATTTAACCCCCCTTCTAGTTTTCCACAATTGGCATCAAGAGCTACGTTACTCAAGCTTTTAAAATATATTGTGTTTTAAAACTTGAAACGATCCATGGATTTTGAAAATTACAAAGAAGGGCAATCTATGCAAAGACCACCACTCTTTGAAGCAAATGGTTTTATATATTGGAAAAACCGTTTTGAAACTTACGTGAAATCTAAAGATTTATATTTGTGGTATATAATCATTGATGGTGATAACGTAGTTACTAACATTAAAGATGATGATCAAAAGAAATTAATTGGTAAAAATAATGAAGCTAAAATGATGCTTTACAACGCTTTGCCTAAGAAAGAATATGAAAGAGTCTTTTAGTGTAAAACCGCCAAAGATATTTGGCAATCTTTAATTGTCACTCATCAAGGAAACTCACAAGTTAAAGATAACAAAATTGATCTTCTTGTTCAACAATATGAACAATTTGTTATCTCCGAAGATGAGATTATTGATAATGCTTTTGCTAGATTTAATACTATTATTACTTCACTTAAAGCACTTGACGAATCTTTTTGTAGTAAGAACTTTGTCAGGAAATTTCTTAGAGCACTCCATCCGAAGTGGAGAGCAAAAGTGACGGCAATTGAAGAATCCAAAGATCTTTCAAGCATGTCACTTGATGAGCTAATTGGAAACCTCAAAGTTCATGAAATGGTAATGGAAAAAGATTTGGAACAAGTTAGAGGCAAGAAAGAAAAAGTTAAGTCCATTGCCTTGAAAGCTAGAGTCCAATCAAGTGATGATGAAGAATCTACTTCGTAGAAGAGGAAAGTTTGTAAGGCAACCTAAAGATGACAAGAAAACTTTCCGAAAAGATCGTGATGATAGGAAAGGAAAGGTTGAAAGAAAATGCTATAGGTGTGGAGACACAAGTCATCTTGTAGGAGAATGTCCAAAACCACCCAAGAGCAAACCTCAACAAGCTTTTGTGGGTGGTGCTTGGAGTGACTATGAAGGAGATGACGATGAGCCAAAGAATGACGATATTGCTCTCATGGCTCACAACTCAAATGAGGTATTCTCCGACTCATCTTACTCCTCTATTGATGATGACACTTTACAAAAAGAATATAACAAACTTTGTGAATTGAGCTTAAAAATCATAAACAAAAATAAATTTTTGAAAACTAAAAAGGAGTTTTTAGAAAATGAAGTTTATGAGTTAAAAGAAAAAGCCAAGAGATTAGAAAAGAGTAAAGGTATTGACACACCTTGCAAATCATGTGAAGAGCTTAAACTAGAAGTTGAGAAACTCAAAATTACTCAAAATGATCTAATAAAACAAACCACAAAGTTTAAGAAGTTCGATAAGAGCATTTCTTGTGCGGATGAAATTATGAAACTTCAAAAGTCACCCTTTGATAAAACAGGACTAGGATTTACTAAAATAGAAACTTCAAATGGTCAAACGAAACAAGAAAAGATTGCACAAGAAACAAATAAAATTGCTACAGCAGCCTGTGGATCAGACGGAACCCAATCCAGGGTTCCGCCCGTTGGTCCTGAAGGTTCCGCCAGGTCTGTTGCAGCAGTAACCCCATCCACATCGGATTGTTCAAAATTTGTTAAAGTTACATACAAAAATGGAACAAAACCTGTGTTTAAAACTGGAGTAGGACTTAGTAAAAATGAATTTAGAGCTAAGACTACTCAACCAAGACCTAAGACTCCAATTCCCAAACGCCCCTTTCCAAAGAGAAATTTCAACGCTCGACCAAACTACCAACATGTTTGGAACCAAAACACTCCTAGACATTACCAAACTCCAAACCACATGCCATGGAACCCTTATGCTCTATTTTCATACTTGGAACAAATTAATGGTATGCTTAACCAAAATGGACCCATGAGAAATTGGGGACCAAATGTTTGAGTGTTTTTCATAAAATAGGTGTGCCTCAAAGTTTGTTTGGAACCGGATGAATGGATTAAAGATAGCGGTTGTTCAAGGCACATAACGGGTAACAAAAGCCTCTTCACTTCTTATCACAAATGTGACGGAGGTAATGTTACGTTTGGTAGTAATGCTAAGAGCAAAATCATCGGAAAAGGTACAATCTCTCATGAATCCATTTTTATAGATGATGTAGCTCATGTTGATAACTTAGGTTTTAATCTCCTTAGTATTAGTCAACTTTGTCGTAATAAGTATAATGTCCTTTTTAGTGAAAACGGAAGTAAGATACTTAAAGATGGTATAACCATAGCCAAAGGTGTCCTTAAGAACAACGTATATGTCATGAAGATGGATCTAACATCTAGAGACAAACTTTGTCTTACCTCATTAGATGAATCTTCAACTTTATGGCATAGACGTTTAGGACATGCTAACATGAGACTAATCCAAAACCTCTCCTCCAAAGACTTAGTTCGAAACCTGCCTAAGTTGAAATATGACCAACACTTTTGTGATGCTTGCAAAGTCGGTAAACAAGTCCATAATAGCCATAAGGCTAAAAACTTGGTTTCTACATCTAGGTGTCTAGAACTTTTGCATATGAATTTATTTGGTCCATCCGCTATACAAAGTTATGGAGGTAACTTCTACACTTTGGTCATAGTTGATGATTACTCAAGATATACTTGGACAAAATTTTTGAAAAGTAAAAATGAAGCTTTTGATAAATTTGAAATTCTAAGTAAGAAAATTCAAAATCAAGTAGGGTCTAATATTGTGTCTATTAGAACGGATCACGGTCGTGAATTTGATAATGAATTTCAATTTGGTAACTTTTGTGATAATAATGGAATAACTCATAACCTTTCGGCTCCACGTACTCCTCAATCTAATGGTATAGTAGAACGTAAAAACCGGACATTGCAAGAGATGAGTAGAACAATGCTTAATGAACAAAATATTCCACAAAAGTTTTGGTGTAATGCCGTCGACACATCAACGTACATTTTAAATCGAGTCTTAATTAGACCATTTTTGAATAAAACTCCTTATGAACTATATAAAGGTAAAAAGCCTACATTAGGATACTTTAGAGTGTTTGGGAGTAAATGTCACAACTCGTAAATTCTGGTCTTTTCCCGAACTTTCACATTTACTATTCATCGGTTACTATTCATCGATCACTATTCATCATTTTACTATTCATCATTTTTGAGGTCAGTTTGATATTCTGAGAAGCGTTTTAAAATTTTTACTATTCATAAAACACTATTCACCTCCGGAGAAAATTTGTCATTTATGCGTGAGTTGCGTCATTTCTGTATACGTACGGTTATCTACCGAATAAACGTTATCTTATGAGCTATTATTTTTAATAATTAATCCGACAATCCCAACTATGGTCCTAACACATTTTTATACTCATTATAATAATATAAAAATTTTATTATTAATTTACCCGGTGTTTTAAAATCAATTACTATATTTTACGGTCGGAGCTTATAACTCCGTCGGTTTGCGATATTTCAACCCTATAATTATTTTGACACCCGATTCTCATCAGGAATATTATTTTACAACTTCGTCGTATTTTATTTCACCTTGGTAACATTTATTTTTAGTTAACTCGGTACCCGATAACACCTAATACCCTAAGTCATCCAACATTTGGACACAAATATTAATTAGCCACCAAGCCCACATTTTTTCCCTAATTTACTCCCTTGTGCCGCCCCTATGTTCCCCCCCCCTGGACCAAGACCAAGACCACATTAATTGTATTTGACCAAGACTTACACTAATCAAATATATATACTTCATTCCATCCTTCATTTTCATTCATTTACATCAAAACACCTAGCCAAAAATTTGCTCTCATCTCTTCCTCCTCTCTACCATAATCGGCCAAGAACAACAACCAAGAAGAAACCATGGATTTTCCAAGATCAAGTCATTATCTTGTCCCTTTTGTTGTCCTTGTTTGAGTTTTGAAATAAAAACTCAAGGTTTCTTAGGTTTTACTCATCTAAGCTCTATAATCTTTCTTGTAAGTTGTCAAACCCTTGTTCATAATTTCTTCATGTTATTTTTATGGTCATATGATTTCCATTCAAGATCTACATGCATATGTTAGTTATACCACTCATTTATATTTATATATAACTTTGAAACTCTAGAAATGGATTATAGTTAGATCCTTGTTAGATCCACTTGATTTATGATGTTTAGGAACCCATGACACCCTAAGAAGGTGTATGGTAAGATTAGACTAGGTTTGTGGTGATTGAAAGTGGTTTGGTTGAAGTTGAAACAAGTTTGAAACTAGGAAAATGATTTTTGAAACTATATAAATACCTACTGTCCTTATTTTGAAAACGTGGGAAACTCAGTAACTCAGGGGATATTTTTGAACAAAGATTTAGAAAATACTTTCAAAAACGAAGCCGTGGGCGAAAGAACGGATTAAAACGAGTTAATAACGAAGGAGATATGATTTTCCGAATTTAACGACGAAAACTATTTTCTGAAAAACTGCATGCTGTTTGACAGTTTTTGACGGGCAAATAGAGGCGTTAAACGTAACCTAGAGGAGCTGAGCTATCGAAAATATATTAGTATATACTAAAACGAATCCGTGGATGTAAAGAACGTAGAAAACGAGCTTAAAACGACCAAGATATACACTTTTGAAACTAGGCGAACTATATATATATATTTGACAACCTCTAATAGCACATATTCTCTTAAGTTATGGAAACACTATAAATCAACGCCAACACTTATTTTCAAACTACGAGTGGTATTGGCTTCATGTGCATGTACATTCATCGCATCCCCTCATAATTTAAGTAGATCGTATCATTCGTTCATTATAGGTCGCGGTTAGAGACCGAGCCTCATTTCCATCATAACCACTTTTGTCTTCGTAACTATCGTACCAGGTGAGTCATAGCCCCACTTCTACTCTTTAGTACTTGTTTTAAACTCTTTGGGGGAGATACATGCTTAAACTATTTACTCTTAAATGAACTTAAATGACTCTTGCTTCACTATTTATGCTCATAAGCAAAACGTACTCAACTTAACTTGTTTGAACTATTGAACCTTTTGACTTGAACTTTTGGACTTATTGTACTGTATGTTCTAAGACTTAAAGTCTCCCTTGTTCGGAGCAACGCTATAAAGTCTCTCATGTTCGGAGCAACGCTATAAAGTCTCTCCTGTTCAGAGCATCTTTAATAATTCTCGCCATGGTGGAGTGACTAATAATTCTTCACCAAGTCGGTGGAGTGACTAATAATTCTTTGCCTAGGTGGCAGAGTGACTTCAAGTCTCCCATGTTCGGAGCAACATTATAAAGTCTCCCTTGTTCGGAGCGGCCTTGACTTATTTTATATGTGGTGCTTATATTGTGACTTATTATTGACCTCATGTGCTTGACTACCAGACATAAACTATTTTAGCAGTGGGTTGTGAACACACAGGTTACAAGTCTCTTATGGCGGGACTTGTAACTGAGTGGATTTACGATGCCTTTGCTGTGTGATCATTTTTCTATAAACTTTATTTGTTAAACAAACTCTATGAACTCACCAACCTCGTGTTGACACTTTAGCATGTATTTTCAGGTTTTAACCTATGGCACGCTACAGGAGGTTTTGGCAGGACATGGCATGGTCATAGAAGACTCTGATTATTTATATGGGGACCGTTTTAAACTATTTTAAGGGCTTACTTCCGCACTACTTTTAACAATGTAAAAACAATATTTTTGACTTAACTATTTTATTCTAAATGATTTAAGTGAAAACCATTTTTGAACTTGTGTTGTAAGACCAATTGAGTTACACCCCAGCTACACGTATGCTTCCGCTGGACCCGATTTTGGGGGTGTGACAGTAAATGTTTCATTCTTAACACCAATGATTATCTCACCAAATTTGACCAAAAGTCTTATGAAGGTGTATTTCTTGGATATTCACAAAATAGTAAAGCATACATTGTTTTGAACAAGGAAACCTTAAGAGTCGAGGAATCGTTGAACGTAACATTTGACGAGAGTCCACCTCCCTCTAAGACATCACCTTTGGTAGATGATGACTTAGTTGAAAGCCAAGCAATAGAAAATCAAGAAATTTTAAGTGATGACAAGGAAGATGAACTATTAAACAAAGAACTTGTCAATGTCAAAGAATCTAAAAGTCAACCATTATATGGTGTCATTGGCAACATTAACGAAAGAACACTAAGGTCAAAAGTTCAAAATGAAAGCAACTATTTTTGTTTCGTGTCAACCATTGAACCTAAAAATATTAATGAAGCCATTAAAGATGAGTCTTGGGTAATTGCAATGCAAGAAGAGTTAAACCAATTCGTTAGGAATGATGTATGGACATTAGTTCCTCAACCAAAGAGTCAAACTATAATTGGAACAAAATGGGTATTTCGAAATAAAATGGATGAAAATGAAATTGTGTCTAGAAACAAAGCTAGGCTAGTTTCACAAGGATATAACCAACAAGAAGGCATTGACTACGATGAAACTTTTGCTTCGGTTGTTAGGCTCGAGTCAATTAGAATCTTACTTGCATATGCATGTGCACACAATTTTAAACTCTTTCAAATGGATGTCAAAAGTGCTTTTCTAAACGGAGTCATTAATGAAGAAGTGTATGTTGCTCAACCTCCGGGCTTCATTGATTTTGAAAAACCAAATCATGTTTACAAACTTAAAAAGGCTCTTTACGGACTTAAGCAAGCTCCAAAAGCATGGTATGATCGACTTAAAACATTCCTTGTTGACCATAAGTATACCACGGGCTTAGTTGATAATACTCTTTTCACTAAGAAGAAAGACTCACATATTATCATAGTCCAAATCTATGTTGATGACATTATATTTGGATCAACTTGTCAAGAATTATGTTTGGATTTCTCAAAAATCATGCATGACGAGTTTGAAATGAGTATGATGGGAGAACTCAACTTTTTCCTAGGACTCCAAATTAAACAACTAGAAGATGGTATCTTCTTTAACCAATCTAAATATATTATGGACATGCTTAAGAAATTTGGATTAGAAGATTCGAAACCAATCAAAACACCTATGTCCACGGAAACTAAACTCACCAAGGATGAGGAAAGCGAATCCGTAGATAGCACTAAATATAGAGGTATGATTGGTAGTCTACTTTACTTAACGGCTAGTAGACCCGACATTATGTTTAGTGTTTATCTATGTGCTCGTTTTCAAGAAGATCCTAAGACTACCCATCTTGAAGCCGTTAAAAGGATTTTTAGGTATATTAAGGGCATTACACATTTAGGTTTATGGTATCCTAAAGGAACGGGAATAGACACCATAGTGTATGCCGAGTCGGATCATGCCGGTGACTATGTCGATAGAAAAAGTACAAGTGGTATTTGTACTTTTGTTGGACATTATCTCACCTCATGGTTCTCTAATAAGCAAAGGCTCTTGCTATCTCAACAACGGAAGCCGAGTACGTTTCGGCCAGAAAGGCATGTCAACAAGCTCTTTGGATGTGACGCGCGTTTTGTTAGTACAAGTTTTAAAATTTATAAACACGAATTATCCGATTATTATCTAGCACATACGAGCAAGTATACTCGTCCGGTGTAATAAAGGTGGGTAAGTCGAGATCGTCCCAAGGGATTTGGTAGTTTTAGTAATTAGAAAAATGTTTGATAAATAAGGGTTGTCAATCCAAATTTATGTAAAATCTTAACGTAAAAGAAACTCAATAAAAACTAAACATATACTTATGTATAATTCCTTGATTGGTAAATAGGAGTATCGTAACAATTTGAGTTCGAAGTTTGGTGTAAAACTTGTTATGATGCGCAACTAAAAATGAGTAGTTATACAATTCATGATGTATGTCATGTTTTCACTACTGCTAAGAATTCTATCACCTAAATGACTCCTTTCGGACATATCAAATTAGTATGACAATCCTATAAACACATGATTGTTTAGAAAATCAATTCTTTTCTTATGAATTCCTACGAATCCTTTCGGTCCTTTTTTCGTGATGAAATCGTTTCAAATCAATTTTAACAAGTAAATAAGATGGTTGTCAAGAATCCTATTCCATATTAATTTGGTGTATTAATATTTTGGAATAAAAACAAGTTGAAAATCCTTTCGGACCTATTTTTCAAGAAATTGTTTTTACCAACAAATTAAGCAAGAAAAGATGTTATATCAACAAACTCATAAAAATAGATATGTTTTCATGCATCACCTTTTTCATAAGATAATACTCCATTTACCAATCACATCATATACACAAGTATATCATAAATTACTCCATAGCAATCATAATAAAACACAAGTAAATAAGAGAACTTTCATAAAGCTTAAAGTAACAATTGTTCATTATAAGTATCAAGGTGTACCTAGTCTTGAAATTACAGTGAGAAAACTTTGTGGAACTATAGCAACCACACTCCTCCAATTGCTCACCAAAGTAAGTAAACAACTCCACACTCGAACCAATGCTTGAGACTTTAACTCAACACGTTCCGGACGTTTTTACAACACTTAGTAAACTTTCAGGCAATATAAGATAAGCTAACAAGATTTGGTGTAATACTAATGTTAGATAATGGTGGTACAAGTATCTCTAAGTCCTAAGTGCTCATTATATAGCTTAATGACACTTATGCTTCAAGTAAAAACGTCCCTCCACAGTAAATAAGCAACAATGATCAGCCACAAATGATTATGGGGAGTAAATTCGCCAATTAATGCAAAACTTGTAACTTCAGTCACCACCAACCGATCGGTTTCTCGCCATCCGATCGGTTGGTCATTCTGGCACACATCCAGACGATCCGGTTGCGGGTTGCAACCGATCAGTTGGATCTCGTCTGAACATGATTTCTTGTCTTTTCTTCGTCGTTTTACGTTGCATGCAATATTTTTCTTCGTGGCATGACTTTGTCCATTAGAACTTGATATTTCCTTGATAATTTCTTGTAGTAAACTTGTCTTTATCAAATCCTTTTGTTCATGCAACGTTTCTTTCTTCTTTTTTTCCTCTCGAAACTCTCCAAAAATGCATGTCCACTTCAATTCTTCATCTTTTGTTCACTTTTACCTGCTTTTGGCTATATTTGCATGTATAAACACTTTTCCACGATTAAGTACCAAATGTATACAAATGTGACCAATTTCCACTCATAAATCAAACAATAACGCGACTAAAAATATGTTAAATTTGAGCGTTATCAGGATGAAGCAAGCTCTTGCCGACTACGGAATTCAACTCAACGACATCACAATTCTTTGTGACAACAAAGGTGCCATTTATCTCAGCAAAAACCCGGTTCAACATGCTCGTACCAAACATATTGAAATCCGTCATCATTTCCTTCGTGACAACGTTCAAAAAGGAAATATCTCAATTGAGAAAGTTTCTTCCGAAGACAACATAGCCGACATTCTCACAAAACCTCTTAAACGTGAACCTTTTAACCTTCTTAGGCTAGGCTTAGGACTCATGGAACCTACATTGTAGTTCTGGACATTAGACAAAAATCACAAAAATCAAAACAAATCCATAACTCTTTTTCTCAGCAGGGTCGGCGGAACCCTCAGACACAACGGACGTAACCCATTTCAAGGGTCCGCCGTGTCCGCCGACCTGCAGAATCATTTTTTTGCTTATATTAAACCAAACACCCATTATCTCATACCACCACTTCCAACTGCTACTATTCACTTTACCATCCATCCATACCTACGAATTCTTGGTCTTCCATTCATTTACATTGCAAATCAATCATCATTGTAAGTATTCTAAACTTGATTACAATCCTGATCTGAGTCTAGGAATTCTATTTCTTGCACAAAAACAAAAACTTGGGGTTATGCATTAACTTGAAAAACTCATGCATAAGATTAGGTGTTTAACAAAACTAATCATGTTTCCCATAGTTAGGAATTGCATTCTTACTTAGTATAAACATGTTTGCTAAAACACCCCATGTCAAATCCTTCCAAAAATTTCTCACATGTAGGACAAATATTTTTTCGTCTCACATTGAGAATACAAAATCAAAACGTTATGTTTAAAACCTCACTTGCATAATGTCTCTTGAATGCTAAAGGGAATACATAACCAATATGTATTTTCGGGTACATTCAAATGAAGCTACATTGAATTAGGAGCGTTTGGGTTATCTTTTGTTTTATAACAAAACTTGCATAAAACGATTTTTGAAGCATCAAAATGAGTCAAGATAACCGCACCTCCACATTGTTTTCATATAGGCACACACTAGAACATCCACATCATAATAGTAGTTTACTTAAACTAAAATGTGAAATTTTGTTGTTCTAGGAATCATCATGCCTCCTCTAACCCACTACGACCACAAGGACACCATTAAGTACCTACTAAAACACCACAAAACCAAAGGCCTTACCCCAAACCAAGTCAACGTTTTCAAAGCCTTAGAAAAACACTATGTACATAAGGGTAGAACCATTGACCCGTCTTTCCTAGAAGGCACAAACCTTTATGCCCAAGGAAAACGTCCTCATCCTCCTACCTCATCATCATCTTCCTCAATGAGTGAAGATGACAATTGCCAAACTCTAGGCTCCCACCTCTCGAATACCTATCCCAACTTCCGTATATTCCTAATGAGTCGGCGGAGTTCAAGAAAACAAAGGGGATGTTCAAGAATCTTGGAAGATTCCTTGGAAAGCTCAAGAACAAGATCGACCGTCAATGAGTGCGGGTGTGTAGGAGTGTTTGGCACTAGGTGCTATTTGAACAAATTTGGTTGTTTAAACAATGCTTATGATGTACTTGTAGGTTGGTACAATGTTTGATACTATTTGGAACATGTTTCATCTAACTTTGATGCAAGAAGACAACTTTTAGCAAGTTGTCAAATTTTCAAGCTTATAATATTTTCATTAAGTTTAGTGAATATCGCTAGCCCTCGGTCAAAGTCATATGATATGAGTGTTTACATGTTCATTTTTTTGCATTTCCTAACCAGATATGCATTATATTTTTGATTTTAGGAGTTTTCGAAAATTTTGAAAATCGTCTCGCGGGTCAAAAACGCGGACTGCCTATTTTTGGAGCTCTGGCGGATCAGGCGGTACCCAAAATTGGGTTCCGCCAGTGCAATTTCTGGGAATCCCAGAAATGGCCCAACGGACAAGGCGGCACCCTCAAATGGGTTCCGCCTGTGTATTCTGAGGGTGCCGCCAGAAGCCTGCAGAATTTTTGTTTCTATTTTCACCAATTCAACATCCTAACACCAAAATCCAATCCTTTTAGGTAGAAACCCATTTCTTGCAATGTGTTTAGCATAATAGGGTACTCCTTCTTCCATAAACTTAACCAAAACCATTTCCTGCCAAAATTCAAAATTTGCCATAACAACCTCAAGGACCCCTCACACATAAAGGAAGAAACCCTTTTAAGGGATCCTTGAAATCCCTGAGATTTATACTCCAACAAATCCACCAAAACCACTAAGCATTTAGTGCAAAACTTGTCTTCTCACTTCACCATTTTCATTGGATTGACTTCCATGATATGACAACCCACAATTAGTTTTACAAATCATTAGAAACCTCCATTTTTGTATGGACTAACATCAAATCCAAACACTCCTTTCCATAATCCTTCAACACTATAAATTAAGCCATCCTAAACACTATCATATCAAACCTTCTTCACCACAATTTCTGAAACTTCTAAACCATTTGTCACTATGACTAAGTCAACAATCACCTCTCAACCATCACGACCCATCCGGAAAACCGCCCGGATAAGTGTTAAACCACTATGGTCTAATCAACCCATCAACCTAAGCTCCTCATCTTCGGATGAATTCACCTCACCTATAAAAAATGTACACTTTTTGAACCTTGCATCTCCATCACCATCACCCAATGAACCCAGTGAGCTCACTCCACCACCAACTAAATCACCCATTGACCCAACTCCACCAATGCTCCAACCCAACCATCCAAAACTTCATCACCATCACCATTATCCAAAATTGAACCAATGGAGCTATTTGGGTCTCCTCCCACATCACCACACCCTTTTGTCCAAGATCTAAATGATCTTCCACCAAGACCTACACAACCACCACCTTTTGAAAATGAATCACCAAGGTCAATTCTTGACCATAATGACCTTTTTAACCACACTCAACCATCACAACAAGTGTACCATCAACCCAAACCATTGTTGTTTCACCCCATCTACCATGACATCAATGGTCCTCTTTATGGAGAACCAAACTTTGAAAACCATGATCACCCAACTCCACCACACTGTCAAGCTCAAACCTTTAAGTCTTTCTTTCCCTCATATGAGGATATACAAAACATGGTTGAAAACCACCTCCATCAAGCAATGGAATTTCAAACCACCTTGCTTGACTCAATACCAAACCCATCATCTACCCAAGAACCAAAAACCAACCAACCCTCAAACCAAGAAACCAAAACCAACCCATTTCCAGCCACTCATCCCCATGTTTGCTCAAATTGTGAGCAAATGGGTGCAAGCATCAAAACGTTGCTTCACCAATTCCAAGATGAAACCCGATTTACATTCCAACACGTCATAGAACGTTTGGATGCTCTTTCCCACCCAAACAAATCCTAGACATCCATTTGGAGGCCGTTTGCCCCAATTTAGGAAACTAGACTTTTATATTTCTTTCTTGGTTATTTTTTTTTTTTTAGTTTTTAGAGGTAGAAGAATCTTACCCATTTCATGTCCTTTGACTTTTATAAGTTAAAATTTTACTTGAAATGCTATTTCTCTCTACTTACTTTCATGCATTGTTGGTTGATCATTTTTATGGTGTCATTGTGGTTACAATGTGTGTGGTAACTACAAGCTTGGCTATATATATCACCAGCTAACCATTTTTTTTGTAGGATCAAAATCCATGTTTCCCACCTTCGCACTCCTTTTAGGGGAAGTAACAAGCAAGGGGGAGCAAGTGCAATTTTCCGCTTCGCTACTCTACTTTTTGTTTCGACAAAAAGGGGTAGAAATATATTAAACCTTCAAAGCTTAATATGATTTTCATCACTTAAGTAAAACAAGGTTAATATAATTTTTTTTTAAGTCTTAAACACCAAGATTTTGTGAGTTACTTAAAAACAAAGTTTATGTTTTGTCATCAACAAAAAGGGGGAGATTGTTAATACAAATATCGCCTAAAACGTTATTTATATTTTATGATATTCGCTAAGTTTTGTTAACAACAAAATGTAAACTTTAGTTTTTAAGTAAAACATAATCTTAGTTTTAAAGACTTGCATAAACTAGACTTTTGCTACATTTTACATTTCATAAAACACAACACTTTTTATTTTCTAAAAATAGAATTTTCACATCACATTTATGGCAAGTTTTGTCATTATACATTTATGGAAAGAAATGTGTTTGACTTACTAAGATGTTGCTTGCAAGTTTAGTGTTTGACTTGATATTATGAGATGTGACATTGTTTGGTTTGCAAGGAGTTATGAGATGTGACTTTGTTTGGTTTGCAAAATTTATTGCAAAACCAACTGCAAGCCCGGCGGTACCCTGGGGGTACACGGGCGGAACCCTTCTAAGGGGTCCGCCTGATCCGCCAGACCTGCAGAAGGTTTGGCTATAAATATCAAGCCACAAGTTGAATTTTGGCTTATCACTTTACATCATATTTTACACATACACATTCATTCTTTTATCTAACCTCTTAACATTTCATATGTGAAGTTTCTTTTTGTAGCAAAGAGATTCACGAGCTTACTAAAAGTAACAAGTATTCAACACAACGTTGCAAGACTTGTTAGCTTAGCATTGTGTAGACTTGTGTAGTTTACACTTCATTTGATTGTGTATTTTCAGTAGTGATGGTTAGTATTTTAGTCCTCAAAATACAAAGTGTATCGAGAGTAGTTGTACCCTTGTAAAGAAATAACGGGAGTGGTTGTACCATTGGTAAAGAACTCGACATCTAGCTTTGTGTCGGTAAAAGTATAAGCGACGTGTAAGGTTTTCTCCGCCGGTGAAAGGATCTTGTTGACTAGTGAAAGAAACTCTCGAGTTGGATACTCGGGGCGTGGACGTAGGGTAAGGAAAAAGAGTCCTTGTAGCCGAACCACGATAAATACTCGTGTTATGGTTTGATCGTTTCTTTCATTTACTTGCATGTTATATATTGTGTTTGTGTATATATCTTTGATCAAACGGAAAGTTTCAAAGCTAACTAAACAAGTTAAAAAGATTTTAATCGGTAAACTATTCGACCCCCTTCTAGTTTTCCACACACTAATTAAGGAATTTCTTCTTCTTTATATATAATTGGGGACAAGAAACATAAAATTTGCTTTCAGAAGGTATACGAATCTTGCAATAAGCGTTAAGAAGAATTCTTCATTTAATCGTTTTAGATGTTAGCTAAATTGCTAAAAGGGATAATAACAATTGACTTTAAGAAACAAATTTGTTTTTCTTATTATATAGTGAATAATATGCGAATACAAGTTGCATTTACATCCTTTAATTTTAAATATGTACCTAAGATGAAAGTTTATTAGTTAATGATCTCTTTCTGATGGGTCAATATACTGATCAAAGATATCTGTAAGGAGTAATGGTCTCTACCCTTTAGACAATCATGACACCTAATGTTATATTCACATGGAGTACTAGATTACAGAGTGATCATTGCAAATACTGAGATATCACAGTGAACCACAAGCCTCTTGATCACATCTTAAATATACAATCTAAGAGTAACTAGATTATTAAAAGTAGTCTTCCAGAAACCTTTCCAATGATACATAGCAAAAGTTAAAGACTAAGATTTTGTGAAGTAACATGTAGAGGTTTTTTGTTAAAAAAGCTAGGTATATATAACTATTAATTTATTTTCTGAGCTATTTTACGTTTTTGCTTAATTATTCTTTGCTTTGTCTTATAAATTCATTTCGAAATAAGAACTTAGAACAACAAATATGTTTCTACGAGATATATGTTAGTCACGGGGCACCCTATGCAACGCTAGGGGCAATGAATCTCAATATGGGAGCATAATAAAAGATCAAACAACCAGAACAACATAAATCAATATCAATACATTACAATCATAACCAACATAAAGTTTTAATAATTTTGAATTCATTGTTACAAAACAATAAGATACAACAATTTTTAATGCCACAGGCGGCAAGTTAAGATGTCTTTGTAAGTAATGACATGTCATAGATCTATGAAGGTCCAGGTGCGCCTCCTGATCTCCTCTCCAGCTCTCTAACGATCCTGATCATCTCTAACATCTCAAAATCCCTGGATCTCTCACGGGCCTGAATCTCCTCAATAGTGGCTGAAAGTGTGTGGATGGTAGAACTAGATGCAGCTAACTCCTGTGCCTGATGCTCCATCATCTCCTGTGTGATGGCCGCAATCGCTCTCAAATCATCTATCTCATGCCTCTGAACATCTATCCGATGACCAAACTCAGTGATGGTAGCCTGTGCCTCCTTGATCTCTGTCCCCATCATCTCAAACACCATCTCTAAAGCTGTCCTATGTACCACGAGGTTCGTGACCACCTCCTGCATACACTCAATCCTCTCCGAGGATATATCCTCAATAACACTCAACAGCTCATCAAGACGATCCTCATGTCTCACTAACCTAGCAGCCAAAAGAGGGATAGTATGGTGAATCGGCTCCCCAGTGACCGGTAACACCGCTGAAGAGCCATCCCCAAGCTCAGCAGCCCTAGGCGATCCCTCAACCAATCTCCATCTATGTATGTAGTCTGACAAAAACAACCATCAACGAGCATCAACCAATCTATGAATGTCGAGTGAGGTGGGGGTCTCGGTGGGAGCAGGTGATGGTACAGGTGATGTAGTAGGTGATGGTATCGGTACGGTAGTAGTCTGTGAGTAGAAAACTGTAGGTGGTAGCATGGGTGGCAAAACCTCAGAGGTGTGAGGTGCGGTGTAAGTAGGTAGCATGTAAGGATGTGGCTCAGGTGGGGGTGATATAGGTGATGGTGGAGGTGCTGGTGATGGCACAGGTGTCAGATCTGGCATAGAAACAGGTGGTAATACTGATATGGGTGATGATACAGGTGTAGGTACAGGTGGTGTAACAGTAGAAGCAGGCAAAATACAGACTCGTTTCCGAGCCGTGCATTTGCGGGTATAGTCTCCCTCATGATATCGAAACAACTCACCGAAAGGCTCAGGCTCATAGGGCTCAAGAATCCTCACTCGCTTGCGCTGACGAATCAGTGCAGGCGGGGATGGTGGTGGGATAGAAGCAGCAGTGTCAGAAGTATCGGAGTCAGAAGACTCGTCATCAGCATCTGAACCGGTGTGGTGACTAGCAGGTGGTGTAGGACGATCATCAGCCGCAAGAAACTGCTGAGATGTCAGGTACTGATCATAAAGGTACTGCCCCTGTGTCATAGGTCCACAGACAGGACGAAAAAGAGGCTGAATAGCAAAAGAATCAATGGGTGTAGAAGCAACCTCTCCCTCCTCAAAGGGCTCAGTATCAGCAGAGGGGTCTCCAGATGGAACAGGAGATGGTATAGCAGGTGATACAGGTTGGGTGTCATGGTCAGAATCATGGGTGTCTCGGGTGTCATGGGTGTCATAGTCAGATAAGTCAATAGTAGGGTGTGTGGATGATGCTGGCACGACGTCATCACTATCGAACAAAATAATAACCGGGGGCGACATGGTACTGTAATATCCCAAAATAGCAGTAATATAAGTCATTTAGTCTGCATAATGCTACATGCACAGTGATCATAGTGTCATAGTGAGCTAAATGCAATGGGTGCTAAAAATCAAACCTTAAAACATGACGTTGGCAAGCGCTGGCACGGAGGGCACTTCGGTGATAAATAGTTTGTTTAGAAATCTGGTGAGGTTATAGTCCAATGTTTTGAAAAATCATTTGGTTCTCTATAACCATGGCTCTGATGCCAATCTGTAACACCCAGAAAATTTGATTAGCAGCGGAAGTCTAATCGGGGTCATTACAGTTTAGTACACAGTCATACTCATAGAAAACAATTCAAAAGATAGTTAATATCATTCCATGAAAACTCAAATATTCAGAGTTACAAACATTTTTCCAAAATGTTAATTGTTTCGCAAAAGAAGTGATGAGTTTGTAAAGAATGATATAATTATTGAAATGAAAAGGGAGGTCCTGTGCCCTTTGCCAGCTCCGTGCCGCCATGCTTGCTAATTTCCTGAGATAAACATGCTTAAAAAGACAACACAAAGGTTGAGTGAATCCATAGTAGTTTAAATAGTAATAGTGTGAACACAAGTCAAGCATTTGAAATAAACAAGCCAAGATAGACAGGTCTTGACTAAACTAGTGTAATATTGCTCCTAAGCCTCACGATACGCAAGCCTTAACATCGATTTGACATATCATAAAGATAATAACAATCATCTACACCACAGCGGATGTAAATGACAAGGGGCCCTCGGTGACAGGAAATATGCCAAATTTCCATAATACCTCGAATATAGCACACCTCCTGCCAAGTGATCACCTTGACAGAGGTGGGCTGCCATTCCAATAGATATATCAACTATATTCGCGCCCACTCGCAAGTGATTAAGGTTCGTGATATGAGGGACTTGCAACACATGTGCCAACTTAGGCAATATCAGGTGATAACAGCATACAGAAAATACTTGTGTTCGATTTATAGCATGTATCTCCCCACGGGGTTTAAAAACAATTAAAAAGTGGGACCATGAACTCACCTGTCAGGTGGTGTGAATCACAACGGTGCTCAAAAGTGATGGTGTACTGCTACGACTAGCAATGATATTCCTGCGACTTGCGACCTAAATAATACATTGTAATCGGTGTTTTAGATTCATGTGATATGTCACGTGTACAGTGATATCCGTTCGGGTATCTTATTATATTCCAAAATAACTCCACGTAGTTATTTGTAATGTGTTACGAACCGGTGTTCGATAAATATTAACTCGTTGTAAAAATAATATCGTTTAAAAATATTTATGATTAAATATTTTTATTAAAGTTATATATATATATATATATATATATATATATATATATATATACATATATATATATATATATATATATATATATATATATATATATATATATATATATATATATATATATATATATATATATATATATATTTAAAGTTACAAAAATATATATGTACTTATATAAAAATCAAATTATATGAAATATTTAATTATAAAATACCCTTGTCACATTTAACCTTTAACTTTAAAAATTTACACTTTTTACCCTTCGGTTAAGAATAATTACATTATAGTCCTTTTGAACTTTTTACATTTTATTCCTTATCTTTGGCCAAATGACAATTTCTACCCTCGATTTCCAAAAGAATTCGTTATTATATAATTAGTCCGAAAGTTTTGTGATTTGTCACTTTCAGCCCCTTAACGTGGGACTTTTGCAAAAATAGTCCTTGATGTAATTTTCGAAAACCAACCTTTTTGTTACACAAAAGTAGCATTTAAAACTTGTAAAAATACTTAAATTCGGTTTTTATGCTTCTCGTTGTTTTCCAAGTTTCCAACCAAAAATCTTATTTGAAAATAAATTGGGCTCGTTAGCCCACTCTAGGCCCAAACGATGTTTAGTTTGTTAACAAAAATAGGTTCGACTGAGCTTTGGTTTTGGTCTAGTTTTCGTTGTGTAAAATCGTATAAAGTTTGCATGTTGGGTTAGTTCGATTAAGGGTGAGTCGTAGATATAGGTGGTCGAAAAATATAGATGAGTCGTACGTGTAAAAATGAAATGGCGAGGCCATTCCTAGGAGTGTCGAGGCATGTGAACATATGTACTATTAGTGTAGCAAAAGTGAAAATGATGTGTGTCGTGGTTATGCATAATACGAGTGTACGTAAAAATGAAAAGAGTGGTGATGACTTACAACACCAAAGATGGTGGTGAAGAATTCGTGTGACCAAACGAGCAACAACACCCTTCGAATAGCGACTCCTTGCTCCAATATTTCCTTCCCCACTAACTCTTTACCTCAAAGCCTTGCTCGTTCAAATCAAAACCTTGCTTGAATACCTTGTGCTTGTCGACAGTAACCAAAGAAAAGTGGAGAGTGTTTGTGGGTTGAGAGATTTCGAGTGTGTGTGGATTGTGTGCATTTAATGTGGCTTATATAAGGGCCTTGGGTGGTTCGAGTGTTCGTAGAAACACAACATCGACCAAGTGGTCATGTCTCCCTCGACAATCTTGTCTAGTTTCCATATGCTTTGTCAAATCGAGTGGTACAAGTTTGAGAGCTACACCCATATTTTAAACACTAGGGCATAGTTAGTATTAGGCATGTGGTATAGTTTAGTTTAATGGTTGTGTTAGGGAATCAAGCAACACAAGATCTAGAGGTTAAAGTGCTTAAGTGTGTAATGGAATTATCCAAGGGTCGGATGGCTCTATGTGGTGGCTCCTTGTCGTGTGAGGTTAAGTCAAAGGGAGGGGGTTCAATTGTGTCGAGTTGTGGGGAACAAGGGAAGTAACAAGTGAGATTTCAAGTTTTCAAATGAATTTGGTTACCATTCATGTAGCATGCGTCGCGGCAGCTTAAATCCAAGCCAGTGGGCTTGCGCAAAAACTCGGCCCAAAGAAATGGCAAGAAGAAAAGAAAAAAAAAATAATAGTGTGATGGGCTTGCGTGTGTCTCGGCCCACGAAAGCAAGAAGCAAGTGGTGTCCGTTGGGCTTGTGAAAATGGTTCGGCCCAAAAATAAAGGGGTATTGGTGAATAGAAAAATGGTGAAATTAATTTCAGTGTCGATGTCGATTTGTGAAAACCAAAAATATATAGACGATGTCGCATATATATATATATATATATATATATATATATATATATATATATATATATATATATATATATATATATATATATATATATATATATATATATATATATACTCGTATATATATAGTAATAATAAATTTGTGAAAGTTAATATATACATAATGTCATACATATATATATTAATAATTTCTCGGTGTTCAAATGGGGTGTCGGGTCGCAAGTGGGAGTTACCGGTGTTTAACCTCGTTGGGTGATATCCAAGAGTGACAATCGGGTGATATCGGGTGACAAAACATAATCGGGTGTTAAACCAACGGTATTTTAAACAATCGGGTGTCAAACAAACAGTAGCAAAATAATTGGGTGTCAAACAGTCGGTGTCTCATATAAAAATTTCAAATTAGTCCGCAAAAATGGCTTAGTTTAGAATAGTGTTGATGATTAGCATTAATAAATGACCTGGGATTTTACGGTGTATTACAGTACCCACCCGTTAGATTGGATTCGTCCCGGAATCCAAAGTTGAATCGGTGCTCGGGGTTGTCTCGTCAAATAGTTGTGGGTATTTGGCACGCATTTGATCCTCACGCTCCCATGTGTACTCAGGTCCTCTCTTAGAGTTCCATCTGACCTTAACTATGAGAATGCGACTATGCTTAAGTTGTTTGACCTTCCTATCCATAATTTCAGCGGGTTCCTCAATAAAGTTCAACTTATCGTCGATTCTGATCTCCTTCAATGGAATCACAAGTGTTTCATCCGATAAACACTTTTTCAAATTTGACACGCGGAAGGTGTTGTGTACTCTACTGAGTTCCTCAGGTAGTTCAAGTTTGTATGCCACGGGACCGATCCTTTCAATGATCTCGAAGGGTCCAACGTATCTTGGGTTTAGCTTTCCACGTTTTCCAAACCTAATCATTCCTTTCCAAGGTGATACCTTAAGCATGACCTTGTCTCCAACTTGAAACTCTATTGGTTTCCTTCGCACATCGGCATAACTCTTTTGCCGATCCCTAGCGGCTTGTAATCGTTGCCTAATCTTCACTATTTTCTCAGTGGTTTCAAGAATTAACTCGGGACCTGAGAGTTGTACATCTCCAATCTCAGCCCAACAAACTGGTGATCTACACTTTCTTCCATAAAGTGCTTCAAACGGTGCAGCCTTAATGCTAGCGTGATAACTGTTGTTATATGAGAATTCTGCTAACGGTAGGTGTTTATCCCAGCCTTTTCCAAAATCAATCACACATGCCCTAAGCATGTCTTCTAGGGTTTGTATAGTCCTTTCACTTTGACCATCAGTCTGTGGATGGTAAGCTATACTCATATCTAACTTAGTTCCCAAGGCTTTCTGTAAAGATCGCCAAAAGTTAGACGTGAAATGGCTGTCTCGGTCGGAGATAATAGAAATCGGCACCCCATGCCGGGAAACTATCTCCTTTTGGTACAAACGTGCAAGAACATCCATAACATCAGTCTCTTTGATCGGTAAGAAGTGTGCTGACTTCGTGAGACGATCGACAATAACCCAAATTGTATCCAACCCACTCGATGTCTTGGGTAATTTCGTAATGAAATCCATTGTAATCCTTTCCCATTCCCACATTGGTAGCTCGGGTTGAACCAAAAGACCGGATGGTTTTTGATGTTCAGCCTTTACTCTTGAGCAGGTCAAACACTTACCGACATACTCTGCAATGTCAGCTTTCATGTTTGGCCACCAATACAACTTCTTTAGATCATGATACATCTTGTCCGAACCAGGATGAATGGAATATTTAGACTTATGAGACTCGTGCATGATGAGGTCTCGTATTCCTCCATACAATGGAATCCAACTTCTGTCCTTGAAACACAGCCTTCCATCTGATTTCTTGACAAATCCATTCGTGCTTTCTGGCATACCGTAAATCTTCTCGTGCGGTCTATTCTCTTCCTTAAGGGCCTCAGCTTGAACTTCAAGAATTTGAGACGGAAGTGGTGATCTAATTGTCATACCTAATGACCTAACTCTGAGGGGTATAAGTCGTTCCTTTCGACTCAAGGCATCTGCTACAACGTTTGCCTTCCCCAGGTGATAACGAATCTCACAATCATAGTCACTTAGCAACTCTAGCCATCGACGTTGCCTTATGTTCAACTCCTTTTGATCTAAAATGTGCTGAAGACTCTTGTGATCAATGAAAACCGTACACTTGGTTCCATATAGGTAGTGTCTCCAGATCTTAAGAGCGAATACTACCGCTCCTAATTCTAGATCATGAGTAGTGTAGTTCTCCTCGTGGGGTTTAAGTTGTCTAGAAGCGTAAGCGATTACTTTAAGTCTTTACATCAATACAACACCCAAACCTTGGATTGATGCGTCACAATATACCACGAAGTCCTCACTTCCTTCGGGTAGTGCTAATATCGGTGCTTCACAAAGCTTCTGCTTCAAGAACTGAAATGCCGATTCTTGTTCTTCTCCCCATTCAAACTTCTTCTTCTTCTGTGTTAACTCAGTCAAAGGTTTAGCAATCCTTGAAAAACCTTCAATAAACCTTCGATAGTATCCGGCAAGACCTAAAAATTGGCGTATCTCGGTACGACTCGTAGGTGACGGCCAATTTTTAACAGCTTCGATCTTGGCAGGATCAACATGAATACCCTTACTGTCGATAACATGCCTAAGAAATTGTACTTTCTCAATCCAAAAATCATACTTGGAAAATTTGGCGTATAATTTCTCTTCTCTGAGCAGTGTTAGTATCGCCTTCAAGTGTTATGCATGCTCTTCCTTACTAAGGGAATAAATAAGGATATCATCGATGAATACAATCACAAACTTATCCAAATAGGGTTTGCACACTCGATTCATTAAGTCCATAAATACAGCGGGTGCATTTGTTAGACCGAATGGCATTACTTGGAATTCGTAGTGACCGTATCTTGTCCTGAAAGCCATCTTAGGGATGTCTTCTTCCCTAACTCTCAGCTGGTGATAACCCGATCTTAAATCAATCTTCGTGTAGACACTCGATCCTTTCAGTTGATCAAACAAATCGTCAATCCTTGGCAACGGATATCGATTCTTCACAGTAAGTTTGTTCAACTCACGATAATCGATACACATCCTGAAGGTTCCATCCTTCTTCTTCACAAACAACACCGGGGCTCCCCACGGTGACGAACTAGGTCGAATAAATCCTTTATCTGACAATTGCCCAGATAACTCCTTCATTTTCGACGATGCTAGCCTATAGGGTGCTCGTGCTACGGGTGCTGCTCCTGGCATCAAGTCAATTTGAAATTCCACTTGACGAGTCGGCGGAAGGCCTGGCAAGTCCTCAGGGAAAACTTCTGGAAAGTTCCTGACTACTGGCACATCCTCGAGTCGCTTCTCTTCCGACTTCTTTTCGGTGACTTGAGCCAAAAAGACTTGACATCCTCGATCGATGTACTTCACAACCTTGATGCAAGAAATGATGTTCAGACGTGTCTTACTTCGCTCTCCACGAACAATCAGGGTTTCGTTATTCAGTGGGATGTGAACGACCTTTTCGTCACAAATGATCTTAGCGCGGTTTTCGGATAACCAATCCATTCCTACAACGACGTCAAAACTACCAAGTCTAATAGGCATAAGGTCAATGTCAAATGGGGTGTCTAGTAGTCGTAGGGTGCAACCTCGGAGTATAGTGTTAGTGCTTACTAGCTTTCCATCGGCTATTTCAATCTCGTATGTGGTGTCTAGTTGGGTGGGTGTAATATTAAGCAGGGGTGCAAGAGAAATAGATACGAAACTTTGATCGGCTCCAGAATCAAATAAAAATTTAACGAGGGTGTTGTTTAGAAAGAACGTACCCGTGACTACGTTCGGATCTTGCTGGACATTTCCATCTCCCAGCACGTAAGCTCTCCCACATGCATTGTTATCCTTGTTAGGGCACTGACGCCTGTAGTGTCCTTTCTCTCCACAAGCATGGCATACCACAACCACGGGTTGCAAGTTAACTCCTGTAGCCTTGCAATCTTGTGTCTTATGTCCAATCCTTGAACATTTCCCACACTTAGCATAGCAGGGTCCATTGTGATGCATCTTACACTTGTCACAGAATGGAAGAGGTCCAGCATACCTAGCATCCTTAACTGGTGCGGCGACATAAGCTCTGACAGCTTCCTGTCGTCGGTTCTGTTGGTTGTGGTGGGTGTTTCTGTCATGGTGATAGTTACGGTTGGGGTTTCGGTTGTTGTTGTTGTTGTTGTTGTTGTTGTTGTTGTTGTTGTTGTTTGTCCTTCGATCATCAAACATCCTTTTGTGATCGTTGTTCCCCTGAGCAGAGTTACACTTAATCTCCCGGTCTAGCAGTCTTTGGGCAATAGACATTGCTTCATCCAAAGATTGAGGCTTAGACGAGGTGACGTTTCCCTCAATGCTTCTGGGTAATCCCTCAATGTACCTTTCCAACAACTTTTCCAAATCGGGAACCTTTGAAGGGCAAAGTGTGGCAAGCTCCTGAAATCTCCTATCGTAAGTCTTGAGATCATTTCCTTTCACAACCAACGTGTGAAACTCATCTTCTAACTTCTTGATCTTGCCTCTAGGGCAGAACTTCTTCAGCATCTTCTCCTTAAAATCAGCCCAGGTTATCTGATAGGCCACCTCCACACCTATCTTCTGAGCAGTTGCATTCCACCAAGACAACGCGTCTTCCAACAACGTTCCAGTAGCAAACGAGACTCTGCTCTCAGCGGCACAACCACTCCTTACAAACACAGTCTCAGTTCGCTCAAACCATCGAGCAAGCTCTGTTACTCCTTCAGTCCCTTTGAAGTGAGATGGTTTACAAGCTATGAAGTCCTTATAGGTACACTTCCGAGTCGCAGCGGACTCGCTCTCAGCAGTGGCTCGGTTATTGCTACTAGTTCGTGCCATTGTAGCAGGCTGCTCTTCTAAAGCTGCAGCAACACTGTCGGCAACCAACTTTCTTATAGCAGCCTGGGTCATAGCGGGTGACGAGGTAGCAGTAGCGGTTTTCCTTGGGGCCATAACTCTATAAAATCGCAAGTGCATAAATACAAATCCCAAATAACAATAACAAAGAGAAATAATGTAGCCAAACTCATAATAGTCAAGATCATCACCAAGTACATATCACAACCACACCATAAATACATACATCAACATGAACCATATCATTCATAAATAAACATCACGACATGTAACAACACACATGGAAATTATAATGAATCTCAATATGGGAGCATAATAAAAGATCAAACAACCAGAACATCATAAATCAATATCAATACATTACAATCATAACCAACATAAAGTTTTAATAATTTTGAATTCATTGTTACAAAACAATAAGATACAACAATTATTAATGCCACAGGCGGCAAGTTAAGATGTCTTTGTAAGTAATGACATGTCATAGATCTATGAAGGTCCAGGTGCGCCTCCTGATCTCCTCTCCAGCTCTCTGATGATCCTGATCATCTCTAACATCTCTAAATCCCTGGATCTCTCACGGGCCTGAATCTCCTCAATAGTGGCTGAAGGTGTATGGATGGTAGAACTAGATGCAGCTAACTCCTGTGCCTGATGCTCCATCATCTCCTGTATGATGGCCGCAATCGCTCTCAAATCATCTATCTCATGCCTCTGAACATCTAGCCGATGAACAAACTCAGTGATGGTAGCCTGTGCCTCATTGATCTCTGTCCCCATCATCTCAAACACCATCTCTAAAGCTGTCCTATGTACCACGAGGTTCGTGACCTCCTCCTGCATACACTCAATCCTCTCCAAGGATATATCCTCAATAACACTCAACATCTCATCAAGACGATCCTCATGTCTCACTAACCTAGCAGCCAAAAGAGGGATAGTATGGTGTATCGGCTCCCCAGTGACCGGTAACACCGCTGAAGAGCCATCTCCAAGCTCAGCAGCCCTAGGCGATCCCTCAACCAATCTCCATCTACGTATGTAGTCTAACAAAAACGACCATCGACGAGCATCAACCAATCTATGAATGCCGGGTGAGGTGGGGGTCTCGGTGGGAGCAGGTGATGGTACAGGTGATGTAGTAGGTGATGGTATCGGTACGGTAGTAGTCTGTGAGTAGAAAACTATAGGTGGTAGCATGGGTGGCAAAACCTCAGAGTTGTGAGGTGCGGTGTAAGTAGGTAGCATGTAAGGATGTGGCTCAGGTGGGGGTGATATAGGTGATGGTGGAGGTGCTGGTGATGCCACAGGTGTCAGATCTGGCATAGAAACAGGTGGTAATACTGATATGGGTGATGATACAGGTGTAGGTACAGGTGGTGTAACAGTAGAAGCAGGCAAAATACAGACTCGTTTCCGAGCTGTGCATTTGTGGGTATAGTCTCCCTCATGATATCGAAACAACTCACCGAAAGGCTCAGGCTCATAGGGCTCAAGAATCCTCACTCGCTTGCGCTGACGAATCGGTGCAGGCGGGAATGGTGGTGGGATAGAAGCAGCAGTGTCAGAAGTATCGGAGTCAGAAGACTCGTCATCAGCATCTGAACCGGTGTGGTGACTAGCAGGTGGTGTAGGACGATCATCAGCCGCAAGAAACTGCTGAGATGTCAGGTACTGATCATAAAGGTACTGCCCCTGTGTCATAGGTCCACAGACAGGACGAAAAAGAGCCTGAATATCAAAAGAATCAATGGGTGTAGAAGCAACCTCTCCCTCCTCAAAGGGCTCAGTATCAGCAGAGGGGTCTCCAGATGGAACAGGAGATGGTATAGCAGGTGATACAGGTTGGGTGTCATGGTCAGAATCATGGGTGTCTCGGGTGTCATGGGTGTCATAGTCAGATAAGTCAATAGTAGGGTGAGTGGATGATGCTGGCACGACGTCGTCACTATCGAACAAAATAATAACCGGGGGTGACATGGTACTGTAATATCCCAAAATAGCAGTAATATAAGTCATTTAGTCTACATAATGCTACATGCACAGTGATCATAGTGTCATAGTGAGCTAAATGCAATGGGTGCTAAAAATCAAACCTTAAAACATGACGTTGGCAAGCGCTGGCACGGAGGGCACTTCGGTGATAAATAGTTTGTTTAGAAATCTGGTGAGGTTATAGTCCAATGTTTTGAAAAATCATTTGGTTCTCTATAACCATGGCTCTGATGCCAATCTGTAACACCCCGAAAATTTGATAAGCAGCGGAAGTCTAATCGGGGTCATTACAGTTTAGTACACAGTCATACTCATAGAAAACTATTCAAAAGATAGTCAATATCATTCCATGAAAACTCAAATATTCAGAGTTACAAACATTTTTCCAAAATGTTAATTGTTTCGCAAAAGAAGTGATGAGTTTGTAAAGAATGATGTAATTATTGAAATGAAAAGGGAGGTCCTGTGCCCTTTGCCAGCTCCGTGCCGCCATACTTGCTAATTTCCTGAGATAAACATGCTTAAAAAGTCAACACAAAGGTTGAGTGAATCCATAGTAGTTTAAATAGTAATAGTGTGAACACAAGTCAAGCATTTGAAATAAACAAGCCAAGATAGACAGGTCTTGACTAAACTGGTGTAATATTGCTCCTAAGCCTCACGAAACGCAAGCCTTAACATCGATTTGACATATCATAAAGATAATAACAATCATCTACACCACAGCGGATGTAAATGACAAGGGGCCCTCGGTGACAGGAAATGTGCCAAATTTCCATAATACCTCGAATATAGCACACCTCCTGCCAAGTGATCACCTTGACAGAGGTGGGCTGCCATTCCAATAGATCTATCAACTATATTCGCGCTCACTTGCAAGTGAGTAAGGTTCGTGATATGAGGGACTTGTAGCACAGGTGTCAACTTAGGCAATATCAGGTGATAACAACATACAGAAAATACTTGTGTTCGATTTATAGCATGTATCTCCCCACGGGGTTTAAAAACAATTAAAAAGTGGGACCATGAACTCACCTGTCAGGTGGTGTGAATCACAACGGTGCTCAAAAGTGATGGTGTACTGCTACGACTAGCAATGATATTCCTCCGACTTGCGACCTAAATAATACATTGTAATCGGTGTTTTAGATTCGTGTGATATGTCACGTGTACAGTGATATCCGTTCGGGTGTCTTATTATATTCCAAAATAACTCCACGTAGTTATTTGTAATGTGTTACGAACCAGTGTTCGATAAATATTAACTCGTTGTAAAAATAATATCGTTTAAAAATATTTATGATTAAATATCTTTAGTAAAGTTATATATATATATATATATATATATATATATATATATATATATATATATATATATATATATATATATATATATATATATATTTTAAAGTTACAAAAATATATATGTACTTATATAAAAATCAAATTATATGAAATATTTAATTATAAAATACCCTTGTCACATTTAACCTTTAACTTTACAAATTTACACTTTTTACCCTTCGGTTAAGAATAATTACATTATAGTCCTTTTGAACTTTTTACATTTTATTCCTTATCTTTGGCCAAATGACAATTTTTACCCTCGATTTTCAAAAGAATTCGTTATTATATAATTAGTCCGAAAGTTTTGTGATTTGTCACTTTCAGCCCCTTAACGTGGGACTTTTGCAAAAATAGTCCTTGATGTAATTTTCGAAAACCAACCTTTTTGTTACACAAAAGTAGCATTTAAAACTTGTAAAAATACTTAAATTCGGTTTTTATGCTTCTCGTTGTTTTCCAAGTTTACAACCGAAAATCTTATTTGAAAATAAATTGGGCTCGTTAGCCCACTCTAGGCCCAAACGATGTTTAGTTTGTTAACAAAAATAGGTTCGACTGAGGTTTGGTTTTGGTCTAGTTTTCGATGTGTAAAATCGTATAAAGTTTGCATGTTGGGTTAGTTCGATTAAGGGTGAGTCGTAGATATAGGTGGTCGAAAAATATAGATGAGTCGTACGTGTAAAAATGAAATGGCGAGGCCATTCCTAGGAGTGTCGAGGCATGTGAACATATGTACTATTAGTGTAGCAAAAGTGAAAATGATGTGTGTCGTGGTTATGCATGATACGAGTGTACATAAAAATGAAAAGAGTGGTGATGACTTACAACACCAAAGATGGTGGTGAAGAATTCGTGTGACCAAACGAGCAACAACACCCTTCGAATAGCGACTCTTTGCTCCAATATTTCCTTCCCCGCTAACTCTTTACCTCAAAGCCTTGCTCGTTCAAATCAAAACCTTGCTTGAATACCTTGTGCTTGTCGACAGTAACCAAAGAAAAGTGGAGAGTGTTTGTGGGTTAAGAGATTTCGAGTGTGTGTGCATTGTGTGCATTTAATGTGGCTTATATAAGGGCCTTGGGTGGTTCGAGTGTTCCTAGAAACACAACATCGATCGAGTGGGTCTCCCTCGACAATCTTGTCTAGTTTCCATATGCTTTGTCAAATCGAGTGGTACAAGTTTGAGAGCTACACCCATATTTTAAACACTAGGGCATAGTTAGTATTAGGCATGTGGTATAGTTTAGTTTAATGGTTGTGTTAGGGAATCAAGCAACACAAGATCTAGAGGTTAAAGTGCTTAAGTGTGTAATGGAATTATCCAAGGGTCGGATGGCTCTATGTGGTGGCTCCTTGTCGTGTGAGGTTAAGTCAAAGGGAGGGGGTTCAATTGTGTCGAGTTGTGGGGAACAAGGGAAGTAACAAGTGAGATTTCAAGTTTTCAAATGCATTTGGTTACCATTCATGTAGCATGCGTCGCGGCAGCTTAAATCCAAGCCAGTGGGCTTGCGCAAAAACTCGGCCCAAAGAAATGGCAAGAAGAAAAGAAAAAAAAATAATAGTGTGATGGGCTTGCGTGTGTCTCGGCCCACGAAAGCAAGAAGCAAGTGGTGTCCGTTGGGCTTGTGAAAATGGTTCGGCCCAAAAATAAAGGGGTATCGGTGAATAGAAAAATGGTGAAATTAATTTCGGTGTCGATGTCGATTTGTGAAAACCAAAAATATATAGACGATGTCGCATATATATATATATATATATATATATATATATATATATATATATATATATATATATATATATATATATATATATATATATATATATACTCGTATATATATAGTAATAATAAATTTGTGAAAGTTAATATATACATAATGTCATACATATATATATTAATAATTTCTCGGTGTTCAAATGGGTTGTCGGGTCGCAAGTGGGAGTTACCGGTGTTTAACCTCGTTGGGTGATATCCAAGAGTGACAATCGGGTGATATCGGGTGACAAAACATAATCGGGTGTTAAACCAACGGTGTTTTAAACAATCGGGTGTCAAACAAACAGTAGCAAAATAATTGGGTGTCAAACAGTCGGTGTCTCATATAAAAATTTCAAATTAGTCCGCAAAAATGGCTTAGTTTAGAATAGTGTTGATGATTAGCATTAATAAATGACCTGGGATTTTACGGTGTATTACAGCATTTTAGTCATTTTATTTTGGCGAAGGACGAAAATTGCACTCATAATTTCGCACAAAGATGTCGCTATGTTGACTAAACCAGGGGCAGAGTTAATAGGGTGACTAGTGGGTAAACGTTTATCAATGATGCAGGTTTGATTGTATTGCATCTGGGTGGTCGGTTATTTACTTGGATGAACAAAGCGGGAACAAAACTTAGTAAATTGGATCGATTTTTGTTTTCAGAAGATGTACTTGATATGCTGCCTAATTACCGGGTCACAACTCTCAATAGATTGTGGTCAAATCGCAATCCAATTCTTTTTCACTGCCACAAGTCTGACTTTGGCCCGACTCCATTTAAGATTTATCATTCATGGTTTCTTCGTCCTGATTTTGACGATCTTTTAAAATTGGAATTGGCTAATCTTGGTCAGAATAGTGATGTCAGTGAGGTGATGTTTCATGATAAATTAAAACTTTTGAAGTTGAAGATCAAACAATGGCATATACAACTTAAAAATTGTGAACGTTTGAGAAAACATGAGTTAGCGATTCATTTAAAGGACATAGAGGGGAGGATTTAGAATGGTACAACTTCTTTGGACAAACATGATTATAGAGTTAAAATTCTTCAGGAAGTTGCTGACTTAGGGAATTTAGTGGCTATGGACACGGTTAAGAAGGCACGCATCAAATGGGACATTGAGGGTGACGAAAACACTAAATTTTTTCACAGTTTGGTGAAAAAAAAGAGAAGATCTCAATCTATCCAAGGAATTTTACACGAGGGGGACTGGATCACGGAGCCTCATCAAATTAAAGAGCTATTTGTTAACTTTTACAAGGAGAAATTTCAAGCAAATGAGTCGGTTGTTTCTTTTACTTCATTAACAGTATCTTCGGTCCTTAATTGTGAGGATCGGCTCCAATTAGAAGGTATTGTTTCTTTGGATGAAATAAGGGCAGCAGTATGGGATTGTGGTAGCGATAAAGCTCCCGAACCCGATGGTTTCTCGTTTGCTTTTGTTAAGCGGTAATGGGAGCATTTCAAGATGGATATTCAAGGGTTTGTGTCTTCATTTATTAAATCTGGTAAGATGCCGTTGGGTTCCAACTCGGTATTTATTACTTTTATTCTGAAGGTAAGTAATCCATTTCATGTTCAAGATTTCGGCCTATCTCTCTTATTAGTATTCATTATAAGATCATTGCTAAAATTCTAGCAAATTGATTATCTAAAGTTGTTGGAAAACTTGTTAGTCATGAGCAACCCGCTTTCATCTCTGGTCGCCAAATTCTAGACGGTCCGCTTATGCTTAGTGAGGTGATTGATTGGTACAAAAAGCGACACAAGAAGTTGTTGATTTTTAAAGTAGATTTTGAAAAGGCCTATGACTCGGTAAGTTGGAATAGTTGGATTTCATCTTAAACAACCTGGGTTTTGGATTGAAATGGCAAAGTTCGATTAAAGCTTGTTTAGAGTCGGCTAGGACATCCATTTTAGTTAATGGTAGTCCTACTTCTGAATTTTCTCTTAAACACGGTTTGAGACAGGGTGACCCGCTTTCGCTGTTCTTGTTTCTGTTTGTGACGGAAGGGTTGCATATTGCCTTGTCCGATGCGGTTAATTCTGGTTTGATTCGAGGAATTAAATTCGACGCTTCTTTCGTGCCTCTATCTTATTTATTCTATGTCGATGATGTTGTCATTGCTACAAGATGGAGTTGTCAAGATATGGATAACATTATTCGAGTCCTCCAGCTTTTCTACTTAGCATCGGGTCTCAAAATAAACATCCATAAGTCTAATGTTTATGGTGTTGGCGTGTCATTAGAAGAGGTGAATGACATGGCGAGCATCACAGGATGTGCAATATGGCCTTTCCCATTTGATTATCTTGGGTTGCCTATTGGTTCTAATATGAATCTTACATCAAATTGGAAGAAGTTAATGGACTGATTTCATGAAAGGCTTTCATTTTGGAAGGCTACTCTTCTTTCTTTTGGTGGTTGCCTAACATTAATAAAATCGGTGTTAGTAAGTCTCGGGATTTATTATTTATTTATCTTCAAAGTGCCTGAAACCGTTTTGAAGAGCTTGGAGAGTCTTCGTGCGTCATTTTTTTTGGGGGGGGGGGGGGGGGGGTTCTCAAGAAAAGAAAAAGCTTGCTTGGGTTAAGTGGCCAAATGTTTTGGCTTCGTTTGATAAATCCGGATTGTGTATTGGTAGTTTGAAATCATTTAACGTCGCATTACTTCAAAAATGGCGATGGAGACTGGCTTCTAATCCAAATGCTTTATGGGTTTGTTTAATTAAGGCTTTACATGGGCATGAAGGGGGTTTTGATCAACATGGGTGCAAAATAAATGGTTTATGGGCTAAGACAGTTGGGTCTACTAATCATCAGCATTCAAGTGGGATCCTCCCGATTAGTTCCTTACGGTTTCAAGTGGGATGCGACACTTTAGTTCGATTTTGGAAGGACACGTGGCTCGGGGATTATCCCATGTATCTTCGGTACAACAGGTTATTTCGTTTGGAGAGAAACAAGCATTGTTTGGTTATAGATCGTATTTCTAATGGAGAATGACATTGGGATTGGTCTAGATCGGAGCTAGGAACTCGTAACATGTATTCTCTTAATGCGTTAATAACTGAGAATGGAAACATGGAGATGAGTTTCGAGTCGGATACTTGCGTTTCGTCGTTAGCTGATGATGGTATGTTTTCTGTTGGAGCCACTCGTCGTTTTATAGATGCTCATCTTCTGCCATCGTTGGTGCCTTCGACGACTTGGGAAAAAAATGTTGCCCCGAAAAGTTAACATTTTCCTTTGCCGTTTGATTTTGGATAGGCTTCCTCACCGGTTAAATCCATCTTCCCGAGGTACGGAAATTTAGGAGATTTCATGTCCGTCCTGTCATGGAAGCGTGGACTCCAACCATCATATCTTTTTTTTTTTTTTTTTTTTTTTTTTTTTTTATTGTGATATTGCTCGAAGTATATGGCGCTACGTTCGTATTTAGTGTGACATTTCTATGCCTCAATTTGGTTCTAACGATGATTCGCGAGATTGGTTGAGCTCGTGGTCCGCCTCTTTAGCAAAGAAGCAGCGTATTCTTATCATTATTGTGTCTTCATTATGGGTGATTTGGCGTCATCGAAATAATGTCATTTTTAGCTCTTATTCTATGAGGAAAAGTGATATTTTCGATAGCATTTGTTTGTTTTCTTTTTCTTGGTTTAAGTTTAGAGGTTAAGATTAGTAGTTGGATTGATTGGTTAAGAACTCCTATGTATTTCTAGTGTCTTGCTAGCAATTTTTGTTTGTATCTAATGTGTTTTGCTGTTAAAAAAAAACATTGAATACTTGGAAACAAATATAAAGAGAACAAGTTATTATTAGGCCTTGCAAAAAATAAAATAAAAAGAACAAACCAGGGATTAAAAAATGAAGATAAAAAATAGTTGATGGATGATTTATGTAATATTGTTTAATAAGTTTTGGGGAACCACATCACAAAACGCCATTCATGAACACAGCAGCATCTTGACGACAAAAATGGGTAAATTCACCCCACCTCATCTGCAATTGATTATTAGGTAAAACATTTGATGCTTTAATTCGTTGAAATTGACCGATTATATGCTGTTTTATGATCCTATCAATCAATCCGAAATTAGTGTGTGTGTTTTGGATTACGCGTAACTTGATCCGTTAAGAAGAGGTCATTGCTTTGTAGGTGTTGGATAAAACTAACAACTATAATCTCTAAGGTTAATAATCACTCTTTCTTTACCTTTTAGTGTGCGTAATCTCTAGTGTTACTGTTTGTTGAATAATAATCAAAATTTGGTTTAACAATATTCGGTTGAGACGTCTAATTATACCAATTTTCGCTAGGAGCCATATTTTTGCTTTAGAGTGCAACATTGGGTTGAGACGTCTAGTAATTGTGATAAACGATATTTTTTGCATATGCTGTTGAACTGGCGCATTCTCATTACCTGTTAGTCAAACTTATAGTCACCTAAAAGACATGATGTTTGCTTTTGATATCACATCTTTAGCAACTTATTTTTAATGACACGTGTTCTGTCCGTTGTAACGCTCCTGAAATGAGCTCCAGGCTTATCGCTACCTCATTGGGTAACTTGCTTCCCGGTAAGTTTGTGACGGGTCTTGGCCTTAGTGGGCCAGTTTCGAGTGTATGGGCTTTAGTAAAAAACGTTCAAAAAGATATCTAGGTTAAGCCGCATATAAGACGCGTAAGCCGCGTACATTTTAGTAAAAAAAACTTATCTGTTTAAAATATTCATCACCAAATCCAAAACCCTTGAACAAAAATGGCATCTCCGGCAGACCCAAACCCCCCACCACCACCTTTACAAAATTCCAATCAACACTCCATTTTTAACCTCTCAGACTCAGCTGATAACAATTTCACCATCTCCGAGTTAAACCCATCTTCCAAAACCCCAAACCCTAACCCTAATCCACCTATTAATTCACCCCCAACAGTAATAGCCCAATCTCTTTTATTCCATACATTTTATTTATTTTATTACATGTGTTTATTTCTTGATGTATATATGTTCTGATTTATTTAACGTGTTGTGTTTTTTAGAACAAGAGGCGGAAATCGAAGCCGGTGCGATTCGGCAGTCCGACTGTTATTGAACCTGTAAGAATTTTGTGCAATTTGGTAGATTGCGTTAATTTGTTTAGATTGTGGCAGTTTAAAGGATTTGAATTCTGATTTAGTTATCGATTCATGTTAGTTTTTAAGGAATTGATTCTGTTTAGTTATCGATTCGTGTTAGTTTTGTTCAAATTCGATGTTTAGGGGTAAAGGGTTGGATTTGTTTTGGAGTAACTAGCAGTATATCCTACTTAGATTGATTTTACAGAATGCTGAGTTACATTGACATTTAATGAACTGAGTTGCTGTGTAGTTGGCTTAAATTGATTACTATCTATGTTGTTTTCTATATATGATTGGATCATGTTTAATAGTGTTTGATAGCCTAGAGTAACTGAAAATGTACATTGTTATATCCTCTTAACATATCTGTCAGCAGAAAAGCAGTTTTTGATAAGCTAAGGAGGTGCTTATTTCATATTACTTGTTTGATATGGAATCAAGATTAGTTTTTACTCTTATATGTAACTTAAAACCTTTTATAAATGAGTAGTTGGAATTTATGTGTAGTTGGGTTAAATTGATTACTATCTTTATCGCTTTCTATATGTAGTTGGATCATGATTAATAATGTTGGATAATCTAGATTAAGTGGGTATGACTAGAATGGTATGAGCATTGATGTATCTTTCTAAACTTTTTTCCTAACTCCATGATCTTGACATATGACAAAATCATTGGATAGTATGGGGTGTTTGGGTTAGCTTATTTCTTCGGCTGATGGGCTTATTTGAAACTGGAAAAACCCATAAGCTCACTTCTTAGGGCTTAAGAGCTTATGAACATTTTTAAGTTTTTATGAGCTTATGGCTCAATCTAAGTCCACAAGCTCAAGTTTGTAAGATCGTAAGCACAAAAAGTAAGCTTATTGGATTTTTCAGTTTTAAATAAACCCGGGAAAGTAGCTAATTTTAAATACCCTGTTCAGAGTGGGAGTGTTAGTAGGATAAAACATTTTGTAAGTAGTGTCAGACAAGTAGACAACCTATTGGTATATCTCTATATAATAACATTGTATAGAGTATATGTTGTATTTTTTATAACTGCGTAATATGGACTATGGAGTTTAAATATCACTTGTTTTTTTCACAGGTAGTTCAAGATTTTTCAAGCAAGAAGTTGAGGTTAGTTTTGCTTGCTTTGATAGTTGCTTACTTGCTTGTACTTTTTTTTGTTAATAAAAAAGGTCTTGTAAGTGATGGTTCTTAGTTGACATACAGATCCCCAAAAGAAAATTCCGATGTGAAATCTCCTGCCGAAATTCGAGCAGAAGAGGTTCAAGCTAGTCTAGGAACAGAACATCCTAGTTGTGTAAAGTTGATAGCGAGAAGCCATGTTGACCCTGGTTACTGGATGGTAAACATATTGTTTCATCAACAATCTGAAAGCTGAATTGTGATATATAAACTGTAGAATTCATTGTTCTATTCTGGATGCAGGGCTTTTTACGGCCGTTTGCCAGGACGCATTTACCTACAAAAGACTCTGAAATGCTGGTTGAGGATGAAAATGGGGTGATAGATAAAATCAAATACAATGCTGACAAGTTGGGGCTCAGTGCAGGATGGAAAAGGTTTACATCTAGGCATAACTTGCTTGAAGGGAATGCAATAGTTTTTCATCTTGTTGAACCCTACAAATTCAAGGTTACCCACTCTCGTTTCTTTTGGTTTTCTTCATGCTAAACCTATTTTAAACAACAGATTTTTCTTAAGTAGTGGAGACTGCTAAGTTGATAATGAGTTGCAAGCTTTTAATATAACCTGAAATTCTGTATAAATCTTTATCTGAAGCCATTATGGCTTGGAGTCCTTATATCATCATAAGGTTTATAGCTAGGGTCTTGTGAACTGAATTAGTTTCTTTCTAGGGACTTAGATTTTGATTTCATACAGCTGCAAAGAGCACAGACTCGATTGGTATTGAGAAAGTCATAGGAATGCGTAGACTAGGGTAGGAATCGGATCAGATTCATGAGGAATGAGGATGATTTAAATCAGGAGTGCTAGTCTGAACTTCTCACACCATTGAATCATTTTAAACTGAACAGCAACAACTACAACAGGAACCAAGCCTTTAGTCCCAAACAAGGGGTAGGTTTGACCGTTTGAAGTGAAACCCAACCACAAGAACTGAAAAGACATTTAACTAGGTAGTGATGATCGAAATAAATAGTGATAGTAAAAATAGATGGTGCTTTTTAGGAAACAGATAGAATCATAGCAGGCATGATGCCTGCTACTTCAAAAAGATGTCAAACCAGCGTCATGAAGATAACAGTCCTTGTTCGTTGCTGAACCAAATTAATAATTTAGTCTTTTCTTTGTTAATAATTTTGTCTTTGTTCATAAAACTTACGAACTGATTGTTCGGTTGCATTTGTTGTTTCAGTTTTCAATATAATACTGAAGAATCTATTATGAAGATCACTTACTTTACACCAGTAATCTAGTTTCCTTTTGTAGTAATAAGAATTAATTGTAGCATTTTTGTAGTGCTAATGTATTTTTTCATAGGTTTAAGTTTGACTTGTTTTATCTTGTATCTGAAATATCATGATTCTTAGTTAAAAGAAGGTTTAAACCAAGAAATCGACTTGAACTAGGGTTTACGGCTCTTGCTCAGCTTAGTTAAGTTGGAATACTGTCATTTTTCTAAACTAATTTCAAAACGTCACATAGTAGAAAAAAGGTGTAGCTGTTTGTTATGTAGTTCTGGCCCTAGCAAACCGTGATTCGTCATAAGCATTCTTTGGATTTTGTAGGGATGTCATCACTCATCACTCATCACTCACTTGCTTGTGATATTCTTTTAATTATCAAAATAACCTAGCAGACTGAACTCTTCCTTTAAATTTAACCATTAGCAAACATGTGTAATTTTTTATTTTTTATTTGTAGGTTTATATAATAAGAGCGGATAATCTTAATGAAGTAGATGGTGCACTTTGCCTCTTGAATATGGAGGAACAAATTGTTCCAGGTTTGTTTCGGCTGGTTTTACAGCTATTTTCTTATTTTTTACTGTGGGTAGAGGTGACAGGGTCAACCCATTTGGTTGTGTATGGGTCGATTTGGCTATGTTTATATTTTAAACTAGTCAAATAAAAAACTTTAACTAAAAGGGAACACCCCAAAAATCGTCATACAATTTAAAGGTTCTAAATCACCAGAAGTCTATATTTCATTGTATACCACCTACTATTATTTCACTAATGTAGTTTATAGAAAATCATATTTAACACATCAGCTTTTATTTAAAGATTCTAAAGAATTGACAATAAAGTGGCAGTAGGCCTAACTACCCGAGCCTGAACTAAAAGTTTGACCTGTTAAACAACCTGTCCATTTTGCCACCACTAAGTTTCTGCTGTTGTCTGTATTGTTTATATATTCTCGTTGTTTTGCCAAAATCTAATAGAACAATTACACAGAAATGGATCTGCCACCTCCTAAACCAAAGAGAAGGAAGCTTTCAATGTCACTTACATTATTAGAACAATCTGGAAATACTAGCGAAGAGGTTGGGTCAGAAGCTCTAGAAGAACCTTCTAAACCTGAGCTTTCACTTGAAGAACTCAAAACCATAGAAGATTTCCATATTATGGTAAAAGGGGTTTGCATTGACTCGGAGCTTCCAGATGATGTACGAATGAATTACTACAAACTCTGCACCGCAAGAAAAGGGTTCCTCCATGATGAACTTGCAGAGGGTTTAAATCACAAACTGGTAGCAGGAATGATAGGTGAAACAGTGAATATTGCAAACAAGATTAAGAACTGTCAGATCACTACAACCAAAGGAGAATTTGAAATATGGGATAATCACTTAAAATCATTTAGTATTATGGGAATGAAAGTCGAATTTTTACGTGAAAGGATAGCTACACTTTCAAGAATAGTGTCGGAGTCGGAACGTAATTTGGATTTGCAGGTGGAAGCTAAGAGAGAGCATCAACAAGTTGAGCATGATATGCAAAATTTAATAGAAAAGCTTGTGGGATTGGAGGAGTCTTCAAGAAAGTTTAAGAGGATTGTAGATGGTTTAAAAGAGAAGATTGAAATGCATGAGGAGAAGTTACAAAAACAGCTTAATGCGTTTAAAATTGTTTAGGTTGAGATGAAGACTGGTAGCAGTTGAAAGGTTTGTCAAAGTGTTTAGGTTGAGAATCTTTCGATTGTCAGGCTAGTAGTGACTCATGAACAAGAAGTTTTTTGTTTATCATTAGGAAGTTGTTTGCTGACTTGCTCTATTAATGAGCCAACTTCATATTTTGATCTGTTAAAACTACAGTAGTTCTGTTTAAGCTGAATTCCATTTCATTTTCTAATCCAAGATTCAGGAACTAAACTTGACCTAAATCAGATACATGGGTCACTCTTTTGATACATCGACCTAATAAATGGACCTAAAAAGAGACCTAATGCATAAATGATTTGTACAATGCAAAAATTGTACAATTCATTTATGCGTTAGGTCTCTTTTTAGGTTCATGATTAGGTCCACTTATCATTTCTGTTTTTATAAAATGTTATTTGCAATATTAACAAAAATTAGGAAGTTACTATTGAATATTAAGTTCCTAATTTTTTAATGACTTTTCCCAAACCAAATTTTACATCTATATTTTTAGTGCAGTACATTATTTTATAACTAGTGCAGTACATAATTTTATATTACTAACTTTTTCTAGCATAGTGGTAAGCATCCTTGGGATGAGGTCAAGGGTTTGACTCAAGTATGAAGTAGTAATTTATTTTCTAAGCTATTTTACGTTTTTGCTTGATTATTCTTTGCTTTGTCCTATAAATTCTTTTCCAAATCAGAAATTAGAACAACAAATTTGTTTATGTGAGATACATGTTAATCGCAAGGAAACCTGCGCAACGCTAGAGGCAATTATTCCTTCTTTTATCTTCTAGAGTAAAAAAAAAGTCATTCCTGTAATTTAGTCAAATTGCATGTTTCGTTCCTATCATTTCGAAAGTGCATGCATCATTTATGGGAGAAAGTTACGAGTGCAATTTTAGTCCTGACCAAAGTGAAATGACTAAATTACCCATGTCTTCTTACTATTTAATAAACTAGAGAGGACGGTCATTTTAGTCATTTTATTTTGGCTAAGGACGAAAATTGCACTCGTAAGTTTCTCACAGGGACGGTGCCTGCACTTTTGAAAAGATAAGGACGAAACATGCAATTTGGTCAAATCACATTGACGATTTCTATAGTTTATTTTTTTTAATCTATTATAAAGTTTATGTGATTTGAATCAAGGTATTTAACCCTTGCAAGTTGGTATAGGACTTTGTTTGATGAGAATGTTTGAAGAGGTAACTAATCAAGCCTTTTGCTTATGCTTGTACTATGGAAATTGTAAGATCCCATTGTCATTGTAGGAATATTCTGTCATGAAACTATATGGTTTAGTCAACATGTTTTGTTTCATTCAAGATTATTACTATAATAAGAAGATCGATTTTATTGATTGTAATAACGGTAGCTGCTGTGAACAATGAATACTTAAGTTTTTTTAGTCTTAACTTGAGGAAAATTGGGGAGTACAAATTCTTATTGAACAAAAGGCCCACGGCCACGGGTACCACTTATAGAGGTTACGACTTACAACTACTACAACCCACGTATTAGCTAGATCAGGTAAATTAATTTACGATGGTGTATGAGAAATGCATTTCAGTCGTTAGTGAGCCTGAACAAAGGGAGGTGTGATACAGGGACATAAACTATTATATGCTTGTAAGAACTACTTTTAAACTGTAACCACGGTCAAAGGATAAAATCTTGATTCAGTGTAATCTATTTATATGGAGTATTTACCAACGGATCAAAACAGGCTTGAACACAATGAGAGAAGCAAACTACCGTCCCACCATAAGAGTGTTTAAAGTGTCACGGGATCAACTGATATATTGTAAAGTCTTATAAACTTGCAATTGGCACAATGAGACTTAAAATGTTGACTTTTGAAGTCAAACAACTACTAAGCTATAGACTTATGGATGGTGAATTTGATGCTAGTATCAAAGCAGATGTGGATTTCATTGCTTGGATAGTTGGATAGGAGAAACAACTTGAGCAAATGTGCAGACTGCAGAATACTAAAATATTAGTTTGAATTTTGTACTTGAAGCACAATTGTTCACTCATCATTTGATGTGTATTATGATTTGAATTTAATAGTTAGGCCCTCTCCAACCATACCTTCATCCTAAACTAAGTCGAGCTCAACTTGTATTATACACTAATTAGGGAATTTGTTCTTCTTTATATAATTGGGGACAAGGAATATAAAATTTGCTTTGAGTAAAGGTATACGAATCTTGCAAATAAGAATCAAGAAGAATCCTTCATTTAATCATTTTAGTTGTTAGCTAAATTGCTAAAAGAGATAATAACAATTGACTTTAAGAAACAATATTTTTTCTTATTATATAGTGAATAATATGCGAATACGAGTTACATTTACATCCTTTTATGTACCTAAGAAAAAAGTTTATTAGTTAATGATCTCCTTATGGTTGGTGTCAATATACCAATCAAAGATATATGTATAACCACTTTTCTTTCAAACTAAGGAGTAGTTTGTTAATACAAATATCGCCTAAAAACGTTATTTATATTTTACGATCTTTACTTAGTTTTGTTAATGACAAAAGGTAAAGTTTATTTTTAGCAAATCATAAATATAGTTTAGAAGTCTTTTACTTAACATCACTCAAACTACATTTACATGTTTTTATAAAGTGATTTCAAATTGTAAAATGGTTAAGTATACTTTAGTATAATTTCATGTGTTAAAAATGTCATATAAGTATATTTAGTAAGTTTTCTAAATAGTGTGTCTTATTAGGATATAAGTAATCAAACACTTTTTAGTAAAACATGTCACAACTCATCATTTCAGGTCATTTCCCAAACTTTAGAAAAACACTATTCATCAAACACTATTCATCATTTTTTGTGTCAGTTTGACATTCCGAGAAGTATTCAGAAATTTTACTATTCACTAAACACTATTCATTGCCGGAAAAGTTTTCACTATTCACATGCATTACACATTTCATCGTAAATTTAGTTTACGGGTATTCAAATTCGCGTAACCGGATTGGTTTAGGTGCGAATTCATTTCATTAGTGTTAAGGACACTGCATACGGACTGGAGATAGTCTGCATATCATCATAACAGCATTTTCATGTTATACCACTCTCAGGATTTTCAAATTTATATATTTGATACAATTAACGTTTTTCTTATAATTATTTATAATAAACGTTAACACCCGGTTTATACACGACGAATATATCTAAATATTCCCACAATGGTCCAGACATATTTTTATATCCATTTTAACATCATAAAAGTTATAACATTCAGTTACCCAGTATTTTGGAAATTTATTTTATTTATAACGTAAGCTTATGAATATTACGACGGTTTTCGTGAAAACTAAACAATAATCACCCGAACACTCAGTAATTGTACCCAACACATTTTTAACATTTTTATGACTTTATTAAGTCCCGATTAACTTCGTTAACATTTATTTCTAGCAAACCCGGTACCCGATTATAACTAATACTTACACTAAACTACAACTAATAATACACTACATTTTCTAAGTGATCAAAACTGATTTTGCTGCTTTTTTTCACATTGAAAACCGGCCATATGACCATCTCAAGACCACATGACTTTCATTTCTACCACATGCATACATGTGCTCTTATAATACTATAAACCTCCTAAACATAAACTTACTAATATACAAGAATCATAACATACTAGTTTCATAAGCCAAAAAGTTTTCTCATTCCCTTTCTCTTCTCCATAACCACGACCCAACACCATCACCATGATCCATCCATGATTTTCCAAAGTACAAAGCATCAAAGTTGTTCATTTCATCATCCTAATCAAGAATCATAACACAAAAACACAAGTAATCCAAGGTTTCTCATCATCTAATCACCTATTATTTCAAAGTGAGTATTCAAAATTATTTTCATGTTTTCATCTAATTAACATATGTATCTTATAGTATTCATGCTTAATTTCATGCACAAACTAGTTATACCACTTTATTTTTGTATACTTTTTGAACATACAAACCCTAGATTGTGATTTAGGTGTTTCTTTGTTAAATTAACTTGATTACTAGTCATTAGGAACCCATGGCACCCTAAGAAGGTGTATGGTAGGATTAGTATAGATTTGTGGTGTTTGCAAGAGATTTGGTTGAAGTAGAAACAAGTTTTGAACATGAAAAATGGGTTTGTAACAACTATATATACCTACTGTCCTGTTTTGGTAAATTCTGGAAAATCAGTAAATACAAAGTAAACTTTGGCAAAATTTTTAGAAAATACTTTCAAAAACGAATCCGTAGGCGAAAGAATGGACTAAAAAGAGTTTATAACGAAGAAGTTATGGTTTTTGCAAGTTTGTTGACGAAAAGTATTTTTCTGAAAATTACTTGCTGTTGGACGTTTTTCGTCGGACAAAAAGAGGCTTTAGACGTAACCCGGAGGAGTCGAGCTTTCCAAAATATATTACTACATACTAAGACGTAACCGTGGATATAAAGAACAAGTAAAACGGACTTATAATGACAAAGATATTCACGTTTGAATATCGGCAAAACTCATTTCATTTTGACAGCTTTTACTAATATTAACACTAAAACTACGTAGTAACTTTAGAAGCTAGAAATAATACCAAGTACCCAATTTTATAACTAATGAAGTATTAGTTATTACAAGTATATTTTTATCACTACAAGGCGTTATTTCAAGGATTTCAAACCGAGGATTTCAACACTAACATTGGTACATACGATATATATATAAGTATATATATTGCAACTAGTTTTATTTTTCTAATAGCCATATTTTCCTAAGTTTTGGAAAATGTATATTTTTGATAACAACAAGTGTTTTTCAAAGAGTAGAGTGGTATAGGAAACATGTGCATGGACATTCATAACATCATTTGGTGATCTAAATTAGATCGTTCATCATTCATATTAGGTTGCGGTTAGAGATCGAACCTCATTTCTGTGTATACACTTTTGTCATCGTAGTTGTTGCATCAGGTGAGTCATAGCCCCTACTCTTTCTATACTTGTTTTAACTCTTTGGGGGAGATACATGCTCAACTACTTGCTTACTTGTACAGATACTCAAAACATTTATACTTGATTACATTCATACTTGATTTCATTTATACTTGATAACACTTATACTTGATTGCATTATACTTGATTTCATACATACATGATTGATACATGCACACATACTTACTTGATACTTGAAACGTTTAAACTTTTATACTTTGGGAAATGGCACCCAGTAATCATACATACATGATTGTGAAACTTCCAGTGGCTCCAAATTAAGTTGTTGGATGTCCATTGAGACATACATACAAACGTGAGGTCTTCGGAGATGAAGTGTAGACTCACGACTAATTGCTTTACTGTTGTGATGAACTTATACATGTTTTACTCATACTATATATGTTAGCAGTGGGTTGTGAACACACAGGTTACAAGTCTCTTATGGCGGGACTTGGAACTGAGTGGATTTACAATGCCTTTGCTGGGACAACTTCATCCATATGCATTACATTCTTTTTCACAAGACTCTATGAACTCACCAACCTCGTGTTGACACTTTAGCATGTATTTTCAGGCATTAAGCAATGGCACGCTACTGGAGGTTTTGGCAGGGTATGGCATGGTCATAGAAGACTCTGATTATTCATTTGGGGACCGTTTTTAACTATTTTAATGGCCTACTTCCGCACTACTTTTAACAATGTAAAAATCAACATTTTGATTTAACTATTTTATTCTAAATGATTCAAGTGCAAACTATTTTTGAACTAGTGTTGTAATACCAATTGAGTTACACCACAGCTACATGTATGCTTCCGCTGGACCCGATTTTGGGGGTGTGTATAAGTAATCAAACTGATGCGTGGGAATCGCAACAGGCTTTACCTCTCGAGGGATCTCGAGAAGCTTACAACCCCCACCAGGCAGTGTACCTGATCGTTGTAGTATAGTATAGTGACAAGTACCGGGGGATTGATCGTTCAGCTTGGGAATAGTGTCGCTAGGATTAGAAAGCCTAATTTACTAGTTCTAGAGGTGAGGGATGATTATTTTTGTATTTTTATGTTTTTATGAAAGCAATTAAAATCTCGGGTTTTGAAAGAGTGGGCGGAATTAGTTGCTATTCAACTAACCCAAAACTAATATATAATCAAAATAAAATACTGAAAATGAAATTAAACTAATTTATACTAATGTTGTCAGCAGTAATTGGAGAAAATGTGTTTACTTAGACTTCATTACTCCCTAGATATCTTTTACATGTTAATTACTTGTTATAATTGCATGGATGACGGATCGTATTCCTTAATACCATTCATGGGGTGGCATACATAACTCCCCAATTCTATGAGCTCTTATCTCTTCCTACACCATGACCCAGCACAACTATAGGGATTGTAAACAGTGGCTCATGCATTAAATACAACCAATAAAGACCTAGTACGCCTCGGTTCATGTTTCTTAAGACGTTCAAGCATGTTACCATTTGGAGATCTGCCAGTTTTCTTAAGCCTAACATATAAATCATTCATCCAAGAACAAGAATAAACAAGTAATCAACACATAATCAATATCTAGGTTTCATTAGATCTAAGCAAACACAAGAGAGATCTAGCCTAGCATAATTGAATTGAGACAAGAACAAGATATAGACAACCAACACATAGACATATTGATTGAATTAGAAGAACACTTATCTCAATTACAATGCAAGGTATCAAAGGTTTGGAACCCTTGAAAAACCTGTAAAAGATACACCAAATTCGTCTTTAGGGTTTCACCAAAACTTCTCTCTTTTTAATGTAAAAACTAGAAAACTATATATAGGAAAACTGGGCTGACGGCGTCAAGACAACATTGTGACGCCGTCACCTCGCCGCCAAATACTTCCTCGGACGGCCTTGATCTACTTATGACGGCCTATGTGACGCCGTCACCAACCACGGTATTTTATTCTTGGGACTTTGACGCCGTCAGGATGACTTTTGACGCCGTCATCAACTACGGTATTTTATTCTTGATGTCTGACGCCGTCAGGGTGTAACTCTTGACGCCGTCACCTAGTGCTTCCAGCATGGAAAATTGATACTTTGCCGTTTTCTTCACTTTTATGCTCCAAAAACGTCCAAAATGGCTTCTTTTCCAGAATTCACTCTCCAAGTACCTAAAATCACAAAAGGAACGATTTAGGGCAATATTTGATCAAATAAAGTCGGATTCGGGCTTAAATGACCCCCTAAAAACGGATCATTTTTCGCCTCATCATATACCCTTACACTTGAGATTTGCTTGTCCTCAAGCAAATGTGCTTTTATTCTACTCAAAAGACAAGTTAGGGGTCATTTAACACTAATATAAAAGTAATTACAACAAATAATCGTTCCACTAAAGACCAATAGACAAGCACGGAGATCATACACAAGCACCTCACAAATAGTGTTTAGATACTCACATCTCTCGGGTGTAATAAAGTAATATAACATTATGGAAATGGAAGATATCTCTCACTACCTGTCATAGCAAAATAGATTACCATAGGCTTGGGAAAGGATCAAACCTCCACCACATGGCGTAAGCACCTAGGATAAACTATCAAAGAGGTCTTTTAAAGGGTTGTAACGTTAGGTATAGGGATATGAATTACACGGTTTTGTTGGATAAAGGAAGTTTTACTGGTGGCGAGTTAACAATCTTGGTTAATTACATGTACAATATGGCGTTGCTAAGCCAAGACTAGACTCGACTTAAGCTAATAAATAAAAAATAACAAAAACATAAAATAAACATAGAATGAAACGGGATGGTAGTCCGTATGTTTTTTTTTTTTTATTTTTTTTTATTTTTTTTTATATAGTTTTTTTCTTTTTCTTGTTTTTTTCGATTTTTTTTTTTTTTTTTTTTTTTTTTTTTTTTTTTTTTTTTTTTGTGCATACACTCTTACCCTACCATCCGAAATAATACATCATAGGGGATGAGAATTCCCCTTACACTTGAATCTTTACATACTTTACATTAAACTAATCTAATGACTCGAATTAAAAAAATCAAAACACTTGGAGCACTTTTAAGATTAACGTACATATGTGGGTAATAATATTATGTTATTCCCCATTACTCCATAAAATAAGTACTTACCCATGAGTCCCAATCGTCCCAAAACAATATGTACAAGGATATGACTCGACTTAGCAACCATGTAATCAATTAGAAAGTTAACTTAGGGTTTAACAAATAACAATAATGCACTAAAAATGAGCGCATACACGGAAGGCTAAGGCGATTTGGTTGTACATTTAAGTGGGGTGTAACAAATTCTTCCTTTAAGTAAAATGCTTAAAGTTAGAAACGAAAAGATAGGCTCGGAGGGGTGTACTAGGGGTCTCGTGTACTAAAAATGAGTACAACGCTAAGGGTGTGGGGAAAATTAGTTGACTTAACTAGCCAAGTAATATGACTTAAATGGTCAAGTAATTATAATACGGGTTTAACACAAGGGTGATCCTAATGCATCTTATCATGTAGTAAATCCTACCACACGAATGTAGTCTCACTAGCGGTCTCGGGATGCATCACTAACGCAAGTTCTAGAATCTAAATGCTACCGGTACACTCATAAGCACTAATAATGAATGCTTTTCCTATCAAATCTAAAGGCGAACCTCACATTTTTGGGTGGAAAATTTTTCTGAATATACGGTTATGTGCTAGTCATACAATCTCCTATCCATGAGACGCTTGCTATGGCTAAAGTTTCACTCCTAAATGTTGTAAAAAATTTTAAATTTGGCGCTAAAATTACACTAACAAGTATTTCTCGTAGTTTTATTACACATCTACCATCAAACAAAACAAACTCAAGCGAAAGTGCATATGTAAGGTATCATCTTTTTACCCTCCCCTTACACTTAAGATGAACATTGTCCCCAATGTTCAAGTAAAGAATGTAAAAGTGAAAAAGTAAAGAGAATGAAATCAAATACTCCCCTGATTCGCTCGGTATGGATTTTAGGTTGGCCAGGTAAAATCTTCTTCCAAGAAAACGAACAATCAAAGCTTCCTTTCCAGAATATAAATCATCTCCTTGTCAAACATAACCTGTAAATCCTGACAAAATAGACAAGACAATCCTCGCGTAAAATCGGCGGCATCCTATATAAGTTCCTAAATCCTAGAAAACAAAGTAAGATATAATGCTTGTGGAATGAAGTTTGCAGATTTCCTGGAGATTATAAAACTTAATAATTCACAAAAACCATAAGACTCCGTTAGAAAAACAAAACCGGTAAAATTTCCAGATTTTTAACTCCTGACGCCGTCAAGAGTAATACTCTGACGCCGTCAGAATGGACCTGCAGAAATTCTTATGTTAAGTTTCCGGAAAATTTCTGGAAAAACTTCGTCCTACTTCCTGGAAAATCCTGCAAAACTTCATTATGACTCAATACAAGCATTTGACTCTAACAAATACGAATATACATGTTCATTTAATATTCTGGAGAATCATGATCGGGTTGTTTCTTGAAAACATATTTGGGGTTTCCCCTTACACTTATCTTTTGCAAAAATACTTTTAGGTTGGAGTTAAGACTAGGCCAAACAACATAGTAAAGTATTTCCACATTTTAATTGAGAAGCATGACCAACCAACAATAAAAACAAAGCATGCATACGGAAGCAAATAACAATCAAACAAATAAAATCACACAAAACATGGGTTGCCTCCCAAGAAGCGCTTTTCTTTATTTACGAGTCTTGTAGCTAGACTCAAAGTCATGGGTTACTACGTGATCTCATCATTGGTTCCACTCTCTAGGTCGTCTTCTAAACCAGTTTTGTATTCCGGACCTAGTTGCAAGCACTCTTTGTAGAAACCAAGCATCCTATTTCTAACATACTCTACTCCTCTACGTCTATCCTTCTCATTCCTATAATAAGCCGCTTGCTTGCGTTCCTTTTCGAAATTAGAGAGAAGGCGGTATTGCTCAATCTTGTAGGGCATTTGATAAGCAACCTCATCATTCTCTTCCTTGAATCTAACTATCCCTAAAGTCGAATCATAACTCATCCTAGTGGCCTCAACAAATGGTTTCCCAAATATTATTTGACTTAGGCAAGCATCTATCACCGGACGAGTGTCTTCCACTATCATAAAATCAATCTCATAGGTAAGATTCCCTATGATCACATGTAATCCCTTAACTCTCCCTACAAAATTACTTATCCAATTTTTACCGGGCATCATCCTAAAATTGAGTTGCTTCTTCATCACCCAATTGTAAAAAGTCCTAGTCATGATGTTCACGGGGGATCTAAGGTCGATGTAAGCTTTCCATATATGCGTGTGCCCGATATTACATGGGATGTTAATGTTAGAGGGGTCTCCCATTTTGATAAGGGGGTCGCCAAAGATATATGTTTTCTCGGGACTATCGAATAAATCCTTATGGTATTCCCGTTCTTCCTTGGTTGGCAACTTATCAAAGTATTCCTCTATAGGTTCTACCTCCTCTAATTCCTCATCCTTATTAACCTCAACTTCCCTACTCTCATCCTTACTATTAGCTTCTATTCTAACTTCATTCTTGTCACTCTCCTCTATCTCCTTATCTATTGGCTTAATGGTGACAACATTGACAAAGTTGACATGTTTGGATGATGAGGGGTCCTTAATTTGGCTTCCACTATTGGTGTCCCTAGTGTCCTTCCTAGGTGTGATTAATGTTTGGTTGTTGAGGGCTTTCAACAAGTTGTCAATCTTGCTGGTCATCTCCGTTTGTTGTTGGTTGAATTCGGTTTCGAACCTAGCTATGCGGGCTTCTTGAGATGCCATGAACTTTGACATCAATCCTTCAAGATTGTTGGTACTACCATAGTTGTTAGAAGGATTGTTGTTGAAAGTACGGTTGGATGGTGGACCGTTTGGTTGATAACGATTAGGCGGATTGGAAGAATTGGGTTGGTTTTGTCTCCACCTAAGGTTTGGGTGATTTTTCCATGAGGGGTTGTATGAATCACCGTATGTGTTTGGCTCGGGCTTGAAAGTGTACCACTTATCTCCCGCTTCGTCGGTACGCGTGGATGCGTAATCCGCAAAAGCTGTTCCGGGGAGTTCCACACAATCACGAGTGTCATGGGGACCACTACATAATTCGCATGAAGAAGTGATTTTGTTCACTTGGCTTGAATGCTTCGGAGCTTCGTAAGATTTCATGAGAAACTTGACTTGGTCCTTAAGTTCCATGATCCTACGGTCGGGAGTGCTAGAATTGTTCAAAGGCAAAGATATTGCCTTGACCGTTTTGTTCAAGTCACGGGGATCATTCCAACTTTCGTTGTCATAGAGAGCAAGATCTTCTATGAGTTCCCATGATTGTTCCGCACTAAGATCACGTAGCTTACCACCGGCCGATTGGTCAATGGTTCGCCTCGTGGAGATGTCGATATGGTCATAAAAAATTTGGACTTGGAGCCAAAGATCTATGCCATGATGAGGGACTTTTTGGAGCAAGTCCTTGAAACGAGTCCATGCTTCATAAAGAGATTCATTTTGACGTTGTTGAAACATCAAGATGTCATTCCTAAGCTTAGTAGTTCTCCCCGGTGGGAAAAATTGAGCAAGGAAACGAGTGGTGAGATCATCCCATGTGGTGATGGATCCCGCGGGTAAACGCTCAAGCCATTGACTAGCTTGATCCCGTAGAGAGAATTGGAATAGGCGTAAACGGGTAGTCTCTCTAGTCTCAACACCTAGGTCTATGGAATATACGATTTTGAGGAAGTCCTTAAGGTGTTGGTTTGGATCTTCGGAACGAAGTCCATGGAATGCACATCCGCTTTGCACCAACCGGATGGTGTCGGATCGCAAGGGGGTCACATTGGCTCCGGTGAGCTCAATGGTGTTTCGGTAGCCTTGATGGCTAGGTCGGGAGTACTCTCCTAAGGTTCGGGGCCTAAGGGGTTCTAGTGGTGGGTTTTGTTGTGGTGGGATGACGGGTTCAAAGATGTTACCACCTTCCATGATGTCGGATGGTAAAGAGTTACGAACAAAGGCACGAAGAAATAAGATAGACTAAAGAAGAACCTAAAAAATAAAAATAAAATCTTACTAGAAAGGAATCTAGCAAGTAGATCTAATAAAAAGAAATTCTAACCTAGACAATAACTATTCCCCAGGCTGCGGCGCCAAAAACTTGATGCGTGGGAATCGCAACAGGCTTTACCTCTCGAGGGATCTCAAGAAGCTTACAACCCCCACCAGGCAGTGTACCTGATCGTTGTAGTATAGTATAGTGACAAGTACCGGGGGATTGATCGTTCAGCTTGGGAATAGTGTCGCTAGGATTAGAAAGCCTAATTTACTAGTTCTAGAGGTGAGGGATGATTATTTTTGTATTTTTATGTTTTTATGAAAGCAATTAAAATCTCGGGTTTTGAAAGAGTGGGCGGGATTAGTTGCTATTCAACTAACCCAAAACTAATATATAATCAAAATAAAATACTGAAAATGAAATTAAACTAATTTATACTAATGTTGTCAGCAGTAATTGGAGAAAATGTGTTTACTTAGACTTCATTACTCCCTAGATATCTTTTACATGTTAATTACTTGTTATAATTGCATGGATGACGGATCGTATTCCTTAATACCATTCATGGGGTGGCATACATAACTCCCCAATTCTATGAGCTCTTATCTCATCCTACACCATGACCCAGCACAACTATAGGGATTGTAAACAGTGGCTCATGCATTAAATACAACCAATAAAGACCTAGTACGCCTCGGTTCATGTTTCTTAAGACGTTCAAGCATGTTACCATTTGGAGATCTGCCAGTTTTCTTAAGCCTAACATATAAATCATTCATCCAAGAACAAGAATAAACAAGTAATCAACACATAATCAATATCTAGGTTTCATTAGATCTAAGCAAACACAAGAGAGATCTAGCCTAGCATAATTGAATTGAGACAAGAACAAGATATAGACAACCAACACATAGACATATTGATTGAATTAGAAGAACACTTATCTCAATTACAATGCAAGGTATCAAGGGTTTGGAACCCTTGAAAAACCTGTAAAAGATACACCAAATTCGTCTTTAGGGTTTCACCAAAACTTCTCTCTTTTTAATGTAAAAACTAGAAAACTATATATAGGAAAACTGGGCTGACGGCGTCAAGACAACATTGTGACGCCGTCACCTCGCCGCCAAATACTTCCTCGGACGGCCTTGATCTACTTATGACGGCCTATGTGACGCCGTCACCAACCACGGTATTTTATTCTTGGGACTTTGACGCCGTCAGGATGACTTTTGACGCCGTCATCAACTACGGTATTTTATTCTTGATGTCTGACGCCGTCAGGGTGTAACTCTTGACGCCGTCACCTAGTGCTTCCAGCATGGAAAATTGATACTTTGCCGTTTTCTTCACTTTTATGCTCCAAAAACGTCCAAAATGGCTTCTTTTCCAGAATTCACTCTCCAAGTACCTAAAATCACAAAAGGAACGATTTAGGGCAATATTTGATCAAATAAAGTCGGATTCGGGCTTAAATGACCCCCTAAAAACGGATCATTTTTCGCCTCATCATATACCCTTACACTTGAGATTTGCTTGTCCTCAAGCAAATGTGCTTTTATTCTACTCAAAAGACAAGTTAGGGGTCATTTAACACTAATATAAAAGTAATTACAACAAATAATCGTTCCACTAAAGACCAATAGACAAACACGGAGATCATACACAAGCACCTCACAAATAGTGTTTAGATACTCACATCTCTCGGGTGTAATAAAGTAATATAACATTATGGAAATGGAAGATATCTCTCACTACCTGTCATAGCAAAATAGATTACCATAGGCTTGGGAAAGGATCAAACCTCCACCACATGGCGTAAGCACCTAGGATAAACTATCAAAGAGGTCTTTTAAAGGGTTGTAACGTTAGGTATAGGGATATGAATTACACGGTTTTGTTGGATAAAGGAAGTTTTACTGGTGGCGAGTTAACAATCTTGGTTAATTACATGTACAATATGGCGTTGCTAAGCCAAGACTAGACTCGACTTAAGCTAATAAATAAAAAATAACAAAAACATAAAATAAACATAGAATGAAACGGGATGGTAGTCCGTATGTTTTTTTTTTTATTTTTTTTTTATATTTTTTTTATATAGTTTTTTTCTTTTTCTTGTTTTTTTCGATTTTTTTTTTTTTTTTTTTTTTTTTTTTTTTTTTTTTTTTTTTTTTTGTGCATACACTCTTACCCTACCATCCGAAATAATACATCATAGGGGATGAGAATTCCCCTTACACTTGAATCTTTACATACTTTACATTAAACTAATCTAATGACTCGAATTAAGAAAATCAAAACACTTGGAGCACTTTTAAGATTAACGTACATATGTGGGTAATAATATTATGTTATTCCCCATTACTCCATAAAATAAGTACTTACCCATGAGTCCCAATCGTCCCAAAACAATATGTACAAGGATATGACTCGACTTAGCAACCATGTAATCAATTAGAAAGTTAACTTAGGGTTTAACAAATAACAATAATGCACTAAAAATGAGCGCATACACGGAAGGCTAAGGCGATTTGGTTGTACATTTAAGTGGGGTGTAACAAATTCTTCCTTTAAGTAAAATGCTTAAAGTTAGAAACGAAAAGATAGGCTCGGAGGGGTGTACTAGGGGTCTCGTGTACTAAAAATGAGTACAACGCTAAGGGTGTGGGGAAAATTAGTTGACTTAACTAGCCAAGTAATATGACTTAAATGGTCAAGTAATTATAATACGGGTTTAACACAAGGGTGATCCTAATGCATCTTATCATGTAGTAAATCCTACCACACGAATGTAGTCTCACTAGCGGTCTCGGGATGCATCACTAACGCAAGTTCTAGAATCTAAATGCTACCGGTACACTCATAAGCACTAATAATGAATGCTTTTCCTATCAAATCTAAAGGCGAACCTCACATTTTTGGGTGGAAAATTTTTCTGAATATACGGTTATGTGCTAGTCATACAATCTCCTATCCATGAGACGCTTGCTATGGCTAAAGTTTCACTCCTAAATGTTGTAAAAAATTTTAAATTTGGCGCTAAAATTACACTAACAAGTATTTCTCGTAGTTTTATTACACATCTACCATCAAACAAAACAAACTCAAGCGAAAGTGCATATGTAAGGTATCATCTTTTTACCCTCCCCTTACACTTAAGATGAACATTGTCCCCAATGTTCAAGTAAAGAATGTAAAAGTGAAAAAGTAAAGAGAATGAAATCAAATACTCCCCTGATTCGCTCGGTATGGATTTTAGGTTGGCCAGGTAAAATCTTCTTCCAAGAAAACGAACAATCAAAGCTTCCTTTCCAGAATATAAATCATCTCCTTGTCAAACATAACCTGTAAATCCTGACAAAATAGACAAGACAATCCTCGCGTAAAATCGGCGGCATCCTATATAAGTTCCTAAATCCTAGAAAACAAAGTAAGATATAATGCTTGTGGAATGAAGTTTGCAGATTTCCTGGAGATTATAAAACTTAATAATTCACAAAAACCATAAGACTCCGTTAGAAAAACAAAACCGGTAAAATTTCCAGATTTTTAACTCCTGACGCCGTCAAGAGTAATACTCTGACGCCGTCAGAATGGACCTGCAGAAATTCTTATGTTAAGTTTCCGGAAAATTTCTGGAAAAACTTCGTCCTACTTCCTGGAAAATCCTGCAAAACTTCATTATGACTCAATACAAGCATTTGACTCTAACAAATACGAATATACATGTTCATTTAATATTCTGGAGAATCATGATCGGGTTGTTTCTTGAAAACATATTTGGGGTTTCCCCTTACACTTATCTTTTGCAAAAATACTTTTAGGTTGGAGTTAAGACTAGGCCAAACAACATAGTAAAGTATTTCCACATTTTAATTGAGAAGCATGACCAACCAACAATAAAAACAAAGCATGCATACGGAAGCAAATAACAATCAAACAAATAAAATCACACAAAACATGTGAAAAGAAAATGCTTTAGATGTGGAAGTCCAAATCATCTCATTGGTGAATGTCTAAAGCCGCCGAGTTATGACAATCAAGGTGCATTTGTTAGTAGAACATGGAGTGATAGTGACAAAGAAGAAGTGGAAAAACCAAGAGAAGAAAAGTGTTTCATGGCAAAAGCAACCGACGAAATATGCCTTGGAATTGACTTGGAGCCTGACGAATGGATCAAGGATAGTGGATGCTCAAGGCACATGACAGGGAACCGAAAGCTATTCTCTACATATAAGGCATACAACGGAGGTAACGTTATTTTTGGTAGTGACTTGCGTGGAAAAATTATTGGCAAAGGTACGATTTCTCAAGACTCACTTACTATTGAAAATGTTGAACATGTTAATAATTTAACATATAACTTACTTAGTGTAGGCCAAATATGCGATAATAAATGTAAAGTTATCTTTTCCGAAGAAGATAGCGAAATAGTTAAGAATAGAAAAATTATAGGTAGAGGTATTAGGAAAGGAGGTGTATATGTTATGAAACTAGGAAACAAACCTGAAGATAGGATATGCCTAACGACCCTAGACGAAAACTCCACATTGTGGCATAGGAGATTAGGACATGCTAACATGCAACAAATACAATCTTTGGCCTCTAAGGAATTAGTTAGAAACTTGCCTAATCTAAAATATGACAAACATTTTTGTGATGCATGTAAAGTTGGAAAACAAGCTCATGCTAGCCACAAAGCTAAGAATATAGTATCCACTACTAGGTGCCTAGAATTATTACATATGGATCTTTTCGGTCCATCCACTGTGCGGAGCTATGGAGGAAACAAGTATACCTTAGTAATAGTAGATGACTACTCACGATACACGTGGACTAGTTTTTTAAGTGACAAAACCCAAGCCTTTGAAAAATTTGAAATATTTAGCAAAATGATTCAAAATAAGTTAGGATGCTCAATAGTTGCCATTAGGACGGACCATGGAAGGGAATTTGATAACGAAGTACAAATCGGAAAATATTGTGAGTTAAATGGAATATCTCATAATTTCTCCGCTCCTCGTACTCCTCAATCAAATGGGGTAGTAGAAAGAAAAAATAGGTCACTACAAGAAATGAGTAGAACTATGTTAAATGAACAATCCATTCCACAAAAATTTTGGTGTCACGCCGTAGATACATCGACTTATATTCTAAATAGGGTATCAATTAGAAGAATTCTAGGAAAAACTCCTTATGAGTTATTAAGAAATAGAAAACCTAACTTAAGCTACTTTAGAGTATTTGGAAGTAAATGCTATATCTTAAACACTAAGGACTACCTCACTAAGTTTGATCCAAAATCATATGAAGGAATATTTTTAGGATACTCACAAAATAGTAAAGCATATATAATACTTAACAAACACTCAATGAAAGTAGAGGAATCACTAAATGTAACATTTGATGAAACACCACCACCTCCTAAAACGCTACCTTTAGAAGATGATGATTTAGTCGAAGATGAAGCCATTGAGGTTAGTAAAACAAAACCCATAGGAAATGACAATGAAGAAACCCACTTAGAAAATAACGAAACCGTTAATATTAAAGAATCTAGATCACATCCTTTAGATAATATAATAGGACATCTTAACCAAAGAACCCTTAGGTCACAAGCCCAAGATAAAAACAACTTCTTTTGTTTCCTCTCGGCAATAGAACCTAAGAATATTAGCGAAGCTTTAAAGGATGAAAGTTGGATTATAGCTATGCAAGAAGAATTAAATCAATTTAGGGCAAATGATGTTTGGGAACTAGTCCCAAATCCAAAGGATATGACTATCATAGGAACCAAATGGGTATATAGGAACAAGTTAGACGAAAATGGAATAGTTACTAGGAATAAAGCTAGGTTAGTTGCCCAAGGTTATAATCAACAAGAAGGAATTGATTATGATGAAACTTATGCCCCCGTAGCTAGACTAGAATCAATTAGGATATTACTTGCCTATGCTTGCTCCCTAGATTTTAAGTTATTCCAAATGGATGTGAAAAGTGCATTCCTTAATGGTTTTATCAATGAGGAGGTATATGTGGCACAACCTCCAGGATTCATTGACTTCGCAAAACCTGATTATGTTTATAAGTTAAAGAAAGCTTTGTATGGACTCAAACAAGCTCCCAAAGCTTGGTATGATCGATTAAAAGCTTTTCTTATCAAACATGATTATTCCATGGGAATGGTAGATAACACTCTTTTCACTAAAAGGAAAGACCCTAATCTCATCATTGTTCAAATATATGTTGATGACATTATATTTGGATCGACTTGTCAAGATATGTGTGATGAATTTGCCAAAATCATGCATGATGAGTTTGAGATGAGTATGATGGGTGAACTTAACTTCTTCCTAGGATTACAAATAAAACAATTAGAAGATGGAATATTCTTTAACCAATCTAAGTACATTAAGGAAATGCTTAAGAAATTTGGCCTAGAAGACTCAAAACCCATAAAAACACCTATGTCTACGGAGGTAAAGCTCACAAAGGACGATGAAGGTGAGTCCGTAGATAACTCCAAGTATAGAGGAATGATAGGTAGTTTACTATACTTGACGGCAAGTTGACCCGATATCATGTTTAGTGTCTGCCTTTGTGCCCGTTTTCAAGAGGATCCCAAAACCTCTCACCTAGAAGCGGTTAAGCGTATCTTCCGATACATTAAAGGCACTATACACTTAGGATTATGGTATCCTAAGGAATCCGGCATAGAAACCATTGTATATGCGGATTCGGATCATGCGGGAGACTACGTAGATAGAAAGAGCACTAGCGGTATTTGCACGTTTATGGGATGTTGTCTAACGTCTTGGTTTTCGAAGAAGCAAACCGCTCTTGCTATTTCTACCACCGAAGCCGAATATGTAAGCGCCGGAAAGGCATGTCAACAAGCACTATGGATGAAACAAGCTCTCGTAGACTATGGCATTAGGTTAGAAAATGTCCCCATTATGTGTGATAACAAAGGTGCGATAGATTTAAGTAAAAATCCGGTGCAACACTCTAGGACTAAACACATAGAAATACGTCACCATTTTCTTAGGGATAATGTACAAAAAGGAAATATATCTATAGAAAAGGTTGCATCGGAAGATAACATTGCTGATATATTCACAAAACCCCTTAAGCGTGAATTATTCAACCACTTGCGTTTAGGATTAGGAATGATGGAACAAGTTGACTAAATTATATTGAATTATTTCAAATTAATACTTGCATGAAATTTATTTTTCTTTCATTTCACCTTTTCTGAGTCTAGGAATCTATTTCGCACAAAACTAAAGATTGGGAAAATTTATTTGCTTTGCATAAATTTTTTTTTGTGGTAAAACTCAATCAATTTTCTCTAAAAATTATTCTCACAATCTAGGAACCCCATGAAGACCATTTTCCTTGCATTGTTGACTAATTCTAAAAACATTATATTTCAAAATCATGCATAAACTCTCACATAAATTGTCAAGGTATATAATCTCATATATGTCTTTGACATTCATGATCGAGCAAAAATTGAATCAAGGAGATTATTTGGATTGTTTCTTAGGATCGCTATTTCTTTTTGCTTCTAGGAGTCGAAACAATCACAACTCCACATTTGTTGCATATAGACACTCACTAGGACAAATTCACTAATAATGGTGTCATCTTGATCCATCACTAGTTTTTCACTCACTAAGATCCTTACCTTCAATCTAAGATAGGTGCCTTAGGAAGCTTAAGTGTGCTTGCCTTTGTTTACCTCCTATTGCTTATTATGTGTTGATTATTTGCTCTTTTGCTTATATGCTTTTGCATGCATGCTATATATTGATTAGATTAGACTCTATATTGCCTAAGAGAATTGAACTTGGTTGAATTTTAATCCAAACACATAACCTTTCTGCAAATTTTCTGCCAAAAACCCAATTCTGGCAACCTGGGAATCACCAGATGGGCGCCCCCCCTTAATTTTGTAAGGCGGCCCCCTTAATAATTAAGGGGACCGGCCATCTGATGGTCAGGTTTACAGAATCCTTTCTGCTTTTTAGCCCATTTCAACCTACATTTCCCAATTTTAACCAACACACTTTGTCCCAATCTTCCTACAAACCTTATCCATCCTTAAATACACAAATCTTACACTATAAATATCCCCAATCCTCAAAACTATCCATTCATCCCATCATGAACTCTCCAAACAAACCAAGATCAAAAGCCTCAAGGCTAGCAAGGATGACGGAAAAACCCGTTTGGCGAAGAAAAAGCCCTCGAAACAAATCCATCATAACCAATGAGATTGGAAGTCATTCAACACCTCCAACATCTTACTTCCCAAACTTTACCTCAAACCCACAAGGTCATTCATTTGATCCTCTTTACAAACCATACAACATTGGCCAACCATCAAACTACAATTCCAACTACACAAATCCAAACCATCCATACCAAACCTATGATCCTCTTCACATTGCCACGGAAAAGAAAAAGTTCCGTGATGAAATAAACCAAATCCATGATCTTAGTGATCTCCTTGCTATGCATCTTGCACAACGCAACAAAGGGCAACCTCCATCATCACCCTATACAAATTGCCTTCCCCACTCTCTCAATTTGGATCAAGTTACCAACCACACTCACTTTTGCCCTTGTTGCATATTCCTTCAAAAACAAATCCTCTACTTGAGTGAAGATATTTCTTGGATTGAATATCTTCTCACTCGTAATCATCCAATACCACCCTTAACACGATACAACATCGTGAGATCCACCTCTTCCGCTCCATACTCCTCCCCATATCCCTCTCCATCTAACAATTAAGCTTCATGCTTATGTTATCCTTCAAGCAAATAAAACAATCAACCATGAGTTGCAAGCAAGTCCAAGTGCTCTTTCTAGGCAATATAGGACTATGTCTTTTCATTTGTTTTATTATGATTAATATGCCTTAAGCATATTAAATGTTGTAATGCTTTCTATGATGCTTGAATGAATCTATTTTTTTTCTATTGCTTTGCATGTAGATTTGTCTTGCTCTCTTCTAATATTTTGTGTAGCTAAGACTTCCATAGCTCATCTCCTTGGTGCTCTCAAATGAGGGGGAGTATACATTAAGGGGGAGCTTTAACCTTTTTGATTTTACAAAAAGGGGGAGAAGAGAATGTTAAACTCTAAATCCTTGTCTAAAAATTAATTTTTAGACATAATGAGTTTAAGGTTTTGTAATCATCAAAAAGGGGGAGATTGTTGACATAAATAATGTCTTAAAACATTGTTAGCTTATTAACAATGTCTCTATGTTTTGATAATTACAAAGCATAAACTCATTAATCTAAAACTTATGTCGTAAACAAGTTTTTAGTGCTTAGCATTTGTCTTTACATCCAAATCACTTAAGGTATGAATAAACAAAGTGTTTATTGCATTCTATGATCAAAGGAACAATTTTCTTAAACACTAGATTTTTTATAAAATGTCACAAAACACTTTATATCTTTTACAAAACATTTTTGGAATTAAAGTAATATGTTTAATTCATTATAAATATATGAATTCAAATTTCCAACCAAAAATGGCAAATCTAATCCAGAAAAACCTTCCCCACAAAAAGACAAATAAACCCAACGTTCAGGAGGGCGGCCCACTTAATTTTACTAGGCGGCCCCCTTAATCATTAAGGGGACCGGCCTACAATTAAGGGGACCGGCCACGCTCCAGAACAGTATTTTCGCCCCCTTTAAATACTGATTCATCCCTCAGATTTTTCTCACCTTTTGCACTTCTAAACTTTCTGATCCAAATCTAATTCTCTATTTTCTCATCCTTTGATCATAAGTGTATATATATTCTTTGTTTCAAAGTGATCCAATTTCCATCCTCTCAAGTGCAAGAGAAGAATACTTCTATCTTCCTAGACAAGAAGTATTACAACTTGTTGTGATCTCCACATCAAAGTTGTTGTTGTAACATCAAGATTATTTACATACTCTTTGTGAAGATTGTTGTGAATATTTGCTTGTAGATAGTTGTGTTAGATATAGATTGTGTGATTAGTTGAAAGCTTGGTGTGAAGAAGAAAAGCTAGGAAATCTATTGGTGTGAAGAAGCTAGGTGTGAAGTAGATTGATTTGAAGAAGGTGTATAGAAGGTGTGACTTAGGTGTGAAGGTGTTGTGGTGTGATTATTGGTGTGTAGATTGGTGTGTAAATTGGTGTGTAGATTGGTGTGAATATTGGTGTGTAAATTGGTGTGTACGGTTATCTCCGCCATAAGGGAGCTTGTTGATATAGTGAAGAAAACTCTCGAGTTAGGTGCTCGGGGAGTGGAGTAGGGCAAGGAAGGTGTCCTTGTAGCCGAACCACTATAAATCTCTTGTCTCGCGGTTCGATCTTTCCATCTCTTACTTATTATTGTTACTTATCATTATTATATATTTCATATTGATACTTGTTTATATTGTGCAAGACTTGAGATCACATATTATCGAATCTAAGTTTTAAAACACTAAAACTATTTTTACAACTAATTAAAAAGACGTAAAACTATTCAACCCCCCCTTCTAGTTTTCCACAAAGTACCTAAAATCACAAAAGGAACGATTTAGGGCAATATTTGATCAAATAAAGTCGGATTCGGGCTTAAATGACCCCCTAAAAACGGATCATTTTTCGCCTCATCATATACCCTTACACTTGAGATTTGCTTGTCCTCAAGCAAATGTGCTTTTATTCTACTCAAAAGACAAGTTAGGGGTCATTTAACACTAATATAAAAGTAATTACAACAAATAATCGTTCCACTAAAGACCAATAGACAAGCACGGAGATCATACACAAGCACCTCACAAATAGTGTTTAGATACTCACATCTCTCGGGTGTAATAAAGTAATATAACATTATGGAAATGGAAGATATCTCTCACTACCTGTCATAGCAAAATAGATTACCATAGGCTTGGGAAAGGATCAAACCTCCACCACATGGCGTAAGCACCTAGGATAAACTATCAAAGAGGTCTTTTAAAGGGTTGTAACGTTAGGTATAGGGATATGAATTACACGGTTTTGTTGGATAAAGGAAGTTTTACTGGTGGCGAGTTAACAATCTTGGTTAATTACATGTACAATATGGCGTTGCTAAGCCAAGACTAGACTCGACTTAAGCTAATAAATAAAAAATAACAAAAACATAAAATAAACATAGAATGAAACGGGATGGTAGTCCGTATGTTTTTTTTTTTTTATTTTTTTTTATATAGTTTTTTTCTTTTTCTTGTTTTTTTCGATTTTTTTTTTTTTTTTTTTTTTTTTTTTTTTTTGTGCATACACTCTTACCCTACCATCCGAAATAATACATCATAGGGGATGAGAATTCCCCTTACACTTGAATCTTTACATACTTTACATTAAACTAATCTAATGACTCGAATTAAAAAAATCAAAACACTTGGAGCACTTTTAAGATTAACGTACATATGTGGGTAATAATATTATGTTATTCCCCATTACTCCATAAAATAAGTACTTACCCATGAGTCCCAATCGTCCCAAAACAATATGTACAAGGATATGACTCGACTTAGCAACCATGTAATCAATTAGAAAGTTAACTTAGGGTTTAACAAATAACAATAATGCACTAAAAATGAGCGCATACACGGAAGGCTAAGGCGATTTGGTTGTACATTTAAGTGGGGTGTAACAAATTCTTCCTTTAAGTAAAATGCTTAAAGTTAGAAACGAAAAGATAGGCTCGGAGGGGTGTACTAGGGGTCTCGTGTACTAAAAATGAGTACAACGCTAAGGGTGTGGGGAAAATTAGTTGACTTAACTAGCCAAGTAATATGACTTAAATGGTCAAGTAATTATAATACGGGTTTAACACAAGGGTGATCCTAATGCATCTTATCATGTAGTAAATCCTACCACACGAATGTAGTCTCACTAGCGGTCTCGGGATGCATCACTAACGCAAGTTCTAGAATCTAAATGCTACCGGTACACTCATAAGCACTAATAATGAATGCTTTTCCTATCAAATCTAAAGGCGAACCTCACATTTTTGGGTGGAAAATTTTTCTGAATATACGGTTATGTGCTAGTCATACAATCTCCTATCCATGAGACGCTTGCTATGGCTAAAGTTTCACTCCTAAATGTTGTAAAAAATTTTAAATTTGGCGCTAAAATTACACTAACAAGTATTTCTCGTAGTTTTATTACACATCTACCATCAAACAAAACAAACTCAAGCGAAAGTGCATATGTAAGGTATCATCTTTTTACCCTCCCCTTACACTTAAGATGAACATTGTCCCCAATGTTCAAGTAAAGAATGTAAAAGTGAAAAAGTAAAGAGAATGAAATCAAATACTCCCCTGATTCGCTCGGTATGGATTTTAGGTTGGCCAGGTTAAATCTTCTTCCAAGAAAACGAACAATCAAAGCTTCCTTTCCAGAATATAAATCATCTCCTTGTCAAACATAACCTGTAACTCCTGACAAAATAGACAAGACAATCCTCGCGTAAAATCGGCGGCATCCTATATAAGTTCCTAAATCCTAGAAAACAAAGTAAGATATAATGCTTGTGGAATGAAGTTTGCAGATTTCCTGGAGATTATAAAACTTAATAATTCACAAAAACCATAAGACTCCGTTAGAAAAACAAAACCGGTAAAATTTCCAGATTTTTAACTCCTGACGCCGTCAAGAGTAATACTCTGACGCCGTCAGAATGGACCTGCAGAAATTCTTATGTTAAGTTTCCGGAAAATTTCTGGAAAAACTTCGTCCTACTTCCTGGAAAATCCTGCAAAACTTCATTATGACTCAATACAAGCATTTGACTCTAACAAATACGAATATACATGTTCATTTAATATTCTGGAGAATCATGATCGGGTTGTTTCTTGAAAACATATTTGGGGTTTCCCCTTACACTTATCTTTTGCAAAAATATTTTTAGGTTGGAGTTAAGACTAGGCCAAACAACATAGTAAAGTATTTCCACATTTTAATTGAGAAGCATGACCAACCAACAATAAAAACAAAGCATGCATACGGAAGCAAATAACAATCAAACAAATAAAATCACACAAAACATGGGTTGCCTCCCAAGAAGCGCTTTTCTTTATTTACGAGTCTTGTAGCTAGACTCAAAGTCATGGGTTACTACGTGATCTCATCATTGGTTCCACTCTCTAGGTCGTCTTCTAAACCAGTTTTGTATTCCGCACCTAGTTGCAAGCACTCTTTGTAGAAACCAAGCATCCTATTTCTAACATACTCTACTCCTCTACGTCTATCCTCCTCATTCCTATAATAAGCCGCTTGCTTGCGTTCCTTTTCGAAATTAGAGAGAAGGCGGTATTGCTCAATCTTGTAGGGCATTTGATAAGCAACATCATCATTCTCTTCCTTGAATCTAACTATCCCTAAAGTCGGATCATAACTCATCCTAGTGGCCTCAACAAATGGTTTCCCAAATATTATTTGACTTAGGCAAGCATCTATCACCGGACGAGTGTCTTCCACTATCATAAAATCAATCTCATAGGTAAGATTCCCTATGATCACATGTAATCCCTTAACTCTCCCTACAAAATTACTTATCCAATTTTTACCGGGCATCATCCTAAAATTGAGTTGCTTCTTCATCACCCAATTGTAAAAAGTCCTAGTCATGATGTTCACGGGGGATCTAAGGTCGATGTAAGCTTTCCATATATGCGTGTGCCCGATATTACATGGGATGTTAATGTTAGAGGGGTCTCCCATTTTGATAAGGGGGTCGCCAAAGATATATGTTTTCTCGGGACTATCGAATAAATCCTTATGGTATTCCCGTTCTTCCTTGGTTGGCAACTTATCAAAGTATTCCTCTATAGGTTCTACCTCCTCTAATTCCTCATCCTTATTAACCTCAACTTCCCTACTCTCATCCTTACTATTAGCTTCTATTCTAACTTCATTCTTGTCACTCTCCTCTATCTCCTTATCTATTGGCTTAATGGTGACAACATTGACAAAGTTGACATGTTTGGATGATGAGGGGTCCTTAATTTGGCTTCCACTATTGGTGTCCCTAGTGTCCTTCCTAGGTGTGATTAATGTTTGGTTGTTGAGGGCTTTCAACAAGTTGTCAATCTTGCTGGTCATCTCCGTTTGTTGTTGGTTGAATTCGGTTTCGAACCTAGCTATGCGGGCTTCTTGAGATGCCATGAACTTTGACATCAATCCTTCAAGATTGTTGGTACTACCATAGTTGTTAGAAGGATTGTTGTTGAAAGTACGGTTGGATGGTGGACCGTTTGGTTGATAACGATTAGGCGGATTGGAAGAATTGGGTTGGTTTTGTCTCCACCTAAGGTTTGGGTGATTTTTCCATGAGGGGTTGTATGAATCACCGTATGTGTTTGGCTCGGGCTTGAAAGTGTACCACTTATCTCCCGCTTCGTCGGTACGCGTGGATGCGTAATCCGCAAAAGCTGTTCCGGGGAGTTCCACACAATCACGAGTGTCATGGGGACCACTACATGATTCGCATGAAGAAGTGATTTTGTTCACTTGGCTTGAATGCTTCGGAGCTTCGTAAGATTTCATGAGAAACTTGACTTGGTCCTTAAGTTCCATGATCCTACGGTCGGGAGTGCTAGAATTGTTCGAAGGCAAAGATATTGCCTTGACCGTTTTGTTCAAGTCACGGGGATCATTCCAACTTTCGTTGTCATAGAGAGCAAGATCTTCTATGAGTTCCCATGATTGTTCCGCACTAAGATCACGTAGCTTACCACCGGCCGATTGGTCAATGGTTCGCCTCGTGGAGATGTCGATATGGTCATAAAAAATTTGGACTTGGAGCCAAAGATCTATGCCATGATGAGGGACTTTTTGGAGCAAGTCCTTGAAACGAGTCCATGCTTCATAAAGAGATTCATTTTGACGTTGTTGAAACATCAAGATGTCATTCCTAAGCTTAGTAGTTCTCCCCGGTGGGAAAAATTGAGCAAGGAAACGAGTGGTGAGATCATCCCATGTGGTGATGGATCCCGCGGGTAAACGCTCAAGCCATTGACTAGCTTGATCCCGTAGAGAGAATTGGAATAGGCGTAAACGGGTAGTCTCTCTAGTCTCAACACCTAGGTCTATGGAATATACGATTTTGAGGAAGTCCTTAAGGTGTTGGTTTGGATCTTCGGAACGAAGTCCATGGAATGCACATCCGCTTTGCACCAACCGGATGGTGTCGGATCGCAAGGGGGTCACATTGGCTCCGGTGAGCTCAATGGTGTTTCGGTAGCCTTGATGGCTAGGTCGGGAGTACTCTCCTAAGGTTCGGGGCCTAAGGGGTTCTAGTGGTGGGTTTTGTTGTGGTGGGATGACGGGTTCAAAGATGTTACCACCTTCCATGATGTCGGATGGTAAAGAGTTACGAACAAAGGCACGAAGAAATAAGATAGACTAAAGAAGAACCTAAAAAATAAAAATAAAATCTTACTAGAAAGGAATCTAGCAAGTAGATCTAATAAAAAGAAATTCTAACCTAGACAATAACTATTCCCCAGGCTGCGGCGCCAAAAACTTGATGCGTGGGAATCGCAACAGGCTTTACCTCTCGAGGGATCTCAAGAAGCTTACAACCCCCACCAGGCAGTGTACCTGATCGTTGTAGTATAGTATAGTGACAAGTACCGGGGGATTGATCGTTCAGCTTGGGAATAGTGTCGCTAGGATTAGAAAGCCTAATTTACTAGTTCTAGAGGTGAGGGATGATTATTTTTGTATTTTTATGTTTTTATGAAAGCAATTAAAATCTCGGGTTTTGAAAGAGTGGGCGGGATTAGTTGCTATTCAACTAACCCAAAACTAATATATAATCAAAATAAAATACTGAAAATGAAATTAAACTAATTTATACTAATGTTGTCAGCAGTAATTGGAGAAAATGTGTTTACTTAGACTTCATTACTCCCTAGATATCTTTTACATGTTAATTACTTGTTATAATTGCATGGATGACGGATCGTATTCCTTAATACCATTCATGGGGTGGCATACATAACTCCCCAATTCTATGAGCTCTTATCTCATCCTACACCATGACCCAGCACAACTATAGGGATTGTAAACAGTGGCTCATGCATTAAATACAACCAATAAAGACCTAGTACGCCTCGGTTCATGTTTCTTAAGACGTTCAAGCATGTTACCATTTGGAGATCTGCCAGTTTTCTTAAGCCTAACATATAAATCATTCATCCAAGAACAAGAATAAACAAGTAATCAACACATAATCAATATCTAGGTTTCATTAGATCTAAGCAAACACAAGAGAGATCTAGCCTAGCATAATTGAATTGAGACAAGAACAAGATATAGACAACCAACACATAGACATATTGATTGAATTAGAAGAACACTTATCTCAATTACAATGCAAGGTATCAAGGGTTTGGAACCCTTGAAAAACCTGTAAAAGATACACCAAATTCGTCTTTAGGGTTTCACCAAAACTTCTCTCTTTTTAATGTAAAAACTAGAAAACTATATATAGGAAAACTGGGCTGACGGCGTCAAGACAACATTGTGACGCCGTCACCTCGCCGCCAAATACTTCCTCGGACGGCCTTGATCTACTTATGACGGCCTATGTGACGCCGTCACCAACCACGGTATTTTATTCTTGGGACTTTGACGCCGTCAGGATGACTTTTGACGCCGTCATCAACTACGGTATTTTATTCTTGATGTCTGACGCCGTCAGGGTGTAACTCTTGACGCCGTCACCTAGTGCTTCCAGCATGGAAAATTGATACTTTGCCGTTTTCTTCACTTTTATGCTCCAAAAACGTCCAAAATGGCTTCTTTTCCAGAATTCACTCTCCAAGTACCTAAAATCACAAAAGGAACGATTTAGGGCAATATTTGATCAAATAAAGTCGGATTCGGGCTTAAATGACCCCCTAAAAACGGATCATTTTTCGCCTCATCATATACCCTTACACTTGAGATTTGCTTGTCCTCAAGCAAATGTGCTTTTATTCTACTCAAAAGACAAGTTAGGGGTCATTTAACACTAATATAAAAGTAATTACAACAAATAATCGTTCCACTAAAGACCAATAGACAAACACGGAGATCATACACAAGCACCTCACAAATAGTGTTTAGATACTCACATCTCTCGGGTGTAATAAAGTAATATAACATTATGGAAATGGAAGATATCTCTCACTACCTGTCATAGCAAAATAGATTACCATAGGCTTGGGAAAGGATCAAACCTCCACCACATGGCGTAAGCACCTAGGATAAACTATCAAAGAGGTCTTTTAAAGGGTTGTAACGTTAGGTATAGGGATATGAATTACACGGTTTTGTTGGATAAAGGAAGTTTTACTGGTGGCGAGTTAACAATCTTGGTTAATTACATGTACAATATGGCGTTGCTAAGCCAAGACTAGACTCGACTTAAGCTAATAAATAAAAAATAACAAAAACATAAAATAAACATAGAATGAAACGGGATGGTAGTCCGTATGTTTTTTTTTTATTTTTTTTTTATATTTTTTTTATATAGTTTTTTTCTTTTTCTTGTTTTTTTCGATTTTTTTTTTTTTTTTTTTTTTTTTTTTTTTTTTTTTTTTTTGTGCATACACTCTTACCCTACCATCCGAAATAATACATCATAGGGGATGAGAATTCCCCTTACACTTGAATCTTTACATACTTTACATTAAACTAATCTAATGACTCGAATTAAGAAAATCAAAACACTTGGAGCACTTTTAAGATTAACGTACATATGTGGGTAATAATATTATGTTATTCCCCATTACTCCATAAAATAAGTACTTACCCATGAGTCCCAATCGTCCCAAAACAATATGTACAAGGATATGACTCGACTTAGCAACCATGTAATCAATTAGAAAGTTAACTTAGGGTTTAACAAATAACAATAATGCACTAAAAATGAGCGCATACACGGAAGGCTAAGGCGATTTGGTTGTACATTTAAGTGGGGTGTAACAAATTCTTCCTTTAAGTAAAATGCTTAAAGTTAGAAACGAAAAGATAGGCTCGGAGGGGTGTACTAGGGGTCTCGTGTACTAAAAATGAGTACAACGCTAAGGGTGTGGGGAAAATTAGTTGACTTAACTAGCCAAGTAATATGACTTAAATGGTCAAGTAATTATAATACGGGTTTAACACAAGGGTGATCCTAATGCATCTTATCATGTAGTAAATCCTACCACACGAATGTAGTCTCACTAGCGGTCTCGGGATGCATCACTAACGCAAGTTCTAGAATCTAAATGCTACCGGTACACTCATAAGCACTAATAATGAATGCTTTTCCTATCAAATCTAAAGGCGAACCTCACATTTTTGGGTGGAAAATTTTTCTGAATATACGGTTATGTGCTAGTCATACAATCTCCTATCCATGAGACGCTTGCTATGGCTAAAGTTTCACTCCTAAATGTTGTAAAAAATTTTAAATTTGGCGCTAAAATTACACTAACAAGTATTTCTCGTAGTTTTATTACACATCTACCATCAAACAAAACAAACTCAAGCGAAAGTGCATATGTAAGGTATCATCTTTTTACCCTCCCCTTACACTTAAGATGAACATTGTCCCCAATGTTCAAGTAAAGAATGTAAAAGTGAAAAAGTAAAGAGAATGAAATCAAATACTCCCCTGATTCGCTCGGTATGGATTTTAGGTTGGCCAGGTAAAATCTTCTTCCAAGAAAACGAACAATCAAAGCTTCCTTTCCAGAATATAAATCATCTCCTTGTCAAACATAACCTGTAAATCCTGACAAAATAGACAAGACAATCCTCGCGTAAAATCGGCGGCATCCTATATAAGTTCCTAAATCCTAGAAAACAAAGTAAGATATAATGCTTGTGGAATGAAGTTTGCAGATTTCCTGGAGATTATAAAACTTAATAATTCACAAAAACCATAAGACTCCGTTAGAAAAACAAAACCGGTAAAATTTCCAGATTTTTAACTCCTGACGCCGTCAAGAGTAATACTCTGACGCCGTCAGAATGGACCTGCAGAAATTCTTATGTTAAGTTTCCGGAAAATTTCTGGAAAAACTTCGTCCTACTTCCTGGAAAATCCTGCAAAACTTCATTATGACTCAATACAAGCATTTGACTCTAACAAATACGAATATACATGTTCATTTAATATTCTGGAGAATCATGATCGGGTTGTTTCTTGAAAACATATTTGGGGTTTCCCCTTACACTTATCTTTTGCAAAAATACTTTTAGGTTGGAGTTAAGACTAGGCCAAACAACATAGTAAAGTATTTCCACATTTTAATTGAGAAGCATGACCAACCAACAATAAAAACAAAGCATGCATACGGAAGCAAATAACAATCAAACAAATAAAATCACACAAAACATGTGAAAAGAAAATGCTTTAGATGTGGAAGTCCAAATCATCTCATTGGTGAATGTCTAAAGCCGCCGAGTTATGACAATCAAGGTGCATTTGTTAGTAGAACATGGAGTGATAGTGACAAAGAAGAAGTGGAAAAACCAAGAGAAGAAAAGTGTTTCATGGCAAAAGCAACCGACGAAATATGCCTTGGAATTGACTTGGAGCCTGACGAATGGATCAAGGATAGTGGATGCTCAAGGCACATGACAGGGAACCGAAAGCTATTCTCTACATATAAGGCATACAACGGAGGTAACGTTATTTTTGGTAGTGACTTGCGTGGAAAAATTATTGGCAAAGGTACGATTTCTCAAGACTCACTTACTATTGAAAATGTTGAACATGTTAATAATTTAACATATAACTTACTTAGTGTAGGCCAAATATGCGATAATAAATGTAAAGTTATCTTTTCCGAAGAAGATAGCGAAATAGTTAAGAATAGAAAAATTATAGGTAGAGGTATTAGGAAAGGAGGTGTATATGTTATGAAACTAGGAAACAAACCTGAAGATAGGATATGCCTAACGACCCTAGACGAAAACTCCACATTGTGGCATAGGAGATTAGGACATGCTAACATGCAACAAATACAATCTTTGGCCTCTAAGGAATTAGTTAGAAACTTGCCTAATCTAAAATATGACAAACATTTTTGTGATGCATGTAAAGTTGGAAAACAAGCTCATGCTAGCCACAAAGCTAAGAATATAGTATCCACTACTAGGTGCCTAGAATTATTACATATGGATCTTTTCGGTCCATCCACTGTGCGGAGCTATGGAGGAAACAAGTATACCTTAGTAATAGTAGATGACTACTCACGATACACGTGGACTAGTTTTTTAAGTGACAAAACCCAAGCCTTTGAAAAATTTGAAATATTTAGCAAAATGATTCAAAATAAGTTAGGATGCTCAATAGTTGCCATTAGGACGGACCATGGAAGGGAATTTGATAACGAAGTACAAATCGGAAAATATTGTGAGTTAAATGGAATATCTCATAATTTCTCCGCTCCTCGTACTCCTCAATCAAATGGGGTAGTAGAAAGAAAAAATAGGTCACTACAAGAAATGAGTAGAACTATGTTAAATGAACAATCCATTCCACAAAAATTTTGGTGTCACGCCGTAGATACATCGACTTATATTCTAAATAGGGTATCAATTAGAAGAATTCTAGGAAAAACTCCTTATGAGTTATTAAGAAATAGAAAACCTAACTTAAGCTACTTTAGAGTATTTGGAAGTAAATGCTATATCTTAAACACTAAGGACTACCTCACTAAGTTTGATCCAAAATCATATGAAGGAATATTTTTAGGATACTCACAAAATAGTAAAGCATATATAATACTTAACAAACACTCAATGAAAGTAGAGGAATCACTAAATGTAACATTTGATGAAACACCACCACCTCCTAAAACGCTACCTTTAGAAGATGATGATTTAGTCGAAGATGAAGCCATTGAGGTTAGTAAAACAAAACCCATAGGAAATGACAATGAAGAAACCCACTTAGAAAATAACGAAACCGTTAATATTAAAGAATCTAGATCACATCCTTTAGATAATATAATAGGACATCTTAACCAAAGAACCCTTAGGTCACAAGCCCAAGATAAAAACAACTTCTTTTGTTTCCTCTCGGCAATAGAACCTAAGAATATTAGCGAAGCTTTAAAGGATGAAAGTTGGATTATAGCTATGCAAGAAGAATTAAATCAATTTAGGGCAAATGATGTTTGGGAACTAGTCCCAAATCTAAAGGATATGACTATCATAGGAACCAAATGGGTATATAGGAACAAGTTAGACGAAAATGGAATAGTTACTAGGAATAAAGCTAGGTTAGTTGCCCAAGGTTATAATCAACAAGAAGGAATTGATTATGATGAAACTTATGCCCCCGTAGCTAGACTAGAATCAATTAGGATATTACTTGCCTATGCTTGCTCCCTAGATTTTAAGTTATTCCAAATGGATGTGAAAAGTGCATTCCTTAATGGTTTTATCAATGAGGAGGTATATGTGGCACAACCTCCAGGATTCATTGACTTCGCAAAACCTGATTATGTTTATAAGTTAAAGAAAGCTTTGTATGGACTCAAACAAGCTCCCAAAGCTTGGTATGATCGATTAAAAGCTTTTCTTATCAAACATGATTATTCCATGGGAATGGTAGATAACACTCTTTTCACTAAAAGGAAAGACCCTAATCTCATCATTGTTCAAATATATGTTGATGACATTATATTTGGATCGACTTGTCAAGATATGTGTGATGAATTTGCCAAAATCATGCATGATGAGTTTGAGATGAGTATGATGGGTGAACTTAACTTCTTCCTAGGATTACAAATAAAACAATTAGAAGATGGAATATTCTTTAACCAATCTAAGTACATTAAGGAAATGCTTAAGAAATTTGGCCTAGAAGACTCAAAACCCATAAAAACACCTATGTCTACGGAGGTAAAGCTCACAAAGGACGATGAAGGTGAGTCCGTAGATAACTCCAAGTATAGAGGAATGATAGGTAGTTTACTATACTTGACGGCAAGTTGACCCGATATCATGTTTAGTGTCTGCCTTTGTGCCCGTTTTCAAGAGGATCCCAAAACCTCTCACCTAGAAGCGGTTAAGCGTATCTTCCGATACATTAAAGGCACTATACACTTAGGATTATGGTATCCTAAGGAATCCGGCATAGAAACCATTGTATATGCGGATTCGGATCATGCGGGAGACTACGTAGATAGAAAGAGCACTAGCGGTATTTGCACGTTTATGGGATGTTGTCTAACGTCTTGGTTTTCGAAGAAGCAAACCGCTCTTGCTATTTCTACCACCGAAGCCGAATATGTAAGCGCCGGAAAGGCATGTCAACAAGCACTATGGATGAAACAAGCTCTCGTAGACTATGGCATTAGGTTAGAAAATGTCCCCATTATGTGTGATAACAAAGGTGCGATAGATTTAAGTAAAAATCCGGTGCAACACTCTAGGACTAAACACATAGAAATACGTCACCATTTTCTTAGGGATAATGTACAAAAAGGAAATATATCTATAGAAAAGGTTGCATCGGAAGATAACATTGCTGATATATTCACAAAACCCCTTAAGCGTGAATTATTCAACCACTTGCGTTTAGGATTAGGAATGATGGAACAAGTTGACTAAATTATATTGAATTATTTCAAATTAATACTTGCATGAAATTTATTTTTCTTTCATTTCACCTTTTCTGAGTCTAGGAATCTATTTCGCACAAAACTAAAGATTGGGAAAATTTATTTGCTTTGCATAAATTTTTTTTTGTGGTAAAACTCAATCAATTTTCTCTAAAAATTATTCTCACAATCTAGGAACCCCATGAAGACCATTTTCCTTGCATTGTTGACTAATTCTAAAAACATTATATTTCAAAATCATGCATAAACTCTCACATAAATTGTCAAGGTATATAATCTCATATATGTCTTTGACATTCATGATCGAGCAAAAATTGAATCAAGGAGATTATTTGGATTGTTTCTTAGGATCGCTATTTCTTTTTGCTTCTAGGAGTCGAAACAATCACAACTCCACATTTGTTGCATATAGACACTCACTAGGACAAATTCACTAATAATGGTGTCATCTTGATCCATCACTAGTTTTTCACTCACTAAGATCCTTACCTTCAATCTAAGATAGGTGCCTTAGGAAGCTTAAGTGTGCTTGCCTTTGTTTACCTCCTATTGCTTATTATGTGTTGATTATTTGCTCTTTTGCTTATATGCTTTTGCATGCATGCTATATATTGATTAGATTAGACTCTATATTGCCTAAGAGAATTGAACTTGGTTGAATTTTAATCCAAACACATAACCTTTCTGCAAATTTTCTGCCAAAAACCCAATTCTGGCAACCTGGGAATCACCAGATGGGCGCCCCCCTTAATTTTGTAAGGCGGCCCCCTTAATAATTAAGGGGACCGGCCATCTGATGGTCAGGTTTACAGAATCCTTTCTGCTTTTTAGCCCATTTCAACCTACATTTCCCAATTTTAACCAACACACTTTGTCCCAATCTTCCTACAAACCTTATCCATCCTTAAATACACAAATCTTACACTATAAATATCCCCAATCCTCAAAACTATCCATTCATCCCATCATGAACTCTCCAAACAAACCAAGATCAAAAGCCTCAAGGCTAGCAAGGATGACGGAAAAACCCGTTTGGCGAAGAAAAAGCCCTCGAAACAAATCCATCATAACCAATGAGATTGGAAGTCATTCAACACCTCCAACATCTTACTTCCCAAACTTTACCTCAAACCCACAAGGTCATTCATTTGATCCTCTTTACAAACCATACAACATTGGCCAACCATCAAACTACAATTCCAACTACACAAATCCAAACCATCCATACCAAACCTATGATCCTCTTCACATTGCCACGGAAAAGAAAAAGTTCCGTGATGAAATAAACCAAATCCATGATCTTAGTGATCTCCTTGCTATGCATCTTGCACAACGCAACAAAGGGCAACCTCCATCATCACCCTATACAAATTGCCTTCCCCACTCTCTCAATTTGGATCAAGTTACCAACCACACTCACTTTTGCCCTTGTTGCATATTCCTTCAAAAACAAATCCTCTACTTGAGTGAAGATATTTCTTGGATTGAATATCTTCTCACTCGTAATCATCCAATACCACCCTTAACACGATACAACATCGTGAGATCCACCTCTTCCGCTCCATACTCCTCCCCATATCCCTCTCCATCTAACAATTAAGCTTCATGCTTATGTTATCCTTCAAGCAAATAAAACAATCAACCATGAGTTGCAAGCAAGTCCAAGTGCTCTTTCTAGGCAATATAGGACTATGTCTTTTCATTTGTTTTATTATGATTAATATGCCTTAAGCATATTAAATGTTGTAATGCTTTCTATGATGCTTGAATGAATCTATTTTTTTTCTATTGCTTTGCATGTAGATTTGTCTTGCTCTCTTCTAATATTTTGTGTAGCTAAGACTTCCATAGCTCATCTCCTTGGTGCTCTCAAATGAGGGGGAGTATACATTAAGGGGGAGCTTTAACCTTTTTGATTTTACAAAAAGGGGGAGAAGAGAATGTTAAACTCTAAATCCTTGTCTAAAAATTAATTTTTAGACATAATGAGTTTAAGGTTTTGTAATCATCAAAAAGGGGGAGATTGTTGACATAAATAATGTCTTAAAACATTGTTAGCTTATTAACAATGTCTCTATGTTTTGATAATTACAAAGCATAAACTCATTAATCTAAAACTTATGTCGTAAACAAGTTTTTAGTGCTTAGCATTTGTCTTTACATCCAAATCACTTAAGGTATGAATAAACAAAGTGTTTATTGCATTCTATGATCAAAGGAACAATTTTCTTAAACACTAGATTTTTTATAAAATGTCACAAAACACTTTATATCTTTTACAAAACATTTTTGGAATTAAAGTAATATGTTTAATTCATTATAAATATATGAATTCAAATTTCCAACCAAAAATGGCAAATCTAATCCAGAAAAACCTTCCCCACAAAAAGACAAATAAACCCAACGTTCAGGAGGGCGGCCCACTTAATTTTACTAGGCGGCCCCCTTAATCATTAAGGGGACCGGCCTACAATTAAGGGGACCGGCCACGCTCCAGAACAGTATTTTCGCCCCCTTTAAATACTGATTCATCCCTCAGATTTTTCTCACCTTTTGCACTTCTAAACTTTCTGATCCAAATCTAATTCTCTATTTTCTCATCCTTTGATCATAAGTGTATATATATTCTTTGTTTCAAAGTGATCCAATTTCCATCCTCTCAAGTGCAAGAGAAGAATACTTCTATCTTCCTAGACAAGAAGTATTACAACTTGTTGTGATCTCCACATCAAAGTTGTTGTTGTAACATCAAGATTATTTACATACTCTTTGTGAAGATTGTTGTGAATATTTGCTTGTAGATAGTTGTGTTAGATATAGATTGTGTGATTAGTTGAAAGCTTGGTGTGAAGAAGAAAAGCTAGGAAATCTATTGGTGTGAAGAAGCTAGGTGTGAAGTAGATTGATTTGAAGAAGGTGTATAGAAGGTGTGACTTAGGTGTGAAGGTGTTGTGGTGTGATTATTGGTGTGTAGATTGGTGTGTAAATTGGTGTGTAGATTGGTGTGAATATTGGTGTGTAAATTGGTGTGTACGGTTATCTCCGCCATAAGGGAGCTTGTTGATATAGTGAAGAAAACTCTCGAGTTAGGTGCTCGGGGAGTGGAGTAGGGCAAGGAAGGTGTCCTTGTAGCCGAACCACTATAAATCTCTTGTCTCGCGGTTCGATCTTTCCATCTCTTACTTATTATTGTTACTTATCATTATTATATATTTCATATTGATACTTGTTTATATTGTGCAAGACTTGAGATCACATATTATCGAATCTAAGTTTTAAAACACTAAAACTATTTTTACAACTAATTAAAAAGACGTAAAACTATTCAACCCCCCCTTCTAGTTTTCCACAAAGTACCTAAAATCACAAAAGGAACGATTTAGGGCAATATTTGATCAAATAAAGTCGGATTCGGGCTTAAATGACCCCCTAAAAACGGATCATTTTTCGCCTCATCATATACCCTTACACTTGAGATTTGCTTGTCCTCAAGCAAATGTGCTTTTATTCTACTCAAAAGACAAGTTAGGGGTCATTTAACACTAATATAAAAGTAATTACAACAAATAATCGTTCCACTAAAGACCAATAGACAAGCACGGAGATCATACACAAGCACCTCACAAATAGTGTTTAGATACTCACATCTCTCGGGTGTAATAAAGTAATATAACATTATGGAAATGGAAGATATCTCTCACTACCTGTCATAGCAAAATAGATTACCATAGGCTTGGGAAAGGATCAAACCTCCACCACATGGCGTAAGCACCTAGGATAAACTATCAAAGAGGTCTTTTAAAGGGTTGTAACGTTAGGTATAGGGATATGAATTACACGGTTTTGTTGGATAAAGGAAGTTTTACTGGTGGCGAGTTAACAATCTTGGTTAATTACATGTACAATATGGCGTTGCTAAGCCAAGACTAGACTCGACTTAAGCTAATAAATAAAAAATAACAAAAACATAAAATAAACATAGAATGAAACGGGATGGTAGTCCGTATGTTTTTTTTTTTTATTTTTTTTTATATAGTTTTTTTCTTTTTCTTGTTTTTTTCGATTTTTTTTTTTTTTTTTTTTTTTTTTTTTTTTTTTTTTTTTTTTGTGCATACACTCTTACCCTACCATCCGAAATAATACATCATAGGGGATGAGAATTCCCCTTACACTTGAATCTTTACATACTTTACATTAAACTAATCTAATGACTCGAATTAAAAAAATCAAAACACTTGGAGCACTTTTAAGATTAACGTACATATGTGGGTAATAATATTATGTTATTCCCCATTACTCCATAAAATAAGTACTTACCCATGAGTCCCAATCGTCCCAAAACAATATGTACAAGGATATGACTCGACTTAGCAACCATGTAATCAATTAGAAAGTTAACTTAGGGTTTAACAAATAACAATAATGCACTAAAAATGAGCGCATACACGGAAGGCTAAGGCGATTTGGTTGTACATTTAAGTGGGGTGTAACAAATTCTTCCTTTAAGTAAAATGCTTAAAGTTAGAAACGAAAAGATAGGCTCGGAGGGGTGTACTAGGGGTCTCGTGTACTAAAAATGAGTACAACGCTAAGGGTGTGGGGAAAATTAGTTGACTTAACTAGCCAAGTAATATGACTTAAATGGTCAAGTAATTATAATACGGGTTTAACACAAGGGTGATCCTAATGCATCTTATCATGTAGTAAATCCTACCACACGAATGTAGTCTCACTAGCGGTCTCGGGATGCATCACTAACGCAAGTTCTAGAATCTAAATGCTACCGGTACACTCATAAGCACTAATAATGAATGCTTTTCCTATCAAATCTAAAGGCGAACCTCACATTTTTGGGTGGAAAATTTTTCTGAATATACGGTTATGTGCTAGTCATACAATCTCCTATCCATGAGACGCTTGCTATGGCTAAAGTTTCACTCCTAAATGTTGTAAAAAATTTTAAATTTGGCGCTAAAATTACACTAACAAGTATTTCTCGTAGTTTTATTACACATCTACCATCAAACAAAACAAACTCAAGCGAAAGTGCATATGTAAGGTATCATCTTTTTACCCTCCCCTTACACTTAAGATGAACATTGTCCCCAATGTTCAAGTAAAGAATGTAAAAGTGAAAAAGTAAAGAGAATGAAATCAAATACTCCCCTGATTCGCTCGGTATGGATTTTAGGTTGGCCAGGTTAAATCTTCTTCCAAGAAAACGAACAATCAAAGCTTCCTTTCCAGAATATAAATCATCTCCTTGTCAAACATAACCTGTAACTCCTGACAAAATAGACAAGACAATCCTCGCGTAAAATCGGCGGCATCCTATATAAGTTCCTAAATCCTAGAAAACAAAGTAAGATATAATGCTTGTGGAATGAAGTTTGCAGATTTCCTGGAGATTATAAAACTTAATAATTCACAAAAACCATAAGACTCCGTTAGAAAAACAAAACCGGTAAAATTTCCAGATTTTTAACTCCTGACGCCGTCAAGAGTAATACTCTGACGCCGTCAGAATGGACCTGCAGAAATTCTTATGTTAAGTTTCCGGAAAATTTCTGGAAAAACTTCGTCCTACTTCCTGGAAAATCCTGCAAAACTTCATTATGACTCAATACAAGCATTTGACTCTAACAAATACGAATATACATGTTCATTTAATATTCTGGAGAATCATGATCGGGTTGTTTCTTGAAAACATATTTGGGGTTTCCCCTTACACTTATCTTTTGCAAAAATATTTTTAGGTTGGAGTTAAGACTAGGCCAAACAACATAGTAAAGTATTTCCACATTTTAATTGAGAAGCATGACCAACCAACAATAAAAACAAAGCATGCATACGGAAGCAAATAACAATCAAACAAATAAAATCACACAAAACATGGGTTGCCTCCCAAGAAGCGCTTTTCTTTATTTACGAGTCTTGTAGCTAGACTCAAAGTCATGGGTTACTACGTGATCTCATCATTGGTTCCACTCTCTAGGTCGTCTTCTAAACCAGTTTTGTATTCCGCACCTAGTTGCAAGCACTCTTTGTAGAAACCAAGCATCCTATTTCTAACATACTCTACTCCTCTACGTCTATCCTCCTCATTCCTATAATAAGCCGCTTGCTTGCGTTCCTTTTCGAAATTAGAGAGAAGGCGGTATTGCTCAATCTTGTAGGGCATTTGATAAGCAACATCATCATTCTCTTCCTTGAATCTAACTATCCCTAAAGTCGGATCATAACTCATCCTAGTGGCCTCAACAAATGGTTTCCCAAATATTATTTGACTTAGGCAAGCATCTATCACCGGACGAGTGTCTTCCACTATCATAAAATCAATCTCATAGGTAAGATTCCCTATGATCACATGTAATCCCTTAACTCTCCCTACAAAATTACTTATCCAATTTTTACCGGGCATCATCCTAAAATTGAGTTGCTTCTTCATCACCCAATTGTAAAAAGTCCTAGTCATGATGTTCACGGGGGATCTAAGGTCGATGTAAGCTTTCCATATATGCGTGTGCCCGATATTACATGGGATGTTAATGTTAGAGGGGTCTCCCATTTTGATAAGGGGGTCGCCAAAGATATATGTTTTCTCGGGACTATCGAATAAATCCTTATGGTATTCCCGTTCTTCCTTGGTTGGCAACTTATCAAAGTATTCCTCTATAGGTTCTACCTCCTCTAATTCCTCATCCTTATTAACCTCAACTTCCCTACTCTCATCCTTACTATTAGCTTCTATTCTAACTTCATTCTTGTCACTCTCCTCTATCTCCTTATCTATTGGCTTAATGGTGACAACATTGACAAAGTTGACATGTTTGGATGATGAGGGGTCCTTAATTTGGCTTCCACTATTGGTGTCCCTAGTGTCCTTCCTAGGTGTGATTAATGTTTGGTTGTTGAGGGCTTTCAACAAGTTGTCAATCTTGCTGGTCATCTCCGTTTGTTGTTGGTTGAATTCGGTTTCGAACCTAGCTATGCGGGCTTCTTGAGATGCCATGAACTTTGACATCAATCCTTCAAGATTGTTGGTACTACCATAGTTGTTAGAAGGATTGTTGTTGAAAGTACGGTTGGATGGTGGACCGTTTGGTTGATAACGATTAGGCGGATTGGAAGAATTGGGTTGGTTTTGTCTCCACCTAAGGTTTGGGTGATTTTTCCATGAGGGGTTGTATGAATCACCGTATGTGTTTGGCTCGGGCTTGAAAGTGTACCACTTATCTCCCGCTTCGTCGGTACGCGTGGATGCGTAATCCGCAAAAGCTGTTCCGGGGAGTTCCACACAATCACGAGTGTCATGGGGACCACTACATAATTCGCATGAAGAAGTGATTTTGTTCACTTGGCTTGAATGCTTCGGAGCTTCGTAAGATTTCATGAGAAACTTGACTTGGTCCTTAAGTTCCATGATCCTACGGTCGGGAGTGCTAGAATTGTTCGAAGGCAAAGATATTGCCTTGACCGTTTTGTTCAAGTCACGGGGATCATTCCAACTTTCGTTGTCATAGAGAGCAAGATCTTCTATGAGTTCCCATGATTGTTCCGCACTAAGATCACGTAGCTTACCACCGGCCGATTGGTCAATGGTTCGCCTCGTGGAGATGTCGATATGGTCATAAAAAATTTGGACTTGGAGCCAAAGATCTATGCCATGATGAGGGACTTTTTGGAGTAAGTCCTTGAAACGAGTCCATGCTTCATAAAGAGATTCATTTTGACGTTGTTGAAACATCAAGATGTCATTCCTAAGCTTAGTAGTTCTCCCCAGTGGGAAAAATTGAGCAAGGAAACGAGTGGTGAGATCATCCCATGTGGTGATGGATCCCGCGGGTAAACGCTCAAGCCATTGACTAGCTTGATCCCGTAGAGAGAATTGGAATAGGCGTAAACGGGTAGTCTCTCTAGTCTCAACACCTAGGTCTATGGAATCTACGATTTTGAGGAAGTCCTTAAGGTGTTGGTTTGGATCTTCGGAACGAAGTCCATGGAATGCACATCCGCTTTGCACCAACCGGATGGTGTCGGATCGCAAGGGGGTCACATTGGCTCCGGTGAGCTCAATGGTGTTTCGGTAGCCTTGATGGCTAGGTCAGGAGTACTCTCCTAAGGTTCGGGGCCTAAGGGGTTCTAGTGGTGGGTTTTGTTGTGGTGGGATGACGGGTTCAAAGATGTTACCACCTTCCATGATGTCGGATGGTAAAGAGTTACGAACAAAGGCACGAAGAAATAAGATAGACTAAAGAAGAACCTAAAAAATAAAAATAAAATCTTACTAGAAAGGAATCTAGCAAGTAGATCTAATAAAAAGAAATTTAACCTAGACAATAACTATTCCCCAGGCTGCGGCGCCAAAAACTTGATGCGTGGGAATCGCAACAGGCTTTACCTCTCGAGGGATCTCGAGAAGCTTACAACCCCCACCAGGCAGTGTATAGTGACAAGTACCGGGGGATTCATCGTTCAGCTTGGGAATAGTGTCGCTAGGATTAGAAAGCCTAATTTACTAGTTCTAGAGGTGAGGGATGATTATTTTTGTATTTTTATGTTTTTATGAAAGCAATTAAAATCTCGGGTTTTGAAAGAGTGGGCGGAATTAGTTGCTATTCAACTAACCCAAAACTAATATATAATCAAAATAAAATACTGAAAATGAAATTAAACTAATTTATACTAATGTTGTCAGCAGTAATTGGAGAAAATGTGTTTACTTAGACTTCATTACTCCCTAGATATCTTTTACATGTTAATTACTTGTTATAATTGCATGGATGACGGATCGTATTCCTTAATACCATTCATGGGGTGGCATACATAACTCCCCAATTCTATGAGCTCTTATCTCCTCCTACACCATGACCCAGCACAACTATAGGGATTGTAAACAGTGGCTCATGCATTAAATACAACCAATAAAGACCTAGTACGCCTCGGTTCATGTTTCTTAAGACGTTCAAGCATGTTACCATTTGGAGATCTGCCAGTTTTCTTAAGCCTAACATATAAATCATTCATCCAAGAACAAGAATAAACAAGTAATCAACACATAATCAATATCTAGGTTTCATTAGATCTAAGCAAACACAAGAGAGATCTAGCCTAGCATAATTGAATTTAGACAAGAACAAGATATAGACAACCAACACATAGACATATTGATTGAATTAGAAGAACACTTATCTCAATTACAATGCAAGGTATCAAGGGTTTGGAACCCTTGAAAAACCTGTAAAAGATACACCAAATTCGTCTTTAGGGTTTCACCAAAACTTCTCTCTTTTTAATGTAAAAACTAGAAAACTATATATAGGAAAACTGGGCTGACGGCGTCAAGACAACATTGTGACGCCGTCACCTCGCCACCAAATACTTCCTCGGACGGCCTTGATCTACTTATGACGGCCTATGTGACGCCGTCACCAACCACGGTATTTTATTCTTGGGACTTTGACGCCGTCATCAACTACGGTATTTTATTCTTGATGTCTGACGCCGTCAGGGTGTAACTCTTGACGCCGTCACCTAGTGCTTCCAGCATGGAAAATTGATACTTTGCCGTTTTCTTCACTTTTATGCTCCAAAAACGTCCAAAATGGCTTCTTTTCCAGAATTCACTCTCCAAGTACCTAAAATCACAAAAGGAACGATTTAGGGCAATATTTGATCAAATAAAGTCGGATTCGGGCTTAAATGACCCCCTAAAAACGGATCATTTTTCGCCTCATCACAAACACTTTTTAGTAAAACATTCATTTGCTAAACATCTCAAACAAACATTTTTTAAGCCTCTACATGTCACACCTCGCCAAGGCGGAAACGCAAGAGTGTAACTTCATGGATATCATCACAACACATGGTGTCTATATAGAGAATAACTACAAGCAATAAAATGACAAAGTACAGACACAAAGTGTCATAACAATACCCGAAAGGAAACAACATGATAAACTCCAAACGCACAGATAAACCACTTCCAATGCAACTAAGGTCTCATCTAATCACTTCCTTCTATCATAGCCTTAGAATGCTCACCTGAAAATGATGCTTAAAACGTCAACATAATGTTGGTGAGATTCATAGGTTTAGACACACATACACTCTCAAGGCAACCAGTTCACTGTGATTATAAAAACATAGCTGGACAAATAATCATAGTTATCATACAAGCTACATATGTTCATAAACCAACCATCACACAAAAGGTAACCATCGGGCGGAACGTGCCCACCGATCCAAATCCACAACATCCGGGCCGGAATGTGACCCCCGCTCTAAATAATGGGTAATTAATACCATCCGATCAGACCACACAGAATAAAAGTGAGTAGAAGTACTACTCTCCAATTAAGTCGTATGCACGAGCAGCAGGGTAAGCACCCTCCCAATTGGATCACACAACATCACACAACGTAACATTATCATTCACATATAGCATACATACGATAACATTATAATTCCAAGCTCTTTGACACATACACATAATCACAGTAATTCAAACCATTTAAGACAAGCATCATTCCCATCCCAAGTTTAAAACAAAGTAAAAATATGGGACTATGAACTCACCTCAAACCTTGCAGCTTCCACAAAACCAAATCACAATCTATAACACAAAATAAATCCACATTACACATGGCCAAGCTAAAAGCTATAACCCATGTAATACATATATGATGGATGTCTAAGATTCATATGACCCACCATGGATCTCCTAGACCCCATACTAATCATCACCACAACCTAATACTCACAAAATCCCTTGCACTTTTAAAATAAAAAAACGCAGAATTTTAGGGTACATTCGCCCACATGAAATAATAACAATTAAAGATCAACAACTCACACCAAAAATTCACCATGGTCTCTCATAAGCATACAAGCTAATCCCAGAAGGCCATGGTCTAATAACACACACAAGTACCCATAAGAAAATCAAACTTGTCAACTATCCAAATTCGGATCTGAACGCACACCAAAAAGTTTTAATTAGAATAAAATACTTCTACAACTTTTTATCACGAATCCTTTTCGTGCTAGTATAAGATAACCTAAAACTTAAATTTTCCAGAAGGGATAACCTTAATATAACTTTTTCACCCACAATTCACTATCAAACTTTTACCCAAATTCTGTCCCGGTTTAACAGCTTTGACACCTTAACAAAGAAAAATCAAAAGACTAACTTCCCGACCTTGAAATCAATCGTGGCTAAACTTTTTGGAAAGCTCTTTCATTAAACTTCAATTTAGACTTAAATTTCGTGATCTAACTCATCACCATCTATTAAATACATTTGAATCTTGACAACACTACTTTTCTGTCCAAACCCTAACTCAATAACTAGCATGTTTTACGCTCAATTCTCTTCACCAATTATCATAATATAATCATTAATTGATCCCAACATGTTTTAATTAATTAATTTACAGAAACTTACAAACCTTAGATCCATCATACTTAATATTACATGAATACCAATAATTAATCAATCAATTAAGCATAGGGTTTAAGGATTTTACTTTGATTCTTTATTATTGCTTGAAAAAAATATAAACCCTAATTTTTTTCTCCTTCCTTTCTCCTTGTGGTCGACCCAAATTGCAGGAAAAATACTTTTGGGAGCTTTGGTTTTGTATTTATATTAATTATAGATAACCCTTGGGGTTAAGAGTCATATTTGGACTCAAATTGGGTTTCCTTTTTCCCTGTTATCCCCTTCTAGCTGAATTTCATATTTTATAAACTCAAAACCTCATACTTTTCATATTTTATAAACTCCCAAAACAAAACCTAACATCTTTCACGATAAACCTCAGTTTTTACGACAAACCGGAAAATTATCATTTTCAAAAATAAAGTTTCCAAAAATAGATTTTCACCCTTTATAAATGTATAACACATAAAAAAAAACTCCTCGTAACTTGCTAACGCTCAAATACATGAATGAAAACTCGTTACGCAAAAACACAAAAACACCAAAACTTCACAAGTCATTTCTACACCACAAAGGCGATCAAAATGAACTTTCACAAATATCAACATTACTCACTTACAAAAACAACACCACGCAAAGGGATTTAGTGCTAAAACTCACCTAAATCACACATATATCACTTCAATCACCTAAGACACACCAAACAAACGTCAACCGAGTCAAGACTATCAGTCAAACTGACCTGCTAAAACCACAGTTGTTACACTACATAAACACTTTTACAAGAATACTTTCTTTTTTAAGTATATCTAAAATTAGAAATAATAGATATACTTACATCATCACTTGCATCACACATGTCCTTTCAAGGAAACATATGTGTAAGAGACATGTTTTATTTTGTTTAGATTCATACTCAAAGATCTCAAAGTTGACTTTGTGAGATCTTGAGAATATTGAGTTAGATTGTGAAATATTTTGTGTAGGATTCTGTCAGACATGTTGGCGGAACCAATGGGTATAACGGACGAAACCAAAGGATTGGTTCCGCCGTATCCATGGGTTGGTCTAGAATTTTGCCTATAAATAGCAACCCACTCTTTGTGTTATTCTTATTACTTACAATCATAACATATTGCATATACTTTCATTTCTCTATCTTCTAACTCATCTCCATTTCATATTTGTGAGTCTTTCTTTGTAGCAAGAAGATCACGACTTCACAAGCTTCAACACAATGTTGCAAGACTTGTTAGGCTTAGCATAGTGTAAACTTGTAAAGTTTATACACCATTTTATTGTATCCACTTGTAGTGATTGGTTAGTGTTTTAGTCCTCAAAATACATAGTGTATCGGGAGTTGTTGTACCCTTGTAAAAGAACTATCGGGAGTGGTTGAACCCTTGTGAAAGAACTCGACATCTAGCTTAGCGTCGAAAATAGTGTGTAAGCGATGTGTAAGGTTTTCTCCACCGGTTAAAGTAGCTTGTTGACTAGTGCAAGAAACTCTCGAGTTAGATATTCGGGGCGTGGAGTAGGGCAAGGAAAAAGAGTCCTTGTAGCCGAACCACGATAAACATCCGTGTTATGGTTTGATCGTTTCTTACTTTTATTCTTGCATATTATTTATTGTCTGGTTAGTTTAGTTGTCGATTACACGTATAAGTTTTCAAAGAAAATCAAGTTAAAAACCGATAAACTATTCAACCCCCTTCTAGTTTTCCACAATTGGCATCAAGAGCTACGTTACTCAAGATTTTAAAATATATTGTATCTTAAAACTTGGAACGATCCATGAATTTTGAAAACTTCAAAGAAGGGCAATCTATGCAAAGACCACTACTATTTGAACCAAATGGTTTTATATATTGGAAAAACCGTTTTGAAACTTACGTAAAATCAAAGGACATAGATCTATGGTATATTATTATTGAAGGTGATCATAAGGCTACTTTTAGGGATATTGGAAGTGGTCGGGATGAGGATAGTTCACTCACTAAACATAGTGATGATCAAAAGAAACTAATTGCCAAAAATAATGAAGCTAAAATGATGCTTTATAATGCTTTACCAAAGAAAGAGTATGAAAGAGTTTTTATGTGCAAAACCGCTAAAGAAATTTGGCAATCTTTAATAATTACTCATCAAGGAAACTCACAAGTTAAGGATAACAAAATTGATCTTCTTATCCAACAATATGAACAATTTTCCATTCCCGAAGATGAGACTATTGATAGTGCATTTGCTAGATTTAACACTATTATTACTTCACTTAAAGCACTTGATGAATCTTTTTGTAGCAAGAATTTTTCAGGAAATTCCTTAGAGCACTCCATCCAAAGTGGAGAGCAAAACTAACGGCTATTGAAGAATCTAAGGATCTTTCAAGTATGGCACTTGACGAGCTAATTGGAAACCTCAAAGTTCATGAAATGGTAATGGAAAAAGATTCGGAGATAGTTAAAGGCAAGAAAGAAAGGTTCAAATCCATTGCCTTAAAAGCTAGAGTAGAATCAAGTGATGATGAGGAATCAAGTTCGGATAGTGAAGATGAAGAATATGCCATGGCGGTTAGAGACTTCAAGAAGTTCTTTCAAAGACGAGGAAAGTTTGTAAGGCAACCTAAAGATGAAAAGAAATCTTCACGAAAAGATCGTGTTGTAAAGAAAGTCAAGAATGAAAGAAAGTGTTTTAGATGCGGAGATACAAGTCATTTGATAGGAGAATGTCCAAAACCACCCAAAAGCAAAACTCAAAGTGCTTTTGTATGTGGTGCTTGGAGTGATAGTGAGAATGATGATGAAGAGCCGATGAATGACGAGGTAGCTCTTATGGCTCAAGACTCAAATGAGGTACATTCCAATTCATCTTATTCTTCTATTGATGATGACACTTTGCAACAACAATACAACAAACTTTGTGAGTTAAGCTTAAAAATCATAAACAAAAACAAATTTTTGTAGACTAAAAAGGAATTTTTAGAAAACAAAGTTTATGAATTAAAAGAAAAAGCTAAACGTTTAGAAAAGAGTAAGAATATTGACACGACATGCAAATCTTGTCAAGAGTTCAAACTTGAGATTGAGAAGCTTAAAATCACACAAGATAATCTTATTAAACAAAACTCAAAGTTAAAGAAGTTTGATAAAAGTATTTGTTGTGCGGATGAAATAATGAAACTCTAAAAATCACATTTGGATAGAACGGGGATAGGATTCATGAAATCAGGGTCAATAATTAGTTTAAAGAAACAAGGCGAAAAAGGACAAGAAAATGACAAAACTACAGCAGTGACCCACGGAAATGACGGAACCATTGGTTCCATGGAGACTGCTGCAAATCAGAAAACTTCCATTTCTAATCGTAGTGAATTTGTTAAAATTACAAAGAAATCTAACACTGAAACTAAACTTAAACAAGTCATTAAAATAGGAGTAGGACTTGCTAAAACTGAATTTAGAACTAGAACTACTCAACCAAGACCAAAAACGCCTATATCCAAACGCCCCTTTCCAAAGAGCAACTACAACACACAACCCTAATTTCAAAATAGCTAGGGTCAAAACATACCTAGACAACATCAAGTTCCAAACTACGTGTCTTGGAACCCATATCTGCCATTTTCGTACATGAATCAAGGTAATGACATGTTTAACCAAAATGGACCCATGAGATATTAGGGACCAAATGTTTGAATGCTTGTTATAAAATAGGTTTACTTAAAAGTGTATTTGGAACCGGATGAATGGATCAAAGATAGCGGTTGCTCAAGACACATGACGGGAAACATAAGTCTTTTCTCAACATATCAAGTTTATGACGGAGGTAACGTTACTTTTGGTAGCAAGCTTAAAAGTAAAATCATCGGAAAATGTACTATCTCTCATGACTCTCTATCTATTGATGATGTTGCTCACGTTGACAACTTAGGATTTAATCTTCTTAGTATTAGTCAACTTTGCCGTAAAAAGTATAATGTCCTTTTTAGTGAAAATGAAAGTAAAATACTAAAAGATGGTATAACAATAGCTAAAGGAGTTCTTAATAATCGTCATGAAAATTGATAAAACATCTAGAGATAAACTTTGTCTTACCTCATTAGATGAATCCTCAACTTTTTAGCATAGACGCTTAGGTCACGCTAATATGAGACTTATTCAATCCCTATCCTCTAAGGAATTAGTTAGAAACCTACCTAAGTTGAAATATGACCAACACTTTTGTGATGCTTGCAAAATTGGAAAACAAGTTTATAGTAGCCATAAGGCTAAAAATATGGTGTCTACATCTAGGTGTCTAGAACTTTTGCATATGGATTTGTTCGGTCCATCCGCTATACAAAGTTAAGGAGATAACTTCTACACTTTGGTCATAGTAGATGATTATTCACAGTATACATGGACAAGATTTTTTAAAAGTAAAAATGAAGCTTTCGAACAATTTAAAATTCTTAGTAAGAAAATTCAGAACCAATTAGGAAATTGCATTGTCTCAATTAGAACGGATCACGGTCAGAAATTTGATAATGAAACACAATTTGGGGAATTTTGTGATAAAAATGGTATAACACATAACTTTTTGGTTCCTCATACTCCTCAATCTAATGGTGTAGTAGAACGTAAAAACCGGACACTTCAAGAGATGAGTATGTGACAACTAGCAAATTGGGGAGCTATTTAAAAACCCGCATTACTTTAAATTTAATTATTTTTGGAATATTTAAAAGTTTATTCGCGATAAATTTGTAAACTTCGAATCGTGGTTTCTATGGAATTTGAGATTTGATTTACTGATTCGATATGGAATATATATGTGGTGATTTATTTTGAGATTTTCATTTGACACTACATTGACTCCGGCACTAAGATAACCTAACAAATTTAAATGTTTTGAACGTATGGTTTGGTTTATATATTTATCGAACGTATTATGGAATTTTAAATTATTGAGAACGAGCTCGGTTTGAGTATGTCGAGATATTTTTGAAAAGTTTACGGGTTTGGCCTTGCGTTTTATAACTAGCCACCTTACCCCATACTAATAATATTATTATTATTGTTAAAAGAAAGAAAAAAAAAAAAGAAAAAAAAAAGTATACTACAAATCGTCCTTGTGGTTTCCCTGGTCTCACACAACAACACAAACACAAACATCACCTCACCTTTATCATCTCTCTCTCCTTCTCAAATATACCCTAGCCGCCACCCCTCTTTTCCGGCGACCATCACCACACCGCCGCCTCCACAATCAAACCAACACCAACATATTAAACCTCTCATCGAGATCTATCTTTTGGTATAACTCACGCGCCATACAACCACCTCTAACATCACAATTTCACCACCACCGCCACCTAAACACCATCTTTTTCATCTTTTCTTGTTGGGTTTTTGAAGAAACATATATTTAGAGCCGTATTGAAGGTGAGTGACCACGAGTTTCAACTCGTGTGTCTCGATGGGTTACCCAAATCATGGGTACACGATTTTCTTGTTGGGTTTCATTGTAAACTAATGGGAAATAATGTTTTTGTGATGAAAAATCCATTTCGTATCCGGGTGCTCGTTGTTTTTGTTGGGTCGAGCCTTAACCGAGAGTTAATACTCTCGGCTTGGGTCATTTTCGGTTTTCTTTTGGTTCTTGATGATCCTTGGTTGTTGTAGGAGATGTTGGGATTGTTATTTTGATGATTGGGTGATATTTGGTTGGTTGGAACCTCATTTTGTTGTCGTTTGGATTTATGGCCGACGACCCAAGGGTCGGTTTGGTTTCGGTTCGAGCTCCATTGAGCTAGCCGAGACTTTGAAAGTCTCGGGTGGGACCCACATGTATTGTGGAGAAGTTTGACCCGGGTTTGACTTGGTAGGTCGACCCGTATTGTTGATATTTGACTTGAATGTGGTATTAATTGTTTTATTTTTCTTTATTGTTGTTTGCTTTAATTTTTGGTTTCATATATATTTACATATATGAAGTTGATGTTGGATCATTTGACTATTGATTATGATTTTGGAGTTGTGTTGACGATAATGATTTGGGTACCGTTTGTGAGACGGTTAACTAGAATGACGGAGATAGGTTAGTCGGGTGCCGTAGTCGGACCCTATTGTTGTAGCACGTGATATGGGACTTGATTGACGTAGATGGATTACTTGGTTATGACTGGTTATTATTACTTGGACTTTGGTTGTGTGTGTCGAAGTTACGTTGACTTTCTAGTCAATGGTTGATTTCGGCAAAACGCCGTAACACTTGGACTTGGACAATGAGCCGAGAGTGATGACTCGGACATGTGACCATCTTATATAACTCGATATTAATTAATCAAAATTAATAATAAAACTCGTAATAATATTATTAATAATATAAACGTTTATATAAATATATATACGTGAAAATGTATATATATTTATACAAGTGCGTATATTAAAAATAAAATGATCACGAGTAATATTATAATAACGTGACGATGTATATTATACTATAAAAATAGTGTAATAAATGTCGGGAATGTTATTATGAGTAAACAACTATAAATGCCGATAAAATTTATAACGTTGGATAATTATACGAAATGAAATGTTTTGGAAAATAAAATGGGAAACTTACGAGTTATAAGGGATCGTGGTCACTTGAGTCCAAGTGGGGCCATATTAATCATTGAGTGACTTTCGTGCTTGTCACGGATATGTGACGTTAATACATCCATTTTCTATAACTACGTAACTTATTTGATCGACGGATTAAATAGGACCTATTTAGTTATATAAAATGAGTATATTAATGGGTATTGTATCTTACGACGCCCATAGGTTGTGGTATGTGTACGGAATTTATGAGTTACTAAATATTACGTGAGGTTTATCAAATTGACGAATTTGGAAAGTTTGACGATGTATTTAGGGAACTTATTAAATTTAGAAATATACCATATAGCATTCCACATGCTATGTGATTTAGGTTTTGGGTATAAGCTTGGAATAATATATTAAGTAAATAAAGTATGGGGGAATACCAAGTCGACAGATTTGGTAAACTTCGATGTTTTATTTAAATGATATATTGGACTAATATTAGACCCGTAGATTGTTATTATTACTTCTTTTGGTTGTGATTTCTTGATTTTGAGTTGTGTCGACCCTCCACCCGCATGGATACCAAACGTAAAACTTCAAACTAATACGAGAATAATACGAGAAATGGATTTTTGGAAAGTAAAATGGAATACGTTCGGGATTGGGAATATTCGATTTTGAGTAAATGATCCTGAAAAGAGTTTATATTGTTAGGAAGTGCCGAGTCCGTAGTTGCTGTCTTTCGAGTTGTGATACATCTTACTTCTACCGATTTCTTTCTGCTGATTTCTGGACTTGAGGTGAGTCATAGCCCCACTTTTACTTTTGAACTTTGTTTTCAATACTTGGGGTGAGAAACGTGCAAATTATTTTATGTGGACTTTTATCGCTTTTATTTAAAAACTTGCTATGCTTATAGAACTAGGTATGTTACATCAACCTTAGTCACATAGTGAATCTTGTTATCGCGTGTGGACTAGATATGGTTAGATGATATTGGAAGTTACATCAACCTTCGTCACATAGTGAATCTTGTTATCGCATGTGGACTAGATATGGTTAGATGATGAGAATGGTTTGTTTGAGGATTTTGTGGTTGGACTATAGTGTGCACCTATAGGGTTTTTGCGTTGTGAATTGAGGCCTAGTCGAGCTAGCAAGCGTTTTGCGTATATGTCCACTTGATTGAATTATGAATATAAACGTATGATCTCACTAGCGAAAGCTGACTTTTAGCACTTTTTCTCAGGTAATTAAGTAATGACTTGGATGCTTGGATTGGAGGCTTAGCTTGACAATGCGGTTTAAGGATCTATTTTTCTAAAACTCTGATATGTATTTGTAGACCTACTTTTATTTCTTTTGGGCCTTACTTTGGATAAAATTTGGGATGAATGTAAACTTTAAAACCCCGTTGGTTGTCTTTTACTTATGTTTACTTTATCTCGTTCTTTTATGACTTGTATTGGATACCAATCCCCGTAACACCCCGAAAGCTTGTTGAGTCTTCCGCTGTACCAAATTTTGGGGGTGTTACAGATTGGTATCAGAGCCAAGGTTATAGAGAACTAGGTAATAAACACCTAAACTATAACCAATTTTTTATAGAAAACGATCCTCAACAAATGCCCACCAGCCCGCCAAGCTGAAGCATCTTCGATTTATTGAGGTATTATGAGATAATGTTTAGATATGAGATTTTTGAGATGATTTGAGAATCTTGGATATATTGATTATGTGATATGATGGCGTTTTGAGGAATTATATGGCTTAATTGTTTTATAAATGTTTTAGTAATGCGGTATTTGAAATCTTTCTTGAAACTATATGATTGGGATCTTATGATGATTTTGATACGATATTTTGAGTTCGCGGTTTAGTTTTTTTGAAACACTTACACCTACCCTACGCCGTTGTCACAGACTATGGCCTCCCGTACATTCGATGTTACTGAGGATATTCTTGCTGACCCTTTCCGCCCAACACAGATCACTATGGCTCCTGATGATCCCTACAGGATTGCCATGCATTCAGCTATTTCATCACCGACACCAGCTACTTCTGCACCACCTGCTACATCTACTTCTCGGGACCCTCATCTTCTCTAGGGCTTCCTGGCACTTCGAGACAACTTACTCTTCATCAGGATTTGGCTCGTGTGGCTCCACTTTTTGCCCATCGAGCTACGACACGCATGTCTGTGCGCCCTTCGTCACCACCCATACATTTTGATGCTCACGCTCTTCTGTCAGATGCACCACCCGCATCATTGCGTCATCGTCCTAGATCACCTACCTCATCACCACACGATTCACCTGTTCGGAGACGACGATTGATGGTGTACTCCTCAGATGAGGAGGAGGAGGAGTATGAGGGTGAGGAGGAGGCTGATGACCCTCAGGAGGCTGAGCAGGGAGATGATGACCCACAGGAGGGTGAGGAGGAGGATGATCCTCAGGAGGAGGAGATGCCTGATGATGATGGTTTGCCAGCACAGCCAGCTCATGCTGAGGAGCCCGATTCTCCGATACATCCGTTAGAGCCGGTTTCACCTGATCACCCATTCTTGTTTGATTCACCACCTGGTAGTCCCGTGGCGTCAGACGCGCCATCTGAGATATCTGCTGAGCCTGCAGAGTTGGGTGGGACTGGTAGGATTTGGACTCGACTTACTGCTCTAGGTGAGAGGATCACGCATATGTCTGATCGGATTGATAGAGTGACTGTTGAGTTTATTGGAGAGTTGAGGATTGATTTGGTTACTGCTGAGAGGAGGACTACGGAGATTAGGAGAGGTATGATGGAGATTCATGAGCAGATGGAGAGTTTGCAGAGAGGTTTCATCACGGCTTGCGAGGCAGATCACAAGCTGTGGCAGAGAACTTAGAGTTAGAGAAGGAGGTAGCAGACCTCAAGAGAGATAGCGATACTCATAGTGTGGAGTTGGGATCATTGTGGAGAGAGCTGGATGGTTTGAGGCAGGAGCTGAGGAGTCTACGCCAGCGTAGGGGCTAGATAGTTGGATTATGTTGTCATGTTGCTTTCTACACCGAGGAGTGTTCGGTTAGAAAAGCTAGTTATCTTATTTTGATGTATTCCCGTTGGTTGTTCATCTCGGTTGGGAATGATTAGCATCTCTTATGTCTTTTGTAGTTTGAACGATGTCTTGATCGCTATTTGTATGGATGATGGTTATTATTATATGATGTTATGTGGTTTTGGATGTCATGGAAATTGAGTTCCTATTCGCTTTATTGTTGTCTTGTGGTGTATTGTTGATATTCTTCCAATGTATTGGCTTCATTTATTCAATTCTTGTTGAGCGTATGATAAGTGCTATCGGAGACTTATGAACCTTGTATGATGTTTTAGATCAATGGATGTATGACGAAACCCTATCAGAGCTACCCGAACTGGTACTGCAGCGACTACCCCCGGTCGCCGAGGACGCCGTCCTACTCGAAATGTTGAAACCCCTACTCCTGACAACTTGGACACCACCAACCGCAACAACAGGAATCAAAATGTTGATGTTCAGGGAGACAATGATCATGTTCCACCGAATGCACCTACTATGGACCAAGCTATGATCAACCAACTTGTGGAGCAACGAGTTGCTGAGCTACTAGCTGATTCGAATCACTCCAATAACTCTGCTGGAACTTTTCCACCTGTTCGTACTAATGGATGTAACTACAAGGAGTTCCGAATCTGTGGACCCATTGAGTTTGGTGGAACTGAAGGAGTGGTCTACTTGGTCAGGTGGATAGAGAAAACTGAGTCAGTGTTCAATGTCAGCAACTGTGCGGAGAATGCAAAGGTAAATTTTGCTTCTTTTACTTTCAAGGATGAAGCATTAACTTGGTGGAACAATTACCGAAATTCGGTTTGGAGTGATGTGGCCTATGCCATGACTTAAGAGCAATTTAAGTCCTTGCTGATTCAGACTTACTGCCCAAGGAATGAGGTTAAGAAGCTGGAGATTGAGTTCTGGAATCACAAAGTGAAGGGTACCGATATGGTAACTTACAATCATCGTTACCAGGAGTTAGCCTTGCTTTGCCCAGATATGGTTAAGACTGAGACTCAAAAGATTGAGCGGTATACCGATGGGTTGCCTGTGGCTACAAGGAACGATGTGATTGCTGCTAGGCCTGCAAATATTCATGAGGCTATCACGATCGCTCAACAATTGATGGACTCGTTGGTATTGGAAGGAGCTGAGAAGGATAAGAATGGAAAGAGGAAGAGGGACCATCACTCTAAGGGTAATGATCACCGAAACAAGCGACAAGCTGTTGCTAAGGCTTATGCTATTGGGGATGGAAATAAGAAGAACCAAAATGGTGATGCACCCAAGTGTGGTCGTTGCTACAATAATCATTCGAGATGATGTACTGTGATGTGCCAGAATTGCTCAAGGAGAAGACACACAACTAGGGATTCTAGAGCTCAACCTTTTGCTATAGTTTAAGCTACTCCTAAAACTAGGAGTAAGGCGAATGTTACTTTTTTTGGATGTGGGAATAAGGGACACTATAGGAATGAGTGTAGAGAATCGTGGAACCGAGGAAATCAAGGATCGGGTGGTAATGGGTACAATCATGGAAATCGTGGAACTGGAGGAAACCGTGGACGTCATGACAATGGGGACCAACGTGTGGAAGCATGAACTACTCATGGGAGAGTGTATGCACTAGGAAATGAGAGAGGAGAAGACCCGAACGTCGTTACTGGTATGTTTCTTCTCAATAATCGTTATGCTTCCATACTATTTGATACTGGTGTCGATAGAAGTTTTGTGTCCACTACATTTGCACCCTTATTAGAAAAACCCCTGATGGCCTTAGGAATTGGATATGATGTAGAGTTAGCTAACAGAAACATAGAAAGGATTAAAACTATCATTCGCGGTTGCACGTTGAATTTCTTGAATCACCCTTTCAACATAGATCTTCTACCCGTCACGTTAGGAAGTTTCGATGTCATCATTGGTATGGATTGGTTGTCGAAGTATCGTGCTCACATACTTTGCGATGAGAAAATCATACGTGTGCCTTATGGCAAGGAGATTTTAAATATACAAGGAGATCGAAAAGGTTCGAGGAGCCTATCCAGATTAGCGGTCATTTCTTGCACTAAGCTACCGAAGCTAATGGAAAAGGGATGTTGCCTTTTCTTAGCTCAAATCTCTGAGAAAGGAGGGAAGGAGAAGAAAGAAAGATGCATTGGAGATGTGTCTATAGTTCGTGATTTTCCGGATGTATTTCCCGATGATTTGTCGGGAATCCCGCCTACTAGACAAGTGGAGTTTCAGATTGAGTTGATACCTGGTGCTACACCCGTGGCACGGGCGCCTTATTGACTTGCACCAACTGAACTGGAAGAGTTGTCGAAACAATTGACAGAGTTAGCCGAAAAGGGATTTATACGACCAAGTTCTTCACCTTGGGGAGCCCCAGTTTTATTCGTGAAGAAGAAGGATGGATCGTTTCGTATGTGTATTGATTACCGAGAGCTGAACAAGTTAACGGCGAAGAATAGATACCCGTTATCGAGAATCGACGACTTGTTCGATCAACTTCAAGGATCGAGTGTGTATTCGAAGATCGATCTGAGATCGGGGTATCATCAACTTAGAGTGTAAGAGGAAGATATTCTGAAAACGGCTTTCAGAACCCGTTACGGGCGTTACGAGTTCCAAGTGATGCTGTTTGGGTTGACTAACGCACCGGCGGTATTCATGGATCTCATGAATCGGGTGTGTAAGCCTTACTTAGACAAGTTTGTGATCGTGTTCATTGACGATATTTTAATCTACTCGAAGAATGAGAAAGAGCATGAGGAGCATCTAAGACTCATTTTAGAATTGCTCAGGAGGGAAAAGCTGTATGCCAAGTTCTCCAAATGTGAATTTTGGATTCCGACGGTACAATTTTTGGGTCATGTGATTGATAGACAAGGAGTCCATGTAGACCCCGCTAAGATTGAAGCTATTAAAGATTGGGCTGCACCGACGACCCCAACTGAAGTTCGTCAATTTTTGGGTTTAGCCGGTTACTACCGAAGATTCGTTGAGGGATTTTCGAAGATAGCAAAGCCGTTGACCATATTGACTCAAAAAAATGTTAAATACGAATGGGGAGATAAGGAAGAGGAAGCATTTCAATTACTTAAGGAGATGTTGTGTAGTGCTCCTATCTTGGCATTGCCTGAAGGCAGTGAAGACTTTGTCGTCTATTGTGACGCTTCTCATAAAGGTTTGGGAGATGTGTTAATGCAACGAGAGAAAGTGATAGCTTATGCTTCCCGACAGCTCAAGAAGCACGAGAAGAACTACACCACCCATGATTTGGAGTTAGGTGCTGTGGTTTTCGCCTTAAGGATATGGAGACATTATTTGTATGGAACCAAGTGTGTTGTATTCACTGATCACAAAAGTTACAACACATCTTGAACCAAAAAGAGCTCAACATGAGACAGCGACGTTGGATTGAGCTGCTAAGCGATTATGATTGCGAAATTCGCTATCATCCCGGTAAAGCAAACGTCGTTGCTGATGCTCTTAGTCGGAAGGAGAGAATACCACCGTTACGAGTTAGGTCATTAGGAATGACTATTGTATCGCCGTTACCGTCTCAAATATTAGAAGCTCAAACGGAAGCGTTGAAAGCAGAAAACCGACCTGCGGAGAATATATTTGGGATGACAGAAAATGAGAAGGGATTTATTAAGCGTTCTGATGGAATATTATGTTTTTGAAACCGAAGTTGGGTACCATTGTATGGAGGAATTCGAGAGCTGATTATGCATGAGTCGCATAAGTCAAGGTATTCTATTCATCCTGGGTCTGACAAGATGTACCAGGATCTGAAGAAGTTATATTGGTGGCCAAACATGAAGGCAGATATAGCGTTATACGTTAGCAAGTGCTTGACATGTTCGAAGGTTAAGGCTGAACATCAAAGACCGTCAGGATTATTGATGCAGCCAGAACTTCTGGTTTGGAAGTAGGAGCAGATTACGATGGACTTTATTACCAAATTACCAAAGACAGCTAGCGGTTGTGACGCTATCTGGGTAATTATGGATCGATTGACTAAGTCTGCTCATTTCCTGGCAATTAGTGAAGATGATAGTGTCGACAAACTTGTGAGGTTATATGTGAAAGAAATTATTTCTCGTCATGGTGTTCCAATATTGATTATTTCTGATCGCGAAAGCCGTTTCACGTCAGCTTTGTGGCGATCACTTCAAACCGCTTTGGGGACGAGACTTGATATGAGTACTGCATATCATCCTCAAACCGACGGTCAAAGTGAGAGAACTATTCAGACTTTGGAGGATATGCTTCGTAAAGGCTAGGAGAAGTATCTACCCCTTGTGGAATTCTCCTATAACAATAGCTACCACACAAGTCTTAAAGCTGCACCATTCGAAGCTTTATATGGTCGTAAATGTCGTTCGCCTATTGGTTGGGCTGAGGTTGGAGATAGCCAACTCACAGGCCCCGAGCTTATATTGGAGACTACTGAGAAAGTGACTCAAATTCGTGATCGGTTACAAGCAGCTAGAGATAGGCAGAAAAGTTATGCCGATCAGAGACGTAAACCCCTAGAGTTCCAGGTTGGAGACAAAGTGCTGCTGAAAGTCTCGCCTTGGAAAGGTGTGATACGTTTCGGGAAACGTGGGAAACTCAACCCCCGCTACGTTGGACCATTTCTAATTTTGGAAAGAATTGGGCCTGTAGCTTATCGGTTAGAATTACCACAGGAATTGAGTAAGGTTCATGATGTATTTCATGTGAGTAATTTGAAGAAATGCCTTTCTGATGAAACACCGGTGATACCGACGAAAGATATTCGAGTTGATGAGAATTTGAACTTTGTGGAAGAACCGATTGAGATTTTGGATCGAGAGATTAAGTGACTCAAGCGAAGTAGCATTCCACTCATCAAGGTTCGTTGGAATTCCCGTCATGGACCGGAATTCACGTGGGAACGTGAGGATGAGTTTCGAAAGAGATATCCGAAGCTTTTCACTTCGTAGATGGATTGTTCCGAAAGAAACCCGGGACGGGTTTCTTCTGAGGCTGGGAGGATGTGACAACTGGCAAATTAGGGAGCTATTTAAAAACCCACATTACTTTAAATTTAATGATTTTTGGAATATTTGAAAGTTTATTCGCGATAAATTTGTAAACTTCGAATCGTGGTTTTGAATTTCGTGGTTTCTATGGAATTTGAGATTTGATTTACTGATTTGATATGGAATATATATGTGGTGATTTATTTTGAGATTTTCATTTGGCACTACGTTGACTCCGGCACTAGGATAACCTAACAAATTTAAATGTTTTGAATGTATGGTTTGGTTTATATATTTATCGAACGTATTATGGAATTTTAAGTTGTTGAGAACGAGCTCGGTTTGAATATGTCGAGATATTTTTGAAAAGTTTACGGGTTTGGCCTTGCGTTTTATAACTAGCCACCTTACCCCATACTAATAATATATTTATTGTTGTTAAAAGAAAAAAAAGGAAAAAAATAGTATACTACAAATCGTCCTTGTGGTTTCTCTGGTCTCACACAACAACACAAACACAAACACAAACACAAACATCACCTCACCTTTATCATCTCTCTCTCCCTCTCAAATATACCCTAGCCGCCGCCCCTCTTTTCCGGCGACCATCACCACGCCGCCGATTCCACAATCATACCACCACCACCATATTAAACCTCTCATCGAGATCTATCTTTTGGTATAACTCACGCGCCATACAACCACCTCTAACATCACGATTTCACCACCACCGCCCCCTAAACACCATCTTTTTCGTCTTTTCTTGTTGGGTTTTTGAAGAAACATATATTTAGAGCCGTATTGAAGGTGAGTGACCACGAGTTTCAACTTGTGTGTCTCGATGGGTTACCCAAATCGTGGTTACACGATTTTCTTATTGGGTTTCATTGTAAACTAATGGGAAATAATGTTTTTATGATGAAAAATCCATTTCGTATCCGGGTGCTTGTTGTTTTTGTTGGGTCGAGGCTTAACCGAGAGTTAATACTCTCGGCTTGGGTCATTTTCGGTTTTCTTTTGGTTCTTGATGATCCTTGGTTGTTGTAGGAGATGTTGGGATTGTTATTTTGATGATTGGGTGATATTTGGTTGGTTGGAACCTCATTTTGTTGTCGTTTGGATATATGGCCGACGACTGATGAGTGTGTAAATACTCATTATTTTTTGTTAATCTGAACTGCAAAAACATATAAAAACACTCAGAAATGCATCAAAATACAGAAAATATCTCAAAATTGTGTTTTATATGTTTCAGATGCAAAACGAGTAAAAACAGATGAAAAACGAACAAAGTTTGCATAATTGGCAGTTTCAGTCCCCCAACTTTCAAAAATTGGCAAAAATAGTCCCTGAGCACTTATTTTAAAAGAAAAGTCACCAAAGGTCCTTTTGAAATCATAAGTCATATTTAGTCCTTTGGTGAAAAATTTCAAAAGTTTTGAGAATTTACAAGTTTAGTCCCTCGAGTTTCACATTTGGCAGATTTGGTCCTTGGGATTTCAAATTTTGGAAAGTATCATTTATGGTCCTTTGATTACTTATTTTGGCAAGATTGGTCCCTGAGTGAAAAGATTTGAAGAAATTGCAATTTGGCCCTTCAAGTTTCAATTTTGGCAATTTTGATCCCCGGATAATTCATTTTGGAAAAATAACCATTAAGGACCTTTGTGGAATTGCATGGTGGCAGAAAAGATCCTTGGAGTATATTATGGGACTTGGCAGATTTGGTCCTTTGGTTTTCACAAATTTCAAAAATGGTCCTTGTGGTGTTTTACTAGCAAACCAAACGGATCCCTTGTAATATTTTGCACCAAATATAAACCCAACCCAACCTTACAAACCCCAGCCCACACATCCCTTGGCCCAACTACAAAACCAGCCCACCCCTTCTAAAATATTACCCCCGTTTTTATTTAATCTCCCTAGGGTCAAACTTTGACCCTTTCCACCTCCTTCACAACTTGGCTGCTAAACCCCCTGCAACACTCCACCTTCCCCATCCCTCCAACTCACCTCCACCATTCCTTGTTCCCTCCACCTCCACATAATCCAAACCTCATTAATTGATCACAAATATCTCCAAGTTATCACAACCTGCCAAATGCTCCATTTCCCGCCAAAAATATATTTGATGGTCAAGATCAATTCTAAGCTATCCAATGGTCATAAATATAGTGGGAAAGTCAGAGAATCACATCTTAGTACTTATAAGTCAAGAAAGAAGCAAGGAAAGTGATAATTAGTGTAGGAGTAGTGTAATGTAGTTTAGACATGTCGTTTTAATTAAAATTTCATTTTCCAGTGTTTCAATTAGTTTCTAAAGTGTAATTTTAAGCTTCTCAGTGTATTTCAGACTTATTTCAATAATAAATTTCAATTACTTTGCTTAAATTCAGTTCGTACCAATTTTTAGTGAAAAATCTCATTTACTGTATTGTTGTTGAAAGTTGTTGCTTAGTGACAAGTTAAGTTCATATAAGCTTTCTATGAGCTTTTGATCAGTTTCCTGAGCATTACACTCAGTTTCTAGTCAATAAGTAAAAAGTACCAAAAATACATGTTAAAATAGAGTAAAATACAAAAATTAGTTTGTAAGAAGATGGAAGCATGGTGAATGGTGAATTCTGGACTCTCATGGTAGTAGTACCTCAGGGGAGGTGTTAGTTTGGTTATTGGTTCCATGGTTACTTGTTTCTCAGTTTGACACACTTTGTAAGAATTTTCTATAACTTTGGTACTTTACTGTAGACACTTTAATAAGTACTTATCTCAGTGTTTTATTGTTATATTGGTATGTGTTGGTGATAATTAGTGTTTAAAATGCTTAGCTTGTTCATTAGAAATCATGAATGCTCATTATAGGATTTAACTGTCATATTAGCATAGATTTGATTTTCTTGCATTTGTTGTTGTTCTTGGTACTTAGGTGCTAATCTCAGTTCATTTCATCATTATATGTGTTTATGCATGAAGTTCATGGTCCAAAACAGTTAAAGCTTTTGAAAATCTCATTTTCACACTCTTTAAGGGGTGTTTGGTAATAGGGGGTTATATAGTTTCCTTGGTGTTTCAGTGGAATTTCTTGGTTCTAACAGGTTACTATAAGTTATCTTAGGTCAGTTGCAGCACAAATTACAAGTCTCACAATTAAAAAAGTCAAAATCATTTGAATCTTGCTATTGCATGCAATGTTGAAGTTTATAGGTTGCATAATCCCACATGTAGGTTTATTTAGCTTAGTTAACTCTAATTTTATCTTATAATCATAATCTTAGTATAATAGAAGCAATCAAAGTTCAAGAAAGTCAAACCTTAGTGTTAACTAAAAAAGTCAAATTGCATAGTGAGACTGAAAACCCATTTTTTGGGTGATTTTTCCTGAATTTTGTATTTAAATTTAGGACTTGAGCTTTTCATATGTGGTAGTATACCAGCTAATCTCTTGATTCCCATCATCATTATATTTTTGTGATTTTTCTTCTGGACCCCAACAAGCCCCTAAAACAGCTGCAGGAGGTGTCACCTCCCCTGCTGCAGCAGCCCCCCCATCAGCTGCCCAACTTCTGTGGGTCCCATAGACCACCACAGTGGGCCCCAGACACCTCCCTTGGTTCTTTGAGCTCACAAGCTGGCTATCTTACTAGTTACACTAAGCTTTTGAGCTTAAACACCCTTGTGGGCCCCCTAGATCAGCTCAAAGTTTGTCTCATTTTCTGTGGGAAATTAAGGAATCCATGAGCTTATTCTAGCTTATTGGCTTATTCATTGGATCAATTTTGTTGTTTTCAACTTATATTAGTCCAAGTAACTTCTTTGAACCATTATCCACCTTTGTGGGCCCCACAGAGGTTCATTTCCTTCAAAAGTCAACAAAAGTCAACTATATAAGCATTTTGGTGTCCATTTGGCTTATTTTTAAGCTAGAAAAAAGTTGTCTTCACAAAAGTTTCCTATTTTTAGTAGTTAATAGATTTCCAAAAGAAAAACCAGAAAAATCCAATTTAAAATTAAGTGATAGTTTCTATTTAATATTAATTATCTTTTTAATTTTCCTTTTTAGTTTTTTGTTATGTAATTTGCATTTTTATATTTTTCTTAATTTTATTTTATATTAAAGTATTTTCAGTAATTTTTCTAGATTTTTCTCTTTTGATTTAGTATTTATTAGAATTAATATTAGTTTAATTAATAATTAAGTAATATTAGTAATTAAATAGTTTTATTATTTTTTAATTAACAACAGTATCTTTTTATATTTTTCATAGGTTTTGTAAATCATAAAATATTTTTAGAAAATAGTTTCCTAATTACTACTGTTAATTTTCTAAATTTTCTTAATTAATTTAGTTAAATTAGATATTAACTAATAAATAAGTAAATAATTAGTAAAATAGTTTAAAAATATTTTTTATAAACTTTTTATAATTTTTTAGGATTCCTGTGATGGTTAATTACTTTTACAAAATATTTCTTAATTTTCTAAAGTCATTTGTAGTATTATTAGTAATTTAAATTAGTTTAATTAATATAATTAGTATTTAATTAATAGAAAATCCACAAAAAGACAAAAATAGGTATTTTTAGTTTCTAAATTTATTTTAAATCATTTTATAATTTTAATAATTAAATTTGCAATTTTATAGCTTAAATTTGTAATATAAATCTTTTTAGTATAAAGTTAAATAGTTTTAAAGTAAATAATTAAATAGTTTTTATTTAAATAATTAATATTAAATAATAAAATAATTAAAAAATATTTTTCTTTTTAATTTAATTTTCTTTTAATAATTAAGTTTGTAAAATTTTCATTTGCACCCCTGTAGTTGTAAATTGTATAAAACTCACCTTTTCTTCTGTCTGTAATCAAATCTGATTTCTAATTTGTGTACGTGTAATCATATCTATGTTTCTGTAATTGTTAATATTGTTTCATTTGCTTAAATACAAAGTAATCAGTAGAATAATCAATTCCAAATCTTTATTAGTTACTGTCCTCAGTGCCACTCATTCCCACAAACGTTTACAAACACCATTTCAATCTCGTCGGGACATAACGACCCGGGGAAACTCTATACTAACCACGGAGAATTAACCATAGTCGTTTGACTTTGTTGACCAAATCACTTGGTAAATATTATCTGACTGTTTAGGCTCAATCAACGACCCAAGGGTCGGTTTGGTTTCGGTTCGAGCTCCATTGAGCTAGCCGAGACTTTGGAAGTCTCGGGTGGGACCCACATGTATTATGGTGAAGTTTGACCCGGGTTTAACTTGGTAGGTCGACCCGTATTGTTGATATTTGACTTGAATGTGGTATTAATTGTTTTATTTTTCTTTATTGTTGTTTGCTTTAATTTTTGGTTTCATATACATTTATATATATGAAGTTGATGTTGGATCATTGGACTATTGATTATGATTTTGGAGTTGTGTTGACGATAATGATTTGGGTACCGTTTGTAAGACGGTTAGCTAGAATGACGGAGATAAGTTAGTCGGGTGCCGTAGTCAGACCCTATTGTTGTAGCATGTGATATGGGACTTGATTGACGGAGATGGATTACTTGGTTATGACTGGTTATTATTACTTGGACATTGGTTGTGTGTGTCGAAGTCGCGTTGACTTTCTAGTCAACGGTTGATTTCGGCAAAACGCCGTAACACTTGGACTTGGACAATGAGCCAAGAGTGATGACTCGGACATGTGACCATCTTATATAACTCGATATTAATTAATCAAAATTAATAATAAAACTCGTAATAATATTATTAATAATATAAACGTTTATATAAATATATATACGTGAAAACGTATATATATTTAAACAAGTGCGTATATTAAAAATAAAACGATCACGAGTAATATTATAATAACGTGACGATGTATATTATACTATAAAAATAGTGTAATAAATGTCGGGAATGTTATTATGAGTAAACAACTATAAATGCCGATAAAATTTATAACGTTGGATAATTATACGAAATGAAATGTTTTGGAAAATAAAATGGGAAACTTACGAGTTATACGGGATTGTGGTCACTTGAGTCCAAGTGGGGCCATATTAATCATTGAGTGACTTTCGTGCTTGTCACGGATATGTGACGTTAATACATCCATTTTCTATAACTACATAACTTATTTGATCGACGGATTAAATAGGACCTTTTTAGTTATATAAAATGACTATATTAATGGGTATTGTATCCTACGACGCCCATAGGTTGTAGTATATGTACGGAATTTATGAGTTACTAAATATTATGTGAGGTTTATCAAATTGACGAATTTGGTAAGTTTGACGATGTATTTTGAGAACTTATTAAATTTAGAAATATACCATATAGCATTCTACGTGCTATGTGATTTAGGTTTTGGGTATAAGCTTGGAATAATATATTAAGTAAATAAAGTATGGGGTAATACCAAGTCGACGGATTTGGTAAACTTCGATATTTTATTTAAATGATATATTGGACTAATATTAGACCCGTAGATTGTTATTATTACTTCTTTTGGTTGTGATTTCTTGATTTTGAGTTGTGTCGACCCTCCACCCGCATGGATACCAAACACCAAACTTCAAACTAATACGAGAATAATACGAGAAATGGATTTTTGGAAAGTAAAATGGAATACGTTCAGGATTGGGAATATTCGATTTTGAGTAAATGATCCTGAAAAGTGTTTATATTGTTAGAAAGTGTCGAGTCCGTAGTTGCTGTCTTTTGAGTTGTGATATATCTTACTTCTACCGATTTCTTTCTGCTGATTTCTGGACTTGAGGTGAGTCATAGCCCCACTTTTACTTTTGAACTTTGTTTTCAATACTTGGGGTGAGAAACGTGCAAATTATTTTATGTGGACTTTTATATCTTTTATTTAAAAACTTGTTATGCTTATAGAACTAGGTATGTTACATCAACCTTAGTCACATAGTGAATATTGTTATCGCGTGTGGACTAGATATGATTAGATGATATTGGAAGTTACATCAACCTTAGTCACATAATGAATCTTGTTATCGCGTGTGGACTAGATATGATTAGATGATGAGAATGGTTTGTTTGAGGATTTTGTGGTTGGACTATAGTGTGCACCTATAGGGTTTTTGCATTGTTAATTGAGGCCTAGTCTAGCTAGCAAGCGTTTTGCGTATATGTCCACTTGATTGAATTATGAATATAAACCTATGATCTCACCAGCGAAAGTTGACTTTTAGCACGTTTTCTCAGGTAATTAAGTAATGACTTGGATGCTTGGCTTGGCAATGCGGTTTAAGGATCTATTTTTCTAAAACTCTGATATGTATTTGTGGACCTACTTTTATTTCTTTTGAGCCTTACTTTGGATAAAATTTGGGATGAATGTAAACTTTAAAACCCCGTTGGTTGTCTTTTACTTATGTTTACTTTATCTCGTTCTTTTATGACTTGTATTGGATACCAATCCTCGTAACACGCCGGAAGCTTGTTGAGTCTTCCGCTGTACAAAATTTTGGGGGTGTTACAGAGTAGAACAATGCTTAACGAACAAAATATTTCACAAAAGTTTTGGTGTAATGCCGTCGACACATCAACTTATATCTTAAACCTAGTCCTAATTAGACCATTTTTAGATAAAACTCCATATGAATTATATAGAGGTAAAATGCCAACATTAGGATACTTTAAAGTATTTGGGAGTAAGTGCTTTATACTAAACACCAAGGATTATCTCACTAAATTTGACCCAAAGTCTTATAAAGGTGTATTTCTTGGATATTCACAAAATAGCAAAGCTTATATTGTTCTAAATAAAGAAACATTAAGAGTCGAGGAATTATTGAACGTAACATTCGACGAAAGTCCACCACCCTCTAAGACATCACCTTTGGTAGATGATGACTTAGTTGAAAGTCAAGTTATTAAAAATCAAAATGATTTAGAAAATGACAAAGAAGATGAACAATTAAATAGGGAAATAGTTAATATTAAAGAGTCTAAAAGTCATCCATTAGATAGTGTCATCGGTAAGCTTAACGAAAGAACCTTAAGATCAAAAGCTCAAAATGAAAGTAACTATTTTTGTTTTATATCAACCATTGAACCTAAAAATATAAATGAAGCTATAAAAGATGAATCTTGGGTAATAGCTATGCAAGAAGAATTGAGCCAATTTATTAGAAATGATGTTTGGACACTAGTTCCCCAACCAAAGAGTTAAACGATAATTGGAACAAAAATGGGTCTTTCGAAATAAAATGGATGAAAACGGAGTTGTGTCTAGAAACAAAGCTAGGCTAGTAGCACAAGTTATAATCAACAAGAAGGCATTGACTACGATGAAACTTTTGCTCTGGTTGCTAGGCTCGAATCAATTAGAATCTTACTTGCATATGCATGTGCACATGATTTTAAACTTTTTCAAATGGACATCAAAAGTGCATTCTTAAATGGTTTTATTAATGAAGAAGTGTATGTCGCTCAACCACCGGGCTTTACCGACTTTGAAAAACCTAATCACGTTTACAAACTTAAAAAAGCTTTATACGGAATTAAGCAATCTCCAAAAGCATGGTATGATCGACTTACAACATTCCTAGTTGACCATAAGTATACCATGGGCCTAGTTGACAACACTCTCTTCACTAAGAAGAAAGAATCACACATTATCATAGTTCAAATATATATTTATGACATTATATTCGGATCAACTTGTTAAGAACTATGCGACGATTTCTCTAAAATCATGCATGACGAGTTTGAGATGAGTATGATGGGAGAACTCAACTTTTTCCTAGTACTTCAAATTAAACAATTAGAAGATGGGATATTCTTTAACCAATCTAAATACATAAAAGACGTGCTTAAGAATTTGGTCTAGAAGATTCAAAACTTATCAAAACGCCTATGTCCTCGGAAACCAAACTTACAAAGGATGAGGAAAGTGAATTCGTAGATAACACTAAATATAGGGGTATGATTGGTAGTCTATTCTATCTCACGGCTAGTAGACCCGACATTATGTTTAGTGTTTGTCTATGTGCTCGTTTTCAAGAAGATCCCAAAACAATCCATCTTTAAGCCGTAAAAAGAATTTTTAGGTACATCAAAGTACTACACATCTAGGATTATGGTATCTCAAAGGAACGGTGTTGAAACCATAGTGTATGCCGACTCGGATCATGCCGGCGACTATGTTGATAGAAAAAGTACAAGTGGTATTTTTACTTTTGTTGGACATTGTCTCACCTCATGGTTCTCCAAGAAGCAAGCGGCCCTTGCAATCTCAACAACTGAAGCCGAATGCGTATCGGCCGGAAAAGCATGTCAACAAGCTCTTTGGATGAATCAAGCGCTCGTGGACTACGAAATTGTAATTAAAAACATATCTATTCTTTGCGACAACAAAGGAGCCATCGACCTTAGTAAGAATCCACTTCAACGTGCTCGTACCAAACATATAGAAATCCGTCATCACTTCCTTCGTGACAATTCAAAAAGGAAACATCTCTATCGAGAAAGTATCCACCAAAGATAACATTGCCGATATGCTTACAAAACCCCTTAAACGTGAACCATTTAATCTTCTTAGACTAGGACTAGGACTTATGGAACCCACTTCATAGATTTAAACGTTAGATAAAATCGTAGAAATTCAAAACAAACAATTCTTGTTTGTACTCCTGCAGAACTGGCGGAACCAAAACACACAAAGGGAGGATCCCTCTGTTTGGTTCCGTCCAGTCCGTCAGACGCCTGCACAGGTTCTCTTTTTATATATTAAACCAAAAATTCCCATATTCTACACCACTCACTAAAAATAGTTACTATTCACTTCCATACCCATTCTCACACGAAAATTAGGGGTTCTAACACAGCCACTCTTCATTCCTATCATCATTGTAAGTATTCTAAACTCAATTACTCTCCTGATCTGTGTCTAGGAAATTCTATTTATGCACAAAAACTAAAAACATGGGGTTATGCATCAACTTAGGAAATCATGAAGTGCATTTGTCATAAACAAAACTAATTATGTATTCCATTAGTTAGGAATTGCATCTTGTAAGACATTATCGCAATATACCAAACACCCCATGTCAAAATTTTGAAAAACCTTCTCACATTTAGAAAAAAAAAATATTTTTCGAATTGATAATACAAAAGAAAAACGTTATGTTTAAAACATCAGTTGCATTATATCTCTTGAATGCTAAAGGGAATACATAACTAATATGTATTTTCAGGTACATTCAACCGTAGCTACATTGAACTGGGAGTGTTTGGGTTATCTCAAAATTTACAAAAAATTTGCATAAGTAAAACCACTTTAAGCATTAAAATGAGTCGAGATAACCACAACTCCATATTGTTTTCATATAGGCACACACTAGAATTTTGTTACTTAAATCATTATTTACATAAACTAAAATGTGAAAATTATGTTTCTAGGTTCATCATGCCTCCCGCAACCTTCTATGACCACAAAGACACCACCAAATACCTACCCAAACACCATAAGACGAAAGGGCTAACCACGGCACAAGTAGAAATCTTTAAGAACCTTGAGAAGCGTTATGTCCATGAGGGTAGAACCATAGATCCTACTTTCCTTGCCGGAACTAACATTAGGGAAGAACTCTCTCTTATCAACTTTGATTGTCTCTTAGATATAGATGAACTAATTTGTCCTCGTTTCATCTTAGAGTTCTGTGCTTCCGTGACCCTTAGCACGGATGATGAAGGTCTCATGTCTTTAGCCTTTTCAATCAATCAAAATGATTTTGAAATCACCTTAGATCAATTTGCTCTAGTTCTCCGTGTTCCAAATAGGGGCACATGTCTTTATACCAACAAATGGCCACTTTCAACTCTTGACTCAATCCATGACCGTATTCATCCTTATGACACCCCTCTAGTGAGCAAAGAAGTTATTCGTGAGCACCTTTTTGTTAGGACCTCTCATACTAGGAGAACCCGATCGGGAGAGGAAGTTGCAAAAGACCCTTTTGGAATGGAGCTTAATGAGTTGAGACTACAATTCTTGAAATAGGAGGAGATCATTAGGGCCAATGTCATTAGTACCTTAGGAAATAGGGACCATATCCACACTTGTCTCTCCTACATGCTCTATAGTGTATCTAGCTGCTAAACTTTCAACTTAGCTTACTACATTGCCAACAGGATGGCAAACATCTTGGTTCAAGGTATCACCGCTCTTTCATACGGGATGCTTCTCACCCGCCTCTTTAGGTTTTTTGAACCCATTCCTCCAAGTCCTAGAGGTCGTCACCTAGGTTATCCTCTTATTCCATACACCTTTGTGCCGTTAAGTGATGAGAGAGTTTATAAAGCCAAAGGAAAACGTCCTCACTCTCCTACCTCATCGTCATCATCATCATCATCATCCATGAGTGAAGATGATAATTTACCCAACTCTAGGCTCCCACCTCTTGAATACCTCTCACAACTTCCATCAATACCGAATGAGTCGGAGGAGTTCAAGCAAACCAAAGGAATGTGGAAATGCTTCGGAAGGTACACTGGGAAAATTTACAAGAAGATTAACAAGAAGTGAGAGAGTTAAAAAGGTGTTTGGCACAAGGGTGCATTTGAACAATTTAGTCGTTGAAACAATGTTATTTTGTGTTTTTAAGATCTTGTAGGATCATACTATGTATGTGGATTATGTGTGTACTAACAATATGTTAGAGCCGTTTCCTGGGTACTTGGACCCCACCCTAGATGTAATGGACTAAGAGCCTTACGTGGTTGGTTAGTCAACAAATGTCGTGATGTGGTCAAACCCGATAGTCATAGTATTTCATAATGTGGTTTTAGAAGTATTATGTGTCATAAGTAAGAGGGATAAGAACTTAAGGGACCTAAGTTGACAGAATCTCAAACTGGTACTAGAACCAACTTGTTCTAGTACTAGAACCAACTTGTTCTAGTCTGCAGGGACTATTCTTGCCAAAACCTCAAACTGGCACTAGAACCAACTTGTTCTAGTACTAAGGACGAATGGTTACACGACCTAAGGGACTAAAGTTGCCATTTAGGCAAACTTCCAAGTATCAAATGTCTAGAGAATTCTCTGGACTTCTATAAGGTTCATTTTGGATAAGAAGTATGTGTGTGTATGTGGTGTTGGCAAGAGAGAAAGAGAGGGAAAAGTGAGATGATTGCTTAAGAAGAAGATGATGAAGATTTATTGTCCATAGTCCTTCCTAGTTATGATCCCCACAAGTAAGTAACTCTAATCTTGAGTTTATAATGATTATTGTGGTAAAAGGTTAATGGGTTAAGTGGGTTTTCACCATATGATCTTTATATGATCATATGATGATATAGAGATAATGTTGGGTAAGTTTAGATGGGTTTAATAACCCTTGATCATGATATGTTGTGTTATTAGGTCTTGTTGATAATGATGAAGGATGATGATGACTAGTAATGATGACAATGATGGTGGTATTATTATTGTTTGTTAGAATTGTATTTTCATTTATAAAAAGTGTCGATCATTAATGTGTAGTAATAGGTTGCTTTAGAATAACATTATGATGAAGTTTATGTTTAGTATTCATGGTTTGTAAAAGTCTAAGGGCTATTAGTGTAATAATGGAAAAGATTAGAGATGCCCTAGACTACAACTATAAATACTCTTGTAAACCTCATTTGGGAGGTTGGTTCTCTTAGTTATACCAAGGTTATTATTTCACACACTAGAGTTCCCACTCACTCTCTCTCTCTACTTACTTTCTCTCTCTAGATTTAGGCTTCATTCAATAGTGATTAAGGTTGTTCTACGGTACTACAAGTGGTATCAATCGCCTAGGGATAATTTTAGGTTGTTTTGGATTGTTTTTTGGGTGAAAAATCGGTTTTTTATTAATCTCGTTACTGTTCATCGCCTACCTTGCGAGTATGGAATTTTCTGTTGAGTTAGGATTTTAGTCATACCAAGTTTGGGCTCTCATTTCTGTCGAGTTTGGGTTTTTTCAAACTTAGCGAGTTAGAGATCAAGATTTAGCCTTAGCGAGTTAGGTCTTCCAAATCTAGCGAGTTAGGACTGTTATATCGAGTTTCAGTTAAAATTGGCGAGTTAGCCTATTACCTTATCGTGCATCGAGTAAGGTTTATTGTGGCTCATATCAAGGAGAAACTCTGCTCAAATTTTGACAACCTTACCGAGTTTGATAACCTTACCGAGTTTGAGAACTTACCGAGTTTGACAGAAACTGAAACATACCGAGTTAGACATAAACTGAAATATACCGAGTTAGCATTTTCTGACGTTACCGAGTTTGGATTTTTCAGAGTTTATCGAGTTAGTGACTTGTTACCGAGTTAGAGACTAGCGAGTTAACGGAGTTACAACAACAATCTTACCGAGTTTGAAAAAAAAAGAGTTTTTTGGCGGGAAAATTTGAGTAAAATTTATTTTTTACAGGAGACTAAACGTTCAATTTTTACGCGAGATTCAAAGTTTGGTATAACGTTGAAAATTTCGGCCGAAAATTCAAATTTTTAGGCCAAAATTCAAATTTTTTCGGTAAAATTTGGCGTCAAAATTTTTAAAACTCAAATTTTTCTGGTAACCTTAGAATTGCATTTTATAGTGATTTTCAAATTTGGGCGAGAAAAATTTTCAAATTTTATTTTTGGAGGGAAAATACGAAATCACTAAAATAATTACCGAGAACGCTTTTCAACTTCACCAAAACATCTAATCTTAAACAACTTTTCACTTAGAAGTCAATCCATGGCAACACAACAAGATATTCATGCTGCCGGTGCCGAAAACCGACCTCTCATGCTGTCAAAGGGTGGATACTCACAATGGACTAGTCGTATGATGCGCTATCTTAAGAGCAAAACAAATGGAACACTTCTTGTCAAATCCATTGTGGATGGACCCTTCAAACCAATACAAGTCCTAGACCCTGGAGATCCAAATGGAAACCCCCCCCCCCCAATACAACCGTTCTATAGAGATCAGAATGAGATTGAGTACACTGAGCAAGACAGACAACAGATCGCAGCTGATGATCAGGCATTTCATTACATCGTTCTTGGTTTACCTGAAACCATTTATGCTACTGTTGATAGTGAAGTAAGTGCTCATGCAGTCTGGGAAAGAGTCATGAGGTTAATGTATGGGACAGACATCGGGAAACAGGAAATGGAAACCCAATTGCTTAAGGAACTTCGCAAGTTTACTTCAATTCCTGGTGAATCCATAGAGTCGTACTACCACAGGTTCTATAAGATCATGAATGATTTATCGAGACACAACCTCAGTCAGACAAACATTGCTAACAACACCAATTTTCTTAATGAGTTACAACCAGAATGGGGAAGATACATCACTATTGTTTATCAGACAAAGAATTTGCATGAAGTGACTTATGATCAGTTGTATGACTTCTTGAAGCAAAATCAAGATGAAGCTAATGAAGTAAGGGCTGAAATGCTTGCTAAAAGCATGATCCTCTAGCATTAATGGCTAATACACCAACACCTTTACCAGTGAACACACAACAACCATCATCATCTTCCACTCACAACTACATGCAACCATCCTACATTCAACAACCAATACCTGTCTACCAACAACAATTCTACCCACAGCAACAACATGTTATTCCACAACAACAATACCCACAATTCCAAGAACCAGAATTCACTGACAATGATGAAGCTACTGCAGCCTTGACATAAGCGTTTGCGTTTCTGACAAAGGCATTCCAAGGACGCTATTCTACACCAACTAACAACAACCAAAGGATTTCATCGAACACTCGCAACAAGCAGATTGCTCAGTCGAGTTTCAATATGGGCAATGGAGGCCAAATGGTTGGAGTTGTAGGGAATCAGCAGGGATATGCTACTGGATTCCACATGGGTAATCAGAATATGCAGAATCAGTTGGGTCAGTATGCAGGGAATCAGTACGGTCAGTATGCAGGGAATCAGATGGGTCAGTTTGTTGGAAATCAGAGGGGTCAGGATGTTGGTAATCAGGCAATGGGTAATCAGAATAGGAATGTGGCAGCTCCAGTTGTTGGGAATTATGGAAATGTGAATCAGGGTAATCCGGTAAAGTGTTTCAACTGCCAAGGTGTAGGTCATATGGCAAGGAACTATCCTACTAAGCCGAAGAAGAAAGATCTAGAGTATTTGCAGAAAGCAGTTGATGAGTGCTCAAACACTCATAATTTTTTGTCAAATCTGAACTGCAAAACATACAAAAACACTCAGAAATGCATCAAAATACTGAAAATATTCTAAAATTGTGTTTTATATGTTTTAGATGCAAAATGAGCAAAAACAGTTTAAAAACGAATAAAGTTTGCATAATTGGCAGTTTTAGTCCCCCAACTTTCAAAAACTTGTCAAAATTAGTCCCTGAGCATTTATTTTGAATGAAAAGTGAACAAAGGTCCTTTGAAAATCAAAAGTTGTCAAAATTAGTCCTTGGGTGAAAAGTTTCAAAAATTACAAGTTTGGTCCCTATAGTTTGAATTTTTGCAGAATTGGTTCCCGGGTATTTAATTTTGGAAGAAAAACAACAAAGGACCTTGGGAAATTATAAGATGGCAATATTGGTCCTTGTGGCAAGTTTGAGAAGATGGCAAAACAAACCCTTGATTTTTCAAGATTTACAATTATGGTCCTTGTGTTTTATCCTAAACCAAACAGACCCTTTTTGTACTACCTAAACCAAATTACCCAATCCAAAACCTATATCCCTAGCCCAACACAACCAAGCCCACCCATCCCTTATTAATAATAAAAACAAGTCAAAGCTAAAGTCAACCCTCCCCCTTCCCACCTTTGCCGCCATAACCAAACACACAGCCTCCACTCATCACTGCCACCCCCCAACATTTCTGTCCCCCAACATAACCAACCATAGCCACCCTACCAAACCCTCCACAAAGTCAACCCCAAACACCATCATTACCCCCCCCCCCCCTCTTCCATGTCAGCAATCCACTTCAAAGATACCTACCAATGGTCAAGATTGATCTCAGAAGATCCAAGGGCTAGGATATGATGGGAAAAGATCAGAGACCCCCCATGGAGCTTTATAAGTGAAGAAGAAATGAAAAGAAGGAGAGTAGTGAGTTAGTAGTAGATTTCTTTTAGTGAATTAATCATGTAATGTAGTTTTTAAGAGTAGAATTAATCAGTTCATGTTTTAGTGAATTTAGTTTTCAATTCAGTGTTGTAACCTACTTTCCAGTTAATCAAAAACTCTCAGTTTTAAAATACAATTGTTTTTCCAGATTTATGTTTTAGCTTATTTAGTTGCTTATGTAAACTGCTTATGCTTGGTTGTTACTGCTGCTTATTTGTACCTCTCATGTGTAGCTATTCCACTATGGGTAACTTTAAATCAGTTAAAAACATCAAAAATGTACAAATCAGTTTAGTGTAAGGAGTGTTTGGGTATAGTATGTGTTCTAGGTAAAACTTTTGTCTTTGGTCATTTTGCTCAAGTGACACTGCTTTAATTTGATTCAGTAAGTTGTTTTAGATAAGTTTGTGGTAGCATTAAATAGACAATAAACTTACATAGCAGATTTGGTGATTTGGTAATCCTATTATTATTGAATCTGTCATAATCTAATATTACAGCTTAAGGTCACATTGAGTGTTAGAATTAGCTTTAACAAGGTTTATTATTTGTTACTTGGTTGTCTGCTGACTAGTTAGAAGATTGCACCTTGGTTTGAGTGGCCCATTCCCCAAATTGCATCAGTTAAGGCAGTGTTTGGTTCTGCTTTGTTTCATGTGTAGTAATTGCCATGTTATTTGTTCCCCTGCACCTTTAGTCTCCTTAGGTGGTATTAAAACCAAGTGAACTGAAAAACTTGCAGTCATAGTGTAAAAAGTCAAGATAAGCTTTCATGTTCTATTCTGTGGCCACTTTGATGTTGTAGTGGACAGAATTGTGAGATTAGGTAGAGTAAAGTGTCATTTAGCTTAAATAGGACCTATAATCAGTCAATAACATCATTTTGAAAGAACTCAGATCATTAAAGTTTCAGAATAGTCAAAGTTCCATGTTCATGAAAAAAGTCAAAGTTCTTAACTGTCAAAATAGACAGATTTTCTTGGTTATGCACAGGGTTTATTAAAGATTAGAAGTAATTGATTTTTGTTGTTTTGAGATATTTGGTAGCTTGTTAAACTATTTCAATAAGAAAATCTTATTTTGTAGCCCTTTTGCTTATTAAAAAGATCTTGTGAACTTGCCTGTGTGAAAGATTGCATGCCCTGCACCAGGGAAATAAGGTGGTTTTCATGAGCTTCTTATAAGCTCACCTGTGCAAATTAGCTTAAGCTTAGTGTGGTTTTTGGAGGCCCTTCTGGCAGGGTTCATGCTCATGTGCTTATACCTCATTTCACTGCTTATTTATCTGCTTATTTGTAGCATCCAGGTCTTATCACTCCACCATGAACACTGATTCATCAGTGTACTCAAGGCAACTTCACAAGCCCCTAATGAGCTTATCTGTTAGGCTTGTTTTGAGCTTATGGGTTCTTTGAGAAGCCCACAGGCCCAGCTTGCTAGTTCATGGCTTATTCTTGGCTTCTAAGCTTATTTGATAAGCTTATATAAGGCCTGCAGTAGCTTGTGTGACCTGTTGGTTTAAGCAGTGTATGGTATTTGCTTATTGTTGCTTATTGAGCTTTTCTATGACCTTACCTTGTCTACTCAGCTTATTTCAAGTTTATTGCACTTCCTTCCATCTTATTTTAGCCTTAGCTTTTAGATTATAGCTTATTAAATAGCTTATCTTAGTTTAAATTCTCACTTTAGCCCACTGTCTAGGACTTTAGCTTGCAATTTGCTTAATTTAGAGTTTCTTAAAAATTGTTTTCACAAAAGTTTTATAATTTCAGTATGTAAATAGATTTGTAAAAGAAAATTTTGAAAAAACCAAATTTAAATTTAGTGATAGCTTCTATCTAATAGAAGTTATCTTTTTCATTTTTCCTTTTAGCTTATTATTAAGTACTTTTGTATTTTCATATTTTTCTTAAGTTCCTGATAGGTTAAAGTATTTTTAGGAATTTTTCTAGATTTTTCTCTTTTCATTTGCTATTTTTAATAATTAATATTAGTTTATTACTAATTAATTAATATTAGATAATTAAATAGTATAAATAGTTTTTATTAAGTACTCTTATGTTTTTATATTTTTCCTAGGATTTAAATGTCATAAAATATTTTTACAAAAAGTTTTAGGATTTTTACTGTTCATTTGCTATTTTTCTTTAATTTAATTAATTTAATTAGTATTTAAATCTTAATTAATTAATAATAAATAGAGAAAAGGTAGGAAAAATATATTTTTAGTTTTAAAATTACTTTTATATTATTTTAGAATTTTTAGAATTAAATTTTCATTTTTCTAGCTTAATTTAATAATTAGTGTATTTTAAATATAATTAATTAGTTATTAAATAGTAATTAATTAATAATAAATAATTAAATAGTGTAAAAATTATTTTTCTTTTTATAAAAATTTTCTTTTATCATTAGGATTGTAAAAATGTAATTTTCATATCCGTAGGTATTTTATTTTACAAAACTCACGTTTTATTTCGTACGTCTACGTAACTTTAAATCAAACGAACGCGTTTTTAGACTTAGCTCACGTTTTTAGTGCATCTGATTATCAGTAAATGTTAATATAGTGTTTCTAAGTTATTTTCATTCCTCATCTTGTGGTGTAATCATTCACAACCCCTTTCTGTCCAGAATCACCCGATCACAAACCCGTTTTGATTACCATCACACCTCGTCGGGACATAACGACCCGGGGAAACCCTATATTCCACGGAGATTGACTCTTAGGCAGTTTGACCTTGTTGACCATCACCTGGTCAATTAGGTTGAACGTTTGTGCTCAATCAAATTTTGCTGTTGGCACAAAAGGAAAAGGCAGGGTTTCAGTTGAATGCAGAGGAACATGATTTTATGGCTCTTATGGATGAAATGGAAGACAGAGAGGATATCGATGCAAACTGCATATTCATGGCGAATCTTCAGGAAGCTAAGTATGACACGGATTCTGACACACTTCCTGTTTATGACACCAGTGCACCATCTGAGGTATCAAATTTCAACACTTGTCATAATAATGATATATTTGATATGTCTCCTCATGAGGAACAACATTCTGAGAAGCAAGCACCCACTTATGATACATACCTGGACATGCCAAGTAGTAGCAATACTCCTTCAGCAACTCCAGATGTGAATCATAATGGAGGCTTCATTTCACCGCATGCTGAGAATGATGAGGAAACACGTGCTTTATTTGAATCATTATTAAACAATTGTGGTATTGAGATTGAGAAGGTTAAAAAGGTCAATCGCGAAGTTAAGGCCGCGAATGAGAAATTGACCACTGAGCTTGAGAGATACAAGGAAAATTCTAAAAGTTTTCAAATTCACAAAGAACGCGAGTCAGAACTTGAAATTGGTTATAAGAAGTTACTTGTTAAAGATAGGGAATGGAAAAACAAGTTTGATACTCTTGAAATTAGTTCAACAAAAACCATTAACTCTTTAAAACAAGAAATTTCTGAGTTAACAAACCAACTTTCAAAACAAAAAACAGCTTACTCCAATATTGAAAAAGAACGGGATGAGTTGAAAAAGGACTTTGCAAAGAAAGAAGATAAACTTTTGGAAGAAATCGTAGAGTCAGAACACAAGATTGCACATCTAGAAGAATTAGTGGTTAAGTCGGGTCAGTCAAGTCAAACAATGAAAATGATTTCAAATCAAACTAATCTGATTTACCATACGAAACACAAAATGGCTCTTGGTAACAACAATCCTTGTAATCTCAAGAAAGCTCAGGAAGAACAGAATGTCTTGTATAATGGTAGTGTTATTTACACCAAACATGATCCTCCCGTCTTTCGGGATTCTGTGGAAATGATAGAACTTGTCGAATAGAGCATTACTAAAATGAAACAAAAGGATTTGAAACTGATTGATTACAACAAATTGAACAAACTTTCGGGAATTACTTTTGTTCCACAAAAAGAACCATCCGTGTTTTCCATAAAACGACCATTCTCAAAAATGTTTTCTAAGAAAGTAGTTGCTTCCAAATCGATTTCTAACATGGAACAGATTTCCTCAAATAACACTTTTAACACAAGTGCTGCAAGGGGATATCTTGATGATCTTAAAACCAGAATTGGGCAACTTAAAACGACTTTAGAATCTAATACGAGACTTAATGAGATCAACTGGAATTCCACGGTTCATTTACAACTTAAAAAGATTCTCGAAAATGAATTTGCTCCTCAAATTAATAACATCCATGCTCGAGTAATTCATTTTGAACAAGCATTTTTGAAAGAAACAGCTGCCTTCGTCACGGATAACAAATCCCTGATAAAGAAGGCTAATGAATCTTTTGAGCAAATCAATGTCTTGGAAAACCTAAATGATTCTCTCTTCGAAGCAGTTCTGTCTACTGATATTATGTCCATCATTTTACAAACCTATTCTGTTCATGACGATGAAAGACTGAGAGCTGAGACCTCCGAAATTGTTTCAAAATATGAAAATGCTCTTATAAAGCTTGAAAAAGAAAATGTGTCATATTTTAAACAACTTGATCAAAAAAGCGAAGAATGAAAATATGACAAACTGTCGTATGAGCATGAATTAAAGAAAATGAAAGAGCAAAATGATCTTTTGAGGGCTCAGCTTGAAAATCAAAAAGGGAAGGGTGAGGAAACTAAGTTTGCAAAACCGTCGACTTCGGAGAAACCAAATGTTTCAAACACGGTTCAAAAACCTAAAATGTCAATTTCAAGGTTTGCTCCAAAAGTCGATGAGAAAAAGGATTTGACAAAACCAGTCACTCCAACACCCTTGCCCAAGAAAAGTGAAAATGAAAAGATTGCTGATAAAGGAAAAGCGGTTGTCGAAACACCAAAAGTGACAGCACCTGGCCTTTTTAGGATTAGTCCCACTAATGCGTCTGCCTCCACATCTAAGACTTATGAGGGCAAAAAGGATAATTCTAAAGAGACTAGTGATGCTAAACAGGACAACAATATAAATCCTAATGCATGTGCCTTACCTTCTACAGGATTAGAAAGCACCTCTAGGAGCATCAGACTAAAGCCTAGGAGCAATACAAGGAACAATAGAGTCTTGCCTGCCTCTACGAGTCGTAGCAAGAATAAAGTAGAAAAACACCCTAGGAATTTATCGCTTTTTAATAAGAGACATGTTTCATCTGAATGTAATGTCGAGAGTATTGGTTCTAATGCATGTAATGACTCTGTTTGCTTGATATGCAAGAAATGTTTAATTAATTATGTTCATGATGAATGTGTTTCTAAGAATGTGAATGTTACGCCTGGACAGAAGAATGTTCCAAAAGGAACTAGTGCTAGATCTAGATCTATTGAAAGATTAGTTGCACGCTTTAGGTCTACCACTAGTAACCAAATGCCTAGGAACTATCTTAAGTATTGTGTATGGAAACCAACGGGTAGAAAATTCATTCTTCAGGATGGAAAATTGAAAGTTGTTCAAATTGAACATGTAGAAACATTCTATGAGTGTGATATGGATTTTACCCCTAACCCAATGGAACCAAATTCAAAACGGTTTCCAAATACAAAATCTTCTGTTTTTCGCAGGTTGTCGAAATATGTCTTTGGATCGTCGACTCAGGTTGCTCCAAGCACATGATCGGGAACTTAAAGCTGCTGATCAATTTCGTTTGGAAATTCATGGGAACTGTACGCTTTGGAAATGATCATGTAGCAGCTATTCTGGGTTTTGGAGATCTTCAGTTTGGAAATTTTTTGATCACTCGAGTTTACTACGTCGAAGGGTTGGGACACAATTTGTTTTCAGTTGCGCAGTTTTGTGATGCAGATTTAGAAGTTGCATTTCGGAGAAACACGGTTTTTATTAGAAATTTGGTTGGTGATGATCTTTTAACTGGTAATCGTGGTACAAACTTGTATGCTATTGACATCAACCAAATGGCTTCTTCATCACCAATTTATCTTATGACAAGGGCAACCGAAACTAAGTCCTGGCTGTGGCATAGACGTTTATCCCATCTCAATTTCGACACCATCAACAAGTTAGCCAAAGACAACATAGTCAACGGTCTTCCTAAGTTCAAATACACCAAGGATCACCTATGTCCATCATGTGAACAAGGAAAAACTAAAAGAGCATCATATAAACCCAAAACCGTACCTAGTTCGGAAGCAAGGTTACATATGTTGCATATGGACTTATGTGGCCCAATGAGAGTTGAAAGCATTAATGGGAAGAAGTATATTCTCGTTATTGTTGATGATTATTCAAGATATACTTGGGTAAAGTTTTTGAGATCAAAAGGCGAAGCACCAGGCATCATCATCACCTTTCTGAAGTGTATTCAAGTTCTACTTCAAGCTCTAGTAAGGATTGTAAGAACAGATAATGGCACAGAATTCACAAATCAGGAGTTAAGAACCTATTTTGAAGATGTTGGAATCACTCACCAAACATCAGTTGTTAGAACTCCATAGCAGAATGGGGTAGTTGAAAGAAGAAACCGAACTCTTGTGGAAGCTACTCGCACAATGCTAATTTATTCTAGTGCACCATTGTTCTTATGGGCTGATGCTGTAGCCACTGCTTGTTTTACTCAAAACCGATCCATAATCCATCCAAGATTCAATAAAACCCCATATGAGCTAGTGAATAACCGGAAACCTGACATCTCTTACCTTCATGTGTTTGGCGCTTTGTGCTATCTGACGAATGATAGAGAAGATCTAGGAAAGTTGAAAGCTAAGGGTGATATTGGAATCTTCATTGGATATTCAGAAAACTCGAGGGCATTCAGGGTGTATAATAGAAGAACAAAAAGGATAATGGAGACGATGAATATGAAGTTTGACGAGATTTCATAGATGGCTTCTGAGAGATACGCTCTAGAACCCGCACTTAATCCGATGGCTTCTAATCATAACGGATTAGGACTCGCACCAAACATGCAGACTTCTGGACACATCAGTTCAGGACTCGTGCCTCAAGGAGCTCAGTCAACAAACACTGAAAAACCTTTAGAACAAGAACTGGAAAATTTCTTCGAGTTAATGTTTGATGAATATTATGGTGGAACTTCGACTAATGCATCTCAACAATATTCCACTGCACCCGCTCAAAACCATCAACCACCACCACCATCACAAGATGCATCTTCAACAGTCGAAGCTGAAGCACCAACTACCTCCCCATCATCTACATCTACTCCAGCAACTCCAGTACTTGAAACTGTTCTACCAAGAGTTGATGAGCAAAACCAAAACACAAATTTTCAAGAAGAACCAACAAATAATTCAAACGATGTTTCGTTAGAAGAAGAAGAAGTATTTGAAAACCTATTTGCAACAGACTATGCTGAATCTTCTTCAAGGATACAAGAACCATCTAACACACATATGTTTAACCCAAGGTACCCTTCCACACTCAAATGGACAAAAGACCATCCAATTGAACACGTTATTGGTGAACCTTCAAAGCCAGTTCAGACGAGGAGACAACTTGCCACCGATCTCGAATTGTGCATTTACATTTGCTCAAGAAGCCTCAAAGAACATTCGGGAAGCAATGGCAGAAAACCCTTGGATTGAAGCGATGCAGGAGGAACTTCTTCAATACCTATTACATGATAGTTGGGAACTTGTTGAACGACCACTTGATAAACGTGTTCTTGATCTCAAGTGGTTGTGGAAGAACAAACTGGATGAGGAAATGACTGTAATTCGTAACAAAGCTCATCTCGTGGCTAAAGGTTATACACAAGAAGAAGGGATAGATTTCGAAGAATCATTCGCGCCTGTAGCTAGACTTGAAGTAGTCCGGATTTTCTTAGCCTATGCAGCTCACAAAAACATCACAGTCTATCAGATGGACATTAAGACAGCTTTCTTGAATGGAACTCTGAAAGAAGAAGTGTATGTGAGTCAGCCAGAGGATTCATCGACAAAGATTATCCAGACTACGTCTACAAGCTTAAGAAAGCCATTTATGGTTTAAAACAAGCTCCAAGAGTGTGGTGTGACGAACTATCATCTTTCTTGCTCAAAAACAATTTCACCAAAGGAACGGTTGATGACACCTTGTTTATCAAAAAATTCAAAGATGACATTTTGATCGTTCAGATTTACGTGGACGACATTATCTTTGGGTCCACTAATCCGAACCATTCAAAACATTTTGAAAATCTCATGAAAAGAAAATTTGAAATGTCCATGATGGGGGAACTAAAATTCTTTCTTGGTTTACAAATACATCAATCCCCTCGTGGTATTTTTATCAATCAAGCTTAATATACAATAGAGATTTTGAAAAAACTTGGAATGGAAAATTGTGATTTTGTTGGTACACCAATGGTCACTTCACCAAAAATTGATGCTGATTTGTTTGGGAAACCCATCGATCCGAAAAAATATCGGAGCATGATCGGTTCTCTCATGTCTTAACTGCTAGTCGACTCGATATTCAATTTGCTGTTTGTTTGTTAGCACGGTTTCAGCCAAAGCCTACCAAACTTCACCTCAAAGAGGTTAAAAGGATCTTTCGGTACCTACGAAGAACCACTAACATGGGACTTTGGTATCTGAAGGATTCGGGGTTTAATCTAATAGCCTTTTCAGATGCCGACCATGCAGGAGATCAAGTTACTGCAAAAAGTACATCAGGTGGAGCACAATTTTTGGGTGAAAAGCTAGTAAGCTGGTCGTCAAAGAAACAGGATTGTACTGCGCTATCAACCGCTGAAGCCGAGTATGTGTCTCTATCTGCGTATTGTGCCCAAGTTCTTTGGATGCGGACACAGCTCACAGATTATGGCTTTTCTTTTGACAAAATACCTATGTATTGTGACTCAAAAAGTGCCATAGCCATCTCGTGCAATCCCGTACATCACTCTAAGATGAAGCATATCAAAGTCCGCTACCATTTCATCAAAGAACACGTGGAAGAGGGTATTGTTGAATTATTTTTCGTTAAGACTGATTACCAACTCGCCGATCTATTTACTAAAGCCCTTCCAAAAGAAAGGTTTGACTATTTAGTTCGACGAATTGGCATGCGAAGCCTAACTCCTGAGGAGCTAGAACGTCTTCTCGAATCTTCTTGAAAAATGTTTTCAAAATCGCTTCGCTGTAAATATTTTTGAAAAAACAAAATACAAAATTTGAAAAACCAACAAAAACAAAATACAAAAATATAAAATTTCAAAAAAAAATACAAAAAGCAATATAAAATCAAAAAATCCAAAAATATTCTTCTTACGACATGTCTCTCGTATAAATCAATATTCCGTACGTTTCTAGAAATGTCATTCAAAAATGATACGGACATGTATAGATGCTTGAACAGGAGTTATTTAAAATGTTTTTCTAAAATATGTCGTTTCTCAAAAGTTTCTTCACAATGGCTTTCGTATACTTCAGTACGAAACCCGGACTTAAATGATGACTTCTGATTGTTTTCAAATCAAGGACTAGTATTTTCACGGACGAAATCTTTTTCAAAAAGTTCGAGTCTAAACAAACGAAAAAGACTTCAAACAATAAACTCGTTTTCAAAATAGAATTCCTGAGCACTTTTTCAAGATTGTTCAAAAGATTTCTCAAAATCTTTCAAATGAGTGCTCAAGACAACTCCCTCAAAACCCTTAATTGATTTTAAAATGTGTTATCATTAAGGGGGAGTACAAAAACAAAATTGTTCCGAATTCATGCAAAAACAAATCTGTCTTTCTCTCCAAAAGCTTTTTCTTAATTAGTTGATATAAAAAATATCACGATATGCTATTTTTGAGGGGGAGAAGACATGATTAAAATGTAATCAAAGATGTTTAATGTTTGTGACTGAATCTCAGAAGAGCTCGACTCAGTATGTACCAATGAATTGACAAAGCTTAAAATGTCAGTAATCGAAAAGACTTGTCCTGGATGGGTAATAATTTCAAGCTAGTCTAACTAGTGATGTAAGCGTGTCTCGAATAGGACTTGTCTGAGTAGAATGTACCGTATCGAGAGACTTTCTTTGGACTTGACCAGGACGGGTAATAATTTCATGCTAGTCTAACTAGTGATGTAAGCGTGTCTCGAATCAGTCATGTTCACTGAAAGTGGATCAATTCAAAAAGTGCAAACTCCTCCCACATGTGCAAATTTCTTAAAAATCCATGAGCACATGTGAAGGGGGAGTCCTTCAAAAGTTGCGAAACTCTCAAAGTGGTAACAACAATGTGTTTTATTATCATAAACACTTTGAGAGATTTTTCAAATGAATGGTTGTATGGCAATTATAGGATAGTTATGGAGTTATAAGGTGACTAAGGTTAGGAAAAACCGTCCTATGATCCGCCAGAGTCGGAGGGATCTACCCAAGGACAAATCCAATAGATTAGAATTAGAAGTCCTTAGGTATGATTGAAAAAAGGAGAAAATGAGAAAGGAGAAAGAAGGGGTTGAAGAATTAAAAAGAAAAGTTATGATAAAGGGTGAAAAGAAATAGCCCTCCATATGTTCAACCTTAGGGCAGACACCGGGTTCAATTCATATGCTACTGGTTGTTGCTAAGGTGACACTGGTATTGAAGATAAAGACGTCATGGACCCAGTGACGCACTGCACTCAACCTTCTAGCCACTCAAGTTCTCTTAAAAGATCTTGTTTCATTCTCACGGGGAACCGGTGTAATCTATCGACCTGTCTCTTAGAGATGGTTGATATTGAAGCAGGAGACCTCTCCCTAATCTCCGCATAGGAAACCAAATGTGCACTTATCGAGTCTAGAGCCCCGAGATTCATCAAAAGATCTCATAGGAACACATGATATTTCTACACTGGTTGTTCATCATTAAGGACGCCAGATGTAAACTTAAGAGTCCTATGCAGATCTTAGCAATCTGCCGAGAACGTTTATGAGAGGATTTACTTATGCATTTTCTCAATGATTGAACGGAAATTCCTGCCAGGTTCAACATCAAGCAGCCCTGACAGCAGGTCACTTCGGTAATTCTTTATGGATTACGCTTAGTGTTCGCGGTGGTTTCAAACGGTCTACAGTCGTAGAGTGATCCCCAGCGACTCACCCAGTCATTGAGCTACTTAGTAGGTCTCGTAAGCTCCTTCGGGGGTATCTGACATGGGAACGGCCTTGGTAAGGGTTAGAAGGAGTCTTCACACTATGATGTTGATGATCTCTAATTCCTTATCTGTAAGTACCAGTTGTTTATTGCTAACTGTTTACCTGCAGCTATACATCATCTCCATAGCGAAAGATTCCACGTGCTCATACATGCATCACAAAGTCAAAGGAAAGTTCTCACAAAGATCAAAGGATGGCAACAGTCAAAGAAAGATTCTACGCCAAAAAGAAGAATCTACAAAGTAAGGTGACAAAGATCAAAGTGAAAGAACGGGAAGAACAAATGTATGTATGACAAAGACTTAAGACGTATGAGCATGTTGGAATGGCAGACAACCACCACAAACATAGAAGTGACTAAAGTCAGATGACATCATTGGATCACTTCAACAACAATGAAGCATGATGAACTGGGAACTATGATTCATCTAGTGATTCTTAAAGACGCCAAGAGCTATGAATGTTAAAGTTTAAAGACAAAGATGATGATGTCGCGCAACCTTCAATGACCAACACTTAGAGGGAGATTGTTAGAATCGTATTTTCATTTATAAAAAGTGTCGGTCATTAATGTGTAGTAATAGGTTGCTTTAGAATAACATTATGATGAAGTTTATGTTTAGTATTCATGGTTTATAAAAGTCTAAGGGCTATTAGTGTAATAATGGAAAATATTAGAGATGCCCTAGACTACAACTATAAATACTCTTGTAAACCTCATTTGAGAGGTTGGTTCTCTTAGTTATATCAAGGTTATTATTTCACACACTAGAGTTCTCACTCACTCTCTCTATCTACTTACTTTCTCTCTCTAGATTTAGGCTTCATTCAATAGTGATTAAGGTTGTTCTACGGTACTACATTGTTAACTTAGCTTTGGAAGCTAAGGTAAGTAAACCGATTATGATTTGGTGTTATAATGATTTCTTACATTATGTGTTATATGATTGTTATGATGAGATTATTGATAGTGTTTGAATGATTATGTGAGGAAGAAGTAGAGGTAAGGCTAGTTTGGCATAACTAGCAAAAGAAGATTAAGAGTTTAGTTGGACTAGTGTAAGTGTGTAGGAAAGGTTGAGATGTAATGATAAGGCTTGAAGTGGCCAAGGTATGTGTTATGTTTATATTGTGATGGGATGAGTAGATTATGATGCTTAATGTGTGATTGAGTTATAATGTTGTATTATGATCGTTTTACTTACTAAGCCTTGTGCTTACGGTTTAGTTGTCTAACCGTTTTGTAGGTTGGCATGTTGTTATGGATGGCTTGGATAATGATTAAGTTTGATATGCGATGTAGAAGGACTTGGGTAAGATAGTAGAGCTAGGTAGGATACCGAGCTCAAATATCATGTTGTACCCCCGAGAGTCTTTCTACGCGTTGTAAAATGTATGTCAAAGATATGGTAATGATTTAGTAGTCAATTGATTTGTCAAAGTATGTTTTATGGGTTATTAGTGGAAGTTAAAGGAGTGTTTGGCATAAGCGTGTTTCTACCCATTTTGGGTTGTAAACGGGTCAAGTAAATATGTAAACATTTTTTTATGTTAGTATAACGATTTTGGTTAAGTTTAAGGTGTTGTGGAAGTCATACGTGTCTTATGTCATGAATTGGGTTAAAACGGGTTTTGGCAAAAAAACCGTCGTTTTGTAAAGCATTATTCCGAGGGTCAAACAGTAAATGTTTTTGAATGAAAATGAGCTTATAAATGAAATAAGCAAATCTGGAAGGCTTTATGTTTTGTCGAAGTGGTATAAGTCATTTTCTGGAAAATGGGTCAAAAAGATGCATAAAAGGGTTATGCAGATAAAGGGGGTGTTTGGGACAGCAAGTAGTGCAGAAAATGGGTCATGTTAGAAAAATCATATCTTTTTAACCGTAAGTCGTCACGTGTCGTGCCACCCGGAGTTTCGAAGGTAATTGAGTCTAGTTTCGTTTAAAAATGGTCTCAATGTCTGAATATTTATATATTTTTCTCAATGGTCAAAAGAGTAACAGCAGGTCAGATTTGATATGTCGTTTCCACGCATAAAGTTTTAATTTTTGATCAAATCGGGCACGGGGCGTAACAACTTGGTATCAGAGCTTTGGTTTAAGTGAATTAGGTTTCCACTATAGGTTGCCTAGTCTTAAACCACTAGTAGATATGTTGGATGTAAGTGTTAGTAATGCGGAAAGTAAACGTTAAGTATGAGATGGATTATATTTTATGATATATGAGCTTAATGATGATAAGTGATGGATTTATGATATAGTGTTGATGTGTATGAGGTATTAGTCAGTGGAGGACTTGAAGTGTTTGAATGATTTGTTGGCCGTGTACCTTGATTGGTGTCGATGACTATTATGTGATTATGTGAATGTATGATAGAGTAGAGGTAATGGAATGCGAGTAGAAATGCCAAGTGGTATTAGAGATGGGCTAGTAAGCGAATTAAAGTGTCATGATGCCTTAGTTATAAGGTAGACTAGTGCTTGCGGCTAATTAGAATGTTGATGCTTAGACATAGATTGATTGTGCATGTGATGTGTGAGCCATAGACTATGTGATTTGATTGTGATTATGAATGTTTTAACACTTGTTGGATAAGTGTTAAGTGATAAGTATTATTGTTTATGTGATGTTAAGTCTATGGTAGTAGTTTATTATATGTCTAAGTTTTATGTGATGTGCTTGAGAACACGATTCGTAGAAGTGTATGAGTTGAGATAGATGCATTGGAATGCATATTTCGTGAGACATGAACGATTAGATGTAATAATGAATAGATGCTTGAAGCATAAGTCTTACACGCTTAATTAAAATAAGAAAAGTTAAAGTATACGGTTAAGATGTGACGAGATCATGTTATATATAAAACATGATAAGTAAAATGTGTTAGTAAGTAAATGGTTAAGCGTGATAACTAGAAGTGATGAATGAGACATAGATTGCGCTTGAATTCATAAGTGATATGAAGTGCGCTAGAAGAATTGTAAAACATGAGTATAGTCATGTTTATATATTGGATAGTATGTGATGAGATTAATGAAAATGTTATGGAATAAGCCAATGTAAGGCTTATATGTGTAAAGTTGAGTAGACTAAATGAAGTGATAGTATGAGTTGTGAACATGGTCAACAAGGGTTGACGTATAATAGTAAAAGTGTGTGGTAAGGACACATAGAGAATGTGTAAACTGTAAATGGACAAGCATCATATAGAACTTGTCTAAAATAGAGATGCCACGTAGTGAATGTATGAGTCAACTTGGGATTGACGGATAAATGATAAGTAGCATTGTGAGAATGCAAACATAATTTAACAAGTGTAATATAACAACTTGTCTAGATGAAAGTAAACGTGGTAGCGAATGTTGAAATTGCTCAAGGCAATGAGAAGTGTTGAAGTGATAGCGTGTACTTAATGATAAAAGTACATGAAAGATAAAGTGAGTAAAGATGATAAGTTAGATATAGCTTGGATCGAATTCTCTAGTTTTGGTATCCTTAGGGATAGCCCAGCATGCCTTTATGGCATGTGTTTTGGCATCCTTTGAGATGGCCTAGCTTGCTTTCATGGCATGGTTGTTAGCTTGCCTTTACGGAATGGTTGTTAGCTTGCCTTCACCGGCATGGTTTGCCTATATTCTTGGCATGTATGAAAGTATCCTTTGGGATAGCTTAGCTTGCCTTTCATGGCATGGTTGTACAGCTTGCCTTATGGAATGGATGATAGTTATGGCATCCTTCGGGGTGGCCCAGCTTGCCGCAAGGGCATGGATATTATGGTATCCTTCGGGATAGTCAGCTTGTCTTTATGACATGGATGAATAGTTAGTGAGATTGAATCCAAGGCTAGAAAAGAAGGAAAGTAAAGTAAGTATAATTGTTGTGTCGGAAGTACATGAGTAGGAGGATTTATAATCCCCTTATTTAAATGGATTGGGATGCATCTTCATTTAAATAAAGAAATTATAAATCACCGCACCATAAGTTTATAATTCCTTACTTGCATAGAGTGGGATGCCTTTTTATGTAAGTAAAGAGTTATAAATGAGTGGGCTTATGTGTATCCGGTATGACATGAATACAGGTAGAGATATGAGAAAGTGAAAACTAAAACAAGTTAGACGTTATAAGAAGAGATTAGATATAAAAGCTTGTAGTGGTGTTAAGGTCCTATATGAACCTTAAGATAGACGCCTAGAATGAGTTTTTGCTTTAAGTTGATAAGACGATGGGTGGAATTCCCACGACTTAACAAGAGGATTGCTTTAGTAATGCGTAGATTTGGTTTTGGAAGTGTCGTTTATATGGTACTATGTATATATTGCGAGATAAGTTACCGGTATTTGAAAGTAGATAAGTGTTGATATTGTGTAAAGTGTAATTTTGGCCGGTATATGACTTAAGGTCATGTTAGTGCATTTGTGAATGAAGTGATGATAGTGTTGAAGTTTGACTTATGGAAAGTCAAATAGTAGATGTTCTTGGATGACAAATCATCATTGTTGGAAATTTTAGATAAGCTTGTCATGAGTAGTATTGCTTATAGTCTATTATGAGTTATGATTGTGAATAGAAGCTTGGAATTACAAGATCACTTAGATCGTTGAAATGTAATGACTAAGGATTTTGAAATTATGAGACATGTATATGTTGTGACTCAGTTTTGGATAGCAAAAGACGGGAGATTTCGGGGACGAAATCTAAATAAGGGGGATAGAATTGTTAGACCCGTTTCCTGGGTACTTGGACCCCACCCTAGATGTAATGGACTAAGAGCCTTACGTGGTTGGTTAGTCAACAAATGTCTTGATGTGGTCAAACCCGATAGTCATAGTATTTCATAATGTGGTTTTAGAAGTATTATGTGTCATAAGTAAGAGGGATAAGAACTTAAGGGACCTAAGTTGACAGAATCCCAAACTGGTACTAGAACCAACTTGTTCTGGATGAATGGTTACATGACCTAAGGGACTAAAGTTGCCATTTAGGCAAACTTCCAACTATCAAATGTCTAGAGAATTCTCTAGACTTCTATAAGGTTCATTTTGGATAAGAAGTATGTGTGTGTATGTGGTGTCGGCAAGAAAGAAAGAGAGGGAAAAGTGAGATGATGGCTTAAAAAGAAGAAGAAGAAGATGATGAAGATTTATTGTCCATAGTCCTTCCTAGTTATGATCCCCACAAGTAAGTAACTCTAATCTTGAGTTTATAATGATTATTGTGGTAAAAGGTTAATGGGTTAAGTGGGTTTTCATCATATGATCTTGATATGATCATATGATGATATAGAGATAATGTTGGCTAAGTTTAGATGGGTTTAATAACCCTTGATCATGATATGCTGTGTTATTAGGTCTTGTTGATAATGATGAAGGATGATGATGACTAGTAATGATGATAATGATGGTGCTATTATTATTGTTAACTTAGCTTTGGAAGCTAAGGTAAGTAAACCGGTTATGATTTGAAGTTATAATGATTTCTTACATTATGTGTTATATGATTGTTATGATGAGATGATTGATAGTGTTTGAATGATTATGTGAGGAAGAAGTAGAGGTAAGGCTAGTTTGGCATAACTAGCAAAAGAAGATTAAGAGTTTAGTTGGACTAGTGTAAGTGTGTAGGACAGGTTGAGATGTAATGATAAGGCTTGAAGTGGCCAAGGTATGTGTTATGTTTATATTGTGATGGGATGAGTAGATTATGATGCTTAATGTGTGATTGAGTTATAATGTTGTATTATGATCATTTTACTTACTAAGCCTTGTGCTTACGGTTTAGTTGTCTAACCGTTTTGTAGGTTGGCATGTTGTTATGGATGGCTTGGATAAGGATTAAGTTGGATATGCGATGTAGAAGGACTTGGGTAAGATAGTAGAGCTAGGTAGGATACCGAGCTCAAATGTCATGTTGTACCCCCGAGAGTCTTTCTACGTGTTGTAAAATGTATGTCAAAGATATGGAAATGATTTAGTAGTCAATTGATGTGTCAAAGTATGTTTTATGGGTTATTAGTGGAAGTTAAAGGAGTGTTTGGCATAAGCGTGTTTCTACCCATTTTGGGTTGTAAACGGGTCAAGTAAATATGTAAACGTTTTGTTATGTTAGTATAACGATTTTTGTTAAGTTTAAGGTGTTGTGGAAGTCATATGTGTCTTATGTCATGAATTGGGTTAAAACGGGTTTTGGCACAAAACCCGTCATTTTGTAAAGCATTATTCCGAGGGTCAAACAGTAAATGTTTTTGTATGAAAATGAGCTTATAAATGAAATAAGCAAATCTGGAAGGCTTTATGTTTTGTCGAAGTGGTATAAGTCATTTTCCGGAAAATGGGTCAAAAAGATGCATAAAAGGGTTATGCAGATAAAGGGGGTGTTTGGGACAGCAAGTAGTGCAGAAAATGAGCCATGTTATAAAAATCATATCTTTTTAACCGTAAGTTGTCACGGGTCGTGCCACCCGGCGTTTCGAAGGTAATTGAATCTAGTTTCGTTTAAAACTACTCTCAATGTCTGAATACTTATAGATTTATAACACCCCCATATTAGGATTGCAGCGGAAAGGGACATGGGACGTTATATACTAGTCACATTGTACAAATATAGTAAACAACTTTAAAACAAAGTCGTTTTTAAAACTTCACATTCGATAATTTATCAGAGTTAACAAAGTCCCAAAAGTTTTTAACATAGTTAAAAGATACATAAGTTTTGAAAGTTTAGAACATTATTGAATGAAAACTTTTATTTAAACATGAGCCATCAAGTAGATTTCCATTTCTTGCGCCGCCCATCCAAGCCGAAAGTCACTTACGGACCTGAGATAAAACATGCTAAAAGTCAACACAAAGGTTGAGTGAATTCATAGAGTTTAATAAGTAATCAGTTGAATACAAGATAAATCAGTTTAAAATACGATGGGCTACGTTGTTATACGCCCATAATTAAGTTGACATGTAACAAATAAAAGTCGGGAAATAAGATTATAGTATAGAGCTCATGAAACCGAACCTTGACCTAGTTTAATAGTGCCCCGAAAAGGGTAAGATTTGCCATTTAACACAACCTCTCAATATTATGTGACCGTTGAAAGGTGAGCGCTACTCACTCGGCCAAGCCCGCCAAGCCTAATATGCATATTCATAATACTAGCGTTTCCCTACGGAATTAACGGTTCATGATGGGGACTTAATTGGCAAGAAATACTCAATTGACTATAATCATGTAATCGGGTCAAGCATACGAAAAACTACTTGTATTCAGTTTGTAAAACTAGCATGTATCCCCCTCGCGAGATTTATAAAATGTTTAAATAAGTAAAGGCGAGGCTATAAACTCACCGTGAACAAAGGAAGTGATGCAAGTAACACAATGGTACCAGAAAGTATGGCAGAACAGTATGAGTATAGCACAACGAACAAGCAAGTGAAGAATGAGCCTTGAAAGTTCTACGATGAACCTAAAAAGATATACACGTGTCTTAGTTTTTGAAAATAAATATTTATGCCATATGGCTATATGTTATATAAATTATGATCTTAATTGTGCTAGGTACACATATACTAAATACATATATAACAAGTTTTAGTTTGACACTAAAGAGTTATTTATAAATATGAATTTATATTCTTTATAAAAGTCAAGTGTCAAATTTATATTTGTTTCTAAGTCCAAAATATGTTATGAAGGTCCAATCATGAGTCTAAGGTTCAAATTTAGTCCAAGGATCCCATTTTTAATCAAAAAGGATCAAATTAAGCCTAAGAGTTCAAAATATAGGAGGTGGTTCAAAATATATTTAAAGTCCAAAAGTTTTATAAAATGTAAACATTTTTATACTTTTTATTCCAATGCTGATGGAAATTTTTATAACTTGCTCATCTTAGAAATTCCGTTACTTGTAAACCGTAATTCAAAAATTTACGTTCTTTATATCCCCGGAAAGGTATTTGTCTGTACTAACAAGTTTTATGGGTCCCACTAAGTCAAAAATTACTTGACAGTAGCAAAATTACCCATTTACCCATAGTATTCAGTCCAACAGTTTTCAATATCACAACAGTCCCACGAAAAATGCGATATCTAGAGTTCTACAAGTCCTATAAATTCCCCGTTTGTAGCCATGTTTAAGTTAAGATGTTACCTACATTTCATAAAACAGATTTTTTTTTAGTTAAGTTAGCTTGGTGATACAAACAAGAAGTGAGAAAACTAGTGTATATATATGAGTTGGTACTAGTGGAGTACATATGGTGAGAATTTAGTAATTCACCAAACCAAATGGCTTGCTTCTCTTACATATTCAGCCACCTTATGGCTAGGAGAGGGTGAGTGGGATATTTTGATGATATCATTTGAGTATAAGTGTGTTATAGAGAGTAGTTTTGATCCCGGTAATTAAAACGTAGAGTTTTTAAGACGCGTAACGTAGTACCAGGTAGTAATAATTTTTAAAACTTTCAAAAATATTAAAACATGATATCATAACCTATTTTAGTAATTTAGATGAGTGGTAAGTTCATCGGAGGATTTAAAAATCGTTAAAACTGAAACCGTGAGTTGAAAACGCGTTTAGTGACACCGGTTCTTGATAAAAGTGACGTAAGCTATAAAAATGACATGAAAAGTATAAAACTCATTTGTAAATATGAAATAGTTTAAAAATTCTTAAAATATGTAAATCATTATAGTCTAGGGTTGGGTCACCTTGTTAAAAAGTTAAAACGTAAATTTAAATCGCGTAAAACGTAAAAGGTGCAAGGTTTACGTAAAAATAAAAAAAACAAATGAAAAGTGACTTTTACAATAGGATTGTAAGAAAACAATGGTGTACAGAAAGTGTAGAGTAGACATAGTATAGTCGTGGTTGAATAAATTGAATGCGTTATGACGTATGCGGATAACTTCCGACGAAGTTAATTAGTAAAAAAAAAAAAAAAAAAAAAATAGTTGAATAATAAACTATAAAAATAAATGACATGAAATTTTAGAAATGTCACATCACGTACCCCTTAAGAGAGAGTCGTCCCGGAGCTCAACTCGCTTTATCTCTAGACGGTTTACTTGCGAAAAGATGAGGATACTCATAAGAAATAAAGTCTAGAATAACTAACGACGCAGTTCGATTCTCGTCGTCTAGAAATATGATGCAGAGTAAGGTTGACTATATGCGATAAAGATAGAATAAGGATTTATTTAGTTGTTTTGCTCGATCGCATGAATACCGCTGAATTGTTATACTCACATAAAAATTTTGTGATTCTCGAAAATCTAGTAGAAGATCAATTAGACATAACCCATGTATAACTATTCCCAGTATTTGAAAAATCTAAGTCGAACATAGGTAGTCAGACTATGTTCCACTGTCCCTAGGTTAAATATAGGTGACTAGACTATATTTAACCGAGGTTCGATAAAATTTTCAAATACTTATCTTAGTTATACTCGTGATATGTCCATTGTTGGACAAATATGGAGTTTGCATAAGTATCTTATATACAAGGAGTGATATAAGTTTGTACATAAGTAAGAATCAATCATAAAAAAGTAGTATGAGTGTGTAACACAAGCGAATAAGGAAAATGCGCGCAGAAAAGGAAGTTTTAAACAGTTATAAATCCGTCCACACTGGGCCAGAATCACGGATGTTTAACAATGAAGGTTTCAGAAGAGAGCTTGATGAATGTAGAGAAAGTTGCTGAACTTCAGCTTTTGTAGATGATAAATAAGTTTACAAGACTTAGAAGAGAACGACGAACAATAAAATAATAACAAAATACTTCATGAGGCAATAATAAATCAATGGTTTTAGTTAATAAGACAAGGTTGAGTAATTCGTAAGATAATAACAAAATCGTTTATAAGGTGATGAAAATTTTGGTAAAAGGTAAATGATAGAACGATTTCTAAGATGATAACAAAATAGTTTATTCAGAACTAGTCCAAACAGTTTATGTAATAGTAGTACATTACTTGATAAGTTTATAAGATGGTGGTAAAGTAGTTTGTAAGAGAGTGGTAAGGGGTGTATTAATATTTTAGTAAAAATGGTTAGAAGATAGTAGTAAACTAGTTTTACAAGGTAGTTGACCAAATGATTTGTAAAGAGGTGACAAAAAGTTAATTTTGAACTAGTTAAAGCAGTTTATAAATTAGTAGTGAATAAGGTTATTAGTTTATAAGGTAGTAATGGGGTAATTCTTTGGGGAATAGTAAATCCATTTGTAATTTATTGACAGATAGTTTATATGACAATAAAGGAGTTGTTTATAAAATGGTAGTGAAATTTCCAAGGTAAATAAATAGAATGTGACGGGTTTCAGATAAAATACCATTGTATAAGGTCATGAAAAGATTTTAAAGCTCATAGCATTACTCACGATTTTTGAGAAAATAAATGAGACCACTGTGTCACCCACAATGTATGCGAAGGTTTTAGGGGATCATCAAAATGAATAAATACGTATTTAATTGTTTAGTAATTTGGTGAAGCATATATAATTAGGAGAGGTAGGGTTTGAGATGATGATTTGGAGGCTGAGTGTAAAGAATCGGATAAAAAGTTTATAATAAATACCCTTATACAAATAATAAGTAACGCTATGGTAAATAGATATAAGTAGTCGAGAGAAAATCGGGTATATATAAATTGTCTTTAGATAAATAGTATCAATAGCGGTGCTTAAGAAAATAAGCAAGAAATGCTCAGAAAATATGAGTTCACGGGTAGTAAGACAACCAATAGAAATTGATAAACTGTAACATGTTTCGCTATCATATGAAATGATATAACATACGGTTATGAAAGAGTTTAGAAATCATTGTAATCACATACAATGTTTGATAAATAAGAGAGACCATTGTAATCGCATACAATGTCTGATAAATAAGGGAGACCATTGTAATCGCATACAATGTCTAAGAGAGACCATCGTGTAACTCACAATGGTTAGAAGAGTTTAGTATTCATGTGAGAACTTTATATATAAATATATCGATGTTTCAGGATCAAGCAAGATAGCTGAGAGAAAAAAAAAAATATATCGTAAGTACATATAGTAATATTCACTATACATATACGTATAGCAACAGTGCACTCGAAGATGTGTATAAATTTCCGGATGGAAATTCACAATGCACATAAATAGCATAAAATACAACAAGGAAGTTTAGTGCACAAAGGGTATATATATATATATATATATCTACATTATATATAACAGGAGGCATACCACCTCAATGCCACCTCAATGCCCAGTAATTCATTATCAGCCATGTCATCACATTCTGTCCATGTCAACAATTTTATATTTTTTTTAAATTATATTTTGAAATTTTGTATTCACGTATGCATGGATATGTAGGACTAAATTTCGTATTTAAAAATTTAATTAGCAAGATTAGAACCTAGGATCTTTTAATTGAGTAATGAGGATGCTTACCACTAGAGCAATTTATTTTTTTGAGATATATCATCCAAAACTATAAATATAAGGTTCAACAAATTACTAGAAAAAAGAGCAATTTAAATTATCACGTATATCTTTTCCTAATATTAATTTGTTTCACCCTTATCTCTCTCATTCATTCTCTTAACCTAAAAACGGCTTCCTACCTGTTGTTTTCCAAAACCCTATTTTTTTTATGTAATCATTAATATTATGATGTTATTCGTGTATACAGATTCATGGAGGCTGTTGCTATTGGGCTTTTGATGAACACCAAGAGTTTAGTTGAAATCATCGTGCTCAACATCAAGAAAGACAGAGGGGTATGCCTTCATATTTTATAATCATCGATAGTTTTCTTTTTTATGTTTTGATTTCTTTATGGTTTTCTCTTTTAACGTTCATAAAAATAGCGATAAAAATCTCCACATGTCAAATTTGTTGCACATACAAGCTCATGGAGCTAGGTGACTATTATCCATCAAATGTGCAAATAGTATTAAACAGAGTTTGTAGCTTTTAACCTTGAAGAATGAAAACCGAATCTATATGAGTGCTTTAGAACTTTGGTGTTCTATTAGCACAATCCCATTCATCAAAACTCTGAATTATGTTAGGTTCTGTCTTTGTTCTCCGTGTTTAATATGTAATGGTAGTTTTTCTTGCATTAACAATATCAGTTTTCATACAAAAAGACATGTGTCTATATCCTTAACTACTACTTTGCATGTTTGGATGTGCAACCAGATCCTATGCGGCTACTGTGAAACAGGCAAATAAGGGGGAAGTAGATGCTCTGTTGACAATGTAAGGCTTCTATCTGCGCATGTTGACAATGTAAGACATTCCCTGATGAAGGTACAACTTTGCTACTATTTTTTTTAGATCAACTAAAATTATCAAGATGCTATAATACACATTTTTATTGGAACCTCAAAAGCAAGCATTTATTTTCCTGTTTTGCATAAGAGACGTTGTGATGAAAAGACCGATATTGGTAACGGTGGCGACAATTGTGGTGCACACATTTGTGTGCAACAGCTTATTGACATGTATTTAGGAAACATTGGCACCTTCTTGGAGCAGCAGTGGGGATACCATCAAAGAACCTCAGCTTCTGAAACACTCAAGGATGCTGAGCTATGTCGACAAACTGATGGTATGGTACGTCTAATGCCTCAATTTTGTTGCTCTATTTTTGTTATTTCGTTTGTTATGTTACGGCGACTTAAAATAGTTTAATAAAGTTCACTGAACTATGAATAATGTTCCTCAAATGTGTCTTTTTTAGTTTGACCAATGTCGGAAGTTGTTTGTAATGGAGATAAATTTCGGGCTTGAGAAACTCTGAACCATCATTTACACTTTCTCCCTATTTCTAACCATTGTTACGATGAGTGTTGTAGGAAACTAATTACAGGCCTAGGTATTGCAGGACACGCAATAGAGTCTTCAAAGCAGACAGGAGTTACTGGTATATTTGGTTAGGAATATGAAGTTGTAAGCTTAATTAATTTGGTAGTTTGGTGTATTTAGGCCATGACGATGCATACAATGCAAGGTATGCATCCTACTTTGTAAATTTGAGATGATAACATCTAATTAAGCAAAATTAATTTGCTTTTACAGTTTTTTAAGAAATAATTATTTTCTATATTACAATGACATGTATGAAGTATGATTATAGTAATAAATACTGCTCTTCAATCTACAACTTTTTTTATAATTTAAAAATTACACTCAAAAGTCGCAATAGCAAAGACTTTCATTCTTAGTTCACAAAATTTATTTGAGATTACTGTATGCAATGCACAAAAGTCGATTTTATTGAAGGTCCTTTGCTCCCTCTTTCTAACCATTGTTACGATGTGTGCTGCAGAAAACTAATTACAGTCCTATGTACTGTAGGACGTGCAATAGAGTCTTCAAAGCAGAAAAGAGTTACAATTAAGGTAAGTATTTGAAGTTTAAGATTGGAATATATTAAGTAACTGCAAGATGTATGTTTTGATGGTTTCTGCTCCAAATGTATTGCATAGTCTGCATTGACTTGAGTTACCCAAAAGAGAGATCCATGAGAAACTCTGCTCCAAAGGTAATGTAAGTTTTCTTTTGTTACATTTAATTCTTACCCTTAGATTTGTTTTTGTAATGTTCTCATGATAAAAAAATTCCTTCACAAAAGTTTACAGTAAATGCTATTGTAGAATGTAGCATTTAGAATCATATCTAAAACTTAGTACTTATTTCTAAGTTGCAAAATGAGGGCTAAAATGAAGGTCTTTGTGGGTCAGCCCAACCCAACCAATTATAACCTATACAAAATATACCTATTTTGACCTGTATGCACAATGACCCAGACTGTCCAATTACTTAATGTGTCCAATCTGAACCATAATGTATTCCAGTAACTTATCAGCTTTGTGCTTTTAATTTGCATGTAAATTTTAATTGTTAGTCTATTCTTTAAAGATTTTAGTGTTGCACTAAGATTCTGATAAAGCTTGATTAGAACATGATATGTGCTGGTCTTTTATTGTATTTTAATTAGAATAATAGGATTGTTTGGGATACTGATGCATGTAAACATTATATTCATTGGCATTAACAAAAGGTCAGTAGATTGGGTTCAAATTAAATAAAGGGACATATGACATGGAGAAACCAACCGAAGACTGTGTTCCGTGCATGCCATATGCGGTCGTCACGCTTGCATCTGTTACAGGTATTAATCAAAAAATGTTTGGTAGTAAAAAGGTCATCCTTGTCTAGAACTTGGGAGGAAAGATTATGAATGCTAAACGAACCAATAATTGCATGTGGTAATAATTTTTTAGGAGGAAAGGATAGTTAGCCATCCCTGTGGTCATAACTTGCACATAGCACTCAACCTTTCTTCTACTGGTAAGTTTCAAGTATTACAAATTTCCACATATTTTAAGCTCTAAAATCTTATGTTGTCGTATTGTTGAAAATGCAAAAGTTGGATGTTAGATGCTAAATCTTTATAAAAGAACCTAAAGTGACTTCTCAACTGAAAAGCTTGTGTGTTCAAGCTGTTTGGATTTACTATTTTTTACCAGATGAAAGTGGTGTAGACATGAATGAAACTGGTGGAATGGTAGAAGATGTACGATGCTTCTGTAAATTTCCTACCAAAAGCATGGTAGCAAAATGGTGATTGGATATGTCCGAATAGAAAGTTTGTGATATGACATTGGTGAGCAGCTTATTATGGCTATAATTGAATGATTGTTGGTTATATTTTCTATTAGTTATTTATCATATGTACTTTTTTGGTCATAATCATTACTGTTGTATACGAGACCTCTGGTGAATCAGGTGGTTGCGCTGGTGGTGGTGGGATACGGGCCGTTGTGGCCCTGATTCAGCTGATGGCCAGGGTGTTGGAAGACAACCACAATGTGAATACGAACATTAGGTGCTGTTACACAGGCTGAGACGAGACAGCTGAAATTGATGCAACACGTGTAGCACTCCAAGAAACTGTGATACTTAATACCAGATAACATATTGATCACACATATGTATTGTTTTAATAATTTTGAAACTAACTGATCTATTGGGAAATTTCCAAGGATACGGAGCATTTGATAAAAAGGAAAGTCATGCTATGTCTTGCACTCATGAAGCGGTCTTTCATTAACATGCATCGTGATGTTGGATACTACTGGTTGTGCCTCACCATCTATTTAGCAATGTCTCTTCGTCTTGGAACAATATTCTATCATGTTAGCTCAAGTTACAGCTTGACTCAGGTTATACACTATATTTGGAATGTTAAAAATACAAATGTCGGATAGATATAAACTTGCAGGCTAGAAGTTCCATGTTGATGTTTGTAGTTTCATTTTTAACATTCATGGCAATTGGTGGATTCCCCTCGGCCTTTATAATTTTTTTTTTCTTTTGATATTAACAGTGGCGGGAGAGACATGAGTGCTTATTTGCAGATGCTAAGTTTAGTGCTACCAGCTTTGATATTAGGTCGGCCAGTTGTTCAGGGCGAAAACGACATATGTACATGTAAGTAAAATCAGTTTAGTGTATTAGTAATCGAAGTATTGTCGTCGTAGCTTTACACATGTCTTTAGTTATATTCATTTTTTATGTTTTATATGCATTGCAGTCGGTTACCTTTCGACTACATTATCAATCAGAACATGTTTCTGACTACTGCTACACGGAACTTCAGCCTCTCAATTTGTTTTAGGCCACCAATACCCACTCCAATTCGCTGTCATTCGCATATGTGGTTTTAGGGTCATATTACTTTTAGGTGAAACAATTAATTTCAATCATAAACACTTGAAAATGGGATATTTTGATGGAGACATATGCCCTTTCAGAAGGTTAAATCATGAACCTAATAATCTTCATCCTCACCTGAAATGTATAGCACATCAAGAGGCATACTACTTTAACATCGAATGTAGATTGGAACTATATATGAAGGAGTTGAACCCCATGCCCAAGTAAAAGGAGTTGGCGAAGTTTCGGGAGGTGCAGCTCCAAGTGTAGGAATGGAGATGAAAATAGTTCACAAAAACTCACAACCAATGACACGTTATCATATTTAAAGTATGTTACAAAGATGTTTCATGGACCAGAGAGAATAATATGACATGTTTGTTGTCGGCACGAAGGAGTTCAAAGCTCAAAAGTACATAGTCTCTTAACTGAAGTTTATATCATTATATATAGAGAGAGAAAGTAATAGTTTTGTTCAATATTAACTATGATAATGTATTTGTAGGCACCCCTTTATTTGGAGATGCAGAGTAGTCTGGCATCGATAGTTAGGAGTAAGGGAAAGCAACATATCATTCAACTTCAAGAAATGGTCACCTTAGGCTTGCGAGAAATAATAAGAAAGGGCAGACCGCCCATATAAACGCTACGAATGGCCACAATCTTGAGGTACTCGAGGAGTTGATTGTATTATTTATTACAAAATATATATTTTTTGCAAGATTATAATCACCTTTCTAATTGATCCATTGTTTAACATTTAGAGGTTCTTTTACAGCTACACAAATATAAAACATCAAACACTTCAACATTACACCTAGACAGAAATTGGTAATGGTTCCAATTAACAGTAACTTTGTCCACGTGGAAACAAACGTGCTTGGTTCAAATGACGAATTATTATTCGTAAACGTCAAAATGATATACATGGCCCTTTTGGTCACTGATATGGTCGCACTGTTAGGTAATGGCGATCTCAATAAAGCATATGTAACCAACCATCTAAACGGTCTCAAACAGGTCCGTATTTGGAGTGTGTACTCCATTATTGACTTCACAAAGATAGTTTTAGGCTTCATGTGTTGATGAGATAACTAATGATGGCTGGTAAGTTCTTTGCATTGCTAAAGCGCCCATGGTGTATTTGTGTTTAAATAGAGGTTGCATATTCAACCCATATACTTTTAACTGGGTCGGTTTGTGTTGTAGGCGGAGAGTAATTGACTTCTCTGATGAAGTAGGCGTAGTGGTTTATCATCTCAAAGTGCATAGTTAGCTAGCTGGAAAAGATGTCAATTATGACATGAATTTGGCCTATCTTTAGATGAGTTTCCCTGGTATCTCTGACGAGTCCGTATTAGATGTCTATGCAGCAAACGGAGGTGATATGGAAGCCGCTCTTGACATGCTCAATCACTTGAGGGATTATATAAGTGAATCCAATTTTACTATATACATTGAAGTCAACAAAATGGTTGTGTCGGGAGGATTAGGTAATTGGTTTAAACGGGTAATTTTTGGTATGGGTGAAAAAAATCAAATTGGGTTTGCTGACCTAATTTTTTATTATTTAAATGAGGATGGATGTCATTGGTTCCAAGGGTCAAAATCATCAACATGTCACCTACTAATAAGCATGGTCAAATTTACATCCCCGAGATCAACTGGACGTTGATAATATGATTGGCTGTTACAATTGGTTTTCATGAAACTAACAGAATGTTATTAATACTTGATAGGTCATATGATGGTTCAAAATGGTTTCTAGGGTACTTAATTATATATGCACAACCCCAAGAAAATCATATTGAACACTGATTTGGATGCCGTTGAGACGTTTTGGAAGAGGTAAGGCTTTATATCAATCTTTTTTTCCCCCTAAGGTTCAAGGATTTGGCTGCAGACACATATCACGGAAGAATACCTCAACCAGTGCCAGTAACATTAGTCCACCTCAAAATCTTGTGTATAGGAGACATACCATTGGATATGTATGGGTCACAAATAATTGCTCTTTTCATCAAGCTCACCGAACCTGGAGAAAGTTACGCTGAACATAAATAACCACATAAATCTTTTATCCTTTTTGTTTTTATTCTTTTTCCAAGTACACTCAATAATACATATTGATACTTAATGAAGATTATGGGTAAATCCCGTGACGAAGAGGCTTCAATAGAAGCTTATTAAGATATTCGGCCGGAGCATATGAGGGAATTGGAAATTACTAACTTAAGTAGCACGAAGACTCAATTGAATATTGTGAAGCTTATCTTTATGAGCTCACCTGTACTAAAGAAGTTAATGATACACATCATATAGTATTATCAGGTTGACAAAATGCATATTCAGAAACCCTCTTATCCACCCCATGTGCATCACCAGTGGTAGATTTCATTGTTGAAAATGAACCCTTTTAACACCACTTTCATATAGCAATACAAATGTCACCAAGAAATCAATTTGATTAAATTTCACACCCTAAATTAAAAAAAAAAAAAAAAAAAAAAAAACTCCACAACCTTTTTACTTGAAAAATGAGATATTATACGGTGAATCACCGTAGAAAAATGCCATCCACATGTACCATGGTGGAAGTGCTGCAATTATTGAGTTGACAACTTTAAAAACATGAAAGTACCCCACACCGCAAGTATTAGTGAAAAAGTGAACGGGTCTGGTGGATTAGGTAATACTTCTTAATGCGGGTCAAAAGTCAAAACGAGTTGGTTGTATTTACCCGACAACAATTTCCCTATTTTTTAATTTAGTATTTAATGTTTGAAAATACGATTTAAAGGTTGTACTATAAAAATTTGTTTTGCTGTATAAATAAATCGATCTAAGAGGTTGACTATATTTTAACTTTCTATTAACCTCATTGACCCTTTTTATTATATATGCATGTTTGTAAAGGACCCTTCAACATGATAGAGATTAAACGTTTTAACTCATTTTTAAGTAAATGATATGAATACAAATGTGGATATGGCTATACAATCATGGCACTGTCGTCCTTCATTTTAGTCTTATAAGCTCATGCCTAACTTTGAATAATATAAACCTATGTAATGATAACTAACACAACTCCAATCATGGTACAATGAACTAATAAAGGAAGTACGTGGTTATTGTTTTTAGGCTAACGTTATCTGATTACATATAGCTTCTATAAGTAGTGAAGTATTTAACAGATTCATTTTTAATTTAACTTAGTTGCTTCAACCCTTGAATGTTAACTTAGTTGAATATGAAGATTAGTATGTATCTAATGAGATGATACCTATTGATTCACATGATGTACAATGGTGTCTAACGAGAAAAAAATAGTATTCACTCATGGATAGACTCAAGTCAGACCAGTTGCCAAGGCGTAGCTCACTCGATATTCATTCATCATCGTCTACTTATATTCATACATCTTATTTACTTTACTATTGTGCATAATTATATTTAACTTTGAATCATGTAGTTACAATTCAGGCATTATGTAATTATGTTACTTTTTTTTTATTGTTTAGTCACTACTTAACTTTATAACTCACATAGATAATAATAGTGTGATAATTTATTATGATTGTGATTTATATTTTATATAATGTATGCATTTCATTATTTTCATTCTTGATGCACACAAGAAATGCTCTATTGGTCAATGTGTTTCGCATATCTATTGTTTATAAAAAATACTCTAAATATTGGAACAAAATTAACACTTATAATATATGTCCATGCAACTCATCAAATGAGGAAAAAGGTCCCAATTTCCTAAACGATAAAGCTTAAACATTTCATTCACTTATAGAAAAAAAACACCATAAAAACTATAATCCGTTAACTAACACCATCAAAAGAATAATTATAAGTCATGCCCGCCTATCGGGCGGGCTTCGAAATCTAGTATATATATATATATATATATATATATATATATATATATATATATATATATATATATATATATATATATATATATATATAAGAGTGATATTTTCGCGGATTATCGGATGAGTTAAGAAATAATTATAGTACTCCTATAATTATCCCTAATATAGTATGATTAAGATATATATACGAGGGAGAAATAGGAAGCTCAGGAGTAGGCACGCATGGATATCGGACAAGATGACGGAAGCTCATGATTTTGAAAAATAATAATAATAATAATAATAATAATAATAATAATAATAATAATAATAATAATAATAATAATAATAATAATAATAATAATAATAATAAATGATTATAGTCTAGGTTTTTAAAAACAAAAAGACCTAGTTCACTATAATTTATGCTCTGGTACCATTCTATAACACCCCCATATTAGGATCGCAGCGGAAAGGGACATGGGATGTTATATACTAGTCACATTGTACAAATATAGTAAACAACTTTAAAACAAAGTCGTTTTTAAAACTTCACATTCGATAATTTATCAGAGTTAACAAAGTCCCAAAAGTTTTTAACATAGTTAAAAGATACATAAGTTTTGAAAGTTTAGAACATTATCGAATGAAAACTTTTATTTAAACATGAGCCATCAAGTAGATATCCATTTCTTGCGCCGCCCATCCAAGCCGAAAGTCACTTACGGACCTGAGATAAAACATGCTAAAAGTCAACACAAAGGTTGAGTGAATTCATAGAGTTTAATAAGTAATCAGTTGAATACAAGATAAATCAGTTTAAAATACGATGGGCTACGTTGTTATACGCCCATAATTAAGTTGACATGTAACAAATACAAGTCGGGAAATAAGATTATAGTATAGAGCTCATGAAACCGAACCTTGACCTAGTTTAATAGTGCCCCGAAAAGGGTAAGATTTGCCATTTACCACAACCTCTCAATATTATGTGACCGTTGAAAGGTGAGCGCTACTCACTCGGCCAAGCCCGCCAAGTCTAATATGCATATTCATAATACTAGCATTTCCTTACGGAATTAACGGTTCATGATGGGGACTTAATTGGCAAGAAATACTCAATTGACTATAATCATGTAATCGGGTCAAGCATACGAAAAACTACTTGTATTCAGTTTATAAAACTAGCATGTATCCCCCTCGCGAGGTTTATAAAATGTTTAAATAAGTAAAGGCGAGGCTATAAACTCACCGTGAACAAAGGAAGTGATGCAAGTAACACAACGGTGCCATAAAGTATGGCAGAACAGTATGAGTATAGCACAACGAACAAGCAAGTGAAGAATGAGCCGCGAAAGTTCTACGATGAACCTAAAAAGATATACACGTGTCTTAGTTTTTGAAAATAAATATTTATGCCATATGGCTATATGTTATATAAATTATGATCTTAATTGTGCTTGGTACACATATACTAAATACATATATAACAAGTTTTAGTTTGACACTAAAGAGTTATTTATAAATATGAATTTATATTCTTTATAAAAGTCAAGTGTCAAATTTATATTTGTTTCTAAGTCCAAAATATGTTATGAAGGTCCAATCATGAGTCTAAGGTTCAAATTTAGTCCAAGGATCCCATTTTTAATCAAAAAGGTTCAAATTAAGCCTAAGAGTTCAAAATATAGGAGGTGGTTCAAAATATATTTAAAGTCCAAAAGTTTTATAAAATGTAAACATTTTTATACTTTTTATTCCAATGCTGATGGAAATTTTTATAACTTGCTCATTTTAGAAATCCCGTTACTTGTAAACCGTAAGTCAAAAATTTACGTTCTTTATATCCCCGAAAAGGTATTTGTCTGTACTAACAAGTTTTATGGGTCCCACTAAGTCAAAAATTACTTAACAGTAGCAAAATTACCCATTTACCCATAGTATTCAGTCCAACAGTTTTCAATATCACAACAGTCCCACGAAAAATGTGATATCTAGAGTTCTACAAGTCCTATTAATTCCCCGTTTATGGCCATGTTTAAGTTAAGATGTTACCTACATTTCATAAAACTGGGCCAAGTAGTGAAAATGAGCATATCACTGAGATTGTTACCATTTAAATCGGCTTCTCAGAATCTGACATGTTTCACGAAAATATTTCTAGTTTAATCATCGTAATGAGTTATTCGATGAAATACCCGTTAAAATGACCACAAGACATAGGGCTACAACTACATATTTTTAGTTTAGGTCCAATGTTTACTGATTAAATCAGTTTATTCCGTTTTTACCCTTGATCAAAACTGTCTTTTGCATGTCTAGTCCATGAGTGATTTTCTAGTGATTTAGCTTATGTACCAAGCCTAACTAAGCATAATAACTTATATAATATACAAATACATCAAGAAATAATATATTTACAGAAATAAAAATGAAATTTGAGTGATTGGTTTCCTTAAAAAAGTGGAAGAACAAGAGATATCAAGAACAATGACACTAGACCTAGATTAACCCAACAATACTTGCACTTTTTCTTTACCCAAATCAACCCAATCTTTGACCACCAAATCCTTTGTAAATCCTTGAAAATCACAGCCTCTTGACCCTTGAAAATCTTTAGAATAATCACCAATAGAAACCCTTTGAGAATGAAGACTTTGAGGAAGAAAAGAACCAATAATTAACTAGAACACATAGACCTTCAATCTTGCACCAACTCTTTAATAAAGATCAAAACACAAATGGGTTTGTTTGTTGTTGAAAGTCACGACCAAGAGAGAAAGAAAACATATATTTTTTTTTAGTTAAGTTAGCTTGGTGATACAAACAAGAAGTGAGAAAACTAGTGTATATATATGAGTTGGTACTAGTGGAGTACATATGGTGAGAATTTAGTAATTCACCAAGCCAAATGGCTTGCTTCTCTTACATATTCAACCACCTTATGGCTAGGAGAGGGTGAGTGGGATATTTTGATGATATCATTTGAGTATAAGTGTGTTATAGAGAGTAGTTTTGATCCCGGTAATTAAAACGTAGAGTTTTTAAGACGCGTAACGTAGTACCGGGTAGTAATAATTTTTAAAACTTTCAAAAATATTAAAACATGATATCATAACCTATTTTAGTAATTTAGATGAGTGGTGAGTTCATTGGAGGATTTAAAAATCGTTAAAACTGAAACCGTGAGTTGAAAACGCGTTTAGTGACACCGGTTCTTGATAAAAGTGACGTAAGCTATAAAAATGACATGAAAAGTATAAAACTCATTTGTAAATATGAAATAGTTTAAAAATTCTTAAAATATGTAAATCATCATAGTCTAGGGTTGGGTCACCTTGTTAAAAAGTTAAAACGTAAATTTAAATCGCGTAAGACGTAAAAGGTGCAAGGTTTACGTAAAAATAAAAAAAACAAATGAAAAGTGACTTTTACAATAGGATTGTAAGGAAACAATGGTGCACAGAAAGTGTAGAGTAGACATAGTATAGTCGTGGTTGAATAAATTGAATGCGTTATGACGTACGCGGATAACTTCCGACGAAGTTAATTAGTAAAAAAAAAAGAATAGTTGAATAATAAACTATAAAAATAAATGACATGAAATTTTAGAAATGTCACAAGATTTTTCTCAATGGTCAAAAGAGTAACAACAGGTCATATTTGATATGTCGTTTCCACGCATAAAGTTTTAATTTTTGATCAAATCGGGCACGGGGCGTAACACAATATTTGCAGGGGATAACTTTTTAGTGCTATGCTATTTTCCATTTTTCACTTTAAAAGTAAAAGTTAGGATCGCTCTCGTGATCTCTATCGGTAAGCATGTTTTTACCTGCATTTTTTGTATCTCTTACCTGCAACTAATTAATTACTTAAGTTTTAAGAAACATTTTGAAATTCGGAAATGGCACGGATTCTGAGGCTCCACGGAAACGGTGGAGCCCTTCTTTTGGTTCCGCCTGTTCAAAATTTTGGTACCGCCAAAATTATCCAACGGACACGGCGGAACAAAAAATTTGGTTCCGCCTTTGTTATCGTTTGGTTCCTCCTGACTTTCAGCAAACTTTTAACCCTTGAATATTTTGAATTTTTCTAGTAATCCTTAGGTTCCAAACTTGCTTCCTACATGATTATTAGTATTTATCACTAATTCTAGAGCTCTCTTAGCACACTTTCAACAATAGGACCATCATTCCCGCCAAAATTTCAAACTTGGCCAAACTAAGCCAAGGAACCTTTCTGTTACAAGAAAGGAACCTTTCATTTGGTTCCTCCAAATCCGTGGAACATCCTGACAAACTGTATCTTCCATGATCACATAGCATTTACTACATAACTTAGTCTTTCACTCCATCCAACTCCATTGGATTGACTTCCAATGATTTGACAAATTCTTGGAACTCTTCCAAATGATTAGGAACCTCCAAATGTGTATGGAACAACATTAAATCCACCACCATTGCCACTTTTTGACACCATTGCTCAAATAGAAACTCAACAACAACCAAGGTTTCAACCAAGTGAACCATTATATGATAAACCTCATCAACCATCATTGATAGAGCGTTTGGCTTACAAACATGCTAGACCTTCAATTTTTCCACAAGATCAAGTTCATCCACAACCACAGCCATTGATATTCCACCCCATTTACAAATACATCCATGGTCCTCTTTATGGAGAACAAAGCTTCCACCATCATGATCAAGAACAAGAACCACCTCAAGAGTATTCCCAATACTTTGATTCCCTATTTCCTTCTTATGAGGAAATAGAAGCATCTTTATGGACCAAATCTCCAAACACTTATGAAGAACTAAACACTCGTTTGGAAAACCTTTATGCTTTCAAGCATATGGTAGATTCTCATCTCAACCAAGCCATGGATTTTCAAACCGCAATGTACTCATCTATTGTAGGAAATCAAAACACCTCTCAACCATCCACCTTTGCTCCCGCTACAACCAATGCTCCATCAACCACCAATGATCCACCAACAACAAACCAAGTTCCGCCACTACCACCTCCTCTCCATGGTTGCTCCATGTGCGAAAGAACCGCTCATCTTAGTGAGAGATGTAACATCTTGGTACATGAGCTTCAAGATGAAATGAGGTTTATCCTCAACCATATTAAGGAGTGTCTAAACGCCATCTCTCATCCACCTCAAGCTTAGAGCATCATTAGGACATCCAAATAATGGTAGAATCTCACCTAGGAATCATTTCTTTTTATAGTCATAGTTTTCATCATTTTTAGTTATTTTCCTTTTGTATAACTAGTAGACTTTTTTCAAGTCTTTAAGTTTGACTTTTTAAGTCAAACTAAAATTTTACTTGAAATATAATAACTCTACTCTTATGTTTGGTTGGGTATTCTCATTTGTGTTGATTGTTTAGTTACTTGGTCAATGTTTTTGTGAGATGATTACTTATTCACTTATAACATTATAAATGCTTGTTGGTACTTCTTACCATCAAACAGACTTGTATCTACAACAAACTAACTCTTTTTTGTAGGATCAAAATTCATGTATCCTCTCTTGGCACTCAATTTAGGGGGAGTATTGTCCAAGGGGGAGTATATGGCATGAATCATTTCCACTTCGCCACTCTTCTTTTTGTTTCGACAAAATGGGGAAATAATATATTTAACCTATTCAACATTGTTGCATCATTTACATATCATGAGAATACATACTTACAAGTTGAAATAATCATGTTAAATCTAAATTTTTAAAAGACTCAAAATCTATAATTATCCATTTGCTTAAAAATAAAATTTATGTTTTGTCGTCAACAAAAAGGGGGAGATTGTTAATACAAATATCGCCTAAAAACGTTATTTATATTTTACGATCTTTACTTAGTTTTGTTAACGACAAAAGGTAAAGTTTATTTTTAGCAAATCATAAAATATAGTTTAAAAGTCTTTTACTTAACATCACTCAAACTACATTTACATGTTTTCAAAAAGTGATTTCAAATTGTAAAATGGTTAAGTATACTTTAGTATAATTTCATGTGTTAAAAATGTCATATAAGTATATTTAGTAAGTTTTCTAAATAGTGTGTCTTATTAGGATATAAGTAATCAAACACTTTTTAGTAAAACATTCACTTGCTAAACATCTCAAACAAACATTTTTTTAAGCCTTTACATAAACACTTTTACAAGAATACTTTCTTTTTTAAGTATATCTAAAATTAGAAATAATAGATATACTTACATCATCACTTGCATCACACATGTCCTTTCAAGAAAACATATGTGCAAGAGACATGTTTTATTTTGTTTAGATTCATACTCCATGATCTTAAAGTTGACTTTGTGAGATCTTGAGAATATTGAGTTAGATTGTGAAATATTTTGTGCAGGATTCTGTCAGACATGCTGGCGGAACCAATGGGTATAACGGACGGAACCAAAGGATCGGTTCCGCCGTATCCGTGGGTTGGTCTGAAATTTTGCCTATAAATAGCAACCCACTCTTTGTGTTAATCTTATTACTTACAATCATAACATATTGCATATACTTTCATTTCTCTATCTTCTAACTCAATTCCATTTCATATTTTTGAGTCTTTCTTTGTAGCAAGAAGATCACGACTTCAAAAGCTTCAACACAACGTCACAAGACTTGTTAGGCTTAGCATAGTGTTGATATAAATAATGCGTAAAAACGTTATTAATATTTCTCGATATCCCTATGTTTTGACGATCACAAAATCTTAAATCACTAAACGTAAAATCATTACGTAAACAAGTATTTAGTGACAAAATATCATTATATCCAACTTAATCACTTAAGGTATGAATAAACAATTGTCTAATACATTTTATGATCAAAGGAAGGTTTATTTAATCATTACAAATTATATAAAATGGTATAAACATTTTATATATTTAGAAAAACACTTTTGGTAATTAAAGTAAAATGTTTAATTCATAATAAATATATGAATTCAAAATTTTAAACAAAATCAGTTAAATTTTCACCAAATAAACTTTCCCCAGAAAAAGACAAAAGTTCAGGCCGTTACAGGAGGCCAGCCAGAGGCCGGCCACCATTTAATGGGGCCGGTACGCTCCTGTGACCAGAAACTTTTGCCTATAAATACAAGTTCAATCCTGCATTTTTTCCTCACCTTTTGCACTAATACTTTCTGTCCAAATCCTCTCAAATCATCTTCCTAAAACCTTTGATCATAAGTTTATTAGTTCTTGTTTCAAGTGATCCAATCCCTCACCATTCATAGTGCAAGAGAAGAATACTCCTTTCATTTCAAATCAAGAAGTTTTGAAGATTAGTTGTATAGCTTGTGTAGATTAATTGTAAAGTTGTGTAGTGCTTGTAATAAGTAGTTTTAGGTTGGTGTGTAATTAAGTATAGTAGAAGTAGTGGTGTGAAGAAGAAGTTGTGAAGTAGTTGTGGTGTGTACAAGTTGTGAAGAAGGTGTGCCAAGTCGTGAGATTGGTTCTAGCTACTATTAGAACTCGACATTTAGCTTAGTGTCATAAATTGGTGTAAAACAAAAGTTGTGTAAGGTTTCTCTGCCACAAGGGAGTTTGTTGACATAGTGAAGAAAACTCTCGAGTACGAGACTCGGGGAGTGGAGTAGGGCGAAGAGGAGCTTCGTAGCCGAACCACTATAAATCCTTGTGTCGTAGTTTGATCTTTCTATCTCCATTTTTTCTTTACTTTCATATTTATATTATATTTGTTTAGTTAGTTGGATTAAATTGTTCATATAGTGCAAGTGTTGAATTACACATAAACAAGAATCGAAGTTTTTGAAAACAAAGTTTTTATAATCCAAATTAGCGTAAAACTATTCAACCCTCCCTTCTAGTTTTCCACACATAGTGTAAACTTGTAAAGTTTATACACCATTTTATTGTATCCACTTGTAGTGATCGGTTAGTATTTTAGTCCTCAAAATACATAGTGTATTTGGAGTTGTTGTACCCTTGTAAAAGAACTATCGGGAGTGGTTGAACCCTTGTGAAAGAACTCGACATCTAGCTTAGTGTCGGAAATAGTGTGTAAGCGACGTATAAGGTTTTCTCCGCCGGTTAAAGGAGCTTGTTGACTAGTGCAAGAAACTCTCGAGTTAGATACTCGGGGCGTGGAGTAGGGCAAGGAAAAATAGTCCTTGTAGCTGAACCACGATAAACATCCGTGTTATGGTTTGATCGTTTCTTACTTTTATTCTTGCATATTATTTATTGTTTGGTTAGTTTAGTTGTCGATTACACGTATAAGTTTTCAAAGAAAATCAAGTTAAAAAACGGTAAACTATTCAACCCCCTTCTAGTTTTCCACATAGTAACTATATTATTAAAAGTAGACACAAATACACCGTTGGTCCCTAAACTTTTCACGAAACATCACAGGGCACCTTGACTTTTTTTTTAGTCGTCAGGCGTCCAAAACTTGATATTTTGAGTCTCAATGCGTCCCTCCACCACCATTTACTGTTTTGTTTTGTTTTTAGTGAAGGGCATAACGGTCATTTCATATATTTGAATTATTACTCATATAATTCTCCTCCTCTACTCTTCTTCTTCCTCTACTAATATAAAAATGATATCGATCAGTTTTATGATCTTAAACTGAAAATTACAATAACTTCAAACTTCCGATATATTTAACTATCATAAGGCTCAGAACATATAATTAAAACCCTTGCAAACTTCGAAATCATGATACAAAGAGCAGCAACTTTAGACAGACAAATTTAATAGGAAAGGAGATGTCTAAGATCCTATGCGAGTTAATGACATACAATATAAAATTGTAACATCCAAACACCTGATAAAGGAACATGTTTAAGACTTTCAAATTTTCAACAGCATACCATTATGTGAGTTATTATAAGCCGAAAACTAAAGGCATATAACTATATAACTTGATAAAACTTCCATCTAAGTGAGACAGGTCGTTCAAACACCCGACATCATGAGGAATTCCCTACTACTTTCAGTTAGGAACATAAGATTAAATGAATACATAATACAAATCCAAAACAACCCTTTAGTTTAAGATCAGAAAATTGATCGATAGCATTTTTATATGAGTAGAGGAAGAAGAAGAGTAGAGGAGGAGAATTATATGAGTAATAATTCAAATATATAAAATGACTGTTATGCCCTTCACTAAAAATAAAACAAAACAGCAAATAGTGCTGGAGGGACGCATTGAGACTCAAAATCTCAAGTTTTGGACGCCTGACGACTAAAAAAAAAGTTAAGGTGCCCTGTGATGTTTCGTGGAAAGTTTAGGGACCAACGGTGTATTTTTGTCTTAAAAGTAGTCTTCCAGAAACCTTTCTAGTGATACATTGAGTTGAGATACATGAAGAACCCATACATGTCATAGAACGTATCAACCAATCATAGCAACTCATTTATATTTTTCACATTTTTTTTAAAACAACATATCTTGCAAATGGTAAATCTTCAAGCTACAAAAAAATACATAGCGACGAGAATTAAATTATCTTTCTATAGATATGCATTGTTATATACTTTCGATGAACTTTTTTTTAAATTTCCGTCCCGAAAATCATATATGATTTGTAATGATTTGAGTTTTGCAAATCACATATGATTTTTACAAATCATATATGATTTTTCTGGGCGGAAATTTTGAAAAAAAAAAGTTCGTCGAAAGTATATAACAATGCATGTCTATATTTTAATTATCGTCGTAATGATATTTTTTTTACGCGTAACAATATACGGTTTGCGTGATATTTAATTTTTAAAAGAATGATGGAAGTTTATTTCTTTTATTTTGATTAAAAAAAATTAGTGTGTAAGATTGCTTGATTGGTTTTATAGTAAAAAGTGGTTCTACACGGATCTTTTGGCTAACAAAACCTAATCACAGATTTTGTGAAGTATCACTTAAGAGGGTTTATTTTTTATTTTTAAGCTAGGTATATATAACTACTCTTAGGGCCCGTTTGTTATCCGGGTTTTGGACTTGGATTCAGGATTAGACATGAAAAGTAATGTTTGGTATAGTTGTGTCAGTTTAGGATGTGGGACTGATGTCCAAAAATATTACTGTGTGCAAATCCAGGCAAGGGATGTGGGTTTTGAAAATACACTCTGACATTTGCTTCTTTGAAAAATGGAACATCACTTATTAACCACAAGTATATAATTTAATATTCATATTATCTTTTTATTCATTTTTAAGTGACTTGATTTTTGTAAAGTGCTTTTCATTTTCACATTTTTAATTATTTCTTTTAATTATTTATAATTTTTATAATACATTTCTTTCTCCTACATCAAATCCAAATTCAAATCTTAAGCCAAAACCCATATACATACCAAATGGGCCCTTATCATACTATATTATAAAGCATGAAGGCCTACTATTAATAGAATACTTAAAATTAAGCCTTACAACTTCTAAAGCTATAAGTACAACAACAAATGCTACTTATAGAAATTCCTCTCATATTTAATTCTAATATACAATTAATACTAACATTAAATACAATAAATAAATCATTATGTACATTAAATACAATTAATTAACTTGTCAATAAATACAATTAATGCACTTATTAAAACACCCCTTACATAAGAAATACAAATTATCAAGCATATTGTACAACCAGCTTAAATACAATTCATGCATTAAATGTCACTAATACAAATAATAAAGCATATTATACAAATATTCAAGCCCAAACGGGCAATGGGCCAAATGGGCTCGAGCCCGAACGGGCACGGGTCAAACTGGCTCGAGCCCGAACAGACACGAGCTAAACGGAATTTTTGATATTCATAAATTTATTGTCAAAAAGAACATAATAAACTAAAATATGTTCACATATTGTACAAACCAAGCAAACTACTAAACAAAAAAATAAATAAAATAATACAAACTAATCAAAATTTTATCAAACTTTTGTTATAAAAAACTAATCAGTAAAGCTATTGCAAAAAAAAATGTACAAATAAAATAAATTATTAGTCGAAAAAATTAAATTACTGGGTGCCCGCAGCTGTATAATAACACACGAAACTTACCAACCCAAACACCCGTCCTCATACACTATATATAAAAGCACGAAAACAAACCGTCTATGTGACTCATGATTCATGTGCAAATGCTTTTGAGCGAAACTTGTCCATTTCAGTGGCACTACGATTGGAGTCAGCTGATTACATCGCCTTTTGCGCTTTCCACCTCCTCCCAAACCATATCCTAAGACCATGAAGAGCCTCTCTGAATTAATTCTTCTTGGCTTATCCGACCATTTTTTAGCGGCGGCGCCGGCGATCTCATTAATCAGGTTGAATTCGATTCCATTTTGTTTCATATTGTTATTGTTACATTAGTTTATTTCATTCAAAGGTCTAATTACTATAACATAATCAAAGGCCTTGTTTCTGTATTTTAGAGTTTATTTCATCTCTCTCTTTTTGTACCTTTAATTTAGACCTGATTATTTGATTCAGTTATTAATGTGTCTTGTCACTTTCGCCCTTGTAATTTTACAAATCTTATCTTGTATGTTTCTATAGTGTCGTTCGCAAATGAGTATGTATAAACAAGCATATATATATATAGTTAGCGTTATTTCCAAATCGTCACATGGTAATTAACGTATCCGAGATGCATAAGCAAACACCGATTAGCATTCACAACTTGTGCAATAAAAAATTCAAACTCACCTGCATACCTACATACATACATACTTTGGTTACTTTCTTAAGTATACTTAATAAACTCTAGGAATCACAATGAGTGAGGTCATGAATGTCACTTTATCAAAAAAAACAAGCAACATACGCACTTATATTATCTAGTATGTAGAAATGTAAGTAGAGGTGAAAAATCTCGATGCATTTACTTATGAATGAATGGGTAGATTTTAGGCTCTTGTTATTATAGAATATGTTGAAGATAGTCATCATCGGAAACTAAGAAATAACAAGTTCAAATTGGCTTTTGGTGGTTTAAAATGGTTTCTACATTCTTAATTCTACTTTATTTATCCATCATGTAGTTTTGTGAATTTTTATGAGTAAATTATTAGCATAAAAATTCCATTCTAGAAATTGTAAAACTTAGCATGGAATGGTTGTGCTTGAAAACAACATGATATATATAGCACAAAAAGGTATTGTCATATACTGAGATTGTATAACTATATATGGAATTTGAACATCTACACACCCCCTTGGGGTTATTGACGAAATGGAACGTGGGCCGTGCACTTTGAAATTTTTGATTTTTTAGCCTTGAGATAATGACATCTTTCTCTTAATTATTTAATACTCCGTAATAGTTAATATTCAATCAGGATTTCTGTTAGTTATTACAGGTCGAACTAGAGTACAATGGAAAAAGAGATGCCGCTTGTTAGTGTGGCAAAGGAGAAGAGAACAAGGTGTGCTCTTCGTTTATAATGTTTTGAGTTAAAAGGTCCTTATCTATCTATCAATCTTTTTGTGTTTACAATTGTTATCAATATATTGGTATGCACATGATGTCCTTCGAAAATAAATATTTTCTCATGCGGGTGTTGGAGATTATTGCAAAACTAAGAAAACATTCTACTATGGGTAAGTCGATAAGAGTTTAAAGAATGTTTTTTTATTATGTAGATGTTGCTTATATTTATTGTCATAATATAAATGATCTACTGGCTATGTGTACATCTTATGGGAATACAAGCGTATGAATTGTGCTAGAACTATTGGAGTTAAGTATTTTAGGTTGCTATGAGGAACTGTTTATACTGCAAGTTAGAACAACATGGTCTAAGACGTTATTAATTGACAAAATGACAAGGCATATCAATGTAGATGGAACCTGTGAGGGCTGAGCTCAACAAGACAGAGTAAGACGTTATTAATTGACAAGGGTGAGGATAGTTAGGCAATGACGACAAGGAGTGATTACTAAAACCTAACGTTATTTTTAAATATATATTTTTATAACATGTAAAGCCATACCTTAAATCAAATATATCAAGCCACTATCTTCATTCTCTCATTCAAAATGTAACTCCAAACACCACCTAAAAAGGTTGTATTTTTTTTTTTTTTTTTTTTTTATTATTATTATTTTTTTTTTTTTGGGTAAAAACCGGTAAAGGTAACCAAAATAACAATTTGATTTTGAAAAAAGACCTAAATTTGTGACAAGCTAGCCAAGAATCTTGAAAGTCACACCCTGTATAGTACCTGTAAATTTCTCCGTAAGAAAATATTCATATTTTTCTAAGAGTTCAATTTGGGGGATGTAGTGTGAGGTGCGTGTTTGCTAGTTTTGTTGGTGGCAATAGCACAAAAAGCAGGAAGTGTTTGGTTGCGTGTCTTTAAGTGATGGACTCGTGTATGTACAGAGAAAGGTCTTTGCTTTCTTGTGTGCGGTTTGTTTATGTATATACATATTGGGGATGAGGCTGGTCACTAGTTTTCCTACGTTCAGTAAGGACCTCACAATATGACCGGAATCACGAGTTGGGGTAACACTTACGAGGTGACTAGTGTGTGTTAAGTGATGTGCGTGAATGATAGAATGCACTTGTTCATTATGTGGGAATGAACCGGTATCTATAGAGATGTGTTTAGGGTTTCGTGTCACCCATAAACGCCATATGTGGCTGAGGAAGGTCTACGTGGTGGACATCCAAGAGAGGAGACAAGAATGACACGTGTAGTGATATACTTGGCTCTGCCATGTGCATTGAATGATCCATGCACGATTGTTATGTACTAGCGTGATATTCGCACCATTACCTTTATACGAATGAGGTAATGACACGTGTTCTGTCCGTTGTAACGGTCATGAAATGAGCTCCAGGCTCGTCGCTTCCTGATCGGGTTTGCCAGGCTTCATGCCTGGTCTGGTAACTTGTTTCCCAGGTAAGTTTGTGACGGGTTTTGGCCTTAGTGGGCCTGTTTCGAATGTATGGGCTTTAGCAAGTTGGGCTGAAGCACCCATACATTATCATGGTTGTTGACAACCATTCAAAGAGCCCACAAGGTTTAAAAATGTATTGCAAACCTCTCTACATAGAAAGTAGGTCATATGAAAATCTTGCTTTAACTATAACATCATAAAATCGTTATCGGTGGCATAGAGTTACACATGTGACTTCCTCACAATAAGTCACAAGTTTAAACCTAACTAAGTAGTAAGTACACATTCGAAGGTAGCTAAAGAACGGTTGAAAACGTTCAAAAAGATATCTTGGTTAAGCCGCGTATAAGACGCGTAAAACTCGCGTACATTCTAGTAAAAAACCCATCTGTTTAAAATATTCATCCCCAAATCCAAAACCCTTGAACAAATATGGCATCTCCGGCAGCCGGATACCCAAACCCACCACCACCACCTTTACAAAACTCCGATCAACCCCCCATTTTTTACCCCTCAGAATCAGCAGATAACAATTTCACCATCTCTCAATTAAACCCATTTTCCAAAATCCCAAACCCTAACCCTAACCCTTATCCACCTATTAATTCACCCCCAACAGTAATAGCCCAATCTCTTTTATTTCATGCATTTTATTTATTTTATTACATGTGTTATTTCTTGATGCATATATGTTCCGATTATTTAATGTGTTGTGTTTTTTAGAACAAGAGGCGGAAAACAAAGCCGGTGCGATTCGGCGGTCCGACTGTTATTGAACCTGTAAAAATTTTATGCAATTTGGTAGATTGTGTTAACATGTTTAGATTCTGGCAGTTTTTAAGGAATTGAATTCTGTTTAGTTACCGATTCGTGTTAGTTTTGTTCAAATTCGATGTTTAGTGGTGAAGGATTGGTTTTGTTTTGGAGTAACTAGCAGTGTATCCTACTTAGATTAATTTCACACAATGACATTTATTGAACTTAGTTTGTTGGCTTAAGTTGATTATTATCTATTTCGCTTTCTATATATGATCCGACCATGTTTAATAGTATTGAATAGCCTAGAGTAACTAGAAGTGAGCATTACTATATGCTCTTAACTTATCTGTCTACTTATCTTCAAGGTTGTTTAGGGTTGCTTCGTTTGTATGTTGTAAGCAGAAAGGCAGTTTTTTATAAGCTAAGGAGCACTTATTTCATATTACTTACTAGTATTTGATATGGAATCAGCTTTTACTCTTATATGTAACTTAAAACCTTTTATAAATGAGTAGTTGGAATTTAATAGTGTTGGATAATCTAGATTAAGTGGGTATGACTAGAATGGTATGAGCATTGCTGTATCTTTCTTAACTTTTTTCCTTACTCCATGATCATGCCATGTGACAAAATCATTGGATAGTATGGGGTGTTTGGGTTAGCTTATTTCTTCGGCTGATTGGCTTATTTGAAACTGGAAAAACCCATAAACTCACTTCTTAGGCTTACGAGCTTATGAGCATTTTTATGTTTTTATGAGCTTATTTCTTCGGCTGATGGGCTTATTTCTTTGGCTGATGGGCTTAATCTAACTCCACAAGCTCAAGTTTGTAAGATCGTAAGCACAAAAAGTAAGCTTATTGGATTTTCAGTTTTAAATAAGCCCATAAGCCCGGGACATAAGCTAATTTCAAATGCCCCGTTCAGAGTGGGAGTGTTAGTTGGATAAAACATTATCAGTTTTAATGTATATCTATATATAACATTGTATAGAATATGTGTTGTATTTTTTTTTCGTGTAATATGGACTATGGAGTTTAAATATCACTATTTTTTTTACAGGTAGTTCAAGATTCTTCAAGCAAGAAGTGGAGGTCAGTTTTGCTTGCTTTGATATTTGCGTGTACTTTTTTTTGTTAATAAAAAAAATGTTGCAAGTGATGGTTCTTATTGACATACAGATCTTCAAAAGAAAATTCCGATGTGAAATCTCCTGCCGAAATTCTAGCAGAAGAGGTTCAGGCTAGTCTAGGAACAGAACATCCCAGCTGTGTAAAGTTAATAGCGAGAGGACATGTTGACCCTGGTTACTGGATGGTAAACATATTGTTTCATCAACAATCTGAAAGCGGTATTGTGATATAGAAACTGTAGAATTTATTGTTCTATTCTGGATGCAGGGCTTTTTACGGCCGTTTGCCAAGATGCATTTACCAAAAAAAGACTGAAATGCTGGTTGAGGATGAAAACGGGGTGATAGATGAAATCAAATACAATGCTGACAAGTTGGGGCTCAGTGCAGGATGGAAAAGGTTTACATCTGGACATAATTTGCTTGAAGGGGATGCAATAGTTTTTCATCTTGTTGAACCCTACAAATTCAAGGTTACCCACTCTCGTTTCTTTCGGTTTTTTTCATGCTGAACCTATTTTAAACAACAGATTTTTCTTAAGTAGTGGAGACTGCTAAGTTGATAGTGAGTTGCAAGCTTTTATATATAACCTGAAATTCTGTATAAATCTTTATCTGAAGCCATTATGGCTTGGAGTCCTTATATCATCATAAGGTTTATTGCTAGGGTCTTGTGAACTGAATTAGTTTCTTTCTAGGGACTTAGATTTTGATTTCATACAGCTGCAAAGAGCACAGACTCGATTGGTATTGAGAAAGTCATAGGAATGCGTAGACTAGGGTAGGAATCAGATCAGATTCATGAGGAATGAGGATGATTTAAATCAGGAGCGCTAGTCTGAACTTCTCACACCATTGAATCATTTTAAACTGAACAGCAACAACTACAACAGCAACCAAGCCTTTAGTCCCAAACAAGGGGTAGGTTTGACCGTTTGAAGTGAAACCCAACCACAAGAACTGAAAAGACATTTAACTAGGTAGTGATGATCGAAATAAATAGTGATAGTAAAAATAGATGGTGCTTTTTAGGAAACAGATAAAATCATAGCAGGCATGATGCCTGCTACTTCAAAAAGATGTCAAACCAGCGTCATGAAGATAACAGTCCTTGTTCGTTGCTGAACCAAATTAATAATTTAGTCTTTTCTTTGTTAATAATTTTGTCTTTGTTCATAAAACTTACGAACTGATTGTTCGGTTGCATTTGTTGTTTCAGTTTTCAATATAATACTGAAGAATCTATTATGAAGATCACTTACTTTACACCAGTAATCTAGTTTCCTTTTGTAGTAATAAGAATTAATTGTAGCATTTTTGTAGTGCTAATGTATTTTTTCATAGGTTTAAGTTTGACTTGTTTTATCTTGTATCTGAAATATCATGATTCTTAGTTAAAAGAAGGTTTAAACCAAGAAATCGACTTGAACTAGGGTTTACTGCTCTTGCTCAGCTTAGTTAAGTTGGAATACTGTCATTTTTCTAAACTAATTTCAAAACGTCACATAGTAGAAAAAAGGTGTAGCTGTTTGTTATGTAGTTCTGGCCGTAGCAAACCGTGATTCGTCATAAGCATTCTTTGGATTTTGTAGGGATGTCATCACTCATCACTCGCTTGTGATATTCTTTTTAATATCAAAATAACCTAGCAGACTGAACTCTTCCTTTAAATTTAACCATTAGAAAACATGTGTAATTTTTTATTTTTTATTTGTAGGTTTATATAATAAGAGCGGATAATCTTAATGAAGTAGATGGTGCACTTTGCCTCTTGAATATGGAGGAACAAATTGTTCCAGGTTTGTTTCGGCTGGTTTTACGGCTATTTTCTTGTTATTTTTTACTGTGGGTAGAGGTGACAGGGTCAACCCATTTGGTTGTGTATGGGTCGATTTGGCTATGTTTATATTTTAAACTAGTCAAATAAAAAACTTTAACTAAAAGGGAACACCCCAAAAATCGTCATACAATTTAAAGGTTCTAAATCACCAGAAGTCTATATTTCATTGTATACCGCCTACTATTATTTCACTAATGTAGTTTATAGAAAATCATATTTAACACATCAGCTTTTATTTAAAGATTCTAAAGAATTGACAATAAAGTGGCAGTGGGCCTAACTACCCGAGCCTGAACTAAAAGTTTGACCTGTTAAACAACCTGTCCATTTTACCATCACTAAGTTTCTGCTGTTGTCTATATTGTTTATGTATTCTCGTTGTTTTGCCAAAATCTAATAGAACAATTACACAGAAATGGATATGCCCTCTCCTAAACCAAAGAGAAGGAAGCTTTCAAAGTCACTTCCATTATTAGAACAATCTGGAAATACTAGCGAAGAGGTTGGGTCAGAAGCTCTAGAAGAACCTTCTAAACCCGAGCTTTCACTTGAAGAACTCAAAACCGTAGAAGATTTCCATATTATGGTAAAAGGGGTTTGCATTGACTCGGAGCTTCCAGATGATGTACGAATGAATTACTACAAACTCTGCACCGCAAGAAAAGGGTTCCTCCATGAGGAACTTGCAGAGGGTTTAAATCACAAACTGGTAGCAGGAATGATAGGTGAAACAGTGAATATTGCAAACAAGATTAAGAACTGTCAGATCACTACAACCAAAGGAGAATTTGAAATATGGGATAATCACTTAAAATCATTTAGTATTATGGGAATGAAAGTCGAATTTTTAAGTGAAAGGATAGCTACACTTTCAAGAATAGTGTCGGAGTCGGAACGTAATTTGGATGTGCCGAAATATGTTGAAGCTAACAGAAAGCGTAAACAAGTTGAGGATGATATCCAAATTTTAACAGAAAAGCTTGTGGGATTGAAGGAGTCTTCTAGAAAGTTTAAGAGGATTGTAGATGGCTTAAAAGAAAAGATTGAAATGCATGAGGACAAGTTACAAAAACAGCTTGATGCGTTTAAAAGTGTTTAGGTTGAGATGAAGATTTGGTAGCATTTGAAAGGTTGGTAAAAGTGTTTAGGAGAATCTTTCGACTGTTATGGTAGTAGTGACTCATGAACAAGAAAGTTTTTTTGTATATCATTAGGAAGTTGTTTGCTCTATTAATGAGCAACTTCATATTTTGATCAGTTAAAACTACAGTAGTTCTGTTTAAGCTGGTTTCATTTCATTTTCTAATCCAAGATTCAGGAACTAAAATTGACCTAAATCAGATACATTGGTCACTCTTTTTATAAAATGTTATTTGCAATATTTACAAAAATTAGAAGTTACTATTAAATATTTAAATAGTCACTCTTTAATTTTTTTAATGACTTTTCCCAAACAAAATTTACATCTATATTTATAGTGTAGTACATAGGCAATGCGTTGGTCCATGGAATTGAGTAAATCTTGAAAAATAAAGAACACTTTCATTGATAATAATTAATAAAAGATTACAAGATTACTCAAACCAACTAGACTACATGATAACATTTCCAGCTTCTTGATGAGGATAATTTCGGTATATTATCCCCATTAGAATGACAATGAACTCTCATTGATCCAAGCTAAGCTTGAGATACAATGAGAGGAGAATCCTAACTAATACTAAGTATTATATTTTAGAATTCACTACTATCCATATTACAGCATAACATATATATAGCTGGAAAAGATACAAGTAACATGTGACGATGAGTTGTCATCCACTTCTTAGTGGTCCTCTTCCTCATCTTCTTTTGGAATAGAACAAACATCCTTTTGAGGTGTCATAGAAAATAGTCCAACATCTTTAGCAATTACTTGTACTTGGTTTGACTTCTCCTTTTGGAAGTTACTGCATATATTTATCAGTATGTTGTAGAGATAGTTTCAGGGAGTTAGTGTGTTATTGCCATCACTCCCTAACTCCATCACCTTCTTCTTTGGCTCAGGGATCATTCACTGAGTACCGCCTCACTGAATGATTGAGTCTTTCTTTTAGACCCGGTCCGAACATCCTGAAGGTAACTCACTGAGTGACTATGCACTTAGTGACTTGTTTATGTTAAAGGTTAAATGTCAGTCACTGAAATAACAATTTACTATTTTATTCAGTGAGTGATCTGGCTATTTTATGTTCAAATATTTGTAGGTAATATTTGGGTAAAATATTGACCCAACACTATGTTTGGTACAAAAGATTGATGAGAGATTATACTTATTTTTTCAAAAAATAAGTCACTTAAAAGCTAATCTTTGTTTGGCAGACATAATTTATATAATAATCTTCCATAATCTCTTAAAACCAAAGGTTACTTCATGTAACTTATAAAAATAATATCTTTTTATAATCTCTAGCACTAGCACCATTTCCATCACCATCTTCAGTTCCAGCAACGGTTACTTTTGTCAAACATACCCATAATCTTACGATGAGGTCAAGGGTTTGACTCAAGTATGAAGTAGTAATTTATTTTCTAAGCTATTTTACGTTTTTGCTTAATTATTCTTTGCCTTTTCCTATAAATTCATTTTGAAATCAGAAATTAGAACAATAAATTTGTTTTTACAAGATATATGTTAGTCAAATTGCATGATTCATCTCTATCATTTCGAAAGTGCATGCACCGTTCTTGTGAGAAACTTACGAGTGCAATTTTAGTCCCAGCCAAAGTGAAATAACTAAATTACCCATGTCTTCTTACTATTTAATAAACTAGAGAGGACGAGTATTCTAGTCATTTTATTTTGGCCAATGATGAAAATTGCACTCATAAATTTCTCACAAGAACTGTGCCTGCACTTTTGAAATGATAAGGACGAAACATGCAATTTGGTCAAATCACATTGATGATTTATGTAGTTAACTCTTCTATCTATTGTACAGTCTCTATGATTTTTGAATCAAGGTATTTTAACCCTTGCAAGTTGGTATAGGACTTTGATCGATGAGAATGTTTGAAGTGACAACTAATCAAGCCTTTTGCTTATGCTTGTACTATGGAAATTGTAAGATCCCATTGTCATTGTAGGAATAATGTCATGAAACTATATATGGTTTAGTCAACATGTTTTGTTTTATTCAAGATTATTAATATAATAAGAAGATCAATTTTATTGATTGTAATAGAGTAGCTGCTGTGAACAATGTATAAAGTTGAGTTTTTTTAGACTTGATGAAAATTGGTGAGTACAAATTCTTATTGAACAAAAGGCCCACGGGTACCACTTGTAGAGATTACGACTTACGATTACTACAACCTACGTATTAACTAGCTCAGGTAAATTAGTTTACGATGGTGTGTGTGAAGTAGCCTTTTCTAATAAGTCTTAATACTAGTTTCTGATTTTCACTTTTATGCCTGAGGAGTACCGGAGTGTGGTGGGGGTGGGTTGAACAACATGATTGGCCTTTTTATATACTCCCTCCGTCCCAAAATATAAGTCTATGTTTGACTTGTCAAAGTCTTTTTCTTCATACTTTGATCATAATTATTTTTTCTCGTGTTATATAATACTTGATGAAAAATATATAAATGGATTTGTGTTTCAAATGTATGTTCATTGGTATACTTTTTTATCAAATATTATATAACACGAAAAAAAATAATTACGGTCAAAGTTAAAAGAAAAAGACTTTGAAAAGTCAAACATGGACTTATATTTTGGGACGGAGGGAGTACTTGTTAAGAGCCAAATAATGTTTGCCACCCTTCAATATTGTAATCAAGGTGTGGTTTAGGTTTGATAGCTTGCAAGTCGTTTATCATAATGTTATCTTGTTCATGGACGCATTTCAGTCGTTAATGAGGCTGAACAAAGGGAGGTGAATGTAGGGAAATAAACTATATGCTTGTAAGAACTACTTTTAAACTGTAACCACGGTCGAAGGATTGAATATTGATTCGGACCCAGAACCGATTCGATGCAATCTATTTATACGAAGTATTTACCAACGGATAAAAACAGGCTTGAACGCAATGAGAGAAGCAAACTACCGTCCCACAATAAGAGTGTTTAAAAGTGTCACGGGATCAGATGATATATTCTGAAAGTCTTATAAACTTAAAATTGACACAATGAGACTTAAGTTGTTGACTTTTGAAGTAAAACAACTACTAAAAGCTATAGATTTATGGATGGTGAATTTGATGCTAGTATCAAAGCAGATGGATTTCAGTCATCCTTTGATGTGTATTATGATAATTTGAATTTAATAGTTAGGCCTTCTCCAACCATACCATCATCCTAAACTAAGTCGAGGTTGACTTGTGTTATACACTAATTAGGGAATTTGTTCTTCTTTATATAATTGGGGACAAGGAATATAAAATTGCTTTCAGTAAAGGTATACGAATCTTGCATAAGCGTCAAGAATAATTCTTTTAGTCATTTTAGTTGTTAGCTAAATTGCTAAAAGGGATAATAAGAATTGACTTTAAGAAACATTTTTTTTCTTCTTCTTATTATATAGTGAATAATATGCGACCACGAGTTGCATTTACATCCTTTTAAATATGTACTTAAGAAAAAAATTTATTAGTTAATGATCTCCTTTTGGTTGTGTCGATATGCTCCAACAGAGACCACCATCGAGACCACCGCTCAGAACACAAACCACCGACACCAAAAAAAACACCAAAAGCCATAGCCAAAGCGAAAGCCAATAAACACTACATTAAACACACAAAAACACCAAAGACAAAGCCACCAAACATGTCGAAGGTGCTAGGATTTTTTATTTGCTCGTATAATTTATCAAAACCAACTCAGCTCGATTGTAATGGTGGATTACACTAATGAAGCAAGAAGTTCCCATATACCTCCTGAATTGAAATCCAACGATGAAGAAACGAATTCATAAAAGGTGTTACGATAGGTCGTTACAGGGTTCAAGGGGATAAATTGTCTAATGTTCATTACTAACTCGTCTAGTGGATTAGAGACCGCTCGCACGTATGATCTTGATGTAGGAAAAGTCTTATTTATCACCATCGACGAAGAAACCATTATTGAAGGCCCCAAATTCTATGAAGAAGACTTCACTAACTATAAATCTAATTTCAATGATGTGCGTGAAGACAAATAATAAAGTTTGTTATTACCTTGCCACATAGATTGAACTTGATGATCAAAGATATCTGTATAACCACTTTTCTTTGTAACTAAGGAATAGTTGTCTCTACCCTTACAAGAGAGTATTAATCAACATATAAAAGTAAATATGTCAAATAAATGTTATATTCACATGGATTAGATTACAGAGTGACTATTGCAAATAACAAGGTTATAAATAGCGTGAAGGGTGGCGTAGAGGTATAGCCAAGCCTCAAGCTTTAGTGTGAGGCATTGCGTCATAGCGTTTTTAAGGCGTGATTCAAATCAGCAAAAAAATATTTATAGAGTTGTCAATATTAGTTAGCTAATAGACTTAAAACTCATTTATGAATTTATTAAGCCTGAATAAATACTTGTAAATAAGCTCAAGTCCAATAAATCTATTTAAAAAAAATTATATAAAATCTTAAAAGCTTCAAAAAAAAGGCGCCACGCCTTGCGTTATAGCGCGCTTTATCACGGCTTATCACGCTTTATTGCACGCTACGCCTAGAGACGACACATTGACCTGTTTCGTAACGTGGAGGCCACGTCTTGCGCTATGGCGCGCTATCTAGAACCCTGGCAAATACTGAGATATCACAGTGAACCACAAGCCTCTTGATCACATCTTAAATATTAAATCTAAGAGTAACTAGATTATTAAAAGTAGTCTTCCAGAAACCTTTCCTATGATACATAACAAAAGCTGAAGACTAAGATTTTGTGAAGTAACACTTATAGGAGATGTTTAGTAGAGAGAAAAGAGAGTGGAGAAATGGAAATGAATCAAATTCCTTTGTTTGGTAGGTAGAGAAGAAAAAAAAAAAGGGGGAGAAATATGGAGAATTGGTAGAGAATTGATAGTGTAATTTTTTAAATTTCATTTCCACTCCTTTATTTTGGAAAATTGGAGAAATGAGATTATTTTGTAACATTTTTTTTCATGATTTGTATTTTAGTTGCAAAAATATTTACGTGGATACTTTATATAATAAAAAATCATGAAATTCATTTTTTTTATTTAAAAATTTATTTAAGTTACATTTTTTTATTTGTTACTAAAAAAATTAATTTAAAAAAAATTCAACAAACATTAGAATTTTTTTTGTTTTTATAAAAATAAAACTATTTTTTTTAAATAAAAAATAATTTTTTTAGAATTGTTATTTAAAAAATTAAAATAATAAAAAAAATTATTGTTTTTAAATCAACCAACATTAGAATTTTTATTTAAAAAAAATAAAAAAATATATTTTTTTAAAATAACAAACATTAGAATTTTTATTTTTAAAAATATAAACAGTATTTTTTTTAAATTAAAAATAATTTTTTTAGAATTGTTATTTAAAAAATAAAAAAATGTTTTTTAAAAAAAACCAACATTAGAATTGTTATTTTAAAAAAAATAAAAAAATATTTTTTTTAAATAACAAACATTAGAATTTTTATTTTTAAAAAAATAAAAACTAATTAAAAAAAATTACAATTGTTATTTAGAATTTTTTTTTTCTAATTTCTCGGGTCAAATCTCAGTTGTTACTAAATATTGGAATTTAACAAAAATTCTTTACTGATTTCTATTCCCTCAATTTCTATTCTCAGTTTCATTTCATTTTTTCTGAAATTTTTCTTTACCAAACGTGCCCTTAGAGGTTTTTTTTTGTTAAAAAGGCTAGGTATATATAACTAAGAAAAAAGTAACTCTTAATACCGTTTTTCACGGGTCTTTCACAGTTTATGGGAGGTTGTGACGTAGACAGCTTTACCCTAACTAAAGCCTAAAATGCTTTTGAGCGAAAACAAACCATCTGTGTGATATATCTTGATCGAACGCTTGACCTCACGAAAACAAACCATCTGTGTGATATATCTGGATATGAAAATGCTTTTGAGCGAAACTTGTCCATTTCAGTGGCACTGTCGATGGTGCCACTACGATTGGATTGGAGTTAGCTGATTCCATCGCCTTTTGCGCTTTCCACCTCCCAAACCATATCCTAAGAGCCTCTCTGAATTAATTCTTCTTGGCTTATCCGACCATCATGGTTATCATCTACCAGAGACGGCGGTGATGATCTTTTAACTGGAGACTACGATTTTTTAGCGGCGGCGCCGGCGATCAGGTTGAATTCGATTCCATATTGTTATTGTTGCATTAATTCATTTCATTCAAGGGTCTAATTACTATAACATAATCAAAGGCCTTGTTTCTGGTTTATTTCATTACTTTTAACCTAATTTTAGACTTTATTTCATCTCTCTCTTTTTCTAGCTTTTATTTAGAACTGATTATTTTATTCAGTTATTAATGTGTGTTGTCACTTTCGCCCTTTTAATTTTACAAATCTTATTTTCTATGTTTCTATAGTGTCGTTCGCCAATGATTATGTATATAAATATAGTTAGCGTTGTTTCCAAGTGGTCACATGGTAATTAACGTCATACTGGATCCGAGATGCATAAGCAAACACCGATTAGCATTCTCAACTTGTGCAATAAAAAACTCAAACTCACCTGCATACCCCTACATACATACATACATACTTTGGTTACTTTCTGAAGTATGCTTAATAAACTCTAGGAATCACAATGAGTGCATTGTATCGAGGTAATGAATGTCACTTTATCAAAAAAAACAAGCAACATACGCACTTATATTATCTAGTATGTAGAAATGTAAGTAGAGGTGAAAAATCTCGATGCATTTACTTATGAATGGGTAGATTTTAGGCTCTTGTTATTATAAAATATGTGGAAGATAGTCATCATCTGAAACTAAGAAATAACAAGTTCAAATTGGCTTTTGGTGGTTTAAAATGGTTTCTACATTCTTAATTCTACTTTATTTATCCATCATGTAGTTTTGTGAATTTTTATGAGTAAATTATTAGCATAAAAATTCCATTCTAGAAATTGTAAAACTTAGCATGGAATGGTTGTGCTTGAAAACAACATGATATATATAGCACAAAAAGGTATTGTCATGTACTGAGATTGTATAACTATATATGGAATTTGAACATCTACACACCCCCTTGGGGTTATTGACGAAATGGAACGTGGGCCGTGCACTTTGAAATTTTTGATTTTTAGCCTTGAGATAATGACATCTTTCTCTTAATTATTTAATAATAGTTAATATTCAATCAGGATTTCTGTTAGTTATTGCAGGTCGAACTAGAGTACAATGGAAAAAGAGATGCCGCTTGTTAGTGTGGCAAAGGAGAAGAGAACAAGGTGTGCTCTTCGTTTATAATGTTTTGAGTTAAAAGGTCCTTATCTATCTATCAATCTTTTTGTGTTTACAATTGTTATCAATATATTGGTATGCACATGATGTCCTTCGAAAATAAATATTTTCTCATGCAGGTGTTGGAGATTATTGCAAAAGTAAGAAAGCATTCTACTATGGGTAAGTCGATAAGAGTTTAAGAATGTTTTTTTATTATGTAGATGTTGCTTATATTTATTGTCATAATATAAATGATCTACTGGCTATGTGTACATTTTATGGGAATACAAGCGTATGAATTGTGCTAGAACTATTGGAGTTAAGTATTTTAGGTTGCTATGAGGAACTGTTTATACTGCAAGTTAGAACAACATGGTCTAAGTAAGACGTTATTAATTGACAAAATGACAAGGCATATCAATGTAGATGGAACCTGTGAGGGCTGAGCTCAACAAGACAGAGTAAGACGTTATTAATTGACAAGGGTGAGGATAGTTAGGCAATGACGACAAGGAATGATTACTAAAACCTAACATTATTTTTAAATATATATTTTTATAACACGTAAAGCCATACCTTAAATCAAATATATCAAGCCACTATCTTCATTCTCTCATTCAAAATGTAACTCCAAACACCACCTAAAAAGGTTGTATTTTTTTTTTTTTTTTTTTTTTTTTTTTTTTTTTTTTTTTGGTAAAAACCGGTAAAGGTAACCAAAATAACAATTTGATTTTGAAAAAAGACCTAAATTTGTGACAAGCTAGCCAAGAATCTTGAAAGTCACACCCTGTATAGTACCTGTAAATTTCTCCGTAAGAAAATATTCATATTTTTCTAAGAGTTCAATTTGGGGGATGTAGTGTGAGGTGCGTGTTTGCTAGTTTTGTTGGTGGCAATAGCACAAAAAGCAGGAAGTGTTTGGTTGCGTGTCTTTAAGTGATGGACTCGTGTATGTACAGAGAAAGGTCTTTGCTTTCTTGTGTGCGGTTTGTTTATGTATATACATATTGGGGATGAGGCTGGTCACTAGTTTTCCTACGTTCAGTAAGGACCTCACAATATGACCGGAATCACGAGTTGGGGTAACACTTACGAGGTGACTAGTGTGTGTTAAGTGATGTGCGTGAATGATAGAATGCACTTGTTCATTATGTGGGAATGAACCGGTATCTATAGAGATGTGTTTAGGGTTTCGTGTCACCCATAAACGCCATCTGTGGCTGAGGAAGGTCTACGTGGTGGACATCCAAGAGAGGAGACAAGAATGACACGTGTAGTGATATACTTGGCTCTGCCATGTGCATTGAATGATCCATGCACGATTGTTATGTACTAGCGTGATATTCGCACCATTACCTTTATACGAATGAGGTAATGGCACGTGTTCTGTCCGTTGTAACGGTCATGAAATGAGCTCCAGGCTCGTCGCTTCCTGATCGGGTTTGCCAGGCTTCATGCCTGGTCTGGTAACTTGTTAGTTTGTGACGGGTTTTGGCCTTAGTGGGTCTGTTTCGAGTGTATGGGCTTTAGCAAGTTGGGCTGAAGCACCCATACATTATCATGGTTGTTGACAACAATTCAAAGAGCCCACAAGGTTTAAAAATGTATTGCAAACCTCTCTACATAGAAAGTAGGTCATATGAAAATCTTGCTTTAACTATAACATCATAAAATCGTTATCGGTGGCATAGAGTAACACATGTGACTTCCTCACAATAGGTCACAAGTTTAAACCTAACTAAGTACACATTCGAAGGTAGCTAAAGAACGGTTGAAAACGTTCAAAAAGATATCTTGGTTAAGCCGCGTATAAGACGCGTAACTCGCGTACATTCTAGTAAAAAACCCATCTGTTTAAAATATTCATCCCCAAATCCAAAACCCTTGAACAAATATGGCATCTCCGGCAGCCGGATACCCAAACCCACCACCACCACCTTTACAAAACTCCGATCAACTCCCCATTTTTTACCCCTCAGACTCAGCAGATAACAATTTCACCATCTCTCAATTAAACCCATTTTCCAAAATCCCAAACCCTAACCCTAACCCTTATCCACCTATTAATTCACCCCCAACAGTAATAGCCCCATCTCTTTTATTTCATGCATTTTATTTATTTTATTACATGTGTTTATTTCTTGATGCATACATGTTCCAATTATTTAATGTGTTGTGTTTTTTAGAACAAGAGGCGGAAAACAAAGCCGGTGCGATTCGGCGGTCCGACTGTTATTGAACCTGTAAAAATTTTATGCAATTTGGTAGATTGTGTTAACATGTTTAGATTCTGGCAGTTTTTAAGGAATTGAATTCTGTTTAGTTACCGATTCGTGTTAGTTTTGTTCAAATTCGATGTTTAGTGGTGAAGGATTGGTTTTGTTTTGGAGTAACTAGCAGTGTATCCTACTTAGATTAATTTCACACAATGACATTTATTGAACTTAGTTTGTTGGCTTAAGTTGATTATTATCTATTTCGCTTTCTATATATGATCCGACCATGTTTAATAGTATTGAATAGCCTAGAGTAACTAGAAGTGAGCATTACTATATGCTCTTAACTTATCTGTCTACTTATCTTCAAGGTTGTTTAGGGTTGCTTCGTTTGTATGTTGTAAGCAGAAAGGCAGTTTTTTATAAGCTAAGGAGCACTTATTTCATATTACTTACTAGTATTTGATATGGAATCAGCTTTTACTCTTATATGTAACTTAAAACCTTTTATAAATGAGTAGTTGGAATTTATGTGTAGTTGGGTTAAATTGATTACTATCTTTATTGCTTTCTGTATGTAGTTGGATCATGTTTAATAGTGTTGGATAATCTAGATTAAGTGGGTATGACTAGAATGGTATGAGCATTGCTGTATCTTTAACTTTTTTCCTTACTCCATGATCATGCCATGTGACAAAATCATTGGATAGTATGGGGTGTTTGGTTTAGCTTATTTCTTCGGCTGATTGGCTTATTTGAAACTGGAAAAACCCATAAACTCACTTCTTAGGCTTACGAGCTTATGAGCATTTTTATGTTTTTATGAGCTTATTTCTTCGGCTGATGGGCTTATTTCTTTGGCTGATGGGCTTAATCTAACTCCACAAGCTCAAGTTTGTAAGATCGTAAGCACAAAAAGTAAGCTTATTGGATTTTCAGTTTTAAATAAGCCCATAAGCCCGGGACATAAGCTAATTTCAAATGCCCCGTTCAGAGTGGGAGTGTTAGTTGGATAAAACATTATCAGTTTTAATGTATATCTATATATAACATTGTATAGAATATGTGTTGTATTTTTTTTTCGTGTAATATGGACTATGGAGTTTAAATATCACTATTTTTTTTACAGGTAGTTCAAGATTCTTCAAGCAAGAAGTGGAGGTCAGTTTTGCTTGCTTTGATATTTGCGTGTACTTTTTTTTTGTTAATAAAAAAGATGTTGCAAGTGATGGTTCTTAATTGACATACAGATCTTCAAAAGAAAATTCCGATGTGAAATCTCCTGCCGAAATTCGAGCAGAAGGGGTTCCAGCTAGTCTAGGAACAGAACATCCCAGCTGTGTAAAGTTAATAGCGAGAGGACATGTTGACCCTGGTTACTGGATGGTAAACATATTGTTTCATCAACAATCTGAAAGCGGTATTGTATAGAAACTGTAGAATTTATTGTTCTATTCTGGATGCAGGGCTTTTTACGGCCGTTTGCCAAGATGCATTTACCAAAAAAAGACTGAAATGCTGGTTGAGGATGAAAACGGGGTGATGGATGAAATCAAATACAATGCTGACAAGTTGGGGCTCAGTGCAGGATGGAAAAGGTTTACATCTGGACATAATTTGCTTGAAGGGGATGCAATAGTTTTTCATCTTGTTGAACCCTACAAATTCAAGGTTACCCACTCTCGTTTCTTTCGGTTTTTTTCATGCTGAACCTAATTTAAACAACAGATTTTTCTCAAGTAGTGGAGACTGCTAAGTTGATAGTGAGTTTCAAGTTTTTATATATAACATGAAATTGTGTATGAATCTTTATCTGAAGCCATTATGGCTTGGAGTCCTTTTACCATCATAAGGTTTTATAGCTAGGGTCTTGGGAAATGAATTAGTTTCTGTTAGGGACTAAGATTTTGATTTAGCTGAATTAACTCCTGATAATTCAGCTGCAAAGACCACAGACTCGATTGGTATTGAGAAAGTCATAGGAATGCGTAGACTAGGGTAGGAATCGGATCAGATTCATGAGGATGGTTTAAATCAGGAGCACTAGTCTGAACCGCCCACACCATTGAATCATTTTAAACTGAACAGCAACAACAACAACAACAGCAGCAACAGCAACAGCAGCAGCAACAACAGCAACAGCAGCAGCAGCAGCAGCAGCAGCAGCAGCAGCAGCAACAGCAGCAACAACAACAACAACAGCAGCAGCAGCAGCAGCAGCAACAGCAACAACAACAACAACAGCAGCAGCAGCAGCACCAGGCGGCAGGCGGCAGCAGCAGCAGCAGCCAGCAGCAGCAAAGCCTTTAGTCCCAAACAAGAGGTAGTAGGTTTGACCGTTTGAAGTGAAACCCAACCACATGAAGGCATGATGCCTGCCACTTCAAAAAGATGTCAAACCAGTGTCAAGAAGATAACAGCCCTTGTTCGTTGCTGAACCAAACTAATAAATTAGTCTTTCTTTGTTAATAATCTAGTCTTTGAATATTTGTTCATAAAACTTACGAACTGATTGTTCGGTTGCATTTGTTGTTTCAGTTTTCAATATAATACTGAAGAATCTATTATGAAGATCACTTACTTTACATCAGTAATCTAGTTTCCTTTTGTTGTAATGAGAATTAATTGTAGCATTTTTGTAGTGCTAATGCCTTTTATTTATTTATTTTCATAGGTTAAAGTTTGACTTGAACTAGGGTTTACTGCTCTTGCTCAACTTAGTTCAGTTAGAATACTGTCATTTTTCTAAACTAATTTCAAAACATCACATAGTAGCAAAAAGGTGTAGCTGTTTGTTATGTAGTTCTGGCCCTAGCAAACCGTGATTCATCATAAGCATACTTTGGATTTTGTAGGGATGTCATAACTCAGTTGCCTGTGATATTCTTTTTAATTTCAAAATAACCTAGCAGACTGAACTCTTCCCTTAAATTTAATCATTAGCAAACACGTGTAATTTTTAAGTTTTGATTTGTAGGTTTATATAATCAGAGCGGATAATCTTAATGAAATAGATGTTGCACTTTGCCTCTTGAATATGCAGGAACAAATGGCTCCAGGTTTGTTTCGGCTGGTTTTTCGGCTATTTTCTTGTTAGTTTTTACTGTGTGTAGAGGTGACAGGGTCAACCCATTTGATTGTGTATGGGTCGATTTGGCTATGCTTATATTTTAAACTGGTCAAATAAAAAACTTTAACTAAAAGGGTACACCCCAAAAATCGTCATACAATTCAAAGGTTCTGAATCACCAAAAGTCTGTCTTTAATGTAGTTTTTAGAAAATCACATTTAACGTATTATCTTTTAAAGATTCTAAAGAATTGAAAATAAAGTGGTAGTGGGCTTAAACTACCCCAGCCTGAACTAAAAGTTTGACCTGTTAAAAAACCTGTCCATTTTGCCACGACTAAGTTTCTGCTGTTGTCTATATTGTTTATGTATCCTTGTTATTTTGCCAAAATCTAAAAGAACAATTACACAGAAATGGATATGCCATCTCCTAAACCAAAGAAAAGGAAGTGTCCAAAGTCAGTTTCATTAGTAGAACAATCTGGAAATACTAGGGAAGAGGTTGGGTCAGCAGTTCTAGAAACCTCTAAACCTGAGCTTTCACTTGAAGAACTCGAAACCGTAGAAGATTTCCATATTATGGTGAAAGGGGTTTGCATTGACTCGGAGCTTCCAGATGATGTACGAATGAATTACTACAAACTCTGCACCGCAAGAAAAGGGTTCCTCCATGAGGAACTTGCAGAGGGTTTAAATCACAAACTGGTAGCAGGAATGATAGGTGAAACAGTGAGTATTGCAAACAAGATTAAGAACTGTCAGATCAATACAACCAAAGGAGAATTTGAAATATGGGATAATCACTTAAAATCATTTAGTATTATGGGAATGAAAGTCGAATTTTTACGTGAAAGGATAGCTACACTTTTAAGAATAGTGTCGGAGTCGGAACGTAATTTGGATGTGCAAAATTATGTTCAAGCTAACAGAGAGCATAAAGAAGTTGAGGGTGAGATACAAAGTTTAACAGAAAAGCTTGTGGGATTGAAGGAGTCTTCTAGAAAGTTTAAGAGGATTGTAGATGGCTTAAAAGAGAAGATTGAAATGCATGAGGAGAAGTTACAAAAACAGCTTAATGCGTTTGAAAGTGTTTAGGTTGAGATGAAGATTTGGTAGCATTTGAAAGGTTGGTAAAAGTGTTTAGGAGAATCTTTCGACTGTTAAGTAGTGACTCATGAACAAGGAAGTTTTTTGTATATCATTAGGAAGTTGTTTGCTCTATTAATGAGCAACTTCATATTTTGATCAGTTAAAACTACAGTAGTTCTGTTTAAGCATTTCGTTTCATTTTCTAATCCAAGATTCAGGAACTAAACTTGACCTAAATCAAATATATTGGTCATTCTTTTTGTAAAATGTTATTTGCAATATTAACAAAAATTAGAAGTTACTATCAAATAGCAACTCTTTAATTTTTTAATGATTTTTCCCGAACAAAATTTTACATTTATATTTTTAGTGCGGTACATAATCTTATAACTTTTTCTAGCATAGTGGTAAAGCATCCTTGCGATGAGGTCAAGGGTTTGACTCAAAGTATGAAGTAGTAATTTATTTTTTAAGCTACTAGTTATAATGTCCGTGTACGCGCGAGTTTTTTAAAATTTTTTGAATTATATATTTTTATTTAATAAAAAAACAAATAATTTAATCTTTTGTTTTGTTTGATTTATGATGTTTAATTATAGTTTTTTTTATTAAAAATAATTATTTAAAAATTTTAATCATATTATTAATTGTATCTTATTTATATTTTTTGTATTTATCTTCTACTTGTGTTAATTGTATCTTATCTATATTTTTTGTATTTATCTTCTACTTGTGTTATAGATAAATATAAAATATTACCTAATAAGAAAATAATATATTTTTTTTTTAAATATAAGTATTACTAAATAAGATATGAATTGATTTTTTTGAAATGGAAAATTCCTAATAAAGATTTTGTTTTATTATATAAAAGATTTTACGTTTTTGCTTAATTATTCTTTGCTTGTCCTATAAATTCTTTGTCAAATCAGAAATTAGAACAACAAATTTGTTTTTAGAGCAAGGGGTATGGTGGTTCTATGGGTGGCGTTTTCACCAGCAGCCCAAAACCTACGATAGCGCACCGTACCGTGGGTGGCGCCATGGTCGCTCGCGCCGTAGTGGCCAGCCCACGCGGTTGCCTTTTTTTGTTTTTCCCCAAAAATTGGAACATTGGTGCATGTTTGACAAAGTGAACGTTGGTACCCAACGGGTATATACCCGTTTTTTCCACTTTTCCCATTTATTAATATATTTAAATCACAAAAATTAAACCCCAACAAACCTTATAAATATCCTTTATTATTTCATACTTCCCATACACTTTCAATATACTACTAATTTTTCTCACAACTCTTCCAATTTCCAACTTTCTTTCAATCATGAATCCAAAAAGTCCCAACCCAAACAATCCCAACGACCCTAATTACGACTCTTATGATGTTTATTTTAAAAACAATCGGGAGCGATATCTTCGGGGTTATGCGGTATATGAACAATTTGTAGCTTTGTATGATCAAGAAGCCGGGGGATCGGGATCGGGTGAAAAGAGAACGAGGACATACATACCACGTGAACGAGAAGAGGCGGAACAACGTTTAATCGACGACTATTTTTGCGACGATGAGACTGATCCTAAATATCCCGAAGAGAAATTTAGGCGAAGGTATCATATGAGTTCTAGACTTTTTAATAAAATTCTCAACGATATTTTAAGTTATGATGTTCATCCTCTTCCCGATTACTTTAAAATTTTTAGACCTAGTTACGATGCTGTCGGTCGTGCAAGTATTGGTGTTGTTTTGAAGTGCACATCCGCCATCCGCCAATTGACGTGATCACAAATACCCAACTCTTATGTTAGAAGCGGTTGTGGATTAAAAATTATGGATTTGGCATGCATACTTTGGGGTTCCGGGGTCAAATAATGATCTTAATGTGTTATATGGTTCCCCGTTATTTGATGATGAACTTGCTGGTAAAGCCCAGGAAAGTCCGTTTGTAGTAAACGAACATACATATAAGAAAGGTTACTATTTAGCTGACGACATTTATCCGGCATGGTCCGTGTTTGTGAAAACGTTTAGTGTTGCAAGGACTGAAAAATATTTGAACTTCAAAAAAGTTCAAGAAAGTGCTAGAAAAGATATTGAACGAGCTTACGGAGTCTTACAAGGTTGTTGGGGAATTATACGACAAGCCGCACGTGCTTGGCATATCAACACCTTGAAACTAATCATATATTGTTGTATGATGTTACACAACATGATTTTGGAAGAAGAAGGATTCAAAGTGAATTTAAGAGATACATTCGTTGATCCAAGTCCGAACATGCCAGATACTTGGATCGAAAGATGTGATTTACTTGTTCGAAAAAATAAAGAACTTCGAGATAGAAAAGTGCACGACGCGCTTCGACTAGACCTTGTGGAGCATTTATGGAACTTTAATGTTTAGTTTGTAATTTTTATTTCTTGTTTACGTATTAAGTTTTCTATTTTTATGTAACTTTTTTTTTTTATTAATGTAATGCGTTTTTTTTAATTATTATTATTATTATTATTATTATTATTATTATTATTATTATTATTATTATTATTATTATTATTATTATTATTATTATTATTATTATTATTATTATTATTTAATGAAGTTTATTTTAGTTAATATTGGGTATGTTTTATTTTATGAAAAAAAAAAAAAAAAAAAAAAAAATTGGACGATGGCACCACATTTTCTGGTGCCAAGGGTTACAGCCAGAATGTGGTGCCGTGGGATTTCTGGTGCCGTGGAAATTTTGGCTGACGTGGCAGCACTTTTTCCCCAAGGCACCAAGCCCACGACACGAGCGTACCCAATGCTCTTACAAGATATATGTTGTCACGAGGAACCCTCGGCAACGCTAGGGGCAATTATTACTTCTTTTATCTAGAGTAAAAAAAAGTCATTCACGTGGTTTAGCCAAATTGCATGTTTTGTCCCTATCATTTTGAAAGTGCATGCACCGTTCTTGTGAGGAAGTTACGAGTGCAATTTTAGTCATGGCCAAAGTGAAATGACTAAATTACTCTTATCTTCTTACTATTCAATAAACTAGAGAGGATGGGCATTTTAGTCATTTTATTTTGGCCAAGGACAAAAGTTGCACTCGTAAGTTTCTCACAGGGACGATGTCTGCATTTTTGAAAAGATAAGGATGAAACATGCAATTTGGTCAAATCACATTGATGATTTATGTAGTTTACTCTTTTATCTATTATACAGTCTCTCTGATTTGAATCAAGGTATTTAACCTTTGCAAGTTGGTATAGGACTTTGTTTGATGAGAATGTTTGAAGAGGCAACTAATCAAGCCTTTGCTTATGCTTGTACTATGAAAATTGTAAGATCCCATTGTCATTGTAGGAATAAGTTGTCATGAAACTATATGGTTTAGTCAACATGTTTTGTTTTATTCAAGATTATTATTCCGTACTATAATAAGAAGATCGATTTTATTGATTAGTAGGTGCACCCCTATTTGTATATTACCTTGTTATAAAGTTAAGGGTGTCTAAATTTATAAAAATATAATTGGACACCCTTAGCTTTATAACGAGGTAATATACAAAGAGGGGTGCACCTATAGTGTATTTTTATATAAATTTGGACACTCTTAGCTCTATAACGAGGTAATATACAAATAAAGGTGCACCTATAATAAAGAGGGGTGCAACTATAATAGAGGTAATGAACAATGTATAAGTTAAGTTTTTTTAGCTTAACTTGATGAAAATTAGTGAGTACAAATTTTTATTGAACAAAAGGCCCACGGGTACCACTTGTAGAGGTTACGACTTACGACTACTACAACCTACGTATTAACTAGCTCATGTAAATTAGTTTACGATGGTGTATGTGGGGTAGCCTTTTCTAATAAGTCCTTAATAATAGTTTCTGATTTTCACTTTTATGCCTGAGGAGTACTAGAGTGTGTTGGGGGTGGGTTGAACAACATGATTGGCCTTTTTATGTACTTTTTAAGAGCCAAATAATGTAACCACCCTTCAATATTATAATCAAGGTGTGGTTTAGGTTTGATAGCTTGCAAGTCGTTTATCATGATGTTATCTTGTTCATGGATGCATTTCAGTCGTTAGTGAGCCTAAACAAAGGGAGGTGATGCACGGAAATAAACTATATGCTTGTAAGAACTACTTATAAACTGTAACCATGGTCAAAGGATAGAATCTTGATTCGGACCCAGAACCGATTCGGTGCAATCTATTTATACGGAGTATTTACCGACGGATAAAAATAGGCTTGAACACAATGAGAGAAGCAAACTACCGTCCCACAATAAGAGTAATTAAAAGTGTCACGCGATCAACTGATATATTGTAAAAGTCTTATAAACTTACAATTGACACACTGAGACTTAAGTTGTTGACTTTTGAAGTAAAACAACTACTAAAAGCTAGAGATTTATGGATGGTGAATTTGATGCTAGTAACAAAGCAGATGGATTTCAGTCATCCTTTGATGTGTATTATGATAATTTGAATTTAATAGTTAGGCCCTCTCCAACCATGCCTTCACCCTAAACTAAGTCGAGCTCGACTTGTATTGTACACTAATAAGGGAATTTCTTCTTCTTTATATATAATTGGGGACAAGGAACATAAAATTTGCTTTCAGAAGGTATACGAATCTTGCAATAAGCGTTAAGAAGAATTCTTCATTTAATCATTTTAGATGTTAGCTAAATTGCTAAAAGGGATAATAACAATTGACTTTAAGAAACAAATTTGTTTTTCTTATTATATAGTGAATAATGTGCGAATACAAGTTGCATTTACATCCTTTAATTTTAAATATGTACCTAAGATGAAAGTTTATTAGTTAATGATCTCTTTCTGATGGGTCAATATACTGATCAAAGATATCTATAAGGAGTAATGGTCTCTACCCTAGATTACAGAGTGATCATTGCAAATACTGAGATATCACAGTGAACACAAGCCTCTTGATCACATCTTAAATATACAATCTAAGAGTAACTAGATTATTAAAAGTAGTCTTCCAGAAACCTTTTCAATGATACATAGCAAAAGCTAAAGACTAAGATTTTGTGAAGTAACATGTAGAGGTTTTTTGTTAAAAAAGCTAGGTATATATAACTATTAATTTATTTTCTGAGCTATTTTATGTTTTTGCTTAATTATTCTTTGCTTTGTCTTATAAATTCATTTCGAAATAAGAACTTAGAACAACAAATTTGTTTTTACGAGATATATGTTAGTCACGGGGCACCTTATGCAATGCTAGGGGCAATGATTCTTAGTTTTATCTAGAGTAAGCTGCAAAAGTCATCCCTGTGGTTTGGCCAAATTGTATGTTTCGTCCGTATCATTTCGAAAGTGCATGAACCGTTCCTGTAAGGAAGTTACGAGTGCAATTTTGGTCCCTGGCTAAAGTGAAATGACTAAATTAACCTTGTCTTCTTATTATTTAATAAACTAGAAACGATGGGCATTTTAGTCATTTTATTTTGGCGAAGGACGAAAATTGCACTCGTAATTTTCGCACAAAGATGTCGCTAAAAGGCCTTTTTCTTGTAGTGTATGTTGACTAAACCAGGGGCAGAGTTAGTAGGGTGACTAGTGGGTAAACGTTTATCAATGATGCAGGTTTGATTGAATTGCCTCTGGGTGGTCGGTTATTTACTTGGATGAACAAAGCAGGAACGAAACTTAGTAAATTGGATCGATTTTTGTTTTCAGAAGATGTGCTTGATATGCTGCCTAATTACCGGGTCACAACTCTCAATAGATTGTGTCAGATCGCAATCCAATTCTTTTTCACTGCCACAAGTCTGACTTTGGCCCGACTCCATTTAAGATTTATCATTCATGGTTTCTTCGTCCTGATTTTGACGATCTTTTAAAATTGGAATTGGCTAATCTTGGTCAGAATAGTGATGGCAGTAAGGTGATGTTTCATGATAAATTGAAACTTTTGAAGTTGAAGATCAAACAATGGCATATGCAACTTAAAAATCGTGAACGTTTGAGAAAACATGAGTTAGCGATTCATTTAAAGGACATAGAGGGGAAGATTTAGAATGGTACCGCTTCTTTGGACGAACATGATTATAGAGTTAAAATTCTTCAGGAAATTGCTGACTTAGAGAATTTAGAGGCTATGGACACGGTTAAGAAGGCACGCATCAAATGGGACATTGAGGGTGACGAAAACACTAAATTTTTTCACAATTTGGTGAAAAAAAAGAGAAGATCTCAATCTATCCAAGGAATTTTACACGAGGGGGACTAGATCACGGAGCCTCATCAAATTAAAGAGCTATTTGTTAACTTTTACAAGGAGAAATTTCAAGCAAATGAGTCGGTTGTTTCTTTTACTCCATTAACAATATCTTCGGTCCTTAATTGTGAGGATCGGCTCCAGTTAGAAGGTGTCGTTTCTTTGGATGAAATAAGGGCAGCCGTATGGGATTGTGGTAGCGATAAAGCTCCCGAACCTGATGGTTTCTCGTTTGCTTTTGTTAAGCAGTAATGGGAGCATTTCAAGATGGATATTCAAGGGTTTGTGTCTTCATTTATTGAATCTGGTAAGATGCCGTTGGGTTCCAACTCGGAATTTATTACTTTTATTCTGAAGGTAAGTAATCCGCTTCATGTTCAAGATTTTCGGCCTATCTCTCTTATTAGTATTCATTATAAGATCATTGCTAAAATTCTAGCAAATCGATTATCTAAGGTTGTTGCAAAACTTGTTAGTCATGAGCAACCCGCTTTCATCTCTAGTCGCCAAATTCTAGACGGTCCGCTTATGCTTAGTGAGGTGATTGATTGGTACAAAAAGCGACACAAGAAGTTGTTGATTTTTAAAGTAGATTTTGAAAAGGTCTATGACTCGGTAAGTTGGAATAGTTGGATTTCATCTTAAACAACCTGGGTTTTGGATTGAAATGGAAAAGTTGGATTAAAGCTTGTTTAGAGTCGGCTAGGACATCCATTTTAGTTAATGGTAGTCCTACTTCTGAATTTTCTCTTAAACGCGGTTTAAGACAGGGTGACCCGCTTTCGCTGTTCTTGTTTCTATTTGTGATGGAAGGGTTGCATATTGCCTTGTCCGATGCGGTTAATTCTGGTTTGATTCGAGGAATTAAATTCGACGCTTCTTTCGCGCCTCTATCTTATTTATTCTATGTCGATGATGTTGTCATTGCTACAGGATGGAGTTGTCAAGATATGGATCATTATTCGAGTCCTCCAGCTTTTCTACTTAGTGTCGGGTCTCAAAATAAACATCCATAAGTCTAATGTTTATGGTGTTGGCGTGTCATCAGAAGAGGTGAATGACATGGCGAGCATCACAGGATGTGCAATATGGCCTTTCCCATTTGATTATCTTGGGTTGCCTATTGGTTCTAATATGAATCTTACAGCAAATTGGAAGAAGTTAATGGACTGATTTCATGAAAGGCTTTCATTTTGGAAGGCTACTCTTCTTTCTTTTGGTGGTTGCCTAACATTAATAAAATCGGTGTTAGGAAGTTTCGGGATTTATTATTCATCTATCTTCAAAGTGCCTGAAACCGTTTTGAAGAGCTTGGAGAGTCTTCGTGCGTCATTTTTTTTGGTGGTGGGGGGAGGGGGGGGGGGGGTTCTCAAGAAAAGAAAAAGCTTGCTTGCGTTAAATGGCCAAATGTTTTGGCTTCGTTTGATAAAGCCGGATTGGGTATTGGTAGTTTGAAATCATTTAACCTCGCATTACTTCAAAAATGGCGATGGAGACTGGCTTCTAATCCAAATGCTTTATGGGTTTGTTTAATTAAGGCTTTACATGGGCAGGAAGGGGGTTTTGATCAACATGGGTGCAAAATAAATGGTTTATGGGCTAAGATAGTTGGGTCTACTAATCTGATGCATTCGAGTGGGATCCTCCCGATTAGTTCCTTACGGTTTCAAGTGAGATGCGACACTTTAGTTCGATTTTGGAAGGACACGTGGCTCGGGGATTATTCCATGTATCTTCGGTACAACAGGTTATTTCGTTTGGAGAGAAACAAGGATTGTTTGGTTATAGATCGTATTTCTAATGGAGAATGACGTTGGGATTGGTCTAGATCGGAGCTAGGAACTCGTAACATGTCTTCTCTTAATGCGTTAATAACTGAGATTGGAAACATGGAGATGAGTTTCGAGTCGGATACTTGCGTTTCGTCGTTAGCTGATGATGGTATGTTTTCTGTTGGAGCCACTCGTCGTTTTATAGATTCTCATCTTCTGCCATCGTTGGTGCCTTCGACGACTTGGGAAAAAAATGTTGCCCCGAAAAGTTAACATTTTCCTTTGGCGTTTGATCTTGGATAGGCTTCCTACCGATTAAATCCATCTTCCCGAGGTACGGAAATTCAGGAGATTTCATGTCCGTCCTGTCATGGAAGCGTGGAGTCCAACCATCATATCTTTTTTTATTGTGATATTGCTCGAAGTATATGGCGTTACGTTCGTATTTGGTGTGACATTTCTATGCCTCAATTTGGTTCTAACGATGATTGGCGAGATTGGTTGAGCTCGTGGTCCGCCTCTTAAGCAAAGAAGTAGCGTATTCTTATCATTATTGTGTCTTCCTTATGGGTGATTTGGCGTTATCGAAATAGTGTCATTTTTAGCTCTCATTCTATGAGGAAAAGTGACATTTTCGATAACATTTGTTTATTTTCTTTTTCTTGGTTTAAGTTTAGAGGTGGTAAGATTAGTAGTTGGACTGATTGGTTAAGAACTCCTATGTATTTCTAACGTCTTGCTAGCAATTTTTGTTTGTATCTAATGTGTTTTGCTGTTAAAAAAAAACATTGAATACTTGGAAACAAATATAAAGAGAACAAGTTATTATTAGGCCTTGCAAAAAATAAAATAAAAAGAACAAACCAGGGATTATAACTTACGTGGCAAAAATGAAGATAAAAAATAGTTGATGGATGATTTATGTAATATTGTTTAATAAGTTTTGGGGAACCACATCACAAAACGCCATTCAACACACCAGCATCTTGACAAAAATGGGTAAATTCAGACCACCTCATCTGCAATTGATTATTAGGTAAAACTTTTGATGCTTTAATTCGTTGAAATTGACCGATTATATGCTGTTTTATGATCCTATCAATCAATCCGAAATTAGTGTGTGTGTTTTGGATTACGCGTAACTTGATCCGTTAAGAAGAGGTCATTGCTTTGTAGGTGTTGGATAAAACTAACAACTATAATCTCTAAGGTTAATAATCACTCTTTCTTTACCTTTTAGTGCGCGTAATCTCTAGTGTTACTGTTTGTTGAATAATAATCAAAATTTGGTTTAACAATATTCGGTTGAGACGTCTAATAATACCAATTTTCGCTAGGAGCCATATTTTTGCTTTAGAGTGCAACATTGGGTTGAGACGTCTAGTAATTGTGATAAATGATATTTTTTGCATATGCTGTTGAACTGGCGCATTCTCATTACCTGTTAGTCAAACTTATAGTCACCTAAAAGACATGATGTTTGCTTTTGATATCACATCTTTAGCAACTTATTATTAATGACACGTGCTCTGTCCCTTGTCACGCTCCTGAAATGAGCTCCAGGCTTATCGCTACCTCATTGGGTAACTTGCTTCCCGGTAAGTTACGGGTCTTGGCCTTAGTGGGCCAGTTTCGAGTGTATGGGCTTTAGTAAAAAATGTTCAAAAAGATATCTAGGTTAAGCCGCGTATAAGACGCGTAAGCCGCGTACATTTTAGTAAAAAAAACTTATCTGTTTAAAATATTCATCACCAAATCCAAAACCCTTGAACAAAAATGGCATCTCCGGCAGACCCAAACCCCCCACCACCACCTTTACAAAATTCCAATCAACACTCCATTTTTAACCTCTCAGACTCAGCTGATAACAATTTCACCATCTCCGAGTTAAACCCATCTTCCAAAACCCCAAACCCTAACCCTAATCCACCTATTAATTCACCCCCAACAGTAATAGCCCAATGTCTTTTATTCCATACATTTTATTTATTTTATTACATGTGTTTATTTCTTGATGTATATATGTTCTGATTTATTTAACGTGTTGTGTTTTTTAGAACAAGAGGCGGAAATCGAAGCCGGTGCGATTCGGCAGTCCGACTGTTATTGAACCTGTAAGAATTTTGTGCAATTTGGTAGATTGCGTTTATTTGTTTAGATTGTGGCAGTTTAAAGGATTTGAATTCTGATTTAGTTATCGATTCATGTTAGTTTTTAAGGAATTGATTCTGTTTAGTTACCGATTCGTGTTAGTTTTGTTCAAATTCGATGTTTAGGGGTAAAGGGTTGGATTTGTTTTGGAGTAACTAGCAGTATATCCTACTTAGATTGATTTTACAGAATGCTGAGTTACATTGACATTTAATGAACTGAGTTGCTGTGTAGTTGGCTTAAATTGATTACTATCTATGTTGTTTTCTATATATGATTGGATCATGTTTAATAGTGTTTGATAGCCTAGAGTAACTGAAAATGTACATTGTTATATCCTCTTAACATATCTGTCAGCAGAAAAGCAGTTTTTGATAAGCTAAGGAGGTGCTTATTTCATATTACTTGTTTGATATGGAATCAAGATTAGTTTTTACTCTTATATGTAACTTAAAACCTTTTATAAATGAGTAGTTGGAATTTATGTGTAGTTGGGTTAAATTGATTACTATCTTTATCGCTTTCTATATGTAGTTGGATCATGATTAATAGTGTTGGATAATCTAGGTTAAGTGGGTATGGCTAGAATGGTATGGGCATTACTGTATCTTTCTAAACTTTTTTCCTAACTTCATGTTCATGACTTGTGACAAAATCATTGGATAGTATGGGGTGTTTGGTTAACTTATTTCTTCGGCTGAGGGCTTATTTAAAACCGGAAAAACCCATAAGCTCACTTCTTAGGGCTTAAGAGCTTATGAACATTTTTAAGTTTTTATGAGCTTATGGCTCAATCTAAGTCCACAAGCTCAAGTTTGTAAGATCGTAAGCACAAAAAGTAAGCTTATTGGATTTTTCAGTTTTAAATAAACCCGGGAAAGTAGCTAATTTCAAATACCCTGTTCAGAGTGGGAGTGTTAGTAGGATAAAACATTTTGTAAGTAGTGTCAGACAAGTAGACAACCTATTGGTATATCTCTATATAATAACATTGTATAGAGTATATGTTGTATTTTTTATAACTGCGTAATATGGACTATGGAGTTTAAATATCACTTGTTTTTTTCACAGGTAGTTCAAGATTTTTCAAGCAAGAAGTTGAGGTCAGTTTTGCTTGCTTTGATAGTTGCTTACTTGCTTGTACTTTTTTTTGTTAATAAAAAAGGTCTTGTAAGTGATGGTTCTTAGTTGACATACAGATCCCCAAAAGAAAATTCCGATGTGAAATCTCCTGCCGAAATTCGAGCAGAAGAGGTTCAAGCTAGTCTAGGAACAGAACATCCTAGTTGTGTAAAGTTGATAGCGAGAAGCCATGTTGACCCTGGTTACTGGATGGTAAACATATTGTTTCATCAATAATCTGAAAGCTGTATTGTGATATAAAAACTGTAGAATTCGTTGTTCTATTCTGGATGCAGGGCTTTCTACGGCCGTTTGCCAGGACGCATTTACCTAAAAAAGAATGTGAAATGCTGGTTGAGGACGAAAATGGGGTGATAGATGAAATCAAATACAATGCTCACAAGTTGGGGCTCAGTGCAGGATGGAAAAGGTTTACATCTAGGCATAACTTGCTTGAAGGGAATGCAATAGTTTTTCATCTTGTTGAACCCTACAAATTCAAGGTTACCCACTCTTGTTTCTTTTGGTTTTCTTCATGCTAAACCTATTTTAAACAACAGATTTTTCTTAAGTAGTGGAGACTGCTAAGTTGATAATGAGTTGCAAGCTTTTATATATAACCTGAAATTCTGTATAAATCTTTATCTGAAGCCATTATGGCTTGGAGTCCTTATATCATCATAAGGTTTATAGCTAGGGTCTTGTGAACTGAATTAGTTTCTTTCTAGGGACTTAGATTTTGATTTCATACAGCTGCAAAGAGCACAGACTCGATTGGTATTGAGAAAGTCATAGGAATGCGTAGACTAGGGTAGGAATCGGATCAGATTCATGAGGAATGAGGATGATTTAAATCAGGAGCGCTAGTCTGAACTTCTCACACCATTGTATCATTTTAAACTGAACAGCAACAACTACAACAGCAACCAAGCCTTTAGTCCCAAACAAGGGGTAGGTTTGACCGTTTGAAGTGAAACCCAACCACAAGAACTGAAAAGACATTTAACTAGGTAGTGATGATCGAAATAAATAGTGATAGTAAAAATAGATGGTGCTTTTTAGGAAACAGATAGAATCATAGCAGGCATGATGCCTGCTACTTCAAAAAGATGTCAAACCAGCGTCATGAAGATAACAGTCCTTGTTCGTTGCTGAACCAAATTAATAATTTAGTCTTTTCTTTGTTAATAATTTTGTCTTTGTTCATAAAACTTACGAACTGATTGTTCGGTTGCATTTGTTGTTTCAGTTTTCAATATAATACTGAAGAATCTATTATGAAGATCACTTACTTTACACCAGTAATCTAGTTTCCTTTTGTAGTAATAAGAATTAATTGTAGCATTTTTGTAGTGCTAATGTATTTTTTCATAGGTTTAAGTTTGACTTGTTTTATCTTGTATCTGAAATATCATGATTCTTAGTTAAAAGAAGGTTTAAACCAAGAAATCGACTTGAACTAGGGTTTACGGCTCTTGCTCAGCTTAGTTAAGTTGGAATACTGTCATTTTTCTAAACTAATTTCAAAACGTCACATAGTAGAAAAAAGGTGTAGCTGTTTGTTATGTAGTTCTGGCCCTAGCAAACCGTGATTCGTCATAAGCATTCTTTGGATTTTGTAGGGATGTCATCACTCATCACTCACTTGCTTGTGATATTCTTTTAATTATCAAAATAACCTAGCAGACTGAACTCTTCCTTTAAATTTAACCATTAGCAAACATGTGTAATTTTTTATTTTTTATTTGTAGGTTTATATAATAAGAGCGGATAATCTTAATGATGGTGCACTTTGCCTCTTGAATATGGAGGAACAAATTGTTCCAGGTTTGTTTCGGCTGGTTTTACAGCTATTTTCTTATTTTTTACTGTGGGTAGAGGTGACAGGGTCAACCCATTTGGTTGTGTATGGGTCGATTTGGCTATGTTTATATTTTAAACTAGTCAAATAAAAAACTTTAACTAAAAGGGAACACCCCAAAAATCGTCATACAATTTAAAGGTTCTAAATCACCAGAAGTCTATATTTCATTGTATACCACCTACTATTATTTCGCTAATGTAGTTTATAGAAAATCATATTTAACACATCAGCTTTTATTTAAAGATTCTAAAGAATTGACAATAAAGTGGCAGTAGGCCTAACTACCCGAGCCTGAACTAAAAGTTTGACCTGTTAAACAACCTGTCCATTTTGCCACCACTAAGGTTCTGCTGTTGTCTGTATTGTTTATATATTCTCGTTGTTTTGCCAAAATCTAATAGAACAATTACACAGAAATGGATATGCCATCTCCTAAACCAAAGAGAAGGAAGCTTTCATTGTCACTTCCATTATTAGAACAATCTGGAAATACTAGCGAAGAGGTTGGGTCAGAAGCTCTAGAAGAACCTTCTAAACCTGAGCTTTCACTTGAAGAACTCAAAACCATAGAAGATTTCCATATTATGGTAAAAGGGGTTTGCATTGACTCGGAGCTTCCAGATGATGTACGAATGAATTACTACAAACTCTGCACCGCAAGAAAAGGGTTCCTCCATGATGAACTTGCAGAGGGTTTAAATCACAAACTGGTAGCAGGAATGATAGGTGAAACAGTGAATATTGCAAACAAGATTAAGAACTGTCAGATCACTACAACCAAAGGAGAATTTGAAATATGGGATAATCACTTAAAATCATTTAGTATTATGGGAATGAAAGTCGATTTTTTACGTGAAAGGATAGCTACACTTTCAAGAATAGTGTTGGAGTCGGAACGTAATTTGGATTTGCAGGTGGAAGCTAAGAGAGAGCATCAACAAGTTGAGCATGATATGCAAAATTTAATAGAAAAGCTTGTGGGATTGGAGGAGTCTTCAAGAAAGTTTAAGAGGATTGTAGATGGTTTAAAAGAGAAGATTGAAATGCATGAGGAGAAGTTACAAAAACAGCTTAATGCGTTTAAAATTGTTTAGGTTGAGATGAAGACTGGTAGCAGTTGAAAGGTTTGTCAAAGTGTTTAGGTTGAGAATCTTTCGATTGTCAGGCTAGTAGTGACTCATGAACAAGAAGTTTTTTGTTTATCATTAGGAAGTTGTTTGCTGACTTGCTCTATTAATGAGCCAACTTCATATTTTGATCTGTTAAAACTACCGTAGTTCTGTTTAAGCTGAATTCCATTTCATTTTCTAATCCAAGATTCAGGAACTAAACTTGACCTAAATCAGATACATGGGTCACTCTTTTGATACATCGACCTAATAAATGGACCTAAAAAGAGACCTAATGCATAAATGATTTGTACAATGCAAAAATTGTACAATTCATTTATGCGTTAGGTCTCTTTTTAGGTCCATGATTAGGTCCACTTATCATTTCTGTTTTTATAAAATGTTATTTGCAATATTAACAACAATTGGGAAGTTACTATTGAATATTAAGTTCCTAATTTTTTAATGACTTTTCCCAAACCAAATTTTACATCTATATTTTTAGTGCAGTACATTATTTTATAACTAGTGCAGTACATAATTTTATATTACTAACTTTTTCTAGCATAGTGGTAAGCATCCTTGGGATGAGGTCAAGGGTTTGGCTCAAGTATGAAGTAGTAATTTATTTTCTAAGCTATTTTACGTTTTTGCTTGATTATTCTTTGCTTTGTCCTATAAATTCTTTTCCAAATCAGAAATTAGAACAACAAATTTGTTTATGCGAGATACATGTTAATCGCAAGGAAACCTGCGCAACGCTAGAGGCAATTATTCCTTCTTTTATCTTCTAGAGTAAAAAAAAAGTCATTCCTGTAATTTAGTCAAATTGCATGTTTCGTTCCTATCATTTCGAAAGTGCATGCATCATTTATGGGAGAAAGTTACGAGTGCAATTTTAGTCCTGACCAAAGTGAAATGACTAAATTACCCATGTCTTCTTACTATTTAATAAACTAGAGAGGACGGTCATTTTAGTCATTTTATTTTGGCTAAGGACGAAAATTGCACTCGTAAGTTTCTCACAGGGACGGTGCCTGCACTTTTGAAAAGATAAGGACGAAACATGCAATTTGGTCAAATCACATTGACGATTTCTATAGTTTATTTTTTTTAATCTATTATAAAGTTTATGTGATTTGAATCAAGGTATTTAACCCTTGCAAGTTAGTATAGGACTTTGTTTGATGAGAATGTTTGAAGAGGTAACTAATCAAGCCTTTTGCTTATGCTTGTACTATGAAAATTGTAAGATCCCATTGTCATTGTAGGAATATTCTGTCATGAAACTATATGGTTTAGTCAACATGTTTTGTTTCATTCAAGATTATTACTATAATAAGAAGATCGATTTTATTGATTGTAATAACGGTAGCTGCTATGAACAATGAATACTTAAGTTTTTTTAGTCTTAACTTGAGGAAAATTGGGGAGTACAAATTCTTATTGAACAAAAGGCCCACGGCCACGGGTACCACTTGTAGAGGTTACGACTTACAACTACTACAACCCACGTATTAGCTAGATCAGGTAAATTAATTTACGATGGTGTATGAGAAATGCATTTCAGTCGTTAGTGAGCCTGAACAAAGGGAGGTGTGATACAGGGACATAAACTATTATATGCTTGTAAGAACTACTTTTAAACTGTAACCACGGTCAAAGGATAAAATCTCGATTCAGTGTAATCTATTTATATGGAGTATTTACCAATGGATCAAAACAGGCTTGAACACAATGAGAGAAGCAAACTACCGTCCCACCATAAGAGTGTTTAAAGTGTCACGGGATCAACTGATATATTGTAAAGTCTTATAAACTTGCAATTGGCACAATGAGACTTAAAATGTTGACTTTTGAAGTCAAACAACTACTAAGCTATAGACTTATGGATGGTGAATTTGATGCTAGTATCAAAGCAGATGTGGATTTCATTGCTTGGATAGTTGGATAGGAGAAACAACTTGAGCAAATGTGCAGACTGCAGAATACTAAAATATTAGTTTGAATTTTGTACTTGAAGCACAATTGTTCACTCATCGTTTGATGTGTATTATGATTTGAATTTAATAGTTAGGCCCTCTCCAACCATACCTTCATCCTAAACTAAGTCGAGCTCAACTTGTATTATACACTAATTAGGGAATTTGTTCTTCTTTATATAATTGGAGACAAGGAATATAAAATTTGCTTTGAGTAAAGGTATACGAATCTTGCAAATAAGCATCAAGAAGAATCCTTCATTTAATCATTTTAGTTGTTAGCTAAATTGCTAAAAGAGATAATAACAATTGACTTTGAGAAACAATATTTTTTCTTATTATATAGTGAATAATATGCGAATACGAGTTACATTTACATCCTTTTATGTACCTAAGAAAAAAGTTTATTAGTTAATGATCTCCTTCTGGTTGGTGTCAATATACCAATCAAAGATATATGTATAACCACTTTTCTTTCAAACTAAGGAGTAATTTGTTAATACAAATATCGCCTAAAAACGTTATTTATATTTTACGATTTTTACTTAGTTTTGTTAATGACAAAAGGTAAAGTTTATTTTTAGCAAATCATAAATATATTTTAGAAGTCTTTTACTTAACATCACTCAAACTACATTTACATGTTTTTATAAAGTGATTTCAAATTGTAAAATGGTTAAGTATACTTTAGTATAATTTCATGTGTTAAAAATGTCATATAAGTATATTTAGTAAGTTTTCTAAATAGTGTGTCTTATTAGGATATAAGTAATCAAACACTTTTTAGTAAAACATTCACTTGCTAAACATCTCAAACAAACATTTTTTAAGCCTCTACATGTCACACCTCGCCAAGGCGGAAACGCGAGAGTGTAACTTCATGGATATCATCACAACACATGGTGTCTATATAGAGAATAACTACATGCAATAAAATGGCAAAGTACAGACACAAAGTGTCATAACAATACCCGAAAGGAAACAACATGATAAACTCCAAACGCACAGAGAAACCACTTCTAATGCAACTAAGGTCTCGTCTAATCACTTCCTTCTATCATAGCCTTAGAATGCTCACTTGAAAATGATGCTTAAAACGTCAACATAATGTTGGTGAGATTCATAGGTTTAGACACACATACACTCTCAAGGTAACCAGTTCACTGTGATTATAAAAACATAGCTGGACAAATAATTATAGTTATCATACAAGCTACATATGTTCATAAACCAACCATCACACAAAAGGTAACCATCGGGCGGAATGTGCCCGCCGATCCAAATCCACAACATCCGGGCCGGAATGTGACCCCCGCTCTAAATAATGGGTAATTAATACCATCCGATCAGACCACACAGAATAAAAGTGAGTAGGAGTGCTACTCTCCAATTAGGTCGTATGCACGAGCAACAGGGTAAGCACCCTCCCAATTGGATCACACAACATCACACAACATAACATTATCATTCACATATAGCATACATACGATAACATTATAATTCTAAGCTCTTTGACACACACACATAATCACAGTAATTCAAACCATTTAAGACAAGCATCATTCCCATCCCAAGTTTAAAACAAAGTAAAAATATGGGACTATGAACTCACCTCAAACCTTGCAGCTTCCACAAAACCAAATCACAACACAAAATAAATCCACATTACACATGGCCAAGCTAAAAGCTATAACCCATGTAATACACATATGATGGATGTCTAAGATTCATATGACCCACCATGGATCTCCTAGACCCCATACTAATCATCACCACAACCTAATACTCACAAAATCCCTTGCACTTTTAAAATAAAAAAAACGCAGAATTTTAGGGTACATTCGCCCACATGAAATAATAACAATTAAAGATCAACAACTCACACCAAAAATTCACCATGGTCTCTCATAAGCATACAAGCTAATCCCAGAAGGCCATGGTCTAATAACACACACAAGTACCCATAAGAAAATCAAACTTGTCAACTATCCAAATTCGGATCTGAATGCACACCAAAAAGTTTTAATTAGAATAAAATACTTCTACAACTTTTTATCGCGAATCCTTTTCGTGCTAGTATAAGATAACCTAAAACTCAACTTTTCCAGAAGGGATAACCTTAATATCACTTTTTCACCCACAATTCACTATCAAACTTTTACCCAAATTCTGTCCCGGTTTAACAGCTTTGACACCTTATCAAAGAAAAATCAAAAGACTAACTTCCCGACCTTGAAATCAATCGTGGCTAAACTTTTTGGAAAGCTCTTTCATTAAAATTTAATTTAGACTTAAATTTCGTGATCTAACTCATTACCATCTGTTAAATACATTTGAATCTTTACAGCACTACTTTTCTGTCCAAACCCTAACTCAATAACTAGCATGTTTTACGCTCAATTCTCTTCACCAATTATCATAATATAATCATTAATTGATCCCAACATGTTTTAATTAATTAATTTACAGAAACTTACAAACCCTAGATCCATCATACTTAATATTACATGAATACCAATAATTAATCAATCAATTAAGCATAGGGTTTAAGGATTTTACTTTGATTCTTTATTATTGCTTGAAAAAAATATAAACCCTAATTTTTTTATCCTTCCTTTCTCCTTGTGGTCGACCCAAATTGCAGGAAAAATACTTTGGGAGCTTTGGTTTTGTATTTATATTAATTATAGATAACCCTTGGGGTTAAGAGTCATATTTGGACTCAAATTGGGTTTCCTTTTTCCCTGTTATCCCCTTCTAGCCGAATTTCATATTTTATAAACTCAAAACCTCATACTTTTCATATTTTATAAACTCCCAAAACAAAACCTAACATCTTTCGCGATAAACCTCAGTTTTTACGACAAACCGGAAAATTATCATTTTCAGATTTTCACCCTTTATAAATGTATAACACATAAAAAAAACTCCTCGTAACTTGCTAACGCTCAAATACATGAATGAAAACTCGTTACGCAAAAACACAAAAACACCAAAACTTCACAAGTCATTTCTACACCACAAAGGCGATCAAAATGAACTTTCACAAATATCAACATTACTCACTTACAAAAACAACACCACGCAAAGGGATTTAGTGCTAAAACCCACCTAAATCACACATATATCACTTCAATCACCTAAGACACACCAAACAAACGTCAACCGAGTTAAGACTATTAGTCAAACTGACCTGCTAAAACCACGGTTGTTACACTACATAAACACTTTTACAAGAATACTTTCTTTTTTAAGTATATCTAAAATTAGAAATAATAGATATACTTACATCATCACTTGCATCACACATGTCCTTTCAAGGAAACATATGTGTAAGAGACATGTTTTATTTTGTTTAGATTCATACTCAAAGATCTCAAAGTTGACTTTGTGAGATCTTGAGAATATTGAGTTAGATTGTGAAATATTTTGTGTAGGATTATGTCAGACATGCTGGCGGAACCAATGGGTATAACGGACGAAACCAAAGGATTGGTTCCGCCATATCCATGGGTTGGTCTGGAATTTTGCCTATAAATAGCAACCCACTCTTTGTGTTATTCTTATTACTTACAATCATAACATATTGCATATACTTTCATTTCTCTATCTTCTAACTCATCTCCATTTCATATTTGTGAGTCTTTCTTTGTAGCAAGAAGATCACGACTTCACAAGCTTCAACACAATGTTGCAAGACTTGTTAGGCTTAGACTTCACAAGCTTCAACACAATGTTGCAAGACTTGTTAGGCTTAGCATAGTGTAAACTTGTAAAGTTTATACACCATTTTATTGTATCCACTTGTAGTGATTGGTTAGTGTTTTAGTCCTCAAAATACATAGTGTATCGGGAGTTGTTGTACCCTTGTAAAAGAACTATCGGGAGTGGTTGAACCCTTGTGAAAGAACTCGACATCTAGCTTAGCGTCGGAAATAGTGTGTAAGCGACGTGTAAGGTTTTCTCCGCCGGTTAAAGTAGCTTGTTGACTAGTGCAAGAAACTCTCGAGTTAGATATTCGGGGCGTGGAGTAGGGCAAGGAAAAAGAGTCCTTGTAGCCGAACCACGATAAACATCCGTGTTATGGTTTGATCGTTTCTTACTTTTATTCTTGCATATTATTTATTGTTTGGTTAGTTTAGTTGTCGATTACACGTATAAGTTTTCAAAGAAAATCAAGTTAAAAACCGATAAACTATTCAACCCCCTTCTAGTTTTCCACAATTGGCATCAAGAGCTACGTTACTCAAGATTTTAAAATATATTGTATCTTAAAACTTGGAACGATCCATGGATTTTGAAAACTTCAAAGAAGGGCAATCTATGCAAAGACCACTACTATTTGAACCAAATGGTTTTATATATTGGAAAAACCGTTTTGAAACTTACGTAAAATCAAAGGACATTGATCTATGGTATATTATTATTGAAGGTGATCATAAGGCTACTTTTAGGGATATTGGAAGTGGTCGGGATGAGGATAGTTCACTCACTAAACATAGTGATGATCAAAAGAAACTAATTGCCAAAAATAATGAAGCTAAAATGATGCTTTATAATGCTTTACCAAAGAAAGAGTATGAAAGAGGTTTTATGTGCAAAACCGCTAAGAAATTTGGTAATCTTTAATAATTACTCATCAAGGAAACTCACAAGTTAAGGATAACAAAATTGATCTTCTTATCCAACAATATGAACAATTTTCTATTCCCGAAGATGAGACTATTGATAGTGCATTTGCTAGATTTAACACTATTATTACTTCACTTAAAGCACTTAATGAATCTTTTTGTAGCAAGAATTTTTCAGGAAATTCCTTAGAGCACTCCATCCAAAGTGGAGAGCAAAACTAACGGCTATTGAAGAATCTAAGGATCTTTCAAGTATGGTACTTGACGAGCTAATTGGAAACCTCAAAGTTCATGAAATGGTAATGGAAAAAGATTCAGAGATAGTTAAAGGCAAGAAAGAAAGGTTCAAATCCATTGCCTTAAAAGCTAGAGTAGAATCAAGTGATGATGAGGAATCAAGTTCGAATAGTGAAGATGAAGAATATGCCATGGCGGTTAGAGACTTCAAGAAGTTCTTTCAAAGACGAGGAAAGTTTGTAAGGCAACCTAAAGATGAAAAGAAATCTTCACGAAAAGATCGTGATGTAAAGAAAGTGAAGAATGAAAGAAAGTGTTTTAGATGCGGAGATACAAGTCATTTGATAGGAGAATGTCCAAAACCACCCAAAAGCAAAACTCAAAGTGCTTTTGTATGTGGTGCTTGGAGTGATAGTGAGAATGATGATGAAGAGCCGATGAATGACGAGGTAGCTCTTATGGCTCAAGACTCAAATGAGGTACATTCCAATTCATCTTATTCTTCTATTGATGATGACACTTTGCAACAACAATACAACAAACTTTGTGAGTTAAGCTTAAAAATCATAAACAAAAACAAATTTTTGTAGACTAAAAAGGAATTTTTAGAAAACAAAGTTTACGAATTAAAAGAAAAAGCTAAACGTTTAGAAAAGAGTAAGAATATTGACACGACATGCAAATCTTGTCAAGAGTTCAAACTTGAGATTGAGAAGCTTAAAATCACACAAGATAACCTTATTAAACAAAACTCAAAGTTTAAGAAGTTTGATAAAAGTATTTGTTGTGCGGATGAAATAATGAAACTCTAAAAATCACATTTGGATAGAACGGGGCTAGGATTCATGAAATCAGGGTCAATAATTAGTTTAAAGAAACAAGGCGAAAAAGGACAAGAAAATGACAAAACTGCAGCAGTGACCCACGGAAATGACGGAACCAAAAATTTGGTTCCGCTAGTTGAACCCATTGGTTCCGTGGAGACTGCTGCAAATCAGAAAACTTCCATTTCTAATCGTAGTGAATTTGTTAAAATTACAAAGAAATCTAACACTGAAACTAAACTTAAACAAGTCATTAAAATAGGAGTAGGACTTGCTAAAAATGAATTTAGAACTACAACTACTCAACCAAGACCAAAAACGCCTATATCCAAACGCCCCTTTCCAAAGAGCAACTACAACACACAACCCTACTTTCAAAATAGCTAGGGTCAAAACATACCTAGACAACATCAAGTTCCAAACTACGTGTCTTGGAACCCATATCTGCCATTTCCGTACATGAATCAAGGTAATGCCATGTTTAACCAAAATGGACCCATGAGATATTAGGGACCAAATGTTTGAATGCTTGTTATAAAATAGGTTTACTTAAAAGTGTATTTGGAACCGGATGAATGGATCAAAGATAGTGGTTGCTCAAGACACATGACGGGAAACATAAGTCTTTTCTCAACATATCAAGTTTATGACGGAGGTAACGTTACTTTTGGTAGCAAGCTTAAAAGTAAAATCATCGGAAAATGTACTATCTCTCATGACTCTCTATCTATTGATGATGTTGCTCACATTGACAACTTAGGATTTAATCTTCTTAGTATTAGTCAACTTTGCCGTAAAAAGTATAATGTCCTTTTTAGTGAAAATGAAAGTAAAATACTAAAAGATGGTATAACGATAGCTAAAGGAGTTCTTAATAACAATGTATACGTCATGAAAATTGATAAAACATCTAGAGATAAACTTTGTCTTACCTCATTAGATGAATCCTCAGCTTTTTAGCATAGACGCTTAGGTCACACTAATGTGAGACTTATTCAATCCCTATCCTCTAAGGAATTAGTTAGAAACTTACCTAAGTTGAAATATGACCAACACTTTTGTGATGCTTGCAAAATTGGAAAACAAGTTTATAGTAGCCATAAGGCTAAAAATATGGTGTCTACATCTAGGTGTCTAGAACTTTTGCATATGGATTTGTTCGGTCCATCCGCTATACAAAGTTAAGGAGGTAACTTCTACACTTTGGTCATAGTAGATGATTATTCACGGTATACATGGACAAGATTTTTTAAAAGTAAAAATGAAGCTTTCGAACAATTTGAAATTCTTAGTAAGAAAATTCAGAACCAATTAGGAAATTGCATTGTCTCAATTAGAACGGATCACGGTCGGAAATTTGATAATGAAACACAATTTGGGGAATTTTGTGATAAAAATGGTATAACACATAACTTTTCGGTTCCTCGTACTCCTCAATCTAATGGTGTAGTAGAACGTAAAAACCGGACACTTCAAGAGATGAGTATGTGACAACTGGCAAATTGGGGAGCTATTTAAAAACCCGCATTACTTTAAATTTAATTATTTTTGGAATATTTGAAAGTTTATTCGCGATAAAATTGTAAACTTCGAATCGTGGTTTTGAATTTCGTGGTTTCTCTGGAATTTGAGATTTGATTTACGGATTCGATATGGAATATATATGTGGTGATTTATTTTGAGATTTTCATTTGACACTACGTTGACTCCGGCACTAGGATAACCTAACAAATTTAAATGTTTTGAACGTATGGTTTGGTTTATATATTTATCGAACGTATTATGGAATTTTAAATTATTGAGAACGAGCTCGGTTTGAGTATGTCGAGATATTTTTGAAAAGTTTACGGGTTTGGCCTTGCGTTTTATAACTAGCCAACTTAACCCATACTAATAGGAAATTATTGAGAACGAGCTCGGTTTGAGTATGTCGAGATATAACTAGCCACCACCCCTCTTTTCCGGCGACCATCACCACACCGCCGCCTCCACAATCAAACCAACACCAACATATTAAACCTCTCATCGAGATGTATCTTTTGGTATAACTCACGCGCCATACAACCACCTCTAACATCACGATTTCACCACCACCGCCCCCTAAACACCATCTTTTTCGTCTTTTCTTGTTGGGTTTTTGAAGAAACATATATTTAGAGCCGTATTGAAGGTGAGTGACCACGAGTTTCAACTCGTGTGTCTCGATGGGTTACCCAAATCATGGGTACACGATTTTCTTGTTCGGTTTCATTGTAAACTAATGGGAAATAATGTTTTTATGATGAAAAATCCATTTCGTATCCGGGTGCTCGTTGTTTTTGTTGGGTCGAGCCTTAACCGAGAGTTAATACTCTAGGCTTGGGTCATTTTCGGTTTTCTTTTGGTTCTTGATGATCCTTGGTTGTTGTAGGAGATGTTGGGATTGTTATTTTGATGATTGGGGTGATATTTGGTTGGTTGGAACCTCATTTTGTTGTCGTTTGGATTTATGGCCGACGACCCAAGGGTCAGTTTGGTTTCGGTTCGAGCTCCATTGAGCTAGCCGAGACTTTGAAAGTCTCGGGTGAGACCCACATGTATTGTGGTGAAGTTTGACCCGGGTTTGACTTGGCTGGTCGACCCGTATTGTTGATATTTGACTTGAATGTGGTATTAATTGTTTTATTTTTCTTTATTGTTGTTTGCTTTAATTTTTGGTTTCATATATATTTACATATATGAAGTTGATGTTGGATCATTTGACTATTGATTATGATTTTGGAGTTGTGTTGATGATAATGATTTGGGTACCGTTTGTGAGACGGTTAACTAGAATGACGGAGATAGGTTAGTCGGGTGCCGTAGTCGGACCCTATTGTTGTAGCACGTGATATGGGACTTGATTGACGTAGATGGATTACTTGGTTATGACTGGTTATTATTACTTGGACTTTGGTTGTGTGTGTCGAAGTCACGTTGACTTTCTAGTCAATGGTTGATTTCGGTAAAACGCCGTAACACTTGGACTTGGACAATGAGCCGAGAGTGATGACTCGGACATGTGACCATCTTATATAACTCGATATTAATTAATCAAAATTAATAATAAAACTCGTAATAATATTATTAATAATATAAACGTTTATATAAATATATATACGTGAAAACATATATATATTTATACAAGTGCGTATATTAAAAATAAAACGATCACGAGTAATATTATAATAACGTGACGATGTATATTATACTATAAAAATAGTGTAATAAATGTCGGGAATGTTATTATGAGTAAACAACTATAAATGCCGATAAAATTTATAACGTTGGATAATTATACGAAATGAAAAGTTTTGGAAAATAAAATGGGAAACTTACGAGTTATACGGGATCGTGGTCACTTGAGTCCAAGTGGGGCCATATTAATCATTGAGTGACTTTCGTGCTTGTCACGGATATGTGACGTTAATACATCCATTTTCTATAACTACGTAACTTATTTGATCGATGGATTAAATATGACCTATTTAGTTATATAAAATGAGTATATTAATGGGTATTGTATCCTACGACGCCCATAGGTTGTGGTATATGTACGGAATTTATGAGTTACTAAATATTACGTGAGGTTTATCAAATTGACGAATTTAGAAAGTTTGACGATGTATTTAGAGAACTTATTAAATTTAGAAATATACCATATAGCATTCTACATGTTATGTGATTTAGGTTTTGGGTATAAGCTTGGAATAATATATTAAGTAAATAAAGTATGGGGGAATACCAAGTCGACAGATTTGGTAAACTTCGATGTTTTATTTAAATGATATATTGGACTAATATTAGACCCGTAGATTGTTATTATTACTTCTTTTGGTTGTGATTTCTTGATTTTGAGTTGTGTCGACCCTCCACCCGCATGGATACCAAACGTAAAACTTCAAACTAATACGAGAATAATATGAGAAATGGATTTTTGGAAAGTAAAATGGAATACGTTCGGGATTGGGAATATTCGATTTTGAGTAAATGATCCTGAAAAGAGTTTATATTGTTAGGAAGTGCCGAGTCCGTAGTTGTTGTCTTTCGAGTTATGATACATCTTACTTCTACCGATTTCTTTCTGCTGATTTTTGGACTTGAGGTGAGTCATAGCCCTACTTTTACTTTTGAACTTTGTTTTCAATACTTGGGGTGAGAAACGTGCAAATTATTTTATGTGGACTTTTATCGCTTTTATTTAAAAACTTGCTATGCTTATAGAACTAGGTATGTTACATCAACCTTAGTCACATAGTGAATCTTGTTATCGCGTGTGGACTAGATATGGTTAGATGATATTGGAAGTTACATCAACCTTAGTCACATAGTGAATCTTGTTATCGCGTGTGGACTAGATATGGTTAGATGATGAGAATGGTTTGTTTGAGGATTTTGTGGTTGGACTATAGTGTGCACCTATAGGGTTTTTGCATTGTGAATTGAGGCCTAGTCTAGCTAGCAAGCGTTTTGCGTATATGTCCACTTGATTGAATTATGAATATAAACCTATGATCTCACCAGCGAAAGCTGACTTTTAGCACGTTTTCTCAGGTAATTAAGTAATGACTTGGATGCTTGGATTGGAGGCTTGGCTTGGCAATACGGTTTAAGGATCTATTTTTCTAAAACTCTGATATGTATTTGTAGACCTACTTTTATTTCTTTTGGGCCTTACTTTGGATAAAATTTGGGATGAATGTAAACTTTAAAACCCCGTTGGTTGTCTTTTACTTATGTTTACTTTATCTCGTTCTTTTATGACTTGTATTGGATACCAATCCCCGTAACACCCCGAAAGCTTGTTGAGTCTTCCGCTGTACCAAATTTTGGGGGTGTTACAGATTGGTATCAGAGCCAAGGTTATAGAGAACTAGGTAATAAACACCTAAGCTATAACCAATTTTTATAGAAAACGATCCTCAACAAATGCCCGCCAGCCCGCCAAGCTGAAGCATCTTCGATTTATTGAGGTATTATGAGATAATGATTAGATATGAGATTTTTGAGATGATTTGAGAATCTTGGATATATTGATTATGTGATATGATGGCGTTTTGAGGAATTATATGGCTTAATTGGTTTATAAATGTTTTAGTAATGCGGTATTTGAAATCTTTCTTGAAACTATATGATTGGGATCTTATGTTGATTTTGATAAGATATTTTGAGTTCGCGGTTTAGTTGTTTTGAAACACTTACACCTACCCTACGCCGTTGTCACAGACTATGGCCTCCCGTACGTTCGATGTTACTGAGGATATTCTTGCTGACCCTTTTCGCCCAGCACAGATCACTATGGCTCCTGATGATCCCTACAGGATTGCCATGCATTCAGCTATTTCATCACCGACAGCAGCTACTTCTGCACCACCTGCTGCATCTACTTCTCGGGACCCTCATCTTCTCTAGGGCTTCCTGGCACTTCGAGACAGCTTACTCTTCATCAGGCTTTGGCTCGTGTGGCTCCACGTTTTGCCCACCGAGCTACGGCACGTATGTCTGTGCGCCCTTCGTCACCACCCATACATTTTGATGCTCACGTTCTTCTGTCAGATGCACCACCCGCATCATTGCGTCATCGTCCTAGATCACCTACCCCATCACCACACGATTCACCTGTTCGAAGACGATGATTGATGGTGTACTCCTCAGATGAGGAGGAGGAGGAGTATGAGGGTGAGGAGGAGGCTGATGACCCTCAGGAGGCTGAGCAGGGAGATGATGACCCACAAGAGGGTGAGGAGGAGGATGATCCTCAGGAGGAGGAGATGCCTGATGATGATGGTTTGCCAGCACAGCCAGCTCATGCTGAGGAGCCCAATTCTCCGATACATCCGTTAGAGCCGGTTTCACCTGATCACCCATTCTTGTTTGATTCACCACCTGGTAGTCCCGTGGCGTCGGACGCGCCATCTGAGATATCTGCTGAGCCTGCAGAGTTGGGTGAGACTGGTAGGATTTGGACTCGACTTACTGCTCTAGGTGAGAGGATCACGCATATGTCTGATCGGATTGATAGAGTGACTGTTGAGTTTATTGGAGAGTTGAGGATTGATTTGGTTACTGCTGAGAGGAGGACTACGGAGATTAGGAGAGGTATGATGGAGATTCATGAGCAGATGGAGAGTTTGCAGAGAGGTCTCATCACGGCTCGCAAGGCAGATCACAAGCTATGGCAGAGAACTTAGAGTTAGAGAAGGAGGTAGCAGACCTCAAGAGAGATAGCGATACTCATAGTGTGGAGTTGGGATCATTGTGGAGAGAGCTGGATGGTTTGAGGCAGGAGCTGAGGAGTCTACGCCAGCGTAGTGGCTAGATAGTTGGATTATGTTGTCATGTTGCTTTCTACACCGAGGAGTGTTCGGTTAGAAAAGCTAGTTATCTTATTTTGATGTATTCCCGTTGGTTGTTCGTCTCGGTTGGGAATGATTAGCATCTCTTATGTCTTTTGTAGTTGGAACGATGTCTTGATCGCTATTTGTATGGATGATGGTTATTATTATATGATGTTATGTGGTTTTGGATGTCATGGAAATTGAGTTCCTATTCGCTTTATTGTTGTCTTGTGGTATATTGTTGATATTCTTCCAATGTATTGGCTTCATTTATTCAATTCTTGTTGAGCGTATGATAAGTGCTATCGGACACTTATAAACCTTGTATGATGTTTCAGATCAATGGCTGTATGACGAAACCCTATCAGATCTACCCGAACTGGTACTGCAGCGACTACCCCCGGTCGCCGAGGACGCCGTCCTACTCGAAATGTTGAAACCCCTACTCCTGACAACCTGGACACCACCAACTGCAACAACAGGAATCAAAATGTTGATGTTCAGCGAGACAATGATCATGTTCCACCGAATGCACCTACTATGGACCAAGCTATGATCAACCAAATTGTGGAGCAATGAGTTGCTGAGCTACTAGCTGAGTCGAATCACTCCAATAACTCTGCTGGAACTTTTCCACCTATTCGTACTAATGGATGTGACTACAAGGAGTTCCGAATCTGTGGACCCATTGAGTTTGGTGGAACTGAAGGAGTGGTCTACTTGGTCAGGTGGATAGAGAAAACTGAGTTAGTGTTCAATGTCAGCAACTGTGCGGAGAATGCAAAGGTAAATTTTACTTCTTTTACTTTCAAGGATGAAGCATTAACTTGGTGGAACAATTACCGAAATTAGGTTTGGAGTGATGTGGCCTATGCCATGACTTAGGAGCAATTTAAGTCCTTGCTGATTCAGACTTACTGCCCAAGGAATGAGGTTAAGAAGCTGGAGATTGAGTTCTGGAATCACAAAGTGAAGGGTACCGATATGGTAACTTACAATCATCATTACCAGGAGTTAGCCTTGCTTTGCCTAGATATGGTTAAGACTGAGACTCAAAAGATTGAGCGGTATACCGATGGGTTGCCTGTGGCTACAAGGAACGATGTGATTGCTGCTAGGCCTACAAATATTCATGAGGCTATCACGATCGCTCAACAATTGATGGACTCGTTGGTATTGGAAGGAGCTGAGAAGGATAAGAATGGAAAGAGGAAGAGGGACCATCACTCTAAGGGTAATGATCATCGAAACAAGCGACAAGCTGTTGCTAAGGCTTATGCTATTGGGGATGGAGATAAGAAGAACCAAAATGGTGATGCACCCAAGTGTGGTCGTTGCTACAATAATCATTCGGGATGATGTACTGTGATGTGCCAGAATTGCTCAAGGAGAAGACACACAACTAGGGATTCTAGAGCTCAACCTTTTGCTATGGTTCAAGCTACTCCTGAAACTAGGAGTAAGGCGAATGTTACTTTTTTTGGATGTGGGAATAAGGGACACTATAGGAATGAGTGTAGAGAATCGTGGAACCGAGGAAATCAAGGATCGGGTGGTAATGGGTACAATCATGGAAATCGTGGAACTGGAGGAAACCGTGGACGTCATGAAAATGGGGACCAACGTGTGGAAGCATGAACTGCTCATGGGAGAGTGTATGCACTGGGAAATGAGAGAGGAGAAGACCCGAACGTCGTTACTGGTATGTTTCTTCTCAATAATTGTTATGCTTCCATACTATTTGATACTGGTACCGATAGAAGTTTTGTGTCCACTACATTTGCACCCTTATTAGAAAAACCCCTGATGGCCTTAGGAATTGGATATGATGTAGAGTTAGCTAACGGAAACATAGAAAGGATTAAAACTATCATTCGCGGTTGCACGTTGAATTTCTTGAATCACCCTCTCAACATAGATCTTCTACCCGTCACGTTAGGAAGTTTCGATGTCATCATTAGTATGGATTGGTTGTCGAAGTATCGTGCTCACATACTTTGCGATGAGAAAATCGTATGTGTGCCTTATGGCAAGGAGATTTTAAATATACAAGGAGATCGAAAAGGTTCGAGGAGCCTATCCAGATTAGCGGTCATTTCTTGCACTAAGCTACCGAAGCTAATGGAAAAGGGATGTTGCCTTTTCTTAGCTCAAATCTCTGAGAAATGAGGGAAGGAGAAGAAAGAAAGATGCATTGGAGATGTGTCTATAGTTCGTGATTTTCCGGATGTATTTCCCGATGATTTGTCGGGAATCCCGCCTACTAGACAAGTGGAGTTTCAGATTGAGTTGATACTTGGTGCTGCACCCGTGGCACGGGTGCCTTATTGACTTGCACCAACTGAACTGGAAGAGTTGTCGAAACAATTGGCGGAGTTAGCCGAAAAGGGATTTATACAACCAAGTTCTTCACCTTGGGGAGCCCCAGTTTTATTTGTGAAGAAGGAGGATGGATCGTTTCGTATGTGTATTGATTACCGAGAGTTGAACAAGTTAACGGCGAAGAACAGATACCCGTTATCGAGAATCGACGACTTGTTCGATCAACTTCAAGGATCGAGTGTGTATTCGAAGATCGATCTGAGATCGGGGTATCATCAACTTAGAGTGTGCGAGGAAGATATTCTGAAAATGGCTTTCAAAACCCGTTACGGGCATTACGAGTTCCAAGTGATGCCGTTTGGGTTGACTAACGCACCGGCGGTATTCATGGATCTCATGAATCGGGTGTGTAAGCCTTACTTAGACAAGTTTGTGATCGTGTTCATCGACGATATTTTAATCTACTCGAAGAATGAGAAAGAGCATGAGGAGCATCTAAGACTCATTTTAGAATTGCTCAGGAGGGAAAAGCTGTATGCCAAGTTCTCCAAATGTGAATTTTGGATTCCAACGGTACAATTTTTGGGTCATGTGATTGATAGATAAGGAGTCCATGTAGACCCCGCTAAGATTGAAGCTATTAAAGATTGGGCTGCACCGACAACCCCAACTGAAGTTCATCAATTTTTGGGTTTAGCCGGTTACTACCGAAGATTCGTTGAGGGATTTTCGAAGATAGCAAAGCCGTTGACCATATTGACTCAAAAAAATGTTAAATATGAATGGGGAGAAAAGGAAGAGGAAGCATTTCAATTACTTAAGGAGATGTTGTGTAGTGCTCCTATCTTGGCATTGCCTGAAGGCAGTGAAGACTTTGTCATCTATTGTGACGCTTCTCATAAAGGTTTGGGAGCTGTGTTAATGCAACGAGAGAAAGTGATAGCTTATGCTTCCCGACAGCTCAAGAAGCACGAGAAGAACTACACCACCCATGATTTGGAGTTAGGTGCTGTGGTTTTCGCCTTAAGGATATGGAGACATTATTTGTATGGAACCAAGTGTGTTGTATTCACTGATCACAAAAGTTACAACACATCTTGAACCAAAAAGAGCTCAACATGAGATAGCAATGTTGGATTGAGTTGCTAAGCGATTATGATTGCGAAATTCGCTATCATCCCGGTAAAGCAAACGTCGTTGCTGATGCTCTTAGTCGGAAGGAGAGAATACCACTGTTACGAGTTAGGTCATTAGGAATGACTATTGTATCGCCGTTACCGTCTCAAATATTAGAAGCTCAAACGGAAGCGTTGAAAGCAGAAAACCGACCTGCTGAGAATATATTTGGGATGGCAGAAAATGAGAAGGGATTTATTAAGCGTTCTGATGGAATATTATGTTTTTGAAACCGAAGTTGGGTACCATTGTATGGAGGAATTCGAGAGCTGATTATGCATGAGTCGCATAAGTCAAGGTATTCTATTCATCCTGGGTCTGACAAGATGTACCAAGATCTGAAGAAGTTATATTGGTGGCCAAACATGAAGGCAGATATAGCGTTATACGTTAGCAAGTGCTTGACATGTTCGAAGGTTAAGGCCGAACATCAAAGACCGTCAGGATTATTGATGCAGCCAGAACCTCTGGTTTGGAAGTAGGAGCAGATTACGATGGACTTTATTACCAAATTACCGAAGACAGCTAGCGGTTGTGACGCTATCTGGGTAATTGTGGATCGATTGACTAAGTCTGCTCATTTCCTGGCAATTAGTGAAGATGATAGTGTCGACAAACTTGCGAGGTTATATGTGAAAGAAATTATTTCTCATCATGGTGTTCCAATATTGATTATTTCTGATCGCGAAAGCCGTTTCACGTCAGCTTTGTGGCGATCACTTCAAACCGCTTTGGGGACGAGACTTGATATGAGTACTGCATATCATCCTCAAACCGACAGTCAAAGTGAGAGAACTATTTAGACTTTGGAGGATATGCTTCGTGCATGTATAATAGACTTTGGTAAAGGCTAGGAGAAGTATCTACCCCTTGTGGAATTCTCCTATAACAATAGCTACCACACAAGTCTTAAAGTTGCACCATTCGAAGCTTTATATGGTCGTAAATGTCGTTCCCTATTGGTTGGGCTGAGGTTGGAGATAGCCAACTCAAAGGCCCCGAGCTTATATTGGAGACTACTGAGAAAGTGACTCAAATTCGTGATCGGTTACAAGCAGCTAGAGATAGGCAGAAAAGTTATGCCGATCAAAGACGTAAACCCCTAGAGTTCCAGGTTGGAGACAAAGTGATGTTGAAAGTCTCGCCTTGGAAAGGTGTGATACGTTTCGGGAAACATGGGAAACTCAACCCCCGCTACGTTGGACCATTTCTAATTTTGGAAAGAATTGGGCCCGTAGCTTATCGGTTAGAATTACCACAGGAATTGAGTAAGGTTCATGATGTATTTCATGTGAGTAATTTGAAGAAATGCCTTTCTGATGAAACACCGGTGATACCGACGAAAGATATTCGAGTTGATGAGAATTTGAACTTTGTGGAAGAACCGATTGAGATTTTGGATCGAGAGATTAAGCGACTCAAGCGAAGTAGCATTCCACTCATCAAGGTTCTTTGGAATTCCCGTCATGGACCGGAATTCACGTGGGAACATGAGGATGAGTTTCGAAAGAGATATCCGAAGCTTTTCACTTCGTAGATGGATTGTTCCGAAAGAAACCCGGGACGGGTTTCTTCTGAGGCTGGGAGGATGTGACAACTGGCAAATTAGGGAGCTATTTAAAAACCCGCATTACTTTAAATTTAATGATTTTTGGAATATTTGAAAGTTTATTCGCGATAAATTTGTAAACTTCGAATCGTGGTTTTGAATTTCGTGGTTTCTATGGAATTTGAGATTTGATTTACTGATTTGATATGGAATATATATGTGGTGATTTATTTTGAGATTTTCATTTGGCACTACGTTGACTCCGGCACTAGGATAACCTAACAAATTTAAATGTTTTGAACGTATGGTTTGGTTTATATATTTATCGAACGTATTATGGAATTTTAAATTGTTGAGAACGAGCTCGGTTTGAATATGTCGAGATATTTTTGAAAAGTTTACGGGTTTGGCCTTGCGTTTTATAACTAGCCACCTTACCTCATACTAATAATATTATTATTATTGTTAAAAGAAAAAAAAAGGAAAAAAAAAAATAGTATACTACAAATCGTCCTTGTGGTTTCTCTGGTCTCACACAACAACACAAACACAAACATCACCTCACCTTTATCATCTCTCTCTCCCTCTCAAATATACCCTAGCCGCCGCTCCTCTTTTTCGGCGACCATCACTACACCGCCGCCTCCACAATCAAACCACCACCACCATATTAAACCTCTCATCGAGATCTATCTTTTGGTATAACTCACGCGCCATACAACCACCTCTAACATCACGATTTCACCACCACCGCCCCCTAAACACCATCTTTTTCGTCTTTTCTTGTTGGGTTTTTGAAGAAACATATATTTAGAGCCGTATTGAAGGTGAGTGACCAAGAGTTTCAACTCGTGTGTCTCGATGGGTTACCCAAATCGTGGTTACACGATTTTCTTGTTGGGTTTCATTGTAAACTAATGGGAAATAATGTTTTTATGATGAAAAATCCGTTTGGTATCCGGGTGCTCATTGTTTTTGTTGGGTCGTGGCTTAACCGAGAGTTAATACTCTCGGATTGGGTCATTTTCGGTTTTCTTTTGGTTCTTGATGATCCTTGGTTGTTGTAGGAGATGTTGGGATTGTTATTTTTATGATTGGGTGATATTTGGTTGGTTGGAACCTCATTTTGTTGTCATTTGGATATATGGCCGACGACTGATGAGTGTGTAAATACTCATTATTTTTGGTTAATCTGAACTGCAAAAACATATAAAAACACTCAGAAATGCATCAAAATACAGAAAATATATCAAAATTGTGTTTCATATGTTTCAGATGCAAAACGAGTAAAAACAGATGAAAAACGAACAAAGTTTGCATAATTGGCAGTTTCAGTCCCCCAACTTTCAAAAATTGGCAAAAATAGTCCTTGAGCACTTATTTTAAAAGAAAAGTCACCAAAGGTCCTTTTGAAATCATAAGTCATATTTAGTCCTTTGGTGAAAAATTTCAAAAGTTTTGAGAATTTACAAGTTTAGTCCCTCGAGTTTTACATTTGGCAGATTTGGTCCTTGGGATTTCAAATTTTGGAAAGTATCATTTATGGTCCTTTGGTTACTTATTTTGGCAAGATTGGTCCCTGAGTGGAAAGATTTGAAGAAATTGCAATTTGGCCCTTCAAGTTTCAATTTTGGCAATTTTGATCCCCGGATAATTCATTTTGGAAAAATAACCATTAAGGACCTTTGTGGAATTGCATGGTGGCAGAAAAGATCCTTGGAGTATATTATGGGACTTGGCAGATTTGGTCCTTTGGTTTTCACAAATTTCAAAAATGGTCCTTGTGGTGTTTTACTAGCAAACCAAACGGATCCCTTGTAATATTTTGCACCAAATATAAACCCAACCCAACCTTACAAACCCCAGCCCACACATCCCTTGGCCCAACTACAAAACCAGCCCACCCCTTCTAAAATATTACCCCCGTTTTTATTTAATCTCCCTAGGGTCAAACTTTGACCCTTTCCACCTCCTTCACCACTTGCCCACTAAACCCCCTGCAACACTTCACCTTCCTCATCCCTCCAACTCACCTCCACCATTCCTTGTTCCCTCCACCTCCACATAATCCAAACCTCATTAATTGATCACAAATATCTCCAAGTTATCACAACCTGCCAAATGCTCCATTTCCCGCCAAAAATATATTTGATGATCAAGATCAATTCTAAGCTATCCAATGGTCAGAAATAAAGTGGGAAAGTCAGAGAATCACATCTCAGTACTTATAAGTCAAGAAAGAAGCAAGGAAAGTGATAATTAGTGTAGGAGTAGTGTAATGTAGTTTAGACATGTCGCTTTAATTAAATTTTCATTTTCCAGTGTTTCAATTAGTTTCTAAAGTGTAATTTTAAGCTTCTCACTGTATTTCAGACTTATTTCAATAATAAATTTCAATTACTTTGCTTAAATTCAGTTCGTACCAATTTTTAGTGAAAAATCTCATTTACTGTACTGTTGTTGAAAGTTGTTGCTTAGTGACAAGTTAAGTTCATATAAGCTTTCTATGAGCTTTTGATCAGTTTCCTGAGCATTACACTCAGTTTCTAGTCAATAAGTGAAAAATACCAAAAATACATGTTAAAATAGAGTAAAATACAAAAATCAGTTTGTAAGAAGATGGAAGCATGGTGAATGGTGAATTCTGGACTCTCATGGTAGTAGTACCTCAGGGGAGATGTTAGTTTGGTTATTGGTTCCATGGTTACTTGTTTCTCAGTTTGACACACTTTGTAAGCATTTTCTATAACTTTGGTACTTTACTGTAGACACTTTAATAAGTACTTATCTCAATGTTTTATTGTTATTTTGGTATGTGTTAGTGATAATTAGTGTTTAAAATGCTTAGCTTGTTCATTAGAAATCATGAATGCTCATTATAGGATTTAACTGTCATATTAGCATAGATTTGATTTTCTTGCATTTGTTGTTATTCTTGGTACTTAGGTGCTAATCTCAGTTCATTTCATCATTATATGTGTTTATGCATGAAGTTCATGGTCCAAAACAGTTAAAGCTTTTGAAAATCTCATTTTCACACTCTTTAAGGGGTGTTTGGTAATAGGGGGTTATATAGTTTCCTTGGTGTTTCAGTGGAATTTCTTGGTTCTAACAGGTTACTATAAGTTATCTTAGGTCAGTTGCAACACAAATTACAAGTCTCACAGTTAAAAAAGTCAAAATCATTTGAATCTTGCTATTGCATGCAATGTTGAAGTTTATAGGTTGCATAATCACACATGTAGGTTTACTTAGCTTAGTTAACTCTCATTTTATCTTATAATCATAATCTTAGTATAATAGAAGCAATCAAAGTTCAAGAAAGTCAAACCTTAGTGTTAACTAAAAAAGTCAATTGCATAGTGAGACTGAAAACCCATTTTTTGGGTGATTTTTCCTGAATTTTGTATTTAAATTTAGGACTTGAGCTTTTCATATGTGGTAGTATACCAGCTAATCTCTTGATTCCCATCATCATTATATTTTTGTGATTTTTCTTCTGGACCCCAACAAGCCCCTAAAACAGCTGCAGGGGGTATCACCTCCCCTGCTGCAGCAGCCCCCCCATCAGCTGCCCAACTTCTGTGGGTCCCACAGACCACCACAGTGGGCCCCACACACCTCCCTTGGTTCTTTGAGCTCACAAGCTGGCTATCTTGCTAGTTCCACTAAGCTTTTGAGCTTAAACACCCTTGTGGGCCCCCTAGATCAGCTCAAAGTTTGTCCCATTTTCTGTGGGAAATTAAGGAATCCATGAGCTTATTCTAGCTTATTGGCTTATTCATTGGATCAATTTTGTTGGTTTCAACTTATATCAGTCCAAGTAACTTCTTTGAACCATTATCCACCTTTGTGGGCCCCATAGAGGTTCATTTCCTTCAAAAGTCAACAAAAGTCACCTGTATAAGCATTTTGGTGTCCATTTGGCTTATTTTTAAGCTAGAAAAAAGTTGTCTTCACAAAAGTTTCCTATTTTTAGTAGTTAAATAGATTTCCAAAAGAAAAACCAGAAAAATCCAATTTAAAATTAAGTGGTAGTTTCTATTTAATATTAATTATCTTTTTAATTTTCCTTTTTAGTTTTTTATTAAGTAATTTGCATTTTTATATTTTTCTTAATTTTATTTTATATTAAAGTATTTTCAGTAATTTTTCTAGATTTTTCTCTTTTGATTTAGTATTTATTAGAATTAATATTAGTTTAATTAATAATTAAGTAATATTAGTAATTAAATAGTTTTATTAATTTTTAATTAACAACAATATCTTTTTATATTTTTCATAGGTTTTGTAAATCATAAAATATTTTTGGAAAATAGTTTCCTAATTACTACTGTTAATTTTCTAAATTTTCTTAATTAATTTAGTTAAATTAGATATTAACTAATAAATAAGTAAATAATTAGTAAAATAGTTTAAAAATAATTTTTATAAACCTTTTATAATTTTTTAGGATTCCTGTGATGGTTAATTACTTTTACAAAATATTTCTTAATTTTCTAAAGTCATTTGTAGTATTATTAGTAATTTAAATTAGTTTAATTAATATAATTAGTATTTAATTAATAGAAAATCCACAAAAAGACAAAAATAGGTATTTTTAGTTTCTAAACTTATTTTAAGTCATTTTATAATTTTAAAAATTAAATTTGCAATTTTATAGCTTAAATTTGTAATATAAATCTTTTTAGTATAAAGTTAAATAGTTTTAAAGTAAATAATTAAATAGTTTTTATTTAAATAATTAATATTAAATAATAAAATAATTAAAAAATATTTTTCTTTTTAATTTAGTTTTCTTTTAATAATTAAGTTTGTAAAATTTTCATTTGCACCCCTGTAGTTGTAAATTGTTTAAAACTCACCTTTTCTTCTGTCTGTAATCAAATCTGATTTCTAATTTGTGTACGTGTAATCATATCTATGTTTCTGTAATTGTTAATATTGTTTCATTTGCTTAAATACCAAGTAATCAGTAGAATAATCAATTCCAAATCTTTATTAGTTACTGTCCTCAGTGCCACTTATTCCCACAAACGTTTACAAACATCATTTCAATCTCGTTGGGACATAACGACCCGGGGAAACTCTATACTAACCACGGAGAATTGACCTTAGTCGTTTGACTTTGTTGACCAAATCACTTGGTAAATACTATCTGACTGTTTAGGCTCAATCAACGACCCAAGGGTCGGTTTGGTTTCGGTTCGAGCTCCATTGAGCTAGCCGAGACTTTGGAAGTCTCGGGTGGGACCCACATGTATTATGGTGAAGTTTGACCCGGGTTTGACTTGGTAGGTCGACCCGTATTGTTGATATTTGTTGATATAAATAATGTTTGTGAATGTTATTAATATTTCTCAATAAACCTATGTTTTGATAATCACAAAACTTAAATCAAATTAAGTCAAGAATAAGACATAAACAAGTATTTGGTGACAAATATTTACCTCTACATCTTATATCACTCAAGGTATGCATAAACTTAGCAACTTATGCATTACATGATCAAAGGAAATTTTATATTAATACATAACATTTTATAAAATGATTATAACATTTTATATATATTTGTAAATTATTTTTGGTATAGCTTTATTAAACCACAAAGATATGATTTCAAATTTCCAACCAAAAAGGGCAAATTTTATCCAGAAAAACTTTTCAAACGTTCAGGAGGGCGGCCCCCTTAATTTTACTAGGCGGCCCCCTTAATGATTAAGGGGACCGGCCTATAATTAAGGGGATCGGCACGCTCCCGAACAGTGAAATCTGGCCCTTTAAATACTGGATCATTTTACACATTTTCCTCACCTTTTTGCACTATAAACTTTCTGATCCAATCTTCTTCTCTAGATCTAAAATCCTTTGATCATATATTTCATAAGTCTTTGTTTCTAAGTGATCCAAAGCTTCATCCATTCAAGTGCAAGAAGAAGAACACTTCTCTACATCCATCTTATTGTAGTGGTGTTGTGTATAGCTAGTTTCATATAGTACTAGCGATAGATATTTGTGAAGGTGTTGTGTATATTTGTTGATTGTAGAATCTTGGTGTGTTGTAAACTAGTTTAGTAGTTGTGACTTAGTTGTGCATAGAAGAAGGTGTGAAGATTGACAAGGTGTGAAGACGGTGTGAAGTCTTGAAGAAGGTGTGAAGGTGTGATAAAGGTGTGAAGATCACGTGGTGTGATATTTGGTGTGAGATTGGTTCTAGCTACGATTAGAACTCGACATTTAGCTTAGTGTCGTTAACTTGTGTAAGCCAAGGTGTGTAAGGTTTCTCCACCATAAGGAGTTTGTTGACGTAGTGAAGAAAACTCTCGAGTGTGGTACTCGGGGAGTGGAGTAGGGCAAGGAAGGTGTCCTTGTAGCCGAACCACTATAAATTCACGTGTTGTGGTTTGATCTTTCTAACTCTATCTTTTCTTCATTATATTTCAATACTTTCATTATTAGTTTAGACTTGCTTATATTGGTTGTTGCTTGAACTCACTTAAGATCGAATCGAAAGTTTTTATAACCTACAAAATATTTTGGAAATAAATTTTAAAAAGGACGTAAAACTATTCAACCCCCCCCCCTTCTGGTTTTCCACAATATTTGACTTGAATGTGGTATTAATTGTTTTATTTTTCTTTATTGTTGTTTGCTTTAATTTTTGGTTTCATATATATATATATATATATATATATATATATATATATATATATATATATATATATATATATATATATATATATATATATATATATATGAAGTTGATGTTGGATCATTGGACTATTGATTATGATTTTGGAGTTGTGTTGACGATAATGATTTGGGTACCGTTTGTAAGACGGTTAGCTAGAATGACGGAGATAGGTTAGTTGGGTGCCGTAGTCAGACCCTATTGTTGTAGCACGTGATATGGGACTTGATTGACGGAGATGGATTACTTGGTTATGACTGGTTATTATTACTTGGACATTGGTTGTGCGTGTCGAAGTCACGTTGACTTTCTAGTCAACGGTTGATTTCGGCAAAACGCCGTAACACTTGGACTTGGACAATGAGCCAAGAGTGATGACTCGGACATGTGACCATCTTATATAACTCAATATTAATTAATCAAAATTAATAATAAAACTCGTAATAATATTATTAATAATATAAACGTTTATATAAATATATATATATATATATATATATATATACGTGAAAACGTATATATATTTAAGCAAGTGCGTATATTAAAAATAAAACGATCACGAGTAATATTATAATAATGTGACGATGTATATTATACTATAAAAATAGTGTAATAAATGTCAGGAATGTTATTATGAGTAAACAACTATAAATGCCGATAAAATTTATAACGTTGGATAATTATACGAAATGAAATGTTTTGGAAAATAAAATGGGAAACTTACGAGTTATATTTGATTGTGGTCACTTGAGTCCAAGTGGGGTCATATTAATCATTGAGTGACTTTCGTGCTTGTCACGGATATGTGACGTTAATACATCCATTTTCTATAACTACGTAACTTATTTGATCGACGGATTAAATAGGACCTTTTTAGTTATATAAAATGAGTATATTAATGGGTATTGTATCCTACGACGCCCATAGGTTGTGGTATATGTACGGAATTTATGAGTTACTAAATATTACGTGAGGTTTATCAAGTTGACGAATTTGGTAAGTTTGACGATGTATTTAGGGAACTTATTAAATTTAGAAATATACCATATAGCATTCTATGTGCTATGTGATTTAGGTTTTGGGTATAAGCTTGGAATAATATATTAAGTAAATAAAGTATGGGGTAATACCAAGTCGACGGATTTGGTAAACTTCGATGTTTTATTTAAATGATATATTGGACTAATATTAGACCCGTAGATTGTTATTATTACTTCTTTTGGTTGTGATTTCTTGATTTTGAGTTGTGTCGACCCTCCACTCGCATGGATACCAAACGCCAAACTTCAAACTAATACAAGAATAATACGAGAAATGGATTTTTGGAAAGTAAAATGGAATACGTTCGGGATTGGGAATATTCGATTTTGAGTAAATGATCCCGAAAAGAGTTTATATTGTTAGAAAGTGTCGAGTCCGTAGTTGCTGTCTTTTGAGTTGTGATATATCTTACTTCTACCGATTTCTTTCTGCTGATTTCTGGACTTGAGGTGAGTCATAGCCCCACTTTTACTTTTGAACTTTGTTTTCAATACTTGGGGTGAGAAACGTGCAAATTATTTTATGTGGACTTTTATATCTTTTATTTAAAAACTTGTTATGCTTATAGAACTAGGTATGTTACATCAACCTTAGTCACATAGTGAATCTTGTTATCGCGTTTTGACTAGATATGATTAGATGATATTGGAAGTTACATCAACCTTAGTCACATAGTGAATCTTGTTATCGCGTGTGGACTAGATATGATTAGATGATGAGAATGGTTTGTTTGAGGATTTTGTGGTTGGACTATAGTGTGCACCTATAGGGTTTTTGCATTGTTAATTGAGGCCTAGTCTAGCTAGCAAGCGTTTTGCGTATATGTCCACTTGATTGAATTATGAATATAAACCTATGATCTCACCAGCGAAAGCTGACTTTTAGCACGTTTTCTCAGGTAATTAAGTAATGACTTGGATGCTTGGATTGGAGGCTTGGCTTGGCAATGCGGTTTAAGGATCTATTTTTCTAAAACTCTGATATGTATTTGTGGACCTACTTTTATTTATTTTGAGCCTTACTTTGGATAAAATTTGGGATGAATGTAAACTTTAAAACCCCGTTGGTTGTCTTTTACTTATGTTTACTTTATCTCGTTCTTTTATGACTTGTATTGGATACCAATCCTCGTAACACCCCGAAAGCTTGTTAAGTCTTCCGCTGTACCAAATTTTAGGGGTGTTACAGAGTAGAACAATGCTTAACGAACAAAATATTTCACAAAAGTTTTGGTGTAATGACGTCGACACATCAAATTATATCTTAAACCTAGTCCTAATTAGACCATTTTTAGATAAAACTCCATATGAATTATATAGAGGTAAAATGCCAACATTAGGATACTTTAAAGTATTTGGGAGTAAATGCTTTATACTAAACACCAAGGATTATCTCACTAAATTTGACCCAAAGTCTTATGAAGGTGTATTTCTTGGATATTCACAAAATAGCAAAGCTTATATTGTTCTAAATAAAGAAACATTAAGAGTCGAGGAGTTATTGAACGTAACATTCGACGAAAGTCCACCTCCCTCTAAGACATCACCTTTGGTAGATGATGACTTAGTTGAAAGTCAAGTTATTAAAAATCAAAATGATTTAGAAAATGACAAGGAAGATGAACAATTAAATAGAGAAATAGTTAATATTAAAGAGTCTAAAAGTCATCCATTAGATAGTGTCATCGGTAAGCTTAACGAAAGAACCTTAAGATCAAAAGCTCAAAATGAAATTAACTATTTTTGTTTTATATCAACCATTGAACCTAAAAATATAAATGAAGCTATAAAAGAGGAATCTTGGGTAATAGCTATGCAAGAAGAATTGAGCCAATTTATTAGAAATGATGTTTGGACACTAGTTCCCCAACCAAAAAGTCAAACGATAATTGGAACAAAAATGGGTCTTTCGAAATAAAATGGATGAAAACGGAGTTGTGTCTAGAAACAAAGCTAGGCTAGTAGCACAAGTTATAATCAACAAGAAGGCATTGACTACGATGAAACTTTTGCTCTGGTTGCTAGGCTCGAATCAATTAGAATCTTACTTGCATATGCATGTGCACATGATTTTAAACTTTTTCAAATGGACATCAAAAGTGCATTCTTAAATGGTTTTATTAATGAAGAAGTGTATGTCGCTCAACCACCGGGCTTTACCGACTTTGAAAAACCTAATCACGTTTACAAACTTAAAAAAGCTTTATACGGAATTAAGCAATCTCCAAAAGCATGGTATGATCGACTTACAACATTCCTAGTTGACCATAAGTATACCATGGGCCTAGTTGACAACACTCTCTTCACTAAGAAGAAAGAATCACACATTATCATAGTTCAAATATATATTTATGACATTATATTCGGATCAACTTGTCAAGAACTATGCGACGATTTCTCTAAAATCATGCATGACGAGTTTGAGATGAGTATGATGGGAGAACTCAACTTTTTCCTAGTACTTCAAATTAAACAATTAGAAGATGGGATATTCTTTAACCAATCTAAATACATAAAAGACATGCTTAAGAATTTGGTCTAGAAGATTCAAAACCTATCAAAACGCCTATGTCCTCGGAAACCAAACTCACAAAGGATGAGGAAAGTGAATTCGTAGATAACACTAAATATAGGGGTATGATTGGTAGTCTATTCTATCTCACGGCTAGTAGACCCGACATTATGTTTAGTATTTGTCTATGTGCTCGTTTTCAAGAAGATCCCAAAACAATCCATCTTTAAGCCATAAAAAGAATTTTTAGGTACATCAAAGTACTACACATCTAGGATTATGGTATCTCAAAGGAACGGTGTTGAAACCATAGTGTATGCCGACTCGGATCATGCCGGCGACTATGTTGATAGAAAAAGTACAAGTGGTATTTTTACTTTTGTTGGACGTTGTGTCACCTCATGGTTCTCCAAGAAGCAAGCGGCCCTTGCAATCTCAACAACTGAAGCCGAATACGTATCAGCCGGAAAAGCATGTCAACAAGCTCTTTGGATGAATCAAGCGCTCGTGGACTACGAAATTGTAATTAAAAACATATCTATTCTTTGCGACAACAAATGAGCCATCGACCTTAGTAAGAATCCAGTTCAACGTGCTCGTACCAAACATATAGAAATCCGTCATCACTTCCTTCGTGACAATTCAAAAAGGAAACATCTCTATCGAGAAAGTATCCTCCAAAGATAACATTGTCGATATGCTTACAAAACCCCTTAAACGTGAACCATTTAATCTTCTTAGACTAGGACTAGGACTTATGAAACCCACTTCATAGATTTAAACGTTAGATAAAATCGTAGAAATTCAAAACAAACAATTCTTGTTTGTACTCCTGCAGAACTGGCGGATCCAAAACACACAAAGGAAGGATCGCTCTGTTTGGTTCCGTCCAGTCCGTCAGACGCCTGCACATGTTCTCTTTTTATATATTAAACCAAAAATTCCCATATTCTACACCACTCACTAAAAACAGTTACTATTCACTTCCATACCCATTCTCACACGAAAATTAGGGTTCTAACACAGCCACTCTTCATTCCTATCATCATTGTAAGTATTCTAAACTCAATTACTCTCCTGATCTATGTCTAGGAAATTCTGTTTATGCACAAAAACTAAAAACATGGGGTTATGCATCAACTTAGGAAATCATGAAGTGCATTTGTCATAAACAAAACTAATTATGTATTCCATTAGTTAGGAATTGCATCTTGTAAGACATTATCACAATATACCAAACACCCCATGTCAAAATTTTGAAAAGCCTTCTCACATTTAGAAAAAAAAAATATTTTTCGAATTGATAATACAAAAGAAAAACGTTATGTTTAAAACATCAGTTGCATTATATCTCTTGAATGCTAAAGGGAATACATAACTAATATGTATTTTCAGGTACATTCAACCGTAGCTACATCAAACTGGGAGTGTTTGGGTTATCTCAAAATTTACAAAAAATTTGCATAAGTAAAACCACTTTAAGCATTAAAATGAGTCGAGATAACCACAACTCCATATTGTTTTCATATAGGCACACACTAGAATTTTGTTACTTAAATCATTATTTACATAAACTAAAATGAGAAAATTATGTTTCTAGGTTCATCATGCCTCCCGCAACCTTCTATGACTACAAAGACACCACCAAATACCTACCCAAACACCATAAGACCAAAGGGCTAACCACGGCACAAGTAGAAATCTTTAAGAACCTTGAGAAGCGTTATGTCCATGAGGGTAGAACCATAGACCCTACTTTCCTTGCTGGAACTAACATTAGGGAAGAACTCTCTCTTATCAACTTTGATTGTCTCTTAGATATAGATGAACTAATTTGTCCTCGTTTCATCTTAGAGTTCTGTGCTTCCGTGACCCTTAGCACGGATGATGAAGGTCTCATGTCTTTAGCCTTTTCAATCAATCAAAATGGTTTTGAAATCACCTTAGATCAATTTGCTCAAGTGCTCCGTGTTCCAAATAGGGGCACATGTCTTTATACCAACAAATGGCCACTTTCAACTCTTGACTCAATCCATGACCGTATTCATCCTTATGACACCCCTCTAGTGAGCAAAGAAGTTATTCGCGAGCACCTTTTTATTAGGACCTCTCATACTAGGAGAACCCGATCGGGAGAGGAAGTTGCAAAAGACCCTTTTGGAATGGAGCTTAATGAGTTGAGCCACAATTCTTGAAATAGGAGGAGATCATTAGGGCCAATGTCATTAGTACCTTAGGAAATAGGGACCATATCCACACTTGTCTCTCCTACATGCTCTATAGTGTATCTACCTGCTAAACTTTCAACTTAGCTTACTACATTGCCAACAGGATGGCAAACATCTCGGTTCAAGGTACCACCGCTCTTCCATACGGGATGCTTCTCACCCGTCTCTTTAGGTTTTGTGAACCCATTCCTCCAAGTCCTAGAGGTCGTCTCCTAGGTTATCCTCTTATTCCATACACCTTTGTGCCGTTAAGTGATGAGAGAGTTTATAAAGCCAAAGGAAAACGTCCTCACTCTCCTACCTCATCATCATCGTCATCATCCATGAGTGAAGATGATAATTTACCCAACTCTAGGCTCCCACCTCTTGAATACCTCTCACAACTTCCATCAATACCGAATGAGTTGGAGGAGTTCAAGCAAACCAAAGGAATGTGGAAATGCTTCGGAAGGTACACTGGGAAAATTTACAAGAAGATTAACAAGAAGTGAGAGAGTTAAAAAGGTGTTTGGCACAAGGATGCATTTGAACAATTTAGTCATTGAAACAATGTTATTTTGTGTTTTTAAGATCTTGTAGGATGATACTATGTATGTGGATTATGTGTGTACTAACAATATGTTAGACCCGTTTCCCGGGTACTTGGACCCCACCCTAGATGTAATGGACTAAGAGCCTTACGTGGTTGGTTAGTCAACAAATGTCGTGATGTGGTCAAACCCGATAGTTATAGTATTTCATAATGTGGTTTTAGAAGTATTATGTGTCATAAGTAAGAGGGATAAGAACTTAAGGGACCTAAGTTGACAGAATCCTAAACTGGTACTATAACCAACTTGTTCTAGTACTAGAACCAACTTGTTCTAGTCTGCATGGACTATTCTTGCCAAAACCTCAAACTAGCACTAGAACCAACTTGTTCTAGTACTAAGGATGAATGGTTACATGACCTAAGGGACTAAAGTTGCCATTTAGGCAAACTTCCAACTATCAAATGTCTAGAGAATTCTATGGACTTCTATAAGGTTCATTTTGGATAAGAAGTAAGTGTGTGTATGTGGTGTTGGCAAGAGAGAAAGAGAGGGAAAAGTGAGATGATGGCTTAAGAAGAAGATGATGAAGATTTATTGTCCATAGTCCTTCCTAGTTATGATCCCCACAAGTAAGTAACTCTAATCTTGAGTTTATAATGATTATTGTGGTAAAAGGTTAATGGGTTAAGTGGGTTTTCACCATATGATCTTTATATGATCATATGATGATATAGAGATAATGTTGGGTAAGTTTAGATGGGTTTAATAACCCTTGATCATGATATGTTGTGTTATTAGGTCTTGTTGATAATGATGAAGGATGATGATGACTAGTAATGATGATAATGATGGTGGTATTATTATTGTTTGTTAGAATCGTATTTTCATTTATAAAAAGTGTCGGTCATTAATGTGTAGTAATAGGTTGCTTTAGAATAACATTATGATGAAGTTTATGTTTAGTATTCTTGGTTTGTAAAAGTCTAAGGGCTATTAATGTAATAATGGAAAAGATTAGAGATGCCCTAGACTACAACTATAAATACTCTTGTAAACCTCATTTGAGAGGTTGGTTCTCTTAGTTATATCAAGGTTATTATTTCACACACTAGAGTTCCCTCTCACTCTCTCTCTCTCTCTCTCTCTCTCTCTCTCTACTTACTTTCTCTCTCTAGATTTAGGCTTCATTCAATAGTGATTAAGGTTGTTCTACGGTACTACAAGTGGTATCAATCGCCTAAGGATAATTTTAGGTTGTTTTGGATTGTTTTTTGGGTGAAAAATCGGTTTTTTATTAATCTCGTTACTGTTCATCGCCTACCTTGCGAGTTTGGAATTTTCTGTCGAGTTAGGATTTTAGTCATACCAAGTTTGGGCTCTCATTTCTGTCGAGTTTGGGTTTTTTCAGACTTAGCGAGTTAGAGATCAAGATTTAGCCTTAGCGAGTTAGGTCTTCCAAATCTAGCGAGTTAGGACTGTTATATCGAGTTTCAGTTAGAATTGGTGAGTTAGCCTATTATCTTATCGTGCATCGAGTAAGGTTTATTGTGGCTCATATCAAGGAGAAACTCTGCTCAAATTTTGACAACCTTACCGAGTTTGATAACCTTACCGAGTTTGAGAACTTACCGAGTTTGACAGAAACTGAAACATACCGAGTTAGACATAAACTGAAATATACCGAGTTAGCATTTTCTGACGTTACCGAGTTTGGATTTTTCAGAGCTTATCGAGTTAGTGACTTGTTACCGAGTTAGAGACTCACGAGTTAACGGAGTTACAACAACAATCTTACCGAGTTTGAAAAGAAAAGAGTTTTTTGGCGGGAAAATTTGAGTAAAATTTATTTTTTACAGGAGACTAAACGTTCAATTTTTATGCGAGATTCAAAGTTTGGTATAACGTTGAAAATTTCGGCCGAAAATTCAAATTTTTAGGCCAAAATTCAAATTTTTTCGGTAAAATTTGGCGTCAAAATTTTTAAAACTCAAATTTTTCTGGTAACCTTAGAATTGCATTTGATAGTGATTTTCAAATTTGGGCGAGAAAAATTTTCAAAATTTATTTTTGGAGGGAAAATACGAAATCACTAAAATAATTACCGAGAACGCTTTTCAACTTCACCAAAACATCTAATCTTAAACAACAACCTTTGTTATCTTTCAAAAGATCCTAAGAACAACTTTTCACTTAGAAGTCAATCCATGGCAACACAACAAGATATTCATGCTGCCGGTGCCGAAAACCGACCTCCCATGCTGTCAAAGGGTGGATACTCACAATGGACTAGTCGTATGATGCGCTATCTTAAGAGCAAAACAAATGGAACACTTCTTGTCAAATCCATTGTGGATGGACCCTTCAAACCAATACAAGTCCTAGACCCTGGAGATCCAAATGGAACCCCCCCCCCCACTACAACCGTTCTATAGAGATCAGAATGAGACTTAGTACACTGAGCAAGACAGACAACAGATTGCAGCTGATGATCAGGCATTTCATTACATCGTTCTTGGTTTACCTGAAACCATTTATGCTACTGTTGATAGTGAAGTAAGTGCTCATGCAGTCTGGGAAAGAGTCAAGAGGTTAATGTATGGGACATACATCGGGAAACAGGAAATGGAAACCCAATTGCTTAAGGAACTTCGCAAGTTTACTTCAGTTCCTGGTGAATCCATAGAGTCGTACTACCACAGGTTCTGTAAGATCATGAATGATTTATCGAGACACAACCTCAGTCAGACAAACATTGCTAACAACACCAATTTTCTTAATGAGTTAAAACCAGAATGGGGAAGATACATCACTATTGTTTATCAGACAAAGAATTTGCATGAAGTGACTTATGATCAGTTGTATGACTTCTTGAAGCAAAATCAAGATGAAGCTAATGAAGTAAGGGCTGAAATGCTTGCTAAAAGCATGATCCTCTAGCATTAATGGCTAATACACCAACACCTTTACCAGTGAACACACAACAACCATCATCATCTTCCACTCACAACTACATGCAACCATCCTACATTCAACAACCAATACCTGTCTACCAACAACAATTCTACCCACAGCAACAACATGTTATTCCACAACAACAATACCCACAATTCCAAGAACCAGAATTCACTGACAATGATGAAGCTACTGCAGCCTTGACACAAGCGTTTGCGTTTCTGACAAAGGCATTCCAAGGACGTTATTCTACACCAACTAACAACAACCAAAGGATTTCATCGAATACTCGCAACAAGCAGATTGCTCAGCCGAGTTTCAATATGGGCAATGGAGGCCAAATGGTTGGAGTTGTACGGAATCAGCAGGGATATGCTACTGGATTCCACATGGGTAATCAGAATATGCAGAATCAGTTGGGTCAGTATGCAGGGAATCAGTACGGTCAGTATGCAGGGAATCAGATGGGTCAGTTTGTTGGAAATCAGAGGGGTCAGGATGTTGGTAATCAGGCAATGGGTAATCAGAATAGGAATGTGGCAGCTCCAGTTGTTGGGAATTATGGAAATGTGAATCAGGGTAATCCGGTAAAGTGTTTCAACTGCCAAGGTGTAGGTCATATGGCAAGGAACTATCCTACTAAGCCGAAGAAGAAAGATCTAGAGTATTTGCAGAAAGCAGTTGATGAGTGCTCAAACACTCATCATTTTTGGTCAAATCTGAACTGCAAAACATACAAAAACACTCAGAAATGCATCAAAATACTGAAAATATTTCAAAATTGTGTTTTATATGTTTTAGATGCAAAATGAGCAAAAACAGTTTAAAAACGAACAAAGTTTGCATAATTGGCAGTTTTAGTCCCTCAACTTTCAAAAACTTGTCAAAATTAGTCCCTGAGCATTTATTTTGAATGAAAAGTCAACAAAGGTCCTTTGAAAATCAAAAGTTGTCAAAATTAGTCCTTGGGTGAAAAGTTTCAAAAATTACAAGTTTGGTCCCTATAGTTTGAATTTTTGCAGAATTGGTCCTCGGGTATTTAATTTTGGAAGAAAAACAACAAAGGACCTTGGGAAATTATAAGATGACAATATTGGTCCTTGTGGCAAGTTTGGGAAGATGGCAAAACAAACCCTTGATTTTTCAAGATTTACAATTATGGTCCTTGTGTTTTATCCTAAACCAAACGGACCCTTTTTGTACTACCTAAACCAAATTACCCAATCCAAATATAAACCACCCCAAGCCCACCTATATCCCTGGCCCAACACAACCAAGCCCACCCATCCCTTATTAATAATAAAAATGGGTCAAAGCTAAAGTCAACCCTCCCCCTTCCCACCTTTGCCGCCATAACCAAACACACAGCCTCCACTCATCACTGCCACCCCTAACATTTGTCCCCCCAACATAACCAACCATAGCCACCCTACCAAACCCTCCACAAAGTCAACCCCAAACACCATCATTACCCCCCCCCCCCCTCTTCCATGTCAGCAATCCACTTCAAAGATACCTACCAATGGTCAAGATTGATCTCAGAAGATCCAAGGGCTAGGATATGATGGGAAAAGATCAGAGACCTCCCCCCATGGAGCTTTATAAGTGAAGAAGAAATGAAAAGAAGGAGAGTAGTGAGTTAGCAGTAGATTTCTTTTAGTGAATTAATCATGTAATGTAGTTTTTAAGAGTAGAATTAATCCGTTCATGTTTTAGTGAATTTAGTTTTCAATTCAGTGTTGTAACCTACTTTCCAGTTAATCAAAAACTCTCAGTTTTAAAATACAATTGTTTTTCCAGATTTATGTTTTAGCTTATTTAGTTGCTTATGTAAACTGCTTATGCTTGGTTGTTATTGCTGCTTATTTGTACCTCTCATGTGTAGCTATTCCACTATGGGTAACTTTAAATCAGTTTAAAACATCAAAAATGTACAAATCATTTTAGTGTAAGGAGTGTTTGGGTATAGTATGTGTTCTAGGTAAAACTTTTGTCTTTGGTCATTTTGCTCAAGTGACACTGCTTTAATTTGATTCAGTAAGTTGTTTTAGATAAGTTTGTGGTAGCATTAAATAGACAATAAACTTACATAGCAGATTTGGTGATTTGGTAATCCTATTATTATTGAATCTGTCATAATCTAATATTACAGCTTAAGGTCACATTGAGTGTTAGAATTAGCTTTAACAAGGTTTATTATTTGTTACTTGGTTGTCTGCTGACTAATTAGAAGATTGCACCTTGGTTTGAGTTGCTCATTCCCCAAATTGCATCAGTTAAGGCAGTGTTTGGTTCTACTTTGTTTCATGTGTAGTAATTGCCATGTTATTTGTTCCCCAGCACCTTTAGTCTCCTTAGGTGGTATTAAAACCAAGTGAACTGAAAAACTTGCAGTCATAGTGTAAAAAGTCAAGATAAGCTTTCATGTTCTATTTTGTGGCCACTTTGATGTTGTAGTGGACAGAATTGTGAGATTAGGTAGAGTAAAGTGTCATTTAGCTTAAATAGGACCTATAATCAGTCAATAACATCATTTTGAATGAACTCAGATCATTAAAGTTTCAGATTAGTCAAAGTTCCATGTTCATGAAAAAAGTCAAAGTTCTTAACTGTCAAAATAGACAGATTTTCTTGGTTATACACAGGGTTTATTAAAGATTAGAAGTAATTGATTTTTGTTGTTTTGAGATATTTGGTAGCTTGTTAAACTATTTCAATAAGAAAATCTTATTTTGTAGCCCTTTTGCTTATTAAAAAGCTCTTGTGAACTTGCCTGTGTGAAAGATTGCATGCCCTGCACCAGGGAAATAAGATGGTTTTCATGAGCTTCTTATAAGCTCACCTGTGCAAATTAGCTTAAGCTTAATGTGGTTTTTGGAGGCCCTTCTGGCAGGGTTCATGCTCATGTGCTTATACCTCATTTCACTGCTTATTTATCTGCTTATTTGTAGCATTCAGGTCTTATCACTCCACCATGAACACTGATTCATCAGTGTACTCAAGGCAACTTCACAAGCCCCTAATGAGCTTATCTGTTAGGCTTATTTTGAGCTTATGGGTTCTTTGAGAAGCCCACAGGCCCAGATTGCTAGTTCATGGCTTATTCTTGGCTTCTAAGCTTATTTGATAAGCTTATATAAGGCCTGCAGTAGCTTGTGTGACCTGTTGGTTTAAGCAGTGTATGGTATTTGCTTATTGTTGCTTATTGAGCTTTTCTGTGACCTTACCTTGTCTACTCAGCTTATTTCAAGTTTATTGCACTTCCTTCCATCTTATTTTAGCATTAGCTTTTAGATTATAGCTTATTAAATAGCTTATCCTAGTTTAAATTCTCACTTTAGCCCACTGTCTAGGACTTTAGCTTGCAATTTGCTTAATTTTGAGTTTCTTAAAAATTGTTTTCACAAAAGTTTTATAATTTGAGTATGTAAATAGATTTGTAAAAGAAAAATTTGAAAAAACCAAATTTCAATTTAGTGATACCTTCTATTTAATAGAAGTTATCTTTTTCATTTTTCCTTTTAGCTTATTATTAAGTACTTTTGTATTTTCATATTTTTCTTAAGTTCCTGATAGGTTAAAGTATTTTTAGGAATTTTTCTCTTTTCATTTGCTATTTTTAATAATTAATATTAGTTTATTACTAATTAATTAATATTAGATAATTAAATAGTATAAATAGTTTTTATTAAGTACTCCTATGTTTTTATATTTTTCCTAGGATTTAAATGTCATAAAATATTTTTACAAAAAGTTTTAGGATTTTTACTGTTCATTTGCTATTTTTCTTTAATTTAATTAGTTTAATTAGTATTTAAATCTTAATTAATTAATAATAAATAGAGAAAAAGTAGGAAAAATATATTTTTAGTTTTAAAATTACTTTTATATTATTTTAGAATTTTTAGAATTAAATTTTCATTTTTCTAGCTTAATTTAATAATTAGTGTATTTTAAATATAATTAATTAGTTATTAAATAGTAATTAATTAATAATAAATAATTAAATAGTGTAAAAATTATTTTTCTTTTTCTAAAAATTTTCTTTTATCATTAGGATTGTAAAAATGTAATTTTCATATCCGTAGGTATTTTATTTTACAAAACTCACGTTTTATTTCGTACGTCTACGTAACTTTAAATCAAACGAACGGGTTTTTAGACTTAGCTCACGTTTTTAGTGCATCTAATTATCAGTAAATGTTAATATAGTGTTTCTAAGTTATTTTCATTCCTCATCTTGTAGTGTAATCATTCACAACCCCTTTCTGTCCAGAATCACCCGATCATAAACCCGTTTTGATTACCATCACACCTTGTCGGGACATAACGACCCGGGGAAACCCTATATTCCACGGAGATTGACTCTTAGGCAGTTTGACCTTGTTGACCATCACCTGGTCAATTAGGTTGACCGTTTGGGCTCAATCAAATTTTGCTGTTGGCACAAAAGGAAAAGGCAGGGTTTCAGTTGAATGCAGAGGAACATGATTTTATGGCTCTTATGGATGAAATGGAAGACAGAGAGGATATCGATGCAAACTGCATATTCATGGCGAATCTTCAGGAAGCTAAGTATGACATGGATTCAGACACACTTCCTGTTTATGACACCAGTGCACCATCTGAGGTATCAAATTTCAACACTTGTCATAATAATGATATATTTGATATGTCTCCTCATGAGGAACAACATTCTGAGAAGCAAGCACCCACTTATGATACATACCTGGACATGCCAAGGAGTAGCAATACTCCTTCAGCAACTCCAGATGTGAATCATAATGGAGGTTTCATTTCACCGCATGCTAAGAATGATGAGGAAACACGTGCTTTATTTGAATCATTATTAAACAATTGTGGTATTGAGATTGAGAAGGTTAAAAAGGTCAATCGCGAAGTTAAGGCCGCGAATGAGAAATTGACCACTGAGCTTGAGAGATACAAGGAAAATTCTAAAAGTTTTCAAATTCACAAAGAACGCGAGTCAGAACTTGAAATTGGTTATAAGAAGTTACTTGTTAAAGATAGGGAATGGAAAAACAAGTTTGATACTCTTGAAATTAGTTCAACAAAAACCATTAACTCTTTAAAACAAGAAATTTCTGAGTTAACAAACCAACTTTCAAAACAAAAAACATCTTACTCCAATATTGAAAAAAAAGGACGGGATGAGTTGAAAAAGGACTTTGCAAAGAAAGAAGATAAACTTTTGGAAGAAATTGTAGAGTCAGAACACAAGATTGCACATCTAGAAGAATTAGTGGTTAAGTCGGGTCAGTCAAGTCAAACAATGAAAATGATTTCAAATCAAACTAATCCGATTTACCATACGAAACACAAAATGGCTCTTGGTAACAACAATCCTTGTAATCTCAAGAAAGCTCAGGAAGAACATAATGTCTTGTATAATGGTAGTGTTATTTACACCAAACATGATCCTCCCGTCTTTCGGGATTCAGTGGAAACGATAGAACTTGTCGAAGAGAGCATTACTAAAATGAAACAAAAGGATTTGAAACCGATTGATTACAACAAATTGAACAAACTTTCGGGAATTACTTTTGTTCCACAAAAAGAACCATCCGTGTTTTCCATAAAACGACCATTCTCAAAAATGTTTTCTAAGAAAGTAGTTGCTTCCAAATCGATTTCTAACATGGAACAGATTTCCTCAAATAACACTTTTAACACAAGTGCTGCAAGGGGATATCTTGATGATCTTAAAACCAGAATTGGGCAACTTAAAACGACTTTAGAATCTAAAATGAGACTTAATGAGATCAACTGGAATTCCACGGTTCATTTACAGCTTAAAAAGATTCTCGAAAATGAATTTGCTCCTCAAATTAATAACATCCATGCTCGAGTAATTCATTTTGAACAAGCATTTTTGAAAGAAACAGCTGACTTCGTCATGGATAACAAATCCCTGATAAAGAAGGCTAATGAATCTTTTGAGCAAATCAATGTCTTGGAAAACCTAAATGATTCTCTCTTCAAAGCAGTTCTGTCTACTGATATTATGTCCATCATTTTACAAACCTATTCTGTTCATGACGATGAAAGACTGAGAGCTGAGACCTCCGAAATTGTTTCAAAATATGAAAATGCTCTTATAAAGCTTGAAAAAGAAAATGTGTCATATTTTAAACAACTTGATCGAAAAAGCGAAGAATGAAAATATGACAAACTGTCGTATGAGCGTGAATTAAAGAAAATGAAAGAGCAAAATGATCTTTTGAGGGCTCAGCTTGAAAATCAAAAAGGGAAGGGTGAGGAAACTAAGTTTGCAAAACCGTCGACTTCGGAGAAACCAAATGTTTCAAACACGGTTCAAAAACCTAAAATGTCAATTTCAAGGTTTGCTCCAAAAGTCGATGAGAAAAAGGATTTGACAAAACCAGTCACTCCAACACCCTTGCCTAAGAAAAGTGAAAATGAAAAGATTGCTGATAAAGGAAAAGCGGTTGTCGAAACACCAAAAGTGACAACACCTGGCCTTCTTAGGATTAGTCCCACTAATGCGTCTGCCTCCACATCTAAGACTTATGAGGGCCAAAAGGATAATTCTAAAGAGTCTAGTGATGCTAAACAGGACAACAATATAAATCCTAATACGTGTGCCTTACCTTCTACAGGATTAGAAAGCACCTCTAGGAGCAGCAGACTAAAGCCTAGGAGCAATACAAGGAACAATAGAGTCTTGCCTGCCTCTACGAGTCGTAGCAAGAATAAAGTAGAAAAACACCCTAGGAATTTATCGCTTTTTAATAAGAGACATGTTTCATCTAAATGTAATGTCGAGAGTATTGGTTCTAATGCATGTAATGACTCTGTTTGCTTGATATGCAAGAAATGTTTAATTAATTATGTTCATGATGAATGTGTTTCTAAGAATGTGAATGTTACGCCTGAACAGAAGAATGTTCCAAAAGGAACTAGTGCTAGATCTAGATCTATTGAAAGATTAGTTGCACACTTTAGGTCTACCACTAGTAACCAAATGCCTAGGAACTATCTTAAGTATTGTGTATGGAAACCAACGGGTAGAAAATTCATTCTTCAGGATGGAAAATTGAAAGTTGTTCAAATTGAACATGTAGAAACATTCTATGAGTGTGATATGGATTTTACCCCTAACCCAATGGAACCAAATTCAAAACGGTTTCCAAATACAAAATCTTCTGTTCTTCGCAGGTTGTCGAAATATGTCTTTGGATCATCGACTCGGGTTGCTCCAAGCACATGACCGGGAACTTAAAGCTGCTGATCAATTTCGTTTGGAAATTCATGGGAACTGTACGCTTTGGAAATGATCATGTAGCAGCTATTCTGGGTTTTGGAGATCTCCAGTTTGGAAATTTTTTGATCACTCGAATTTACTACGTCGAAGGGTTGGGACACAATTTGTTTTCAGTTGGGCAGTTTTGTGATGCAGATTTAGAAGTTGCATTTCGGAGAAACACGGTTTTTATTAGAAATTTGGTTGGTGATGATCTTTTAACTGGTAATCGTGGTACAAACTTGTATGCTATTGACATCAACCAAATGGATTCTTCATCACCAATTTGTCTTATGACAAGGGCAACCAAAACTAAGTCCTGGCTGTGGCATAGACGTTTATCCCATCTCAATTTCGACACCATCAACAAGTTAGCCAAAGACAACATCGTCAACGGTCTTCCTAAGTTCAAATACACCAAGGATCACCTATGTCCATCATGTGAACAAGGAAAAACTAAAAGAGCATCATATAAAACCAAAACCGTACCTAGTTCGGAAGCAAGGTTACATATGTTGCATATGGACCTATGTGGCCCAATGAGAGTTGAAAGCATTAATGGGAAGAAGTATATTCTCGTTATTGTTGATGATTATTCAAGATATACTTGGGTAAAGTTTTTTAGATCAAAAGATGAAGCACCAGGCATCATCATCACCTTTCTGAAGTGTATTCAAGTTCTACTTCAAGCTCTAGTAAGGATTGTAAGAACAGATAATGGCACAGAATTATCAGGAGTTAAGAACCTATTTTGAAGATGTTGGAATCACTCACCAAACATCAGTTGTTAGAACTCCATAGCAGAATGGGGTAGTTGAAAGAAGAAACCGAACTCTTGTGGAAGCTGCTCGCACAATGCTAATTTATCCTAGTGCACCACTATTCTTATGGGCTGATGTTGTAGCCACTGCTTGTTTTACTCAAAACCGATCCCTAATCCATCCAAGATTCAATAAAACCCCATATGAGCTAGTGAATAACTAGAAACCTGACATCTCTTACCTTCACGTGTTTGGCACTTTGTGCTATCCGACGAATGACAGAGAAGATCTAGGAAAGTTGAAAGCTAAGGGTGATTGTAACACCCCCAAAATCATCATGTCAGCGGAAGACTTTTTGGGTGTTACTTCGAGGATCTTTATCACAATCATAGAAAACGACACAAAAGTGACGCTTTAAAGTTTAATTCATTCAAAATACCAAATTTTCGAGACATCAAGATGTTTCATAGTTTAAACAACAAATTTATTTGAAATGTGTTAAAACATTTATTTAAGCCCATGCTGGGTTACAAGCCCACTCCGTGCCTTCAAGTTCCTTCTTGTTTAATTACCTGAGATAAACACATGCTAAAAGTGTCAACACAAAGGTTGGTGAGTTCATAGAGTTTATAGTTTTGAATATCGATTTCCAAATCAAAGAGTTTTTAAGTCCACAGTGTTTATAATAAGAGTTGATTATCCAAATTAAAGTGTGAGAAAATCCATAGTATTCATGGTTTAAATCGTTGATTTATCAAAATCAGAAAATGAGTGATTTCCTTATTAATTCAAAAATAGTCCGTTGGTTTGCCCTTCACCGGGGTCAACACCGAAATAGTAGTTTGTTTGACCTAATCGGGTCAACACCAAAATAGTTTGTTCGTTTGCCAATTATTAGAAGTTTTTCCTGCTATATAGTGAGCACAATCTCATAGTTTAATAAAACAGTGGGCTACAGCATTGTACACCCCAAACATCAGTCATTGTAATACTGTATCATGACTACAGTACTACCGTTCTATTGCTCTAAGCTCATGACACTCAACGATTAACAGGCATCAAAATTATCCATAATAATGATGTAAAACAGTGGCCCTCAAGATAGGTATTTACCAATAACCTATGAAATCAAATAGCGTGCATTTGGTGGCTTTCCTCTAGCGACCAAATGGGGATTGTCAATCCCTAATAGATCTATTCACAACTACTTACGCTTACCCTTTGGGTGATTAAGGTGCATGAACGAGGGACTTTCGGTAATAGGTACTTAGGCAATAGAAATCAAGTATAGCATATCCTCGAACCGTCACTTGTAATCATGTATATAGCAGGTATTTTCTTATGAGATATAAAAACGTGTAAACCAGTAATGTTTATATGAAATACAGTCATGTATTTAGTTAATGAATGCTTGTAAAAGTAAAAACAGTAGTTAAGCATGTATCCCCCCCAAAAACGTTTATAAACCATTGTAAAACAAGTAAAAGTAGGGGCTATGACTCACCTTAGTAGTACAGTAGTAGTGGTAGTAACATAATCTCAACGATGCAAGGCAACGGCTTCACACACAACCTAAAAGATATGGTATGTTTTAGTTGATAGTCTAAATCTCGTTTTATCGCGAATATTAGTCATTCAGTTTGTTATTAAAACTCGTGTTCGTTTAAATGTTTGAAGTTCAAGAACAAAGTTATATATACATATAACTTGTGAGTGTAATGATCGATGCTCGATGTGCGATGGAAAATCATCAAGAATAAGTCGAAGTATGTAGACGATGTTTTATGATGTTAGTTTTAAAAGAAAAGAAATAAACGTATCGTTATATATATATATATATATATATATATATATATATATATATATATATATATATATATATATATATATATATATATATATATATATATATATATATATCGTTAAAATTTATTATAGTTACGCGAATATTTATATCGTATATATTTATAAGAGTTTTATACTAAACATGTGTATTTATATATAAAATATTAATATTATTTTTATAAAATAATATTTACAGAAAATCCTTTACGTTTTACCAAAGTTACACTTTTAACCCTAACGAATATAATTTTATATCGTTAGTCCGTAGTTAACAATCGTTTCATTTTAAGTCCAAATAATATCAATATTTACATTTTTCAACTCCAATTATCATTATTTACAGTTTTAAACTCAGGAAATCAGAAATTACAGTTTTGACCCAAAGTTTGCAAAGTTTACACTTTTAGTCCCCGGTTATGAAAATTTTGCAAAGTTAGTCCAAATTTCGCCAAAGTCAAAGTTTATCATTTTTATTATTTCAATAAGTTCAGAATGTTCAAAAGAGCTTATTAGAACAGCTTATTCCCTTAAAAAGCTTATTTTTCACTATATGGGCTTAACGAGCTCATTTAAAGGCCCGTTAACGTTTTGTGATCCAAAGGACTTACGAGAGGTTTGGGCTTGGTCTCGGCCTTGTTTTTATGTTACAAAAACATTACAAATAAGCTTATACGATCAGCTTATGCAATAAGCTTAAAAATAGCTTAATGGACTTATAAGCCCATTTGTTAATATTTAAGGATTTAGAAAAACTGGTTTTGCTCGATCAAAAGGGGTCGGGCAAAAGGTCTAAATAAGCTTATAAGGTCAAACAAAATGTGTTTCCTAATTGTTTGCCAGGTTGTCAACGAGTTCATGTTTAAAAAATAACATGTTATGTATCTAGATTTTGAAATAACGAGGCCAAACTAGAGGGTTCAATTCATTTTCTGAAACAGTTTCTTAGTCAAAAATATTCTAAGTGTTTTTACTAAAATCGTATAGGTCCAATGACTTTTAAAACGTGTGATATTTATTAAGTAAATGTTATTTTTAAGTTCAAAACTTTATGCCACTTGATTGCTAGTATATTAAACGTTTAGGATGTCGAATAAAAAGTATATATTACGTTTTTACTTAACGAGATAACGGATCAAAGTAAAGTGCCAAAAATAGAAAGTTATTGAAATGAAAATATGAATTAGGTGTCGTGTAGACTTACTTCACTTCAAAAGGGGGTGTAAAAACGTATGTATGGATCGAGCTGGGGCAAATGGGTAGTGTGGCTTGACACACGACCTACCAAAGGTCTAGGAATGAGCAATCCTTGGCTTGGAGCTTGGTTCTAACCCTTCAAGTTCTTGGCAAACCGTTCGTCCCTTAATACTCCATAATACTTCATGAAATTTTGAAAGTAGTGTGTTTGAGCGTGTGTTTTCAGTTGAGCTTGCTTGGGGGGTTTTATATAGTGAGTTTTATGAGGGTATAGATGTTGTGTTCACATGAGATGAAGTGTGGGATAAAAATGAATGCATGTAACCTCTATTCTCGTCCAATCGAAATGTTACAAGGAAATTAACGTGTCATAGATTCTCCTGACATTCCTGACAGTTTATGTGACGTTTAGGATTCATCTTGTGGTGATTGGAGAGCATGGGAGGTGGTTTGGAAGCTTGGTGACACGTTTTGGTTTATCTTGTTCATACGAGTTGGTTGGTTTGCTTTGGGTAAATTTAAGGCAGTGAACGAGTGAGATTTGGTGCAATCTTTATCATTCTTGAATGTTTGCTAGGTTGTTAATCGAGTGGTGTAATAATATGTCAAGGTCGTGTGTCGAGTTTGCAAGAAATAGGGTGCGTTTGGAGGGGATCGCGACAGGAAAAGAAAAGAAAACAAAGAAATAAAAGAAAACAAACACCCCTCGCTGGGCTTTATTTCCTGGTGGGCTGCTGGCTATTTTTCGGCCCAATCAAAAAGAAAAGGAATCAATGGTCCGTTTGGTGTGTAGCTGTTGGGTTAATTCAGGCCCAAAGGGCGTGTTTCGGGTTTCGTGTCGGGGTTCAAAAATATTAGTGAGCAATCTCGGGAATTTTCGTAGGCTTCGGAAATATATAAATATGGTATGGTAAATAAACGAAACGTATAATTTTAATTATAAATGTTTTAGATATATAAATATTGTATGGTAAATATACGAAACGTATATTTATAAAAAATAAACGTTTTAAGTTTATTATATTATTCACGATATTTATAGATTATCGAGGTTGTGTGTAAGCATCATTCCTAGGCAATTGGTCAATCATAAATGTCGTAGTGGTTCATATAATATGTCATGCATAAAAAAAATTTTGTTCCTCGTAAAAATGGTATTTAAATAACGTAACGTTCTTTTATTCAATTATTGATATTTACTAATCGTATGGGAAAATTACGGGAGGTTATATTACCTACCTCTTACAGGGAATTCCGTCCCGGAATTCTAGTCTAAGATAGTTGTCACGGGTGTTTAGGGAAAAGATGTAGGTACTTGGTGCGAATCTGGTCTTCGTGTTCCTTAGAAATCCTATATCTCAAGTATAACTTACTTATATCTCAGAGATAATTGTTCCCTTCATTGCATGATTCTTCCTAAATTATACATAGGTGATCAGGCTATGTATAATTTACGAGTAATAATGCAATGCTTGGACCAATCGACCCGTAAGATGTCCGGTCTAGTTGTTGGTTCATAGAGCTTATAAGTTAAACGGTTGATTTCCTAAATCAAGGTATGAGTGATTGCTCTAACTTAGTCCTTTGGTGTTTAAATGGATTTTTGGTCATGCCACAAGTGAAATGATAACTAAAGTAGAAGGAGTGGAAAATGTGGAATTTAGGAAGAACTGGATAGTACAAAAGATGGGGAAATATCACAGTGAGTCGCTCATTGAACAGAAAGTAGACCTAAGTCGTGAGAAAGACGAACACTTAAAGGTGACATCACTTAGTACAACCAAGTGCTTAAGGAAATTCGGACGGTTAAATTCTAAACTTCATCAGTTTGTTGCGTTGTTGAGACCCTGGTGAGCTTCTCCAGCTTCTAGCATATACGCTCTCCCACGAGCGACCTCGATTTGTTGATCTTAGTTTTGGGACATTGGTTTCTATAGTGTCCTTGATCTCCATATCCAAAACATGTAATCATAGTTTGGCCCTTACAGTCTCTGGCAAGGTGTCCCGGTTTTTGACAGTTGTAGCACTTAGCAGGGCAAGGACCCGAATGATGATACTTACATCGATTATATAGTGGTTGGGTCCCCGCACAACCTTTGCCTTGTGCTTGTGTTGCCACATATCCTATTGCAGCCCCTTGTTTCCTATTCTGTTGTTGACGGCGATTAGCATTATGGTGTTGGTTGTTACTATAACCTCCCTGGTTATTTTTCCATTTTCCGTTGTTGTTGTTGCGAGGTTTGTTGTTGTTATTGTCGTTGTTGCGGTGATTGCTGGTGTTTCCATGATGGTTGTTGTCGTGGTGATGGGTGATTCTTTTATTATCGAGTTTCCTCTTGAGCTCATTTCATTTGACCTCTTGGTCCAATAGTTTTTGAGCAAGTTTCATTGCTGCTTCCAGGGTTGGCGGGTTTGATGAGGTGACATCTCCTTCAATGTTCCTAGGGAGTCCTTCGACGTACTTCTCCAAAGTTTTCTCAAGGTCAGGCACCATTGATGGGCATAGTATCTTAAGTTCCTGAAACCTTCGGTTGTAAGTTCTCAAATTGATTCCCTTTACTATCAACACATAGAACTCATCCTCAAGGTTCCTCAATTCCGAACGAGGACAATACTCCTTTAACATCTTGGTCTTGAATTTAGTCCATGAGAGTTGATATGCTGTCGTTGCTCCTAGAGTCTGAACAATAGTATTCCACCAAGATAGGGCATCTTGCATTAGAGTTCCCGTTGCGAAGCTAACTTTGTTGTTTTCTGAGCATCTACCTCTTTGGAAGATCGTTTCACATTGCTCAAACCATTGGGCTAATTCGGATATCCCTTTGGTACCTTTGAAGTATGTGGGTTGGCATGCTATAAAGTCCTTATAGGTGTGGTAACGAGGTGCGGGTGTCGCGTTTCCAGCCATTTGTGTGCCAGTATCTCTTTTTGGCGGGCTTGTTTGGTTAAGACGGCATTGACACCATTAGCAATTGCTTGATGTATCGTTGCTGGGGTCATAACTTCGGGGTTTGTTGGCGTAGTGGTTGTAGTTGTTCTTCTAGTTCTAGCCATGTTGCTCATGTCGGAAGGACAAACATAAATCGATGTCATTACAACATTTATTAATACTTGTTTGAATGTTTACAAAACATCATATGACAAGATTCCTTATTAATAGAATATTGGTTTGTTAAGCTGACAAGTCTCAGATCCATGGTTTTCCTAAGGTTTTGTCCATACGGTTTTGGGAGTTCTTGAATGACAGTGGTTATGGTTTCGATGGTTTGATCTCTTGCTCTTTCCCTAGCTAGGGATTCTTGTAAGGCTTGCCTAAGATACACATTCTACATGTCAATCCTCTCAATTTCACGGTCCAGGGCTCCCATCATTATTTCTGTTGAAGTGTTGGCTCCACATAATGCTCCTATAACTCCATTGATTTCCAAAACTGAGTATTCATCTGTTCAAATATAACCTTCAGAAGTCGTTGAAAGTGTCGGTAATAGTTTCGATTCGATTCTCATGTCGGCAAGTTTATCTGCCAACAAGGGTATAGTGTGATTGAAGTGGTGAATAAATAGTTATTCCTAATAATCTAATCCCGAGTGGTTTTTAATCGTTCTTTCAAGCTTAACGTATCTACTACTACATTAGCTTCTTCTTTTTAATTGTTCCTTTCAGCTTAATGTATCTACTACTACATTAGCTTTTCTTGGGTGGTAACGTATCTCACAGTCATAATTGTTGAGTAGCTCTAACTAGTGGCGTCGTCTTGACTTGAGAAACAATTTCATTCTGAATGAAGATTGTTATTCTATTGTGTTTGGAAAATAACTATTGTTCACATTCTATTGTTCCGTGAAAATCTGTGGGGCAACTTACCCATTTAGACAAAAAGTTTGTCTGTAACAGATATTTAACAATGAGGGTTTCGGATAAAAGTGATAGACGTAGAGAAAGTTGCTGAACTTCAGATTTTGTTCTAGTGGTAGGTCTAAAGTCTTTCAGTTTAATTATGTTTCCTGACAGGTTGTCAAAAGAAGGTTGCGATACTAAGAGGACTTTTTGGGGTTTTTCTACTCAAATAACTCCTATGTGGATGTAAGGTTGAACCGCTGAAGGAATCTCTTTCCGTTGTTAATACAAGTATGCTTTTCAAGCTTTTCCTTTACTCTTAAAGCAGGCATACGCGAAAACTCTCTATTTGGCTTTTTACTGGAATCAATATGTCTAAACATAAGGTAGTGTTTTCATGACTTACTAAACGGGGAATCAAAATCCTTGCGCAGTAGCGGAGGGTGAAGCGAATGTAGGGGACACAGCCTATTCAGGGAAGGAGGATGGATTGGACTTGCTCTGGTTCATGGTATGGGTAATAATAGTCCTAATGACTTTGAGTGAAGATATGCTTATATGGTATGAAATGCCAATCAAATTCGTCGAACAAGGGATGTGCATTCAAAAATGCCTATAGTTCTGCTCTAGTAAGAAGTTCATGGATCTATTGCTAGAAGATAGTAGGTGGTGGTGGTATAGCACAGGTGGTGTAAATGGTAGTGGCACAACTGATTCCGGTGGTGGCATGACAAGAGCTGGTAGTGATATAACAGAATTTGCTTCCTACGGCTGAAATTGTCGAATTTTCCTATTTCGGTGAATTGGATCAGGTGATGTCGAAGGGGAAGCCTATAAATCCGATGACAATACAATAGGGTGGGAATATGAAGACATGGTATTAGTAATAATCCCGATTAGTAAATATAAGTCATTAGCATAATCATAACATGTTAACATATATAAGAAATCATGTAAAAGTAATATCTCTACCAGATGTTGGAAACGCGTAGGCACGGAGGGCATAAGGTGGTATTTTGTAAAAGTGGTCCGTTTTAAAAGTGTAGTTATAGTCCATTGTTAAAAACACTTGGATCTCTATAACTGTAGCTCTGATGCCAATCTGTGACACCCCCAAAATCATCACGTCAGCGGAAGACTTTTTGGGTGTTACTTCGAGGATCTTTATCACAATCATAGAAAACGACACAAAAGTGACGCTTTAAAGTTTAATTCATTCAAAATACCAAATTTTCGAGACATCAAGATGTTTCATAGTTTAAACAACAAATTTATTTGAAATGTGTTAAAACATTTATTTAAGCCCATGCTGGGTTATAAGCCCACTCCGTGCCTTCAAGTTCCTTCTTGTTTAATTACCTGAGATAAACACATGCTAAAAGTGTCAACACAAAGGTTGGTGAGTTCATAGAGTTTATAGTTTTGAATATCGATCGATTTCCAAATCAAAGAGTTTATAAGTCCACAGTGTTTATAATAAGAGTTGATTATCCAAATTAAAGTGTGAGAAAATCCATAGTATTCATGGTTTAAATCGTTGATTTATCAAAATCAGAAAATGAGTGATTTCCTTATTAATTCAAAAATAGTCCGTTGGTTTGCCCTTCACCGGGGTCAACACCGAAATAGTAGTTTGTTTGACCTAATCGGGTCAACACCAAAATAGTTTGTTCGTTTGTCAATTATTAGAAGTTTTTCCTGCTATATAGTGAGCACAATCTCATAGTTTAATAAAACAGTGGACTACAGCATTGTACACCCCAAACATCAGTCATTGTAATACTGTATCATGACTACAGTACTACCGTTCTATTGCTCTAAGCTCATGACACTCAACGATTAACAGGCATCAAAATTATCCATAATAATGATGTAAAACAGTGGCCCTCAAGATAGGTATTTACCAGTAACCTATGAAATCAAATAGCGTGCATTTGGTGGCTTTCCTCTAGCGACCAAATGGGGATTGTCAATCCCTAATAGATCTATTCACAACTACTTACGCTCACCCTTTGGGTGATTAAGGTGCATGAACGAGGGACTTTCGGTAATAGGTACTTATGCAATAGAAATCAAGTATAGCATATCGTCGAACCGTCACTTGTAATCATGTCTATAGTAGGTATTTTCTTATGAGATATAAAAACGTGTAAACCAGTAACGTTATATGAAATACAGTCATGTATTTAGTTAATGAATGCTTGTAAAAGTAAAAACAGTAGTTAAGCATGTATCTCCCCCAAAAACGTTTATAAACCATTGTAAAACAAGTAAAAGTAGGGGTTATGACTCACCTTAGTAGTACAGTAGTAGTGGTAGTAACATAATCTCAACGATGCAAGGCAACGGCTTCACACACAACCTAAAAGATATGGTATGTTTTAGTTGATAGTCTAAATCTCGTTTTATCGCGAATATTAGTCATTCAGTTTGTTATTAAAACTCGTGTTCGTTTAAATGTTTGAAGTTCAAGAACAAAGTTATATATACATATAACTTGTGAGTGTAATGATCGATGCTCGATGTGTGATGGAAAATCATCAAGAATAAGTCGAAGTATGTAGACGATGTTTTATGATGTTAGTTTTAAAAGAAAAGAAATAAACGTATCGTTATATATATATATATATATATATATATATATATATATATATATATATATATATATATATATATATATATATATATCGTTAAAATTTATTATAGTTACGCGAATATTTATATCGTATATATTTATAAGAGTTTTCTACTAAACATGTGTATTTATATATAAAATATTAATATTATTTTTATAAAATAATATTTACAGAAAATCCTTTACGTTTTACCAAAGTTACACTTTTAACCCTAACGAATATAATTTTACACCGTTAGTCCGTAGTTAACAATCGTTTCATTTTAAGTCCAAATAATATCAATATTTACATTTTTCAACTTCAATTATCATTATTTACAGTTTTAAACTCAGAAATTACAGTTTTGACCCAAAGTTTGCAAAGTTTACACTTTTAGTCCCCGGTTATGAAAATTTTGCAAAGTTAGTCCAAATTTCGCCAAAGTCAAAGTTTATCATTTTTATTATTTCAATAAGTTCATAATGTTCAAAAGAGCTTATTAGAACAGCTTATTCCCTTAAAAAGCTTATTTTTCACTATATGGGCTTAACGAGCTCATTTAAAGGCCCGTTAACGTTTTGTGATCCAAAGGACTTACGAGAGGTTTGGGCTTGGTCTCGGGCTTGTTTTTATGTTACAAAAACATTACAAATAAGCTTATACGATCAGCTTATGCAATGAGCTTAAAAACAGCTTAATGGACTTATAAGCCCATTTGTTAATATTTAAGGATTTAGAAAAACTGATTTTGCTCGATCAAAAGGGGTCGGGCAAAAGGTCTAAATAAGCTTATAAGGTCGAACAAAATGTGTTTCCTAATTGTTTGCCAGGTTGTCAACGAGTTCATGTTTTAAAAATAACATGTTATGTAACTAGATTTTGAAATAACGAGGCCAAACTAGAGGGTTCAATTCATTTTCTGAAACAGTTTCTTAGTCAAAAATATTCTAAGTGTTTTTACTAAAATCGTATAGGTCCAATGACTTTTAAAACGTGTGATATTTATTAAGTAAATGTTATTTTTAAGTTCAAAACTTTATGCCACTTGATTGCTAGTATATTAAACGTTTAGGATGTCGAATAAAAAGTATATATTACGTTTTTACTTAACGAGATAACGGATCAAAGTAAAGTGCCAAAAATAGAAAGTTATTGAAATGAAAATATGAATTAGGTGTCGTGTAGACTTACTTCACTTCAAAAGGGGGTGTAAAAACGTATGTATGGATCGAGCTGGGGCAAATGGGTAGCGTGGCTTGACACACGACCTACCAAAGGTCTAGGAATGAGCAATCCTTGGCTTGGAGCTTGGTTCTAACCCTTCAAGTTCTTGGCAAACCGTTTGTCCCTTAATACTCCATAATACTTCATGAAATTTTGAAAGTGGTGTGTTTGAGCGTGTGTTTTCAGTTGAGCTTGCTTGGGTGTTTTATATAGTGAGTTTTATGAGGGTATAGATGTTGTGTTCACATGAGATGAAGTGTGGGATAAAAATGAATGCATGTAACCTCTATTCTCGTCCAATCGAAATGTTACAAGGAAATTAACGTGTCATAGATTCTCCTGACATTCCTGACAGTTTATGTGACGTTTAGGATTCGTCTTGTGGTGATTGGAGAGCATGGGAGGTGGTTTGGAAGCTTGGTGACACGTTTTGGTTTATCTTGTTCATACGAGTTGGTTGGTTTGCTTTGGGTAAATTTAAGGCAGTGAACGAGTGAGATTTGGTGCAATCTTTATCATTCTTGAAGTTTGCTAGGTTGTTAATCGAGTGGTGTAATAATATGTCAAGGTCGTGTGTCGAGTTTGCAAGAAATAGGGTGCGTTTGGAGGGGGGTCGTGACAGGAAAAGAAAAGAAAACAAAGAAGTAAAAGAAAACAAACACCCCTCGCTGGGCTTTGTTTCCTGGTGGGCTACTGGCTATTTTTCGGCCCAATCAAAACGAAAAGGAATCAATGGTCCGTTTGGTGTGTAGCTGTTGGGTTAATTCAGGCCCAAAGGGCGTGTTTCGGGTTTCGTGTCGGGGTTCAAAAATATAAGTGAGCAATCTCGGGAATTTTCGTAGGCTTCGGAAATATATAAATATGGTACGGTAAATAAACGAAACGTATAATTTTAATTATAAATGTTTTAGATATATAAATATTGTATGGTAAATATACGAAACGTATATTTATAAAATATAAACGTTTTAAGTTTATTATATTATTCACGATATTTATAGATTATCGAGGTTGTGTGTAAGCATCGTTCCTAGGCAATTGGTCAATCATAAATGTCGTAGTGGTTCATATAATATGTCATGCATAAAAAAAAAAATTTTGTTCCTCGTAAAAATGGTATTTAAATAACGTAACGTTCTTTTATTCAATTATTGATATTTACTAATCGTATGGGAAAATTACGGGAGGTTACAGTGATATTGGAATCTTCATTGGATATTCAGAAAACTCGAGGGCATTCAGGGTGTATAATAAAAGAACAAAAAGGATAATGGAGACGATGAATGTGAAGTTTGACGAGATTTCATAGATGGCTTCTGAGAGATACGCTCTAGAACCCGCACTTAATCCGATGGCTTCTAATCATAACGGATTAGGACCCGCACCAAACATGCAGACTTCTGGACACATCAGTTCAGGACTCGTGCCTCAAGGAGCTCAGTCAACAAACACTGAAAAACCTTCAGAACAAGAACTGGAAAATTTCTTCGAGTTAATGTTTGATGAATATTATGGTGGAACTTCGACTAATGCATCTTAACAATATTCCACTGCACCCGCTCAAAACCATCAACCACCACCACCATCACAAGATGCATCTTCAACAGTCGAAGCTGAAGCCCCAACTACCTCCACATCATCTACATCTACTCCAGCAACTCCAGTACTTGAAACTGTTCTACCAAGAGTTGATGAGTAAAACCAAAACACAAATTTTCAAGAAGAACCAACAAATAATTCAAACGATGTTTCATTAGAAGAAGAAGAAGTATTTGAAAACCCATTTGCAACAGACTCTGCTGAATCTTCTTCAAAGATACAAGAACCATCTAACACACATATGTTTAACTCAAGGTACCCTTCCACACTCAAATGGACAAAAGACCATCTAATTGAACACGTTATTGGTGAACCTTCAAAGCCAGTTCAGACGAGGAGACAACTTGCCACCAATCTCGAATTGTGCATTTACATTTGCTCAATAAGCCTCAAAGAACCAAAGAACATTCGGGAAGCAATGGCAGAAAACCCTTGGATTGAAGCGATGCAGGAGGAACTTCTTCAATACCTGTTACATGATAGTTGGGAACTTGTTGAACGACCACTTGATAAACGTGTTCTTGATCTCAAGTGGTTGTGGAAGAACAAACTGGATGAGGAAATGACTGTAATTCGTAACAAAGCTCATCTCGTGGCTAAAGGTTATCCACAAGAAGAAGGGATAGATTTCAAAGAATCATTCGCGCCTGTAGCTAGACTTGAAGCAGTCCGGATTTTCTTAGCCTATGCAGCTCATAAAAACATCACAGTCTATCAGATGGACATTAAGACAGCTTTCTTGAATGGAACTCTGAAAGAAGAAGTGTATGTGAGTCAGCTAGAGGATTCATCGACAAAGATCATCCAGACTACGTCTACAAGCTTAAGAAAGCCATTTATGGTTTAAAACAAGCTCCAAGAGCGTGGTATGACGAACTATCATCTTTCTTGCTCAAAAACAATTTCACCAAAGGAACGGTTGATGACACCTTGTTTATCAAAAAATTCAAAGATGACATTTTTGATCGTTCAGATTTACGTGGACAACATTATATTTGGGTCCACTAATCCGAACCATTCAAAACATTTTGAAAATCTCATGAAAAGCAAATTTGAAATGTCCATGATGGGGGAACTAAAATTCTTTCTTGGTTTACAAATACATCAATTCCCTCATGGTATTTTTATCAATCAAGCTTAATATACAATAGAGATTTTGAAAAAACATGGAATGGAAAATTGTGATTTTGTTGGTACACCAATGGTCACTTCACCAAAAATTGATGCTGATTTGTTTGGGAAACCCATCGATCCAAAAAAATATCGGAGCATGATCGGTTCTCTCATGTCTTAACTGCTAGTCGACTCGATATTCAATTTGTTGTTTGTTTGTTAGCACGGTTTCAGCCAAAGCCTACTGAACTTCACCTTAAAGAGGTTAAAAGGATCTTTCGGTACCTACGAAGAACCACTAACATGGGACTTTGGTATCTGAAGGATTCAGGGTTTAATCTAACAGCCTTTTCAGATGCCGACCATGCAGGAGATCAAGTTACTGCAAAAAGTACATCAGGTGGAGCACAATTTTTGGGTGAAAAGCTAGTAAGCTGGTCGTCAAAGAAACAGGATTGTACTGCGCTATCAACCGCCGAAGCCGAGTATGTGTCTCTATCTGCGTGTTGTGCCCAAGTTCTTTGGATGCGGACACATCTCACATATTATGGCTTTACTTTTGACAAAATACCTATGTATTGTGACTCAAAAAGTGCCATAGCCATCTCATGCAATCCCGTACATCACTCTAAGACAAAGCATATCAAAGTCCGCTACCATTTCATCAAAGAACACGTGGAAGAGGGTATTGTTGAATTATTTTTCGTTAAGATTGATTACCAACTCGCCGATCTATTTACTAAAGCCCTTCCAAAAGAAAGGTTTGACTATTTAGTTCGACGAATTGGCATGCGAAGCCTAACTCCTGAGGAGCTAGAACGTCTTCTCGAATCTTCTTGAAAAATGTTTTCAAAATCGCTTCGCTGTAAATATTTTTGAAAAAACAAAATACAAAATTTGAAAAACCAACAAAAACAAAATACAAAAATATAAAATTTTTTATACAAAAACAATATAAAATCAAAAAATCCAAAAATATTCTTCTCACGACATGTCTCTCGTATAAATCAATATTCTGTACGTTTCTAGAAATGTCATTCAAAAATGATACCGACATGTATAGATGCTTGAACGGGAGTTATTTAAAATGTTTTTTTTAAATATGTCGTTTGTCAAAAGTTTCTTTACAATGGCTTTCGTATACTTCAGTACGAAACCCGGACTTAAATGATGACTTTTGATTGTTTTCAAATCAAGGACTCGTATTTTCACGGACGAAATCTTTTTCAAAAAGTTTGAGTCTAAACAAACGAAAAAGACTTCAAACAATAAACTCGTTTTCAAAATAGAATTCCTGAGAACTTTTTCAAGATTGTTCAAAAGATTTCTCAAAATCTTTCAAATGAGTGTTCAAGACAACTCCCTCAAAACCCTTAATTGATTTTAAAATGTGTTATCATTAAGGGGGAGTACAAAAACAAAATTGTTCTGAATTCATGCAAAAACAAATCTGTCTTTCTCTCCAAAAGCTTTTTCTTAATTAGTTGATATCAAAAATATCACGATATGCTATTTTTGAGGGGGAGAAGACATGATTAAAATGTGATCAAAGATGTTTAATGTTTGTGACTGAATCTCAGAAGAGCTCGACTCAGTATGTACCAATGAATTGACAAAGCTTAAAATGTCAGTAATCGAAAAGACTTGTCCTGGACGGTTAATAATTTCAAGCTAGTCTAACTAGTGATGTAAGCGTGTCTCGAATAGGACTTGTCTGAGTAGAATGTACCGTATCGAGAGACTTTCTTTGGACTTGACCAGGACGGGTAATAATTTCAAGCTAGTCTAACTAGTGATGTAAGCGTGTCTCGAATCAGTCATGTTCACAGAAAGTGGATCAATTCAAAAAGTGCAAACTCCTCCCACATGTGCAAATTTCTTAAAAATCCATGAGCACATGTGAAGGGGGAGTCCTTCAAAAGTTTCAAAACTCTCAAAGTGGTAACAACAATGTGTTTTATTATCATAAACACTTTGAGAGATTTTTCAAATAAATGGTTGTATGGCAATTATAGGATAGTCATGGAGTTATAAGGTGACTAAGGTTAGGGAAAACCGTCCTATGATCCGCCAGAGTCGGAGGGATCTACCCAAGGACAAATCCAATAGATTAGAATTAGAAGTCCTTAGGTATGATTGAAAAAAGGAGAAAATGAGAAAGGAGAAAGAAGGGGTTGAAGAATTAAAAAGAAAAGTTATGATAAAGGGTGAAAAGAAATAGCCCTCCATATGTTCAAACTTAGGGCAGACACCGGGTTCAATTCATATGCTACTGGTTGTTGCTAAGGTGACACCGGTATTGAAGATAAAGAAGTCATGGACCCAGTGACGCACTGCACTTAACCTTCTAGCCACTCAAGTTCTCTTAAAAGAGCTTGTTTCATTCTCACGGGGAATCGGTGTAATCTATCGACCTGTCTCTTAGAGATGGTTGATATTGAAGCAGGAGACCTCTCCCTAATCTTCGCATAGGAAACCAAATGTGCACTTATCGAGTCTAGAGCCCCGAGATTCATCAAAAGATCTCATAGGAACACATGATATTTCTACACTGGTTGTTCATCATTAAGGACGCCAGATGTAAACTTAAGAGTCCTACACAGATCTTAGCAATCTGCCGAGAACGTTTATGAGAGGATTTACTTATACATTTTCTCAATGATTGAACGGAAATTCCTGCCAGGGTCAACATCAAGCAGCCCTGACAGCAGGTCACTTCGGTAATTCTTTATGGATTACGCTTAGTGTTCGCGGTGGTTTCAAACGGTCTACAGTCGTGGAGTGATCCCCAACGACTCACCCAGTCATTGAGCTACTTAGTAGGTCTCATAAGCTCCTTCGGGGGTATCTGACATGGGAACGGCCTTGGTAAGGGTTAGAAGGAGTCTTCACACTATGCTGTTGATGATCTCTAATTCCTTATCTGTAAGTACTGGTTGTTTATTGCTAACTGTTTACCTGCAGCTATACATCATCTCCATGGCGAAAGATTCCACATGCTCATACATGCATCACAAAGTCAAAGGAAAGTTCTCACAAAGATCAAAGGATAGCAACAGTCAAAGAAAGATTCTACGCCAAAAAGAAGAATCTACAAAGTAAAGTGACAAAGATCAAAGTGAAAGAACGGGAAGAAAAAATGTATGTATGACAAAGACTTAAGACGTATGAGCATGTTGGAATGGCAGACAACCACCACAAACACAGAAGTGACTAAAGTCAGATGACATCATTGGATCACTTCAACAACAATGAAGCATGATGAACTGGGAACTATGATTCATCTAGTGATTCTTAAAGACGCCAAGAGCTATGAATGTTAAAGTTTAAAGACAAAGATGATGACGTCGCGCAACCTTCAATGACCAACACTTAGAGGGAGATTGTTAGAATCGTATTTTCATTTATAAAAAGTGTCGGTCATTAATGTGTAGTAATAGGTTGCTTTAGAATAACATTATGATGAAGTTTATGTTTAGTATTCATGGTTTATAAAAGTCTAAGGGCTATTAGTGTAATAATGGAAAATATTAGAGATGCCCTAGACTACAACTATAAATACTCTTGTAAACCTCATTTGAGAGGTTGGTTCTCTTAGTTATATCAAGGTTATTATTTCACACAATAGAGTTCCCACTCACTCTCTCTCTCTCTACTTACTTTCTCTCTCTAGATTTAGGCTTCATTCAATAGTGATTAAGGTTGTTCTACGGTACTACATTGTTAACTTAGCTTTGGAAGCTAAGGTAAGTAAACCGATTATGATTTGGTGTTATAATGAGATGATTGATAGTGTTTGAATGATTATGTGAGGAAGAAGTAGAGGTAAGGCTAGTTTGGCATAACTAGCAAAAGAAGATTAAGAGTTTAGTTGGACTAGTGTAAGTGTGTAGGAAAGGTTGAGATGTAATGATAAGGCTTGAAGTGGCCAAGGTATGTGTTATGTTTATATTGTGATGGGATGAGTAGATTATGATGCTTAATGTGTGATTGAGTTATAATGTTGTATTATGATCATTTTACTTACTAAGCCTTGTGCTTACGGTTTAGTTGTCTAACCGTTTTGTAGGTTGGCATGTTGTTATGGATGGCTTGGATAAGGATTAAGTTTGATATGCGATGTAGAAGGACTTGGGTAAGATAGTAGAGCTAGGTAGGATACCGAGCTCAAATATCATGTTGTACCCCCGAGAGTCTTTCTACGTGTTGTAAAATGTATGTCAAAGATATGGTAATGATTTAGTAGTCAATTGATGTGTCAAAGTATGTTTTATGGGTTATTAGTGGAAGTTAAAGGAGTGTTTGGCATAAGCGTGTTTCTACCCATTTTGGGTTGTAAACGGGTCAAGTAAATATGTAAACATTTTGTTATGTTAGTATAACGATTTTGGTTAAGTTTAAGGTGTTGTGGAAGTCATATGTGTCTTATGTCATGAATTGGGTTAAAACGGGTTTTGGCAAAAAAACCGTCGTTTTGTAAAGCATTATTCCGAGGGTCAAACAGTAAATGTTTTTGTATGAAAATGAGCTTATAAATGAAATAAGCAAATCTAGAAGGCTTTATGTTTTGTCGAAGTGGTATAAGTCATTTTCCGAAAAATGGGTCAAAAAGATGCATAAAAGGGTTATGCAGATAAAGGGGGTGTTTGGGACAGCAAGTAGTGTAAAAAATGGGCCATGTTAGAAAAATCATATCTTTTTAACCGTAAGTCGTCACGTGTCGTGCCACCCGGAGTTTCGAAGTTAATTGAGTCTAGTTTCGTTTAAAAATAGTCTCAATGTCTGAATATTTATATATTTTTCTAAATGGTCAAAAGAGTAACAGCATGTCAGATTTGATATGTCGTTTCCACGCATAAAGTTTTAATTTTTGATCAAATCGGGCACGGGGCGTAACAACTTGGTATCAGAGCTTTGGTTTAAGTGAATTAGGTTTCCACTATAGGTTGCCTAGTCTTAAACCACTAGTAGATATGTTGGATGTAAGTGTTAGTAATGCGGAAAGTAAACGTTAAGTATGAGATGGATTATATTTTATGATATATGAGCTTAATGATGATAAGTGATGGATTTATGATATAGTGTTGATGTGTATGAGGTATTAGTCAGTGGAGGACTTGAAGTGTTTGAATGATTTGTTGGCCGTGTACCTTGATTGGTGTCGATGACTATTATGTGATTATGTGAATGTATGATAGAGTAGAGGTAATGGAATGCGAGTAGAAATGCCAAGTCGTATTAGAGATGGGCTAGTAAGCCAATTAAAGTGTCATGATGCCTTAGTTATAAGGTAGACTAGTGCTTGCGGCTAATTAGAATGTTGATGCTTAGACATAGATTGATTGTGCATGTGATGTGTGAGCCATAGACTATGTGATTTGATTGTGATTATGAATGTTTTAACACTTGTTGGATAAGTGTTAAGTGATAAGTATTATTGTTTATGTGATGTTAAGTCTATGGTAGTAGTTTATTATATGTCTAAGTTTTATGTGATGTGCTTGAGAACACGATTCGTAGAAGTGTATGAGTTGAGATAGATGCATTGGAATGCATATTTCGTGAGACATGAACGATTAGATGTAATAATTAATAGATGCTTGAAGCATAAGTCTTACACGCTTAATTAAAATAAGAAAAGTTAAAGTATACGGTTAAGATGTGACGAGATCATGTTATATATAAAACATGATAAGTAAAATGTGTTAGTAAGTAAATGGTTAAACGTGATAACTAGAAGTGATGAATGAGACATAGATTGCGCTTGAATTCATAAGTGATATGAAGTGCGCTAGAAGAATTATAAAACATGAGTATAGTCATGTTTATATATTGGATAGTATGTGATGAGATTAATGAAAATGTTATGGAATAAGCCAATGTAAGGCTTATATGTGTAAAGTTGAGTAGACTAAATGAAGTGATAGTATGAGTTGTGAACATGGTCAACAAGGGTTGACGGATAATAGTAAAAGTGTGTGGTAAGGACACATAGAGAATGTGTAAATTGTAAATGGACAAGCATCATATAGAACTTGTCTAAAATAGAGACGCCATGTAGTGAATGTATGAGTCAACTTGGGATTGACGGATAAATGATAAGTAGCATTATGAGAATGCAAACATAATTTAACAAGTGTAATATAGCAACTTGTCTAGATGAAAGTAAACGTGGTAGCGAATGTTGAAATTGCTCAAGGCAATGAGAAGTGTTGAAGTGATAGCGTGTACTTAATGATAAAAGTACATGAAAGATAAAGTGAGTAAAGATGATAAGTTAGATATAGCTTGGACCCAATTCTCTAGTTTTGGTATCCTTAGGGATAGCCCAGCGTGCCTTTATGGCATGTGTTTTGGCATCCTTTGAGATGGCCTAGCTTGCTTTCATGGCATGGTTGTTAGCTTGCCTTTACGGCATGGTTGTTAGCTTGCCTTCGCCGGCATGGTTTGCCTATATTCTTGGCATGTATGAAAGTATCCTTTGGGATAGCTTAGCTTGCCTTTCATGGCATGGTTGTACAGCTTGCCTTATGGCATGGATGATAGTTATGGCATCCTTCGGGGTGGCCCAGCTTGCCGCAAGGGCATGGATATTATGGTATCCTTCGGGATAGCCAGCTTGTCTTTATGACATGGATGAATAGTTAGTGAGATTGAATCCAAGGCTAGAAAAGAAGGAAAGTAAAGTAAGTATAATTGTTGTGTCGGAAGTACATGAGTAGGAGGATTTATAATCCCCTTATTTAAATGGATTGGGACGCCTCTTCATTTAAATAAAGAAATTGTAAATCACCGCACCATAAGTTTATACTTCCTTACTTGCATAGAGTGGGACGCCTTTTTATGTAAGTAAAGAGTTATAAATGAGTGGGCTTATGTGTATCCGGTATGACATGAATACAGGTAGAGATATGAGAAAGTGAAAACTAAAACAAGTTAGACGTTATAATAAGAGATTAGATATAAAAGCTTGTAGTGGTGTTAAGGTCCTATATGAACCTTAAGATAGACGCCTAGAATGAGTTTTTGTTTTAAGTTGATAAGACGATGGGTGGAATTCCCACGACTTAACAAGAGGATTGCTTTAGTAATGCGTAGATTTGGTTTTGGAAGTGTCGTTTATATGGTACTATGTATATATTGCGAGATAAGTTACCGGTATTTGGAAGTAGATAAGTGTTGATATTGTGTAAAGTGTAATTTTGGCCGGTATATGACTTAAGGTCATGTTAGTGCATTTGTGAATGAAGTGATGATAGTGTTGAAGTTTGACTTATGGAAAGTCAAATAGTAGATGTTCTTGGATGACAAATCGTCATTGTTGGAAATTTTAGATAAGCTTGTCATGAGTAGTATTGCTTATAGTCTATTATGAGTTATGATTGTGATATAGAAGCTTGGAATTACAAGATCACTTAGATCGTTGAAATGTAATGACTAAGGATTTTGAAATTATGAGACATGTATATGTTGTGACTCAGTTTTGGATAGCAAAAGACGGGAGATTTCGGGGACGAAATCTAAATAAGGGGGATAGAATTGTTAGACCCGTTTCCCGGATACTTGGACCCCACCCTATATGTAATGGACTAAGAGCCTTACGTGGTTGGTTAGTCAACAAATGTCGTGATGTGGTCAAACCCGATAGTCATAGTATTTCATAATGTGGTTTTAGAAGTATTATGTGTCATAAGTAAGAGGGATAAGAACTTAAGGGACCTAAGTTGACAGAATCCCAAACTGGTACTAAAACCAACTTGTTCTGGATGAATGGTTACATGACCTAAGGGACTAAAGTTGCCATTTAGGCAAACTTCCAACTATCAAATGTCTAGAGAATTCTCTGGACATCTATAAGGTTCATTTTGGATAAGAAGTATGTGTGTGTATGTGGTGTCGGCAAGAAAGAAGGAGAGGGAAAAGTGAGATGATGGCTTAAGAAGAAGATGATGAAGATTTATTGTCCATAGTCCTTCCTAGTTATGATCCCCACAAGTAAGTAACTCTAATCTTGAGTTTATAATGATTATTGTGGTAAAAGGTTAATGGGTTAAGTGGGTTTTCATCATATGATCTTGATATGATCATATGATGATATAGAGATAATGTTGGCTAAGTTTAGATGGGTTTAATAATACTTGATTATGATATGTTGTGTTATTAGGTCTTGTTGATAATGATGAAGGATGATGATGACTAGTAATGATGATAATGATGGTGGTATTATTATTGTTAACTTAGCTTTGGAAGCTAAGGTAAGTAAACCGGTTATGATTTGATGTTATAATGATTTCTTACATTATGTGTTATATGATTGTTATGATGAGATGATTGATAGTGTTTGAATGATTATGTGAGGAAGAAGTAGAGGTAAGGCTAGTTTGGTATAACTAGCAAAAGAAGATTAAGAGTTTAGTTGGACTAGTGTAAGTGTGTAGGAAAGGTTGAGATGTAATGATAAGGCTTGAAGTGGCCAAGGTATGTGTTATGTTTATATTGTGATGGGATGAGTAGATTATGATGCTTAATGTGTGATTGAGTTATAATGTTGTATTATGATCGTTTTACTTACTAAGACTTGTGCTTACGGTTTAGTTGTCTAACCGTTTTGTAGGTTGGCATGTTGTAATGGATGGCTTGGATAAGGATTAAGTTGGATATGCGATGTAGAAGGACTTGGGTAAGATAGTAGAGCTAGGTAGGATACCGAGCTCAAATGTCATGTTGTACCCCCGAGAGTCTTTCTACGTGTTGTAAAATTTATGTCAAAGATATGGAAATGATTTAGTAGTCAATTGATGTGTCAAAGTATGTTTTATGGGTTATTAGTGGAAGTTAAAGGAGTGTTTGGCATAAGCGTGTTTCTACCCATTTTGGGTTGTAAACGGGTCAAGAAAATATGTAAACGTTTTGTTATGTTAGTATAACGATTTTTGTTAAGTTTAAAGTGTTGTGGAAGTCATATGTGTCTTATGTCATGAATTGGGTTAAAACGGGTTTTGGCACAAAACCTGTCGTTTTGTAAAGCATTATTCCGAGGGTCAAACCGTAAATGTTTTTGTATGAAAATGAGCTTATAAATGAAATAAGCAAATCTGGAAGGCTTTATGTTTTGTCGAAGTGGTATAAGTCATTTTTCGGAAAATGGGTCAAAAAGATGCATAAAAGGGTTATGCAGATAAAGGGGGTGTTTGGGACAGCAAGTAGTGCAGAAAATGGGCCATGTTATAAAAATCATATCTTTTTAACCGTAAGTCGTCACGGGTCGTGCCACCCGGCGTTTCGAAGGTAATTGAATATAGTTTCGTTTAAAACTAGTCTCAATGTCTTAATACTTATAGATTTTTCTCAATGGTCAAAAGAGTAACAAGAGGTCATATTTGATATGTCGTTTCCATGCATAAAGTTTTAATTTTTGATCAAATCGGGCACGGGGCGTAACACAATATTTGCAGGGGATAACTTTTTAGTGCTATGCTATTTTCTATTTTTCACTTTAAAAGTGAAAGTTAGGATCGCTCTCGTGATCTCTATCGGTAAGCATGTTTTTACCTGCATTTTTTGTATCTCTTACCTGCAACTAATTAATTACTTAAGTTTTAAGAAACATTTTGAAATTCGGAAATCGCACGGATTCTGAGGCTCCACGGAAATGGTGGAACCCTTCTTTTGGTTCCGCCTGTTCAAAATTTTGGTACCGCCAAAATTATCCAACGGACACGGCGAAACAAAAAATTTGGTTCCGCCTTTGTTATCGTTTGGTTCCTCCAGACTTTCAGCAAACTTTTAACCCTTGAATTTTTTGAATTTTTCTAGTAATCCTTAGGTTCCAAACTTGCTTCCTACATAATTATTAGTATTTATCACTAATTCTAGAGCTCTCTTAGCACACTTTCAACAATAGGACCATCATTCCCGCCAAAATTTCAAACTTGGCCAAACTAAGCCAAGGAACCTTTCTGTTACAAGAAAGGAACCTTTCATTTGGTTCCTCCAAATCCGTGGAACATCCTGACAAACTGTATCTTCCATGATCACATAGCATTTACTACATAACTTAGTCTTTCACTCCATCCAACTCCATTGGATTGACTTCCAATGATTTGACAAATTCTTGGAACTCTTCCAAATGATTAGGAACCTCCAAATGTGTATGGAACAACATCAAATCCACCACCATTGCCACTTTTTGACACCATTGCTCAAATGAAAACTCAACAACAACCAAGGTTTCAACCAAGTGAACCATTAGATGATAAACCTCATCAACCATCATTGATAGAACGTTTGGCTTACAAACATGCTAGACCTTCAATTTTTCCACAAGATCAAGTTCATCCACAACCACAGCCATTGCTATTCCACCCCATTTACAAAGACATCCATGGTCCTCTTTATGGAGAACAAAGCTTCCACCATCATGATCAAGAACAAGAACCACCTCAAGAGTATTCCCAATACTTTGATTCCCTATTTCCTTCTTATGAGGAAATAGAAGCATCTTTATGGACCAAATCTCCAAACACTTATGAAGAACTAAACACTCGTTTGGAAAACCTTTATGCTTTCAAGCATATGGTAGATTCTCATCTCAACCAAGCCATGGATTTCCAAACCGCAATGTACTCATCTATTGTAGGAAATCAAAACACCTCTCAACCATCCACCTTTGCTCCCGCTACAACCAATGCTCCATCAACCACCAATGATCCACCAACAACAAACCAAGTTCCACCACTACCACCTCCTCGCCATGGTTGCTCCATGTGCGAAAGAACCGCTCATCTTAGTGAGAGATGTATCATCTTGATACATGAGCTTCAAGATGAAATGAGGTTTATCCTCAACCACATTATGGAGTGTCTAAACACCATCTCTCATCCACCTCAAGCTTAGAGCATCATTAGGAAATCCAAATAATGGTAGAGTCTCACCTAGGAATCATTTCTTTTTATAGTCATAGTTTTCATCATTTTTAGTTATTTTCCTTTTGTATAACTAGTAGACTTTTTTCAAGTCTTTAAGTTTGACTTGTTAAGTCAAACTAAAATTTTACTTGAAATATAATAACTCTACTCTTATGTTTGGTTGGGTATTCTCATTTGTGTTGATTGTTTAGTTACTTGGTCAATGTTTTTGTGAGATGATTACTTATTCACTTATAACATTATAAATGCTTGTTGGTACTTCTTACCATCAAACAGACTTGTATCTACAACAAACTAACTCTTTTTTGTAGGATCAAAATTCATGTATCCTCTCTTGGCACTCAATTTAGGGGGAGTATTGTCCAAGGGGGAGTATATGGCATGAATCATTTCCGCTTCGCCACTCTTCTTTTTGTTTCGACAAAATGGGGAAATAATATATTTAACCTATTCAACATTGTTGCATCATTTACATATCATGAGAATACATACTTAAAAGTTGAAATAATCATGTTAAATCTAAATTTTTAAAAGACTCAAAATCTATAATTATCTATTTGCTTAAAAATAAAATTTATGTTTTGTCGTCAACAAAAAGGGGGAGATTGTTAATACAAATATCACCTAAAAACGTTATTTATATTTTACGATCTTTACTTAGTTTTGTTAACGATAAAAGGTAAAGTTTATTTTTAGCAAATCATAAAATATAGTTTAAAAGTCTTTTACTTAACATCACTCAAACTACATTTACATGTTTTCAAAAAGTGATTTCAAATTGTAAAATGGTTAAGTATACTTTAGTATAATTTCATGTGTTAAAAATGTCATATAAGTATATTTAGTAAGTTTTCTAAATAGTGTGTCTTATTAGGATATAAGTAATCAAACACTTTTTAGTAAAACATTCACTTGCTAAACATCTCAAATAAACCATTTTTTAAGCCATTACATAAACACTTTTACAAGAATACTTTCTTTTTTAAGTATATCTAAAATTAGAAATAATAGATATACTTACATCATCACTTGCATCACACATGTCCTTTCAAGAAAACATATGTGTAAGAGACATGTTTTATTTTGTTTAGATTCATACTCCATGATCTTAAAGTTGACTTTGTGAGATCTTGAGAATATTGAGTTAGATTGTGAAATATTTTATGCAGGATTCTGTCAGACATGCTGGCGGAACCAATGGGTATAACGGACGGAACCAAAGGATTGGTTCCGCCGTATCCGTGGGTTGGTCTGAAATTTTGCCTATAAATAGCAACCCACTCTTTGTGTTAATCTTATTACTTACAATCATAACATATTGCATATACTTTCATTTCTCTATCTTCTAACTCAATTCCATTTCATATTTGTGAGTCTTTCTTTGTAGCAAGAAGATCACGACTTTAAAAGCTTCAACACAACGTCACAAGACTTGTTAGGCTTAGCATAGTGTTGATATAAATAATGCGTAAAAACGTTATTAATATTTCTCGATATCCCTATGTTTTGACGATCACAAAATCTTAAATCACTAAACGTAAAATCATTACGTAAACAAGTATTTAGTGACAAAATATCATTATATCCAACTTAATCACTTAAGGTATGAATAAACAATTGTCTAATACATTTTATGATCAAAGGAAGGTTTATTTAATCATTACAAATTATATAAAATGGTATAAACATTTTATATATTTAGAAAAACACTTTTCGTAATTAAAGTAAAATGTTTAATTCATAATAAATATATGAATTCAAAATTTTAACCAAATAAACTTTCCCCAGAAAAAGACAAAAGTTCAGGCCGTTACAGGAGGGCGGCCAGGGGCCGACCACCATTTAATGGGGCCGGTACGCTCCTGTGACCAGAAACTTTTGCCTATAAATACAAGTTCAATCCTGCATTTTTTCCTCACCTTTTGCACTAATACTTTCTGTCCAAATCCTCTCAAATCATCTTCCTAAAACCTTTGATCATAAGTTTATTAGTTCTTGTTTCAAGTGATCCAATCCCTCACCATTCATAGTGCAAGAGAAGAATACTCCTTTCATTTCAAATCAAGAAGTTTTGAAGATTAGTTGTATAGCTTGTGTAGATTAATTGTAAAGTTGTGTAGTGCTTGTAATAAGTAGTTTTAGGTTGGTGTGTAATTAAGTATAGTAGAAGTAGTGGTGTGAAGAAGAAGTTGTGAAGTAGTGAGTAGTTGTGGTGTGTATAAGTTGTGAAGAAGGTGTGCCAAGTCGTGAAGAAGTCGTGAGATTGGTTCTAGCTACTATTAGAACTCGACATTTAGCTTAGTGTCATAAATTGGTGTAAACAAAAGTTGTGTAAGGTTTCTCTACCACAAGGGAGTTTGTTGACATAGTGAAGAAAACTCTCGAGTACGAGACTCGGGGAGTGGAGTAGGGCGAAGAGGAGCTTCGTAGCCGAACCACTATAAATCTTTGTGTCGTGGTTTGATCTTTCTATCTCCATTTTTTCTTTACTTTCATATTTATATTATATTTGTGTAGTTAGTCAGATTAAATTGTTCATATAGTGCAAGTGTTGAATTACACATAAACAAGAATCGAAGTTTTTGAAAACAAAGTTTTTATAATCCAAATTGGCGTAAAACTATTCAACCCTCCCTTCTAGTTTTCCACACATAGTGTAAACTTGTAAAGTTTATACACCATTTTATTGTATCCACTTGTAGTGATCGGTTAGTATTTTAGTCCTCAAAATACATAGTGTATCTGGAGTTGTTGTACCCTTGTAAAAGAACTATCGGGAGTGGTTGGACCCTTGTGAAAGAACTCGACATCTAGCTTAGTGTCGGAAATAGTGTGTAAGTGACGTATAAGGTTTTCTCCGCCGGTTAAAGGAGCTTGTTGACTAGTGCAAGAAACTCTCGAGTTAGATACTCGGGGCGTGGAGTAGGGCAAGGAAAAATAGTCCTTGTAGCTGAACCACGATAAACATCCATGTTATGGTTTGATCGTTTCTTACTTTTATTCTTGCATATTATTTATTGTTTGGTTAGTTTAGTTGTCGATTACACGTATAAGTTTTCAAAGAAAATCAAGTTAAAAAAGGGTAAACTATTCAACCCCCTTCTAGTTTTCCACATAGTAACTATATTATTAAAAGTAGACACAAATACACCGTTGGTCCCTAAACTTTTCACGAAACATCACAGGGCACCTTGACTTTTTTTTAGTCGTCAGGCGTCCAAAACTTGAGATTTTGAGTCTCAATGCGTCCCTCCACCACTATTTCCTGTTTTGTTTTGTTTTTAGTGAAGGGCATAACGGTCATTTCATATATTTGAATTATTACTCATATAATTCTCCTCCTCTACTCTTCTTCTTCCTCTACTAATATAAAAATGATATCGATCAGTTTTATGATCTTAAATTGAAAATTACAATAACTTCAAACTTCCGATATATTTAACTATCATAAGGCTCAAAACATATAATTAAAACCCTTGCAAACTTCGAAATCATGATACAAAGAGCAGCAACTTTAGACAAACAAATTTAATAGGAAAGGAGATGTCTAAGATCCTATGCGAGTTGATGACATACAATATAAAATTGTAACATCCAAACACCTGAAAAAGGAACCTGTTTAAGACTTTCAAATTTTCAACAGCATACCATTATGTGAGTTATTATAAGCCGAAAACTAAAGGCATATAACTATATAACTTGATAAAACTTCCATCTAAGTGAGACAAGTCGTTCAAACACCCGACATCATGAGGAATTCCCTACTACTTTCAGTTAGGAACATAAGATTAAATGAATACATAATACAAATCCAAAACAACCCTTCAGTTTAAGATCAGAAAATTGATCGATAGCATTTTTATATGAGTAGAGGAAGAAGAAGAGTAGAGGAGGAGAATTATATGAGTAATAATTCAAATATATAAAATGACCGTTATGCCCTTCACTAAAAACAAAACAAAAACAGCAAATAGTGCTGGAGGGACGCATTGAGACTCAAAATCTCAAGTTTTGGAAGCCTGACGACTAAAAAAAAAGTTAAGGTGCCCTGTGATGTTTCGTGGAAAGTGTAGGGACCAACGGTGTATTTTTGTCTTAAAAGTAGTCTTCCAGAAACCTTTCTAGTGATACATTGAGTTGAGATACATGAAGAACCCATACATGTCATAGAACGTATCAACCAATCATAGCCACTCATTTATATTTTTCACATTTTTTTTAAAACAACATATCTTGCGAATGGTAAATCTTCAAGCTATAAAAAAATACATAGCGACGAGAATTAAATTATCTTTCTATAGATATGCGTTGTTATATACTTTCGATGAACTTTTTTTTAAATTTCCGTCCCGAAAATCATATATGATTTGTAATGATTTGAGTTTTGCAAATCACATATGATTTGATTTTAACGAATCACATATGATTTTTACAAATCATATATGATTTTTCTGGACGGAAATTTTGAAGAAAAAAAAAGTTCGTCGAAAGTATATAACAATGCATGTCTATATTTTAATTATCGTCGCGATGATATTTTTTTTACGCGTAACAATATACGGTTTGCGTGATATTTAATTTTTAAAAAAATGATGGAAGTTTTTTTCTTTTATTTTGATTAAAAAAAATTAGTGTGTAAGATTGCTTGATTGGTTTTATAGTAAAAAGTGGTTCTACACGGATCTTTTGGCTAACAAAACCTAATCACAGATTTTGTGGAGTATCACTTAAGAGGGTTTTTTTTTTTTTTTTTTTTTTTTTTTTTTAAAGCTAGGTATATATAACTACTCTTAGGGCCCGTTTGTTATCCGGGTTTTGGACTTGGATTCAGGATTAGACATGAAAAGTAATGTTTGGTATAGTTGTGTCAGTTTAGGATGTGAGACTGATGTCCAAAAATATTACCGTGTGCAAATCCAGGCAAGGGATGTGGGTTTTGAAAATACACTTTTACATTTGCTTCTTTGGAAAATGCAACATCACTTATTAACCACAAGTATATAATTTAATATTCATATTATCTTTTTATTCATTTTTAAGTGACTTGATTTTTGTAAAGTGCTTTTCATTTTCACATTTTTAATTATTTCTTTTAATTATTTATAATTTTTATAATACATTTCTCTCTCCTACATCAAATCCAAATTCAAATCTTAAGCCAAAACCCATATACATACCAAATGGGCCCTTATCATACTATATTATAAAGCATGAAGGCCTACTATTAATAAAATACTTAAAATTAAGCCTTACAACTTCTAAAGGTATAAGTACAACAACAAATGCTACTTATAGAAATTCCTCTCATGTTTAATTCTAATATACAATTAATACTAACATTAAATACAATAAATAAATCATTATGTACATTAAATACAATTAATTAACTTGTCAATAAATACAATTAATGCACTTATTAAAACACCCCTTACATAAGAAATACAAATTATCAAGCATATTGTACAACCAACTTAAATACAATTCATGCATTAAATGTCACTAATACAAATAATAAAGCATATTATACAAATATTCAAGCCCGAACGGGCAATGGGCCAAATGGGCTCTAGCCCGAACGGGCACGGGTCAAACGGGCTCGAGCCCGAACAGACATGAGCTAAACGGAATTTTTGATATTCATAAATTTATTGTCAAAAAGAACATAATAAACTAAAATATGTTCACATATTGTATAAACCAAACAAACTACTAAACAAAAAAAATAAATAAAATAATACAAACTAAGCAAAATTTTATCAAACTTTTGTTATAAAAAACTAATCAGTAAAACTATTGCCAAAAAAATATACAAATAAAATAAATTATTAGCCGAAAAAATTAAATTACAGTAATCAGGTCTAATAACATACGAAACATACCAACCCAAACACCCGTCCTCATACACTATATATAAAAGCACCAAAAAAACCGTCTGTGTGACTCATGATTCATATGCAAATGCTTTTGAGCGAAACTTGTCCATTTCAGTGGCACTACGATTGGAGTCAGCTGATTCCATCGCCTTTTGCGCTTTCCACCTCCTCCCAAACCATATATCCTAAGAGCCTCTCTGAATTAATTCTTCTTGGCGATCTCATCAATCAGGTTGAATTCGATTCCATTTTGTTTCATATTGTTATTGTTACATTAGTTTATTTCATTCAAAGGTCTAATTACTATAACATAATCAAAGGCCTTGTTTCTGTATTTTAGAGTTTATTTCATCTCTCTCTTTTTCTATCTTTAATTTAGACCTGATTATTTGATTCAGTTATTAATGTGTGTTGTCACTTTCGCCCTTGTAATTTTACAAATCTTATCTTGTATGTTTCTATAGTGTCCTTCGCAAATGAGTATGTATAAACAAGTATATAAATATAGTTAGCGTTATTTCCAAATCGTCACATGGTAATTAACATATCCGAGATGCATAAGCAAACACCGATTAGCATTCTCAACTTGTGCAATAAAAAATTCAAACTCACCTGCATACCTACATACATACATACTTTGGTTACTTTCTTAAGTATGCTTAATAAACTCTAGGAATCACAATGAGTGCATTGTATCGAGGTCATGAATGTCACTTTATCAAAAAAACAAGCAACATACGCACTTATATTATCTAGTATGTAGAAATGTAAGTAGAGGTGAAAAATCTCGATGCATTTACTTATGAATGGGTAGATTTTAGGCTCTTGTTATTATAGAATATGTGGAAGATAGTCATCATCGGAAACTAAGAAATAACAAGTTCAAATTGGCTTTTGGTGGTTTAAAATGGTTTCTACATTCTTAATTCTACTTTATTTATCCATCATGTAGTTTTGTGAATTTTTATGAGTAAATTATTAGCATAAAAATTCCATTATAGAAATTGTAAAACTTAGCATGGAATGGTTGTGCTTGAAAACAACATGATATATATAGCACAAAAAGGTATTGTCATGTACTGAGATTGTATAACTATATATGGAATTTGAACATCTACACACCCCCTTGGGGTTATTGACGAAATGGAACGTGGGCCGTGCACTTTGAAATTTTTGATTTTTTAGCCTTGAGATAATGACATCTTTCTCTTAATTATTTAATAATAGTTAATATTCAATCAGGATTTCTGTTAGTTATTGCAGGTCGAACTAGAGTACAATGGAAAAAGAGATGCCGCTTGTTAGTGTGGCAAAGGAGAAGAGAACAAGGTGTGCTCTTCGTTTATAATGTTTTGAGTTAAAAGGTCCTTATCTATCTATCAATCTTTTTGTGTTTACAATTGTTATCAATATATTGGTATGCACATGATGTCCTTCGAAAATAAATATTTTCTCATGCGGGTGTTGGAGATTATTGCAAAACTAAGAAAGCATTCTACTATGGGTAAGTCGATAAGAGTTTAAGAATGTTTTTTTATTATGTAGATGTTGCTTATATTTATTGTCATAATATAAATGATCTACTGGCTATGTGTACATTTTATGGGAATACAAGCGTATGAATTGTGCTAGAACTATTGGAGTTAAGTATTTTAGGTTGCTATGAGGAACTGTTTATACTGCAAGTTAGAACAACATGACGTTATTAATTGACAAAATGACAAGGCATATCAATGTAGATGGAACCTGTGAGGGCTGAGCTCAACAAGACAGAGTAAGACGTTATTAATTGACAAGGGTGAGGATAGTTAGGCAATGACGACAAGGAGTGATTACTAAAACCTAACGTTATTTTTAAATATATATTTTTATAACACGTAAAGCCATACCTTAAATCAAATATATCAAGCCACTATCTTCATTCTCTCATTCAAAATGTAACTCCAAACACCACCTAAAAAGGTTTTTTTTTTTTTTTTTTTTTTTTTTTTTTTTTTTTTTTTTTTTTTTTTTTTTTTTTGGTAAAAACCGGTAAAGGTAACCAAAATAACAATTTGATTTTGAAAAAAGACCTAAATTTGTGACAAGCTAGCCAAGAATCTTGAAAGTCACACCCTGTATAGTACCTGTAAATTTCTCCGTAAGAAAATATTCATATTTTTCTAAGAGTTCAATTTGTGGGATGTAGTGTGAGGTGCGTGTTTGCTAGTTTTGTTGGTGGCAATAGCACAAAAAGCAGGAAGTGTTTGGTTGCGTGCCTTTAAGTGATGGACTCGTGTATGTACAGAGAAAGGTCTTTGCTTTCTTGTGTGCGGTTTGTTTATGTATATACATATTGGGGATGAGGCTGGTCACTAGTTTCCTACGTTCAGTAAGGACCTCACAATGAGAAATGATTGGCACACCTAAAACTTGTGCCTAATTTTGTGCCTAAATATGTGTGGCATCAATTCATTGGTTGTATAAACCGGACCCACTTCTTCACAATCCAATCAAGTAATGACACATAAGTTAGGCACAAAATTAGTCATCTCTTTTAGGTCTCTCAATCTTTTTCCCCTCACAATATGACTGGAAGCACGAGTTGGGGTAACACTTACGAGGTGACTAGTGTGTGTTAAGTGATGTGCGAGAATGATAGAATGCACTTGTTCATTATGTGGGAATGAACCGGTATCTATAGAGATGTGTTTAGGGTTTCGTGTCACCCATAAACGCCATCTGTGGCTGAGGAAGGTCTACGTGGTGGACATCCAAGAGAGGAGACAAGAATGACACGTGTAGTGATATACTTGGCTCTGCCATGTGCATTGAATGATCCATGCACGATTGTTATGTACTAGCGTGATATTCGCACCATTACCTTTATACGAATGAGGTAATGACACGTGTTCTGTCCGTTGTAACGGTCATGAAATGAGCTCCAGGCTCGTCGCTTCCTGATCGGGTTTGCCAGGCTTCATGCCTGGTCTGGTAACTTGTTTCCCAGGTAAGTTTGTGACGGGTTTTGGCCTTAGTGGGCCTGTTTCGAGTGTATGGGCTTTAGCAAGTTGGGCTGAAGCACCCATACATTATCATGGTTGTTGACAACAATTCAAAGAGCCCACAAGGTTTAAAAATGTATTGTAAACCTCTCTACATAGAAAGTAGGTCATATGAAAATCTTGCTTTAACTATAACATCATAAAATCGTTATCGGTGGCATAGAGTTACACATGTGACTTCCTCACAATAAGTCACAAGTTTAAACCTAACTAAGTAGTAAGTACACATTCGAAGGTAGCTAAAGAACGGTTGAAAACGTTCAAAAAGATATCTTGGTTAAGCCGCGTATAAGACGCGTAACTCGCGTACATTCTAGTAAAAAACCCATCTGTTTAAAATATTCATCCCCAAATCCAAAACCCTTGAACAAATATGGCATCTCCGGCAGCCGGATACCCAAACCCACCACCACCACCTTTACAAAACTCCGATCAACCCCCCATTTTTTACCCCTCAGACTCAGCAGATAACAATTTCACCATCTCTCAATTAAACCCATTTTCCAAAATCCCAAACCCTAACCCTAACCCTAACCCTTATCCACCTATTAATTCACCCCCAACAGTAATAGCCCAATCTCTTTTATTTCATGCATTTTATTTATTTTATTACATATGTTTATTTCTTGATGCATATATGTTCCGATTATTTAATGTGTTGTGTTTTTTAGAACAAGAGGCGGAAAACAAAGCCGGTGCGATTCGGCGGTCCGACTGTTATTGAACCTGTAAAAATTTTATGCAATTTGGTAGATTGTGTTAACATGTTTAGATTCTGGCAGTTTTTAAGGAATTGAATTCTGTTTAGTTATCGATTCGTGTTAGTTTTGTTCAAATTTGATGTTTAGTGGTGAAGGATTGGTTTTGTTTTGGAGTAACTAGCAGTGTATCCTACTTAGATTAATTTCACACAATGACATTTATTGAACTTAGTTTGTTGGCTTAAGTTGATTATTATCTATTTCGCTTTCTATATATCCGACCATGTTTAATAGTGTTGAATAGCCTAGAGTAACTAGAAGTGAGCATTACTATATGCTCTTAACTTATCTGTCTACTTATCTTCAAGGTTGTTTAGGGTTGCTTCGTTGTATGTTGTAAGCAGAAAGGCAGTTTTTTATAAGCTAAGGAGCACTTATTTCATATTACTTACTAGTATTTGATATGGAATCAGCTTTTACTCTTATATGTAACTTAAAACCTTTTATAAATGAGTAGTTGGAATTTATGTGTAGTTGGGTTAAATTGATTACTATCTTTATTGCTTTCTGTATGTAGTTGGATCATGTTTAATAGTGTTGGATAATCTAGATTAAGTGGGTATGACTAGAATGGTATGAGCATTGCTGTATCTTTCTTAACTTTTTTCCTTACTCCATGATCATGCCATGTGACAAAATCATTGGATAGTATGGGTGTTTGGGTTAGCTTATTTCTTCGGCTGATGGGCTTATTTGAAACTGGAAAAACCCATAAACTCACTTCTTAGGCTTACGAGCTTATGAGCATTTTTATGTTTTTATGAGCTTATGGCTTAATCTAACTCCACAAGCTCAAGTTTGTAAGATCGTAAGCACAAAAAGTAAGCTTATTGGATTTTCAGTTTTAAATAAGCCCATAAGCCCGGGACATAAGCTAATTTTAAATGCCCCGTTCAGAGTGGGAGTGTTAGTTGGATAAAACATTTTCAGTTTTAATGTATATCTATATATAACATTGTATAGAAAATGTGTTGTATTTTTTTTCGTGTAATATGGACTGTGGACTTTAAATATCACTGTTTTTTTTAACAGGTAGTTCAAGATTCTTCAAGCAAGAAGTGGAGGTCAGTTTTGCTTGCTTTGATATTTGCGTGTACTTTTTTTTTGTTAATAAAAAAGATGTTGCAAGTGATGGTTCTTAATTGACATACAGATCTTCAAAAGAAAATTCCGATGTGAAATCTCCTGCCGAAATTCTAGCAGAAGAGGTTCAGGCTAGTCTAGGAACAGAACATCCCAGCTGTGTAAAGTTAATAGCGAGAGGACATGTTGACCCTGGTTACTGGATGGTAAACATATTGTTTCATCAACAATCTGAAATCGGTATTATATAGAAACTGTAGAATTTATTGTTCTATTCTGGATGCAGGGCTTTTTATGGCCGTTTGCCAAGATGCATTTACCAAAAAAAGACTGTGAAATGCTGGTTGAGGATGAAAACGGGGTGATAGATGAAATCAAATGCAATGCTGACAAGTTGGGGCTCAGTGCAGGATGGAAAAGGTTTACATCTGGACATAATTTGCTTGAAGGGGATGCAATAGTTTTTCATCTTGTTGAACCCTACAAATTCAAGGTTACCCACTCTTGTTTCTTTCGGTTTTTTTCATGCTGAACCTAATTTAAACAACAGATTTTTCTCAAGTAGTGGAGACTGCTAAGTTGATAGTGAGTTTCAAGTTTTTATATATAACATGAAATTGTGTATGAATCTTTATCTGAAGCCATTATGGCTTGGAGTCCTTTTACCATCATAAGGTTTTATAGCTAGGGTCTTGGGAAATGAATTAGTTTCTGTTAGGGACTAAGATTTTGATTTAGCTGAATTAACTCCTGATAATTCAGCTGCAAAGACCACAGACTCGATTGGTATTGAGAAAGTCATAGGAATGCGTAGACTAGGGTAGGAATCGGATCAGATTCATGAGGATGGTTTAAATCAGGAGCACTAGTCTGAACCGCCCACACCATTGAATCATTTTAAACTGAACAGCAACAGCAGCAACAGCAACAGCAGCAACAGCAACAGCAACAGCAGCAACAGCAACAGCAACAGCAGCAGCAGCAGCAGCAACAGCAGCAGCAGCAGCAGCAGCAGCAACAGCAGCCACAACAGCAGCCACAACAGCAGCAGCAGCAACAACAACAACAACAACAACAGCAGCAGCAGCAACAACAACAACAACAGCAGCAGCAGCAACAGCAACAACAACAACAACAGCAGCAGCAGCAGCACCAGGCAGCAGGCGGCGGCAGCAGCAGCAGCAGCAGCAGCAAAGCCTTTAGTCCCAAACAAGAGGTAGTAGGTTTGACCGTTTGAAGTGAAACCCAACCACATGAAGGCATGATGCCTGCCACTTCAAAAAGATGGCAAACCGGTGTCAAGAAGATAACAGCCCTTGTTCGTTGCTGAACCAAACTAATAAATTAGTCTTTCTTTGTTAATAATCTAGTCTTTGAATATTTGTTCATAAAACTTACGAACTGATTGTTCGGTTGCATTTGTAGTTTCAGTTTTCAATATAATACTGAAGAATCTATTATGAAGATCACTTACTTTACATCAGTAATCTAGTTTCCTTTTGTAGTAATGAGAATTAATTGTAGCATTTTTGTAGTGCTAATGCCTTTTATTTATTTATTTATTTTCATAGGTTAAAGTTTGACTTGAACTAGGGTTTACTGCTCTTGCTCAACTTAGTTCAGTTAGAATACTGTCATTTTTCTAAACTAATTTCAAAACATCACATAGTAGCAAAAAGGTGTAGCTGTTTGTTATGTAGTTCTGGCCCTAGCAAACCGTGATTCATCATAAGCATACTTTGGATTTTGTAGGGATGTCATAACTCAGTTGCCTGTGATATTCTTTTTAATTTCAAAATAACCTAGCAGACTGAACTCTTCCCTTAAATTTAATCATTAGCAAACACGTGTAATTTTTAATTTTTGATTTGTAGGTTTATATAATCAGAGCGGATAATCTTAATGAAATAGATGTTGCACTTTGCCTCTTGAATATGCAGGAACAAATGGCTCCAGGTTTGTTTCGGCTGGTTTTTCGGCTATTTTCTTGTTAGTTTTTACTGTGTGTAGAGGTGACAGGGTCAACCCATTTGATTGTGTATGGGTCGATTTGGCTATGCTTATATTTTAAACTGGTCAAATAAAAAACTTTAACTAAAAGGGTACACCCCAAAAATCGTCATACAATTCAAAGGTTCTGAATCACCAAAAGTCCAAAAGTCTGTCTTTAATGTAGTTTTTAGAAAATCACATTTAACGTATTATCTTTTAAAGATTCTAAAGAATTGACAATAAAGTGGTAGTGGGCTTAAACTACCCCAGCCTGAACTAAAAGTTTGACCTGTTAAAAAACCTGTCCATTTTGCCACGACTAAGTTTCTGCTGTTGTCTATATTGTTTATGTATCCTTGTTATTTTGCCAAAATCTAAAAGAACAATTACACAGAAATGGATATGCCATCTCCTAAACCAAAGAAAAGGAAGCGTCCAAAGTCACTTTCATTAGTAGAACAATCTGGAAATACTAGGGAAGAGGTTGGGTCAGCAGTTCTAGAAACCTCTAAACCTGAGCTTTCACTTGAAGAACTCGAAACCGTAGAAGATTTCCATATTATGGTGAAAGGGGTTTGCATTGACTCGGAGCTTCCAGATGATGTACGAATGAATTACTACAAACTCTGCACCGCAAGAAAAGAGTTGCTCCATGATGAACTTGCAGAGGGTTTAAATCACAAAGTGGTAGCAGGAATGACAGGTGAAACAGTGAATATTGCAAACAAGATTAAGAACTGTCAGATCACTACGACCAAAGGAGAATTTGAAATATGGGATAATTACTTACAATCATTTGGTATTATGGGATTGAAAGTCGAATTTTTACGTAAAAGGGTAGCTACACTTTCAAAAATAGTGTCGGAGTTGGAAGTGCAGAAGTATGTTGAATGTAAGAGAGAGCATGAACGAGTTGAGGGTGAGATACAGAGTTTAACAGAAAAGCTTGTGGGATTGAAGGAGTCTTCTAGAAAGTTTAAGAGGATTGTAGATGGCTTAAAAGAGAAGATTGAAATGCATGAGGAGAAGTTACAAAAACTGCTTAATGCGTTTAAAAGTGTTTAGGTTGAGAATCTTTCGACTGTTATGCTAGTAGTGACTCATGAACAAGAAAGTTTTTTTTTTTTTTTTTTTTTTTTTTTTTTTTTTTGGTATATCATTAGGAAGTTGTTTGCTCTATTAATGAGCAACTTCATATTTTGATCAGTTAAAACTACAGTAGTTCTGTTTAAGCTGATTTCATTTCATTTTCCTAATCCAAGATTCAGGAACTAAGAGCATCTACTATGGAAGTTTAAGAATAGGTCTAAACAATTATAAAGAGGTCCAAGAATTTTTATACCATAGTGAAAAACCATTTCATGCCTATGTGGCATGAAAAGGTCTAGGATCTTGGAGAGGTCCAAAAAATGTTTATTTCCTTTTCTTTTCAACTAAATAATAAATGACATTCAAATGTTGAAGAAATTTTATAAACCTCAAAGGGTTTATCCATAGTAACAATAAGTTCATAACATAAAAAGTTTTAAGAATTAATGACATTATAGGATGTGGCAATTTCATAAACTTTTAATAGGTTCATCCATAGTGGATGCCCTAAACTTGACCTAAATCAGATACATTGGTCAGTCTCTTATAAAATGTTATATTCAATATTAACAAATAGTAAGTCCCTAATCTTTTAATGACTTTTGCTGAACAAAATTTTACATTAGAGCATGAGGTACCATTGTGGCCTCGTGTCATCCTAACAGCCGAAAAAAGTCGATGGCGCACGGTTACGCTGGTGGCCAGCCAGCGCCGTGGCTATATATATATATATATATATATATATATATATATATGGTTTGTTTGTTTTGATTTATATTAAATACATTTTTTTTTGGTAATGTGTGTTTTTTTTTAATTAATGAAGTTTATTTTAGTTAATATTGTGTATGTTTTATTTTATGTAAAAAAAAAAAAAAAAAAAAAATAGTCGACGGCATCACATTTTCTGATGCCAACGGTTACAGCCAGAATGTGGTGCTGTCAGATTTCTGATGCCATGGAGATTTTTGCTGACGTGGCAACACTTTTTGCCTACGGCACGAGCCTGACGGCACCAAGATACCCAATGCTATTATAATAATATTTGCGTTTAAAAAAGTGCGATGTGATGTACCACCCCATTGCATTGGACACCTTAATGTGTTGCGATCATAAGATGCGCGTTGACACGCATCAGGCGCACATCAGCTGACTTTTTGGTGCAACATGCTCTTTAGACCATATAACATAAATTTTAATGTATATTTGGCATTTTGACTTACGAATGTATATTTGGTTATGTGTAATATGTGGGTTCAATTTGATCAATTCTTAATAAAAGTAACAGATACCGGACACAAACCTTGGATCGAATCCTAATATGACTTCTACTAGTTTAGTCTTGGAGGAGTTAGAGACATAAAACTTTCCATGGTTGCTTTTGATTTGCTTTGAGATTTTTGATCTTCGTTTTCGGCTACTATATTTATATATTTTAGTAATATGGAATCTCAACTTATGAGAATGCATGGTATCGTTTGATATTAAATGTGTTATAAATGGTTTATTATTTTGTTTTTCTTGATAATGATTTAGTTTAAAGTAAATATTCAAATCTTTTTTTAGACGCCGATGGGGCGGTATTGGGATGATGCTTAGGGCCAGGGATGGAACTAGGGTTCCCATGGGTTTCTGGGAACCTAACGGATTTTTCGATCTAGTGTTCATTTTTGAAAGAAAAAAAAAAATCTAACTCTTACTAAATGCACTCGGTTCATCGAAATTATTTCTAGGATCCTTGATTAGAAGGCAATATGTTCATTTATTTATCATTTATAATGAATTCTTCATTTTCATTCACTTTTTACCTCTATTATATTACGGTTCAAAATTTTTTGTGCACTTGGTCATATTTGGTTCTGGTTCCGGCTCTGCTTAGGGCCACGGGTACCACTTGTAGAGGTTACGACTTACGACTACGACAACCTACGTATTAGCTAGCTCAGGTAAATTAGTTTACGATGGTGTATGTGAAATGGCTTTTTTCTAATGATTCTTAATACTAGTTTCTGATTTTCACTTTTATGCCTTAGGAGTGTGGTGGGGGTGGGTTGAACAACATGATTGACCTTTTTATATACTTTTGAAGAGCCAAATAATGTTACCACCCTTCAATATTGTAATCAAGGTGTGCTTTAGGTTAGATAGCTTGTAATATACATATAGATAAAACTCTTAGTTGTTATCATGATGTTATCTTGTTCATGGATTCATTTGAGTCGTTAGTAAGCCTGAACAAATTAAGGGAGGTGATGCAGGGAAATAAACTATATGCTTGTACAAACTACATTTAAATTATAACCACGGTCAAAGGATAGATTCTTGATCCGGACCTAGAATCGATTAAGTGCAATCTATTTATACAGAGTATTGACCAACGGAGACTTGAACACAATGAAAGAAGCAAACTAACGTCCCACCATAAGAATGTTTAAAAGTGTTACGAGATTAGCTGATATATTGTAAAGTCTTATAAACTTACAATTTACACACTCAGACTTAAAATGTTGACTTTTGAAGTCAAACAACTACTAAGCTATGGATGGTGAATTGATGCTAGTATCAAAGCTGATGTGGATTTCATTGCTTGGATAGTTGGATGGGAGAAACAACTTGAGCCAATGTGCAGACTGCAGGATACTAGTAGTTAAAGCACAGTCGTTCAGTCATCCTTTGATGTGTAAAATTGTGTTATGATTTGAATTTTAATAGTTAGGTCCTCTCCAACCATACCTTCATTCTAAACTAAGTCGAGCTCGACTTGTAGTATACACTACTAATTAGGGAATTTGTTCTTCTTTATATAATTGGGGACAAGGAATATAAAATTTGCTTTTAGTAAAGGTATACGAATCTTGCAATAAGCGTCAAGAAGAATTCTTCATTTAGTCATTTTTGTTGTTAGCTAAATTGCTAAAAGGGATAACAATTGACTTTAAGAAACATTTTTTTTTCTTCTTACTATATAGTGAATAATATGCGAATATTAGTTGCATTTACATCCTTTTAAATATGTACCTAAGAAAAAAAGTTTATTAGTTAATGATCTCCTTCTAGTTGGTGTCAATATACTGATCAAAGATATATGTATAGCCACTTTTCTTTCTAACTAAGGAGTAGTGGTCTCTACCCTTACAAGAGAGTATTAATCAACATGTAAAAGTAAATGTGTCAAATAAATGTTATATTCACATGGAGTAGATTACAGAGTGACCATTGTAAATACTGAGATATCACAGTGAACCACAAGCCTCTTGATCACATCTTAAATATTAAATCTAAGAGTAACTAGATTATTAAAAGTAGTCTTCCAGAAACCTTTCCAGTGATAAATAGCAAAACCTAAAGACAGATTTTGTGAAGTATCACTTAAGAGGTTTTTTGTTAAAAAAGCTAGGTATATATAGCTACTTTTATAGAAAACACACGAAACATACCAACCCAAACACCCATGCTGATACACCATATTAGCACGAAAACAAACCATCTATGTGACTCATGATTCATATATCTTCATATGCAAATGCTTTTGAGCGAATTTCACCAACTTTTCCATTTCAGTGGCACTGTCGATAGTGCCACTACGATTGGAGTCAGCTGATTCCATCGCCTTTTGTGCTTTCCACCTCCCAAACCATATCCTAAGACCATGAAGAGCCTCTCTGAATTCTTCTTGGCTTATCCGACCATCATGGTTATCATCATAGGCGCGCAACCATGCTTTGAACTCATCAACGTTCATTGATCTGTTTGGCTCCAATCGTATGCACCTCATGATCGCCATGTGTCTTGAGCCCAAAAGTTTGAGTTATAGAGTGAAAGACAATGGTGAAACTGATAAATGAGTTGAGAAGTGTGAGAAAGATATATAGGGCCTAAAGATCGAATAGGGATCATATAATGGAGATCACATGACTTTACGTTCAATTCAATTTGGTGTTTGGAATCGCATCTTTTTTCACTTTTCAAATTGTGATTTTGGTATTGCTCAATTCAATAGAGACTACATTATGGATATAGTAGATTCGAGTAATAAAACAAGTCCTTCAAATACTTTTCCATTTAGTCAATGTTTAAGTTATACAATAGGAAGATATGTTTTCGTTTAAGTTTTATTTTCACACGTGAACGTTTTACTATATAACTAGACGAGTATTCGTGCATAGCAACGACGGTGTATAGTTTTTGACAAAATTTGATTGTGTTGATCTGTATGTGTTTATCATCTCTTTGTGTAGTATCACATAGTTTACATGCGGCTTGTCTCGTGTAATGTTTGTTCTGGTAACCTTCGATGCAAACAACCAAAGGGTTACTTGATAATTTTAGTGAAAAATTGTATGGCATGCTCGAGAAAAAAAATAAAAATAAAAAATAAGACTGTTGAATTGAAAAAATGAAAAAGGTTTGATTATTAAAAAGTAATTAAATCATGAATTGATGGTAAATATTGTTACTATTTATAAATAAAGGTAAAAGGATAAACTAATTTTACTTACTTTGTAAGTTGTGTATAAGCAAAATTCTTTCTTCCTTAGTATACAACGGAGATATAAAATACGGAGTATAAATTTCAACTTAATATTATAACTATTGCTTTTGAGGAATGTTTTTGTAACTTTTAAGCTTTTAGATTCAACAATCTCTACTCTTTATAATGTATTTGAGATTTTTTTTATTTTTAAAATTATTAAAAAACTAAATTAACACACCTTCTATTAATAGTAATTATTAAAATAAAATTTATCTCTATCTCTACTCCTTTTAATATGTTTGTGACCTTTTCTATTTTTTAGAAGATTTAACATATACACATTTTGTTATTGGTAATTATTAAAATAAAATTTAAATACACTAATTACACATTAAATTAGGACATGAATGTTGTAATAATAAAATATAACTAATATAATGAATTTAATATGTTTATAGTTAAAACTAAAAAACTTTTTAAATTTATATATAATAATATGGTATATTAATTTTTCAGAATCTCACAACAACAAGAACACACAATCTCCAGATACTATCATCTATTATAGAAAATTGTAAAATAATATTTGCCAAAAATAACGAAAAACCAAAAACTCGTTAAACAACATTCGCAAAAAATAACATAAAATCAAAAAGTCGTTAAACATCATTCCTCAAAAAATCATTAAACAACATTCGCCTCTAAACCTGCTGCTTTGCGCGGGTACCATGCATGCTACTAGTAAATACATAACGTATGTTGTTATATATAACCCTAAACCACTAATATAAAACAACTTCTTTCTCTTATAAAAGAAAAAGACAATTTATTACAAAAACTTGAATAAGGAGTTTATGCCTCAAAGGTTGTATTTATGTTATAGGTTAATATACGTCGAGGTTACCGAATTTTACGTTTTTGTTAAGTTGCTCACTTAATTTTATGTTTACAATTCTAGAATAAGGAAATGATCCGTTTACATTTCACATTTCTTTTATCCCGTGCTCTGGCATGATTGAGTATGTTGTTATTGTTGTTCACTAAGTTTACTTAAATATTTCTTTGTTCACATAAGTCAATGATTTTATAAAACACGACGCTGGACTAATATAAAATATACGTACATATCACTAAACTTATAAACACATAACATTTAAATCACTTAACTTATTAAAAAAAATGCATTTAGATCGCTCGTATTAGCGATAAACTTATTGAAAAATGATCTAAATTTGATATTCTACAAGTTCGGTCGCTCAAATGAACGAAGAATTAGTTTTAGTATATTAACTGAACAAAAACTCAAATTTCGATAACCTGAATGCATATATGTTAACCTTTTATGTATTTTGATAGAAAAAAAACAATTTGCTTGAAAAGAGAAAGACCAAAGTTAATTAGTGACGCGTTGGTGACGAGTTGGTGACACTCATTTTTCTTTCTATTTTCTAATTACTAATATGGCATTTCTTTACTGTAATATTCTTTTTATTTTATATTCACTTATTCAGTAGCCAAACTAACAGTAAAACTGAGTTTTTAAGTATATATTTTTGTAGCTGAATATTTCGACATACTTTTTGCCAAGTGCCCAAGTGCAGTGATACCAACCGTCCGATAAATTATTAAGATGATACCATAGGCTCGAAACTATTGAAGCACAATTTTAGCATGATATGGTCTACTACTTAAAATAATCAAAGCAAATAAAATAATGTACACTTTCTTTGCGATTGAAATGCTACCACACATATAATCCTTTGAACTTACTTTTAACCATCCTTTGTTAATACAAGCGAGTAACTCTGATTCTCGTTCTCTTCCCATAAGTAGAAAGAATAACGAGTAAGCCTCACCAATTGGTTCTTTCAGAAAGCCATATTTTGATAGGAATCAAAATAATACTATAATAGGCTAAAGGGAATCAACATTTAAGTGATTAAAAAAAATCTAAGGCGAACTGGTAGATTTGTTTAGCAAAGAAATCTTGCTCGTGCATATATACTACAAGAAAATTAACATTTAGTGAAACAACAACAACAAAAAAAAAAAAAAAAAAAAAAAAAAAAAAAAAAAAAAAAAAAAAAAAAACCGTCTACAATTTTGGTGACACATTTTATAGAAAATATACGTGTAAGAGATTTAAATTCTATGGTTTGATGACACTAACAGCGTTTGTCCGGAAAATAAAATTTTAATCTCACGTTTATTTCGTGTCACAAGGTTTTTGCCTTTGACACTTTAACCACACTTTCTAAGTCACTACAAGAACACATTGAGTGACACAAAAATACGTCATTACATAAACAATTTTAGTGAAACAAGTTTTTTAAAGTATGCATGTAAGAGATTTATATTTTGAGGTTTAATGCATACTCCATTGTCTTCTGCTACATTTGTTTACTGTGACAATGTCAGTGCTGTGTATTTGTCCTCTAATCTTGTTCAACATAAACATACGAAGCATATAGAAATCGATATTTATTTTGATCGGGATTTGGTTGCTGATGGTCAAGTTAGAGTTTTTCATGTTCCCTCGCGCTATCAGTATGCGGATATCTTTACCAAAGGTTTACCTTCAACATTGTTTGAGGAGTTTCGTACCAGTTTAAGTGTCCGGTTTCCTCCCACTCAAACTGCGGAGAGTGTTAGTCGTATTATTGTAGCCTGGTTATAATCTATTTGAGATAAGGGCCGAATGTGTATTGCTAGTGCCTAGGGTGAATACTCTATATATTGTAATCTTCGGTTGAACGAATGACATGAAAACACTTTATCCTTCAAACAATATGTGTCTGAAAAGGAAAATTCAATTTTATACTTATATCGTGTTACAAGGCTTTTACCTACGACATTATTTAAATAAAATTTTGCTAAACATAGGTTTTTGGGTTATGTTTAAAAAAATTAAAAAAAAAAAAAGCAACATGGGTGATAAATTGATGGGTTGGGGCTACTTATACGGAGGGCTAGAGTTTTTTATTCTCAACTAGACGAGTGCTTGTGCATAGCAACGAGATTTTATAGCGACAGATCGTTTAATGACAAAAAAAGAGTTTATAGATTACAAACGAAAAATTATAAAAGTTTGAAGAATTGGGGATTAAACATAATGTTTTGAAACCCGGTTCGACCCGGGTGGTTCAACCGGTTGAACCGTTCCGGTTGAAAACGGGTCGATTTAAACAGAGTCAACCCGACGGGTTGAGTAAAAAAAGGGTCAAATTAAACCGGGTTAACCTGCCGGGTTTAAAGCGTCCCGGTTCAACCCGGGTTTTTATGTGTATTAATAGTTTCCTTTTCAAATATATGTTTTCAACATTTTTTTTTTTAATTTCAACTTTTCACTTTTTACTTTTTGATTTTTCCTTTATATATAGTACAGCAGGGTAGTCGCGCGTTGGGACGGCGGGTACCCTGTGACGATTAACCAGAAAAATAGATCTTGATAAGACCTGATTCACCAGTTTGTATTGGTTTTAATGGGTAATGTCTAGTTCATTTTCGGATGACTTTTATTGGTTAGTTGAACTGGTGGCGACACTGGTTCTCGGTTGAACCCGTTGGTCCAGTCCAATTTTCAAAACTATATGTACCATCAACTTGTTAGCATGTATGAAGCTTTGTGTGTTTTATTAATTTGTATAATACTTTTCATTTTTGGTTGTTTTACAAATAACATTAATTATTGTGTTTAATTATTTTATATTACTAGTAATTCAGACTCGTGCGTTGCACACGGGCTCTATCTAATTAGTCATAGTGTAATGTGCAGTAATTTTTTTTCGTTATTAGACTTTTATAAGTATGACCTTAGTTGATCGGTAAATTTAATATTTAAACTTTTTACGACATATTAGTAGTTATTTATTAAGTTTATATTTTGTATCTATTCTCAAGATTGTAACATTATATTTAAACGTTTTATGACATATTAGTAGTTATTTATAAAGTTTGGATTTTGTATTTATTATCAAAATTGTAACATCCCTATATTTTGATATAAAACTAAAGATAACTTATAACTTTTTTTATGATCTAATTGGTCATAGTGTAATGTGCAGTAATTTTTTTCGTTATTAGACTTTTGTAAGTATAGCCTTAGTTGATCGGTAAATTTTATATTTAAACTTTTCACGAAATATTAGTAGTTATTTATAAAGTTTATATTTTGTATTTATTCTCAAGATTGTAACAATATATTTAAACTTTTTATGACAGATTAGTAGTTATTTATAAAGTTTAGATTTTGTATTTATTCTCAAAATTGTAACATCCCTATATTTTCATATAAAACGAATATGTAATATTCGACACTTATTTTCGTCATTATATATCTAAGTTGTGATTGTATCACACCTTTTCTAAGCATGACACACATTTAAAATAGTTTATTGACATGTAAGCTTCGGCACTTATTTTCATCATTATATATCTAAATTGTGATTGTATCACACCTTTTCTAAGCATTGCACACATTTAAAATAGTTTATTGACAATAAGTTCCTAGGTTATGATGTTACCACAACTTTTGTTGGTCAATAAGTTCTTAAGTTGTGATGTTACCACAACTTTTGTTAGCATGGCATGAAAATGTTGGTGCCTTTATTTCTGTTAGTTTTAATAGGGGGAGTGAAAAACTATGTTTGCCACTAATTTTTGTCATAAACAACTTGGGCAGCCTCAGGACCCGTGCGAAAATAATTGTGTAAATTTTCGGGTTGTTAGTATAATGGTGAGACCCAAATATACATGATGAGGCGAAAAGTGTACTGCTTTTAAGGGGTCATTTAAGCCCGAATTCGTGATTATTTGATCAATTATTGCTCTAAATCGTTCCTTTTGTCATTTTATGTACTTTTGAGGAGAAATCTGGGAAAGAAAACATTTTGGACGTTTTTGGAGCATAAAAGTGAAGAAAATGGCAAAGTCTCAAATTCCTTGCTGGAAACAGTACCTGACGACGTCAAGGATTAACACATGACGGCGTCAAGAGTGGCAAAAGAGGTGGATGTGGAAATTATAACGTGACGGCCCAGAGTATTTTCAGTGTTAATGACCTGACGGCGTCACCAAGGCCGTCAAGGTCAAAATGCAAGTGACGGCCCAGAGTAGATTTACACATGAAGGTGTCAAGACTGGATCTAGGCAATACGAATTTTAACTTGACGGCGAGTTGACGGCTTCAGAAGCCAATACATGACGCCGTCAGGATGCTATGTCTATATATATTTTTCTAATTTTTCATTGTAAAGTGTGGAACAAGTTGTGGAATATCAACACCCAAACCCTAGGTAGAATTTTCTGTATATTGAAGGGGTTTCAAACCCTTCTTTTTTCCATGTTTGAATAAAGATAAGTCTTCCAATAATCATTCAATATGTCTATGTATTGTTTGATTCTATCTTATGCTTGTCTTTCTTTTAACATGTTAGGCTAGGTTTTTATTGTGTTTGCTTAGATGTAGTGAAACCTAGATGTTGATTATTGGTTAATTGTTTGTTTATAATTATTACGGATAATTGTATTCGATGTTAGGCTTACGAAAACTGGCAGACTTCCATTGGTAACTTGCTTTAACGTTTTAAGAAACATGATCGGAGGTGTACTACGATTTTTGATTGTATTTAATGCATAAGTGAATTCTAATGATCCCATGTTAGGAGCTTTTAGTCGGCTCAACATAGGAGTGAAGTAGGATCTTATAGAGTTAGGGAATATTGTACACGGCCCTACGACTAGTATTAAGGAATATAACCGGTCATCCATGCAATTGCAACAAGCTAATCAACCGGTAAAAGATATCTAGGGAGTAATGAAATCTAAGTAAACACATCTTTTCTCATTATTGTTTCCACCACATTAGTTAATTTTCATTTCTTTTATTTTATTTTGATTGCATCTTAGTTAATTGGGTTAGTTGGCTAGCAACTAATTCCGCTCACTCCTTCAAAACCCGATATTTTACTTGCTTTTATAAAATATAAAAAAATAAAAAAAGAATCATCTCTCACCTCTAGAAATAGTTTAGTAGGCTTTCTAATCCTAGCGACACTATTCCTGAGTTGAATGATCAATCCCCCGGTACTTGTCACTATACTATACTATAACGATCAGGTACACTGCCTGGCGGGGATTGCAAGCTTCTCAAGATCCCTTGAGAGGTAAAACCTATTGCGAGGGTGCAATCCCCCGTATCAAGTTTTTGGCGCCGCAGCCGGGAGAATAGTTATTGTCTAGGTTAGAATTTATTTTTATTAGGTCTACTTTCTAGATTCCTTTCTAGTAAGATTTTTATTTTTATTTTTAAGTTTCCTTTAGTCTATCTTATTTCTTCGTTTCTTTGTTCGTAACCTTTACCATCCGACATCATGGAAGGTGGTAATATCTTTGAACCCATCAACCCACCACAACAAAACCACCCACAAAACCAACCAATAGCAAACTGATACGTGGGAATCGCACCAGGCTTTACCTCTCAAGGGATCTTGAGAAGCTTACAACCCCCACCAGGCAGTGTACCTGATCGATGTAGTATAGTATAATGACAAGTACCGGGGGATTGATCGTTCAGCTAGGAATAGTGTCGCTAGGATTAAAAAACCTAAAGACTAGGTCTAGAGATGAGGGATGATTCTTTTTGTATTTTTATATTTTTTAGGAAAGTAAATTAAAATCTCGGGTTTGAAGGATTTAGGCGAAACTAGTTGCTAGTCAACTAACTCAATACTAAAGATGCAATCAAAATAAAATACTAAAAATGAAAATAAAACTATATTAAACTAAGGTTGTGAGCAATATGTGGGAGAAATGTGTTTACTTAGATTTCACTACTCCCTAGATATCTTTTACACGTTAATTACTTGTTATAGTTGCGTGGATGACGGATTGTATTCCTTAATACCATTCATGGGGTGGCGTACTTACTTCCCCAATCCTATGAGTGCCTACTTTACTCCTATGTCGAGCCGGCTAAGAAACTCCTAACATGGGATCATTAGAATTTACTCATGCATTAAATATGTTTTTACACGTGACGCCGTCAAGAGTAAACTCATGACGCCGTCAGAAGTGACCTGCAGAAATTCTTATGTTAAGTTTCCGGAAAATTTCTGGAAAAACTTCATCCTACTTCCTGGAAAATCTTGCAAAACTTCATTATGACTCGATACAAGCATTTGACTCTAACAAATACGAATATACATGTTCATTTAATATTGTGGAGAATCATGATCGGTTTGTTTCTTAAAAACATATTTGGGGTTCCCCTTACACTTATCTTTAGCAAAAATACCTTTTGGGTGAAGTTAAGACTAGGCCAAACAACAAAGTAAAGTATTTTCACTATTTAGTTTTGAAACATGATCTACCAACAATAAAAATAAAGCATGCATACGGAAGCAAATAATAAACAATCAAAATAAAAATCACAAAATCATGGGTTGCCTCCCAAGAAGCGCTTTTCTTTATTTACGAGTCTTGTAGCTAGACTCAAGGTCATGGGTTACTACGTGATCTCATCATTGGTTTCACTTTCTAGGTCGTCTTCTAAACCAGTTTTGTACTCCGGACCTAGTTGCAAACATTCTTTGTAAAAACCAAGCATCCTATTCTTCACATAATCTACTCCTCTACGTCTATCCTCATCATTCCTATAATAAGCCGCTTGCTTGTGTTCCTTTTCTGTATTAGAGAGAAGACGGTATTGCTCAATTTTGTAGGGCATTTGATAGGCAATCTCATCATTCTCTTCCTTGAACCTAACTATCCCTAAAGTTGGATCATAACTCATCCTAGTGGCCTCAACAAATGGTTTTCCGAATATTACTTGGCTTAAGCAATCATCTATCACCGGACGAGTGTCTTCTACTATCATAAAATCGATCTCATAGGTGAAATTACCTATAATCACATGCAATCCCTTCACTCTTCCTACAAAATTACTTATCAAATTCTTATTGGGCATCATCCTAAAATCAAGTTGTTTCTTCATCACCCAATTGTAATAAGTCCTAGTCATGATGTTTATAGGAGATCTAGGATCGATATAAGCTTTCCATATATGCATATGCCCGATGTTGCATGGTATGTTGATGTTAGAGGGGTCTCCCATTTTGATAAGGGGTGTGCCAAGGATATATGGTCTCTCGGGACTATCGAATAAATCCTTATGGTATTCCCGTTCTTCCTTGGTGGGCAACTTATCAAAGTGCTTTTCTATAGTCTCTACCTCCTCTAATTCCTCTCCCCTATTAACCTCAACTTCCCTACTTTCATCCCTAGTCTCGGTTTCTACTCCAACTTCATCATTGTCACTTTCTTCTATCTCTTTATCTATTGGCTTAATGGTGACAAAATTGACGAAGTGGACATGTTTGGATGATGAGTGGTCCTTAATTTGGATTCCGTTATTGGTGTCCCTAGTGTCCTTTCTAGGTGTGGTTAATGCTTGGTTGTTGAGGGCTTTCAACAAGTTGACTATCTTGTTGGCCATCTCCGTTTGTTGTTGGTTGAATTCGGTTTCAAACCTAGCTATGCGAGCTTCTTGAGATGCCATGAACTTAGACATCAATCCTTCAAGATTGTTGGTACTACCATAGTTGTTAGAAGGATTGTTGTTGAAAGTACGGTTGGAGGGTGGACCGTTTGGCTGATAACGATTAGGCGGATTGGAAGAATTGGCTTAATTTTGTTTCCACCTAAGGTTTGGGTTATTTTTCCAAGAGGGGTTGTATGAATCACCGTAAGGGTTTGGTTCGGGTTTGAAAGTGTACCACTTATCTCCCGCTTCGTCGGTACGCGAGGATGCGTAGTCCGCAAAAGCTGTTCCAGGGAGTTCCACACAATCACGAGTGTCATGGGGACCACTACATAATTCGCATGAAGAAGTGATTTTGTTCACTTGGCTTGAAGGCTTAGGAGCTTCGTAAGATTTCATGAGAAACTTGACTTGGTCCTCAAGTTCCATGATCCTACGGTCGGGAGTGCTAGAGTTGTTCGAAGGCAAAGATATTGCCTTGACCGTTTTGTTCAAGTCACGGGGATCATTCCAACTTTCGTTGTCATAGAGAGCAAGATCTTCTATGAGTTCCCATGATTGTTCCCCACTTAGATCACGTAGCTTACCACCGGCCGATTGGTCAATGGCTCGCCTCGTGGAGAGATCGATACGGTCATAGAAGATTTGGACTTGGAGCCAAAGATCTATGCCATGACGAGGGACTTTTTGGAGTAAGTCCTTGAAACGAGTCCATGCTTCATAAAGAGTTTCACCTTGACGTTGTTGGAACATCAAGATGTCATTTCTAAGCTTGGTAGTTCTCCCCGGTGGGAAAAATTGAGCAAGTAAACGAGTGGTGAGATCATCCCATGTGGTGATGGATCCCGCGGGTAAACGCTCAAGCCATTGACTAGCTTGATCACGTAGAGAGAATTGGAATAGGCGTAATCAGGTTGTCTCTCTAGTTGCAACATCTAGGTCTATGGAGTCTACGATTTTAAGGAAGTCCTTGAGATGTTGATTTGGATCTTCGGAACGAAGTCCATGGAATGCACATCCGCTTTGCACCAACCGGATGGTGTCGGATCGCAAGGGGGTCACATTGGCTCCGGTGAGCTCAATGGTGTTTCGATAGCCGTGGTGGCTAGGTCGGGAATACTCTCCTAAGGTTCGGGGCCTAAGAGGTTCTAGTGGTGGGTTTTGTTGTGGTGGGATGACGGGTTCAAAGATGTTCCCATCGTCCATGATGTCGGGTGGTGAAGAGTTACGAACAGAAACACGAAGAATTAAGATAGACTAAAGAGAACCTAAAAATAAAAATAAAATCTTACTAGAAAGGAATCTAGCAAGTAGACCTAATAAAAAGAGATTCTAACCTAGATAATAACTATTCCCCAGGCTGCGGCGCCAAAAACTTGATACGTGGGAATCGCACCAGGCTTTACCTCTCAAGGGATCTTGAGAAGCTTACAACCCCCACCAGGCAGTGTACCTGATCGATGTAGTATAGTATAATGACAATTACCGGGGGATTAATCGTTCAGCTAGGAATAGTGTCGCTAGGATTAGAAAACCTAAAGACTAGGTCTAGAGATGAGGGATGATTCTTTTTGTATTTTTATATTTTTTAGGAAAGCAAATTAAAATCTCGGGTTTGAAGGATTTGGGCGGAATTAGTTGCTAGTCAACTAACCCAATACTAAAGATGCAATTAAAATAAAATACTAAAAATGAAAATAAAACTATATTAAACTAAGGTTGTGAGCAATAAGTGGGAGAAATGTATTTACTTAGATTTCACTACTCCCTAGATATCTTTTACACGTTAATTACTTGTTATAGTTGCGTGGATGACGGATTGTTTTTTTTAATACCATTCATGGGGTGGCGTACTTACTTCCCCAATCCTATGAGTGCCTACTTCACTCCTATGTCGAGCCGGCTAAGAAGCTCCTAACATGGGATCATTAGAATTTACTCATGCATTAAATACTGTTGGGAATAAAATGCACAGAGTAAAGAGTCTGCCAGAAGAGCCTGCTAGTGATAGTTAAGCCTGCCTCTTCAGTTTTGCTGATGTTGAAGATATACTAACAGTACCTTCTGGGTAAGAAGGTAATGCTAGTTAAAGAAGGTCCTGCCAGTTTTCACGACAAGTTGCTATATTTTAATTAGTGATATTTACTTGTATTATTAGTCTTTGTATAAAGTTATACGTTAAGAATAAGTAGTACAGAAGTCTCAGTAGATATAATGGAGTGTTTTACCTTGAAAGGTGTAATATTAGGATAAGATAAAACCTCTAATATATTATATTAAGCAACTTGACCACTTGTAATAAGGGCTCCTTATACTATAAAAGGAACCCTTAAGACACCATCTTAGACATATCTTTTCATACAGCTTTCATAGCTTTCCCGTGCATAACTTCTATCTTTAACCTTTTCACGTATCAAAGATTCAAGGTTACACTTGTAATCCTGGTGATAGTTTAGATCACCCGTATTATTTCATCAATAATATTGAATCATTTTGTGTTATTCTTGTTGTGCTCATTCTCTTTTACTTATTCACCACCTTTGTTCCTTTAGTGTGTTTTAGTAAATTCCGCGTGCTAACTCACATTCATTCATAAATATCCTAAACACATTACTGAGATTAACATCTCAAGTGTTTGCACAATTCAATAAACAATCCTTCCACAAGTGGTATCAGAGCGAGGCTGATATTTACGACATAAAAGAACAAAGCAAAAATGGATGTTGAGCACATTCAAACCAATGTGGCTGCTAAACTTCCATTACTCAAACAGAATGAGTTTGAAATGTGGAGACTGAGGGTTGAACAATACTTCCAAGTGCAAGACTATGCACTTTGGGAGATTATTGAAGAAGGAAACTCATTTAAGCCAGCAACCACCACCTCCACAGTAAATGATGCACTTGTCACAACTGTGCAAGTAAACCCAATAACCGTTGAAGAAAGAATTCAAAAGAGAAATGATCTTAAAGCCAGGAGTATGCTTCTCATGTCTATTCCAAATGACCAGCTTCTAGTCTTTAACAAATACAAGTGTGCTAAAACCCTTTTTCAAGCTATTGTGGCTAGATTTGGTGGTAATGATGCCACCAAGAAAACCCAGAAAACACTTTTAAAACAACAGTTTGAAAACTTTTCAGCCACACCAAATGAGTCTTTGGACAACATGTTCAATAGACTATAAAAGCTTTCTAGTTAGTTAGCCATTCATGAAGTGATAATATCTCAAGAAGACTTAAACTCCAAATTTCTTAGAAGTCTACCCTCTGAATGGGCCATGCATGTCATTGTCTGGAAAAACAAACCAGATATTGATTCCATGAGTCTTAATGATCTTTATAGCAACTTCAAAATAGTAGAGCATGAACTAAAGAAGTCTACTAGTTCAAGCTCAGGAAATATGGCATTTATGTCATCTCATGGTACTACCAAGAAAGTTGATGAAGAAAAAGATAGTGGAGAAGAAGGTACTGCCAACACAAATTTTGGTACTGCCAGTACTTCCAGCAGTACCAAAACTATTTTAGATGAAACAATTAGTTGTGCTTTCCTAACATCACAACACAATGGTTCCACATTGACCTTTGAAGATCTTCAAGAGATCAGTGATGATGATCTTGAAGAAATGGACATAAAATGGCAGCTTTCACTTCTTAGCATGAGGGCTAAGAAATATTTGATGAGGACTGGAAAGAAGATTGTCATCAATGGCAATGAACCTGCTGGGTATGAAAAATCTAAAGTGGAGTGTTACAACTGCCACATGAAGGGTCACTACTCAAGAGAATGTAGAAGACCAAAGAAGCAGGGTGATAAGGGAAGAGGTTTTGAGAACAAGAACAGAGGAAACAATGAGAACAAGAGCAAGGAACTGGACATCACTGAAACAAAAGCTATGGTAGCCATTGATGGGCTGGGTTTTGATTGGAGCTTCATGGGTGAAGAAGAGTCATCCTCAAATGAAATGGCTTTAATGGCTCTCTCCAATCCTGAGGTACAAATTACTAAATGTTCTGCTACTTGTGAAGTTTTTAAAGAACTAGAAATCTTAACAAAACTTTATGATGACCTGAAAGAAGAACAAAGAAAAATTCATCAAGACCTAGTTAATCATAAGTGTGGTATGTCCAAACTTGAGAAACAGATAATTCACTTTAGAGAAAATGAACTCACCTTTTCTGACACAAAAGCTATTCTTAATAGAGACATATTTCTTAAAGATGCTGAAATAAACCTGTTAAGAACTGAGTTTGCTAAAGTGAAACAAGCAAAAGATAATATTCAACTAACTGTTACAACATTAGAAAATGCTGCTGCTTGTACTAAAAGTATAGTTGAGAATCAAATGAACAAGAAAATCAAATCTGGGATTGGATACAACACATGTCCACCTCCTTACAGAGGAATTCCTTGTCCCCCAGGTTTAGATCTTGCTGAATCAGGTTTACATGAACTCACAAATAAACCTCTAGAAAAGGTAAAACCTGTAGAAAATAGTGAACCTTTTGAGAGTACAAGTAATACTTCTCTCTCCAAAGAAAAGGTGCTCACTGATAAGAGCTCAGATGTTACAACTATTGAAGGTTGTACATCTGATGAGAATAGAAAAGAGACTGTTTCTAAGAAAGGAAACAAAGTAGGACTCATCAGTCCTAAAAGTGTAGAGAGTATAACAAAGACTAAAGTTGTTCTAAAAACAGTTGAATGTTGTGCTAAATGTAATAGCAAACCTAGAGGTAGTCAGAAAAATTGGAACAATCTTAAGTCACATCAACTTGGTGATAACTTTGTTTTGTACAATAAAGCATGCTATTACTGTGGTAGTTTTAATCATACTCATGCTTATTGTAACAATTGGGTTTCTGGGAATACATCAAGGTCTAAAACAAGTAAAACAAACCCCAGAAAAGGTTCTGTAAAATCTAACATACCAAAAGTTAATCATACTGTTAGACCAAATGAGCCTGTTTACCCAAAATTCATTACTAAGGGTGCAAGTAATACTTTCAAACATACACCAAAAGTTGTGAAAAGTCATATTGAAAGGGATTTTGTGGATAAAACACAAGACTGGAAACCAAAACCAAAAAGTTCTGCTAGACCATATGGTCCTGCTAGACCAAATGGTACTGCCAATTTTGGTACTGTCAGACCAAAATCCACAAAATATGTCAAAAATGAAAATGCTGTTAAGTCCTCAGCATGTTGGATTTGGAGACCACTCCAACCAAATGGTGCATCAACAGTCCTAAAAAGGTTTGATTACATTGATGCACGAGGCAAACCCAAGTCAGTCATGGCTTGGGTACCCCAAAGAAACTAATATGTGTATACATGTGCAGGAACATTCAAATGATATTACAGATCAAGGATATGTAGATAGTGGATGTTCAAGGCACATGACAGGCAACATGTCTTATCTCACAGAATTCAAATCATTTGATGGAGGATATGTTACCTTTGGGGGAGGAATCAAAGGAAAGATTACTGGTAAAGGTACAATTAAAACCAGTAAATTAGATTTTGAAAATGTGTACTTTGTGAAAGAACTACAGTTTAATCTCTTAAGTGTCTCACAAATGTGTGACACAAAGAACAAAGTTCTTTTTACTGACACTGAATGCATTGTACTTTCTCCTGATTTTAAAATTCCTGATGAAAGTCAGATTCTTCTTAAAATCCCTAGAAAGAACAATATGTACATTGTTGATTTAAAGAACATTGTTCCTAAAGAGAGTTTAACCTGTCTAGTAGCAAAAGCCTCATTGGATGAATCTATGCTTTGGCATAGAAGACTTGGTCATGTAAACTTTAAAACAATCAATACAATTGCAAAATATGATTTGGTTAGAGGTTTACCCAAAAAGATTTTTCAAAATGACCAAACCTGTGTTGATTGTCTAAAAGGCAAACAACATAGAGCTTCTTGTAAGCCCAAAACCCATAACTCAATTTCTCAAGCTTTATACATGCTTCATATGGATCTTTTTGGTCCTACTTCTGTGAATAGCTTGAATGGTAAAAGATATTGTCTTGTAGTTACTGATGTTTACAGCAGATTCTCTTGGGTTTTCTTTTTAAGTACTAAGGATGAAACAAGTGAGATCCTTAAGTCCTACAGTACAGGGATAGAAAACCAAATTGATAAGAAAGTAAAAGTAATTAGATGTGACAATGGGACAGAATTCAAGAATAGAGTTATGGATGAATTTTGCAAAGAAAAAGGAATAAAAAGAGAATATAGTGTAGCTAGAACCCCACAGCAAAATGGAGTAGCAGAAAGGAAAAATAGAACACTTATTGAGGCTGCTAGAACAATGCTAGTAGATTCTAAGTTGCCTATTTCATTTTGGGCTGAAGCAGTAGGTACTGCTTGTTATGTACAGAATAGGGTTCTTCTGATTAAACCTCATAGAAAGACTCCTTATGAACTTTTGTTTGGTAGAACACCATCTCTAAGTTTTATGAGACCTTTTGGATGTCATGTCACTATTCTCAATACCAAAGATCATCTAGGAAAGTTTAAAGGAAAAGCTGATGAAGGCTACATGATAGGGTATTCTTTGCAAAGTAAGGCCTATAGGGTGTATAATAAATGCACTAGGCTAGTGGAAGAAAACCTGCACATAGAGTTCCAAGAGAAACTACCAAATGTTGCAGGCACTGGACCAGATTGGTGTTTTGACATTGATAAGCTTTCAAAATCTATGAATTATGTGCCTGTCACAGGTACAAATTCTAATGATAATGCAGGTTTTGAAGACAATGATGAAACAACTGAGGATCAAGATTACATCTTGATGCCAATTTGGACAGGATTGGATTCATCTTCAAGTCTTGGAGAGCCTTCAAATACTACAAATGAAGGTGTTGAAGATGATCATGGAACTCAAGATCAAGGGAATCTAGAAAATTCTGAAAATGGAAATGGTACTGTCAATTCTCAAGATGGTACTGCCAGTTCAACAGATGGTACTGCCAGTTCACAAATTGGTCCTGCTGAACCATTAAATGTTCTATCAGATGATTCCTTACCAGAAGATATAGGAATTGGAAACCTTCCAATTTCCTATGATGTTCCTACAGCACACAACACAAGAATTCTCAAAGATCACTCCATTGAAAATGTGATTGGCAGCATTGATTCTGGTGTTAAAACAAGAACTCAAGTCTTATCTTCAGACAAAGATGGGTTTGTCCTAGCTGTGTATGAAGAAAAGAACCATGAAGTTGCCCACATATGCCTGTTTTCATGCTTTCTCTCTCAAGTAGAACCCAAAAACATTACAAAAGCCTTAGATGATTCAAGCTGGGTTGAAGCAATGCAAGAAGAACTACTTCAATTCAAACTGCAGAAGGTTCGGGTACTGGTTGATCTGCCCAAAGGTTACAGGGCAATTGGAACCAAATGGGTTTTTAGAAATAAGAAAGATGAAAGGGGAATAGTGATAAAAAACAAAGCCAGATTGGTGGCCCAAGGGTATACTCAAGAAGAAGGAGTGGATTATGAAGAAGTTTTTGCTCAAGTTGCAAGAATTGAAGCAATTAGGCTATTCTTGGCCTATGCTTCTTTCATAGGTTTCACTGTCTACCAAATGGATGTCAAAAATGCCTTTTTATATGGTACTATTGAAGAAGAGGTGTATGTTTCTCAACCTCCAGGCTTCATTGATGCAGAATATCCAGAAAAGGTGTACAAGGTTATCAAAGCTCTTTATGGTCTACACCAAGCTCCTAGAGCATGGTATGAAACATTGGCTTTCTATTTACTGGAAAATGGATTTCAAAGAGGCAAGATTGATCTAACTTTGTTCATCAAAAGAACCAAGAAAGACATCTTGCTGGTGCAAATTTATGTTGATGACATTATCTTTGGATCCACAAATTAGGAATTGTGTGTAGAGTTTGAAAAACTTATGCATAGTAAGTTTGAAATGAGTTCCATGGGGGAACTTACTTTCTTTCTGGGTCTCCAAGTGAAACAATCAAATGAAGGCATATTTATCAGCCAAGATAAGTATGTAGCTGAGATCTTAAGGAAATTTGGGTTTGCAGATTCAAAGGTTGCAAGTACACCAATGGATCCAGAAAAGGGGTTACACAAAGATGCTGAGGGTGAAGATGTTGATGTGCACAACTACAGATCAATGATTGGGTCCCTAATGTACCTTACTTCATCTAGACCAGATATCATGTTCTCAGTATGTGTATGTGCAAGGTTTCAAGTCAATCCAAAAGTTTCTCACCTCACAGCAGTCAAAAGAATCTTCAGATACCTCAAGGGCCAGCCTAAGTTGGGTCTATGGTATCCAAGGGAATCATCTTTTGATTTGGTAGCTTACTCAGATAGTGACTATGCTGGTGCAACCCTAGACAGAAAATCCACAACTGGTGGATGTCAATTTCTTGGATGCAGACTCATATCATGGCAATGCAAGAAGCAAACAATGGTGGCCAACTCTACAACTGAAGCAGAATATGTTGCAAGTGCAAGTTGTTGTGGCCAAGTTCTTTGGATCCAGAATCAATTGCTTGACTATGGGTACAATTTTCTTAACACCATTATTTACATTGACAATAGCAGTACTATATGTATCATCAAAAATCCAGTTCAACATTCAAAAACAAAACACATTGAAATCAGACACCATTTCATAAGAGATTGCAATGAGAAAAGGTTAATTGAAGTTGTCAAAATTGATTCTGAAAATAATTTTGCAGACCTTCTCACCTAAGCTTTCGATTTAGGTAGGTTTAAATACCTGGTAGCAGGTATTGGTATGACAAATCTTTGAAAAACATGTGTTTTGTATATAAATAAACAAGTGCTGGACTTTAAACATGGTACTGCTAGTTAGTCATAAGGTACTGTCAGTACAAAATTGGTACTGTTAGTTCAAAGTTTGCTCTGTTTTTGCTCATCTTGTTGTTTAAATGTTAACAATGCTATAAAACAAGTGCTTTGCACTCTGTTCTTTTGGTTTACAACTAACCATTTCAGGTTACTCAAAGCTTGCTAACACAATCAGGATATGGAAATGGTAATCAGTTCACCAAGTTGTTCAAAACTTTAAGAGCTGACTAGTCCAAAGCAAACGGCTCTTGGTAAAGACTTCTCAAATCCGTTGATAGCTGATAGTTTGCTAAAAACTATAAGGTAATCAGTTCACCCAGTTTCAAAAACTTAAACGAACTGACTAGTCCAAAGCAAACGGCTCTTGGTAAAGACTTATCAAATCCGTTGATAGCTGGTAGTTTGCTAAAAACTATAAGGGATATTTTCTAAAATTTCAAAGAGACTGCCAAGTTTTATTTCAAAACAAGGTACTGGTAGTTCAAATTTTAGTACTGGTAGAGTAAAATGGTACTGCTACATAGCCGTGAGTCTGTCAGGCTAAATTATACCCGTTGTTTTTAAAAGGGTATTTTTGTGAATTATTCATGTTTTCCTTGAATTAAGGATATAGTTATTATAATAAAAGATCTTTTTTGACCGCCTCTTCAATTACTTATCCATAACTTTTATAGTCGGTCAAAAGTCATTTTTCTCATATTCAATCCTTATCATAATTCACACTCACCTTTCATCTTCTACCAGTACAACAATAAAATCCCACCATTGAAATCAAAATTTTCATCAAACCTTTCACCATGGCTCGTCTAAGTTTTGTCAAACGTCACAACCAATTAGCATTTTTGGAAAAGTCTGATGACAATGAAACTTTTCATCAAGCAGTGGATTTTCTAAACAATTCTTATGTCAGGTTTGCTTTACTCGTGAATCCCACTATTTTTGAATCTCAAATTTCACAATTTTGGCAAACTGCTAAACTTAATACTCTTGAGGATGGGATTCAAGAGTTAATGGTCAAAGTGGATGGTAGAACATTGACTTTTACCGAATCATCCATTAGAAGACACCTTCGTTTGGATGATTCAGATGGCATTAGTCAACTACCTGATACTAAAATATTTGAAAATTTGACAAAAATGGGGTATAATGTAACTTCTACAAAGCTTACATGTCACACCCCCAGAATCGGGTCCAGCGGAAGCGTACATGTAGCTGGGGTGTAACTCAATTGGTATTACATCACAAGTTCAAAAATGGTTTTCATCTCATTCATTTAGAATAAAATCGTTTAACAAAAGTGTTGAATTTGCATTGTTAAAAATAGTGCGGAAGTAGGCCCGTAAAATAATTTAAGACGGTCCCCAAGTGAATATCAGAGTCTTCTATGACCATGCCATGCCCTGCCAAAACCTCCAGTAGCGTGCCATTGCTTAAAACCTGAAAATACATGCTAAAGAGTGTCAACACGAGGTTGGTGAGTTCATAAGTTTGTATTAAAACAATAATGTTGTGAGTTCAATAGAGAGTTCTGTGACCATTGTGTGACTCACAATGTCATAAAAAATAAAGTTTACCTTACAGTAAAATCAGGATTGTGGACCATGAGTAGAGTGTGTGATCATTACAACAAATATAATATCACATAGAAAAATAGTCTATTACGCTAGCGCTAAGTTCATGCAACCGAAGCTATAACAGTGTGCATGCTCTAGAAGCATGTTAAATATAAAGGCCCGGCAAGTGTTTATCCCGTTACACTTGTAATTCGACATGTTATACGCTCGCGTTTGCCTATCCGGTCAAACCGAACGGGGGAGTCACCACCAATAGATCTATTTATAACATTCGCGCTTCCCAGCAGGAATTGACGGTTCATGAGTTTGGGCATAGTGGGATTCAAGGGCTTAGGCTAATCCGCGTAATAGTTTAGATAAAACATAAGTTTCAGTATGGTCCATAAAAGTGTTTGCATAAAAGAAACAGTTCATAAAGTGTGTTGCATAAAAGCAAGAGTTCATAAAGTATGTTGCATTAGAGCAAGAGTTCATAAAGTGTGTTGCATAAAAGCAATAGTTCATAAAGTGTGTTGCATAAAAGCAAGAGTTCATAAAGTGTGTTGCATAAAAGCAAGAGTTCATAAAGTGTGTTGCATAAGAGCAAGAGTTCATAAAGTGTGTTGCATAAAAGCAATAGTTCATAAAGTGTGTTGCATAAAAGCAAGAGTTCATAAGGTGTGTTGTATGTTTATAAAACGCTTGTGTATGCGAGAAAATAATCAAGTATGCAACCGATATACACATAGGTGCATTTGAATAATCAATCAAGCCTTCAAAGAAACAGTAGTGTTTAAGTAAACAATTGCGCATTCAAGCATTGAGTTTAGTCAAAAACGAGCATGTATTCTCCCCCAAAACAGTTATAAAAACAAGTAAAAGTAGGGGGTATGAACTCACCTGGTGCGATAGCTATGACGACAAAAGTGGATACACTGAAATGAGGCACGATCTCTAATCGCAACCTAATATGAATGATAGTTTCTAATGTAAGAAACGAAATGATGCTACACATGCAAGTACGTATGTTATCGATACCACTCGTTAGTTTTGAAAATAGTGTTTATCGTCAAAAATACATTTTTGACGTCTCGTTAAGTTAATAACCACTTTTCGTGTAGATATGTTGAAACGGTACTCCACGATCCTGGTTTGGTGTCTTATCGGCAAATATAAGGTTTTCGTCACAAAATAGCATTTTCATAACTTGAAAATATGACCAAAATGGCCTCGCAAAACTAGTCGCGAATTATTGTACGTTAAGCGTTAATGGTCAAGCTCGGCGTTCTTGAAAACCTTGTAACAATATCTTGAAGTCGTGTCATTTAACTTTTGGCTATACGGGTCTTGATCAATGAGAGAATCGACTCTTATTGTTGCTATTTGAAAATATTATGTTCAACACTTAGAAAATTTCATTATAGCAAAAGCTGTCGAAATATATATAGTTTATCGGGTATATAGATGAGATCATAGTTTATTCGTTATAAGTCTATTCGACGAATGGCCAATTGATTTGAAAAGCTTGCTAGGAGATCTTGATTTCATAAAACTACGGCTCGGACTCAAACTGATCCGATCATAAAGAAAAACAGCCGTGAAAGTGGTGTCTCGCAAAGACAGTTTACGTCAAAACTCTATTAGTGTACAAAAGCTGATGGAAATATATATATATCGTCGGATTTCAAACACTTGTATCTTTTTCGTTATAAGCCCGTTTTCTATGTTCTTTATATCCCCGCGAAGGTAATCAAGTATACTTTAGGTTTCTCAAGGTCTCGGCTAGTCAAGATATCACTAAATCTCAGTTTTCCTAGCTAGAAAAATCGGGACAGATTCAATATTTCAGAAAATATAGTTTTCGTCGTAAATCTTGAAAATAGCATATCTTTTTCGTCGTAACTCGGATTTTATCCCCGTTTTCGGCCATAGTTTCATCTAGGAATGTATTTTCTAAATATTTGGTCCAAAGTTACACCCTAGACCCTGAGTTTCCCACGTTTTGCAAATAGGGACAGCAGCTTTATATAATTTGCAAAAATCAACTTTTCTAGTTTGTAACTTGTTCAAGGCTTAACCAAACTATCTCAAATCAACTTCACAAATACCCAATCCTACCATACACCTTCTTAGGGTGTCATGGGTTCCTAAACATCACCAATCTTGGTGGATCTCATGAGATTACTAGTAAAAATTATAGATCCATGTTTATAAAAACAAAATGAGTAATAAGTGGTATGGATCTTACATACTTGCATGTTTTACCAATATATCTTGAAAATATATAAAAATATAAAGTAAATGAAAGTATGAAAAGATCAAAAGTTTTCTTGAAGCTTACTTGAATATTTGAGGTGATTTGAAGATGATTATGTTAAGAAACATAGGGTTTTTACCACAAAACCCCAACTAGATCGTGATTAGGACTTGATAAACACTTGGATCTTGAAAAGTTAGTGGTTTCTTCTTGGTCTCCTTTCTTGGCCGATTCACACACACAAAGGGAGAAAGAGAGAGTGTTTGCTAGTTATATTTGTGTTGTAAAAATGAAGAAGTGTGTTGTAATGGAGTATATATATATGGTCTAGTCAAAAAGTTGGTCCAAGTTATTAATACTTAGGGTGGCTAGAGGGGGGGGGGGGGGGTGGCCAAAAGTGGAAGGAAACAAGGAAGGCTTGTTGGTGGCTAAATTAATGAGCTTGTCCCCATGGTGTATGTATTAGTTTAGTTCTTTTGTGTATTAGGCGTTATCGGGTACCGAGTTAACTAAAAATAAATGTTACCGAGGTGAAATAAAATACGACGAAGTTGTTAAAGTTGTAAAATATTATTCCTTGTAAGAATCGGGTGTTAGAATAATTATTGAATTGAAATTTCGCAAACCGACGAAGTAATAGACTCCGACCGTGAAATATAGTAATTGATTAGAGAACACCAGGTAAATTAATAATATAATTTTTTTATATTATTATAATGAGTATAAAAATATGTTTGGATCGTAGTCGGGAGTATTGGCTATACGTTTGTAGTAAAAACTGAGTGGTATCGTTAATTACCAATTAAGCATACGTAAATGGAAATAATGCATATCCGTGTAGGTTCTCAAGTGATGATGATGTGTAGACTATTCTAGTCTATATGAAGTGTCATTAATGAATGATGCATGAATTCGCAGCTAAACCTAACTGGTTACGCGAATTTGAAGACTCGTAAACTCAGTTTACGAAAAGACGAACGTTGATCATGAATAGTGATTTTCCTTCGGGAATGAATAGTGTCACATGAATAGTAAAATTTCTGAACGCTTCTCGGAATCACAAACTGACTCCGAAAACGATGAATAGTAAAATGATGAATAGTGACCGGTGAATAGTAAATGATGAATAGTAACCGATGAATAGTGAATAGGAGAAATGTCCCGAAAATGCGGGTTGTTACATTACATTTCTTAAAAAGCATTTTACCCCTCAATGGAGATTTTTGATTCATACCATCCTTCATTGTTTAAGCCAAAAGAAAACCTCATGGGAGCAATTTAGTGGTAACATGGCTGCAGCTCTCATTTGTCTGGCAACAAACAAGAAATTCAACTTTTCAAAATATATTTTTGAAGGAATGGTTAAAAATGTGGACAGTGAAACAAAATTTTTAATGTACCCAAGGTTCATTCAGTGCCTCATAAACAAATCCAAACATTTGTTACTTCCCCCAAACAAACCTTTTAAGACTCCTAAACTTACACACAAGGTGTTTTCAAACATGAAAATTGGTTTTCAAGGAGAAGAAGTACCACTTTTTGAGGAAATGTTACCACAACATTCTGAAGAACCTGATCATTTATCACCACATCCATCATCAGTACCATCACCCACACCAACAGTACCATCAGTCGCACCACCATCATCAGTGCCATTACCATCTCATCAACAAACACAAACACCATCTGCAACATCACCATCATTATCACATCATACCTCACCACCTCAATCTCCTCCACAACAAAGTGTAGATGCTCAGACTATCAGGGAATTAAAGGAGCAAGTGCAGTACTTACAAACTTCTCTTGAAAGTCAAAACAAATATTTTACAGAGATCAACACCAAGTTAGTTAAGAGGGTTGAGAAATTAGAGTTGAAAGTGAAGTTGCTGAAGGGTAAAAAGTCTACTCAGTTGGTTGTTTCTAGTTCCTCAAGTTCAGATGCAGAGGGTTTGGGTCTCTCTTCCAAAAAGGGGAGGATGGGTAGTTCTGAAAATAAAGAAGAGATTCAATTTCAGTTTCATGAAGGAACTCCAGTGATTGATGAAGAGCCTGCTACTCAAGAACAAGAGCCTGTTAGCTTGAAAGATACTGCTGCTACAGATACTGCTGAAGCAAAGCAAGATACTGCTGAAGCAGAGCAAGAGCCTGCTGGGATTCATAGGCTATTAGCTATGAATTTAAAAGGATCTGATCAAGTGTCTTACAAAAGAAAGAGAGGATCACAGCCTCAGGGGAGGTTTCTTGTTTCTGATGAACAATCTGATGCTCCAAGTCCAGTATCATCACCAAAAGACAAGGGCAAGAAAATTGTGGTTGAAGATGAACCAAAGCCTAAAAAGATGAAGCAGAAAGAACAAGTACAATTGGCTGTAGATGAAGAGTTATCCAAAAAGCTTCATGAAGAAGAAGTATTGAGAGCTGAAGAAGAATCAAGAATGCTGCAAGAAAAGTTTGATGCTCAGCTGCAATACATCATCTCCATTGACCCAATTGTAAGAGGTGAAGCTTATAACCTGATTTGTGATGAATCTCTTAGCTCAGAAGAAATGACAATCAAGCTCAATGATTTCATCACCAAGAAATACAATCAGGAGGCATTGGATGATGTCTATCAGCAGATTCAGAAGAATCAGAAGAAAGGATTCAAAATGCCACATTCTGAAGCAGATCAGAAGAAGTTCTTCAAGATATATCTGAAAAGAGAAGTGAATATGAATGATCATCAACTCAAAGGTAAATCTTTTGATGAATTGAAGCTTCTATACTTAGAGGCTTACAGAAGAAACAAAACCAGCTTTCTCATGGATACTCAAGAAAGGTCTTCCAAAGGAAGAGAAGATGATCAGAAGGAACAAAAAGAGAAAGCAGAATTGCCTCCTATTCAATCAAGAGAAATGGTTGTCCATGTTTCACAAGTTGTTTTTGCTGAACCCTTACATTCAAGGCATCCAGTCATAGATTGGGAAATCTTCAATGACAAGTTTGGCAAAGCATGGAAGATAACAAGAGTTGGAAACAAGGTTGAGATTTTCAAGAACTTTGAAAATCTACTTAGAGCATGTAGCAGAATGGATTTAGATGAATTATGGGTATTAGTTCAAGAGAAGCTGAAAACCAAGTATAAGCCAGATGCAAAGGAGCAAGAGCTATGGGTTGAGTTCAGCAGACTATATGATCCAAATCCTTCTGATACTCATTGGAAATTTCCTTACTATGATTTATCTGTTACATGGGAATACTTCAGCATGAGTCATGTTCATCATCTTTCCACTCAGAGTGGAATAGAGCTCTTTATGCTAGGAGAGAAAGAGTATCCTTTAAGCTATGAAGTATTATCAGTCTTGATCTCATATAAGCTTTTATGTGAAGAAGAGACTGATGCAGTCAAAAGATTGAAGGAGAGCATATTTGATCAGTATGAAAGCCTAAGGAGAAAAAGGTAAGGTTTTTGGAAGAGTTCCCTCAAATCCTCAAGGTATGAATTTTATTCACAAAGAAACTTGGTTATTTTATATGGGAATAACAAGTTTAGGGGAGGATTGTTGGGAATAAAATGCACAAAGTAAAGAGTCTGCCAGAAGAGCCTGCTAGTGATAGTTAAGCCTGCCTCTTCAGTTTTGCTGATGTTGAAGATATACTAACAGTACCTTCTGGGTAAGAAGGTACTGCTAGTTAAAGAAGGTCCTGCCAGTTTTCACGACAAGTTGCTATATTTTAATTAGAGATATTTACTTGTATTATTAGTCTTTGTACAAAGTTATACGTTAAGAATAAGTAGTACATAAGTCTCAGTAGATATAATGGAGTGTTTTACCTTGAAAGGTGTAATATTAGGATAAGATAAAACCTCTAATATATTATATTAAGCAACTTGACCACTTGTAATAAGGGCTCCTTATACTATAAAAGGAACCCTTAAGACACCATCTTAGACATATCTTTTCATACAGCTTTCATAGCTTTCCCGTGCATAACTTCTATCTTTAACCTTTTCACGTATCAAAGATTCAAGGTTACACTTGTAATCCTGGTGATAGTTTAGATCACCCGTATTATTTCATCAATAATATTGAATCGTTTTGTGTTATTCTTGTTGTGCTCATTCTCTTTTACTTATTCACCACCTTTGTTCCTTTAGTGTGTTTTAGTAAATTCCGCGTGCTAACTCACATTCATTCATAAATATCCTAAACACATTACTGAGATTAACATCTCAAGTGTTTGCACAATTCAATAAACAATCCTTCCACAAATACAACCAATAAAACCTAGTACACATCGGTTCATGTTTCCTAAGACGTTCAAGCATGTTACCAAATGGAGATCTGCCAGTTTTCTTAAGCCTAACATTGAAATCATTCATCCAATACAACCATAAACAAGTAATCAACACATAATTAACATCTAGGTTTCATTAGATCTAAGCAAACACAAGATAAGTCTAGCCTAGCATGTTGAAATCAAGACAGGCACAAGATATAGACAACCAACACATAGACATATTGCTTGAATTAAGTGAAGACTTATCTTAATAGCACATGTAAGGATTCAAGGGCTGAAAACCCTTGAATATACTGTAAAATACGTACAAAGTTCGGCCCTAGGGTTTCTCCACACAAGTTCCTCTTTATGAATGAAAAATAGAAAACTATATATAGATTTTGGAAGGTGACGGCGTCAAGAACAAATGTCTGATGCCGTCATCTCGCCGCCAAATAGTTCCTCGGACTGCCTAGATCTGGATCTGACGCCGTCATGTGTACACCTTATGCAGGCCATCATGAAATTAACTCTTGACGCTCTTCTTGTGACGCCTTCAGGTTTCTTCTGGGTCGTCATGGACTTTACTATTGACGCCGTTATACACTATTTCCAGCATGGAAAATTAAGTCTTTGGCGTTTTCTTCACTTTTATGCTCCAAAAACGTCCGAATTGCTTCCTTTTCCAGATTTCACTCCCAAAGTACCTAAAATCACAAAAGGAACGATTTAGGGCAATATTTGATCAAATAAATTCAATTTCGGGCTTAAATGACCCCCTAAAAGTGGTTCATTTTTCGCCTCATCACAAACCAACCTCCTAGACCTCAAACTTTAGGAGAGTATTCCCGTCCAAGCCACCAAGGCTATCCAAACACCATTGAGCTCACTCAAGGAGCCAATGTGTCCCCCTTGCGATCCGACACCATCTGGTTGGTGCAAAGTGGATGTGCATTCCATGGACTTCGTTCCGAAGATCCTAATCAACATCTCAAGGATTTCCTAAAAGTCATAGATTCCATAGACCTTGATGTTGCAACTAGAGAGTCGATCCGATTATGTCTATTCCAATTCTCTCTACGTGACCAAGGTAGTCAATGGTTTGAACGTTTACCCGCGGTATCCATCACCTCTTGGGATGATCTCACCACTCGTTTCCTTGCTCAATTTTTCCCACCGGGGAGAACTACCAAGCTTAGAAATGACATCTTGATATTCCAATAACGTCAAGGTGAAACTCTATATGAAGCATGGACTCGTTTCACGGACTTACTCCAAAAAGTCCCTCATCATGGCATAGATCTTTGGCTCCAAGTCCAAATCTTCTATGATGATATCGATCTCTCCACAAGGCGAACCATTGACCAATCGGCCGGTGGAAAGCTACGTGATCTAAGTGCAGAAGGATCATGGAAACTCATAGAAGAACTTGCTCTCTATGACAACGAATGTTGAAATGATCCCCGTGATTTGAACAAAACGGTCAAGGCAATATCTTTGCCTTCGAACAATTCTAGCACTCCCGACCGTAGGATCATGGAACTTGAGGACCAAGTCAAGTTTCTCATGAAATCCTACGAAGCTCCTAAGCCTTCAAGCCAAGTGAACAAAATCACTTCTTCATACGAACTATGTAGTGGCCCCCATGACACTCGTGATTGCGTGAAACTCCCCGGACAAGCTTTTGTGGATTACGCATCGTCGCGTACCGACAAAGCGGGAGACAAGTGGGACACTTTCAAACCCGAGCCAAACCCTTACAGTGATTCCTACAATCCTTCTTGCAAAAATCACCCGAACCTTAGGTGGAAACAAAACTGAAACATGCCCCAAAACAATTCTTCCAATCCACCTAATCGTTACCAACCAAACGGTCCACCCTCTAACCGTACTTTCAACAACAATCCTTCCACTAACTATGGTAGTACCAATAATCTTGAAGGATTGATGTCCAAGTTTATGGCATCTCAAGAAGCTCGCATAGCTAAGTTTGAAACAGAATTCAATCAACAACAAACGGAGATGACCAATAAAATTGACAACTTGTTGAAAGCCCTCAACAACCAAGTACTAACTACACCTAGGAAGGACACTAGGGACACAAGTAGCGGAATCCAAATTAAGGACCCTTCGTCATCCAAACATGTCCACTTTGTCAATGTTGTCACCATTAAGCCAATAGATAAGAATATAGAAGAAAGTAACAAGGATGAAGTTGGAATAGAAACTGGACCTAAGGATGAGATTAAGGAAGTTGAGGATATTAAGGAAGAAAAGTTAGAGGAAGTATGTGGAAGGATTCTTATTGAATTGTGCAAACACTTGGGATGTTAATCTCAGTAATGTATTTAGGATATTTATGAATGAATGTGAGTTAGCACGCGGAATTTACTAAAACACACTAAAGGAACAAAGGTGGTGAATAAGTAAATGAGAATGAACACAACATGAATAACACAAAATGATTCAATATTATTGATGAAATAATACGGGTGATCTAAACTATCACCAGGATTACAAGTGTAACCTTGAATCTTTGATACGTAAAAGGGTTTAAAGATGGAAGATATGCATGGAAAACTATGGGAAAGATGTGTCTAAGAAGGTGTCTTAAGGGTTCCTTTTATAGTATAAGGAGCCCTTATTACAAGTGGTCAAGTTGCTTAATATAATATATTAGAGGTTTATCTTATCCTAATATTACACCTTTCAAGGTAAGACACTCCATTATATCTACTGAGACTTCTGTACTACTTCTACTTAACGTATAACTTTGTACAAAGACTAATAATACAACTAAATATCTCTAAATAAAATATAACAACTTGTCATAAAAACTGGCAGGACCTTCTTTAACTAGCAGTACCTTCTTACCCAGAAGGTACTGTTAGTATATCTTCAACATCAGTAAAACTGAAGAGACAGGCTTAACTATCAACTAGCAGGCTCTTCTGGCAGACTCTTTACTTTGTGCATTTTATTCCCAACAATCCTCCCCTAAACTTGTTATTCCCTTTAAAATAACCAAGTTTCTTGTGAATAAAATTTATACCTTGAGGATTTGAGGGAACTCTTCCAAAAACTTTATCTATTTCTCCTTAGGCTTTCATACTGATCCAATATGCTTTCCTTCAATCTTTTGACTGCATCAGTTTCTTCTTCACATAATAGCTTGTTGGAGATCAAGACTGATAATACTTCATAGCTTAAAGGATACTCTTTTTCACCTAGCATAAAGAGCTCTACTCCACTCTGAGTGGAAAGATGATGAACATGACTCATGCTGAAGTATTCCCATGTAACAGATAAATCATAGTAAGGAAATTTCCAATGTGTATCAGTAGGATTTGGATCATACAATCTGCTGAACTCAACCCATAGCTCTTGCTCCTTTGCATCTGGCTTATACTTGGTTTTCAGCTTCTCTTGAACTAATACCCATAATTCATCTAAATCCATTCTGCTACATGCTCTAAGTAGATTTTCAAAGTTCTTGAAAATCTCAACCTTATTTCCAACTCTTGTTATCTTCCATGCTTTGCCAAACTTGTCATTGAAGATTTCCCAATCTATGACTGGATGCCTTGCACGTAAGGGTTCATCAAAAATAACTTGTGGAACATGGACAACCATTTCTCTTGATTGAACAGGAGGCAAGTCTGCTGTTTGTTCCTTCTGATCATCTTTTCTTCCTTTGGAAGGTCTTTCTTGTGTATCCATGAGAAAACTAGTTTTGTTTCTTCTGTAAGCCTCTAAGTATAGAAGCTTCAATTCATCAAAAGATTTACCTTTGAGTTGATGATCTTTCATGTTCACTTCTCTTTTCAGATATATCTTGAAGAATTTCTTTTGATCTGCTTCAGAATGTGGCATTTTAAATCCTTTCTTTTGATTCTTCTGAATCTGCTGATAGACATCATCCAATGCCTCTTGATTGTATTTCTTGGTGATGAAATCATTGAGTTTGATTGTCATTTCATCTGAGCTAAGAGACTCATCACACACCAGAGTGTAAGCTTCACCTCTTACAATTGGATCAATGGAAATGATGTATTGCAGCTGAGCATCAAACTTTTCTTGCAACATTCTTGATTCTTCTTCAGCCCTCAATACTTCTTCTTCATGAAGCTGTTTGGACAACTTTTCATCTACAGCCAATTATGCTTGCTCTTTCTGCTTCATCTTTTTAGGCTTTGGTTCATCTTCAACCACAATTTTCTTGCCCTTGTCTTTTGGTGATGATACTGGACTTGGAGCAGCAGATTGTTCATCAGAAACAAGAAACCTCCCCTGAGGCTGTGATCCTCTCTTTCTTTTGTAAGACACTTGATCAGAACCTTTTAAATTCATAGCTAATAGCCTCTGAATCCCAGCAGGCTCTTGCTCTGCTTCAGCAGTATCTTTCAAGTTAACAGGCTCTTTTTCTTGAGTAGTAGGCTCTGTTTCTTGAATAGCAGGCTCTTCATCAATCACTTGTGTTCCTTCATGAAATTGAAATTGAATCTCTTCTTCATCCTTAGAACTACCCATCCTCCCTTTTTTGGAAGAGAGACCCAAACCCTCTGCATCTGAACTTGAGGAACTAGAAACAACCAACTAAGATGTTCTTTTACCCTTCAGCAATTTCACCTTCAACTCTAATTTCTCAACCCTCTTAACTAACTTGGTGTTGATCTCTGTAAAATGTTTGTTTTGACTTTCAAGAGTAGTTTGCAAGTGCTGCACTTGCTCCTTTAATTCCCTGACAGTTTGAGCATCTACACTTTGTTGTGGAGGAGATTGTGGTGGTGAGTTATGATGTGATAATGATGGTGATGTTGCAGATGGTGTTTGTGTTGGTTGGTGAGATGGTAATGGTACTCGTGATGGTGGTGTGACTGATGGTACTGTTGCTAAGTGGGATGGTACTGGTGATGGATGTGGTGATGGATGATCAGATGATGTGGATGGTTCTTCAGAATGTTGTGGTAACATTTCCTCAAAAAGTGGTACTTCTTCTCCTTGAAAACCAATTTTCATGTTTGAAAACACCTTGTGTGTAAGTTTAAAAGGTTTGTTTGGGGGAAGTAACAAATGTTTGGATTTGTTGATGAGGCACTGAATAAACCTTGGGTACATCAAAAACTTTGTTTCACTGTCCACATTTTTAACCAATCCTTCAAAAATATATTTTGAAAAGTTGAATTTCTTGTTTGTTGCCAGGCAAATGAGAGCTGCAGCCATGTGACCACTAAATTGCTCCCATGAGGTTTTCTTTTGGCTTAAACAATGAAGGATGGTATGAATCAAAAATCTCCATTGAGGGGTAAAATGCTTTTTAAGAAATGTAAGCTTTGTAGAAGTTACATTATACCCCATTTTTGTCAATTTTTCAAAGATTTTAGTATCAGGTAGTTGACTAATGCCATCTGAATCATCCAAATGAAGATGTCTTCTAATGGAGGATTCGGTAAAAGTCAAGGTTCTACCATCCACTTTGACCTCTAACTCTTGAATCCCATTCCTAAGAGTGTTAACTCTAGCAGTTTGCCAAAATTGTGAAATTTGAGATTCAAAAAAAGTAGGATTCACGAGTAAAGCAAACCTGACATAAGAATTGTTTAGAAAATCCACTGCTTGATGAAAAGTTTCATTGTCATCAGACTTTTCCAAAAATGCTAATTGGTTGTGACGTTTGACAAAATTTAGACGAGCCATGGTGAAAGGTTTGATGAAAATTTTGATTATGATGGTGGGATTTTATTGTTGTACTGGTAGAAGATGAAAGGTGAGTGTGAATTGTGATAAGGATTGATTATGAGAAAAATGACTTTTGACCGACTATAAAAGATATGGATAAGTAATTGAAGAGGCGGTCAAAAAGATCTTTTATAATAATAACTATATCCTTAATTCGAGGAAAACATGAATAATTCACAAAAATACCCTTTAAAACAACGGCTATATTTTTAACCTGACAGACTCAACGGCTATGTAGCAGTACCTTTTTACTCTACCAGTACTAAAATTTGAACTACCAGTACCTTGTTTTTGAAATAAAACTTGGCAGTCTCTTTGAAATTTTAGAAAACATCCCTTATAGTTTTTAGCAAACTATCAGCTATCAATGGATTTGAGAAGTCTTTACCAAGAGCCGTTTGCTTTTGGACTAGTCAGCTCTTTTAGTTTTATAAAACTGGGTGAACTGATTACCTTATAGTTTTTAGCAAACTATCAGCTATCAACGGATTTGAGAAGTCTTTACCAAGAGCCGTTTGCTTTGGACTAGCCAGCTCTTAAGTTTTGAAAAACTTGGTGAACTGATTACCATTTCCATATCCTGATTGAGTTAGCAAGCTTGAGTAACCTGAAATGGTTAGTTGTAAACCAAAAGAATAGAGTGCAAAGCACTTGTTTTATAGCATTGTTAACATTTAAAAATCAAGATGAGCAAAAATAGAGCAAACTTTGAACTAACAGTACCAATTATGTACTGACAGTACCTTATGACTAACTACCAGTACCATGTTTAAAGTCCAGAATTTGTTTATGTTATGTACAAAAACACATGTTTTTCAAAGATTTATCATACCAATACCTGCTACCAGGTATTTAAACCTACCTAAATCAAAAGCTTTGGTGAGAAGGTCCGCAAAATTATTTTCAGAATCAATTTTGACAACTTGAATTAACCTTTTCTCATTGCAATCTCTTATGAAATGGTGTCTGATTTCAATGTGTTTTGTTTTTGAATGTTGAACTGGATTTTTAATGATACAAATAGTACTGCTATTGTCAATGTAAATAATGGTGTTAAGAAAATTGTACCCATAGTCAAGCAATTGATTCTGGATCCAAAGAACTTGGCCACAACAACTTGCACTTGCAACACATTCTGCTTCAGTTGTAGAGTTGGCTACCATTGTTTGCTTCTTGCATTGCCATGAAATGAGTCTGCAGCCAAGAAATTGACATCCACCAATTGTGGATTTTCTGTCTAGGGTTGCACCATCATAGTCACTATCTGAATAAGCTACCCAATCAAAAGATGGTTCCCTTGGATACCATAGACCCAACTTAGGCTGGCCCTTGAGGTATCTAAAGATCCTTTTTACTGCTGTGAGATGAGAAACTTTTGGATTTACTTGAAATCTTGCACATACACACACTGAGAACATGATATCTGGTCTTGATGATGCAAGGTACATTAGACCCAATCATTGATCTGTAGTTGTGCACATCAACATCTTCACCCTCAACATCTTTGTGTAACCCCTTTTCTGGATCCATTGGTGTACTTGCAACCTTTGAATCTGCAAACCCAAATTTCCTTAGGATCTCTGCTACATACTTATCTTGGCTGATAAATATGCCTTCATTAGATTGTTTCACTTGGAGACCCAAAAAGAAAGTAAGTTCCCCCATGGAACTCATTTCAAACTTACTATGCATAAGTTTTTCAAACTCCACACACAATTCCTGATTTGTGGATCCAAAGATAATGTCATCAACATAAATCTGCACCAGCAAGATGTCTTTCTTGGTTCTTTTGATGAACAAAGTTGGATCAATCTTGCCTCTTTGAAATCCATTTTCCAATAAATAGAAAGCCAATGTTTCATACCATGCTCTAGGAGCTTGGTGTAGACCATAAAGAGCTTTGGGAACCTTGTACACCTTGTCAGGATATTCTGCATCAATGAAGCCTGGAGGTTGAGAAATATACACCTCTTCTTCAATAGTACCATATAAAAAGGCACTTTTGACATCTATTTAGTAGACAGTGAATCCTATGAAAGAAGCATAGGCCAAGAATAGCCTAATTGCTTCAATTCTTGCAACTGGAGCAAAAACTTCTTCATAATCCACTCCTTCTTCTTGAGTATACCCTTGGGCCACCAATCTGGCTTTGTTTTTTTTTATCACTATTCCCTTTTCATCTTTCTTATTTTTGAAAACCCATTTGGTTCCAATTGCCCTGTAACCTTTGGGCAAATCAACAAGTACCCAAACCTTCTGCAGTTTGAATTGAAGCAGCTCTTCTTGCATTGCTTCAACCCAGCTTGAATCATCTAAGGCTTTTGTAATGTTTTTAGGTTCTACTTGTGAGAGAAAGCATGAAAACAGGCATATGTGGGCAACTTCATGGTTCTTTTCTTCATACACAGCTAGGACAAACCCATCTTTGTCTGAAGATAAGACTTGAGTTCTTGTTTTAACACCAGAATCAATGCTGCCAATCACATTATCAATGGAGTGATCTTTGAGAATTCTTGTGTTGTGTGTTGTAGGAACATCATAGGAAATTGGAAGGTTTCCAATCCCTATATCTTCTGGTAAGGAATCATCTGATAGAACATTTAATGATTCAGCAGGGCCAATTTGTGAACTGGCAGTACCATCTTGTGAATTGACAGTACCATTTCCATTTTCAGAATTTTCTTGATTCCCTTGATCTTGAGTTCCATGATCATCTTCAACACCTTCATTTGTTGTATTTGAAGGCTCTCCATTTGTTGTTTTTGAAGGCTCTCCATGACTTGAAGATGAATCCAATCCTGTCCAAATTGGCATCAAGATGTAATCTTGATCCTCAGATGTTTCAACATTGTCTTCAAGACCTGCATTATCATTAGTATTTGTACCTGTGACAGGCACATAATTCATAGATTCTGAAAGCTTATCAATGTCAAAACACCAATCTGGTCCAGTGCCTGCAATATTTGGTAGTTTCTCTTGGAACTCTATGTGCAGGTTTTCTTCCACTAGCCTAGTGCATTTATTATACACCCTATAGGCCTTACTTTGCAAAGAATACCCTATCATGTAGCCTTCATCAGCTTTTCCTTCAAACTTTCCTAGATGATCTTTGGTATTGAGAATAGTGACATGACATCCAAAAGGTCTCATAAAACTTAGAGATGGTGTTCTACCAAACAAAAGTTCACAAGGAGTCTTTCTATGAGGTTTAATCACAAGAACCCTATTCTGTACATAACAAGCAGTACCTACTGCTTCAGCCCAAAATGAAACAGGCAACTTAGAATCTACTAGCATTGTTCTAGCAGCCTCTATAAGTGTTCTATTTTTCCTTTCTGCTACTCCATTTTGCATTGGGGTTCTAGCTACACTATATTCTCTTTTTATTCCTTTTTATTTGCAAAATTAATCCATAACTCTATTCTTGAATTCTGTCTCATTGTCACATCTAATTACTTTTACTTTCTTATCAATTTGGTTTTCTATTCCTGTAATGTAGGACTTAAGGATCTCACTTGTTTCATCCTTAGTTCTTAAAAAGAAAACCCAAGAGAATCTGCTGTAATCATCAGTAACTACAAGACAATATCTTTTACCATTCAAGCTATTCACAGAAGTAGGACCAAAGAGATCCATATGAAGCATGTATAAAGCTTGAGAAATTGAGTTATGGGTCTTGGGCTTACAAGAAGCTCTATGTTGTTTGCCTTTTAGACAATCAACACAGGTTTGGTCATTTTGAAAAATCTTTTTGGGTAAACCTCTAACCAAATCATATTTTGCAATTGTATTGATTGTTTTAAAGTTTACATGACCAATTCTTCTATGCCAAAGCATAGATTCACCCAATGAGGCTTTTGCTACTAGACAGGTTAAACTATCTTTTGGAACAATGTTCTTTAAATCAACAATGTACATATTGTTCTTTCTAGGGATTTTAAGAAGAATCTGATTTTCATCAGGAATTTTAAAATCAGGAGAAAGTACAATGCATTCAGTGTCAGTAAAAAGAACATTGTTCTTTGTGTCACACATTTGTGAGACACTTAAGAGATTAAACTGTAGTTCTTTCACAAAGTACACATTTTCAAAATCTAATTTACTGGTTTTAATTGTACCTTTACCAGTAATCTTTCCTTTGATTCCTCCCCCAAAGGTAACATATCCTCCATCAAATGATTTGAAGTCTGTGAGGTAAGACATGTTGCCCGTCATGTGCCTTGAACATCCACTATCTACATATCCTTGATCTACAATATCATTTGAATGTTCCTGCACATGTATATACATATTAGTTTCCTTGGGGCACCCAAGCCATGACTGACTTGGGTTTGCCTCGTGCATCAATGTAATCAAACCTTTTTAGGACTGTTAATGCACCATTTGATTGGAGTGGTCTCCAAATCCAACATGCTGAGGACTTAACAACATTTTCATTTTTAACACATTTTGTGGACTTAAATGCACAAAGTAAAGAGTCTGCCAGAAGAACCTGCTAGTTGATAGTTAAGCCTGCCTCTTCAGTTTTGCTGATGTTAAAGATATACTAACAGTAACTATCAGTACCAAATTTGGCAGTACCATTTGGTCTAGCAGGACCATATGGTCTGGCAGGACCTTTTGGTTTTGGTCTCCAGTCTTGTGTTTTAACTACAAAATTCCTTTCAATATGACTTTTCACAACTTTTGGTGTATGTTTGAAAGTATTTCTTGCACCCTTAGTAGTGAATTTTGGGAAAACAGGCTCATTTGGTCTAACAGTATGATTGACTTTTGGTGTGTTAGATTTCACAAAACCTTTTCTGGGGTTTGTTTTATTTGTTTTAGACTTTGATATACTCCCAGAAACCCAATTGTTACAATAAGCATGAGTATGATTAAAACTACCACAGTAATAGCATGCTTTATTGTACAAAACAAAGTTATCACCAAGTTGATGTGACTTAAGATTGTTCCAATTTCTCTGACTACCTCTAGGTTTGCTATTACATTTAGCACAACATTCAACTGTTTTTAGAACAACTTTAGTCTTTGTGATACTTTCTACACTTTTAGGACTGGTTGGTCCTACTTTGTTTCCTTTCTTAGAAACAGTCTCTTTTCCATTTTTATCAGATGTCCAACCTTCATTAGATGTAACATCTGAGCTCTTATCAGTGAGCACCTTTTCTTTGGTGAGTGAAGTATCACTTGTACTCTCAAAAGGTTCACTATTTTCTACAGGTTTTACTTTTTCTAGTGGTTTATTTGTGAGCTCATGTAAACCTGATTCAGCAAGATCTAAACCTGGGGGACAGGGAATTCCTCTGTAAGGAGGTGGACATGTGTTGTATCCAATCCCAGATTTGATTTTCTTGTTCATTTGGTTCTCAACTATACTTTTAGTGCATGCAGAAGCATTTTCTAATGTTGTAACAGTTAGTTGAATATTATCTTTTGCTTGTTTCACTTTAGCAAACTCAGTTCTTAACAGGTTTATTTCAGCATCTTTAAGAAATATGTCTTTATTAAGAATAGCTTTTGTGTCAGAAAAGGTGAGTTCATTTTCTTTAAAGTGAATTATCTGTTTTTCAAGTTTGGCCATACCACATTTATGATTAACTAGGTCTTGATGAGTTTTTCTTTCTTCTACTTTCAGTTCATCATAAAGTTTTCTTAAGATTTCTAATTCTTTAAAAACTTCACAAGTAGCAGAACATTTAGTAATTTGTACCTCAGGATTAGAGAGAGCCATTAAAGCCATTTCATTTGAGGATGACTCTTCTTCACCCATAAAGCTCCAATCAAAACCCAACCCATCAATAGCTACCATAGCTTTTGTTTCAGTGATGTCCACTTCCTTGCTCTTGTTCTCATTGTTTCCCCTGTTCTTGTTCTCAAAACCTCTTCCCTTATCACCCTGCTTCTTTGGTCTTCTACATTCTCTTGAGTAGTGACCCTTCATGTGGCAGTTGTAGCACTCCACTTTAGACTTGTCATACCCAGCAGGTTCATTGCCATTGATGACAATCTTCTTTCCAGTCCTCATCAAATATTTCTTAGCCCTCATGCTAAGAAGTGAAAGTTGCCATTTTATGTCCATTTCTTCAAGATCATCATCACTGATCTCTTGAAGATCTTCAAAGGTCAATGTGGAACCATTGTGTTGTGATATTAGGAAAGCACAACCAATTGTTTCATCTAAAATGATTTTGGAACTGCTGGCAGTACCAAAATTTGTGTTGGCAGTACCTTCTTCTCCACCATCTTTTTCTTCATCAACTTTCTTGGAAGCACCATGAGATGACATAAATGCCATATTTCCTGAGCTTAAACCAGTAGACTTCTTTAGTTCATGCTCTACTATTTTGAAGTTGCTGTAAAGATCATTGAGACTCATGGAATCAATATCTGGTTTGTTTTTCCAGACAATGACATGCATGGCCCATTCAGAGGGTAGACTTCTAAGGAATTTGGAGTTTAAGTCTTCTTGAGATATTATCACCTCATGAATGGCTAACTGACTAGAAAGCTTTTGTAGTCTATTGAACATGCTATCCAAAGACTCATTTGGTGTGGCTGAAAAGTTTTCAAACTGTTGTTTTAAAAGTGTTTTCTGAGTTTTCTTGGTGGCATCATTACCACAAAATCTAGCCACAATTGCTTGAAAAAGGGCTTTAGCACACTTGTACTTGTTAAAGATTAAAAGCTGGTCATTTGGAATAGACATGAGAAGCATACTCCTGGCTTTAAGATCATTTCTCTTTTGAATTCTTTCTTCAGCGGTTATTGGATTTACTTGCATAGTTGTGACAAGTGCATCATTTACTGTGGAGGTGGTGGTTACTGGTTTAAATGAGTTTCCTTCTTCAATAATCTCCCAAAGTGCATAGTCTTGCACTTGGAAGTATTGTTCAACCCTCAGTCTCCACATCTCAAACTCATTCTGTTTGAGTAATGGAAGTTTTGCAGCCACATTGGTTTGAATGTGCTCAACATCCATTTTTGCTTTGTTCTTTTATGTCGTAAATATCAGCCTTGCTCTGTTACCACTTTTGGAAGGATTCTTATTGAATTGTGCAAACACTTGGGATGTTAATCTCAGCAATGTGTTTAGGATATTTATGAATGAATGTGAGTTAGCATGCGGAATTTACTAAAACACACTAAAGGAACAAAGGTGGTGAATAAGTAAATGAGAATGAACACAACATGAATAACACAAAATGATTCAATATTATTGATGAAATAATACGGGTGATCTAAACTATCACCAGGATTACAAGTGTAACCTTGAATCTTTGATACGTAAAAGGGTTTAAAGATGGAAGATATGCATGGAAAACTATGGGAAAGATGTGTTTAAGAAGGTATCTTAAGGGTTCCTTTTATAGTATAAGGAGCCCTTATTACAAGTGGTCAAGTTGCTTAATATAATATATTAGAGGTTTATCTTATCCTAATATTACACCTTTCAAGGTAAAACACTCCATTATATCTATTGAGACTTCTGTACTACTTCTACTTAACGTATAACTTTGTACAAAGACTAATAATACAACTAAATATCTCTAAATAAAATATAACAACTTGTCATAAAAACTGGCAGGACCTTCTTTAACTAGCAGTACCTTCTTACCCAGAAGGTACTGTTAGTATATCTTCAACATCAGCAAAACTGAAGAGGCAGGCTTAACTATCAACTAGCAGGCTCTTCTGGCAGACTCTTTACTTTGTGCATTTTATTCCCAACAAAGTAGAAAATGTAGAGGAATATTTTGATAAGTTACCCACAAAGGAAGAACGGGGAATACCATAAGGATCTATTCGATGACCCCGAGACACCATACATCCTTGGTTCACCACTTATCAAAGCGGGTGATCCTTCTAACATCAACATACCATGCAACATTGGGCATATGCATGTGTGGAAAGCTTACATCGATCTTCGGTCTCCCATAAACATTATGACTAGGACCTATTATAATTGGGTAATGAAGAAGCAACTTGGATATAGGATGATACCCAACACGGGTTGGATGAGCAACTTTGTAGGAAGAGTGAAAGGATTACATGTCTTTGTCGGAAACTTCACTTATGTTACCGACTTTGTTATTGTAGCGAATATTGTCCGGTAATAGATGGTTGCCTAAGTCAAGTAGTGTTCAGAAAACCGTTTGTTGAGGCCTCTAAGATGAATTATGACCCGTCCCTAGGGATAGTTAGATTCAAGGATGAGAACGAGGAAATTGCTTACCAAATGCCCTATAAGATTGAACAATTCCGTCTTCTATCTTGAAAAGGAACACAAGCAAGCGGTTTACTATAGGAATGATGAGGATAGACGTAGAGGAGTAGATTATGTCATGAGTAAAATATTCAGTTTCTACAAGGAATGTTTGCAACTAGGTCCGGAATACAAAACTAAGATTGAAGATGACCTAGAGAATGAGACCAATGATGAGGTCACGCAATTGCCCATGACCTTGAGTCTAGCTACAAGACTCGTAAATAAAGAAAAGCGCTTCTTGGGTGGCAACCCATGTTTTGTGTGTTTTTATTTGTTTGATTTTATTTGTTTCCGTATGCATGTTTTATTTTTATTGTTGTTAAATCATGTTTCAAAGTAAATTGTGAAAATGCTTTATTTTGTTTTTAACTTCGTCTTAATTACATATAAAGGTATTTTGCAAAAGCTAAGTGTAAGGGAGACCCAAATTTGTTTATAAGAACGAAAATGAACATGATGCACTACAATATTAAATGAACATGTATATTAGTGTTTGTTAGAGTCAAATGCTTGTATCGAGTCAAAATGATGTTTTGCAGGATTTTCCAATAAATGAGGCATAAGTTTTTCCAGAAATTTTCCGGAAACTTAACATAAGATTTTTCCAGGAACATTCTGACGGCGTCAGGAGTTACAACCTGATGACGTTAGGTACCAAAATTCTGAAAAATTTTGCGAGTTTTGTTTAAACCAGAGTCTTAAAGTTTTTGTTAATTCTTTAGTTTTATAAACTCTAGGAAATCTGCAAACATTCATTCCATAAGCATTATATCCTAAATTGCTTTCTAGAATTTGTTAGTATATATAGATTGCCGCCGATTTTATGCAAGGTTGCCTTGATTGTTTTCTTAGGTTTAACAGGTTGTATATGACAAGAAGATGATTTATATTTCAGGAAGGAAGCTTTCAACATTCATTTTCTTGGAAGAAGATCTAACCTTGTTGACACACTATCCACACCAAACGAATCAGGGGCGTATTTGTTTTCATTCTTTTACCTACTTTACTTTTACATCCTTTAATTGAACATTAGGGACAATGTTCATCCTAAGTGTAAGGGGAGTGTAGAACTGTAGAGGGGGGGGGGGGGGGTGAATACGGTTTCTTTGACTTTTTATATGTTTAAAAACTTTAAGCCAAAGAGAACACCAAGTAGTTGTACAATAATCCAACAACCACTAACACAACCAAAGTATATAAAGCAAGTAAGAACACAACGATATATACTGGTTCGGGATGGGGGATTTATACCATCCGTACGTCCAGTTGCGAATCCGCAACTCTGATACTATTCACTAGTATAATCCTTTTGGTGGACTACAAACCGTTACATTTCACTCCACCGATATTCACCAATATGTTTGCTCACAAAGAAGGAGTTACTCCACGGTATTCCGCCCTCAGAAACCACCCAAAAGAATCTCACGATTCGACTTTACCTAAGGGTCACCAAGACCACTACCAAGACTTCCCACCAGAAGTATCAAACCCCAACTAGATCCCCAATGATCTAGGCTTGGTCACCAAGACACAAGACTTCCCTTACAAACAAATGAATGAATAAAAGTTTGTTTTATCAACCAAGCCCTAACCTAACCTAGAGACTTGATTTTAATAGAAAGGGTATAAGAAAGAAGACCCTCGACACAATCACAAGAGTGGATTAGGTTCTTGTGATTCTTCCCTTGCAAGTAGATGTATTCTTTCAAAGATGTTAGTATGAAAATTAAGAACACAAGATTAGAGATAGAGAGATAGAGAGATTTGAGAGTGTTTAGAAAGAAAGAATCTAGAGAGAAAGAGTAATGGCAAGGGGTGAGGAATACAAGAGGCAAGGGTGGTATTTATAGGCCAAGAACCCAAACTTGGGAAAATTTACCGAGGCTGACGCGTCACCCGCACGTCAACGCGCGGGCAGCGCGCCAGGCGTCTGTAAGAAATTCCCAAGTGTTGGGTGTTTGGATCTTATAAATACCTATCCTTGCTAAACCCCCAATTGTACTTCACACTAAACCTTAACATTAATCATTATAAGGTTTACCAACTCAAATAGCCAATTTGGAAATCATTTGTGAAGTGTTTAAAGAGAAACCAAATTACCAAGGGTATAAAGTGTGGATAGGGTAATTTGGAAGGGGTAGAAGTGTATCTCCTCACATGGCATAGAAAAGAGAGATAGAATCTGCCAAGGAATATTCCAATGCTTGGGGGGAAGAATGAGATGGAGGGTTGAGATGAAATGGTTTGAATTGGATGGTGGAGATCAAAGGGAGCCTCCCTTGGTTTTCAAATAATTTGGCATGTGTTGAATGTGGATGGTTGAGATGAGTTTATTTGAAATGAATGGCTAGGATCAAAGATGCCTTGTGTTTGGATTGAGAAGGGATATTCCAAAGGAATATGCTTTGCTCTGTGGGGGGGGGGGGGGGGGAAGGGGAAATCAATGGTTGAGATGGTTTTGATTTGAAATGGATGGTGAGGATTAAACACATGTGATGGTATAGAGAGGAGAGGTTGGATGGATGGTTGAGATGTGTTTAGTTTGAAATGGATGGCTTGGATTAGATGGAGCCTCTTTAGAATTCAAACAATTCCCATGTGTTAAAAATGAAGGGATGAGATGTGTTGTAAGGGAATGAATGGTTGAGATGTAGTGTGTAAGGGAATATGTAAGAGTGTAAGAGATTGTGTAGAATATTTGATTTGGATATGATTGGATTTGTCTTTAGTAGAGATGAGATTAAGAGAAGATTAAGACATAGTCTAATTGTCATTAAGAAGAAAAGGTTTAGACAATTAAGATTATAAGTTGAGAAAATCATAGGTTACTTATAAGTTTAAGTAACACAACGTCGAGAATCCATGGTTTCATATCTCGTGACTTTCCATGAGTCGACGTTCTCAACTAATACCTTGGTTCAAACAAGTTAAGTGCTTTGCCTTGATGTAAAGCATAACCCAAGTGGGAAAGGATGCGTTTACGGAAAGTGACCTTTGACTTAGTTTGACCAATAAGGGAGTAAACCCGTTACATAATTAGAGAAGACGTAAGCACGGGATATGAGCATATGGATGCTTTAACACGATGTCACGTGAAATGTACAAGCTCCCTAAGTTTAGAAAGCATTGGCTAGAGGCGATAGTTAGAAAACATGTTGGCGTTTTCCCGCAAAATGAGTGTTTTAAAAGTAGGATCTCTCAAGTTTCAAAACTCGTTTCGAGTGTTCTTAATTAAGCACATAACATATTCATACCTGTATTGAAGGATCCACATTTTTCGGGTAAGGGGAAAGCCGACTTTCAAAATTCGCCGGGAACCATACAGTGTCCTGGCGCGTCACCCGCGCGTTGATGCGCGGGCAGCGCGCCAGGAGCAGACATAGGCTCCGGTGATTTTGAGCTAACGTTTTTTATTTTATGTGTTTCGATGGTTTATTTGCCATCATTAAAACAAGACGAGATCTTGATCATGTTGCTTCAACAATCTCCCCCTTTTTGATGATGACAAATAAAAACCGAAAGCAAATAAAATTACAAAACTTAGCGAAGACAAAGCGCGTCTTTGGTGTAGCTTGCGTCTTGACCTTTGCCTTGTAATTTGGTGACGCCTTTAACAACTCTTGAATGGTCTTCACGCTCTTGCTTTCTTTTTCCCCCTTTTGTTGAATCAAAAAGGCGGGACCTCCAATCAAGCTAGGTTTCGAACTTGGGCCTGTGGGAAAAATGAGCTAGCTTGTATGTGCACCCGAATGTGCTTCCCCTTGAACATAGCTCCCCCTAGATCGTTGCTCCCCCGTGTTTCAAGGTGGGGATCCATGGGTCAAGAGCCTCACCTTTGCTGTGGCCTAGCTACACATAGAAATCACAACATGCAACAAGCAAGAAATCGTCACATGTGAAAGTTTCAAAATGGGTTAGATTACCATTTGGAGACTTGCAACATGGGTTAGTTCACATTATAACAATATATATTAGTGTCCAAGATGACTCCATTATCCAAATGTTGAGCAAGATACAAGACTAAATATATGTGATTGTAGGAAATCAATCAATATAGATGCCAAATATCAAAGAAAGTCATATAAAGGAAACAAGCATCACAAGCATTTTATTAAACACACATAATGAGGGACATAAGTAGAACATCATTCAATCCTATCATATTTTATTCATACAAGCTTGTGAAAAGGCCTAGATTGTTACTATTAGAGCAAGTTTTTACTACTTCATTCTTCATCCATTTCTTGAAGAGTCACCCTTGAGATGTCTTTGAGAACGGCGATCATCACTAACATGTCATTGTTGATTGATTTGTGTAGTTCTCTAATTTCCTCACGTAAAGCAAGAATATTCCGCTCAATCACACCATTGGTAGTGCAACATGCACACCTACGAGTGTGATCATTCTCAAGAGGTTCGTCAAGTTTTCCTTCAATCTCGGCCCAAATTTCATCTTCGACAAAACAAAGTTTGACGAAATCTTTCACAATTGGGATTTCCGCACAACTAATATTGTCCCAATCAATGTTTTCCTATTCTTCCCTTGTCATCATTCTCCTACCATCATTAAAGTGCTATGATGACCCAACAAAATCTTCTTCCATCACTACAAGAAAAAGTGGTATTTAGGAGGGGCCAAAACCGTGCAAACTACTCTAAAAACCGTGCCAAATACTATTTGGAACAACTTTGGCACCGTTTTGGCACTGTCCTAAATATGAGGGTGCCAAATAAATTTGGGTCGGGTTAAAGCTGTGCCAAATAGTATTTGGGACGATCTTTGTGACGGTGTTGATTTTTCGTGCCATGAGTTAAGTATTTGGCACGGTTGGTAATCTACCATTTCAAATGTGTGTTTGGCACACTTTCTATCGTGCCAAATGCTTATTTGGTACAATCTCATCTCCCGTGCCTAATGTGTTTGGCACGGTTTCTTTTTCGTGCCAAATTGATATTGCACATTTTTCCCCCCTTCCCAAAAACATTTGGCTCGGTTTTATGTAATTTGAAAAGAGCCTTTGGCACGGTTTTGGCAATCATTCCAAGTTGGCACTTTTTTTTGCCATTCCATATGAATTTTTGATACATTTATAGTTTCAAATATGCATAAATAAAATTCAACTAAGAAGCCAAAAAAGTGGCAAAAGAAGTCAAATTTTATTAATCATCCATAAAATCATGGCAAAAGAGTTACTAGAATCTCATACAATAACTTAAACTTGTTAAAGCTAGACACAATAAGTTCGGTGTATACATATACGGCGATGGTTTCTAGCTTGTTCACCATTCTAAACCTAAATTGATCCATCATGATACGACTTTTATGATTAGCCAATTGACAATGATCAAAGGATCACAAGATATAGCTTACAACTTGTTTAAATTGATCTGCACCATCTTAATTATCAAGTTGCGGCTGATGCGTCAATCAACCAGGACCTTGCCAGGATTATGAACAACATCAAATACCAGGTTCTTGTCATGGAATACTTCCTACAGCTAAGGGTTGCTGTACACTTTCTAACTTTAACCTGCACCTTTTGCATCAATAATATGTGCCAACCTACATACATCACATATTCACACACAATCCGTTAATATTTATATAGAATTCCAGATTTTCTTATCAACTAAGTGATCATGAGTGCTTTATGCTTACCAAAACTGTGTCAAGACTTATGCATTTACCAGGTTAAATGTTCTGGACACTATCCTCCAATGAAAACTGAAATTGCATTTAGTAAACTGTTAGATTATATACCCCAATATAAAAAGGAAAGAAACTTCAATTGTATATATAATAAGAAAATGATTGTGATGCCAAAAAATATATAATATTGCTGCATATAGGAATATATTTCTAACTTAAATCATGCGAAGTATACTTTGTTGAGTCTACATGTGTATAAAGTCAAGTCATTAGAAAAAAGGTGCCAAACTAATTTTTAGAGAAGTGAAATTACAAAAAATTACCTGATGATCTTTGGTTTCTATTTGGAGAGTTATTCTAATGGACACGCTGATGTCAGTGATCAACAATGATCTCCAAAATCTATGAAAGAATTGTTAAAAAAAAGATTAGAATTCTAAATGTCCAGCTAAATATTATATAAAAGCCCTATGATAATCGAATACACCACAACTTCTGAAAGTTGAGTTGGAATAAGTACATAGTAACAAATTAGCAACTTGAATATGTCACTTACGAGTAGCCATTTAACAAACTTTTTTGAGCATGGGTCAATTTGGTTGTTCTTTAACATAATAATTCTCCTCATTGGCTCATTGCTGTAACATAATTGAAAACATTAGTAATAATGTAATGCAAGAAAAATTATTACTAGAATTACAATCTATATTCACCATGTCAATTTCATGTAAACTCTTAAAGAATACATGATGGTTAATCTTCGACTCCTAAAAGGTACTACAAAAATGTTTAGAGCAGCTACAAAAAAAATTAAGGAAGTGAGCATCATAAACTTTTCGTGATTAAGCATCATATATATACATAGTACCAAAAGAGTCCTTATGAGAACAACATGCCGAAAGATGAACTCAATTTTGGAGATCTTTTCCCACAAATGCACGACTCTACAAAACAATAATATTGTTTTAGATGTATGTTATTATCAAGAAATCAATCACAAACTCATCATTCCAGATTATCCAAACGTGATTAGATACAAGGAAATTATAAACTTGTTGTAGTACATTATGATCGAATAGAACAATCTATATAAGTGTGAATACACTCGACATATGTATGTAGTCAATTGTGGATTTAACTAGTCTATTTGACATAATAAGATAGAAATATAATACATAACCAAGCAACCAAAAAAAAGTTTATTTAAAATAATGTAAACGAACTCGATGACTGCAAAAAGGCCTTACCAACTTCATATAAATGGCTTTCCTATTGTAAAACATTGATAGCAACAATCTTTTGGCTATTATGACTAGTCTTTGCAAAATCAGAGACGCCTTTTCATGTATAACTGAAGTATGGCCGACGTATTAACAATTGAATCTAATTAACTATAGATGGTAAAATCCATAGAGCCAAGTTACAAAATAAGTAAAATCAGTAATACATAAATGAATAAACAATAAATTAGTTCTGTGGCAACAAATTCACATATAAGAATTGATTCCTTAAATCTGATAATTTGTATTCAGCTATAATGTGAAGCGATAAAATAACCAAATGGAGTATAAATTAATGTAAGAAATTTCTTACATGTGAATAGTTAAGCCGATCATGTGCGCCTCCGTCTCTGTATTAGATTAGGGATTTCAATAAAAGTGAAGGGAGGCGTGGAGGGATTCTAATAAATTAAAACTACCCAAAATTTTTAAAGTGAATTTGGATTAGGGGTTTCAATAAAATTGAAGGGAGGTGTAGAGGGATTTAAAAAAATAAACCCACCCAAATTTTTTTAAGTGAATATGGATATTAGTGGCACACTTTTGTATGTTTGGCACGAAGCGGTGTGGAGCTTTTTTGGGTGATAAATTTTAATGGTCATTAGGCAAAAGAGCGGTGAGCTTTACTGATATATAGGAAAGTTAATTTTACAATGCTTCTTTAAGAAGCGGTGAGTTGTAGCTACTGCTGACTGCTACTTTTAACAAACACACCTTTATTATTATAATTTTAAAAAAAAGTGAATTTGGGGGTATGTTTGGCACAGAGCAGTGTGGAGCTTCTTAGAGTGCTGAGCAATGAGCATTTTGGATTTTAGTTATCGTTTGGCAAAAGAGCGTTAGGAAAGCTAATTTTTAAATGTTTTTTAAAAAAGCAGTGAGCGTTGAGTTGTGACTACTGCTCACAGTTCAGAGCTATTATTCACTGCTACTTTTAACAAACACACTCCCGGTATTAGTGTCACAATTATTATAAATTTAAAAACATATAATGGAAGAAATTATTTATGTACCACACATTCTACCTTTTTTAACGGCAAGTTTAAGTATTTCAAAAAATTTACACCACAAATCAAGACTTGAACTCACAATCATTTGTTTGTTGAGATTCTCACACAACACTGGGTACCATTAGCACGCAAACCTTTTGATACCACAAAGTCTACTTACTTGTAATGAAAATCAATGTCTTTGCTAAGGCTATAAATGAGACGGATGAATACAAACGAGGCTTTGTTTATGTTCTTTCATTTACCCACAAATGAATGGATATGACTACTTAAATGGATGATTTTTTTTGTTCATATTCGTTTGGTAAGGAAACCTTTTTTTGTCCTTATTCGTTTATGTTCGTACGGTAAACGAACAGACTTAAACTAGCACAAATCATTTACGTATACCCATTTGAGTGAAATTATATAATAATAAGTTACGACATTCAAATATAAACAAATAAATAAACATTAACGTACGCATAATCGGGCATTTACAAAAGTAAACAAGCGAACAAGACTTTTGTTAATGCTTATTCATTCAGCAAAATAAACGTAAAATCTTGTTCATGATCGTTCATTCAATTTATAAACGAACTTTTTATTGGACGGCTCATGAAATGTTTATTTAACATTCGGCTCATTTTATCAGTAGTAACAACTAATTGCAAATATTTTAGGCCGGAAAAAAGTTACGAATGTTTTAGGTTTTAACCTATATTATAGTTTGTAACCAATTTTGTGATGAATATGTACATTATTAAAATATTGAGAAGTTACTGGGAGAACCAAAAAATAGTGTTTAATTCTCTATCTACATTAGTTTTTTTTTTTTTTTTTTTTTTTTTTTTTTTTTTTTTTTGAAATACAACTAATTGTCTCACAATATGTACACAATAAATCAATCTCACGTGTCATAAGCATGACCTGAACACACATATACTAGAGCATGATCACACATAAGGTACCATTTTGACACAAACTATTTAGTAAAACGAAAGAGTTAACCTCTTCCCAATCTAATGAGCTAATGATACATAAATTACCCAAAAGATTGGGCATCCATTTTGGCACGACTTTTAAAAAGCGTTCCAAATACGTAACCTTTTGGCACGGTTTTGACAGGGGGTTCCAAATACATGTGAATTTGGCACGATTGTTATAAACCGTCTCAAATACATATGTATTTGGAATGACTTTTTGACGCCGGTTCCAAATACCTAAGTTTTTGGCACAGTTAGAAATATTGTGCCAAATACTTGTATTTGGCACGCATTTATGGCCGTTCCCAAAAGGTTCGTCCCAAAAGACCCTTTTTCTTGTAGTGCATATCCATTTTGAATGTGTTTTAAGTGTTATTTAATTGAAGCAAGGTTTGATGTCAAGGTAACTAGCAAGATTACTTCTTTTATAGGTGAATTAATGTTGGTAGTTAGGATTCTTATCACATAAAAGTTGGTCATATCATCAATGATCAAGGTACATAGATGCTTGATAAGATGTTCAACCCATCTAAGACATGTACTAATATGCTTAGATCACATGGTGTTGGGAAGAGATAGTCAATGAGAAATGAGTGTTCTAGTTAGGCTTAAGTTGAGGTTGGGTGGACTAGAAACACATGCTAGTTACCATCATTTCCCATGCATGAAACTACAAACAATTAATTATTAGGAGATAGCATTATTCAATTTAATTTAAGCATGCAACATGTAGTTTATCACATAAGGTGAACAAGAAGAATTAGATACAAGATCTTAAATACAAGTGTGAGTTGTGAAGAAGGTCATATCTAATCATGGAAACTTAACATAGTCAAAATTTTCAAGATGAATAAAGATAATTTTGTGTCAAGTTTTCTTGCTCAAACACATAGTATAGACATGTAGAATCTTGGATACTATCAATCATTGTTTAAATAATGGGTTGATACATATCTTTCCTCTTGGAAGACATTTGTTTGATCTTCCATCCATGCCTCCACATAAGCCTTAATCACAGAAGCTCTAATAGCACCTAAAGATTATTCTCCTAAGATGCATGTTTAAGCATCAAAACCTATCCCAAAGCAATTTGGACTCTTGAAAAATGTCATGCCAAAACTTAGACTTGTTTGTTTTGTGACCTAAGTGTCCTTTTATTCAAGTCACCAATGACTTTTTGTATAGGATGACCCCTCGTTCTCTCACTTTCTTAGGATTATCTTCATCCAAAACATTAACTTGTAATGTTGGCGACCTTTCTTGATCTTGAACTAAAGGTTCATTGATCACATCATCTTCTACCGAAGGAGATGATTTAGGCTCGGGCATGCTCTCATCAAAGGTCACATTGAGAGATTCCTCAATCCTCATTGTTTCCTTGTTAAGCACTATGTATGCTTTACTAGTTTGAGTGTATCCTAGGAACACATATTCATACGACTTTGGGTCGAATTTGGTGAGTGTTAGCCTTAAAAGTAATGTTATATTTGGGAATAACATCTCCTTCTATGTACAAGGACTAGTTTAGACAATAGTGCTAAGTCAGGCTTGTATTCTAGTATAAATACCTCTCCTAGTCTCAACTAGGAGGGTTGGATGTCTCATTGTATTTCAAGGTGTGTGTGGTTTCCTTCTTTCTCTCTCTAGAAAACACACACATCTTCCCCTTTCTTGAAGCTAATAATATACCATGTTTACTCTTTATTTCGAGCATCCCCGACCTCCTGAAGGTGTTTATTGGTCATAACGAGTGGCATCAGAGCTAACCGGGGGTGAATCATGGTGTTTTTGGGTGAAAAAAATCGTGTTTTTGGGTGAAAAATCGGATCTGGTACTGTTCATCGCCATTGTTGTCGAGTTAGAAAAATTTTCGAGTTAGGAAATGTTTTCTATCGAGTTTGGATCCATTTTTTTTTCGAGTTAGCATGCATTCTTATCGAGTTAGGGTCCTGAGAATCTAGGGTTATCGAGTTTGGCAGATGATTATCGAGTTTGACTGATGATTATCGAGTTTGGCTGATGATTATCGAGTTTGGCAGCTTTTTATCGAGTTAGGATATCGAGTTAGACGCTCGTTGTCAAGTTAGGCCTATTTTTTGGCGAGTTAGGGCTGTTTTTTGCCGAGTTAGGCATGGCTCATCCTTATCGTTCATCGAGTAAGGCCTCTCTTGAGTACTCCTTAGTCGAAACTCTGCCCAAATTTTTTCACATTACCGAGTTAAGGATTCATCAAGTCTTATCGAGTTAAGTTGTTGGTTTACCGAGTTAAAGACTTTCCAAGTTACAAAGGTTACCGAGTTAGGGAGATTATCGAGTATGCCAAGGTTACCAAGTTAGGAATGTTTACCGAGTTAGGATGATGCTATCGAGTTAGCGGGAAAATTTGAGTAAAATTTATTTTTGAGAGGAGACTAAACGTTCAATTTTTACGCGAGATTTAAATTTTGGTATAAGGTTGAAAATTTTGGCCCGAAATTCAAATTTTTTGGCCAAAATTCAAAATTTTTGACAAAATTTGGCGTAAATTTTTTTTTAATACTCAAATTTTTCTGGTAACCTTAGCATTGTATTTCTTAGTGATTTCCAAATTATGGGCGAGAAAATTTTCCAATTCTATTTTTGGAGGGAAAATCCAAAATCACTACGAATCAACCAGATTGAACTTCAAGCTTCACCAAAAACACACCACGTTTTGCTTAAACGATCCTGATCAAGAATCACAATCAAATAACAACGGCTAGTATCGGATATTTGTGAATATGGGGATAATTCGTTATTATTTGTTCGGGTTTGAAGTAACGTTTTACGAGCGCGTGTACTTATTTCATCTTCTTTCTTTCTTCACTTCCGCGAAGATGACTTGTTTGGGCATATATTATTAGTGACGAAGACTTGGATATCTAGTTACTTTTGTGATTCTTTCTCTCTATACTCACAAAGTAGCTATCACTTTAAGGAGTTACGTTGTAGTGCTCAGTGTCTCACGTAGTTGAGGATATGTCAAGATGGATTGTGCTTATTACACTTCTTTAGGGGTATATGGTACACCGTTCTTAGTCACAAGGATAGTACAAGCTTAAGTCACAAGTCTGAGGGATTTTACTTCATTCTCAAGTTCGTCATATCGGGTTATCTTCATATGGGGTTACTACAAGAGCCGTTGTTGATTCAGAGGTTGATAAAGACTACGACAATTTCAAATGGTATTGTTAGTAGATTGGGTTTATCGACATCTTCTCACGGGCTTATGTGATTAATGATAAAGTGCTTTCAGTTAATACTTCATGTACACAATGTTATGCTGATTCTGATCAGATCGCAATCATCAGGGCAGAGAAATGTGTACATCGAGGATGCACAACAAGTTCACATGATCGGGCTTAATGATTTATGAAATGATTTGTGTCGGAGATTGGTTGATTCTATATCCTTATCCTCTCAACTTTTTCTACGTACTTCTACCTTATCCACCTTCACCAATTTCGGGCAACAAATTCAAGATGATCGGTGTTTCAACTTGTTACTTTGGTGTTATCATTTCATGTGTACGTTATGGACTGATTTGCTTTACGCAAGATAACTGGAATGCATTTGGTGAGATGAAGATGTTGATATTCAGTTCCCCCGAATGAACAATCTTAAAGAAGGTCGAGTCTACAGTCTGTTCTACATTTTCCGCTGCGTGTTTGAAGACTAAAGACGGTTTGCATTTAAGTATCAAAATACTTCTTCAGTTTCAGGGCATTCATCAGAAAGGTTTTCAGTTTAGGGGAGAGCACTAATTAGGGGAGAGTGTCAAGCCAGATTTAATCCCTAATTAGATTTGCTCACATTGTTCTTCTGCAAGTAAAGAGATGGCAGCTGAGAAGATTCAGGAAGCTGAATGAATCAATGAATTTGAAGACCACTCTCGGAGCTGCTGCGCTTATGTTTTGCATTTAATCTTACTTGTAGGGAACGTTGTAAGCTATTCCCATATAACATCACTTTGGGGAGAGATTGTTAGCCTTAAAAGTAATGTTATATTTGGGAATAGCATCTCCTTCTATGTACAAGGACTAGTTTAGACAATAGTGCTAAGTTAGGCTTGTATTCTAGTATAAATACCCCTCCTAGTCTCAACTAGGAGGGTTGGATGTCTCATTGTATTTCAAGGTGTGTGTGGTTTCCTTCTTTCTCTTTCTAGAAAACACACACACCTTCCCATTTCTTGAAGCTAATAATATACCATGTTTACTCTTTATTTTGAGCATCCCCGACCTCCTAAAGGTGTTTATTGGTCATAACAGTGAGATATTCTTTGGTGTTAAGTATAAATACTTTGCAACCAAATACTCTAAAATACTCTAGGGATGGCTTTCTATTCCTAAGTATTTCATAAGGTGTTTTATTAATTACCTTTCTTATGTAGACTCTATTAAAAATGTAACAAGCGGTATCTAGGGCATGACACCAAAGCTTTTGTGGAATGGATTGCTCGTCAAGCATTGCACGACTCATCTTTCTTAACTTACGACGTGTTCTTTCAACAATCTCATGCGATTGAGAAGTGAACGGGCCCGATAAGTTATAAGATATTCCATGGTGTTTACAAAAGGTTCCAAATTGCATTTTATCAAATTCGCTACTATGATTTGTTTTAATTGATGCAATTGAACAATCAAGTAGGGTTTCAAGTTTCTTTCTCAAAATGTTGAATTTATTCAAGACTCCGTCCTTGTTTTCTAGGAATAATAACCAAGTGTAATTTGAATAATCATCTAAGATCATTAAAGTGTAGAAGTTTCCTCCATATCTTTGGATCGGAGATGGACCATAAAAATCCAAACGAATCAATTCTAAAACCTTACTAGTTGTCACTTCCTTTTTATTCCTATTATTGGTTTGACCTTGACTCCCTAGACATGTGTCACAATAATGCCTTTCAAAGCTCAACTTTGGTAAATTCCGCACTAGCTCGTTAGAAGCTTGGTTTTGAACTAACGTCATATTGGTGTAACCTAACCTCCTATGCCAAAGCGTTGAGTTTTCCACCATGGACGTAAGACATATGTGTTTCTTAGAGTTATCACCCAACTTGCATGTATATAAGTTATTTCTCCTATGACCTTTTGCTAACACAACACCATTCTTACTAATAGTGCAATCTACCTTAGTAAATTTAACTTCACAATCATCATCACTCAATTGACTCACACTAATCAAATTGAAACTTAGACCCCTAACATGCTCAACATTGGAGATTTCTATGGAGTCATGAAGGACATTACCTTTGCCGACAATTTTGCCGTTAAGTTTGCTTCCAAAAATGACTTGATTGCCGTTATACGCCGTGTATGATGTGAACAATCTTCTATTCCCGGTCATGTATTTAGTGCAACCACTATCCACTACCCACTCATCCGGTTGTAGATCACTTTTGAGACAAACCTCAAATTTTTCTTGGGCCATAAGATACGTAGCGTCATTTGTTGGTTGGTCTTCATCTTCACTATCACTCCACGCTCCTCCAACGAATGCCTTGTTCACTCTCGGCTTAGGACATTCATTGATGAAGTGACCCTTCTCTCCGCAATTGTAACATCCTTGGGTGCGTCTTGAGCTTTCAACAACCTTGTTGTCACCACTTCGGTTTCCCCAAAGTTGTTCCTTCCACCATTATTTCGGTTTCCAAACCGATTTCTTCTACCAAAGTTACCACCTTTCCTAAAGAACCTCCGAAAGTTCTTAGCCATGCGATTATACTCTTCGTCATCCATATCATCTTCTTCATTGCTATCGTCTTGACCATCACTATCATCACTAGCTTGAGTACTAGTGACTTTAGCTTTAAGAGCCAAAGACTTAACCTTCTCCTTCTTATCTTTGGTACTTGCCTTGTCATTCTCAAGAATCATCTCATATACTTTGAGATTTCCAATGAGCTCGTCAAGAGGTAGTTCCGCCAAATTCTTGGCTTCTTCTATGGCCGTCACCTTTGGCCTCCACTTTATCAGAAGTGCTCGAAGAAACTTTCTCACAAGGTTCTTGTTATAGAAGCTAGGATCAAGAGCCGTGAGACTAGTGATAATAGCATTGAACATTGTGTACCCATTAGCAATGGTTTCTTCATCCGAGATCGAGAACTTCTCATATTGTTGTATGAGTAGATCGATCTTGCAATCCTTTACTTGAGAATTGCCTTGATGAGTGATGATGAGAGAGTGCCAAATTTCCTTGGCGGTCTTGCAAACATGAACCCTCTCGAACTCCCTTCGAGGTAGTGCGTTATAGATCAACATCTTGGCTTCATCGTTCTTACCAAGCTTTCTCCTTTCATCATCATTGAGATCCAAATGTGGCTTTTTCACCAACAACTTTGTTTCTGAGTCTTCCACCATGAACTCAAAGTTGCCATTTTGAATTATTTCCCACAAATCAAGATCTTTGGACCTAACATAGGTCTCAAATCGGGTTTTGATGCGTAGGAATTGCACCAGGCTTTACCTCTCGAGGGATCTCGAGAAGCTTACAACCCCCACCAGGCAGTGTACCTGATCGTTGTAGTATAGTATAGTGACAAGTACCGGGGGATTGATCGTTCAACTCAGGAATAGTGTCGCTAGGATTAGAAAGCCTAAAAACTAGGTCTAGAGGTGAGGGACGATTCTTTTTGTCTTTTTTATATTTTATGAAAAGCAAGTAAAATCTCGGGTTTTGGAAGAGTGGGCGAAATTAGTTGCTAATCAACTAACCCAATAACTAAAGATGCAATCAAAATAAAATAACAAAAATGTAAATAAAGCTAATTACTAATGTGGTGCGAACAATAAATGGGAAAATTATGTTTACTTAGATTTCATTACTCCCTGGATATCTTTTACAGGTTGATAGTTTGTTATAGTTGCGTGGATGACGGGTTATATTCCTTAATACCAATCGTGGGGTAGCGTACGTACTTCCCCAACTCTATAAGCTCCTACTTCACTCCTATGTCGAGCCTGCAAGAAGCTCCTAACATGGGATCATTAGAATTTGCTCATGCATTAAATACAACCATAAAAACCAAGTACGCATTGGTTCATGTTTCTTAAGACGTTCAAAGCAAGTTACACTATGGAAGTCTGCCAGTTTTCTTAAGCCTAACATCGAAATCATTCATCCGTAACAACTATAAACAAGCAATCAACCCATAATCAACATCTAGGTTTCACTACATCTAAGCAAACACACAAGAGATCTAGCCTAGCATGTTAAAATCAAGACAAGCGTAAGATATATTCAAACAACACATAGACATATTGAAAGGATACTTATCTTAATTGAACATGAAAGGTTTCAAGGGGTGAAAACCCTTGAAAATACTAATAAAATCGTGCTAGGGTTTCTCCAAGTCGTCCCTAAAATTGTCCTCTCTTTATGAATGAAAATTACAAAACTATATATAGATTTTCCAATGTGACGGTGTCAAAAAGAAAATTCTGACGCCGTCAACCCGCCACCCATAATAAAATCAGATTGCCTAGATCCAGATCTGACGCCATAAAGAGTAATTTTTCTCTGGGCCGTCACGTATAAAGGGACCATGACGGCCTATGGTGACGCCGTCATGCCCTAGTGTAAAAATATTATGGATCGTCATGGACTCTATCCTCTTCACCTCTTGTTTTCCTCTTGACGCCGTCTTAAGAACTTGGTGACGCCGTTAGGTACTGTTCCTAGCAAGGAAAATTAAGACTTTGCCATTTTCTTCACTTTCATGCTCCAAAAACGTCCAAAATGCTTCCTTTTCCAGAATTCACTCCAAAATTACCTAAAATCACAAAAGGAACGATTTAGGGCAATATTTGATCAAATAAATTCAATTCCGGGCTTAAATGACCCCCTAAAAATGGATCATTTTTCGCCTCATCATATACCCTTACACTTGAGATTTGCTTGTCCTCAAGCCAATGTGCTTTTATTCTAATCAAAATACAAGTTATGGGTCATTTAACACTAATATAAAACTAATTACAACAAATAATCGTTCCACTAAAGACCAGAGACAAGCACGGAGGTCATACACTACCACCTCACAAATAGTGTTTAGATACTCACATCTCTCGGGTGTAATAAAGTATATATCACAATATGAAAATGGAAAACATCTCTCACTACCTGTCATAGCAAAATAGATTACCATAGGCTTGGGAAAGGATCAAACCTCCACCACATGGCGTAAGCACCTAGGATAAACTATCAAAGAGGTCTTTTTAAAGGGTTATAACGTTAGGTGTAGGGATATGAAATACACGGTTTTGTTGGATATATGCAATCTTTACTGGTGGCGAGTTAATCATCTTGGTTAATTACATGTACAATATGGCGCTGCTAAGCCAAGACTAGATTCGACTTAAGCTAATAAATGAAAAATAACAAAAACATAAAACAAACATAGAATGAAACGGGATGGTAGTCCGTATGTTTTTTCTCTTTTCTTTTTCTATTTTTTTCCTTTTTCTTAAATTTTATTTTTTTTCGATTTTCTTTCAGATTTTTTTTTTTTTTTTTTTTTTTACCATACACTCTTACCCTACCATCCAAAATAATACATCCTAGGGAATGAACATTCCCCTTATACTTGAATTTCTACATACTTTACAATAAACTAATCTAATGACTCGAATTAAGATAATCAAAACACTTGGAGTACTTTTAAGATTAACGCACATATGGGGGTAATAATATTATGTTCTTCCCCATTACTCCATAACACAAGTACTTTACCCATGAGTCCTAATCGTCCCAAAACAATATGTATAAGGATATGACTCGACTTAGCAACCATGTAATCAATTAGATAATTAACTAAGGTTTTAACCAAATAACGATAATGCACTAAAGATGAGTGCATACATGGAAGGCTAAGGCGATTTAGGTGTTCATTTAAATGGGGTGTAACATATTCTTCCTTTAAGTAAGATGCTTAAAGTTAGAAACGAAAAGATAGGCTCGGAGGGGTGTACTAGGGGTTTCGTGTACTAAAAATGAGTACAACCCTAAGGTGTGGGAAAAATTAGTTGACTTTACTAGCCAAATAATATGACTTAAATGGTCAAGTAATTATGATACAGGTTTAACACAAGGGTGATCCTAATGCCTCTTATCATGTAGTAAAACCTACCACATGAATATAGTCTCACTAGCAGTCTCAGGATGCATCACTAACGCAAGTTCTAGAATCTAAATGCTACCGGTACACTCATAAGCACTAATAGTAAATGCTTTTCCTATCAAATCTAAAGGAGATCCTCACATATTTGGGTGGAAAATTTTTCTGAATGGTACGGTTTTGTGCTAGTCATACGACTCCTATCCATGAGACGCTTGCTAAGGCTAAAGTTCCACTCCTAAATGTTGTAAAAAATTTAAATTTGGCGCTAAAATGACACTAACAAGTATTTCTCATAGTTTTATTACACATCTACCATAAACCAAACAAACTCAAGTGCAATTGTATCCTATAAGGTATCATCATTTACCCTCCCCTTACACTTAGGATGAACATTGTCCCCAATGTTCAGTTAAAGAATGTAAAAGTAAAACAGGTAAAAGAATGAAATCAAATACTCCCATGATTCGTTCGGTGTGGATAGTGTGGTAACAAGGTTAGATCTTCCTCCAAGAAAATGAACAATCAAAGCTTCCCTTCTAGAAATATAAATCATCTTTTTGTCATACATAACCTGTTAAACCTGAGAAAACAAGCAAGGCAACCTCGCGTAAAATCGGAGGCGATCTATATATACTAACAAATCCTAGAAAGCAAATTAAGATATAATGCTTGTGGAATGAATGTTTGCAGATTTCCTGGAGTTTATAAAACTAAAGAATTAACAAAAACTTTGAGACTCTGTTAGAAAGACAAAACAAGCAAAATTTCCAGAATTTTACATATGACGCTGTCAGGAGTTAATTCCTGAAGCCGTCAGAAGTGACTTGCAGAAATCCTTACGTTAAAATAGAAATATCACATCACATTTATGGCAAGTTTTGTCAATATACATTTATGGAAAGAAAGTATGTTTGACTAACCATATGTTTGCTTGCACAAGTTTTGTGTTTGACTAGGTGTAATGAGATGTGACATTGCTTGGTTTGCAAGATTTATTGCAAAACCAACTGCAAGCCTGGCGGAACCCTGGGGGTACACAGGTGGAACCCATCTGAGGGTTCCGCCGTATCCACCAGACCTGCAGAAGGTTTTGCTATAAATACCAAGCCACAAGTTTGATTTTTGGCTTATCACTCTATATCATATTTTCACACATTCATTCATTCTTTTATCTAACCCTTTAACATCTCATATGTGAAGTTTCTTTTTGTTGCAAAGAAGTTCACAAGTTCATAAAAAGTTACAAGTATTCAACACAACGTTGCAAGACTTGTTAGCTTAGCATTGTGTAGACTTGTGTAGTTTACACTTCATTTGATTGTGTATTTTCAGAAGTGATCGGTTAGTATTTTAGTCCTCAAAATACAAAGTGTGACGGGAGTTGTTGTACCCTTGTAAAAGAAATAACGGGAGTGGTTGTACCCTTGTAAAAGAACTAACGGGAGTGGTTGTACCCTTGTAAAAGAACTCAACATCTAGCTTAGTGTCGGTAAACGTGTATAAGCGACGTGTAAGGTTTTCTCCGCCGGTGAAAGGAGCTTGTTGACTAGTGAAAGAAACTCTCGAGTTGGATACTCGGGGCGTGGACGTAGGGCAAGGAAAAAGAGTCCTTGTAGCCGAACCACGATAAATACTCGTGTTGTGGTTTGATCGTTTCTTTCTTTATACTTGCATGTTATATATTGTGTTTGTGTATATATATTTGATCAAACGGAAAGTTTTAAAAGATAATTAAACAAGTTAAAAAGATTTTAAACGGTAAACTATTCAACCCCCCTTCTAGTTTTTCACAATTGGCATCAAGAGCTACGTTACTCAAGCTTTTAAAATATATTGTGTTTTAAAACTTGAAACGATCCATGGATTTTGAAAATTACAAAGAAGGGCAATCTATGCAAAGACCACCACTTTTTGAAGCTAATGGTTTTATATATTGGAAAAACCGCTTTGAAACTTACGTGAAATCTAAAGATATAGATTTATGGTATATAATTATTGATGGTGATAATATAGCTTCTAATACTAAAGATGATGATCAAAAGAAATTGATTGCTAAAAATAATGAAGCTAAAATGATGCTTTACAATGCTTTGCCTAAGAAAGAATATAAAAGAGTCTTTATGTGTAAAACCGCCAAAGATATTTGGCAATCTTTAATAGTCACTCATCAAGGAAACTCACAAGTTAAGGATAACAAAATTGATCTCCTTGTTCAACAATATGAACAATTTGTTATTCCCGAAGATGAGATTATTGATAATGCATTTGCTAGTTTAACACTATTGTTACTTCACTTAAAGCACTTGATGAATCTTTTTGTAGTAAGAATTTTGTCAGGAAATTCCTTAGAGCACTCCATCCGAAGTGGAGAGCAAAAGTGACGGCAATTGAAGAATCCAAGGATCTTTCAAGCATTTCACTTGACGAGCTAATTGGAAACCTCAAAGTTCATGAAATGGTAATGGAAAAAGATTCGGAACTAGTTAGAGGCAAGAAAGAAAAAGTTAAGTCCATTGCCTTAAAAGCTAGAGTCCAATCAAGTGATGATGAAGAATCTACTTCGGATAGTGATGATGAGGAATATGCTATGGCCGTTAGAGACTTCAAGAAGTTCTTTCGTAGAAGAGGGAAGTTTGTAAGGCAACCTAAAGATGACAAGAAAACTTTCCGAAAAGATCGTGATGATAGGAAAGGAAAGGTTGAAAGAAAATGCTATAGGTGTGGAGAAACAAGTCATCTAGTAGGAGAATGTCCAAAACCACCCAAGAGCAAACCTCAACAAGCTTTTGTGGGTGGTGCTTGGAGTGACTATAAAGGAGATGATGATGAGCCAAAGAATGATGATATTGCTCTCATGGCTCACGACTCAAATAAGGTACTCTCCGACTCATCGTATTCTTCTATTGATGATGACACCTTACAAAAAGAATATAACAAACTTTGTGAATTAAGCTTAAAAATCATAAACAAAAATAAGTTTTTGAAAACTAAAAAGGAATTTTTAGAAAATGAAGTTTATGAGTTAAAAGAAAAAGCTAAGAGATTAGAAAAGAGTAAAGGTATTGACACATCTTGCAAATCATGTGAAGAGCTTAAACTCGAAGTTGAGAAACTTAAAATTACTCAAAATGATCTTATAAAACAAACCACAAAGTTTAAGAAGTTCGATAAGAGCATTTCTTGTGCGGATGAAATTATGAAACTTCAAAAGTCACCCTTTGATAAAACTGGACTAGGATTCATGAAAATAGAAACTTCAAAGGGTCAAACAAAACAAGAAAAGAATGCACAAGAAACTAACAAAATTGCTATAGCAGCCCGCGGAACAGACGGAACCCAATCCAGGGTTCCGCCCGTTGAACCCCGAAGGTTCCGCCAGGTCTGCTGCAGCAGTAACATCCTCCACATCGGATCGTTCAAAATTTGTTAAAGTCACATATAAAAATGGAACAAAACCTGCCTTTAAAACTGGAGTAGGACTTAAAAACGAATTTAGAGCTAAGACTACTCAACCAAGACCTAAGACTCCAATTCCCAAATGCCCCTTTCCAAAGAGCAACTTCAACACTCGACCAAACTACCAACATGTTTGGAACCAAAACACTCCTGGACATTACCAAACTCCAAATTACATGTCATGGAACCCCTATGCTCTATTTTCATACTTGGAACAAGTTAATGGTATGCTTAACCAAAATGGACCCATGAGAAATTAGGGACCAAATGTTTGAGTGTTTTTCGTAAAATAGGTGTGCTCCAAAGTTTGTTTGGAACCGGATGAATGGATTAAAGATAGCGGTTGTTCAAGGCACATGACGGGTAACAAAAGCCTTTTCACTACTTACCACAAATGTGATGGAGGTAATGTTACGTTTGGTAGTAAAGCTAAGAGCAAAATCATCGGAAAAGGTACAATCTCTCATGACTCCCTTTTTATAGATGATGTAGCTCATGTTGATAACTTAGGTTTTAATCTCCTTAGTATTAGTCAACTTTGTCGTAATAAGTATAATGTCCTTTTTAGTGAAAACGGAAGTGAAATACTTAAAGATGGTATAACCATAGCCAAAGGTGTTCTTAAGAACAACGTATATGTCATGAAGATGGATCCAACATCTAGAGACAAACTTTGTCTTACTTCATTAGATGAATCTTCAACTTTATGGCATAGACGATTAGGACACACTAACATGAGACTAATTCAAAACCTCTCCTCCAAAGACTTAGTTCGAAACCTACCTAAGTTGAAATATGACCAACACTTTTGTGATGCTTGCAAAGTCGGTAAACAAGTCCATAGTAGCCATAAGGCTAAAAACTTGGTTTCTATGTCTAGGTGTCTAGAACTTTTGCATATGGATTTATTTGGTCCATCCGCTATACAAAGTTATGGAGGTAACTTCTACACTTTGGTCATAGTCGATGATTACTCAAGATATACTTGGACAAAATTTTTGAAAAATAAAAATGAAGCTTTTGATAAATTTGAGATTCTAAGTAAGAAAATTCAAAATCAAGTAGGGTCTAATATTGTGTCTATTAGAACGGATCACGGTCGTGAATTTGATAATGAATTTCAATTTGGAAACTTTTGTGATATTAATGGTATTACTCACAACTTTTCGGCACCTCGTACTCCTCAATCTAATGGTGTAGTAGAACGTAAAAACCGGACGTTGCAAGAGATGAGTAGAACAATGCTTGATGAACAAAACATTCCACAAAAGTTTTGGTGTAATGCCGTTGACACATCAACGTACATTTTAAATCGAGTCTTAATTAGACCATTTTTGAAGAAAACTCCTTATGAACCATATAAAGGTAAAAAGCCTACATTCGGATACTTTAGAGTGTTTGGAAGTAAATGCTTCATTCTTAACACCAAGGATTATCTCACCAAATTTGACCCAAAGTCTTATGAAGGTGTATTTCTTGGATATTCACAAAATAGTAAAGCTTACATTGTTTTGAACAAAGAAACCTTAAGTGTTGAGGAATCGTTGAACGTAACATTTGACGAGAGTCCACCTCCCTCTAAGACATCACCTTTGGTAGATAATGACTTAGTTGAAAGCCAAGCAATAGAAAGTCAAGAGATCTTAGGTAATGACAAGGAAGATGAACTAATAAACAAAGAACTTGTCAATGTCAAAGAATCTAAAAGTCATCCATTAGATAGTGTCATAGGCAACATTAACAAAAGAACACTAAGATCAAAAGTTCAAAATGAAAGCAACTACTTTTGTTTCGTGTCAACCATTGAACTGAAAAACATTAATGAAGCCATTAAGGATGAGTCTTTGGTAATTGCAATGCAAGAAGAGTTAAACCAATTTGTTAGGAATGATGTATGGACTTTAGTTCCTCAACCAAAGAGTCAAACGATAATTGGAACAAAATGGGTCTTTCGTAATAAAATGGATGAAAATGGAATTGTGTCTAGAAACAAAGCTAGGCTAGTTACACAAGGATATAATCAACAAGAAGGCATTGACTACGATGAAACTTTTGCTCTGGTTGCTAGGCTCGAGTCAATTAGAATCTTACTTGCATATGCATGTGCACACAATTTTAAACTTTTTCAAATGGACGTCAAAAGTGCATTTCTAAACGGAGTCATTAATGAAGAAGTGTATGTTGCTCAACCACCGGGCTTCACCGATTTTGAAAAACCAAATCATGTTTACAAACTTAAAAAGGCTCTTTATGGACTTAAGCATGGTATGATCGACTTAAAACCTTCCTAGTTCATGGGCTTAGTTGATAATACTCTCTTCACTAAGAAGAAAGATTCACATATTATCATAGTCCCAATCTATGTTGATGACATTATATTCGGATCAACTTGTCAAGAATTATGTGTGAATTTCTAAAAAATCATGCATGACAAGTTTGAAATGAGTATGATGGGAGAACTCAACTTTTTCCTAGGACTCCAAATTAAACAACTAGAAGATGGTATCTTCTTTAACCAATCTTAATATATTAAGGACATGCTTAAGAAATTTGGATTAGAAGATTCGAAACCAATCAAAACACCCATGTCCACGGAAACTAAACTCACCAAGGATGAGGAAAGTGAATCCGTAGATAGCACTAAACGTAGAGGTATGATTGGTAGTCTACTTTACCTAATGGCTAGTAGACCCGACATTATGTTTAGTGTTTGTCTATGTGCTCGTTTTCAAGAAGATCCTAAGACTACTCATCTCGAATCCGTTAAAAGGATTTTTAGGTATATTAAGGGCACTACACATTTAGGTTTATGGTATCCCAAAGGAACGGGAATTGACACCATATTGTATGCTGACTCGGATCATGCCGGTGACTATGTTGATAGAAAAAGCACAAGTGGTATTTGTACTTTTGTTGGACATTGTCTCACCTCATGGTTCTCTAAGAAGCAAACGGCTCTTGCTATCTCAACAACGAAAGCCGAGTACGTTTCGGCCGGAAAGGCATGTCAACAAGCTCTTTGGATGAAGCAAGCTCTTGTCGACTATAGAATTCAACTTAACAACATCACAATTCTTTGTGACAACAAAGGTGCCATTGATCTTAGTAAAAACCCGGTTCAACACGCTCGTACCAAACACATTGAAATCCTTCATCATTTCCTTCGTGATAATGTTCAAAAAGGAAATATCTCAATTGAGAAAGTTTCTTCCGAAGACAACATAGCCGACATTCTCACGAAACCCCTTAAACGTGAACCTTTTAATCTTCTTAGGCTAGGCTTAGGACTCATGGAACCTACGTTGTAGTTCTTGACATTAGACAAAAATCACAAAAATCAAAACGAATCCATAACTCTTTTTCTCAGCAGTGTCGGCGGAACCCTCAGCCACAACGAACGGAACCCAAGTTTTGGTTCCGCCATATCCGCCAATCTGCAGAACCATTTTTTTGTTTATATTAAACCAAACACCCATTATCTCATACCACCACTTCCAAAATGTTACTATTCACTTTACCATCCATCCATACCTGCGATTTCTGGGTCTTCCTTTCACTCACATTGCAAAACAATCATCATTGTAAGTATTCTAAACTTGATTACAATCCTGATCTAAGTCTAGGAATTCTATTTTTTGCACAAAAACAAAAACTTGGGGTTATGCATTAACTTGAGAAACTCATGCATGAAATTAGGTGTTTAACAAAACTAATCATGTTCCCCATAGTTAGGAATTGCATTCTTACTAAGTGTAAAAATGTTTGCTAAAACACCCCATGTCAAATTCTTCCAAAAATTTCTCACAAATAGGACAAATATTTTTTCGTCTCACATTGAGAATACAAAATCAAAACGTTATGTTTAAAACATCACTTGCATAATGTCTCTTGAATGCTAAAGGGAATACATAACCAATATGTATTTTCGAGTACATTCAAACGAAGCTACATTGAACTAGGAGCGCTTGGGTTATCTTTTGTTTTATAACAAAACTTGCATTATAAAACGTTTTTGAAGCATCAAAATGAGTCAAGATAACCGCACCTCCACATTGTTTTCATATAGGCACACACTAGAACATCCACATTACAATAGTCGTTAGCCTAAAATGTGAAATTTTGCTTTTTTAGGAATCATCATGCCTCCTCTAACCCACTACGACCACAAGGACACCATTAAGTACCTACCCAAACACCACAAAACCAAAGGCCTTACCCCAAATCAAGTCGATGTTTTCAAAGCCTTAGAAAAACATTATGTCCATGAGGGTAGAACCATTGACCCGTCCTTCCTAGAAGGCACAAACCTGTACACCGAATTTGCCACAATCAACTTTGAGTGTCTTTTAGAAATCAACGAGCCTATTTGTCCTAGGTTCATTCTAGAATTCTATGCATCCGTCACTCTCTCCACGGATGAGTATGGTCGCATGTCTATCAACTTAGGGCTAGTGGTCATCAATACTCCTTCACTCTTGAGGAGTTTGCTCAAATCATAGGTGTCCCAAACCGTGGTACTTGCATCTACTCCGACTTGCACTCCCTCTCAACTCTTGACACACTGACCGCATCCATCCCTATGACACCCCTCTTGTGTCCAAAGATGAACTTCGTAACCACCTCTTCGTTAGGACAACCAACACTAGGAGAACCCGTTCGGGAAATAAGGTTGATAAGGACCCGTATGGAATGGAACTTAATGAACTCAAGCCCCAATTCAAGAAATGGGAGGAAGTACTTAGAGACAATGTCATTAGCACAATAGGAAACCGAGATCATATAAATCTTTTCCTTTGCTACATGCTCTACTCCTTGTCCGTTAGGCAACCGTTCAACCTTGCCTACTACATGGCCAAAAGAATGGCCGACATTCCCGTGCATGGCACAACGGCTATGCCGTATGGAATGCTCTTGACCCGTCTCTTTAGGTTCATCTCTCTCCCATTCCACCAACTCCTAACGGTCTTCGCCTTGACTACTCTCTCATTCCACACACCTTTGTCCCACTAAGTGATAAGAGAGTGTACAAAGCCCAAGGAAAACGTCCTCATCCTCCTACATCCTCATCATCTTCCTCAATGAGTGAAGATGACTCTTTGCCCAACTCTAGGCTCCCACCTCTAGAATACCTATCCCAACTTCCGGATATTCCAAATGAGTCGACGGAGTTCAAGTAAACAAAGGGGATGTTTAAGAATCTTGGAAGATTCATTGGAAAGCTCAAGAACAAGATTGACCGTCAATGAGTGCGGGTGTGTAAAAGTGTTTGGCACAAGGTGCAATTTGAACCATTTTTGCATTTCCTAACCAGATATGCATTATATTTTTGATTTTAGGAGTTTTCGAAAAATTTGAAAATCGTCTCGCGGGTCAAAATCGCGGACTGTCTAAATTTTCAGGTCTGGCGGATCTGGCGGTACCCTATATTGGGTTCTGCCAGTGTAATTTCTGGGCAACCCATAAATGGCCCAACGGAACGGACGGAACCCTCACACGGGTTCCGTCTGTGTAATCCAAGGGTTCCGCCAGATTTCCTGCAGAATTTTTTTTAGTTTTCAACATTTCAACATCCACTCAATAACATACCATCCCTTTAGTTAGAAACCTATTTCCTGCAATTTGCTAAACACAATAGGATAGTTCTCATTCCTTATAACTCAAAGAAAACCATTTCCCGCCAAATTTCAAAAATAGCCATAACAACCTCAAGGAACCTTCACACATAAAGGAAGGAACCCTTCCAAAGGTTCCTTGAAATCCCTGAGACATATATCTTCAACAAATTTGCCAAAACCACTAAGCATTTAGTGCAAATCTTGTCTTCTCACTTCACCATTTTTATTGGATTGACTTCCATGATTTGACAACCCACATTAGTCTTCCAAATCATTAGGAACCTCCATTTTTGTATGGCTAAACATCAAATCCAAACACTCCTTCCCACACTCCTTCTTCACTATAAATTAAACCATCCTAAACACGATCAAATCACACCTTCTCCATCACAATCTCTGATCTTTAAACCATTTTAACAATGACTAAGTTAACTATCACCTCTCAACCATCAAGACCCGTTCGGAAAACCGCCCGGATAAGTGTCAAACCACTTTGGTCTAACGAATCCATCAACCTAAGCTCCTCATCCTCGGATGAATTCACCTCACCAATCAAAAATGAACATTTTGTAAACCTTGCATCTCCATCTCCATCACCTAATGAACCCAATGAGCTCACACCACCACCAACAAAATCACCCATTGACCCAACTCCACCAAGTGCTCCAACCCAACCATCCAAAACTCCATCACCATCACCATTACCAAAACTTGAACCTATGGAGTTATTTGGGTCTCCTCCAACCTCACCACATCCTTTTGTCCAAGATCTAAATGATCTTCCACCAAGACCAACTCAACCACCACCTTTTGCAAACTAAACACCAAGGTCATTTCTTGACCAAAATGAGAATTTTAACCACAACCAACCACCACAACAAGAGTACCACCAACCCAAACCATTGTTGTTTCACCCTATCTACCATGACATCCATGGTCCTCTTTATGGAGAACCAAATTTTGAAAACCATGATCACCCAACTCCACCACATTCTCAAGCCAAAACCTTTGAGTCTTTCTTTCCTTCTTATAAGGAAATCCAAAGCATGGTTGAGAATCACCTCCATCAAGCAATGGAATTTCTAACCACCTTGCTTGACTCTATACCAAACCCATCCTCCACCCAGGAACCAAAAACCAACCCATCCTCAAACCAAGAAACCAACACCAACCCATTTCCACCCAATCATCCCCATGTTTGCTCACATTGTGAGCAAATGTTGAAAATGGGTAAAAGCATCAAATTGTTGCTTCACCAATTCCAAGATGAAACCCGTTTTGCATTCCAACATGTCATAGAATGTTTGGATGCTCTTTCCCACCCAAACAAATCCTAGACAACATTTGGATTTTGCCCCATTTAGGAAAGTAGGATTTGATTTTTTATATTTCTTTGTTATTTTTCATTTTTAAGTAGGAGGATCTTTCCCATTTCTTGTCTTTGACTTTTAAAAGTCAAATTTTACTTGGAACGATATCTTTTTCTACTTACTTACTTGCATTGTGTGTTGATCATTTTTGAGTTATTATTGTGGTTGCATTATGTGTGGTAACTACAAGCTTGATTATATATATCACCAACTAACCATTTTTTTGTAGGATCAAAATCCATGTTTCCCATCTTGGCACTCCTTTTAGGGGGAGTAACAACCAAGGGGGAGCAAGTGCATTATTCCGCTTCGCAACTCTACTTTTTGTTTCCACAAAAAGGGGGAGAAATATATTAAACCTTTAAACTTAATATGATTTTCATCACTTAAGTAAAACAAGTTTAATATAATTTTTTTTTAAGTCTTAAACACTAAGATTTTGTGAGTTACTTAAAAACAAAGCTTATGTTTTGTCATCAACAAAAAGGGGATATTTGTACTTCATAAAGACATTTGCTACATTTTACATTTCATAAAACACAACACTTTTTATTTCTTAAAATAGAAATGTCACATCACATTTATGGCAAGTTTTGTCAATATACATTTATGAAAAGAAAGTGTGTTTGACTAACCATATGTTTGCTTGCACAAGTTTTGTGTTTGACTAGGTGTAATAAGATGTGACATTGTTTGGTTTGCAAGATTTATTGCAAAACCAACTGCAAGCCTAGCGGCCTGGAGGTACACGGGCGGAACCCATCTGAGGGTTCTGCCGTATCCGCCAGACCTGCAAAAGGTTTTGCTATAAATACCAAGCCACAAGTTTGATTTTTGGCTTATCACTCTATATCATATTTTCACACATTCATTCATTCTTTTATCTAACCCTTTAACATCTCATATGTGATGTTTCTTTTTGTAGCAAAGAAGTTCACGAGTTCATAAAAAGTTACAAGTATTCAACACAACGTTGCAAGACTTGTTAGCTTAGCATTGTGTAGACTTGTATAGTTTACACTTCATTTGATTGTGTATTTTCAGAAGTGATCGGTTAGTATTTTAGTCCTCAAAATACAAAGTGTGACGGGAGTTGTTGTACCCTTGTAAAAGAACTAACGGGAGTGGTTGTACCCTTGTAAAAGAACTAACGGGAGTGGTTGTACCCATGTAAAAGAACTCGACATCTAGCTTAGTGTCGGTAAACGTGTATAAGCGACGTGTAAGGTTTTCTCCGCCGGTGAAAGGAGCTTGTTGACTAGTGAAAGAAACTCTCGAGTTGGATACTCGGGACGTGGATGTAGGGCAAGGAAAAGGAGTCCTTGTAGCCGAACCACGATAAATACTTGTGTTGTGGTTTGATCATTTCTTTCTTTATACTTGCATGTTATATATTGTGTTTGTGTATATATCTTTGATCAAACGGAAAGTTTTAAAAGATAATTAAACAAGTTAAAAAGATTTTAAACGGTAAAATATTCAACCCCCTTCTTGTTTTTCACAAAATACGATTATACATGTCCATTTAATATTGTGGAGAATCATGATCAATTTTGTTTCTTAAAAACATATTTGGGGTTTCCCCTTACACTTATCTTTTGCAAAATACCTTTGGATGAAGTTAAGACTAAGCCAAACGACAAAATACAGTATTTCCACCATTTTAGTTTGAAACATGATCTACCAACAATAAAAATAAAGCATGCATACGGAAACAAATAACAATCAAACAAATAAAAATCACACAAAGCATGGGTTGCCTCCCAAGAAGCGCTTTTCTTTATTTACGAGTCTTGTAGCTAGACTCAAAGTCATGGGCTACCGTGTGTCGCTTATGCTCACATACCCAAGGGTGAGCCATCTAATAGTCGCCTCATCTTTCTTATAATCATCACTTAGCTCTAAACATCCACGATAATACCTTTTATTTGTTTCATGAGGATATTTAAGCCCTTTTCTTTTATCATTCTCACTTAGCATTTCTAGGGGCGGATACCTACTACACTTCTCCATGGAAAAATCCTTGAACCTAGGGTGTGCACGGGGCATTTGGTAGACAAAATCTTCATCCCCATCCGAGAATGTAATTAACCCTTCCATAAGTTTTTCATCAAGGTTGGTCAACCTTTTGAAAGGTCTCCCAAACACAACTTGGGTTAACTTACTATCAATAAATTCTCCTAGATTCTCCATAACCATGAACTCAACAAGATAAACAAACTTCCTATAAACACATGCAATGTCATTGCCCTGGCAATAATATTATCTCCTTTGTATTCTAACTCATCTACCATGATTTTATTATATTCACTACGCAAGATTATGTTCATTAGGAGAGATGAGTTAAGGTAGGCATCAAAGCTCCTAAATCCAATCTTACAAGGAAATTGCATATTGAATGAGCTATCACTCTCAATCCTTGTTCTGGGGTCGACATACCTAAGAGGGTCCACTTCAACTTTCATCCTATCCTCATTAATCACATCACCATTATCTAGATCCTCATCGGAGTCTGAATAGTAAAAAGGACTAGCCCTATGGTCATCATCATGGTCAGACTCCTCCATTTCAGAATTATTGTCAAAGTGGTGGTTAGGCGAGAGGTTAGGTGGGTTCTCATTTTCAACTAAAGGGATTGGGGTGGGTATTTGGAAAATCCTACGATGCAAAACACGAATAACAGGAATCAAACGATCAATGTTATTGTTATCCATCGATATAGTTTACGAACAAAGGAAACACAGAAATAAGATAGACTAAAGAAAACCTAAAAATAAAAATAAAATCTTACTAGAAAGGAATCTAGCAAGTAGACCTAATAAAAAGAAATCCTAACCTAGACAATAACTATTCCTCGGGCTGCGGCGCCAAAAACTTGATGCGTGGGAATTGCACCAGGCTTTACCTCTCGAGGGATCTCGAGAAGCTTACAACCCCCACCAGGCAGTGTACCTGATCGTTGTAGTATAGTATAGTGACAAGTACCGGGGGATTGATCGTTCAACTCAGGAATAGTGTCGCTAGGATTAGAAAGCCTAAAAACTAGGTCTAGAGGTGAGGGATGATTCTTTTTGTATTTTTTATATTTTATGAAAAGCAAGTAAAATCTCGGGTTTTGGAAGAGTGGGCGGAATTAGTTGCTAATCAACTAACCCAATAACTAAAGATGCAATCAAAATAAAATAACAAAAATGTAAATAAAGCTAATTACTAATGTGGTGTGAACAATAAATGGGAAAATTGTGTTCACTTAGATTTCATTACTCCCTAGATATCGTTTACAGGTTGATAGTTTGTTACAGTTGTGTGGATGATGGGTTATATTCCTTAATACCAATCGTGGGGTAGCGTACGTACTTCCCCAACTCTATAAGCTCCTACTTCACTCCTATGTCGAGCCTGTAAGAAGCTCATGGGATCATTAGAATTTGCTCATGCATTAAATACAACCATAAAAACCTAGTACGCATTGGTTCATGTTTCTTAAGACGTTCAAGCAAGTTACACTATAGAAGTCTGCCAGTTTTCTTAAGCCTAACATCGAAATCTTTCATCCGTAACAACTATAAACAAGCAATCAACCTATAATCAACATCTAGGTTTCACTACATCTAAGCAAACACACAAGAGATCTAGCCTAGCATGTTAAAATCAAGACAAGTGTAAGATATATTCAAATAACACATAGACATATTGAATGAATTGAAAGGATACTTACCTTAATTGAACATGAAAGGTTTCAAGGGGTGAAAACCCTTGAAAGTACTGATAAAATCATGCTAGGGTTTCTCCAAGTCATCGTTAAAATTGTCCTCTCTTTATGAATGAAAATTACAAAACTATATATAGATTTTCCAATGTGACGGCGTCAAGAAGAAAATTCTGACGCCGTCAACCCGCTGCCCATAATAAAATCGGATTGCCTAGATCCAGATCTGATGCCGTCAAGAGTAATTTTCCTCTAGGCCGTCACGTATAAAGGGACCATGACGGCCTATGGTGACGCCGTCATGCCCTACTGTAAAAACATTCTCGATCGTCATGGACTCTATCCTCTCCACCTCTTGTTTTCCTCTTGACGCCGTCATTAAGAACTTGGTGACGCCGTCAGGTACTGTTCCTAGCAAGGAAAATTAAGACTTTGCCGTTTTCTTCACTTTTATGTTCCAAAAACGTCCAAAATGCTTCCTTTTCCAGAATTCACTCCAAAAGTACCTAAAATCACAAAAGGAACGATTTAGGGCAATATTTGATCAAATAAATTCAATTCCGGGCTTAAATGACCCCCTAAAAACGGATCATTTTTCGCCTCATCAGGTTTTCCAAAAACAAAACCCATCGGTTTCTAGCAAAGGTGGTCTTTGCATAGAACATCCCTCAACATAGTTCTCTTGAGCCATGGATCTATACTCTACTTTACCAAAAATCTTAGTTAGGATTTTAGATTTTTGGGAAAGAAGTTTTTGACTTAAAACGACTTCTCGGGAAGGCTTTAATGCTCAAAAACTTAGGTATACCTCTCTGATACCAATTGTAGAACCGTAGAGGGGGGGGGGGGGGTAAATGCGGTTTCTTTGACTTTCTATATGTTTAAAAACTTTAAGCCAAAGAGAACACCAAGTGGTTGTACAATAATCCAACAACCACTAACACAACCAAAGTTTATAAAGCAAGTAAGAACACAACGATATATACTGGTTCGGGATGGGGGGTTTATACCATGTGTACGTCCAGTTGCGAATCCGCGACTCCTATACTATTCACTAGTATAATCCTTTCGGTGGAATACAAACCGTTACAATTCACTCCACCGATATTCACCAATATCGATGCTCACAAAGAACGAGTTACTCCCAAGGTATTTCGCCCTCAGAAACCACCCAAATGAATCTCACGATTCGACTTTACCTAAGGGTCACCAAGACCACTACCAAGACTTCCCACCGGAAGTATCAAACCCCAACTAGATCCCCAATGATCTAGGCTTGGTCACCAAGACACAAGACTTCCCTTACAAACAAATGAATGAATAAAAGTTTGTTTTATCAACCAAGCCCTAACCTAACCTAGAGACTCGATTGTAATAGAAAGGATATAAGAAAGAAGACCATCGACACAATCACAAGAGTGGATTAGGTTCTTGTGATTCTTCCCTTGCAAGTAGATGTGTTCTTTCAAAGATGTTAGTATGAAAATTAAGAACACAAGATTAGAGATAGAGAGATAGAGAGATTTGAGAGTGTTTAGAAAGAAAGAATCTAGAGAGAAAGAATAATGGCAAGGGGTGAGGAATACAAGAGGCAAGGGTGGTATTTATAGGTCAAGAACCCAAACTTGTGAAAATTTACCGAGGCCGGCGCGTCACCCGCGTGTCAACGTGCGGGCATCGCTCCAGGCGTCTGTAAGATCGACATAATTTACACAGTCATATGAAATATCAAAGTCACGCAATATTTCAAGACGTTTAATTAAGAAAGTAACATTAACACATCGCAAGATAAAAAAAACTACATTAAGAGCAAAAAAAATAAAATGCACCAACAAAGTGTAGTAATGATTATTGACTAAAAGTTGAATGCCCGTCACATTATTTTCAATAAACTTACTTGCTAAAGAATCAATAGTATTAGCCCGTTTATCGGTATTACATGAAGTAAAATATTGCATGTTTAATTTGTAGCGTACTATTAATATGAATGCTAAGTATTCATTCCATTGGTGGCCATAGCGTTGTTCTCTTTCTTTAATGCTTCTTGACGCGCTGCAAAAAACAATTAGATATAGTTGATCGTTAGTAACTTAAATATAGTTAATCAATATATTGCATTTTCAATCAAATTGAATATGTTCGTGCATGTTCCACTTAATTGATAAGATAACGATGTGTAGGATCTCTTAAACCATTAGAAAAGATGATGTTACTACCAAACCTCTTAAGCACCATCTTTATGTCCTACATTGTTACACACACAAAACACACGTGAAATTTACATAAAACAATATAAATCAATATGTTAAATAAGTAAGATGATATGATGCTTACCTTACCACCATAATAAGTTGTAGCCTAATGTGCACGCGGTGTGGAGGAAGTTGTGGTTTGTTGTGTGTGATTTTTGACACATTATATAGTTGATAAAATATTTGTAACTCATGAACGGGAATGTAAAAAGACTAACCACTATTAATTGAGATGTTTGAATTGCTTGAAATCAATGTACACATACTAATTGAGATGTTTGATTTGCTTGTAATCAATGTTGAAAGCTTCATATGATAAAATCAATTCTTGGGACATTTATTATGAGCCTTTTACATTTATAAGGCTACTTAAGTTTTATATAATATAAGATAGATTATATTGTAGCTTGTTTAAATTGTACATTGTGAAAATTTTATTGTACTTCTTAGTAAGAGGTGTTTTAATTGGTCAGTTTTATATGCTTTTAGTTGGGTGTACAATATGAATATTGTACTTTTAAGTAATGAGATGTTTTAATAAAAGTATTAATTACACTATGCATTTCTATTACTTTTAACTTTTAACATTTCACTTTTCAAGTTTTGATCATTTTTCCTTTATATGTAGTATTCATATACAAACCTTTATTGTATCATTGTATGTCCTCATATTTTAATTATAGCCTAAGGCTAGAGGGACTAGTCATCACCTCCTCATCATCTACATTAGTTTCATTTCAGATTTTTCTCATCTCTCACTTTTCCTTGCTCTCTCTCGCTTTTAACTCGTTTTGATCACATTCCCCCTCACATTTCATTAAAATAATCATTTTATACAAATATACTTCACTAAATATCTCAAATACACTCACAAAACAAATAAAAAACATTACTTTTGAAATTGGGTCTCATTTTTTTTGCACTCTCACTATGGTGAGCCGATCACAATAAACACAACAAATTGATCGTGACCTTGGCTTCTATTTTGGCTGTTGGCGTAAAGAACACCCTCACGATGCCTCAGTGCACTCCGTTTGGTCTAAAGGCTACAAATATCAAATTCTTTTAAATAATAATATTTTTCAACTTTGTTCTCACTCTAGATCTACGGTTAAGTTTAGAAAGTACATAAACACCCCCCTTAAATTTGATAACAATAAAAAAACCTATAACTCATTAGCTTTTATAAAATACCCTAATTAAATTTACCAATAACACAAAGTAGTTCATAAATTCACTAAGTTTTATATTTTACTACCCCATAAGTTTAGTAATATACCAAGAGAAGAGTTATTTTGCAAATCAAACAAAGCTCACATACTAAGGGACACATCCTCACCCTCCATTTAAATTTGTTCAATGACTCTGATTAAAAGCATTTACTAATTAAAAAAAACGCGGAGGGACAGTTTGGTAAAATTGTAACACAAATAAAATAGATCAGATCATTATCTCTCCTCATACTTCACGCACCAAACACACACAAAAACACACAGTAGCATTTCTGATCAAAATACAAGCCCTGGATCCACGAAATCAATCATATAAATCGTAAAAACGCTTTAAATCATGAAGAATTGGATGAATATATTAACAATCGAAGGTCTCCTACAAGTTCGACGGTTGAAAATGATCCAATTCGATCTTCGATTCAACCTCTAATTCAAGGTATTGTTTAGGCTCGAAACTTCTTATATTTTTTTATTTTATTTCAATTTCGTGAAAATAAATTTATATGCATGTTCAATCATCGTTGTGGTTGATGTTTTTGTAACCGAGTATTAGCTAGTGACTGATGTGTTTTTAAGTATTGGTTAAATATTATTTCTAGAAAATGATGATCAGGTGTGTTTATTGATGATTTAGTGAACATGTGTTTGATTTGTGGTTAGTTTATTAATATTCATGAATGTTTGCAAATTTAATTGTGTTTAGTCTACTATTGCTAATTTGATTGTGTACATGTTAGGGAGTAGATGATTAGAGATGGATTAGTTGATAGTTTAGGATTGCTAGTGACCGGAATGTAGCGATTTCATAAAAATTATATATATTTTTTGTTGTTTATGAAGCATTAACATTACCATTATGTTAGGTCATTTTTTTGTTGTTGTTAGGGTGTTTGTTTGCTGATATTTTCATGTATGATATGATGTTGTTTAAATGGCAAACTGATGATGGTTCGAGTGCCATTTGATGTTGTTTGGGTATCACTTTGTTGTTGTTTCGAGTGACATTCGCTACTGTTCTTGATCTTAAATAGGTGTTGTTCGAGTGTGAATTTGCTGCTATTTTTGATGTTTATTTAATGGTGTAATAGTTTTCATGTCACATCACATGTGATTATAAATTTAAGTAGTACGCAGTTGATAATTAGTATGTAAGATAATTGTTCTTTTATATGTAATATCACATGTGATTATGTATAAAATCACATATTCTACACTATATCTTATGTGATATTCTAAGTAGTTGTTCGCATACTTCACCGTTCAGCTACATGTGATAATTTAACTATATTAGATTTTTTGATGCCAGATAGAATACAAGCATAGTCTCATGTATCTAAAAATGTGACTACTTCAAAGTTGTTAAGAAATGATTGTTAGCATAATCGAGAACATAGATTTTGGTGCAACGTATGTGCTAAAGTACCAAATAGTCTCCTAGCTTGAGGTAAGTGTTACTTTCAATGACTAGTATCATTATTTTAGACTATGAGGCATATAAATTGTTTATAACATGTGATTTTTATGACTGTATGCTCTTTTCATTGACATATCACATGTGATTATTAGACTTTCATATAGTTTTTAGCATTATATCACATGTGATTATTATGCTCATATATTGTGTCATATTATATTAAACTAAGAGGCATATAAAGTGTTTTATGTGTCATATCACATGTGATTTTTATGCGTGTAAGATCTTTTCATTTATATATCACATGTGATTATTAGACTTGCATATTATTTTTAGCGTTATATCACATGTGATTATTATGCTCATATATTGTGTCATGTTATAGACTAAGAGGTATATAAAGTGTTTTCTGTGTATCACATGTGATTTTTATGCGTGTAAGCTCTTTTCATTAACATATCACATGTGATTATTAGACTTGCATATTATTTTTAGCGTTATATCACATGTGATTATTATGCTCATATATTGTGTCATGTTATATTAAACTAAGAGGCATATAAAGTGTTTTAGGTGTCATATCACATGTGATTTTTATGCTTGTAAGCTCTTTTCATTGACATATCACTTGTGATTATTAGACTTGCATATAGTTTTTAGCATTATATCACATGTGATTATTATGCTCATATATTGTGTCATATTATATTAGACTAAGAGGCATATAAAGTGTTTTATGTGTCATATCACATGTGATTTTATGCGTGTAAGATCTTTTCATTGATGTATCACATGTGATTATTAGACTTGCATATTATTTTTAGTGTTATATCACATGTGATTATTATGCGTATAATCTCTTTTCATTGACATATCACATGTGATTATTAGACTTGCATATAGTTTTTAGCATTATATCACATGTGATTATTATGCTCATATATTGTGTCATGTTATATTAGACTAAGAGGCATATAAAGTGTTTTATGTGTCATATCACATGTGATTTTTATGCTTGTAAGCTCTTTTCATTGACATATCACATGTGATAATTAGACTTGCATATTATTTTTAGCGTTATATCACATGTGATTATTATGCTCATATATTGTGTCATATTATATTAGACTAAGAGGCATATAAAGTGTTTTATGTGTCATATCACATGTGATTTTTATGCGTGTAAGATCTTTTCATTGATATATCACATGTGATTATTAGACTTGCATATTATTTTTAGCGTTATATCACATGTGATTATTATGCTCATATATTGTGTCATGTTATATTAGACTAAGAGGTATATAAAGTGTTTTCTGTGTATCACATGTGATTTTTATGCGTATAAGCTCTTTTCATTGACATATCACATGTGATTATTAGACTTGCTTATTATTTTTAGTGTTATATCACATGTGATTATTATGCTCATATATTGTGTCATGTTATATTAGACTAAGAGGCATATAAAGTGTTTTATGTGTCATATCACATGTGATTTTTATGCTTGTAAGCTCTTTTCATTGACATATCACATGTGATTATTAGACTTGCATATTATTTTTAGCGTTATATCACATGTGATTATTATGCTCATATAGTTTTTTCATAATTAATGTAGAAAACGCGGCATGTGTGCCATTTGCAACTCTATGAGCATCTAAAGTACCCGGCCAAGAAGAGAGCAAATCCAACAATAATGAAGATCATATACGAGCGATAAAAAGAATTCTGATGCCTACCGGCTACCGTATTTGCATGACGGTTCAGATGAAAATGTACATGGAAAGTCTTGATGAAATGGGGATTTTTGACTTGAAATAGAATCACAAAACCAATCCATTCAATCGATAAAGAACTAGAGAAGTTTGCAGGAAAAGGTGTTGTTGCATGGTACATAATCTTCACATGTAGATGATGATTATTTATGCCAACAAGTTTGCACATGAATATGGAGAAGACTCGAGGGAACAAATTATTTTTTATGCAATCAAGAAAATGAAAAAAAGAACTACATCAACCAGTGGCGGAACCAGGATCTAATTTCAGGGGTAGCGAAAAAAAAAAGTTAACCATAATATTTTTTAACCGTACATTTAAATAATTAAAAAAACGCAAAAATAGAATAAGTTAAACAAATACCTAATAGATCTCAGAACTCTCCTCTTCGGTCTTTCATAGCTAGAAAACAAATACCGAAGGAATTGAACCCGAAGGAATTGAAACAGAAGGAATTGAACCCGAAGGAGTTGAACCAATATCATCAACATTATTAGAACCAACATCGTCCTCTTGAAATTTTCTTTTAAAAAAATTGTCAATATGCACTTGTTTTTTCATGTTTCAACTATCAAAAATCAAAGTCCCTAATACAAAAAGATTACAAATTGCACTTAGAATTAACAATTTAACATATGAACTTGAACAAAAACATATGATAAAAATCTAGTAAAAGATTGACTATTTTTTCAAGGGTATAATAACCCTAACTACCTAAGCAGTCTAACAAAGTAACAATCTAAACCTAACTGTCTCGAAACTCAATCTTTTCAATCTAATCAGAAATCACAAATTCATAATAACGTATAAAATTGAACCAAAATGGCAAAACCCTAATACATTATTCATAAATTATTGAAATAAACTTGAAAAATGAAATTACCTAAGACAAGAGCAAGAAGCCAGGAAGGGGAATAATTGAATGGCAGAAGCAATCAAGTAGATAACAATTAGTCAATTACTATTTTTTTAAGGCAAAAAGGGCGCAGGTTTTTTCTCTTTTCTTCTTCTGGTCTTTAACTTGACGTTTTCAATAGATAACAATTATTCAATTTTTTTTATTATTATTTTTTTATTTTTTATTTTTTTAATTTGGTCAAAGCCCACTAGTCCACTACATGAGTTTTAATAATAAGGCCCAAGCTAGTAGCCTACTATCAATTTGAGTCTAATTTTTTCTGTAACCATTTTTTCATTTGTATGTTTTTTTTTTATGTATGTTTTTGTATGGTTTTCTTTTTAAGTTTTTTATTTTATTTTTATTTTTTTTTTATTATTTATTTATTTTTTTATTTTTTTAACATTTAGTGGGCTAGCGAAATACGAAAGATAGTACGAAAATTTGTTTAGGGGTAGCGAAAATTTGTTTCAGGGGTCGCGAAATACGAAAGATAGTACGAAAAACATAAAACTAAAAAAAAATTTCCACTATCGGGTAAACGTTCAGGGGTAGCGACCGCTACCCCTGACCAATGAATAGTTCCGCCCCTGACATCAACCATATTGGTTGACATGGTTGTGATGTCATTGTTGTTGGGATTAATTTTTGTTACTAGTTTGTCATGAAAATTTTAGAACATTTTGTCATTTATATTCATTAGCATTTGTACGTAGTGAGACATGGAATATGTTTGTTGGTATTTAGTTAAATGAGAAGCTGGTTTGATTATTATACATTTAAAAATTGTTGAAATATATACTAAAAGTGTGTTGTGTTTTCTATTTTTAGTTACTCATCTTAATGATGCAAGCCTAACTGTGATGTTGTGTATATTGTTTTGTTACATAATTTTCTTGATAGAGTACATTACATGATGATAGTACATTATTTTTTCTTACCCACATGTGATTTTCGGCTACTAATATATAGGAGTAAAGATCATTTGAGGACCAAACTTTTTTTACATACCAAGGAACTAATCTCTATCCTCCATCTTTATTTGATCTAATGGATAAAATTAATCCCAACAATTTAAAAAACTCACTTTCATCTCTTTTTTTTTCAAATATTAATATCTTTCAAACCGTTAATCGTTAAGCGAAAAAAAATATACCGTTACGACGAGCATTTAATTATCTTTCTATAGATAGGCTAATTGATATATTTTCGACAAAAAAAATTTTTTTCGTTTTTTTCACGTTTTTTTTTCGTGGCCGGAAAAATCATATATGATATTACATATAATACATATCATATATGATATTATATGTAATATCATATATGATATTGCATATCATATATGATATGCAATATCATATATGATATGCAATATCATATATGATTTTTTTTCGGCTAGAAAAAAAAAAAAAACGTGAAAAAAATGATTTTTTTTTCTTTTTCGAAAGTATATCAAAGTGTCCGTCTATAGAAAGATAATTAAATGCCCGTCGCAAATCACATGTAATAAGAAATAAATCACATATGATTTTTAACTCCTGAATTATGATATGAAAACACATTGATACAAGCAAGTAAGTATTACTAAAACCACATGCAATAAAAAAGAGAAAAGAAATCCTATAATTACCAAAATCATCTACAATCAATCACTCATTCAAAGACTTACATATCATATCTTAACAAGAAAATTGTATAGAAATACTAAAGAAAATGGTGATACTATGTTTCTCAGAGAAGTGAAATTGTTGATCTTTTTGTGAATCTTGAGTTGAGTTCTTGTCCTCAATAACCACTTTTTCATCTTTTAACAATAGTCCACTCGCGTCTCTTTTCTTCATTTTCCAAATTTGTTGAACCCATGACTAAAAGGCTACAAAATATATCCTTTTGAACAATCTGAAATGCATTCCACATAATTGATTATTTATAAAATAAAAACTAAACAAGTGTAATATCACATGTAATGTAATCACAAATTTTAAACAATGTAATATCACATGTGATTTTAGGCAGCTTATATTAGAAACTTATTCTAGTATTTCATACTTTCACTAAATTTTTGGCTGACCGAAACACTAAGTCGCTATTAATCTACATAAATAAACTTTAAAGTTAGGCCTATGTTGACTAAATCATATTATTAACAGCATTTAGCTTGTAAAAATGACTAAAGTTGAACTAACATCTAATGATTTCCGTCAGCTTCAAGGTTATCATGTAACATAAGTTGTTACAAAGTCCCTATTAATCACCAAACATTTTTGACAAACACGAATTAGCTACCGTTATGATATATCATTTGTAACATTCCAAAAGGCAAAGTCATAATCTGACCCAACAAGCTCGGGTTCAAATTAAGCACCTAAAGTTCCAAACACCATACATTAGTCCTCCCACCTGCGTACTTCTATACTTCATTAACACAAAATGTAACACTCTTAAATCAAAATGAAGGTCCAACTAATAACTTTAAGATCAACTAAGATCTGTAGTGAAGTGTAATAGCAGTTAATAGACTTGATGCTTACAATTCGTTGTTTACATTTGTTATCTTTTTTTTTTTTTGTTTTACGCAACAGTTTGTTCTAAATTAGTAACCGGTTGGTCCATCTCTACTCATACCATATTTTGTTGATTTAAACTACTAAAGTATTCTTTTGTTTTTGTAAATTAACATTCTTAAAAATGTAAAAAAAAAAAAAAAAATATGAGAGTCTGAATATATATTAAGATACAATGATATGCGTAATCACATTTAAAATTCAGTTGTGCATTTCATCAAACACATGGTGTGCATTTAACTAATATCTTGCCTAAAGTATATTCTACATGAACAAAACCAACTAGAATCGATAAAACACCATATTGATAACAAATATAGTAAAAAATCATCAAATTATACAAAAATAGATGTAAAGCACCATACACTTACTCGTAATTAGCTTCAATTTTGGATTATCATGTGTTTTTTTATGATTCAATCCAGAAACTGAATCTTATGGAATCGAATTTGATGTTTAACGAGAATGAAAAATGATGATGATGAACAATGACGAGTATGATGAATTGAATTTCGAATTTAGGGTTTAATGAGAGGATTAGAAGGAAGTTGGACTGGGGATGAGATAGGCAATTGAGAAACACCGTAGTGGTGTGTGTTTTATGAGACACGAAAAGGGGACTATTTTTATTTTGGGTTTATATAGTTGACGAAAATGCCCTTGTAGTGTTAATGTTAGGCTTAATCTTAGCCATTAGATTAAAATGAATGAAGGGTGGGGATTGGTCCCTTTGTATGTGGATAAAGTTTTGTCCTCAAATGATCTTAAATCATATACCAAATACTCTTAAACCCAGTAAACTTTATATTCTTAAAACTTTATTCACTAGCTACCAAATAAATGCTTTTGCACCCTTTGCAACTCGTTGGCAGTAGGGACGGACCTAATATTTTTTAAAAAGTATTGCACAAAAGAAATTTTGGACTAGCTAAAGTTACACCGAAAAAAATGAAAGTAGCGAAAAAAATAAACAAATAAAATTGAGGGTTGCATATACCATTAAAACGACAGTTTTAAAATCTTTTTGCATACATGTGAGTCTGTCCATACGGGCAGAGTTTATGTTTATACACACTAATAAATGCGATTTTTTATGCAATTATGAGTGTGGCCATGACATATTTATATTTGATTTTCTTTTTTGTTTGCAAAACACCAAAACAATTGCTTCCCACTCAGACTTTTGGCTATGACAAATCGTCGCCGAATGTATTTCATTAAAGAGTCTTCATTGTTAAGTACAAACTTGAAATTAGTTAGAATGAGTGAGTGTTGCCCACGAGTTGCGACCAGAAAAAAAAATAATCAACAGTAAGTATTCAGTTTCTTGAATTTCAATTAATCTATAATAATTGCTCGTTAACATCTTTACCCGAGTTTTTTTTATTAAATCTTGAAGTTATGGACGTTCTAATTTTAACTCAGGACCGTTACTGAAATCATAAGGTAACTAAACAAAATATTTGTATAAATTCTCGTTACCCAAATAGTCATATATTTAATATAAGGATTGTTGTTTCAATCATATTTAACGCCAGGGTTGAATTTCAAAATTTATTTAAGTTGTCTCTGAGACTCAAGTTAACCGGATAGGATTGTTGCTACTATCATATTTAACGCATTTAATGATAGGGATGAATTTTAAAATTTATTAAAGACTGCCTCTAAAACGCAAGTTAACTGGAGGGACTATTTTCTACCTCACAAAGCATTAAAAAACATTTTCGTGGCAATTGTTATTTATATAATTGGGTACTTCACTTATTAATAGTTACAATTACTGTACTCCAAATTGATTAAACATTAAAATTATTGTGTTTGTTTATACATCAGATATATAACTAGACGATTACCCGCGTTTAACGATAACGGTGTATAACAACGTTAATTTGTGATGTGTGAGTGCATTTTTTTAATGTATACATGGGTGTGAATTGATTAATAGTGAAAAAGTTAGTAGTTTAAATTGTAACGGGATATTTAAATATTTAATAGATTGTGTTGTCTTTTATAAGTAAAGGTAGTCTAACAACATTACTCTTTTTTTAAGTTTTTAAGCTGTAGTTAATTGTGTTTTCTGTTTATATGTAGTATAGATGAGTAAAATTCGATCTTTGGTCCTCGAGTATATTAGAAAAGCATCATATTGTAAACTTTTGAAAACCCACATAGAACGCACAATAACACAAAATCTTATAAAAAGCTTTATTAATCAATCAACTGCTGCTGAAAGTAGTTCAATCACTATTAACATAAGAAATCTTTAGTACATGCTAGTTGTCCTATTTCTCATTCACAATAGAGAGATACAGTTTGTAATGCAATCAAAATATAATCTACTTGAACGGTGTGAAAGATATGAATCAACTCTTGTAATCTTGAGTTTGTCGACATTGACTACCATGCAACTGAGAATGTTCACTACCAAGCCACTTTGTCTATTTAATATTCATTGATCTAAATTTAGTAAGTAAACAAACCAACTATGTCACTCATGATTCATATATCTTCATATGCAAATGTTTTTCAGCAAATTTGATCAACTTCTCCATTTCGGTGGCACTATCAATGGTACCACTACGATTTGAATCGACCAATTTCATCGCCGTTTTGGCCTTCCACCTCCCAAACCATATCCTAAGACCATGAAGTGCCTCTTTCAATTCTTCTTGGCTGATGCGACCATCACAGTTATCATCAAAGGCACGCAACCATGCTTTGAATTCATCAACGGTCATTGATCTACTTGGCTCTAATCGCATGCATCGCATGATAGCCATATTAATTTCTTGAACTAAATGTATTTGTTTAAGATTGAAAACTTTGATGAAATTGATGTATGTGAGTTGGGAGTCATAAGAAACATATTTATAGTCTACTGAATGGAATCTAGTCATCTACAATGGATGCCACACGGCTTCACTTTCAATCCACATTGGCGTTCATAATAATAATAAAAATAAATAAATATAAGTAAGCGTATACGAATAATAATTATTTATTACGTAGTATGTAATATGATAGTTGCTGCAAATTATTGGTGTAGATCAAAGTGGAACGGGTTTCTAAGGTTTTTTAACTTCCATGTTTGAAAATAGTTAAAAAGGCATCTGAAATTTCTACTGGTTATTGTTATGGTGTACTAAAGTTAGGTAATTAGCTAGCTAGAATATGCTTGCTTAACTTTATACGTAGTACATCTTTTAAAAGATTAATAAATCAAAGTAACAAGAAAAACCGAATTTGGTATTACAACTTTAATATATGAAACTTGCAACACATTTAACCTCCCGACAAATCACACTTACAAGAAAATTGTCTAAGTGACTCGTAAATTTTTTTAGGGTAAATTACAAATTTAGTCACTGCATTCTGCAAAAGTACAAAAATGACACCGAGTAATAAAGACATGCAAAAGCGCCACTCACATTCCATATAAATGCAAAAACTATACCAAGAGCTAATTGTCGTTATGTTCCTCGTTAAGTGTCACACAATTGAGGGTAGTATTGTCATTTAATTGTTCATTTTCTCTCCCGGCAATTATAATTCAAGGACTATATTTGCAAACAAACGTAAACTCTTTAGTTAAAGCAACTAGATTACTAGAGTGGCTTTTTTCAGATTACATACCACCCCAGTTAACTTCATATCAGACTTAAAGATAACCAACCGTCAAACCCTATCTTAAAAAAAAAAAAAGAAAAGAAAAAAGAAAAAAAAATCCTAAATCGGAACAACGAAACCCAACTATGGCGAATAATGATAAGGGAAAGTCTTTGTTGATTGGGGGGGGGGGGGGAGGAATCATCCAAAAAGTCGTGGGGAAAGGTTTTATTAAATGATGAAGTTTTGGATACATTTGGTGATGAAGTAATTGCTTGGTATGGTTCGTATGTAAACATAGAGAAGGAGATGATAGAAGATATTCTTCAATGGACGTGGAACAAAACCTTCAACAAACCAAATATGGGTGGTAGTGGTGTGATATTTATTCTTACCCTTGGAAGTGGTAGCGGTTGCTCCATTGAGGTAGTTGCAAAGACAAAAAGAAGGAGGGGAAGGCCCAGAAAAAAGTAACTTTTTCTGTACCAATCGATAATCCGAGTACAATGTCACAAAAAAGGAAGAAGGAAAGGCCTGTTAGAGTGGGAAAAAGAAAGAGGGGAGTCATAATCCGAGTATGGGAGTGGGAAGACGAGTGAAGGGAAGGAAGAGCAAACGGATATTGGTATGTTAATGTAGTATATTTCATTTACGTGTCATTTTTAATTTGCTTATGCTGGGTACTATGATAATTTTGATAGACTGTAGGATAAACACTAAGTCCCAAACATATAAACCATGGTGGTATGTGGCGTTAATATTAGAAGAGTAGAAAGGAAGGAAAGATAGGAAAGAATGGAACCTTGAGAGAAACTAAGAGAATATTAGATTGCAAGTATGAGAAGGTCCAACCCTCTCCCTTGGTGGGAGAGGGGTATTTATACAAAGAAATAAAAACGCCCACACCCGGGCTATGGATCAGGCATACAGTGGGTAAAGACCCGTCCTTCTTTCACGATGTTACTTAAACTAAAACTAACTAAATAATAAACTAACTACGAGCTATCTTAATGCTATTACATCATTTAGGTGACCGAGTATTTTATAGGAATAATTGTATTCCTAACAATCTCCCCCTAAGCGAGGTCACCTTTGGAAATTAAGCTCTTTGATCTTCAAGCATTCTTTAGATTTTGTAGCTCGTAGGTTCTGATTCTTCACTCTAGGCTCACTTTGTACATCAAGCAATGATCTTGTGATTTTGAGTTCCTTTGGAATGTGTGATCTTTGAGCTTCTTTGAGATCATCAGCCACAGTAAATTTCCTAGCTCATCCTTAGTCGTATTGCCTTCATGTGATGTAGTGACATTAGGACCGTCATGCTCACACCCTTCTGTATTTGGTGACTTTTCATCAGAGTTGCAGAAACGTTGTTGGTAGTCTCTTTAACTTTCATGATCATCATTGATAGCGAGTAGGATGTGTGAGTAGGAGGTATGGATTGACACGATTCAGCTGGAATTAGGAACCATCAACGCCATCTTTATATGTGTCCTTGAAATAAAACAGTTAGCAATAAAGATAGAGAACGAATATGGCTTTTTCATTCGTTCTGCGAGGACAGACCACCCTCCGGTTTTGTGAAAACCGACATGTGATCAGGTAGAGTCTTTGTTAAAGAAGACTCTCCTTGAAGAAAATTTTCAGCTTGTAGTAATGAATCTTCCAAAGAATCCACTTAGGAATCTTCATACTAAGCATGTTCTCATACCGGAACGTCTCAAAGCAGACATCACGATAGAGTGAATCGGTGAATTGATATTCACAGATTGATGAGAAATAGATTTATAGAAATCACTCGCGTGTCACTTAGTAAACATTTTGAGACACGACGAGAGTTTTATACATTGAATCACATTTCCATCAAAAATACTTTTGTTTGAAAGATTATACACAATCAATGTGCTCGAAAATGAGTTGGTGAGCACAAAAGTATCCGTCAATCCATATCCTGGAACAAGTTTGATTAAATGTTGAATCGCACCATCGTTGCTTTCCAGTTGTCACTTGAACATTGATCCAAGATGGATCTCACATGTCACCTACCAAGAGCTTGAGAGATGTTCACTCTAGAAGGATTTCCATCGTCATTGTGAATATTTTCATATCACTCGGATGTTCTGGCAATACCACAAGGATAATTTGTAGGACTCTAAATATTTTATCTTATTTTCCACATTGTGTGAAACAATAATCATATTTGGAAGTGTGTCCTATTGAGATTTATGGATGATCTCATGGCTCTAGACTCAATAGTGCGTTTTGATCCGCTCCTGGAGACTGGGGAGGCTTCTCCTGTTTAGGTACCAACATGGCTCGCAATGAGCGGTCGATACATTGCACAGGGTTCCCCGAGAGAATGAAACAAGCTCTTTTAAGAGAACTTAAGTGGTTGGGAAGTTTAGTGCAGTGCGTCACTGGGTCCATGACGTCTTGTCTTCAATACCAGTGTTACCTTAGTAACCGCCAGTAGCTTATAAATTGAACCCGGTTTCTGCCCTAAGGTTGAAAATATGGAGGGCTATTTCTTTTCACCCTTTCTCATTTCATTTCTTTTTCATTCTTCAACCCCTTCAGTGCTTACCGATACTTCATCACTAGAACCTTGTTGGGTTTGTTCCAGTCCTAGTTCTATCTCAGTCCACACTCTTCCCTTTCTCACTTTTCTCCTTTTTTCAAAGACTTCTAATCTATCTATGGATTGTCCCTGGGAAGATCCTTCCAATTCTGGTGGATCATGGGAACTCATACTTAACCTTAACCATCCTTATATCTCCATGCATAAAGATAAATGGTCGGTCTTAGATATTTTTCCACAAACGCCTTTTGCTCTCCCTCAATATGTGCATCGATATTCAAAAGAGTTTAGCACATATGTGGGAGCCTATTATTGAGTTCAAAAGATCACATTTCATTATCAGATTTCATATTTAAATCGCATTCTCTCCCCCGATAAAAAATTCCAAATCTTTCGAGATTTTGGATCCCAATTGATTTAAATAAGTTAGAAAACGTTTGGGAGAGAAATGCGGTCAGTTTTAATATTTTCTGATAAAGGAACCTTTTACTGCTCCCCCTCAATTTGTGAGGGAAGTTGTTATGTGTCAGAGTTGATGAGTTTACAAAAGATTTGAAGTTTTAATGAAAAACTCTTTGAAATATTCTCATACTGACACATAACCATCACAAAATGCATTTTTGCTTATTATGTACAAAGTGGAGAGTTTTGATGATATATAAAATTTTAAGAAATCGCTCTCCCCCTCAATCAATGACGGATTTTAAAATTGAAATACTTGATGTCATTGATTGAGTGAAAAATTTTATCAAAATGTAGATTCAGTTTGATTTTCAGCCAAAATTTCATGGTACCACCAAGTTTTGCACAAATCCTTTCCGAAAAAATCATAGAAGGGAAAGTATTGGTGATAAAAAGAAGATTTCTCTTCTTGTACAAGAAATGATGCACTGAAGCGTACATCAGATCGAGGGTGCATGAATATAAAGTAATTCATTCTCGGATAAACGACACCCTTTGCTAGGAACAACCGTCTTTTTGGCGACGTGTTTTCCTCATTTTTAAAACCGGGTTGTTATCTGAAGTAATAGCAAGCCATAATTTTATGTCCGGGTTACAGTCTGAAGTAACTGTAAGCCATAGTTCTAAGAATGTTTTGAGAAACGACATGTTTTAGAAAAAAATTATTTGAAAAACGAAAAACTCTTGGTCAAGCATATGTATGATTCCGTGTCATTATTGAATGACATTTCTAGAAATGTACATAATATTGATTATACAAGAGACATGTCGAGAGAAGAATATTTTTGGATTTTTATGATTTTTCAGATTTTTATGGTTTTTATAGGTTTTATAATTTTCTATTTTCTTATTGGTATAATGCATAAGATATATACAAAGGATATGTGAATGATGCAAGCATAGAGTTTATAATGTACTCGTACTTTGAAGTTACATTACATTACAGCACCCAAAAGACAATACATGAAGAGAAACCACACAATGCCAGAAATCATTCAGTTCGTTGTAGAAGACGGTAGTCACCTTCTCGAACTCTACCACCCACGTAGCATTCCTGACTACGAAAGATTCTCCTCAACTTCAATCTCTTGCGAATACCATGTAGAAATTTGTTGTTCAGCATCAGATCATGATCTGTACAGTGATTGGTGTACCTTCCCGATCTGTGTGAGTAAACTTGATATTCTTTAACTCCAAAGTCCAAAGCTTCATCGACCATTTGCAATGTACCGTCACTGAACTTGTGTAGTTCCTTGAAGCGCATGACCATAGGAACGTTGTACGGATCTCGGAACATCACCGCCATAGGAGATTCAATGACAGTAAAATCAGCAACTGGTTCCATGCTGGCAACATCCCATTGGGGCCATGTGAGATTGAGCTGGGATTGATAACTTTCGATGCCAAGTTGGAAATCTTTGACACATTTTCTGATGACAATACCCCAGATCCAATGAAGAACAGCAAACACAAGAGTCTTCTTTTCTCGAGATGGTAGATGATGCAGTTTTCCCTGAAGATGTAACAGATACAGGTCTTCGAAATCATTGGGGCGAAGATGTTTGAAATCACCTTCAGAGATGGTATAATCTTTGAAATCAGCTCGTCGGAGAACAATGCTCTTGAGATAGTCATATCCGTGGATGGGGTGTATGTGGATCTTGACGACACTGATGATTTGGAGTGGTGATAGAACAAATTTACGATCACTTTGAGCTTGAAACCTATCCATATAGAATTGTTGTTTCTTGAGCCACCGGTGAGAGATTCCAAGAGAGGCAGCAACATCATAATCACATTCTTGTGTAATCCACATCCTATCAGGTACAAGCTGTTCCAACCCAATATCTTGATAATGAACAGCATTCATCTTGGTGATAGACAGGGCTGATTTGCATTGCTTGCTGCCAAATCTAAGATACTCGAGATCCTTGTTGAAGAAGAACTCTGCTTGAATAGTGACATGACCTGGAGATCCACCCAGAGGGAGTGGATTGCTGTAGTTGAACTTCATGATCCCTTCATCAACGATATCATTGAACATCTTGTGCATTCCTCCATTTGATATTGTAGATGAGTGACGTCCGGATGAAAGACCTTGAAGATTTCGAAGGCTGGTCCTTCCAGATCCTTTTGTGTTAGCTTTGATAATCCTTGCTTCTTACAAAACCACTCAATAAATGTCCCCATATCACCAGTCTGTGCTAGCAGGGAGTCTTCAGAGGGAGGGACGAAGCTGGTAGTGATCGCATTAGCCCAGTTGTTGTCACTAGTCATCTGATCAAAGGAGGAAATAGCCCAATTTTGCTCAAGAGAGAGTGAATGCTCAACATCGGGTTTCCACCAAGACTCTTTATCTTCCTTGGTCAAGTTGACTGGTGATGGATCTGTAGAGTCACTTCTAGTGAATGATGTCGACCAATGCTTCTTATGAGGGATATGAGAGGTGGAAGCATCATCGTTATCCTCATCAGACGAAATAGTAGGATGAGGCACAATGGACTCTTCATTTATGACAACATCATCATTGGTTTATGAAGCGATGAAGGTCGTGCCAGTGTCAATAGCGGTCCATGCAGCATACGTGACCTGCTTGGCTTGTTTGGATGGCGTTGACTTAGAAGATTTGTCGGCTTGTTGCTGCTTAGATGATGATGTAGGATGTGATGGCATAGTTCGTGAGTGAGAACCTTCAGGTTGTGCCGAGGTTCCCGATGGTCCTGATGATCCAGAAGGTGGAGGTGGTGGTGGAGGATGAGGTGGTGATCCCGATGGAGGCCTAGGGTGACTCTGACGCCTCTTTTTTCTCTTCAACACAATTTTCATGTCTTTTGCGTGCTCCTCGGCATTATCTTGTTTTATAGAATCATCTAGTGCTTCATATAATTTGATGTGAGCTTCATGCCCTTTGTGTTGGTCTTTCTCGTATATACTCTATTGTAAGATTACCTTCATGTCGTCAATGGGTAAGTGTTTGAATCGAGATCGACGAGGTGCTTCCAGAGCAATGCTGACAACTTCTGCAACTTGTTCGTTGATGGCATGAGACACTTGTTGCTCGAGGTTGAGGTGTTCTAACTTGTATAACCTCGTGATGTGATTCTTGATAGTTTGAGGCAAATCAAGATCCAATATTTCCCTTAACAACGATGCATGCTTATCCAACTCCTCATGAATGGTGAGATTGTCTTGTACGATTCCAGCAGTAATACCAACTACATCATCCAGTCCGAGATCCGGTTTCTTCACAGAGGTGGGTTGAGTTGAGATCTTTGCGGTTTTAGAGGATTTCTCTAGTGTGGCAGTGGCCTGAGTGATACCAGTAGTGGTTGTTGCTACAGTAGGAGTTGGTGTAGTAAGGGTAGGAATAGGAGAAGCGTCATGCTGGATAGTGACATCTACCATTGAGATGACTTCTTCACGTTCATCACCTGATTTGTCACCTTCTGTTTCATCTGGCTTATCTACTAAGAATTGATCTCCAAATGTGTCAAGATTTTTGAAAGAAGCAAGAGTTCCTGTTGAGTTGTCAGGTTCCACTGCGAGCTTAGGATCATCAGTCTTGATTTTGAGATTACCTTGTATGTTTGGATAAGCAGTGGACACAAACTCATCATGAAGTGGGTCTAATGGTATCATAGTCCCGACTACTTCATCCTGAATGGGCTTGCTACTGGTGACATCTTGTGTTGCTAAGATGGTGTCATCACCTTTGTGTGTTGAACTGGTATCAGTCTCAGACTCACTTGAGCTAGCACATTGCACCAGACTAGGTGAGTGTGACATAGCTTTGTCAGGAGACACTTTGGCAGATGATGATATAGGAGAGTGTCTTTTGAGGATGAACTTAGTACTTGTAGATTTGGAAGCCGGAGATGAGATTTTTAACAGTGTTTGTGCGGCCTGTTATTCAGTTGCAACTTCCTTACCTCTACCCTCTACATGCTGCAGTTGTTGTAATTTTCCTGATTTAGGTTCTTTGATGCTAACCTCACTAACTGGAGGTACCGGTGGCATGTAAACATCTTTAAGACTTTCTTCTGTTGCTCGTTGAATCATTTTTGCTTCTGATAGAGGTATTTGTACGGTGCTAGGAGTTTCTTCTGGATCACTTTCCTTAGACATGGGTTTCTTGGACCTGGGCTTCTTGCTCCTAGTGGCGCGTTGAACCTTTTTGGTACCGCCAGAAGAAGCAGCTGAAGTAGACACTCCCTTGCATTTCTTTGATGGAGTTTTCTCAGACTTGGTGGACTGAGATTGTTCAATAGCAGATGCTTCCTGACTTGCTTTCATAAGTTTAATGTACTCCTCGTAGTATGGAGCAGTGAGTATGTCGCGAGTGCGTAGAGCATCGTGAATTACCATACCAAAGATTTTTTGGGATGTACCTTTAGCAGTATACTTAAGATATCCCACTGTATTTTCATCAGATGTTTGATGGAGAGCCGATCCTTCTCTAGGGTGAAAGTGAAGGGATCGTTGGAGACTTAAGATGATTAGTTTGGTGAATCGAATGCTTGGTATAAGAAGTTTGGTGGATCTCTTCTTTCCATCTTTGTTTGCCTCAACATTTGCTTTATCTTCGAGAAATGAGTGGATAGAGTGAGTGAACTCCTCCCAGATTCTTTCAACAAAATCGACATTCTTCCCGTTGAATACACCCCAGAGAATCTTTAGTGAAGGAGCTCTAAGTCTTTCATATCCCGAAGTTTTACCAGTTAAACACAAGTTAATGAAACTCGCGATAGCTCTCCAAGGTTGGTACATATCGTGAGTGATGATCGAGGATAATGTGGAAACATGAGTGGGATATCCCAGTTCGTTGACAAAGCTCAGTAAGGTGGCAGGATTAGGCGGGGGGGGGGGGTGTACTCCACATTATCACTAGTTGGCATGATTTGAAGTGCACTGCCAAGAGTCTCTTTGGTGATGTTCACCCAGTGTTCATCAAGCTGACATCTGTATGTGTCAGTAGCCCTGTCGTAGCTAATGGTGTTCCAGAACTGTTGGATGCAAATGGATGGGATAGTTGCAGATGCAGTGAAAGCTCTAAAGAATGTGGTGTGTTTAAGTACATCCAGAGCAATTTGAAATATAGGTTATGGGGTTTTTCAGCTTTCACGTAGCAGTTACTTTCCCGATAGAAACCTACTTGTTGAAAGGAAGGATATCGTTATCAGAACAATTAGGTGGAGCTCAAGATCCTTCAATATTAGAGTCTGCCATTATATCTACAATTTACACAAATCACAACAGAAAACAAACACACGGAAGTGAACTTGTAAGTTATAAGTGAATCCCTGATATCACTACACATAGATGACATCAGAAGACACACATGAGAGCCGTGTTAAATGGAGACAAGATAATAAACACATATGTGCACCCATAATTGTCAACACAATCGAACGAGCAAGTCAATGCCAGGCCACTTACAACACAACAGACCAAAGGCATGAGGTATATGGTTATCATAACACGATTAAACCAAGAGAGACAGACAAAAGTCATCAGAAGCAAATCATGATACTAGATACCTCATGAGGTAAACCTTAGTGGATCAAACTGGTGTTACACAGATAATCATAGAGAGTGTGGCAAATATGAGCAATCAAACTACTACAATACTGATCAAAGTACAAAGCATCACATGACAAACTAAATTGCTGAGCCAGGAACAGAGCATCTCGCACACTAGATAGCCACTTAAAGAGTAACTCGCTAATAGGAATAGATGCTAACCAGAGTTAAACGCAAGTCAGAATTAACCACTATCAGAGATACTCGCTAAAACGTTAATCGCTAAAATAGTTAAACGTTATCAGAGTTAAACGCTAACTATAGATAATCGTAAACAGAGTACCTCGCTAACAAGGTAACCGCCAATGTAGTTGATCGCTATTAAAGTTAACCGCTAACATGTTACTCGCTAAGATGAGTTAATCTCTGTAAAAGATAACCGCTAATATGGTTAAACGCTAACTCAGGTAACCGCTACACATATTTACACGCAAACAAGGTTACACTCTACCAAAGATAACCGCTAAACAAGTTAACTGCTAACAGATTAAATCGCTAATAAGAATAACAGAGGAAACCGCAATCAAGAATATACTCTAACCGCTATCAGGAACAATACAACACAAGCAGCCACACAATCAATAATCACAATATCAAAACATGTATCCAACAAATCATCCACCAGGAAAGGTATAGAGAACAGAACAAGGCATAATTCCAACACGTGATCCATAACCATTGCATATCACACCACCAACCAACTCACTAAGATCAATAAATCGTATTACCCACTTAAACACAAACATGTACACTTAAAATCAAATACCCGTAAATTGCAATCATGTACACACAATCTCAGTCACAAACAATATCAAGCTAACCTATTGAGATTACTATTAAGTGCGACGCGATCAATGATACCCTCCACCTAAATTGAAGCCATTACGAGACAAAAGGTTAGGCATGTAACAAAAAAATTTAAGTGAAATCACAGTGTTAACAATCATACTAACCTAGGTTACTTAATAATGATGATCGAGATCGTGGTAGTGAGGGAGTGGCTTAGAGATTAGTTTGTGAGTTTAGAGAGTAGTGGAAGTATATTTACAAAAGTTGTGACATAACCGCTAGATTGAAACTATATATGATCAAAATAGACTATCTATAAATGGCAGAACTAGTCCTTGTACTAAATAACCTCCTAGTCGTCTATATTCAAAACTACAAAATAGACCCTAGAGTTACAAAAGGATATAGATCACAAAGCAACAACAAGGAACATGCACTAAGAAAATCATCCAAGCAATAATTAGGACCAGATAGTCATTAGAAAGCATCATCACAACAGTAGCAACATATTTCCACAAGAAAGAAACACAAGAAAGATACCATGAATAGCAAAAACTATACATAAGTGGTGGATCAAAAGAACACAAAAAAATATATAAAAAATATATATATACAAGAATACGGAGAGAGTAAACACCAGGGTTCATTCAATCAGTGACCAGTGAAGACAGAGTCCTGAGTAGTGGTAAACAGGAGTCCAGAAGAGCATACATTACTGTAGAGTGAACAGATCTCCTTCCATGGGAGATTTCAGTGCCTTTGGTCGCCACACTTGGGTTTTCTTAAAACTGTCATTCAAGCCATTTGGAAATTCTATGTCTTTCATGTTAATTGATGTATGCTTACACACATATGACCATTTGTTACCATTCATTATGAATATCCTTCCTGTTGGTACCCATATAAATGAGGATCTAAACTTGTATGGTATTTCATGCATTGTGACATTCTTATGGTGATTGGTTCTGTTATCTGTTCTCCTTTGTATATATCTTAAAGGCTTTACAGGTTTGTAAGCATTTTGGATCCTTGTAGACTGGGAATTCCTGGCACATGAAGTGACACTTTTACTATTTTATTTATGATTCAGAAACTTAACCTGAGTGTTGACCAATTGATCATGAAATTTACGTTTTGAAACAACTGATTTAATCAAAGCACGTTTCTCATCAACTTGGGAGACAAACCGAGCTTTTGAGAATTTTGGTCTTTCAGAAGTAAAAGCATTTGGTTGTCTAATGACAAATTGATTTCCAACTGATTTTAAAACTTGTTTTCCCAAGATAGATGGTTTTGTAAGATTAGAGTTCACACAATTCCCTGTCACATTACTTAGCACATTTTTTAATCCAGTAATTGTGGGACTTTTATTCTAAAGTTGAGCAATGAGATCATTGTTTTTAGTTAACTGAGAGGTTGTCTGAATGACAGTCTTAGCTTTTATTTCTTTGATTGAATCACGCAGTTCTTTACATTGCACTTTCAAAATCTCATTCTCCTTAAGTAATTTAGCCATTTTGCATTCAGTTTCATTAATGTCATGTATCCGTTTGGCTTCATTACTTTGCTCATACATATTAATTCGATCTTTCAAGTTGTTGATCATTAAGTCCTTGGCTTGTAGCTGAGTTTTCAAATCGTTTATCACAAAATAATCACTAAGTTCAGGCAATTCCGGATTCATACAGGATTTGCAAGATTGAAGACTTTCTTCCTTTTGTTGACTTGAAATTTCAAGTGAAATACAATATTTTTCGAGTTGTGAAAATATTTTTAACAGTTGATTAAAAACTTCTTTTTCAACCATGTCCTTGTCCTTAGTTTTTGAAAACTCAGCCTTAAGCGGAGAACTTGAAGCATCAATATATTCAGCATCCTGATCATTTTCTCCCCCTTTATGACATATATTTATTGAAAAAGAGACGGTAAGACAGTCAGCCCTTTTCAACAGATTTGTATCATAAATAGGTTTACTTTGATCAGTATGTTGATGTTCATCAGAGAATATATTGTTCTGATTAATTAATGGTACCTCATTACTTGAGCCAGTTTCATAAGTCGGTCTGAGCTCTGCATCACTATCATGTGTAGCACATGTCACTAAGTTGTCAGTAGTGTCAATCTTATTAGCTTCAGATCCCTTGTATTCAGTGATGACTAACCCCGCATCCGATGCATTACCCAAATAAGCAATATCATCACTTGATTGTACCCTACGTGCCATCACTTGGTCTTCATACTCCAGTTTCTGCTTTGCCCTTTCCTCAATGTACCCCTTGATCATATTCATGTGTTGGAGTAATGTGTCTCTGAATGTGTAAACATCAATTTCCGTGTGGTCAGCAAAACACTTCATAGTCATCTGATTGTCATAATCATATATCATGGGGGATTTCGAATCGATGAACCTCTGCAGTTGTTTGTTGAGCACACAGAGGGCAGCCATGGGTCCAATATTGGAAGATTCTTCTTGGTCCAGTTGTTGTCGTAATTGATCCAAATTAAGAATCATTGTGTCTGTGAAAGTCTGGACATCTTGACCGAAGAGAGTAATAAATGTACGTTCAAACCCCATTTTGAATCCATTTCTCTCTAACAGTACCGAGAGGTGTGAATGAAGTAGTCGAAAGCATTCTATGTGACATTCCTTTGCATCATCAAGCAATTTACTTGGCTGATGAGTCACATTCTCTTGAGAATCCGAGCATGAAGATACCATTGAAGCATTATCAGGCACAAGTACGTTGATTTGTTATGAAAGGTTAGAAGCCATATGTTCATCAACCATGTCGTATAATTTGAGAATATCAGGTATCACTGACTCTGAAGAGCATGACATGATGTAGGTGGGTCACAATTTGCACAAAGTGTCAAGTCGCGACAAGTCAAGTTACAATATATCCGATTGAAATTAGTCAAGTCGTAAGAATTAACTCACAACGTCAGATCACAATCAGATTAATTGAAACGACTTAAGTTACAACAATTCACCAAATACATATTATTAACCAATCACAAGAACCTCACTACTAAGTTAAATGCTAAAAGAGTAGAGGTACTCGCTAGTAAGAGCAAACCGCAACTTCAGGTAATCTCAATCAATAAGTAATCGTTGAGATGAGTTAAACGCAGGATTAGGCAAGGTAACCGCTAGTAGGAGCAAAATTGAGTTAACCGCAAATCCTGGTAAACTGCAGACAGAGTTAATCGCTAAATAAGGTAAACGCTGAACAAAGTAAACCGCTGACAACTAACCGCTAACCGCTAACACTAGTCGCTAGTCACAACAGTCCAAAACCGTCACTATCTTGCGTTTTGTCCTTATACCCAATAAATTACTCGCTACCAAGCAAACCGCTAGATAAAGTAGCAAACCGCTACAAAAAAAAAAAAAAAAAAAAAAAAAAAAAAAAAAAAAAAAAAAAAAAAAAAAAAAACAGAATAGCAAACCACTACCAAGCATTCGACCCAAAATCACTCACAACTTCAAATAAACGTTTGATATAGCATATCCAACTGAAAAACTATGTAGCACTAACACCAATTATCACAAAAGTACACCTATAACATATCAAATAACACTAGAAAGATCAAACCAAGATGTTTTCAAAGAAAACTCTTCTAACTCACAAAAATTACACAATACCACACCAAATCCGATTCTACAAGGTCCTAAGATGAAACCTTGGCTCTTGATACCAATTGTAGAATAAACACTAAGTCCCAAACATATAAACCATGGTGGTATGTGGCGTTAATATTAGAATAGTAGAAAGGAAGGAAAGATAGGAAAGAATGGAACCTTGAGAGAAACTAAGAGAATATTATATTGCAAGTATGAGAAGGTCCAACCCTCTCCCTTGGTGGGAGCGGGGTATTTATACAAAGAAATAAAAACGCCCACACCCGGGCTGTGGATCAGGCATACAGTGGGTAAAGACCCGTCCTTCTTGCACAATGTTACTTAAACTAAAACTAACTAAATAATAAATTAACTACGAGCTATCTTAATACTATTACATCATTTAGGTGACCGATTCTTTTATAGGAATAATTGTATTCTTAACATAGACTTTTATATGCATCCCCTTTGAGTGGCATGATTGAGTGCCCTGATTGGTAGGTTTAGGATAAACATAGTATTATGGTTTAAGTAGGCTGTTAGAATATCATAAGTGAGAGTGTTTGACATTGCAGCTGTACTGTTATACTAAGTCTTCACATTGATGTCTTGACTATTGACGTTTGAATTTAAGTAGGATGATATATTATCACGTTGGTTCTAATTAAGTATTCACATTGGTTCTAAGTAAGTGTTCACAATGGTTATAGGCGCTGGTTGAGTAGTCATGGTGAGAAGGATAGAAATGTAGGTAGATGGTTAAGTGCAATAAAAAGGTGAATTGGAGTTGTATAACTGTCAAGTGTTGTGATGGAATACTTTGCTCTGATTGTGTATCTTGAGAGTGTCTTGTACTGTAATGAAGATAATGGTCAACATGACAAGTCTGCTAAAGAAGCTACAAACAAGAAGATCTCATCAGTCATCTCTTCTAATTACTCTCACCATCGTAAATGTCTTGTTAGTTGTTACACAATGTAAATAATTAGCTTACTAATTGTAATGTTGTAATAGCTTATCAGTTGTAGTAGCTTATAGCTTGTTAGCAATAGTCAACGCAGGTCAACTCTTTCAAATGTCATTTAAGAGTTTTACCCGCCAAGTGCTTGCCTTAATATACAGATGTAATAGCTTCATTTCAACTCAATCAATGAAATAATCTTTCTTTCAATCACTCTGTTCTCTCTCTGTTTTCTCATTATATTGTCTGATGTTCTTACTAAAGGAACAACAAATGATTGTTTTCTATATCACCACATTGATTTATTAACTAAACTACAACTATACATGATACATAATCAATAGCATTACATCTTCAATAAGTAGGATTGATGTCTTGTACAATGTGGTGAGATATAGAGCACTGCATTGCTCTGCTTCATTTGAGCCTGCATACTTCAGTCTATACTTGTCTGCATAACTGTTTCATTGACTACTATTGCATTGACTTTAGCACGCATACCATTAGTTTGAATTAAAATGATAAATGTGAATAGTGTGTTACTTTAATTGACTATTGACGTTTGAATTTAAACGATGACAGGTTTAATTGGTTATGAGGGTGAAGTTTTGTTCAGCATGCACAATAATGGAGTCTTTGAATTTGGTCCATTGAGGTATGTACAAGGGAATGTTTCTACACTTTGTGGCTTTGTCTATGATAGACATATCTTTAGCCTTGGTCTGGATGATATGTTATCACACATTAGGGGAGAAAAATGGGTTGTATTCTTTTGTTTGCCTGGCAAATCATTAAAAGAAGGTTTGAAGTTGATTCACACAGACAATGATGTGCATACAATGATCGAACTAGGTTGTCGGGCTGGTTCTGTAGAGTTGTTTATTGCTTACACAAAATAGATGTTATCTCAATACTATTTAAAAACATTGATTTTGAATGTGAAGGTGAGGAGGTTGTCGGATGTGTAGAAGAAGATGCTAGCTTGCGGTGCTCTAGTACTTCAACTCCTTTTAGGAATAGTACTTCAAAACCTTTTAGGGTTCTGGATGATGTTCATGCTTCAATACCTGAATTCGGGAAGCATAAAAAGAGGGTGAAGAGGTATGTGGATAAGGGAAAAGGAAATGGTTAATGAGGATGATGTTCTTAATAGGGCCAAACTGGCTGGTATTGTCATTATAGAGGGTGGTTCTATGAAGACGACAACAGGTTTGGTTCAGTGAATGTGGGAGCTATGGGTGTAGGTTTTTTATAGACCAATAAGTGATGTTAAAATCAGTAACTGCGTACTGGGTCTAAAGGCACCAAGATCATTGGGAAACAAAGTGGTTTTATTTTGACTAGGTGAGTCTAATGAATTGTTTAGCATAATTTTTTTTGGATACATTGCATTGCTTATTATAGTAACCTCATTTCACTGCATATTTTGATTGTGCAGGTATAGTTGATCACCTGTTGGTTCATCCAGTAGAAGCTTTTGAAGTTTGACAAATGGGTTCATCTTTTGGGATTACCTAATGTGTAGAAACAAAAATAGTTTTATTTTTGTTGTATTTACTAATGTAATTTGATTAATGTAACTTGAACTAATTCACTTCTGTCTCGAATACACCAAAGGGTGTATGGAGGCATTGTGATGGGTTCATCTTTTTTGTTCATGCCGAACGATATTATGTAAATTGAAGTATTTCATATGGGTTAAATGTTTACTGATGCTTGACTCCTATCAATACTCTGTTTTGTGTTTCTCTTATAATAGATTTGTGTTTGTCTGTTTTGTGTTTGTGTTATATGCTTCGATTAATAGCATTTACACGTTTGTGTTTGTGTATTATGGTTAGAATTCATTCAATTTCATGTTTGTGTTTGTGATACGAAACGAACACTGTATATCAAGAAAATCGGGATCAAACGACCCCTTCCTTTCATAAACCATACATTTACAACCTTACGCTAGGGTAAACGACACCCCTACCTACATCTACACCTACGTCTATCTTACGACCGAGGCGCCAAAAAGAACAAAAGCAAATCATAAGCGCCCAACCACCTACTACCTACATTCATCATACACAACAAAACAACCCATCTCAGCCTCCAGCGCCCAACCCCTTCACATGTACGTTTGCCTCACAGCAAACTCAATATTGGAAACAATGCTGTCGTTAGTTTGCCTAAGCATCCTCAACAACCCCCTCATCTTTCTCATATCAGCTGTCTGAATCCTTCTAAGCTTGTTTACATTGGACCTTGCAACTCTTGAGCCCTTTAAATTTTGGAGCTCCACAATTTGGTCCCCCTAATACCGATCATATTAGAAAGCTTTTGGCACCTACTCATCAATTCTTGTGCATAATAAATGTCTTCCTCAACCTCTCGCTGGTAATGTTATAGCATCATTTCCGATTAGACAAATGAGTTATAGGCAATCACGAGATCAAGACAGCGAGACATGTTACTGGTTAAGGGAATGATAATTTTTTTGGTTACGAGTGTGGGTTTATGTTTGTGTATGTGAAAGCATTGAGGTCATGTCACATTTATACCAAAAGGTTCACGGAAAAATGAACAATGAAATGACTATAATACCCTCAATGGTGTGACACTTAACGAGGAATATAACGACAGTTAGCTCTCAGTGTCTTTTTTGCATTTATATGGAACCTGATTGGCGCTTTTTCATGCCTTTATGACTCGGTGTCATTTTTGCACTTTTGTAGAAAGTCAGTGACTAAATTTGCAATTTACTCATTTTTTTACTAAAATTTGCTAGTTATATTTGTGGAAATAAACTATCTAACTTTTGAAAGATGTTTTTAGTGACCCGTTTAAGCTACCTTAATATTTGTCTTAGTTGAATGTTTCAACGACGTAACTTTCTCCAAGTGGAGTGATAACCACTCTCTTTAAAATGAAAAGAGAGAATGTTAGGACCGTGTACTTTGCTGCTACAACACAATTTTAACATGATATAATCTATGGGCAAATTAAGTTTTTAATATTTAGACGCGTACCTCGGGATATTTAATTGTACTAATAATTTTATGATCGAGTTGTTTAACAACAAATTTTTGTCGATGCATGTGAAAAGCTACACGCATAAATGTCTTATCCATTTTCCCTCTACAGCATTTATTAATTCCACTAAGAAATAATATTCTCTTGCCAAAAGAAGGAAGAATTTAGTTAATATACATGTAATTTATGCCTAGAAGGGGCTTTTACATATATATCTTTGTAAATTTCAAAAATTACATATATATCCTTTTGATGCATTAAAAATATTGTACTTTATGCATCAAAAACTTGTAAAAAGGATATATATGCAATTATTCATTTAGAGAAGAATATACATGTAATTTATGCCTAGAAAGATCATACAATTGTTCGTCAAAAAATGTTAAGAGGCGGTGTAAGTGTGAGACCCTCTTTTTTTTTTAGGCAAAATAACACGGCCGTCTTATTGATTTAAGTGACTCTATGCGAAACTACGAATGAGGCCCTTAATTAAATCACGAAAATCTTAACTATTATGAAAAATTCAAAACACAAGATACTTAGACATGTAAAAATACTAGTAGACATATACTAAATAAGATGCCTCATCATATGATATTTAAAAGGAGCTGTAAAATTTAAGTTAAACATGTATCAATATATACTTAGACATGTATAATTACCAATGTATATATACTAAATCGGAGGCTCTCTCACAAACGGTAGTCATATGTGATTACATCATTTGCACATGCTAATCGCTACCACTAAATAAGAGGCCTCCTCACTTGTTTGTTTTGATTTGAAATCTCCAAGAAGTGTTGGTATTTTAGTGTAAAATAGATTGAGTTTAATATGCATATAAGGGTCGACACTTATATGAATATTAACTGGACTAACGGGGGTTCCAAGGGGGCGGTAGCCCCCTTGGTGGGGGTTCGAGGGCAACGCCCCTGAGAGAAGCAGGGTCCAAGGGGCGGCAGCCCCTGGCAGTGTTTTTCTGTATCCTTATTTCCACTAAGTTGCTATGTCAAAAATTCCCCAGAAAATTAAATTTTCGGAAATTGAGGGACTAAATTTGACAACTTGAAACCTTGAAACTGCCAAAAGGCAGTTAACCCTAAATCCCGTTTCATCATAAAAGAACACAAGGATACAGAAACTATTCTGATTTGAAAACATAACAACATACACAAACTTGAATCAATTAGATTTTATCCGGTCGTTAATTGGTATCCACTCCAATTTAATCGATCTGAAAGCGTTTATACTCGTGACTTCTAATTGCTATCAGGATACTCTATCACCCCACATACGACATATAAACAACAAGAAGAACTATTACTCTTAACGAAGAAATCAAACTTCATTCATATTTTTGGATTAGAAATAGAGTTTGCAGATTAATTCTCATTTAGATCGATTGGTTATTCGATCTTAGATCTGTTTGTATGAACTCTTTGTATTTTGTTGTTCTTCTTTCTTTAGCTCTGGCTAATTATTTTTAAAAGTTAAATAAAATTGTTATATGAAGAAGAAAAAAAAAAAAAAAAAAAAAAAAAAGTCAATTTCATTTCCAAGGACTTTCTTTCACAACATCTTTTTATTTCTTGATCGTCCTTTACAATATCTTTTGTTTGGGGTGCATTATTTTTTACAATTATTTTTTGATCTTCCTTTTTGTTCTTTACAGGCAGCGGGTATATTTTTCTATCAATTTGTTTAAGGAATAAAAATGTTTTGATATTTATTGGTTATTTTTTTAAAATTTTTTCTCCTAGTTTTTTTGGCATCGAACCCAATTATGTCATTTAGAGAGGTGCAGTTAATAGATGCAGAATAAAAGAGTAGATAAAATAAATAATTTTTGCCACATCGGTGCAAATAATGTGAGGAGGTATGGAGAACGTATACCACCCAAATTATTATCAAAAGTATAAAAACCGCAGTGACCTCATGTGGTTCCGACGTGCCCAGAGGTTAGAGGCGAATCCTGAACGACTCCATTCAAACTAACTTGAAATGGGATGAGGGCTTTTTGTTTGGTGCGAAAAATAGTAAAACCTTTTTTCGCTTTAAAAGTAAATATGTGGTTCTCGATTGTGTGGACATCCAAATTCCCATTTAAGATGTTTTGCCTACTAATATCCTGTTTGGCGTGAGGCATATATGCAAACGTGAAATCATCATGTTACAATGACAACACTTGCAACGTCTTTTATTCTTTTTCGCAACACATATGCGCCTAACTAGTATGGTTGTCAGCAGGGCCTGTCTTGAGGATTTTGATGCCCGGGGCGAGCTCACTAAAAGATGCCCCTGTAAACAAAAAACTATGGATTTTTTAGGGGTTTGGAACCTAGTCAAGCTAGGCGGCTCATCCCCACGCCGAATTCTATTTATTAAGTAAAATGTTACGATACTAGAAAATAAACTTTGAATTACAAGATCACATAAAATGATGTCAACGTTCGTTTCTTGAAGAAAGTTCATCAATTATTTTTGTCATGGTCTACATTTGCTAAAAACTTACTTTCTATAAAATTAAATTGTTTGCAACAGTTGATGGATCGCTACATTTTCCCCCATTCGTGAATGGAAAGATGAAGTCTGTTTGATGCAACCAAGAGATGAATCCCTTGAAGTGGTGTTAGAATACGAATCAACTCCTTTAAAACCTTAACCCTAAGTTCATCAGCCTCAACCACAATGCCACCTAGTACATCCCTGTGAGCAGACAGAGCTCTTTCCACCTCATGATCAGAACCGTTGTTGGTAGCTATTATAATAAGTGGCTCGGCAGTGATGCATTCCTGCAAGTCATCCCAAAATAATTGTTTCACTCTGAATAATGCTATATATTTTGTAAAATATGAGCATACATTGATTAGCACAAAGTTCCATTTAATAGTTCACCAGTTCAAGTCAGTCCTAGTTTTGACACTTTAACGTGTCTAAAGGTAAACAATGGCGGCAAAACAAGCAAGTTTAGGACAGTTTTATTCAATTGGGCAGGATTAAATCTGATATAGTCCACGATGCTGGGTCAAAAGAGATGTGCCAAAACTGTGAGCATAAGCCAAACTTGGGCCTATTTATAAGTTTACTAGTCTTATATGTTTTCCACTATAATAATTTTTGCGTTTTTGACCCTGACCCAGTGGCAGTGGACACTGGTAAAATCGTCCAGTTTATATCCACCAATAAATTACTATATATATAATTTTCCGTCGTTCTCGACGTCGTTCATCATGCTGGATTCTTTTTTTCCCGCAGCCCATAACGTGATCCATTAATAGGTGAAGCTCATTTGTTTCTTTGATTAATAATAGGTGAAGCCCACCAAAACATAAGCCCAATTGCTAACAAAAAAAACAACATAAGCCAATAACCATTTAAAAAAAATGTATTTTTACTATACTAACATACATTTAAAATACCACACAATAAAAAATACTAATAATAACAAATAACCAAAAAAAAAAAAAAAACAGAAAAAAAAAAACATGTTACATAATTTTTAGTTTCCCCAAAAAAAAAAAAAAAAAAAAAAAAAAAAAAAAACATGTTACATAACTGATAAAATACCGCTCAACAATACATGAATACAACTACGACTGTCGCTAAACAAGAGCTTTTAAAATTTTACTTAAACTCAAAGGCAACAACAACGCTCCGCCGTGTAACAAGAGCTTTTAAAATTTTACTTAAACTCAAGGCAACAACAACGTTCCGTCGCAACCGGAGCCCTACTCGTTTTATTAAATTACAAGATAAAAATTTTCCAACAATAAAAGAGGGAAATAAAAAAATTTATTCAATTAGTCTAATCTTTCATAGTACAATATTTAGATGTCATCTACGTTCGAGTATCTATCTACACATGCTTTATATATATTGCCGCTAAAAAAAATTGGTCCACATGTTTTTTGTCATGTGTCTCACTTAGCTTACATTGTTAAACCTCCCGACAGAATCACATTTTTAGATTAGCAATGATCATCATTCGAAAACTTACTTGACCATAAAAATCGCAACTGACATAAAGAAAATTATAAAATATATATACCTGCAAATTAGCCATCCTTGAAGAAATCATTTCCTCACTAGAAACAGTATTAGCATGAAGAGCTTTTATCAACTGCACTTGCTTACCACTATATTCACCCCCACACTTACTACTCTCTCCATCACACATTTTCGGCAGCTTTATATCTAAATTTTCGGATTCGAGATCAACTATAGAGTAGAGCAGTCGTATATAAACCGACGGTTTGAATCCACCAATCCAAAACAAAGAGTTCTCGAAAGAAGTGCACCATGATGGTGAAAAGATGGACAAGGTATCGTTTGATCTTGTTAGGTGGTAGTCAGTAAGATGTTGGATATTTTTTTCAGCTAGCTGGTGTAGGTGGTCATTGTCGTCATTAGGGACCGCAGTTAGGACATGGAGTAGCTCTTTAAGGTTGGTTCGTTGTAGGGCTATCCAATGAAGGAAGCCTGTTTGCAAGGAATTATTGTTGTTGGTGGTCATGGTTTAATTTGTTGTGTGAAATGTAATGTAAATACTGCAACAATTATATATAATACAAAATTTTAGGTTGTGCAACCTTCGTATTTTGTCCCTCAACACACGTGACATGATTTATTTAATTGGTACGTATAGTATGATAAGGTAATATATGACTTAGTAGTGAGATAAAATAACTTAAAATGAGAATGATAAAAAGTAATGCATTTAATATATATGTAACGATTTAATTTAGACGTGTCTTTATTCATTTAGAAGTATTTTAATGTAATTTTTAGCTCAAAATTAGATACATATTAAATACATTTCATCAAATTAAGTAAATCATATTTACTTTTCGTCCACTACATATTAAATGTGGTTGTAGTGGTACTTTGCATTTTTTTCACTCCAAAATCACTTCGAAAGAATATATGATGCTTTTAAATGAACAGAGATGCATCTAATTTAAATCGATACATATCAAATATGTGATTATACCTATTTTGTAAGAGAGAGTTGTGTGATAATATTCGAATGATTGTATATCTTGATATATGCCACAGAGGCTACAATATATAGGGGTGATTACAAAGATTATTATGGATTAAATCCCATAAATTGTGGACTATATCAATTACATTTAATGACTTAATCACACACTACACTAATTGATTTGGAGTTACGTCTTGATATGATTTGGTATTATTTCCATCTTTGCACACGACTAACACTCCCCCGCAGTCCGAGCGGCGGAAACGCGAAAGCTCGGACTGGAGATTAAAAGCTAATAAACGAAAGCTCGGACACGACTAACACTCCCCCGCCCCGAACAAACGGGGCGTGTTTTTTCCTAGAAAAACATAAAGATCCACTTTTTTTTTTTTTTTTTTTTTTTTTTTTTTTTTTTTTTTTTTAAGCATTACCGATCACCAAACCAAATTCCCAAACACCACCGATCACTTCACACCATGAAACCCAATCCATAACCACGACAATCGTGTGGATTTGTGACCTTAGCACAAATCACCAACACAAAACAAACGTGATTAACAATCGTGTGGATTTGTGACCGTAGCACAAATCACCAACACAAAACAAATGTGATTAAAAGGAGTGATTTGAACGGCAGAGGAAAGGGATGATTTGTGTAGGGATCGTTATTTGTTTGGCGATTGAAGGAACGATTTGTGTAGGGATAAAGAATATATGATGTAGATAAGGATATACGTGCTCCGGGCCGCCGGCCGAAGCCGACGGCCGGAAAAAAAATTAAAGTTGCGGCTGTTTGTTTTCTTTGAAAAGTTTAACCTAGCTCTGATACCATGTAATAGAGAGTTGTGTGATAATATTCGAATGATTATATATCTTGATATATGCCACAGAGGCTACAATATATAGGGGTGATTACAAAGATTATTATGGATTAAATCCCATAAATTGTGGACTATATCAATTACATTTAATGACTTAATCACACACTACACTAATTGATTTGGAGTTACGTCTTGATATGATTTGGTATTATTTCCATCTTTGCACACGACTAACATATTTCTCATTCTTCTGACTAGATCTCTACCTTTATATAGCATGCATCAAGTCTCATATGCCTGGCCAAGCACTTGGTGGATTATATATATTCTTTATATTTTAAACTGAGTTAAATTCTAGGTATTAACATTTTTCAACCAGTAAAAGCTTTGAGTTAATCATAACTGAAGACTTGAAGTGTTAACTGCAAACTACATATATACGGCTATCAGGCTATGACAAGTTGGATTAAAAACACCCGACGCATAGTTTTACCCTTTCTATAATAAAATAGATTGGCTACGAATGCTGATCAGTAATTGGCCAAATCGTTCTGTTTAGTTTCTAACAGGAAATTAACTTGTTATCGACATATGTTGCACAGTCAGATATGAGAATATATATAATATACGTGGCAAAATGAGAAACAAGTGAGTACATGTTGAACATGCAGACGTATGATTCACTAGTGATATGCATAACGGCTTAAAATATGTCACTTGACTCTAAGCCGCACAAAATCAACTTGCAACTAGTACAACTTTCAAGGCACAATTTGTTCTATTTCTGTTATTCAAAAGATAGCCTCTAAAATTTCCCACGCAGCAGCTTACATGCAAAAGCGATCCCTTATTGGCCTCTTTGTCTTCCACGCAGCAGTTTGAAAACGAACAAATACATAACAGCGACGCACCTGCTTCTTCTCCACCTTTCTACCTGTGTGTCTGTCCTTTTACCCCTTCACAAGACTACACGTACGTGTATGCTAATACACATGGGCTAAGGGTTTACATGGCAGCCACGTGTACAATTAACTTGATCCCACCTTGGTTCTCCGACAGAGTTGGCTATGATACCAATTAACTTGGTTGCCTTAATTATTTTCCTCACTCTTATGCTTATAGGTACTGTGTTGATCTAAAACCTAATTCCATAGTTGCACTACAGGTCACGCTTGAATAAAAGGTACTCACAAATTTTAATTTTGTAAACATCTTTTATGCTAGCAGCCTAGCTAGGTTAACGGTATATAATCTGCAATGAAAAGGAAAATTTAGAATTAGGGCGTTATGGTTATGTAGTAGGGTTTAAGTAAATAATCTGTAGTGAAAAGAAAATTTCAAATTTGGGGTTTATGGTTATGTAAGTTTCGGTATTCAATGCAACATTTTCAACTTCTAGCGCTGGAAGGATTCGTGGCTAAAGGTTTAAGCAAAAAAAGGATTTTACCACTATTAGCGACGATGCGATGACACGTGTTGTCACTAAAAGTGGCTGCAAGAAAAAAGTACTAGCAGAAAAGTGCAGCATCTTCAGATTTTTTCCCGAAGTTTTTTCCGAAAAAGTTCTACCAAATCTCAACCTGGAAATCACCCCAAACAATGATACCAAATTATTCAGATTCATATATATGTCCATTTATTCATTTCAAAACAGCCCAATGAAGTCATAGTTTTCGAAAATAACGCCACAAGCTAATACTAATGTGTGCGTACAAATAACAAAATGATAACCAACTGACTTAGTTCAGTTGGCCACCTGAGTTCCTTCGGGAGCTTGGAGAGGGGTTTTACCCCGGGTTCAACTCTCGCAAGTGACAAAGAAAATCCGGATTTTCCTCTTAGTGCAAAGCCATGAGTTCTAGGGTTTTCCTTTGCGGGTATCTCCTGGTGGTTCGGATCTCGGGCCTGCCCATTTGGATGGTTTAACTCGGGGGTCGGATTTCAAGTGTGACGTCGTTCTAAAAAAAATGATGTCCATACAAATACAACTCACAAACTCAATCCCTACTCATCATCATAAGAATCGTCATAATCACCACCACCATTACAATCTTCATCATCACCTACTATACGGCTAGGTCCAAGAGGAGAGGGTGTGGAGTAATAATTAGAGCCGGGAGGAAACACTTACGGAGTGTACACTGAGGGAGGGAGACAATACATTGGTGAAGGGATATACTGTGAAAAAGAACCTGCTTGCACTTGTTGATTGTTAAAGTAAGCCAAAAAGTTGTCAAAGGCTCTTTGGGTAGTTTCAGCTGCATGTCTAGCCTGCTTAGCTTCTAATCTCGCCTTGTTTTGTTCCTCATGATGTTGCCTCATCATCTCAACAACTTGTTCCTGGTGTATGATCTTGGGCTAGGTTGTGAGCTCCTACCCAAACTCGAGCCCATACCCGGTAACCTCCACCTGCCCTTACCAACTATATGCGCATGATTTTTTACTTCGAAGTACTTGATCGAGAATTTCTTGATTCATCATTAATAGGCGGGTTTTGGTGGTGAATTGACCTGTAGGGTATTGGTGGTCACCTGCATGACCTATAAAACATACACAACGAAAAATAAACACATAAAGGCCATGTAGATCAAAACCCATAATAGCTTATCTCCTAATCAGTGATATAACCTGCAAATATGCATAAAAAGTGTTAAGATTACTTACTTGTGTTCCTTCAATTGCATAAGCTCCACAACCTTCTTGATCAACACGAAATCACCTTCTTCTTGTTCTTGATGCTACACGGTTGTCTTTAGGTTTCTTAGGGAATAATCATCACTTGGACTGCATGTAGTATGAAACACGGGTAACCAAGTCGATTAGGGAGTCGACTTGGGGTCTACTTATAGTCGATTAGGGAGCTCGTTTCAGATTAGTGTGAATCACATAACATATACTGATTCATAGTTGCATAGTGTAAACAAAAGTTTAAAATTTTGCCTAAAAATGGTGTGTGAACAGTAATACAAAGTTACTTCATGATTAGTGTTTATTAATAACTAGGGTTTTTCACAAGATATTACAATACCTACCCGTCATTCAAATTCCTTCTCGGAATTTAAGTTTGTGTGGTGTTGTATGGGGTCTACGGGAACAAGTGTGGGTATTTTGTGCGAATCTGGTCCTTATGCTCCCAAGTATACTCGGGGTCCCCTTTAAGAGTTCCATCGAACTTTGACGATGGAAATACGGCTTTGTTTTAGTCGTTTCACTTCCCGGTCCATAATCTCTACGGGTTCTTCCGTGAAGACTAATTTGTCATCGAGTTGAATCTCCTTCTGTGGAATTACCAGTGATTCATCTGATAAACACTTCTTTAAGTTTGACACGTGAAATACATCGTGCACCTGACTGAGCTCTTCCGGAAGCTCAAGTTTGTAAGCCACAGGACCAATCCTCTCTAGGATTTTCAATGGTCTTATGTATTGGGGGTTTAGTTTGCCACGCTTTCCAAAGCGTATTGTTCCCTTCCAGGGGGATACTTTCAACATGACTCTGTCCCCTACCTGAAATTCCATCGGTTTTCGCCTTACGTCAGCATAACTCTTCTGCCTATCTCTGGCAGCTTGCAGGCGTTGTCTGATCTTGACAATATTTTCAGTGGTTTCAAGGATCAACTTAGGTCCAGTGATTTGTGCTTCTCCTACCTCGACCCAACAAACAGGGGATCTGCACTTTCGACCATAAAGTGCTTTGAATGGTGTTGCTTTAATACTGGCATGATAACTATTGTTATATGAAAACTCTGCTAACGGCAAGTGTTTATCCTAACCTTTAACAAAATCAATCACACATGCTCGAAGCATATCTTCCAGTGTTTGTATCATTCTCTCACTCTTTCCATCAGTCTGTGGATGGTATGCGGTGCTCATATCTAGACGAGTGCCTAAAACTTTTTGCAGTGACTGCCAAAAATTTGAGGTGAATTGGCTATCTCTATCAGAGATAATTGAGATAGGTAATCTGTGTCGGGTCACTATTCTTTCAGGTATAACTGTGAGAGTGCGCTTACCTCATCGGTTTCTCGAATCAGTAGAAAGTGAGCGGATTTTGTGAGTCGGTCAATGATGACCTAAATGGTGTCCAGGCCGGTGGATGTTTTCGGGAGTTTGGTGATAAAATCCAGGGTGATTCGCTCCCATTTCCATATAGGAAGATCGGGTTGAGTGAATAATCCGGATGGTCTTTGACATTCTGCCTTCACTCTTGAACATCTCAAACATTTCCCGACATACTCAGCAATGTCGGCTTTCATGTTTGGCAACCAATACAGTTTCTTAAGATCCTGGTACATTTTATTGGAACTAGGGTGAATAGAGTACGTGGATTTGGGATAGGAGTGGCCACAACATTTGCCTTACCGGGGTGATAACGGATTTCGCAATCATAATCACTTAGTAGCTCTAACCATCTACGCTGCCTCATATTTAACTCTTTCTAATCAAGAATGTACTATAAACTCTTATGATTTGTGTACATGGTACACTTGGTTCCGTAGAGGTAATGTCTCCACATTTTGAGAGCAAAAACTACCACTCCTAACTCCAGATCGTGCGTCATGTAGTTTTCCTCGTTCTTCTTAAGCTTTCAAGAAGCATAAGCTATCACTTTACTTTGCTGCATCAACACGACACCTAATCCATAGTGCGATGCATCACAATACACTACAAATCCATCATTACCTTCCGGTAGTGCTAGTATGGGTGCTTCACAAAGCTTTTGTTTAAGGAGTTGGAAAGCTATGTCTTGTTTCTCTCCCCACTCATACTTCTTATTCTTCTGCGTCAATTCTGTTAAGGGCTTTGCAGTTTTGGAGAAATTCTTAATAAATCTCCTGTAATACTCGGCAAGCCCTAAAAATTGCCTGATTTCTGTAGAGTAGATGGCCATTCTTTCATAGCCTTAATCTTGGCTGGGTCTACGCTGTTGAGGCAACATGATCAAGATCTCGTCTTATCTTAATGATGACAAATAAACCATCGAAACACTTAAAATAACAAATGTTAGCTCAAAATCGCCGGAGCCAATGTCTGCTCCTGGCACGCTGCCCGCGCGTCAACGCGCGAGTGACGCGCCAGGACACTGTATGGTTCCGGGCGAATTTTGAAAGTCAGCTTTCCCCTTACACGACAAATGTGGATCTTTCAATACAGGTATGAATATGTTATGTGCTTAATTGTGAACACTCGAAACGAGTTTTGAGACTTGAGAGATCCTATTTTTAAAACACCCATTTACGGGAAAACGCCAACTCATGTTTTCTAACTATCGCCTCTAGCCAAGGCTTTTCTAAACTTAGGGAGCTTGTATATTTCACGTGACATCGTGTTGAAGCATCTATATGCTCATATCCCGTGCTTACGACTTCTCTAATTATGTAACGGGTTTACTCCCTTATTGGTCAAACTAAGTCAAAGGTCACTTTGCGTAAACGCATCCTTTCCCACTTGGCTTATGCTTTACATCAAGGCAAAGCACTTAACTTGTTTGATCCAAGGTATTAGTTGAGAACGTCGAGTCGTGGAAAGTCACAAGATATGAAACTATGGATTCTCGACGTTGTGTTACTTGAACTTATAAGTAACCTATGATTTTCTCAACTTATAATCTTAATTGTCTAAACCTTTTCTTCTTAATGACAATTAGATTATGTCTTAATCTTCTCTTAATCTCATGTCTACTAAAGACAAATCCAATCATATCCAAATCAAATATTCTCTTACACAATCTCTGTAACACCCCCAAATTTAAGTTTGTCGCAGCGGAAAAGTAATTTGGGTGTTACGGTGAGGATCGAAGTTTTAACCACATAAAACAGTTTAAAAGAAACGTTTTGAAAGTTATTTGTCATTTAAATAATAATTTTGATAAAAGATAAACCATTTGATTTAAAATCTTATGAAAAGATATAAAGGCTTGTAAAAATGACAAATTTGATTTTTACACCATTTTAATTTATCAGAGTAATAAATGCCCACTCCGTGTCTTGTCCTGCTCCGTTAAATTACCTGAGATACACATGCTTAAAAGTGTCAACACAAAGGTTGGTGAGTTCATAGAGTTTTAGGAAAAACCCTTTATTTTGTTAGATTTCAGGAATATTTGGTATTGATAAAATACAAACAGTAATGAAACAAGTATCGAGTATATTCACAAATAAATCATAAAAATATTCAATCACATTCAATAAAGAATCAATAATCCTAACATGAGCTGGAAACTCAGTATACTAAATCAATCAGATATACAATTCACGTATGGTCAAACCTATACAGCTGTATCTAAATATACGTTAAAAACATACATTTTTCCTTTATAGATATTGCACCAAGCCTCATGACACGCAAGACGTTAACAAAGGGGGTGTTCTATAAAATCAATGACAGATTTTGCCCTCTAATCATAGGTGATTTGCCAATTCCTATTTGTCTCAAATATAGTGTATCACGACTAATACGACTAACCATATGCATAATGGTATTCTGTCAAGTATTAGTGGGATCGGAGGTCAATCCAAAACATGTTTCGAATCTGTTCACTATATTCGCGCTCATATTACAGTGATTAATGGCTCATGATTGAGGGACTATTTGGCGATAAGCTAACTTAGGCAATATCAAGGACTAATGGGCTCATTTAGCATAACATCATGTAATCAAGTATCGTATCACTGTAATCAATTTGAAAACAGTATCGTTTGAGTATCAGAAATTCAGTTTGAAAATATCATCGTTTGAGTATCAGAAATTCAGTTTGAAAATATTATCGTTTGAGTATCAGAAATTCAGTTTGAAAATATTATCATTTGAGTATCAGAAATTCAGTTTAAGTATTTCTCCAGTAACACATGTATATCACATATCTCAATAATCGAATTGAAAACATTTTCATATAAGTATCAGTATTTCAGTCAAGTAATTCATCAGTAAAATATATATATATATATATCACATACCACAATATTTGAATGGAAAACATTATCATTAGAGTATCAATATTTCAATTAAGTATTTTGTCATGTATTGTATATATCATATTTTAAATCACAAATCATATTAATAAATATCAATTAGGAAATTGATCTGAATTATATATTTTATTCATATACTTATCAAGTTATCAAAGTATATGTAAGCATGTATCTCCCCTAATGAGTTTAAAACAATTATTGGAAATGGGGATATGACTCACCTGGATTGATTTGGAAATGATGGAAAGTAAAGTAGAATGAGGTTTATGGGAACGATTATGGAAACGTCTTTGATACAGAACCTGATAAATAAATTTATCAGAGAATATAACCAAATACTATTTGGTAAATACGAATGAATAACGAATAATTATTATTCGTTATGACGAATAGATGATGTGCAGTGAAATTATTATGCCATGCATGATATGATAAAATACTTTATTTAAAATATCCATCGTAGTTTTACCTTTTTAATCATAAGTAATAATATTAACTTTTTAGATATCGTTATATATATTATTAACGTAAAAATAAATAATATATATATAAAACGTAACAAAATCCATATGACGTGATGGTTGCCGTAAGATTGAAAATAAAATAAGAATGTCAAATAGATTATGTGTAGTCCTTGTCCTTTTCCAATTTTTACACTTTTTATACTAACGGCGTTAGCGTCACACCGTTAGTCCTTTTCATATATAATTTACATTTATTGTTCACTACTTGTCCAAAATTACAATCTAAGCCTGTAACATCATATATTATCAATTTTTATCCTATCTTTCTGTTTCTACAGTTTTAGTCCTTTCTTTCCAATATTTTCACTTTTAGTCCCTATAGGTGTCGTCGCGTTACATTTTTAGTCCAAATTTGCAAAAATGATTATAAAAATTTTATAAAAATTTCCGTAGCTTATTTTATTTATTCCAAGCTTATTTCAACAGCTTATTTTGTTAAAAGCTTAATTTTTATAGCTTATGGGCCTTAACGAAATAGAACAAAAGCCCATTTTAAAATTTAGAGGCGAGGGCATGAAAATTATTTTGGGCTTGAACTTGGGCTTCTTTTGTGATTCTAAAAATATATTTTATGGGCCCAGTGGGCTGTTAAATTGTTAAGTCTTATTGGGCCTTGGTTAAGCCCAATCGACAAAACATAAGGTTTTATTATAAAACTTGGTTTGAAAATCCGGTTCATGTCGATTCAATTTGGCTCGTTTAGAGTGTCAAAACGTGATTATTTTTGTAAGTTGTATAAACGAAATTATTAGTTTTCTAGGTGGTCTATTAGTACGTAGAAAAATATGGTACGTTTGTTATATGAAATAAAAAGTTATACGATGCGTTTGTAGAATGTATGAACCCGGTATATATTTTGAAAACTATGAAATATTTACTAAGTGTTTTTTGGTAATTTATATGTGTGAAACATGGTTCAATTTAGGCTCGTTAAATGCATGTATCATTAAAACTAAAGTGAAATTTGTGTGCTACATGACTCCTAGGCCTTCCAAGATAGAGGCTAGTCATGTTGGTGTTTCTAAAATTATATACGTACGTGTAATATATATATGAAATGATATACTTCGAACAAAATAAATATAGTGCATGACACAGATTTAACGTGTGAATTGGAATAAAAACGAGTAGAGGAGACTTACAAACACCTTAGAGGTGATCAAGAGTCGAGAGTGATAGAATAGAACACAAGAATATCACGTTTCCAAGTATAACCCAATCGTTATACTTATTATTCAAACCCGATATCCCTTCCTTGCGTCCAAATAATTATACAATCGACTTGTGGTTTGTAAGGGTGATGTTTAGGAAGAAAATGAATGTGTGAAAATGTATGAGAATGGAAAGAAACCAAGTGCATGCATGGTTCGTATATATTACCATTCGAATGGATCGAATGGTTTGTATTCACCCAAATAAACACAATGAACTATGCATGTCAGGGATTTTTGGCTTCTTAGGACAATTATATGTTTATAATATATGATGTGAGAGCACATTTCATGGGAAATGTTTGGGTGATTCACACTAGATGTCGACATAAACATATATCCATAAACGATTTACAAAATCGTTCACTACTTGTATATACTTGATCATATTCGACATTTGAGCATAGAATCATCTTAGAAATATTATTAGGATCGTTTAGAAACAAACGGGGATTAAAACGGTTAAGAATTGAATAAGTTGTGAATCGATTGGATCGATTTATGGTTAAACATTTTGCCTCGTAAAAACGTATCAAAACTCAACGTATGAACGTGAGATTCGACACACTAATAGTTGGCCAGGAGCTTAACGAGAATGGGCAAAAATATACGTAGGTTGTGTGTAAACATTAGAAATGATCGAGGTGTATTTGAAGCATGATTAGTCGATTTATACGAAATTTTTATAAATAAAAATGGGTTAATAAATTGGGCCGGTTGGGCTTAGGGAGGATTAAGGGCCCATCAGGTTTAGTAATTAGAATTAGGAATATAAATTAGTATTAGTGTATTATTAATATTTTGTTAATTGTGTCGTGAACTTGTTTTGTCGTTTGACGAATTTGACAATATCGTAATCGTGACTATTTTAATATACATAGAAAATTTTAAATTTTCCCGTAAAAATGGTAATTACAATAATGACAGAGATTATTTATTTAATTAACCGAAGTTAATTATACGAATTTTTGCGAGGTTTTACAGTACCCACATGTCATTCTGAATTTCGTCCCGAAATTCAAATTTAATGTGATTACTCGAGTAAAGAATTTTTGAACAGAGGTTGTCGGGAGATTTTTATTCCTAAAATTTCGGATACGTGATTCAGTTAGATTTACTTGTACCCAACAAGACAAGGTAACTGAAGTATTTAAGGGTTGTGAATATTGAAAATAGTGATCATGAATAGTAAAATAACGGATAGTAAATAGTGCCCAACGGTCGGGAATAGTAACCCAACGGTCACATTTTAGCCTATATATACCATTTCAAATTTCCACTCCTTCCATCAATCATTTTCCTCTCATTTTCCACCAAAATGCGGCATCTCATAACCATCTTGGTGATTGTGTACGTCGTCCTTGCCGCTATCTACTTGGCGTACGTTCCGGATGAAGACTTTGGATTCTTGGTTGCGATCTTGATGTTCGTTGCACCCCTTACTATCCTTGCTATTACCGTCGACAAGATCTAGGGGTAAAATATTGAGCTAGGGTTGTTTTGGATTAAGTTCTTGTTATTTTTTTATGTATTTGTAATGAATAAGGAATAAAACTCGTTTTGTTTTTAAGAATTTGTCTCATTATTGTTTTTAATATTTGGTTTATATTTATTTTTCAGCATAATTAAAGTGATTCATCCTGTGGTGGCTCTTGCTATTGTTTTGTTAGTGGGAGTCTTATTTGTCATAGCGGATCAACCTATTGAAGATTCTTTTGTTTGTATTGTAATAATTGTAACGATAGCACTTCCGATGCTAATTATTTGTTTATGTATTAACTTTTATAGATTTTAATAAAAATTTCACTATTGATGTCTTTTATCAGTTGTTGTGAATTATTGGTGTTTTCTTTTTTGTACTTTTGTTGATTTCCTATCATAATGGTGATGATACATGATAGGTATTTATTATGGGTTGTTCAATGTATTGATTATGAACAGTTTATTTTAGCTCTTTATCTTGCTTTTGAATGAAGATTGTTATTTAATTATTTGAAAATATCATTGTTCCTTTCATAACATAATTTTCCTAAATTATACATAGTTGATCAGGTTATGTATAATTGAGGACCAAATGATGTGATGTTTGGTTCAATCATATTTTTCTATAAATTGTTTTAGATGGTGTTCAACGTGTTGTTTTTATGATATAACACTTAATTCCTTTTTGAAATAAAGTGGAAAATTTTAGGGTTCATAATATAAATCAGAAATTTATGGAGTAATTATTGTATATTGTCATTTGGTAAATGAGACAGAAATTGAAATTAAATTATATTATCATTATTATAGAAATATTACAAGGGAGATTTTTCGATACAGTAGAAAGATTATTGTTTAAGTTACATCCATCGTAACTTGAAGTGAAATACAGGAAAGAAATACAACTTAGGAAATTTTAAACTAGATTTTATTTATCTTCAACAAGAATTTATTCATCTGTTCCAATCTAGTTGTCATTCCCTTGATACTATCAAGGTCTTTAAAGATTCTTCATTTTCTTGTAAAGGTCTTGGCTTTCCAATTAACATTGTAGTTTGGACATCGTTTCACATGATGACCATGTCCACCACATCCGTGACATACAATGGTTGTTGGTTGTACTTTCATATCCTTAGTCCTGCAGCTAATTGCCTGGTGACCTATTTTCTGAGATTTCGTGCATTTAACCCTACATTTTCCGGTGTGATGCTGGTTGCATTTTTGACACCAAGGTAGAGTTCCACGATAACCACTTCCAGTAACAGGTGCGACAAGACAATTTCTATTAGCTTTCTGATTTAGTCCCAGCTGATGTTGATACTTCATACGGTCTTCTAGATGTTTGCGATAACGGTCTTGAGCATTGAAGATGTTGCAGTAGATGGGATTGATGGTTCCTGTCTCGGGGAGTTTCCTCTTCTGATTATTTCCATTTGGTAAAATTCCATGCCTAATTCCTTGATGATGGTTGATGGTAGGGTTGATCATTCCTTCTTGTATCTTTAAGTGAGGTGGCCTATACTTCATGAAACTTGCAGGGTGTTGATTACTAAGCATACCCGTCTCTCTTCTCGGATAAACTACAGTAGTCCCTTCTAGTACCACCGACACTATGTATTTTACCAATTTCTGGATAGCTCCAGGAGTCATGGTGATTTCTGATGGTGATTGATATCCATTGTTCATGTTGTCCATTTTCTGTAAACATAAATGAAACTCAACATTAGAATCCATATAATATCAAAAAATTTTAAATAATGAAGTTAATTATTTCATGATAGACTGAATTGACTCCCTACTGTAATCTAATTTCAAGATATGTCTTTGTTGTATCATTTTATCAATGATCAACTCTTGATATGGGATTACTAAGGAACAAACCGACTTGTCTATTTCAAATGAAGTTTAATTATCTTTTCTTCATTCTTTAAATTCCTTTTCAAAAATTGGTATTTAGACGATTCTTAAATTTTTAGATTAATTATGGAAATTTTTAAGAAATCTTAACAATTTGTAAGAAATCTTACGGTAGATTTGAATAATATTACAGATGTAAATAGAATATTAATAACTTGACCGATTATTTTTGCAAGATAAACGATACAAGATCTTTTATTAATACTCCATTGATCTGTATTGAATCATTTGGTTATCAAATGATGAGATTTTTGCATGAAATATGAGGATTCATTACATGCATGATTGATACGGAAGAAAAGATTGATTCATAACATAAAAATATAACAGAAAGGATGTTATTATACAATATGTTCTGATTACACGTTCTGAAGTTTCAGAATTATTGAACATTACAAGAAATATTAACCAAGTCTATTTGGTTTAGTAGAAACAACAAGGAAACTTGTAAACTTAAGATTAGTTACGTCTCTGACGTAAATATCTAATTTCTTTCTCAAGTTCAAGTTGTGCAGCTTCCATGTTTGAGAAACGTTCTTGACACATGTTCATTTGGTTTGCCAACATACTCTCTAATGCGGCAATCTTTTGACCCTGGTTTCTGGCTGCATCTCTGGCCATCCATAGGGTTCTCTCAATATCTCCAATTCTTACATGTGTTTGACCGTGTTCTCTTCTTGCACAACGAACCCTGGAATCCAAACTTCCAAGTTCCTGGTTGGTGTTGTCCTTTATTTCATTAATCTTTATTCCTAACTCACATATTGTTCGCCTTTCAGCATCTGCCCTTTTGAACAAAGCGTCAAGGTTACGGTCGTACCATTCAAATTGATTTGGTCGTAACCCTTTTAGCTGTTCAGTGTGAGCATCCAATATGCCGGCATGTCGATAAATAAGATTCCATATTGATTCAGGAGTGCTTATATCGTAGTCGGGAGAGTTGGGTGAAGATAAATTATTTGGAGAATTTGGTATTGTAGAATCTGAAGTATAGGGTAACGGAGAAATTGGCTCAACATTCGTCCATGATATTTGTAGAATACTAACTATGTAGGAAACATGTTTATCTTGTGATTAGTGAGGCGTTAGAAGTGAGGAGGAGGAGAGGAAAGAAAGAAAGAAAGGAACCTTGAGAGAAAAAAGAAACTATTAGATTGAGATTAAGTGAAGGTCCAACCCTCTCCACATGTGGAGAGGGGTATTTATACTTACAATAAAACGCCCACTCCCGGGCTGTGGATCAAGCATACAGTGGGTGAAGATCCGTCCTTCTTCCACGGTGTTACTGAAACTAATACTAATTAACTAATAAACAAACTAACTACAAGCTAACTTAATGCTATTACAATCATTAGGTGACCGAGACTTTTACAGGAATATTTGTATTCCTAACAATCTCCCCCTAAGCGAGGTCACCTTTGAAATTAAGATCTTTGGTCTTTAAGCATTCTTTAGTCTTTGTAGCTCGTAGGATCTGATTCTTCTCTTTTCAACACACTTCGTACTTCAAGCAAGCGAACTTGTGATTAGAGTTCCTTTGTGATGTGTGATCTTTGAGCTTCTTTGAGATCATCAACCAAAGTAAATCTCCAAGCTCATCCATAGTCGTATTGCCTTCATGTGATGTAGTGACTAAGGACCATCATGCTCACACCCTTCTGTATCTGGAGACGTTGCATTAGAGTTGTAAATCAGGAGACTTTTTCATCAGAGTTGCAGAAACATTGTTGGTAGTCTCTCAAGATTTGTTGTAGCAAGTCTCTCATCTTCATTGATAGTGTGGAGGATGTGTGAGCATGAGGTATGGATTGACCCGATTCAGTTGGAAACTGGAGCCATCAACGCCATCTTTATATGTGTCCCTGAAATAAAACAGTTAGCAATAAAGATAAAGAACGAATATGGCTTTGTCATTCGTTCTGCGAGGACAGACTACCCTCCGGTTTTGTGAAAACCGACTTGTGATCAGGTAGAGTCTCTTTTAAAGAAGACTCTCTTTGACAGGAATTTCCAGCTTGTAGTAATGAATTTTCCAAAGAATCCACTTTGGAATCTTCATACTTAGCATGTTCTCATACCGGAACGTCTCAAAGCAGACAGCACGATAGAGTGAATCGGTGAATGAATATTCACGGATTGATGAGAAATAGATTTATAGAAATCACTCGTGTGTCCTATGATAAACATTTTTGAGACACAACGAGAGTTTTGTATTTTGAATCACATTTCCATCAAAAATACTTTTGTTTGAAAGATATTGTACACAATCAATGCGCTCGAAAGATTAGTTGGTGAGCACATTGAGAGGTTTTAGCAAAAGTATCCGTCAATCCATATCCTGGAACAAGTTTGATTCAATTTTGAATCACACCATCGTTGCTTTCCAGTTGTCACTTGATCATTGATCCAAGATGGATCTCACATGTCACCTACCAAGAGCTTGAGTGATGTTCGCTCTAGAAGGATTTCCATCCTCATTGTGAATATTTTCATATCACTCGGATGTTCTGGCAATACCACAAGGATAATGCCTAGGACTCTAAATATTTTATCTTATTTTCCACATTGTGTGAAACAATAAGCATATTTGGAATGTGTCCTATCGAGATTTATGGATGATCTCATGGCTCTAGACTCAATAGTGCGTTTTGATCCGCTCCTGGAGACTGTGGAGGCGTCTCCTGTTTTAGGTATCAACATAGCTCGCAATGAGCGGTCGATACATTGCACAGGGTTCCCCGTGAGAATGAAACAAGCTCTTTTAAGAGAACTTGAGTGGTTGGGAAGTTTGGTGCAGTGCGTCACTGGGTCCATGACGTCTTGTCTTCAATACCGGTGTTACCTTAGTAACCGGCAGTAGATTATGAATTGAACCCGGTTTCTGCCCTAAGGTTGAATATTTGGAGGGCTATTTCTTTTCACCCTTTCTCTTTTCAATTCTTTTTAATTCTTCAACCCCTTCAGTTCTTACCGAGACTTCACCACTAGAACCTTGTTGGGTTTGTTCCAGTCCTAGCTCTATCTCAGTCCGCACTCTTCCCTTTCTCACTTTTCTCCTTTTTTCAATCATTCCTAAGGACTTCTAATCTATCTATGGATTGTCCCTGGGGAGATCCTTCCGGTTCTGGTGGATCATGGGAACTCATACCTAACCTTAACCGTCCTTATAACTCCATGCAAAAAGATAAATGGTTGGTCTTAGGTATTACTTCCACAAACGCCTTTTGCTCCCCCTCAATATGTGCATTGATATACGAAAGTGTTTAGCACATATGCGGGAGCCTATTATTGAGTACAAAAGATCACTTTTGATTATCAGATTTCATATTTAAATCACATTCTCTCCCCCGATCAAAAATTTCAAATCTTTCGAGATTTTTGATCTCAATTGATTTAAATAATTTAGAAAACGTTTAGGAGAGAAATGCGGTCAGTTTTAATATTTTCTGATAAAAGAGGAACCTTTTTCATGCTCCCCCTTAATTTGTGAGGGAGGTTGTTATGTGTCAGATTTGATGAGTTTACAAAAGGTTTGAAGTTTTAATGAAAACTCTTTGAAAATTTCTCATTCTGACACATAACAATCACAAGCTGTTTTGTTGCATATTATGTACAAAGTGGAGAGTTTGATAATACATAAAATTTTGAAATCACTCTCCCTCTCAATTAATGACCCATCTAAAACATTTTGAAGACAAAATTGTTGGAATTGATTGAGTGATGAAATTTTATGAAATGTTATCATTTTGATTTCTAAAAGTTTCATGGTACCACCAAGGGGTTTTTTTTTTTTTTTTTTTTTTTTTTTACAAATACTTCCCGGAAAAATCATAGAAGGGAAAGTATTTGCAATAAAAAGAAGACTTCTGTTCTTTATCAAGAAATAATGCACTGAAACGTACATTAGATCGAGGAAACATGGATATAAAGTAATCCATGCCCAGGTGAACTTCACCCGGTAAAAGGAACAACCGTCTTTTTGGCAACGTGTTTTCCCTATTTTGAAAAACGGGTTGCTATCTGAAGTAATAGCAAACCATATTTTTGAAGACCGGGTTGTAGCCTGATATGACTACAAGCCACATTTTTAAGAATGTTTTGAGATATGACATGTTTTTGAAAAGAACTTTATTTGAAACCGAAAAACTCTTGCTCAAGCATATGTATGATTCCGTGTCATTATTGAATGACATTTCTAGAAACGTACATAATATCGATTATACAAGAGACATGTCGTGAGAAGAATATTTTTGAATTTTTGTGATTTTTCAGATTTTTATGGTTTTTTTTTTTTGATTTGATACTATAAAAGGATATGTGAAGCAACCCCTTTTACTTCTCTTGATCTTCCTGAAGACAAATGAGATCCTCAGGCGTAAGACTCTTCATGCCAAGGCGTGGGAGAATGAAGTGAAAACGTTCCCTAGAAAGTGCTTTGGTGAAGATATCGGCTAGCTGGAACTCAGTCCTCACGAAGTAAAGTTCAACAATTCCTTTCTCAACTTGCTCCCTGATGAAGTGATGTCGAATGTCAATATGCTTAGTCCTTGAATGCTGGACATTGTTGCAGCAGAGCGCAATTGCACTTTTGTTGTCACAGTACATGGGAATCTTATTGCATATGAAGCCATAGTCAGAAAGTTGAGATCGCATCCAGAGGATCTGAGCACAGCAAGATGACATAGCAATGTATTCAGCTTCAGTGGAGGAGATAGATGTACTCATTTGTTTCTTTGAAGACCAACTGACTAGCTTATTCCCTAAAAACTATGCACCCCCAGATGTACTGCGACGAGTGTCTTGACATCCCGCATGATCAGCATCTGAATATGCTGTGAGAGCCATAGAAGTTTCCTTAGGGTACCAAAGGCCCGTGTGGGTAGTTCCTTTAAGGTATCGAAAGACTCTTTTGACAGCTTCCAGATGTTTCTTGGTGGGTTTGGATTGATACCGAGCACAAATGTAAACTGCAAATAGAAGGTCTGGTCTGCTTGCAGTGAGATACATTAAGGAGCCAATCATGCTTCGATACATGGTTTGTTCGACCGGAATTCCCACACCATCTTCGTCAAGTTTCGACCTTTCAATCATAGGAGTATCAACTGAATCACAGGAGTCGAATCCAAATTTCTTCAAAATTTCATTGGCGTATTTGGATTGATTGATGAAGATGCCATTGGGGTTTTGAGAAATTTGCAGTCCAAGAAAGAATGACATTTGACCCATCATAGACATTTGGAATTCGGAACTCATTTCTTGGGAGAATTGATCACATTCTGTGGGATCAGATGAGGCAAAGATGATATCATCAACATAGATTTGTACATGTAGAAGGTTTTTGCCTTTTTTTTGGTAAAGAGTGTAGGATCAACAACGCCTTTGGAAAATTTGTTAGCCAGAAGAAATTTAGACAAGGTGTCGTACCACGCCCTAGGTGCTTGTTTAAGCCCATAGAGAGCCTTCTTCAATCGATACACGTGATTAGGGCATTCTGGATCCACAAAACCTTCGGGTTGAGATACGTACACCACCTCTTTTAGATCGCCATTTAAGAATGCAGTCTTGACATCCATTTGATAAACCACCATGTTTTGACTTGCAGCATTTGCGAGAAAGATCCTTATGGCTTCAATTCTAGCGACAGGTGCGAAGGATTCTTCAAAGTCTATACCTTCTTCTTGTCGATATCCTTTAGCCACAAGCCTAGCTTTGTTTTTCAATACATCTCCATACTCATCAAGTTTAACCTTGAATATCCATTTGAGAGCAATGATCATAGCACACTCGGGAGGTGGTACTAGTTCCCAGACATCCAGTCGGTCAAACTCATGAATTTCGTCCACCATTGCAGTGAACCATGAGTGTTTGGACATTGCATCCTTGACGCTTTTTGGTTCAGCTTTAGAAAGGATAGAATTGAAGAAGCACCACAATGCGTCGGTTGCAAGTTGCTTGCGGGTAGATACTGGACGCGAAGGGTTTCCAATGATGTTGTCTATAGGATGATCATTGGTCCATTTTCTAAGATATTCATGGGGTTGAGAATATGGAACTGAGGTAGCCGTGTTAGATTCGTCAGATGATGTTACATCATTTGACGGTTCAGGGGCAAAGATGTTAACAAACGGCTCATTATCAGGTGGAGCAAAAGGATTAACTTCAGATGTATTATCTACAGTTGCCGCTCGCTGTACAGGTGAAGGTAGGGCATTAGAAGTGCTGACCGACCGACTGATGGTGGGAGCTTCAGAATCCCATGACAATGAAGTGGATGGACCGTTATTGTCATCTTGATCATTCACCACCCCATCAGGTGGTTGAACCATTGTAGCTTCAGGAGCATTCATCGGTTGAGGTTCAAAGTATTCATCAAACATTGGGTCGAACAGTTTCTTCCAATCTTCACTCGTAGGAGGTACGAAAGGAGCAGCAGGAATGGGATTCTGTACAAGTCTGGAGCTAATTGGTCTAGGAGACAAAAGGTTAGGTACGGGTCCAGAACTTGATTGTCTAGGAACCGGTTGCTCAGTCAGCTCATCGAAAGTAACGTGGATTGTTTCCATTATGTCTCTGGTACGTTTGTTGTAGATTCGGTACCCCTTTTGCTCTGGAGCATAGCCAATGAAGAAACCAATGTCGGCCTTGGCCTTGAGTTTCCCAAGGTCTTCACTGTCATTAGTTGGATAGCAAAGTGCACCAAAAACTCGAAAGAACGAAAGATCGGGTTTTCTGCCATGAACCAGTTCATAGGGAGTCTTGCAGTGGAGAGGATGTATCAAGGATCGGTTCTGTGTGTAACATGCGGTGGCAATTGCCTCAGCCCAAAGAAACATAGGAGCTTTGGAGAAGATGAGCATAGTCCTTGCAGCTTCAACTAAGGTGCGATTGCGTCTTTCAACAACTACATTTTGTTGAGGAGTTCGTGGAATGCTCTTTTGATGACTAATCCCGACACCTTCATAAAATAGAGTAAGTTGTCTGTTCACAAACTCTGTTCCATTATCAGTACGAATGACTCTAACTGTTTTGTTGAGGCGGACTTGCAACATCTTGATGAGTTTGATGATGGTTTCCGGAGCTTCATCTTTTGATCTTAGAAAATTTACCCATGTGAATCGAGAGTAATCATCAACAATAACCAGCACATATTTCTTTCCATTGATACTTTGAATCCTCATTGGTCCACAAAGATCCATGTGAAGAGTATGAAGAACTTCCATGACAGAATTGATAGTTTTGGGTTTATGGGTGTGCTTTTTGCTCTTGCCCATTTGACAGGCGGAGCACAAATGGTCTTTTTCATACTTAAGTCTGGGCAAGCCTCGAACAAGATCCTTACGTGTTAGTTCATTGATAGTATTGAAGTTCAAATGGTTTAAACGACGATGCCATAACCATTATTTGTTCTTGGAGGCTTTAGAGAGCAAACAAATTGGAGAGGACCGTAGCATATCTTCGATGGAAATGGTGTAAAGATTAGTGCCCCGACTCCCTTTGAGTAGATCAACACCATCTAATTCTCTGACAAAACAGGTGTGCTTTCTAAAAGCGACTTCGAGATCTGAGTCACAGAATTGACCAACAGAAAATAGATTGTGCCCAAGTCCTTCTACATAGTAAACTCTGGATATAACACTGTCTCCAAAGACGTAATCACCATAACCCATTATAGATCCAAAATGGTCATTCCCAAATCTAACCGTACCAATAAACTTTTCCACGAAATTCTTGAGCCGCGAGCGATCTCCAGTCATATGTTTTGAGCAGCCTGAGTCCAAATACCAAAGGACAATTTGTACGACCTGCATTTGAAACCAGACAATCGTGGATAACTGAAAAAGCTAGATCCCCACACACATTTGGGGTCCGTATTGTTAGCACAAACAAATATTGGATTATCACATGTTACAGATGTCTCACTAGAGTATTCACATTTTGATGCACTAGAACTAGGAGTGGTATTCATTGCTTCTATTGGGAACAGTCTACCGGTAGGTCTCCACTTCCTAATAGGCACAACTTTGGAATTAGTGATCCTAGTCACTGGGCATTTTTCCCTTAGAGTGAATTTCCTTCTAGTGGGTCTCCATTGATAACCAACATTAGAGATAACTTTTCCTGTTTTATTCCATACTTGTTTTGCCCGTTTAACACTAGATACATTCATAGCTGGTGATTTCATAGTGGGTTTAAGAAAGGACACAACACATGCATCATGATTACCATAAAATAAGCATTTGTTACAAGTCTTACAAATAGCATCAGAATTCGAATTAATTACATCATTGTTAACACAAATGTTTGACCCAACTCGATTCCTTTCACTAGGCATAACTTTATTGTTCCTAGATGATTCTTCTACTTCCTTCATAAGTGCACTCTTAGCCGGCAAAGTCCTGTCATTCTTTGTATTGCACTTAGGTTGTGACTTGCTAGCATTAGATACACCTTTTACTCCTGTAGAAGCAATGACGGGAACATTAGTCTGATTAGTTGCTACTTGTTTACCGGTGATCAAGATGGAGGATTGTGATATGGTTTGGGGAAAATCAACTGTGGCATGCTTGTTGCTACTGTTAGGGTGCAATGCAAATGACCTATCCGACTTGTTATCATTCTTGGGGCATGATCCTATAGCATATTCTAATAATTCATGGGCTCTATTAGTGAGGAAGCACACACCAATAATAACATCATCAAGTGGTTTAGAAATCCTCTCATCTTCAATGGTTTCTCTAAGTATGGCCAGACAATCCTTAAGATTTTTAAGATAGTTGTTATGAACTAGCTTATTGTTCCTAAGGGGAAGAGAGACATTCACAGCATCGCACGCATATTTCTTACAAGCATGTATATTGGAAATTGCATGATCACATGAAACGACGGGCATTTTACCCTTCACCATGGTCTTTAGATTCTCAATTTCATTTAACAAAGATGTGACTCTTTCATTGTTTTGGTCACGTGTTGTCTTAATAGACTCGAACAATTCTTTGTAGCGTTGTTTCGCGTTAGACATTTCAGCACGAAGCCACTCATTTTCAAGTTGTAATTCATTGATAATGCCCTGTTTTTGAAAGTTTTGAGAATCTATCGACTTCTGGTAATTTGTACGATTTTAATTGTGCAATTTGGACCTTCAACTTCCGAATCGTGTTTAAGTGAGCTTGAATTACTTCATCCTTTTTGGCTAATTCAAAACATGTATCAAACTCAGGAGCATCCGAAGATGTCTTGGCATTTGATATTTTTATGCTTTCTTCTAGATGTTGATATTTTAATTGTAGGTTCAGATTATCAACTTCTAGTTTTGAGAAATTCCTGACCATGTTATCATGGTCGTCGTTTTGAAGTTTTTCAGTAAGTTTGTAATTCTCCCCCTCAAGCTCAATTACACGATTCTGGAAGACATTCAAAGTAACCGACATTTCATGGAATTGTCGAGCAGATAGTGCAGAGTTGGTAACAGTATAAAACACATCTTTTGCAATGCAGTTAGCAATCAAATTTCATTCATGATGAGAATGTTTTTCCTGTCAATTTCACTGTATTTGAGATCAATAGCTAGTTGGTTACCCTCACTTTCCACTTCATCAAAAGCCTTTTTCATTTGAGTCACATCATCATTAATGGTGTTTTTAAGGCCCTCAAAATGTTCTTTGAGAAGTTTAAAAAAAGGCATAACTTCAGTTAGGTAACACTGTTTAGTTTGCTCAAAACCCCTTTCCCCTTCTGTAATCCCTGTAGGTGTAATTCTTATTTTACAGGTTTTCTCAAAGTCACTGAACAATTGACCTAGCACATACAGCCCAATTAGAGTATTATATTGTGTGGGAAGAGTGAAAGGTACAAGGTGCCTAGGTGTGTTCAGGGGATAGGCAGTTGGGTGAGCAATTCTAAACATAGTGCGTGTGTTACCTACAACTCTTTCAGCTTGCATTTTCTCAATGTCAATATTCCAAAACACTTTTTCAGGAAGAATTCTCTTTTGAGGAACAAAAATTGCAGTTTGATTGTCATTTGCATAATCATAGTGAAACACAATATTCTTAGCAATGCATTTAGGATCCTTTAAACGTTTAGCAAGTTTTGCCCTAGTTCTATCCTCTGCCTCATTGATGTGGTCATAGGATCGTGTATCAGGAGGGGCATGATTAGGTTCAAGCATAGTGTTTGCATCATATAATGCAGGTTGTGCACCTAGACCTATTCTAAGGAATCTTGCTTTGGGTTTGGAGGTATCTTGTTCACTAAATTCATCACTAAGCTTCCTGTGGTTTTCCATCATTTGAGCAGATTGAATGGTTTGGCCCTGTGTGTACAACTTATCTTCCAATTTATTTTTCAACATTTTTAGTTTTGAGAAATCATTTAGAAGTTTAGTTTCTTTATCTTTGAATTCTAGTTTGATTGAAGTCAAACCTTTTTGAACCTCTAGTTTTTGTTTGATGGTTTGATCCAATTGGTTCTTTAAAGAAACTAGTTCCCTTTTTAATGATTCTTGTTTGTAATTGTTTTCAGATATGTAAGTACGCAGTTGCCATTCCATTTTATGCTCATGTTCATTTAGCTCAAACTTAGCACGCTGCTCATAAATATTCACTTGGTCCTTAAGGGTGTTAATTCTAGTGATCAGGGAGTCATCAGGGTTGTATATCGAGTGCTCATGTACCTCATGTTCACTAGAATCAATAGACGGCATGTCACTTGGTACAACTGGGGGTCCATTGTCATACACATACATTTCATATGGGATATTATTGGTATTACCCATATCAGTGACGTTTGTGTTGACAATATTCTTGAGTTGTACAGAGTCACATGCCCCCTGTACAGGTGTAGGATTATTCAGATCATGGTTAGGAGATGTTGGTACCTCAGAGATAGCAGACGTGATGGATAAATCAGGATGCTGTGAAGAGGATGCTGCTGCAGACAGATTAGCCATGAAAATTGTTTGAGCAGTTGGTTCATCATCCACGTCTGAGTCAAATGCATCACACTCTTCAACTTGAAAGATATTTGGGTCATTAAGAGCCATGTCCTGAACAGGTTGATCATCCACATCAGCATCAAAGGTGTTCCCATCATTACCAGCCAGAAAGAGCAAAGCTTCTTCATCCAACACAGTCCCATTTTCTTGTGCCTGCATCAGCAACATCTTGTCTTTGAAGTACTCAGAGTTTTGGGGACGTTTTGGGAGAGTGCAATTTCTAGCAATATGGCCCAACCCTTCACATTTATAGCATTTCGGCTACTTAGCTTGTGCTTGAAGAGCATTCCCAACTCTGTATTGCCCATTCTCTCTACCAGCATTTCTTTGGTTGAAATTCTGTCTTCCCTGCACATTCTGCACCACCACCCGACCATCTTCAATGACTGCCTGATTACGTGGATTAGATGAGATTCTGAGTTGGTTGTTGGTAGATGGAAGTGCAGCCTGAACTGTTGAACCAGTAGAGAAACTTGGTTGGAGAGATTATCAATCATCATGTCAGTGTGAGAATACCCAGAATCAAGTTGTGTATTCAAAGCAGATGGTGAGGGAGTTGATGATTGACTATTGGTTGGGGTAGACCTGGAGGATGATTGTAATGGTTGAGGTTGATCATTTGAGGTTTGATTAGGTTGTTGAACATTGGAAACAAAATCAAGAGATTAATTAGATGCAGACGGATTGAGTTTTTCTCGCATTAGCCGATCATAAGCAGCATGTTTCTCATGTTGTTGGAGATATGCATAAAGCTGTTCATGATTGGTATGCTTGAGACCCTTGTTGAGCTTAACAGCTGTGACAAACCTATCCCATTCAGGTGCCATGTTGTTCACGAATTTTGAATTAAGCTGTATGTTGGGCATTGTCATCTTGATGGCTCTCATATCATTGACTAGCTTGTGAAATCTGACGTAATAGTCAGTGATGCTTTCACTTGGATTCATTTTGAAATGCTCAAATTCATCGTATAGCTGTGACTCACGATCTTCTTTAGTTAACTCAGACCCTGCAAGAAGCATTTTGACATTATCCCAGACCGCCTTTGCTTCAGTGTTGTAGTTGATAAGTTTGTAGACATCTTTGGGAAGGCCTTGAATGATGATATTTGATGCTCTGATGTCTGCATCATAGTGTTTCTTTTCTTCTTCAGACAACTCATTGTAAGTGCGAGGTCTATCAGGACCAAATACGGCCGGTAGTTGATCAGTTGCTTCTGTAACCGTGTCTCTAGTAGTACCCACTTGAAAGGGTCCCTCATCGATGGATTTCAAGATGTTAACCCCATTATCTTTACCCAGACAGTACAGACGAATCCTTTGAGCCCATGATTCATAGTCAGTTCTATCCAACATCGGAGGTCGGGTGTCAGACCCCGCAGCTTGAATGTCATCGGAAGATGTCGACATCACAAATTAGAAATTACCAAACCAAAAGTAGGAGATACTCGCAATGTAAGGTACTAGTCGCAGGACAATTTAACCACAACTTGACCTAACCGCAGAACACTAACCTCAGAAAATACCAAACCGCAGAAAAGAAATCCAGCCGCAGAATGATCTAACCGCAATCTAAGTGTACCGCAAACCAAAGATACTAACCGCAGAACACTAACCGCAGAAACTACCAAATCGCAGAAAAATCCCAACCGCAGACTGATCTAATCGCAACCTAAGTAAACCGCAAAACAAGGATAATAACCGCAGGACACAAACCACAGAAAGTACTAAACCGCAGGAAGCACCCAACCGCAGAATAGTTAACAGCAAATGACTAACCGCAGATAACTAATCGCAGTGATAACTAATCGCAGTGACAATGGTCCAAAACTGTCACTGTCGTTGCGTTTTGTTTGTATTCCCGAAATAGTAAACGCAGCAAGCTAACCGCAGATATCAGAACTTAACCACAACCAAGCAATGAAACAGTGGACTTAAACGCAACAAAGAAATCCGTCCATAATCAACTCCAAACTTCAAATAGCTTAATGATATGGTAACATAAACTAAACTACAATGTTCTACAAACACTAATGAACATAAAAGTACATCACAAACATGTATAACAACACTAGAGAGATTAAACCAAGATGTTTTCCAAGAAAGTGACTCCAAACTCACAAAACCACTCAAAGCATCATCAAATTTGATTCTACATGGCCCTAAGATGAAACCTTGGCTCTTGATACCAATTGTAGAATACTAACTATGTAGGAAACATGTTTATCTTGTGATTAGTGAGGCATTAGAAGTGAGGAGGAGGAGAGGAAAGAAAGAAAGAAAGGAACCTTGAGAGAAAAAAGAAAATATTAGATTGAGATTAAGTGAAGGTCCAACGCTCTCCACATGTGGAGAGGGGTATTTATACTTACAATAAAACGCCCACTCCCGGGCTGTGGATCAGGCATACAGTGGGTGAAGACCCGTCCTTCTTCCACGGTGTTACTAAAACTAATACTAATTAACTAATTAACAAACTAACTACGAGCTAACTTAATGCTATTACAATCATTAGGTGACCGAGACTTTTACAGGAATATTTGTATTCCTAACAATATCTCTTGGCTTGAACCTTGTCCAACTTCGAATGTTGCCTGGCCACCAATCAAATCTTCATATGATTCGGTAGCTCTCCTGATTCTTTGATGTAAAGGTGAACAAATAGGTGACGATGGAGGTGATCTCGGAGTGAGTTCTATATTAGGTTGGGATTTTATTATTTGTACGTAAGGATCTTCAGTATTCGCAGAATTTTTATTGATAGATGAGGTATTAGTATTATGGAGAGTAGTGTTGATATTCACGGGCGTTCCTGAAGACATGCTACAGTAGTAACCGAGAATAATATTTTATGAGTATTTTGTATGTTAAAGATATAACAGTACATATGAAATAACAATTGTATATGAGTAATTATTAAGCATGTAAGATAATCTCAACAGATAAAGTATGGAGCACGGCAGTCTGCAGATACGGAGGGCATAAAATATTATGGTGTAAAATCATTATTTTGAAAATGTAGTTATAGTTTTAATGTTTGAAAACATTTAATTCTCTATAACTGTAGCTCTGATACCAATCTATAACACCCCCAAATTTAAGTTTGTCGCAGCGGAAAAGTAATTCGGGTGTTACGGTGAGGATCGAAGTTTTAACCATATGAAACGGTTTAAAAGAAACGTTTTGAAAGTTATTTGTCATTTAAATAATAATTTTGATAAAAGATGAACCATTTGATTTAAAATCTTATGAAAAGATATAAAGGCTTGTAAAATGACAAATTTGATTTTTACACTATTTTAATTTATCAGAGTAATAAATGCCCACTCTGTGTCTTGTCCTTCTCCGTTAAATTACCTGAGATACACATGCTTAAAAGTGTCAACACAAAGGTTGGTGAGTTCATAGAGTTTTAGGAAAAACCCTTTATTTTGTTAGATTTCAGGAATATTTGGTATTGATAAAATACAAACAGTAATGAAACAAGTATCGAGTATATTCACAAATAAATCATATAAATATTCAATCACATTCAATAAAGAATCAATAATCCTAACATGAGCTGGAAACTCAGGATACTAAATCAATCAGATATACAATTCACGTATGGTCAAACCTATACAGCTGTATCTAAATATATGTTGAAAACATACATTTTTCCTTTATAGATATTGCACCAAGCCTCATGACACGCAAGACGTTAACAAAGGGGGTGTTCTATCAAATCAATGACAGATTTTGCCCTCTAATCATAGGTGATTTGCCAATTCCTATTTGTCTCAAATATAGTGTATCACGACTAATACGACTAACCATATGCATAATGGTATTCCGTCAAATATTAGTGGGATCGGAGGTCAATCCGAAACAGGTTTTGAATCTGTTCACTATATTCGCGCTCACATTATAGTGATTAATGGCTCTTGATTGAGGGACTATTTGGCGATAAGCTAACTTAGGCAATATCAAGGACTAATGGGCTCATTTAGCATAACATCATGTAATCAAGTATCGTATCACAGTAATCAATTTGAAAACAGTATCGTTTGAGTATCAGAAATTCAGTTTGAAAATATCATCGTTTGAGTATCAGAAATTCAGTTTGAAAATATTATCGTTTGAGTATCAGAAATTCAGTTTGAAAATATTATCATTTGAGTATCAGAAATTCAGTTTAAGTATTTCGCAAGTAACACATGTATATCACATATCTCAATAATTGAATTGAAAACATTTTCATATGAGTATCAGTATTTCAGTCAAGTAATTCATCAGTAAAATATATATATCACATACCACAATATTTGAATGGAAAACATTATCATCAGAGTATCAATATTTCAATTAAGTATTTTGTCATGTATTGTATATATCACATTTTAAATCACAAATCATATTAATAAATATCAATTAGGAAATTGATCTGAATTATATATTTTAGTCATATACTTATCAAGTTATCAAAGTATATGTAAGCATGTATCTCCCCCAATGAGTTTAAAACAATTATTGGAAATGGGGCTATGACTCACCTGGATTGATTTGGAAATGATGGAAAGTAAAGTAGAATGAGGTTTATGGGAACGATTATGGAAACGTCTTTGATACGGAACCTGATAAATAAATTTAACAGAGAATATAACCAAATACTATTTGGTAAATACGAACGAATAACGAATAATTATTATTCGTTATGACGAATAGATGATGTGCAGTGAAATTATTATGCCATGCATGATATGATAAAATACTTTATTTAAAATATCCATTGTAGTTTTACCTTTTTAATCGTAAGTAATAATATTAACTTTTTAGATATCGTTATATATATTATTAACGTAAAAATAAATAATATATATATAAAACGTAACAAAATGCATATGACGTGATGGTTGCCGTAAGATAGAAAATAAAATAAGAATGTCAAATAGATTATGTGTAGTCCTTGTCCTTTTCCAATTTTTACACTTTTTATACTAACGGCGTTAGCGTCACACCGTTAGTCCTTTTCGTATATAATTTACATTTATTGTTCACTACTTGTCCAAAATTACAATCTAAGCCTGTAACATCATATATTATCAATTTTTATCCTATCTTTCTGTTTCTATAGTTTTAGTCCTTTCTTTCCAATATTTTCACTTTTAGTCCCTATAGGTGTCGTCGCGTTACATTTTTAGTCCAAATTTGCAAAAATGATTATAAAAATTTCCGTAGCTTATTTTATTTATTCCAAGCTTATTTCAACAGCTTATTTTGTTTAAAAGCTTAATTTTTATAGCTTATGGGCCTTAACGAAATAGAACAAAAGCCCATTTTAAAATTTAGAGGCGAGGGCATGAAAATTATTTTGGGCTTGAACTTGGGCTTCTTTTGTGATTCTAAAAATATATTTTATGGGCCCAGTGGGCTGTTAAATCGTTAAGTCTTATTGAGCCTTGGTTAAGCCCAACTGACAAAACATAAGGTTTTTATTATAAAACTTGGTTTGAAAATCCGGTTCATGTCGATTCAATTTGGCTCGTTTAGAGTGTCAAAACGTGATTATTTTTGTAAGTTGTATAAACGAAATTATTAGTTTTCTAGGTGGTCTATTAGTACGTAGAAAAATATAGTACGTTTGTTATATGAAATAAAAAGTTATACGATGCGTTTGTAGCATGTATGAACCCGGTATATATTTTGAAAACTATGAAATATTTACTAAGTGTTTTTTGGTAATTTATACGTGTGAAACATGGTTCAATTTAGGCTTGTTAAATGCATGTATCATTAAAACTAAAGTGAAATTTGTGTGCTACGTGACTCCTAGGCCTTCCAAGATAGAGGCTAGTCATGTTGGTGTTTCTAAAATTATATACGTACGTGTAATATATATATGAAATGATATACTTCGAACAAAATAAATATAATGCATGACATAGATTTAATGTGTGAATTTGAATAGAAACGAGTAGAGGAGACTTACAAACACCTTAGAGGTGATCAAGAGTCGAGAGTGATAGAATAGAACACAAGAATATCACGTTTCCAAGTATAACCCAATTGTTATACTTATTATTCAAACCCGATATCCGTTCCTTGCGTCCAAATAATTATACAATCGACTTGTGGTTTGTAAGGGTGATGTTTAGGAAGAAAATGAATGTGTGAAAGTGTATGAGAATGGAAAGAAACCAAATGCATGCATGGTTCGTATATATTACCATTCGAATGGATCGAATGGTTTGTATTCACCCAAATAAACACAATGAACTATGCATGTCAGGGATTTTTGGCTTCTTAGGACAATTATATGTTTATAATATATGATGTGAGAGCACATTTCATGGGAAATGTTTGGGTGATTCACTCTAGATGTCGACATAAACATATATCCATAAACGATTTTCAAAATCGTTCACTACTTGTATATACTTGATCATATTCGACATTTGAGCATAGAATCATCTTAGAAATAATATTAGGATTGTTTAGAAACAAACGGGGATTAAAACGGTTAAGAATTGAATAAGTTGTGAATCGGTTGGATCGATTTATGGTTAAACACTTTGCCTCGTAAAAACGTATCAAAACTCAACGTATGAACGTGAGATTCGACACACTAATAGTTGGCTAGGAGCTTAACGAGAATGTGCAAAAATATACGTAGGTTGTGTGTAAAAATTAGAAATGATCGAGGTGTATTTGAAGCATGATTAGTCGATTTATACGAAATTTTTATAAATAAAAATGGGTTAATAAATTGGGCCGGTTGGGCTTAGGGAGGATTAAGGGCCCATCAGGTTTAGTAATTAGAATTAGGAAATATAAATTAGTATTAGTGTATTATTAATATTTTGTTAATTGTGTCGGGAACTTGTTTTGTCGTTTGACGAATTTGACAATATCGTAATCGTGACTATTTTAATATACAAAGAAAATTTAAATTTCTCCGTAAAAATGGTAATTACAATAATGACAGAGATTATTTATTTAATTAACCGAAGTTAATTATACGAATTTTTGCGAGGTTTTACAGTCTCTTACATTCTTACATATTCCCTTACACACTACATCTCAACCATCCATTCTATTACAACACATCTAAACCCTCCATATTTCCCACATGCCAATTGTTTGAATTCCAAAATATGGCTCCTTTGATCTCAACCATCGTATTCAAACTAAACACATCTCAACCATCCATCTTATTTCTTCCCCCCATGATTTGGAGTATTCCATTAGCATATTCTTTCTTCCTCTCCATTCCATAACATGTGCTTGATCTTCACCATCCATTTCAAACCAAAACCATCTCAACCATTGATTTCCCCTTTCCCCCCAAGTAAAGCATATTCCCTTGGAATATCCCTTCTCAATCCAAACCTAGGCATCTTTGATCCTAGCCATCTATTTCAAATCATCACATCTCAACCATCCATATTCAACACATGCCAAATTATTTGAAAACCATAGGTGGCTCCCTTTGATCCTAGCCATCCAATTCAAACCATATCATCTCAACCCTCCATCTCATTCTTCCCCCCAAGCATTGGAATATACCTTGGCATATTCTTTCTCTCTTTTCTATGCCATGTGAGGAATAACACTTCAATCCCTTCCAAATTACCTTATCTACACTTTCTACCCTTGGTATTTGGTTTTCTTATAAACACTTCACAAAGCATTTTTCAAATTGGCTATTTGAGTTGGTAAACCTTAGAATGATTAATGTTAAGGTTTAGTGTGAAGTTGTTGGAAATTATACTTTGAGTTGATATTGACAAATATGAAAGATGAAGGACTTATGGAGACAAAGGAAGAAACTTGCAAAGAAAGAAAAAGATTACAGCATATCTTTTATTTTATTAGTTTATTCCTTGTAACCCTAGTATCTCTATTATATAAAGAGATACAGGGAATTGGTTTTAATTGTACGTAAAAGATGTAAAGTCCAGAAAAAGTGTGTGTGTCTAGGGCGTATAGTTATTGTAAACGCCTAGTGATAAGATTGTTTTTATATCCGAAGAAATACCGGTGAAAGTATGTTCCCCGGGTCGTTTTCCCAACGAGGGTTGAATTGATCTTGTCGACGCAGTTTGTGAATCTTGTGAAGTGAATGAGGATAGAAGAGATATTTTGTTTGGTTTTAGATTGCACTACTAAAAAGATTTAAATCGCAGTTAAAGTATGTAACACCTAAAATCCGAGAACATGTGAAAAGACCAAAATGCCCCTACATGTTTAAAAGTTTATTAAAAGCTTATTAAAGTACCAAATAAATCCTAAACTTCAAACAATGCACAAGTTATGTATCCAAATAATTTTAACTATTACATTTAACATTTATACAAGTGGCTAAATTACCAAAATGCCCCTATATGGCCGATTAAGGTGAAAATGTATTTTAATTAGTTTTATTTTGATTTAAATGATATATATATGGTAAATTGAGAAGATAATTATTAAGAGATAATTACCCAAGCTAAAATCACGAAATTCCTGGCCCAAGCCCTCCCCTAGGATCAGCATACCCATTTAAAAAGTCAACCCATATCTTTTTCTCCAAAACCCTAATTTTGCCGATTTTAATAAAACACAAACAATTTCCCATAGCCTCCATTAGACATTCACAACACTCCTAAGCAATTTTCTGTGATCTATCATCATACTAAGAAGCCAAGAAAAATACCCTTTTGAATTGTTGAAGCTTGGTTCGATCGTGGCACAATTTTCCTTTTGTCGAGCCCTATAAACAAGGTAAATTCGTTTTGATTCATTCGACCTCCACAAAAATTATTTCTTATTTTTCTGGTGATTCTTACATCATATAAAACCCACGAAAAATGGTTACAAGGTTGGAAGATCGTTGGTGAAGTCGTGACGATTTTTGGAGTGTTTTGGCCAATCGAGTATACATCTGATCGAACTGCTGTTTCCACACGTTCAAAAATTGATTTGGTATTTTTATCAGACCCTTTATACCTTATATATATCAAATAAATTGTTGGATTCGACCCATGCATGCTCGACATCCCTTTCGTGATTTAAAACCCTAAAAACGAGTGTAATTGTGTAATATACCTTCCGATCCAAAACAATTCCTAATAAAATTTATTTACACTTGTTATAATGTAATATGATCTGGAAAATTATTGGAAGAATTATCATGGCTTGAATCATGAGTTTTTGAATTATTTTGATTTATTGATTTTTAATTAAAACGTATAAAAAGAAAAAGAAAATAAAATCGTGTGACTTAGGGTTTTGATCTAGGGTTTGTTTTGTGATATTTAATGACATTTAATGATGAGGTGATGATTAAAAATGGATTAGAGTTGGTTAGGGTTTTTAATCTTGGTATTTTATGTTATACGATTTGTAATAAAAGTTTTGGGTGAGTTTTGTAACTTTTAAAACTTAAGGGTTATTTTTAGAACTTAAATTGGATCATATATAAATCGAATAAAATATATAATGAGGGTGCTAAGTGTAAGTTTTACATTTTAATGGATTAAAATGTATTTTAAACTTAATTAGGGTTTGTTTTGTAAATAATTAAAAGAGTGGGACTAAAGATGTAAATTTCAGATATTTGGAGCTGTTTTGAGTAAATTAATATATTCAGGGGTTTATGTGTCATTTTGACCATTTAATGGCTTAATATGTAATTATTGATAATTAAAAGTTGAAATTGTAAATGAAAGGGTTAAATATGTAACTTTTATAACTTGAGGGACTTAAGGTGTAAATTATGAAAGTTTGAGTATCCATTCGTATAACATCTTAAAATAAGTGCTCATTATGTAAAATGGATAAGTTAAGGGTTTAATGTGTAACTTTGAATACTAAAAGGTTTAAAGTGTAATTTTGGAAAGTAAAGGGTATAAAATGCAAAGTTATGAAACCCCAAGGACCAAAGGTGTAATTATGTTAAAAGATATCTTATTACCAATAATAATGATTTAACTTTCTAAATATGGAAACTTTCTAAAAGTGGAAACTGCTATTTATAGAAACCTGCTAAAAAGGGAAAGTTACTTAAAATGGAAAGGCATGAATTTGAGAATGAATTATGATTCCCCCTCTTCTCCTCTAGGTGTGAAGAAGAAAAGATCTTGAGCTATTCCTTATTCTGTGCTTGTTTCTATTTGTGCTTTCGTAATAAGGTACGGATACTCTGCCTTTTCAGTAAAGGCTCCTATATTCTTCTTATGACTTTGAGCTATGATTCAGTTAAGATTCCCAAAGCCATTGCTATGTTTCCTTCTGTTGTGAACTTCCTCTGATTTCTGTTAAGCTTTGATATGTTAGCTTCTGATTTGATTTCGTTGCTATGACTTCTGACCCTTGAATATCCGATATCTCTGGTTCATCTTTTATGATAATTTGATATGAAAACCTTTTGAAAATATAACTTGATGTTATGGAAGGAAACTGTTTTGAAATGACACTCTATGATTTTGAAACGAAACCATTTTAAAAGAAGGATTAATTGGCTTTTATGAAGAATGTTTAAAGAGGGAGATTTTTGAGATGAAATGGGTAAATAACTATTAAAGTTTTAAATCTATTTTCTCTTAACTCTTTCACATTCTATTTTGAACTTACGAAACTTAATAACGAATCTTTTGAAATGAACCTTTGGGAATGAACCTTGGATATTCTGAACCATTGATATGACTTCTGATATTATGATTTTGAGATGACCTTGAGACATGACTTTGAGATAAACTTTTGCTATATGACCTTTTGTATGACTTTGAGACCTGACTCTTAGTTTGATACCCGAGCCATTTCTGTTTCCCTACCTATGGAGGTACCATAGGCATGTCTGTGATGCACCGCTGGCATGACTCATGTGTGGGTGAGTGATTTCTCACGCCGTCCCTTTTTATGATTACTATTATGGCCATTATGACTTTGAGTATATGACTTTGAGACTGACTTTGAGTAAGGGGCGTATGGATTGCAATCCAAGATCTGATCTGTTTAGTGGATTTAACTATGACTTTGAGTTGACTTTGAGGTGACTGGTGCTGTGTGCAATACACGCCTTTCACAATTTCTGGGAGCTAGCTACTCCACTATTATGATGCATGAGGACACCCCTCATATTATCTGGTTGCCTGAGAGGTATCCCCTCTGATTGTGTGATTATGACTTTGAGATTATGATGTTGAGATTGACTTTGAGTTTCTGGGCTCGTGGTAGATGACTATCCTTTCTTCTTTCTATTCTATTACTCTTTTATCTATTCCTTATTCTATTTCTCCAATGCACTACATTTCAGTTCTGTTTTATTATCATTGCTTTGTATATGTATCTGTTCACTGGGCTTTTTAAGCTCAGCCGCATTTCCTTTTCCTGCGGCAGGTTTTAGTAGGAAGCTGGGTTATGGGAAGAGTGTACCCTTGGATTAGAAGACTTGATAGCAAATCTGGACTTGATAACCTGGTAGATCCTAAATCTTATTTGAAACTTTTGTATTACTGTAATTGTATGCTTATTTATGATCTGATGTGAAACCATTGTTGTGATATCTTTACCCTTGTCGGGTTGGGGTGTTACAAAGTAAAAAGAAACAATAAAACGACGCAAAGTAAAAACGAATAACTAAAACAAGTGTAAGATAAAATGACTAAAGAAAAAACGAGATTTAAAACGTGAAAAGAAATTAAGACTGGAAATGAATTTAAAAACAATATGTTTGCTAAGTGACGTGAATAAGTTCATCAAGTGTGGGCTAAGGATTGACGACGAATTATTTTCCTTAGACAAGACTATTTTCTCACAACGTTGGTTTATTTTGAAAATAATCCTTTAAAAAGAAAATAATTACTAGATTTGTAATTTGATTATTCTCTGGCTTTTGCCCTTCAAATAATAAAATCACAAGTCTAAATAATCAAAACGATTATTAATCACGATCCTCTTTTATGGCCACACTTAACTCACAAACTCGTGCCACCAAGCAAACACTAAAAAAAACTACTCGAAAATCATATTAATAAAATAAAGTTACTCGATAAAATAAAAAGACTTGATAAAAGAAAAATAAAAAGACTTGATAACGTAAAAGGAAAATTATATTTTTGGCTTTTTAAATTTTTATAAATGAAAAGGAAATAAAGACTAATTAAAAAGGGAATGCGTAAAAGAAATAAAAACTATTTATTTATTAAACTAAAAATGTTTACTAGATAACGTGACTGAATAAAAGATACTAACTTGTTATGAAATAAATCCTAACTTGATAAAATTTTAGAAAAATTCGGCAGAGTTTCGTTTAGGTATTAAGAAAAGAAAACCTCACTCGATAAACGATGAGGGAGTGATTATCTAACTTGATAATCATGGCTAACTCGCCAAAAGAAATGAAACTTGGTACAAATAAAAACTTAACTCGAAAAATTATTTGACTCTAACTCGATAGAAACTATTACTTGTGACTCTAACTCGATAACCTATTTAGTTCCCTAACTCGATATGTACTAGAAAGCTTAACTCGAAAGACAAATACTCCCTAACTCGAAAGTTTGACAAATAGTCCCTAACTCGAAAATTATATTTTGCAAATAGGTCCTTTACTAAACAAATCCTGTAACTCGATATGTATATTAAAAACTGAAACTCGATATGCATGCAATCTAACTCGATGGAATTTATCACCTCTAACTCGATATAAAATAAATAAAAAATAAAAAAACTTAACTCGAAAGAAATAAAAAATGCAAACTCGACAAGAAATTAAAAAAAACAAACTTTGAAATTAAGAAAAACTAAAAAGCAAACTTAAAAACATCATAACAAAACACCATTTTGATCCAAAATAAAGCTTAAAAACTAATGTTTATCACCAAATTTATCACTAATCAAACTAGTTTAACCGTAAACTATAAATCCCACCAATAAAAACATGAATTTAACAACTAAAAATTAAAGATTTTTAGAGAGAGAAAGTAAAATAAAACTTGACTTCATAAAAATAAAATTACACTACTCCTACTACTATGAGGACCAACCCTCAACAACAACCTTTCAATGTTGGTGTTAAGGGGCTATTTATAGGCTAGGGGCTAGGGCTTTTCTAATCTTTGCCATTGTTGCACATTTAGCCCCTAGACCTTTACAAATCATAAAATTCAAGCCTAAAACATTATAAAATGTAACTAATACAACTTAGTATTAAACGTAACGACTGATAACGATCCAAATGCATTTCTTGTAACTTGGAGGATTAGAGTTGACGTTTCTTTCTCGGCTTCGGTTATTGACCTTTTCCATTCCCGTGCTCGTTTTTGTCGGTTTTTGCTTGATTTTTGCCTTTTTATTATATATCCGTACCTGCACGTTCACAAACATAAAAACACACATTTCTTTGGCAATTGTTAGCATATTTAGTCTATTTGGGTCGGTATTTGGCCATGAAAAAGTGTGTAAATTAGTACACACCAAAATCCTCCCGACTAAAGTATTGCCGTGTCCTCACGCAATGTCATCACCTCACGCTTAAGAGATAAATAATTTCAAAACCTCTTTTTACTGACGTTGTAAAGTAGCAATGACTTTCAAAAGAGATAGTAAAATCATTTAATCTCAAAAACGCTCCGTTTTCCCGATTTTTTTTCATTTTATTCCACTTTATTCTATTCTTGGGCTTTACACACTTCATACTTGTGACGGTTTGCTGAACTTTCATTATTATTGCAATAATTCTTAGGGTCTACGAGTAGAAACACTTCTAATTAAGAAGTGACCATACGGATAAAAATCGTCATCCTTGATTTTTCACAAGTTCCCAAACTAAGCGTAAAAATGAGATCACAGCTTATCTACAAATTAGATGCTAACACTACTCATAATAGTTACTTAGTGGAAACTCCTTACTCCCATGTCCTAAGTTTTTTGTATCTCATTATTTTATTTTTGTTGAGAAATGAATTGCTTCATATTTTCTCGTTTTAATAATTTTTTTGTCCGATAGTGACACCTAAGTTTAAACGATAAGTAGTTATTCATTTTCTCTTAAGAACCACTGCAATAGAAATTCGGTCCACATCAAGGAATTTGGGGTACATACAATATCAAGGATATAAGTTGTGGAGTACAATCACGTGCACCTCATGTGACTGATTACTAATCACGTATCACATGCACCTCACGCGCCAACAACTTATTGATACATACATAACTTTTATTCAACAATACTACAACTTTCATACTTTCTTTCATTTTACACTTTTTTCACTTTTCTCATATTTTTCACTTTTTTCTTGATTTTTCTCATAATATCAATGGAAGCTTATCGGGTAGCTCCAAAACCACATGCATAATCAACTTTTGACTTTTGATTTTTCACTTTTGGCTCTTATTTTTGATGTTCCTTGATATGTACCCAACTTCTAAAGCAAAAATTCTCTTAAGAAAACAAAGAACTAAATATTATTCAAACCGAAATACCACTAATTAACCTAGAACATCTATTATATATGGTGACGTATCTGATGGGAATAAAAAGCCACAAGTACCTCTCATGAGCTCTAAAGAGAACCACTACTCTATGTTTAGCATCTAACTTCTAAATAAACTCTATCATTTCTCGTTCTTCGCAATTTAAGATTCCAAATAATGAAACCCGCGAATACTTAGCCGATAATCAGCCACGCATATATAAAGTCAGATACGGAAACTTGCAAATTCTAGAAGAAGAATTCGCGTTTTCTAGCTCCTTATGTAAAAGACTAGCGAAAGCTTTTAAGCTGCGCATGTATAAAGTCAAGTACGGGAGCCAACAAAAGAGTAGCTCCTAGTGTACATGACTAGCACAAACTATTATGATTATCATTGGTTAAGGGAACAAGCTAGGGCTCAACACGCCCGGTCAAGTCAAAATATTTATTCCTACTCTCGCCAGCAAGAAAGTCAACAAGATGTCAAAACACTTATTCAAACTTTATTATATTTTTGCACAACTTTTTCAATTTTTCACTTTTTTTTTTTTTTTTTTTTTTTTTTTTTTTTTTTTTTTTTTGTGCTTTTCCATGACTTTTTCATCAAAAATTTTGAAATTTTTCAATTTTTTTCAATTTTTCATTTTTTTTTTTTTTTTTTTGTGGAAAAACGGAGTTGCAAGAGTACACGACATGTGAAAAATGCTAGGTCAAATCGAATCGAAGATTCACCCTCCCCCCGACTAGAATTAAACATTGTCCTCAATGTTTTGTGGGTTAAGGCAATCCTAACAATAATCTAGGCCCGTCTATTAAGTATGCCAAAGAAAACGTTAGTCGATAAGATTTTTGGATATATGATTTTCGTCAGCATCGATGAATGAGACTCGAGTGGAGTAAAGACACAACCACGAGCACGAGAGTCTTCAAACTCCGGGGAAACCTGGACAATCATAAACAAACAACCACGAAACACAAGAGTGGAAGAGGTAGCCCTCCTCACGTTACGTTACTTAAGAAAATAGAAAATAAAGAAAATGAAATGGATAAGCATGGGGTTCCTCCCACGAAGCGCTTGTTTTTATTCACCGAGTCACATGAGCTTGACTCGATCCCCGAATTAATTCGTCCTTGGAGAGAGCAGATGAAACGGACAACCGGCATAAACGGAGATGCCGGGGTCAAATACGGTATCCTCACTCCCGGTGGAGTGAAAAAGTGAAGAAATGAGAGGATAAGCAAAGAACAGATAAAACACCCAGATGATAAAAGCAAAGACATCATTAGAATCATGGGTGGGTTGGGTGGGTAAAATATTAAGCACAGGAACATCTTGTTCAAAACTCTCGTCCACCACTCCAAAAATTACTTCATTTGTTTCAAAAATTTCATCGGGTGGTTTCGCCGGCGGACGAGAAGAAAGTGAATCGAAAAGAATATCATTCTCATCATTCTCAATACCCGGTGGTATCGAGTCATCCGCAGCAGGAAATAGATCGACATTCTCTAAAAGAGGGTCACGAGACGGATTATCGGAAATAAGTTCGGAGTCGATCTCAAAGTGAAAATGCTCATAATCTGGAAGAGAGATATCAGCATGAATAGTGGGATTGCCACTACTCGTCTCTTCAAATCGAAAAATTTCAAGCTCGGGTAAGAAATCACTATCCATAACGGGGATAGGAGAAAAAATCGGAGGATCATTCAACGCCTCGATCTTAGAAATGAGAAGATAAACTTTGGATAATTTCTCACGAAGAGCTTCATCATGGATTTCAGTGTCAACTTCTTCGTCATTCTCTTCTTCTAAGCTGACGAGCTCAGAAGGTAACTCCTCAATGTAATCGATATCTCCACAAGATAAAGAAGTACAATCATCGTCGGAATCGGAATGATTATTAGCAAGACAAGCCTCGATCTCATCTAAAAAGACATCGCTCCTCTCAACTGGTTCTAGAGAAGGATGGAAAGAGTCGGAAATGAGAGGATCAGGGGATGGAGTGGGATTGCCACTCGGAGATGAATCTAAAATTTCAAGAACGTCTACGTTGACCTTTTTATCAGCATATAAAGCTCGGATATTCTTCATCTGTTCTTCTGCTAATAATTCTCCAATACTCTTTTCTTCTTTGACGGGTGTGATTTCAGCGGATGAAGTGTAAATACCCCCAATTTGGATGGAATCCTCATCATCGTCGTCATCGTAAATAAAAGCCTTTCGTAATTTAGCATTTCTTTCCTCGGCAAGTAATTCTCCCATGGTCTTCTCATGAGGATCGGGAGTATATGTAATTCGATTAGCTACCCACTCTCGTACCATTGCGGTATGGGATTTCATTTCATCAATAACTTCATTCGAAACTTGAACCATGTCGGGAGTTTGTGGGGGTTGGTTAAAACCATGAGATTCGTAACATGAATTCGGCTCATAATAATTTTCAAATGATCCCCCACAGTTTTCAAAATTTGATGAACTTTGGAATGAATCACCATTGTAATACGGTTCTTGCTCATAAAAGTTTTGAGGAGGGTAATTGAAATTGTTTTGAGGATAATCGAAAGAGTTCGGATCATAATCGGAGGTGAATGTGGGTTCAGTTCTTGACATATAACACATACAAAGTCCACGAGGAAATCCACATTCTTTGCAAAAACACCGTTCACAAAGTACTCCTTCTTCCGAGAGATTTCCACAATTAAAGCAAGTGAATGGAGGCGGCGGTGGTGTTGGAGGATAATCGGAAATGTTTGAAGGATTGTTGAACGATCTTTGATCATACGTGTGAGAATTACAAAACCAACAAACTCCGTCACTAAGATTACTACCACATTGTTCGCACGTACACCAAATGCATGAACCTTCATAGAACGGTTCCCCACATTTAAAACAAGTCGGATCCATAAGTGAGAAAGTGAAAGAATTATCGTTTTAGAGGGTTAAAGAAGAAGAATCAAATGATAAGAGGAAAAGGAGTTTCTTTTTGGTTTTTAATTATTTGAAAAAGAAAATCAAAGTAAAAAAAGAAAATCTTTTTGTGTTTTTATATACTTTTTTTTTAAGCGATAACTTCCAAAGGAAGGTTCTTCAAAACACAAATCAAACAAACGATCGACGAAATCTTAACAACGCCTCCCCGGCAACGGCGCCATTGTTGATAAGATTGTTTTTATATCCGAAGAAATACCGGTGAAAGTATGTTCCCCGGGTCGTTTTCCCAACGAGGGTTGAATTGATCTTGTCGACGCAGTTTGTGAATCTTGTGAAGTGAATGAGGATAGAAGAGATATTTTGTTTGGTTTTAGATTGCACTACTAAAAAGATTTAAATCGCAGTTAAAGTAAAAAGAAACAATAAAACGACGCGAAGTAAAAACGAATAACTAAAACAAGTGTAAGATAAAATGACTAAAGAAAAAACGAGATTTAAAACGTGAAAAGAAATTAAGACTGGAAATGAATTTAAAAACAATATGTTTGCTAAGTGACGTGAATAAGTTCATCAAGTGTGGGCTAAGGATTGACGACGAATTATTTTCCTTAGACAAGACTATTTTCTCACAACGTTGGTTTATTTTAAAAATAATCCTTTAAAAAGAAAATAATTACTAGATTTGTAATTTGATTATTCTCCGGCTTTTGCCCTTCAAATAATAAAATCACAAGTCTAAATAATCAAAACGATTATTAATCACGATCCTCTTTTATGGCCACACTTAACTCACAAACTCGTGCCACCAAGCAAACACTAAAAAAAACTACTCGAAAATCATATTAATAAAATAAAGTTACTCGATAAAATAAAAAGACTTGATAAAAGAAAAATAAAAAGACTTGATAACGTAAAAGGAAAATTATATTTTTGGCTTTTTAAATTTTTATAAATGAAAAGGAAATAAAGACTAATTAAAAAGGGAATGCGTAAAAGAAATAAAAACTATTTATTTATTAAACTAAAAATGTTTACTAGATAACGTGACTGAATAAAAGATACTAACTTGTTATGAAATAAATCCTAACTTGATAAAATTTTAGAAAAATTCGGCAGAGTTTCGTTTAGGTATTAAGAAAAGAAAACCTCACTCGATAAACGATGAGGGAGTGATTATCTAACTTGATAATCATGGCTAACTCGCCAAAAGAAATGAAACTTGGTACAAATAAAAACTTAACTCGAAAAATTATTTGACTCTAACTCGATAGAAACTATTACTTGTGACTCTAACTCGATAACCTATTTAGTTCCCTAACTCGATATGTACTAGAAAGCTTAACTCGAAAGACAAATACTCCCCAACTCGAAAGTTTGACAAATAGTCCCTAACTCGAAAATTATATTTTGCAAATAGGTCCTTTACTAAACAAATCCTGTAACTCGATATGTATATTAAAAACTGAAACTCGATATGCATGCAATCTAACTCGATGGAATTTATCACCTCTAACTCGATATAAAATAAAAAAAAAAATAAAAAAACTTAACTCGAAAGAAATAAAAAATGCAAACTCGACAAGAAATTAAAAAAAACAAACTTTGAAATTAAGAAAAACTAAAAAGCAAACTTAAAAACATCATAACAAAACACCATTTTGATCCAAAATAAAGCTTAAAAACTAATGTTTATCACCAAATTTATCACTAATCAAACTAGTTTAACCGTAAACTATAAATTCCACCAATAAAAACATGAATTTAACAACTCAAAATTAAAGATTTTTAGAGAGAGAAAGTAAAATAAAACTTGACTTCATAAAAATAAAATTACACTACTCCTACTACTATGAGGAACAACCCTCAACAACAACCTTTCAATGTTGGTGTTAAGGGGCTATTTATAGGCTAGGGGCTAGGGCTTTTCTAATCTTTGCCATTGTTGCACATTTAGCCCCTAGACCTTTACAAATCATAAAATTCAAGCCTAAAACATTATAAAATGTAACTAATACAACTTAGTATTAAACGTAACGACTGATAACGATCCAAATGCATTTCTTGTAACTTGGAGGATTAGAGTTGACGTTTCTTTCTCGGCTTCGGTTATTGACCTTTTCCATTCTCGTGCTCGTTTTTGTCGGTTTTTGCTTGATTTTTGCCTTTTTATTATATATCCGTACCTGCACGTTCACAAACATAAAAACACACATTTCTTTGGCAATTGTTAGCATATTTAGTCTATTTGGGTCGGTATTTGGCCATGAAAAAGTGTGTAAATTAGTACACACCACCTAGACTTGTTGATTTGTGGTTAAGCCTCAATGATCTTAGATCGTTGTTAGAGTGTAACCGTGCTACACTTGATCACGTAGCATTAGGGCTTTGGTGTATATTAGAGTAGAGATGATGACGAGAAATCTTGTTAGCAATCATAATGATGTGTTTGTTTATTCCGCTACGTATCGTGTTCATTCATTATTATTGTGCAATCCCTAGATGAGGTCTAAACAACCTCGAGCTATAAACGATCTTCACATGTGGTATCAGAGCGGGGGCTCTTGATATCTAGGATTTACAAGGTTCGTTGTCGAAGAACGAAGAAAACAAGAAAAATTCGATTTTGGTTCAATTTTCATAACTCACTGCAGGTCAGTTTTCAAGGCGTGATATCTCCTTCGTTAACCGTTGGATTGGGCTGAAATTTTTACTGGAGGTTCTATACATGACAAGGAAGAGTTCCACAGGAGGGATCTTTGATCTGAGCTCCCAGTAAAAAGATATGATTTTTCTAAAAGGCTGCTGCAGAAAAGTTTGTAAGTCGAATTTTTAGGGTTTTATTGATCTCAACTTCTTTTAATTCGTGCATACTTGTGTTAATTCATTATGGAAGTTGAATATCTATTGTTTGGAGTTTATTAATCATGGAGGATAGCAGATTTGGTGAAGGTACGAATTGATTTTTTGGGTTTTTGGATCTGCTATACACTACTCTTAATAACCACTTGAAAGAAAACCCTAGCAAACCCTAGTTATTTAGGGTTTTCATTCATATACGCTGGTTTTACTCAGTACTTTGACGAGCTTTTGGGTATAATGATTTTGATCTAGTGCTTCTGATTGTGGTGAATGGTTTTCTATCTTGTTAATCAGATCGTGGGTACTATTAAAAGTTGATTCTTGGATCAATGATGAACCCTAGTAGGACTAATAATGGATGCTACTGATTGGTTTATTGAGTAAAGGTCTGATGTTGCTATACGATTAATTTTAGGGTTTCTTGATTTGTATTTATCATGGAATAAAGTTGCATATGTTTGAAACCCTAATGTAATGATGGAGACCACGAAAGCTACTGGTGATAATGAAGTGGTGTTAATGTTGTGTACCATGGAATGTAAGGTACTGATGGTTGATTCGTGATTTTCTGGTGATTGCTTTGGTACTTTGATTTATATTATTCAGATCAGCAGGTGTTGGGAGTAGACATACTTGTGGATGAATCGATGTGGCTAGTTCTTCGTTTTCACTGCTACACTACATGTTACCATTGCAAGTGTATTCGTTTCCACTGCAAAGTGTATTCGTTTCCACTGCAAGTGTATACGTTTCCACTGATGCTTTATTCGTTTCCACTGCTGTCTCGATATTACCACTGCTAGCTTTAGAGTGTTACCACTGCACGCTATACGTTTCCACTGCAGCTTTAGAGTTACCACTGCTAATGCAAATTTTACCACTGCGCATGTCCATCGTTTCCACTGCTAGTGAAAAGTTACCACTGCTATGCTTAATGTTTTAAAAGGCAGTAATATGGGCATGAGTTACGAGCAGTGAGGGGAAGTATATGTTTAATTTGGAACAGGTTGGTTCTAATACACACACAGGGGAAGACACACACACAAGAGTTATGATTTTTGGTTTCGGTGCTTAATAGATTTATGGCTCGTTCTTATTTTGTTCTAATTGGTTACAAAGAAAAGTTTTTATCACTTATTTGACGATGAAGTGGAGTTTCACAAGATTGTGTTTTATCATACCTTTTCTGGTGAAGGTAACTTGTTTGTTCGTTTAGGTGACTACGAATTGACAAAACACTTGAAGGAGTTACGTTATTGTGCTTAGTGATTTTTTGTCAAGAGGTTGCGATCTCCCTATACGTTAAGTATACGTTCGAAGTCAATTTTAGTACAAGATATAAGGCACAAGTTTGGGTGGTTCTACTTCAACATCAAGTTGGTAATACTTAGTTTTCTTCATCAGTGATCATTACATGGAGCTTACATTCGAGAGATGGTTAACATATGGGTTTCAGGGGAAGCTTATTGACTAAATGTTTAACCATCTACATGCATCATTCGAGGTGAAGGTTTTTACTACTGCTAGTTATTATTGCTACTGCTAGTTTTGATTTCTATTGTTTCAAGTTCATTTAAAGATGCGGAGAACTTAATTGTGGGCGACTTTGAAACATTGGAAAGATGGATTGGACGTGTAATATTGATTCGTGGTTGTGAAGATCAAGGTTGCATACATTTGTCCCCTATTTGATGATGACAAAAAGGGGAAGAAGAATATTTGAAGATTACAGCTTGAAGATCCTTGATGATATGCATGGTTTGAGGGGAAGACGACATCTTTCATATACTTGGTTTTGTCATATCAACTAGGGGAAGATTGTTGGGAATTATACTTTGATTTGATATTGAAAAATATGAAAGATGAATGACTTATGGAGATAAAGGAAGAAACTTGCAAAGAAAGAAAAAGATTACAGCATATCTTTTATTTTATTAGTTTATTCCTTGTAACCCTAGTATCTCTATTATATAAAGAGATACAGGGAATAGGTTTTAGTAGGTCTTCCACAATGTAATATACAGAAAATGTGTGAGTGTATGTCTAGGGCTGGAAACGCCTAGACTTGTGTGCACAGGTGTTTTATGGGAAACACCTAGGGTAGATTGATGTTAAGCCTAAACTATCTTAGATAGCTGTTAGGATGTAACCGTGCTACACTTGATCACGTAGCATTGGGGCTTTGATGTATGTTAGAGTAGAGATGATGACGAAGAAAAACCTTGTTAATAATATTGTTCTTATTCCGCTATGATTTATCTTATGAACATTATTATTCCTAGATTAGACTTAATTGTCTTGAGCCAAAACGGTCCTAGAAACTATCTTATTATTGACGCTATTAGTTTCTAATAGAAGTACAATTGGGGGTTTAGCAAGGATAGGTATTTATAAGATCTAAACACCCAACACTTGGGAAACATTTACAGAAGCCTGGCGTGCTGCCCGCGCGTTGACGCGTGGGTGACGCGCCGGCCTCGGTAAATTTTCCCAAGTTTAGGTTCCTGGCCTATAAAGACCACCCTTGTCTCTTGTATCCCTCACCCCTTGCCATTATTCTTTCTCTCTATATTCTTTCTTCCTAAACACTCTCAAATCTCTCTATCTCTAATCTTGTGTCTTGATTTTCATACTTACATCTTTGAAAGAACACATCTCTTTGCAAGGGAAGAATCATAAGAACCTAATCCACTCTTGTGATTGTGTCGAGGGTCTTCTTATCTATACCCTTTTTACAAGAATCGATTCACTAGGTTAGCTTAGGGCTTGATTAAACAAACACTTAATCATTCATTCAATTGTTTGTAAGGGAAGTCTTGTGTCTTGGTGACCAAGCCTAGATCATTGGGGATCTAGTTGGGGTTTGATACTTCCGGGTGGAAGTCTTGATAGTGATATTTGTGATCCTTAGGTGAAGTCAAATCACGAGATTGTTTTGGGTGGTTTCCGAGGGTGGAATACCGTTGGGGAGTAACTACTTCTTTGTGAGCATCGATGTTGGTGAATATCGGTGGAGTGAATTGTAACGGTTTGTAGTGCACCGGAAGGATTATACTAGTGAATAGTATCGGAGTCGCGGATTCGCAACTGGACATACAGACGGTATAAACTCCCCATCCCGAACCAGTATATATCATTGTGTTCTTACTTGATTTATATACTTTGGTTTTGTTAGTCGTTGTTGGATTATTATACAACCACTTGGTGTTTTCTTTGGCTAAGTTTTTAAACGTCTAAAAAGTCGAAGAAACTGTATTCACCCCTGATACGTGGGGATCGCACCAGGCTTTACCTCTCGAGGGATCTCGAGAAGCTTACAACCCGCACCAGGCAGTGTACCTGATCGATGTAGTATAGTATAATGACAAGTACCGGGGGATTGATCGTTCAGCTAGGAATAGTGTCGCTAGGATTAGAAAACCTAAATACTAGTTCTAGAGATGAGGGATGATTCTTTTTGTATTTTTATATTTTTATGAAAGCAAGTAAAAATCTCGGGTTTGAAGGATTTGGGCGGAATTAGTTGCTAGTCAACTAACCCAATACTAAAGATGCAATCAAAATAAAATATTAGAAATGAAAATAAAATTAAATTAAACTAAGGTTATGAGCAATAAGTGGAGAAATGTGTTTACCTAGATTTCACTACTCCCTAGATATCTTTTACACGTTAATTACTTGTTATAGTTGCGTGGATGACGGATTGTATTCCTTAATACCATTCATGGGGTGGCGTACTTAACTCCCCAATCCTATGAGTGCCTACTTCACTCCTATGTCGAGCCGGCTAAGAAACTCCTAACATGGGATCATTAGAATTTACTCATGCATTAAATACAACCAATAAAACTTAGTACACATCGGTTCATGTTTCCTAAGACGTTCAAGCATGTTACCAATTGGAGATCTACCAGTTTTCTTAAGCCTAACATTGAAATCATTCATCCAATACAACCATAAACAAGTAATCAACACATAATCAACATCTAGGTTTCATTAGATCTAAGCAAACACAAGATAAATCTAGCCTAGCATGGTGGAATCAAGACAAGCACAAGATATAGACAACCAACACATAGACATATTGATTGAATTAGAAGAACACTTATCTCAATTACACATGTAAGGGTTCAAGGGCTGAAAACCCTTGAAAAACCTGTAGAATTTGTAATAGGTTCGGCTTTAGGGTTTCCCCAAAACTTCTCCCCTTTTATGAATGAAAATTAGAAAACTATATATAGAAAACTGAGGCTGACGGCGTCAAGAACAAAGAGGTGACGCCGTCATCTCGCCGCCAAAAGAATCCTCGGACTGCCTTGATCTACATCTGACGCCATCATGTATTAAATTTTTCCAGGCCGTCACGTATTTTACTCTTGACGCTTTTCCTCGTAACGCCTTGATTTCTGTATTCGGCCGTCATGAAATTTACTCTTGACGCCATCAAGAAAATGCTCTTGACGCCGTCACCTACTGTTCCCAGCTTGGAAAATTAAGTCTTTGGCGTTTTCTTCACTTTTATGCTTCAAAAACGTCCGAAATGCTTCCTTTTCCAGAATTCACTCCCAAAGTACCTAAAATCACAAAAGGAACAATTTAGGGCAATATTTGATCAAATAAATTCAATTCCGGGCTTAAATGACCCCCTAAAAGTGGTTCATTTTTCGCCTCATCATATACCCTTACACTTGAGATTTGCTTGTCTTCAATCAAATGCGCTTTTATTCTAATCAAAATACAAGTTAGGGGTCATTTAACACTAATATAAAAGTAATTACAACAAATAATCGTTCTACTAAAGACCAAAAACAAGCACGGAGGTCATACACTAGCACCTCACAAATAGTGTTTAGATACTCACATCTCTCGGGTGTAATAAAGTATAAATTACAATATGGAAACGGAAGATATCTCTCACTACCTGTCATAGCAAAATAGATTACTATAGGCTTGGGTAAGGATCAAACCTCCACCACATGGCGTAAGCACCTAGGATAAACTATCAAAGAGGTCTTTTAAAGGGTTGTAACGTTAGGTGTAGGGATATGAAATACACGGTTTTGTTGGATAAAGGCAGTCTTTACTGGTGGCGAGTTAACAATCTTGGTTAATTACATGTACAATGTGGCGTTGCTAAGCCAAGACTAGACTCGACTTAAGCTAATAAATGAAAAATAACAAAAACATAAAATGAACATAGAATGAAACGGGATAGTAGTCCGTATGTTTTTTCTTTTTTCTTTTTCTATTTTTTTCTTTTCTTTTTCTTGATTTTTTGATTTTTTTTTTATTTTTTATTTTTTTTTGCATACACTCTTACCCTACCATCCAAAATAATACATCATAGGGAATGAAAATTCCCCTTACACTTGAATTTTTACATACTTTACAATAAACTAATCTAATTACTCGAATTAAGATAATCAAAATACTTGGAGTATTTTTTAAGATTAATGCACATATGGGGGTAATAATATTATGTTCTTCCCCATTACTCCATAAAATAATTACTTTACCCATGAGTCCCAATCGTCCCAAAACAATATGTACAAGGATATGACTCGACTTAGCAACCATGTAATCAATTAGATAGTTAACTTAGGGTTTAACAAATAACAATAATGCACTAAAAATGAGCGCATACACGGAAGGCTAAGGCGATTTGGGTATACATTTAAGTGGGATGTAACAAATTCTTCCTTTAGGTAAGATGCTTAAAGTTAGAAACGAAAAGATAGGTTCGGAGGGGTGTACTAGGGGTTTCGTGTATTAAAAATGAGTACAACGCTAAGGGTGTGGGAAAATTAGTTGACTTAACTAGCCAAGTAATATGACTTAAATGGTCAAGTAATTTTGATACGGGTTTAACACAAGGGTGATCCTAATGCCTCTTATCATGTAGTAAATCCTACTACACGAATGTAGTCTCACTAGCGGTCTCGGGATGCATCACTAACGTAAGTTGTAGAATCTAAATGCTACCGGTACACTCATAAGCATTAATAGTAAATGCTTTTCCTATCAAATCTAAAGGCGAACCTCACATATTTGGGTGAAATTTTTTTCTGAATAGTACAGTTTTGTGCTAGTCATACAATCTCCTATCAATGAGACGCTTGCTATGGCTAAAGTTTCACTCCTAAATGTTGTAAAAATTTTAAATTTAGCGCTAAAATTGCACTAACAAGTATTTCTCATAGTTTTATTACACATCTACCATCAAACAAACAAACTCAAGCGAAAGTGTATTTGTAAGGTATCATCATTTTACCCTCCCCTTACACTTAAGATGAACATTGTCCTCAATGTTCAAGTAAAGAATGTAAAAGTGAAATAAGTAAAACAAATGAAATCAAATACTCCCCTGATTCGCTCGGTATGGATAATAAGGTGGCCAGGTTAGATCTTCCTCCAAGAAAATGAACAATCAAAGCTTCCCTTCCAGAATATAAATCATCTTCTTGTCATACATAACCTGTAAATCCTGAGAAAACAGACAAAGCAACCTCGCATAAAATCGGCGGCAATCTACATAAGTTACTAAATCCTAGAAAACAAAGTAAGATATAATGCTTGTGGAATGAAGTTTGCAGATTTCCTAGAGATTATAAAACTTAATAATTCAACAAAAACTTTAAGACTCCGTTAGAAAAACAAAACTGGTAAAATTTCCAGATTTTTGCACGTGACGCCATCAAGAGTAAACTCGTGACGCCGTCAGAAGTGACCTGCAGAAATTCTTACGTTAAGTTTCCGAAAAATTTCTGGAAAAACTTGGTCCTACTTCCTGGAGAATCCTGTAAAACTTCATTATGACTCGATACAAGCATTTGACTCTAACAAATACGAATATACATGTTCATTTAATATTGCAGAGAATCATGATCGGTTTGTTTCTTAAAAAATATTTGGGGTTTCCCCTTACACTTATCTTTTGCAAAAATACTTTTAGGTGGAGTTAAGACTAGGCCAAAACAACAAAGTAAAGTATTTTCACTTTTTAGTTTAGAAACATGATCTACCAACAATAAAAATAAAGCATGCATACGGAAGCAAATAACAAAAAAACAAAATAAAATCACACAAAGCATGGGTTGCCTCTCAAGAAGCGCTTTTCTTTATTTACGAGTCTTGTAGCTAGACTCAAGGTCATGGGTTACTACGTGACCTCATCATTGGTTTCACTCTCTGGGTCGTCCTCTAAACCAGTTTTGTATTCCGGACCTAGTTGCAAGCATTCTTTGTAGAAACCAAGCATCCTATTCTTCACATACTCTACTCCTCTACGTCTATCCTCATCATTCCTATAATAAGCCGCTTGCTTGTGTTCCTTTTCTATATTAGAAAGAAGGCGGTATTGCTCAATCTTGTAGGGCATTTGGTACGCAATCTCATCATTCTCTTCCTTGAATCTAACTATCCCCAGAGTCGGATCATAACTCATCCTAGTGACCTCAACAAATGGTTTTCCGAATATTATTTGGCTTAGGCAATCATCTATCACCGGACGAGTGTCTTCCACTATCATAAAATTGATCTCATTCGTGAAATTACCTATAATCACATGCAATCCCTTCACTCTTCCTACAAAATTACTTATCTGATTCTTATTGGGCATCATCCTAAAATCAAGTTGCTTCTTCATCACCCAATTGTAATAAGTCCTAGTCATGATGTTAACAGGAGATCTAGGATCGATGTAAGCTTTCCATATATGCATGTGCCCGATATTGCATGGTATGTTAATGTTAGAGGGGTCTCCCATTTTGATAAGGGGTGTGCCAAGGATATATGGTCTCTCGGGACTATCGAATAAATCCTTATGGTATTCCCGTTCTTCCTTGGTAGGCAACTTATCAAAGTATTTCTCTATAGTTTCTACTTCCTCTAACCCCTTTTCCTTATTAACCTCAACTTCCCTGCTTTCATCCCTTGTTTTGGTTTCTACTCCAACTTCATCCTTGTCACTTTCCTCTATCTCCTTATCTATTGGCTTAATGGTGACAACATTGACAAAGTGGACATGTTTAGATGATGAGGGGTCCTTAATTTGGATTCCGTTATTGGTGTCCCTAGTGTCCTTCCTAGGTGTGGTTAACGCTTGGTTGTTGAGGGCTTTCAACAAGTTGTCAATCTTGTTGGTCATCTCCATTTGTTGTTGGTTGAATTCGGTTTCAAACCTAGCTATGCGAGCTTCATGAGATGCCATGAATTTTGACATCAATCCTTCAAGATTGTCGGTACTACCATAGTTGTTAGAAGGATTGTTGTTGAAAGTGCGGTTGGAAGGTGGACCGTTTGGTTGGTAACGATTAGGCGGATTAGAAGAATTGGGTTGATTTTGTTTCCACCTAAGGTTTCGGTGATTTTTCCAAGAGGGGTTGTAAGAATCACCATAAGGGTTTGGCTCGGGCTTGAAAGTGTACCACTTATCTCCCGCTTCATCGGTACGCGAGGATGCGTAGTCCGCGAAAGCTGTTCCGGGGAGTTCCACACAATCACGAGTGTCATGGGGACCACTACATAATTTGCATGAAGAAGTGATTTTATTCACTTGGCTTGAAGGCTTAGGAGCTTCGTAAGATTTCATGAGAAACTTGACTTGGTCCTCAAGTTCCATGATCCTACGGTCGGGAGTGCTAGAGTTATTCGAAGGCAAAGATATTGCCTTGACCGCTTTGTTCAAATCACGGGGATCATTCCAACTTTCGTTGTCATAGAGAGCAAGATCTTCTATGAGTTCCCATGATTGTTCCACACTTAGATCATGTAGTTTACCACCGGCCAATTGGTCAATGGCTCGCCTCGTGGAGAGATCGATATGGTCATAAAAGATTTGGACTTGGAGCCAAAGATCTATGCCATGATGAGGGACTTTTTGGAGTAAGTCCTTGAAACGAGTCCATGCTTCATAAAGAGATTCATTTTGACGTTTTTGGAACATCAAGATGTCATTTCTAAGCTTAGTAGTTCTCCCCGGTAGGAAAAATTGAGCAAGGAAACGAGTGGTGAGATCATCCCATGTGGTGATGGATCCCGCGGGTAAACGCTCAAGCCATTGACTAGCTTGATCCCGTAGAGAGAATTGGAATAGGCGTAATCGGGTTGTCTCTCTAGTTACAACACCTAGGTCTATGGAATCTACAATTTTAAGGAAGTCCTTAAGATGTTGGTTTGGATCTTCAGAACGAAGTCCATGGAATGCACATCCGCTTTGCACCAACCGGATGGTGTCGGATCGCAAGGGGGTCTCATTGGCTCCGGTGAGCTCAATGGTGTTTTGGTAGCCTTGGTGGCTAGGTCGGGAATACTCTCCTAAGGTTTGGGGCCTAAGAGGTTCTAGTGGTGGGTTTTGTTGTGGTGGAATGACGGGTTCAAAGATGTTCCCATCGTCCATGATGTCGGGTGTTGAAAAGTTACGAACAAAGATACAAAGAAATAAGATAGACTAAAGAAAACCTAAAAATAAAAATAAAATCTTACTAGAAAGGAATCTAGCAAGTAGACCTAATAAAAAGAGATTCTAACCTAGACAATAACTATTCCCCGGGCTGCGGTGCCAAAAACTTGATGCGTGGGGATTGCACCAGGCTTTACCTCTCAAGGGATCTCGAGAAGCTTACAGCCCTCACTAGGCAGTGTACCTGATCGTTGTAGTATAGTATAGTGACAAGCACCAGGGGATTGATCGTTCAGCTAGGAATAGTGTCGCTAGGATTAGAAAACCTAAATACTAGTTCTAAAGATGAGGGATGATTCTTTTTGTATTTTTATATTTTATGAAAAGCAAGTAAAAATCTCGGGTTTGAAGGATTTGGGCGGAATTAGTTGCTAGTCAACTAACCCAATACTAAAGATGCAATCAAAATAAAATACTAGAAATGAAAATAAAACTAAATTAAACTAAGGTTGTGAGCAATAGGTGGAGAAATTGTGTTTACTTAGATTTCACTACTCCCTAGATATCTTTTACACGTTAATTACTTGTTATAGTTGCGTGGATGACGGATTGTATTCCTTAATACCATTCATGGGGTGGCGTACTTAACTCCCCAATCCTATGAGTGCCTACTTCACTCCTATGTCGAGCCAGCTAAGAAGCTCCTAACATGGGATCATTAGAATTTACTCATGCATTAAATATCGGGTCATGTTTCCTAAGACGTTCAAGCATGTTACCAATTGGAGATCTGCCAGTTTTCTTAAGCCTAACATTGAAATCATTCATCCAATACAACCATAAACAAGTAATCAACACATAATCAACATCTAGGTTTCATTAGATCTAAGCAAACACAAGATAAATCTAGCCTAGCATGGTGGAATCAAAACAAGCACAAGATATAGACAACCAACACATAGACTTATTGATTGAATTAGAAGAACACTTATCTCAATTACACATGTAAGGGTTCAAGGGCTGAAAACCCTTGAAAAACCTGTAAAATTCGTAATAGGTTCGGCCTTAGGGTTTCTCCAAAACTTCTCCCCTTTTATGAATGAAAATTAGAAAACTATATATAGAAAACTGAGGCTGACGGCGTCAAGAACAAAGAGGTGACGCCGTCATCTCGCCGCCAAAAGAATCCTCAGACTGCCTTGATCTACATCGGACACCGTCATGTATTAAATTTTTCCAGGCCGTCACGTATTTTACTCTTGACGCTCTTCCTCGTGACGCCTTCATTTCTGTACTGGGCCGTCATGAAATTTACTCTTGACGCCATCAAGAAAATGCTCTTGACGCCGTCACCTACTGTTTCCAGCTTGGAAAATTAAGTCTTTGACGTTTTCTTCACTTTTATGCTCCAAAAACGTCCGAAATGCTTCCTTTTCCCGAATTCACTCCCAAAGTACCTAAAATCACAAAAGGAACGATTTAGGGCAATATTTGATCAAATAAATTCAATTCCGGGCTTAAATGACCCCCTAAAAGTGGTTCATTTTTCGCCTCATCAGTAATGAAATCTAGCTATTTATTTTTGATTGATGGTTTGTTATTAATTGCTGTTGGATGAATGATATCAATGTTAGGCTTAAAAAAACTGGCTAATCTCCTATTGGTAACTTGCTTGATGTCTTAAGAAACATGAATCGGATGTGTACTACGATTAATTGGTTGTGTTTAATGCATAAGAGAATATTAATGAGGCGATGATATGATACTAAATGTGTCATCATAGGAAGAGATAGGATCTTATAGAGTTGGGGAAGGACGTACACTCCCCCACGAATGGTATTAAGGAATACAACCCGTCATCCACGCAATCGTAACAAATCTATCAATCAATGAAAGATAGCTAGGGAGTAGTGAAACCTAAGTAAATACGTTTTTCTCCATAGTATTTTTTTCACACTGTTATTTTATTTTTATTGCATTTTTAGTTAATTGGGTTAGTTGACTAGCAACTAATTCTGCCCACTCCTTCAAAACCGAGAATTTTACTTGCTTTCCATAAAATATAAAAATACAAAAAGAATCATCCCTCACCTCCAGACCTAGTTTAGATTATTTTCAATCCTAACGAACACTATTCCCTGTAGAGAACGATCAATTCCCTGGTTCTTACCACTACACTATACTACATCGGTCAAGTACACTTGCCTGGCAGGGATTGTAAGCTTCTCAAGTTCACTTGAGAAGTAAAACTTTTGTGTGACAATCTAAATCGCATCAAAGTTTTTGGTGCCGTTGCCGGAGAGTAGTTATTGTTTAGGTTGAATTTTATTTTTATTAGGTATACTCATTAGATTCCTTTCTAGTGAGATTTTTGTTTCTATTTTTATAGGTTTTGTTTAGTCCATCTTTTTATTTGTTTCTTTGTTCGTAACCGTTACCATCCGACATCATGGAAGGTGGTAATATCTTTGAACCTTGCCAACCCACCACAACCAAACTAACCTCCTAGAGCCCGCACTTTAGGAGACTACTCCTGTCCTAGCCACCAAGGCTATCGAAAAACCATTGAGCTCACTCAATGTAACAACCGTGGTTTTGGCAAGTCAGTTTGACTGATAGTCTTGACTCGGTTGACGTTTGTTTGGTGTGTCCTAGGTGTTTGAAGTGAAATAAGTGTGATGTAGGTGAGTTTTAGCACTAAATCCCTTTGCGTGAGTGGTTTTATTGTGATTTGGAAAGTTTGGAATTTGGGAAAATTTATTTTGATCACCTTTGTGGTGTAGAAATGACTCGTGTAGTTTTTGTGTTTTTGTGTAACGAGGCTTTGTTCAAGTAATTGAGCGTTAGTAAGTTACATGGAATTTGTTTTTATGAGTTATATTTTAAAAGAGTGAAATTCTATTTTTAGAAACTTTATTTTTGGAAATAATATTTTTTCGGATTGTCATACAAACTGAGGTTTATCGCGTAAGACGCTAGGATTGGTTACGGGCATTTATAAAATATGAAAAGTATGAGGTTTTGAGTGTAATAAATTAATTTAATAAAAAGAAATAATATATATATATATATATATATATATATATATATATATATATATATATATATATATATATATATATATATATATATATATATATATAAGTAAAAATTCGGCTAGAGGGATTTTAGGGGAAAAAAGAAACCCAATTTGAGTCCAAATATGACTCTTAGGCCCAAAGGATCCTAGTTCAACCCAACCAAGCCCAACTCTTACCCATATAAACTATACAAACGACCCAAACCCCCTATTTTCTGCAAATCATGGTCGACTAAGAGAGAAAAAGAAGGAAAAAAATTAGGGTTTATAGTTTTGAGGCTAAAATCAAAAATCAAGGTAAAATCTTTAAACCATAGGTTCAATTGTTTGATTAATTATTGGAATTCATGTAATATTAATTATGATGGATCTAGGGTTTGTAAACTTTTGTAAATTATTGAAGTAAAACATGTTAGGATGATTAGATGTTAATATTATGGGTAATGGTTAAGGGAATTGAGTGTTAAACGCGTTAGATTATGTGTTAGGGTTTGGACAGATTTGTAAGGCTGTAAAGATGTGAGTGTATATAATAGATGGTTATGAGTTAAGTCACGAATTTTATATCTAAATTGAATTATAATGAAAGAGCTTTCCAAAAAGTCTAGCCACGATCAATTTTGAGGTCGGGAAGTCGGTCTTTTGATTTTTCTTTGATAAGGTGTCAAAGCTGTCAAACCGGGACAGATTTTGGGTAAACGTTTGAGGGTGAAATGTGGTTGTAAAAGTGGTATTTTGACTTGGTCTTCTGGAATAGTTAAGTTTTAGGTTATATTAGACTACCACGAAGAGGATTCGCGATAAAAACTTGTGGAAGTAATTATTAAAAATCAAAAATTTTTGGTGTGCGTTCAGATCCGAATTTGAGTAGTTGTCAAGTTTGAATTTCTTGTGAGTACTCGTGTGTGTTATTGGTCCATGGCCTTATGGGATTAGTTTCTATGCTTATGAGATACCATGTTAAATTTTTGGTGTGAGTTTTTGAGCTTTATTTGTCGTGATTTCATGTGAGTGAGTGTACTAAAAAATTCTGCGTTTTCTGAGTTTTAGAGTGCAAGGGATTTAGTGAGTAATAAGTTATGGTAGTGGTTAGTGTGGTGTCTAGGAGATCCATGGTGGGTCATATGAGTCTTAGACATCCATCATAGGTGTATTACATGGGTTGTAGCTTTTAGCTTGACCTTGTGTAATGTGGATTATTTTTGTGTGCTATAGATTGTGAATTGTTTTGTGGAAGCTGCGGAGTTTAATGTGAGTTCATAGTCCCATATTTTTACTTTGTTTTAAACTTGGGATGGGAATGATGCTTGTCTTAAATGATTTGATTTACTGTGATTATGTGTGTGGTGTTAAAGAGCTTGGACCTATAATGTTATCGTATGCATGCTATGTGTGATTATTTGCTTGTGTGGATATATATGGGATCCAATTAGGAGGACGCTTATCCTGTTGCTCGCGCATGCTACCTAATTGATGTTTAATGGGATCCAATTAGGAGGATGCTTATCCTGTTGCTCGCGCATGCGACCTAATTGATGTTTAATGGGGTCGGGGGACACGAGTCGTCCTAATGTAATCATTGTGGGGTCGAAGGACACGAGCCGTCCTGTTGTAATTTTTTTGGGGTCGGAGGACACGAGCCGTCCTATTGGTTGCCTTATGAGTGTTGTTGCCTTTATGTGTGATTAATGACTTGCAAATGCATGTAGCTATATGATAACTATAACTATTTGTCCAACTATATTTTGTAATCACAGTGAATTTGGTTGCCTTGAGTGTTGAGTCTCAAACCTATGAATCTCACCAACATTATGTTGACGTTTTAAGCATCATTTTCAGGTGAGCTTTCTAAGGATAAGATAGAAGGATGTGGATAGACGAGACCTTAGTTGCATTGGAAGTGGCTTAGCATCTATGTTTGAAATTACTTAGGAGTCCCTCATATCGTTGCATTTAGGATCTATGTGTAAGTATAGTATTTTATATGTCTATTTTCCTATACTTCTGAGATGTTTTATTAAGTTTCGGACGTCTATTTTATCCTCTATACGTAGTATTGTATATATCGACTTTATTATATCATCTTCCGTGTGTAAGATGCTTCATTGGACAACCATTGTCGCTATAGGATGTGAGAGAAGTGGTAGGATGAAGCTGATTAACCGTAGAATCTGAGTTCTCGCTAGCATGTATTCATGTTCGGACAAGGAGAGGATGTTTGTGGGAAACATTGATGGAGAAGAAGAGGAGAGGTTTGGAACCACGACGACTTCTGGAGATGGAGCCATTACCATATACCCTTGGTAGTGTCTTCACTTCACATAGGAAGGAGAGGTGGTTTAGTCTAAACCTCGTGATTTGTAAGCGCTTGTGAATCATGTGGAATTGGAATAATAGAATAGAGATGGTTTTGCATGTTGTCGACTACCTCAACATGTAGGAAACATGAATTGGTGGTTGAGTAAAGATGAAAGGGAGTTAGGATGGAATGGTGTGGATTCGGATCTAGAGTCCACAGCGAGTAGTAAGTTGAACCGATTTGAGTGGGGAGGCAAGTGCGAGAATGGAGTTGAGCCATTATGCGACGTCTTTTGTTTTGTATTATGTTTTGGAATTTGTATATTGTATTTTGCCATCTGGAGCCATGTTGGAGCATGATTACTCTTGGTTATTGGATCGACCTTATCCAAGTAATTTTGATTATAGAGTTTACATGATTGTTGGAATTGTTCCATGCGAGATGATTGTTTGCAACGTCTTTTATTTTTGTTTGCGTGATTGTTTGCATGATGTGTTGTCATAGGAGGGAGTACACTTATGAAAGGGGGCATAGATAATTATGGTGGCCAACATAATTATACATGCGTCACGACACAAGTGGACTTGCAAGTATGATAGCATGGATTGCATGGGGTATTAGGTGCTATGTGATATATGTACGTTATCATTGACATGTGTGGTTTTGGAAGTAAGAATGCGTGTGGAATAGGCTTATAACTATGGTCGCGAACATAATTATAAGGGTATCACACACGTGGACTTGTGACCATTATTGCATTGATTGATGTTTGTTGTTATATGTTGTGGAAGATGGTATGTGATATCATGTTGGAGATGACTGTATGGTTAGAGAAGTATTATCTTAACCGCTTGGGCAGTCGTTATATGTTGGGGTGTGTAGGTGGTAAGATTCCATCCTACCTATCATATGTTGATACCTCAATTATCGGTGGGTACTTATGTTGTGGTATTTAAGTTGATTCGTTTGCTAGACGCTCCGTTTGTATACCTAATTCTTTGGTTAGCATTCCTATTCGTACCATGATGGTACAGATGCCATATTCTTTCTCTTTGACGTCGTGATAGGTGATGGGTAATCAAATTCGTTTTGTTGGATACTGGTTCGTTTCTTTGATTATTCCATACATTCATTCCTCGGATGAATGTTATGCTATTCTTTAAGTATTGTTGGTTCGTGACGAGTTGGTGTGGATATTTGATCCCTCATTTACACACACCAATTGAATTTTCTGACATGTTTTGTGGCCCGTTAGTATCGGTGTTTTTCTATGATTTTTGTATGATTGTTGTACGAATGAGTCTTTGCGTTCTTCGTTTGGTTTGCAATGCATCTGCGTGAGTGTTCACTGGTATGAGTTCGTTTGAGGATTATTTTGATTACGGAATTCTTCAATGTCTTTCGCGTTCGATTACGAGGTTGTGTTAGAGTCTTTATGGTATTTTACAAATTCGTTTTTGGTATTTCAAGGTCGTTTGATGGAAACTAATATTTTTATGGTGAAAATGAAGTGTGGAAAAAAATGATGTCTTACATAAAATGGCTTATATATATATATTAAAAAAAATGTATAAGTTTAAGATATGTCTTGTGAAAAATGGTGTTCAATTGTTTTTGGGAAGGTCGAGTACGGGAATAAGAACTATCTATGGTTCTCATTTACCAAACTTGTTATGTAATTAGTTCATCGAGTGTTTCTTTCGTTGAGGTACGTTTGTGGATGTTTTATAGGTACGTGTATTTTATATTTTCTTTGTATGGATGTTCATGAACATTTTATCCGTGTCTACTTTTATTGGGGGAAAATTTCTCATTGTGTTTTCTAGCTTTGATTTTGATGTTCGTTACTTCGTTGGTCGGTAATTCGTACCCCTTTTTGAGTTCGTTGATATACGTTTTAGTTCGACCGGTTTCATGGTTCGCGTCGTTTACTTAGGATAGATTGTCGTTTTGATTATCAATTTGTTCGTTGAAGAAGAAGAGGATGTTTGCCAAGTTGTTCAAGTGAGAGGTGTAGCTTTAAGATGTACGTTCTTCAGGAAGGTGGTCAACGATAGCGAGTGTTCGTGGACACTAGTAAGATAAAAGTAGTGAAGCGTGGAAAGTACCTGAGACACCATCTGAGAGACGATTGTCCTCAGGATTGGCAGGTACTATTGATGATTCATAATCTTTCTATAGATTGCGTAGACATCGCGGAGGTGGAAGATCCATAAGAGGAACTGTGTGATACGTGATTTAAAGTTGGGGAGTAGAACTTGGAGATGACATTTGTATGGAGCAGAAAGTGTGGTCTACCCAGATCATGAGAATCTTTAGCATATATTTGACAAGAGGTTAATATATGTTGAAGAGAAGTTGGGTGTGGAGTTTCTCAGTGACTACGATTGTCTGATTCGCTATTGTCAAGGAAGGGAGGACATCGTGGTAAGAGCGCTGAGCGGCAGTGAACGAGTGAAACTTGGATGTTTGTGAGCAATGGTTTTGATAATTCGATTCGGAGTTAAGAGGATGATACTGGCAGCCTAGAGAGAGAGGCTCAAGGTTGAGAACATGAAAGAAGAATGATTACTTGGTTTAGACCAGTAAATGGAAAGGAACAAAGATGGAGGAATGTACTTTGCGTTCCAGCAATTAGTTCCATTGAGAGGAAGTGTAAGGACATCAATCATGAAAGGTATTTGATACATCCGAGAATGGATAAGACGTGTTATTACCTTAGCAAAAGATGTATGGAGGAGTAGGCGAGACTTTTCGCTCGGTGAGTTGGTAATGAGCCATGGGGTGTCGCGTTGATCATCAAGAAACATGATGAAATATTTACTTTGCGATAGTGGTAAACGTGTTATACAGTTTTGAGAACGCGTATGAAGATGAGTACGACTTATCATTCTTTAATGAGTGAACTAAGTGAGCGTACAAATCAGGCGTTGGATGGTATGATGAGAGCATGCGTGTGTTTGATTTTGGGAGGAAGCCAGGATATACATTTATCCTTAGCTGAGTTCTCCTATATCAACAATTGTCATTCTAGTATTGAGTATGTGTCGTGTGAAAAGTTGTATGGAAGGTAATGTAGCTCATCTGTTCTGTGGGCAAAGGTTGGAACAAGCCAACTAATTGGTCCTGAACTAGAACGAGAGACTACGAATAAGGTTTTTGGATTAAGGAAAGACTTAAGGCAGCAAGAGATCGCCAAAAGAGTTATGCAAATTATTGCTGCAAGCCTTAGAGTTTGGTGTTGGTGATATTGTGAGGTTAAAAGTATCACCTTGGAAGGGTGTTGTGCGTTTCGATAAGAAAGGCAAGCTAGCACCGAGATACATAGGACCATTTGAGATTTACGGAAAGGATTTGATTTGTGGCATACCGGTTGAAGTAAGTTGAGGAATTAAGTGGTGTACATGATATGTTTCACGTATCTAATTGAAAGAAGTGGTTGGTGGATGCTAGTCCGCATGTGCCAATAGATGAAAGTAAGGTTGACAAGACCCTTCGTTTTGTCAAGAAATCTATTAATATTATGGATCGAGATGTTAAGAGTTTGAAGTGTGGTGAGATAACGTTGGTAAAGGTATAGTGGGATTCTGAGTGTGGTCCTGAGTTTACTTGGGAACGTGAGGATCAGATGTAATTAATGTTTTGTTTTATTGGTATCTGTTATTTGTGAGTGCGTCTTGCGGTTACCATTTGGTTTTTCATTTGGTTCGAGAGTATCGTACCTATCTGTGAGAAGTCGTTCGGATCTTTGGTGTTATTGATCAGGGAGTGTATCTATTTGCGTGTATCGTTGAAGCGACGGAATGTTTTCTATCGTGTGAATTCGGATATTTAGTCGGTTCACATTTTTGCGATTCTTTCTCTGTGATTTTATGGTGTGGTATTTATCCGCTTAAAAATCCATAAATTTCCTTTTTATGTTGTGAGTGGTGATTATAGAAGTTGAAATCTAGGGACGCGATTTCCTTAAGTGGGGGATGATGTAACAACCATGGTTTTGGCAGGTCAGTTTGACTGATAGTCTTGACTCGGTTGACGTTTGTTTGGTGTGTCCTAGGTGTTTGAAGTGATATAAGTGTGATGTAGGTGAGTTTTAGCACTAAATCCCTTTGCATGAGTGGTTTTATTGTGATTTGAAAAGTTTGGAATTTGGGAAAATTCATTTTGATCACCTTTATGGTGTAGAAATGACTCGTGTAGTTTTGGTGTTTTTGTGTAACGAGGCTTTGTTCAAGTAATTGAGCGTTAGTAAGTTACGTGGGATTTGTTTTTACGAGTTATATTTTAAAAGAGTGAAATTCTATTTTTGGAAATGATATTTTTCCGGGTTGTCGTAAAAACTAAGGTTTATCGCGTAAGACGCTAGGATTGGTTATGGGCATTTATAAAATTTAAAAAGTATGAGGTTTTGAGTGTAATAAATTAATTTAATAAAATATATATATATATATATATATATATATATATATATATATATATATATATATATATATATATATATATATATAAGTAAAAATTCAGCTAGAGGGATTTTAAGGGAAAAAGGAAACCCAATTTGAGTCCAAATATGACTCTTAGGCCCAAAGAATCCTAGTTCAACCCAACCAAGCCCAACTCTTACCCATATAAACTGTACAAACGACCCAAAACCCTATTTTCTGCAAATTATGGTCGACTAAGAGAGAAAAAGAAGGAAAAAAATTAGGGTTTATAGTTTTGAGGCTAAAATCAAGAATCAAGGTAAAATCTTTAAACTCTATGTTCAATTGTTTGATTAATTATTGGAATTCATGTAATATTAATTATGACGGATCTAGGGTTTGTAAACTTCTGTAAATTATTGAAGTAAAACATGTTAGGATGATTAGATGTTAATATTATGGGTAATGGTTAAGGGAATTGAGTGTTAAACGCGTTAGATTATGTGTTAGGGTTTGGACAAATTTGTAAGGCTGTAAAGATGTGAGTGTATATAACAGATGGTGATGAGTTAAGTCACGAATTTTAAGTCTAAATTGGAATATAATGAAAGAGCTTTCCAAAAAGTCCAGCCACGATCAATTTTGAGGTCGGGAAGTCGGTCTTTTGATTTTTCTTTGATAAGGTGTCAAAGCTGTCAAACCGGGACATATTTTGGGTAAAAGTTTGAGGGTGACATGTGGTTGTAAAAGTGGTATTTTGACTTGGTCTTCTGGAATAGTTAAGTTTTAGGTTATATTAGCCGTCCTATTGGTGGCCTTATGAGTGTTGTTTCCTTTATGTGTGATTAATGACTTGCAAATGCATGTAGCTATATGATAACTATAACTATTTGTCCAGCTATATTTTGTAAGTACAGTGAATTTGGTTGCCTTGAGTGTTGAGTCTCAAACCTATGAATCTCACCAACATTATGTTGACGTATTAAGCATCATTTTCAGGTGAGCTTTCTAAGGATAAGATAGAAGGATGTGGATAGACGAGACCTTAGTTGCATTGGAAGTGGTTTAGCATCTATGTTTGAAATTATGTATTGTTTCGGATTTTGTTTTGGTTGTTTTTGTTTTGGGGTATTGTTACAACACTTTGTGTTTGTACTTTGCTCTATTTTTGTGCATGTAGTTGTTCTCTATATAGATACCAGGTGTTGTGATGATATCCATGAAGTTACACCCTCGCGTTTCTGCCGTGGCGGGGTGTGACACTCAAGGAGCCAATATGTCTCCCTTGCGATCCGACACTATCTGGTTGGTGCAAAGCGGATGTGCATTCCATGGACTTCGTTCCAAAGATCCAAATCAACACCTCAAGGATTTTCTTAAAATCATAGATTCTATAGACCTTGATGTTGAAACTCGAGAGACGACCCGACTGCGTCTCTTTCAATTCGCTCTACGTGACCAAGCTAGTCAATGGCTTGAGCGTTTACCCGCAGGATCCGTCACATCTTGGGATGGTCTCACTTCTCGTTTCCTTGCTCAATTTTTACCACCGGGAAGAACCACGAAGTTAAGGAATGACATCTTGATGTTCTGACAACGTCAAGGCGAAACTCTTTATGAAGCATGAACTCGGTTCAAGGACTTACTTTAAAAAGTCCCTCATCATAGCATAGATCTTTGGCTCCAAGTCCAAATCTTCTATGACCACATCAATCTGTCCACGAGGTAAACCATTGACCAGGCGGCCGGTGGTAAGCTATGTGATCGAAGTGCGGAAGAATCATGGGAAATCATAGACGATCTTGCTCTCTATGATAACGAAAGTTGGAATGATCCCCGTGATTTGAACAAAACGGTAAAGGCAATATATTTGCCTTCGAATAATTCAAGCACTCCCGACCGTAGGATCATGGAACATGAAGACCAAGTCAAGTTTCTCATGAAATCCTACTAGGCTCCTAAACCTTCAAGCCAAGTGAACAAAATCACTTCTTCATGTGAATATTGTAGTGGTCCCCATGACACTCGTGATTGCATGGAACTCCCCGAACAAGCTTTTGTGGACTATGCATCCTCGCGTACCGACGAAGTGGGAGACAAGAGGTACACTTTCAAACCCGAGCCAAACCCTTACGGTGATTCATACAACCCCTCTTGGAAAAATCACCCAAACTTTAGGTGGAAACAAAACCAAAACACACCTCAAAACAATTCTTCCAATCCACCTAATCGTTTTCAATCAAACGGTTCATCCTCAAACCGTACGTTTAACAACAATCCTTCCAACAACTATGGTGGTACCAATAACTTTGAAGGATTGATGTCCAAATTTATGGCATCTCAAGAAGCTCGTATGGCTAAGTTTGAATCCGAATTCAAACAAAAATAAAGCGAGATGACTGATAAAATTGACACCTTGTTGAAAGTTCTTAATGACCGAGAAATGGGAGAACTCCCAAGCAACACAGTCAAGAACCCAAAGCTAAACGTTAACGCCACCTCTTTGGTTACGTCCCCTAGTTCTTGTCCACAATACTATCCGGTCAACGCTATGAGCACCTGTTTCAAGCAAACTCAAGTTGTTAGAAATGACCAACAAAATGAAACCACCAATAAGAAGTTGGTCAACAAAGTAATTGAAACACCTCCAATCCAAAACCTTGACGAAGAATTCAAGGAACTTCACCTTGAACGTCCGGTTATTGATGTCTTAGCTTGAGCCTCCTACTACAATGCCCTTTTAGAGAAATATGAGGAGATACTTAAGTTGGGTAAAAATGGGACTGCCTTCGTTCAAAACAAGCTGCCTAAGAAATTAAATGATAAAGGCATATTTGTTTTGTCTTGCAAGATCGTAAATTCTAAGGCTTTTGACACATTAGCTAATCTAGGGTCAAGCCTAAATTTACTTCCGTTATCTCTTTACACCACTCTTAAGCCGGGAAAATTAGATGAAACGGAGGTGATCATAGGTTTTACGGAAGGAAGTGTAGCATACCCGGTTGGGGTAGTGAAGGACGTATTAGTGCATATAGGAAGATTGACAATTTTAGCCGACTTCCACGTCCTTGATATGGTTAGCGACACTACATGCCCTTTGTTAATAGGAAGAGGATTTATAGCTACCGCAAGTGCGATGATTGATTATATGGAATCTAGAATAGCGGAAGGAGAAGGAGAAACTTGGTCGGTATATGATGTTAAGAAACATGCCTATGATACTATTGAGGAACCAATGCCTCATTAGGTAGATTTTAATAGGAGACCATCTAGATACGGACCTTGGGTTAATAGAGACTTCATAGGACCCCAACGCCCATTTTACCTAGAAGAGGAATTCGTGAACCAGACACACATGGTAGAACAACTTTTGCCTAGGGACATAGAGTTAAACCCATTTGAAGATCCTCTAGTTTTTAGAAAGATGATTGAATTCCTAGGAGTCTTACCCATAAACCTAGGAATGAATAGGTGGAATGATGCGTGGTTTTGCAACCTTGCAAAAGGTTTTACCTCTCAAGGGATCTTGAGAAGCTTGCAATCCCCACCAGGCAGCGTACCTGACCGTTGTAGTATAGTATAGTGACAAGTACCGGGGGATTGATCGTTCAACTCAAAGAATAGTGTTAGCTAGGGTTAACACTCAATTAAACTAGGTCTAGAGGTGAGGGATGATTCTTTATGTATTTTTATATTTTATGAAAAGCAAGTAAAAATCTCGGGTTTTGGAAGGATGGGCGGAATTAGTTGCTAGTCAACTAACCCAAATAATACAAATGAAAATAAAATAAAATAAAATAAAATGACACTAAAATAAATGTGGAGAAAAACCAATAATAAGAGAAAATGTGTTTACTTAGATTTCACTACTCTCTAGCTATCTTTTACTGGTTGATTAGTTTGTTACAATTGCATGGATGATGTATATTCCTTAATATCATTCGTAGGGCTGTGTATGATCTTCCCTAACTCTATAAGCTTCTACCTCTTCCTATGTCGAGCCGACTACTAGCTCCAAACATGGCCTCCTTAGTAGTTACTTATGGATTAAACAGAAAAAATTTATCGTAGTACACATCCGATCATGTTTCTTAAGACGTTCAAGCAAGTTACCAATTGGAAGTCTGCCAAGTTTCTTAAGCCTAACATCGAAATCATTCATCCACAACAATTATAAACAAACAACCAACCAATAATCAATAACCAAGTTTCATTACATCTAAGCAAACACAAAGAAACCCTAGCCTAGCATGTTAAAGTGAAGACAAGCATAAGATAGAATCAAACAACACATAGACATATTGAATGATTATTGGAAAACTTATCTTCAATTAAACATGGATGAAACAAGGGTTTGAAACCCTTAAAAATAAGGTGAAATTCGTCTAGCGTTTCTCCTCTCAAAGTTGCACACTAATGAAGGAAAATTAAAAAACTATATATAGAGATTTGAGTCTTACAGCGTCAAGAGTAAATTCTGACGCCGTCAACTCGCCACCATAAATACTATCGTATTGCCTAGATCCAATTCTGACGCCGTCATGTGTAAACTCCCTTTTGGCCATCTCTTGTGTTTTGTACTTGACGGCCTTGGTGACACCGTCACGTGTAATTTCTCCAAAAATATTCTGGCGCATCACGTGTAACTTGATTATCCACCTCTTGATCAATGAGTGACGGCGTCATAAGCAAATCCTGACGCCGTCAGGTACTGTTTACAACATGATTTGGAGACTTTGTCGTTTTCTTCACTTTTTCGCTCCAAAAACGTCCAAAATGTTTCATTTTCCAATTTTCTTCTCAAAAGTACCCAAAATGACAAAAGGAACGATTTAGGGTTATAACGTGAGGTGTAGGGATATGATAAACACGGTTTTGTTAGATAAAGGCAATATTTACTGGTGGCGAGTTAATCATCTTAGTCAATTACATGTACAATGTGGCGTTGCTAAGCCAAGACTCGACTCGACTTAAGCTAAACATAAGCTAATAAAAAACGTAAAATAAGCATAAAAGGAAAAGGGATGGTAGTCCGTATGTTTTTCTTTTTCTTTTTCTATATTTATTTATTTATTTGTTTATTTTATTTTTTATTTTTTATTTTTTATATATTTTTTTTGCATACACTCTTACCCTATCATCCAAAATAATGCAACGTAGGGAATTTGCATTCCCCTTACACTTGAACTTTTACATACTTTATAATCAACTATTCTAATGACTCAAATTAAGATAATCAAAACACTTGGAGTACTTTTTAAGATTAACGTACATATGGGGGTAATATGATGTTCTTCCCCATTACTCAATAACAATAGTACTTTACCAATGAGTCCCAACCGTCCCAAAACAATATGTACAAGATATGACTCAACTTAGCAACCATGTATTCAATTAGACAATTAACTAACGGTTTAAACATGTAACAATAATGAACTAAAGATGAGTGCATACAAGAAAGGCTAAGGCGATTTGGTTGCATATTTGGGGTGGATTGCAAACAAATTCTTCCTTTAAGTAAAATGCTTAAAGTTAGAAACAAAAAAGATAGGCTCGGAGGGGTGTACTAGGAGTATCATGTACTAAAAATGAGTACATCGCAAACGTGTGGGAAAAATTAATCGACTTTATTAGTCAAGTAACTATGACTTCATTGGTCAAGTAATTATGATACGTGTTTAACACAAGGGTGATCCTAATGCCTCTTATCATGTAGTAAATCCTAACTACACGAATGTAGTCTCACTAGCGGTCTTGAGATGCATCACTAATGCAAGTTCTAGAATCTAACTACTACCGGTACACCCATAAGCATCTTTCCTAACAAATCTAGGGGCGAGCCTCACATATTTGGGGTGGAAAATTTTGAGTGGTACGGTTTTTGTGCTAGTCATACAACTCCTATCCATGAGACGCTCATTAACACTAAAGCTTCACTCCTAAACGTTGTAAAAATTTTTAAATTTGGTGCTAAAATTGCCCTAACAAGTATTTCTCTTAGTTTTATTACACACCTACTATTAAACAAACAAACTCAAGTGCAATTGCATTCTCTAAGGTATCATCATTTACCCTCCCCTTACACTTAGGCTGAACATTGTACCCAATGTTCAATAAAAAAGATGTAAAAGTAATGAAGGTAAAAGAATGAAACAAATACTCCCCTGATTCGTTCGGTGTGGATAATGTGATAACATGGTTAGATCCTCATCCAAAAAAATGAAAGTTGAAAGCTTCCCTCCAGAAATATAAATCATCTTCTTGTCCAATATAACCTGTTGAACTTGAGAAAACAATCAAGACAAACCTCGCGTAAAATCGGCGGCAATCTATATATATGATAAGGATATAATGCTTGTGGAATGAATGTTTTCAAATTTCCTGGAGTTTATAAAACTAAAGATTCAACAAAAACTTTTTGACTCCGGTAGAAAAAATAGAACTTGCAAAATTTTTCAGATTTTTACACTTGACGCCGTCAGGTTATAATCCTGGCGCTGTCAGAGTGTTCTGACCGAAATATTATGTTAAGTTTCTGGAAAAACTCATGCCTTAATTCATGGAATTCCTGCAAAAACTTCATTATGACTCGATACAAGCATTTGACTCAGACAAATACTAATATGCATGTTTGTTTAATATTGATTTGGTTCATGTCCAATCTCGTTCTTAAAACAAATTTAGATTTCCCTTACACTTATCTTTTGCAAAATACCTTTATATGAAGCTAAGACGAAGTTAAACAACAAAGTAAAATATTTTCACAATTTATTTTGAAACATGAGCCACAAACAATAAAAATAAAGCATGCACGCGGAAACAAATAAAATCAAACAAACGAACAAACAAACAAACAAATAAAGAGAATAAAACTTGGGCTGCCTCCCAAGAAGCGATTTTCTTTATTTACGAGTTCTGTGACTAGACTCAAGGTCACGGGGTATTACGTTTTCCTTTCCCACTTTTCAATTGATTCTCTTAACCTTTGAACTACTTCCATGTCAACTTTATACTTAGGCCCAAGGGTTAAGCAATTCTTATAGTAAAGGCTCCTCTTTTCCCAAACAAAATTCATTCATTTATTCTTATCTTCTTCGTTAATGTCCTCGATTGCACTAATGTTATCCATATCAAGTTGAGGCACATAACGGAATTCCTTCATTTTATTAGGCATCCTATAGGAGATCCTATCGATTCCATTAGAAAATTGGACCGTTCATTCTCCTCAATAAATGGCTTACCTAAACCAACATGGGAAAAGCGACAATCTATAACATTAGCCAGGTCTTCAACAACAATAAAGTCAACGATATAAGTAAAGTTCCCAACAAAGACATGTAAACCTTTAACTCTCCCGACAAAATTACAAACTCCACCGGGGTGTTTAGGATCTTTCCTAGGTTCGAGTCTTGTTTTTACTATATCATTATAGACACTTGAAGACATAACGTTGATTGGGGATTCAAAATCAATGTAGGCTTGATCAATGCATTTATACCCAATCATACATGGTATCTTCACATTCTCAGGGTCACCTCTCTTAATCTTAGGGCCAATCTTAACAAAAGGAGGCCGAGGATTATCAATGAGATTGTTATAATAAGCGATTTCCTCCTTAGTGGGATATAAATTGAAATAATCATCATTTAAATCCTCCCCTTCTTCTTCCTCCTTAACATCTTCAACAATTGCTAAGTCATTGGGTTCTAGTTCCTTATCTAAGTCCATGGCGATTGCTAGGTCATTAAGCACATATTCAAGCTCAATATCAGCCAATCTATTGAGTTCTCTAAGTTCCCTAATCTGATTCTCAATATCTTCACGCAACAAAGCAACTTCGCAAAGTGAAAGGGGTGGATTCGCGTTTTCCATAGTGGCCAACGGAATAATCAATGAGGATTGTATGAACAAACAAACAAAGAAAAGATAGACTAAAGAAGACCTATGAAAATAAAAATAAAAATCTTACTAGAAATGAATCTAGCAAGTTGACCTAATAAAAAGAAATTTCAACCTAGACAATAAATATTCCCCAGCAGCGGCGCCAAAAACTTGATGCGTGGTTTTGCAACCTTGCAAAAGGTTTTACCTCTCAAGGGATCTTGAGAAGCTTGCAATCCCCACCAGACAGTGTACATGACCGTTGTAGTATAGTATAGTGACAAGTACCGGGGGATTTATGTAACAAACCGTAATTTTCCAAACTGACTTTAAATAATAAATATCAATTTATTATTACCTGACTATTTATCTAACCATACATGAGCTTACAAAACTATTTCGGGAAAACAAACCCGCACACTGTAAATTTCAGTAACTTACTACATTGGCTATTTTATGAGAAAATGTGATTGTGTCACATTCTATCTGTTACTGATCATCGTTGATCACACACGAGAGGTTATCTCGCACCAAACACCACACGTGTACCAGCACTAATTTAGTAAGGCAAACACTCACATTTGTTGAAACCAAACTGAAAAACAATAATTTTATAATATTTATTATAAAATCACACTTGGAAACAATAGTGGTAGCATATACGACTACCCAATATTTCATTTATAACAAACTGGAATTCCAGCAAAACCCTGAAATACGTTTGAATACCGTGAAAGTCGCAAAGCTCAAAACCGTTACCTAAATAGCTTCACAGTATTTTTACACCTTCGGTTCGACTTACACTACAAAGTACACAAAAGTATAGAGGAAAAAGTTATTTACAACTTACAAAATATATAAAAAAGTTTATTTACAAAACTACAAGCTAATAACTAATTACTTTACTTAAAAAAAATAAAAATAAATAAAATAAAAATAAAAATGTGTATTTCCTCTCCCCTATCCCCACATCTCCCCAACATTATCACCTCTTTTCTCTCCCTCCCATCGATAAAAACAAAACCAAGGTCCAGGTCTGAATCCCAACTGCTACTCTTCAAAGTCCTCCTTTCCTCTTTTTCATCTTAGTCTAGCGACCAAAGTGGGCACAACAACCCCAGGTTTGCTTGTTGGGTGTCAGCGAGAACAGATGAAGCGTGGTGGGGAGGGGATGACTATCCCTTTTTAGCTACGAATCGACTGACATCAAGGGGAGATGGAATCAAACCCATCTTATTTATTCTTTTTAAAAACCCAACTAATTCACACAAGGATTTCCACACCTCCAAACAAGTATCAATCAAAGCAACGAAAAAGGGTGTAATCGGATTCAAGGTGGGAACAAGTGTAAGAATCGAGGGTGTGTGGATGATTGCTTGTGTAATTGGGTTGAAGCTTTTCGTTTCGTGTTTTACTTGATTCTTGTAAACGACTTCGCTTTATGTAAGAACCCTAAACCGATTTTCATTCCTTCATTTGTTTTTTATGATGTTGGTTTTGTTTAATTTTAATTGTGGCAAACTAGTAAGGTTTGTTGTTAACAAAATTTGTTAGGTAGTTCTGGTGATGAATCTGTTTATGTTGCGCTTGTGTGGTAGTAGTTATAAACTAAATTGAAATCAATTTTTCTTTGGCTTGTACTTGGAAGTGTTTGACTGTTGGTTAATTTGATTCGAGTCCATTTGGTGAAAAGCATTCTAGCTCATCTTGTTTTGTCTTCAGCTTATTAGTTGGCTTATTGGCTTAAGTTTAACCTTGGTAGACTAAGTTTGGGTTGTGTTGGATCTTGACGTGAGTCGAAAACCCACTGTGGTCGAACCACAGTGGGAGTATTGTTTGATTTACACTCATTTTTCCAAATAAATTTTGTTTTGGTAATGATTTTTCCCCGACATGTCACATATAACTTTCAAAAGAGTCCATAGGGTGAAGTGTGATGTGGTCGAGTCGTCATCGTTTTAGCTCATGGCCAATCCACCCACAATGGGCGTGTTTGTTTTGGGCAACCTAGCCGCAACACTAAACTAAAATGAGATTTCTCGATGCGTGTCTTGTTCGCGAAATACTTCTTTGTGATAAATTCTTTTGGCTGTTATAAACTACACTCAAGCAATGTTTGGGTCGAAAGTATGAGTCGTATATTCTTCCTGGTTGTGTCAAAAATGAGTGTGGCGTTCAAAACTGAAATAGTGGCCAGATTGTTGGATTAAACTAAATGGGTAAGTCCTTGGGCCGAAGCCCACACCACATAACAAACATGAAACGAAACTGGGCCACAGCCCACTCACTCATTTTCAAAACTAACTAAAATAATTTTTGATATATTTTTTTTCACGTTTTTCGACGTATTCATACTCGAGCCATCCTGCGACACAATTTTGATACGTCCTACTTTTAATCAACAACATATTTCGCGTCTCATCTTATAATAAATTGTAAAATGTATCTTTCGCACTCGAAACATATTTCAAAACTATAATAACTTTGTAAAGACTTAACGTACTTATATAGACTATCTAAATTACAAATACTTGAGATGGTATTTTATAAAAACTAACTTAAGTTTTATAAACTTATAAAACGACTACTACTAAGGCAAACATTTCCATAACTAGCACGTGGAACACAGGCATGTATGCACGGGGACATGCCCATTCTCCCAAGGAAAGAAATATAAACTTACATTTATTTTTATAAACTACAATAGTAACATTTGATCACGATTTGCAAATGAGAAGAATAAAGTTGATACTTAATTTCTTTGACACCTTATGCACACTTAGCATTATAAAAGTCTTTTAACCAAGAGGTTTACAAAATCCGTCAACGTCTAACATTTATTTGCGATTATTTTCCCACATCTTGTCTTTGGTTATTTCCAAACCAAAGACTATCCAATCTCGTGGTCTTATTCGTTGTACACTTCCAAGAGCCAATACTTACAAACATTTAGGAAACTATTTTTCAAACTTAAATGCTACCACACAAGCAACAATAGCGCAACACTTTAAAACTTTGAGTTTATTTTAACTTCGTTGAGTTTTAAACCTAAACTATGAACTAAATCATGCCTTACTAACCTAGGTCGCGTGTTGGTGCCGAACACTATCTGATTTATTTCACTGTCTGACTGTATACTCTACTGAGGTGAGTTCATGGCCCCTACTTTTACTTGTTTTATAACTGTTTTGGGGGAGAATACATGCTCGTTTTTAACTAAACTCAATTCTTGTTTATACTCAAACTTGTTACTTGCTCTTACTTGAAACATGACTATTTACTTTTTGCATACTGGATTACCTTATTATGGACGCAAGTGTTAAAATCATATATGTGAGTTTATAGCCCCACTCTACTTATACTTGTCGTTTTACAAACCTTGGGGTGAGAATCATGCAAGACATTTTATGGACCACAAACAATACTTTATTTTCCTAAAACTATTGCGCAGTTAGCCTAAGCCCCTGAACCCACTGTTATGCCTACCTTCATGAACCGTTAATTCCTGCTAGGAAGCACGATTGATATAAATAGATCTATTGGGGGTGACTCCCCCCGTTCGGTTGGCCAGACGGGTCAATGCGGGCGTATACCAAGTCGGATTACGAGTGTATTGGGTTAAACACTCGCTATTGGGCCCCAATTATTATTATATATTTGCTACATTGTAGCGCACTGAACTGTCGAGCTTCGGTTGCATGAAATTAGTGCTAGCGTAATATACTATTTACTATGTGACATTATATTCGTTGTAATGATCAAACACTCTACTCATGGTCTACAATTCTTATTTCACTGTAAGGTAAACACTATTTTCATGACATTGTGAGCCACACAATGGTCACAAAACTCTCTATTGAACTCACAATACTACTTGTTTCTGATAAACCTATGAACTCACCAACCTCGTGTTGACACTTTTTAGCATGTATTTTCAGGTTAAGGCGATAGCTAACTATTGAAGGCTTTGGCATGGCATGGCATGGTTATAGACAACTCTGACATATATTTGGGACCGTTTAAACTCTTATATGAGCCTGTATTTCCGCACTATTTTTGAAACGATGTAAATTTGAATATTTTTTATAATGAAAGTTATTCTAAATGGTTGAGATAAAAACCGTTCTTTGTACTTGTGTTATGATACCGATTGAGTAGCACCCCAGTAATATGTATGCTTCCGCTGGACCCGATTTTGAGGGTGTTACAAATTGGTATCAGAGCCTTGGTTATAGAGAACTGGGTATTTTTAAAACCTAGACTATAACTACTTTTATAAAAACTTGACACTATGACCGCCACATGCCTGCCTGCCAAGCCTGCTGCCTTACTTTTGATAAAACGTTTTCTTTTAAAGTAAGGAATATATTACTAGAGTAACTGAGCTGAGTATCTCAAAATTCATTGAACCTCGATGGAAATAGACTGATCACCTATATTCGACCAGGGACAGTGGGACATAGCCTGATCACCTATGTCCGACTCAGAGGTAAATTTTGTGATACTGAGAGTAGTTATACTAGAATTATGTCCAGATTGATTTTCTACTTGATTCATGAAGGTTTCAAAAATTTTCTGTGTGTGTACATAATCATTGCATAACATGAACATTCACGTCTACACACAACACAATGGCATCATAGTACTTTTTCTCCTAAATGGAATACTCTTTTATCACAATCTGGTTAAGTTACAGTCATCTCCACCTCAAACCCTACACTCAATCGATGTTGTACCTTCCACGTTGAGTACTAAGTACACTACTGAGACAACCAACTGATTGCTAGTAGCATTCAACACCCTCCTTCAAAGCTAAACTCTAAACTTGCCAAAATCCACATTTAGCAGAGATCCTATACCCAACAGAAACCTTAAAAAACTTTATGTAGTAATCCAAACCAATATCTATGGAACACCTAATCCTGCACACATAGTCCTTCACTTATACCTCGGAAATATCTGTGGTCTACCTTGCTACCCTCTTATAAGATAATGAATTGTATCACTATTAGCATACAAACTATTTTTTGTTATTCTACAGACCATTTTTGCAGTCATCCTACAAAATGTCTTACTGCTATTTCATGAAATCAATATTTTGACCCTGCTACTACTTTATAAACAATAAATTGTTTTCCTACTGTACTATAAACTATTTTACGAATCATCTTTACAACTATTTATCATGATGTAATAAACCGATTCATTACCTTACTACCGTTTTATAAAACAACAAACAGTTTCACTAGCATTTTATAAACAATATTACAATTATCCTACAAGTCTTACTACACTTCACAAACTATTTTACTCCCCTATGAACTCCTTACTACTAAATCACAAAACTAAACTACAATTTTGCTACAATTTTACAAATGATGAATTGTTTTTCAATTACTCTATAAACTATTGTGCAATCCATTTTATAAACAATCACCATGTGAACTATTTGCCCAATTGAAAAACATTTTATGTTACTACCTCTTGGTACTCTTAAAGTAAATTGAATACTTACGTTTATGAAATTAGCTTGATATTAAACATTGAACCCCACTCAGGCTTGACAACTAGACTCCATCATTAAGCACCTCAAATTTGTTGAAACAAACATACCTGGCCACACCTCTTTTCTTGACATTTTTTTGGACTTTCCTTTTGAAAATGCGTTTAAAGAAATCACAAAGCTCATAATAGTATTTTTTTCCCGAGATACCCATTTTGATGTGCCAAAATTTATCTAGTCAAAATTTATTGAGACCTTTGTATATTAAAGGGGTGACTAAATGTTAATATTTGAGACGTAGTTTTACCCACACCATGTTTAAAGACTGTTTTACTGAAACTATGAGTCTTTTGAAGTCGCATCAGTTTACCTAACTGCAAATTTTCAGCAAAGAACCAAAACCTATTCCTATCGTCAAAGTTCGTAGAAACTCGCAAAAAGGACCTAAATTCACGTGGAGAATGTGAAGATGAATTCTCGTGCGTATTTACTCATCTCTTTTCGATCTAAATGGGTAACTTGAATTGAATCGCGAGGAAGCGATTCCGTTTAAGGAGGTGTGACTGTAACAAACCGGAATTTTCCAAACTGACTTTAAATAATAAATATCAATTTATTATTACCTGACTATTTATCTAACTATACATGAGCTTACAAAACTATTTCGGGAAAACAAACCCGCACACTGTAAATTTCAGTAACTCACTACATTGGCTATTTTATGAGAAAATGTGATTGTGTCACTTTCTATCTGTTACTGATCATCGTTGATCACACACGAGAGGTTATCTCACACCAAACACCACACGTGTACCAACACTAATTTAGTAAGGCAAACACTCACATTTGTTGAAACCAAACTGAAAAACAATAATTTTATAATATTTATTATAAAATCACACTTGGAAACAACAGTGGTAGCATATACGGCTATCCAGTATTTCATTTATAACAAACTGGAATTCCAGCAAAACCATGAAATACGTTTGATTATCGTGAAAGTCGCAAAGCTCAAAACCGTTACCTAAATAGCTTCACAGTATTTTTACACCTTCGATTTGACTTACACTACAAAGTACACAAAAGTATACAGGCAAAAGTTATTTACAACTTACAAAATATATAAAAAAGTTTATTTACAAAACTACAAGCTAATAACTAATTACTTTACTTAAAAAAATTAAATTAAATAAAAATAAAAACGTGTATTTCCTCTCCCCTATCCCCACATCTCCCTAACATTATGACCTCTTTTCACTCCCTCTCATCGATTAAAACAAAACCAAGGTCCAGGTCTGAATCCCAACTGCTACGCTTCAAAGCCCTCCTTTCCTCTTTTTCATCTTAGTCTAACGACCAAAGTGGGCACAACAACCCCAGGTTTGCTTGTTGCGTGTCAGCGAGAGCAGATGAAGCGTGGTGGGGAGGGGACGACTATCCCTTTTTAGCTACGAATCGACTGACATCAAGGGGAGATGGAATCAAACCCATCTTATTTATTCTTTTTAAAAACCTAACTGATTCACACAAGGATTTCCACACCTCCAAACAAGTATCAATCAAAGCAACGAAAAAGGGTATAATCGGATTCAAGGTGGGAACAAGTGTAAGAATCGAGGGTGTGTGGATGATTTCTTGTGGAATCGGGTTGGAGCTTTTCGTTTCGTGTTTTACTTGATTCTTGTAAACGACTTCGCTTTGTGTAAGAACCCTAAACCGATTTTCATTCCTTCATTTGGATTTTTATGATGTTGGTTTCGTTTAAGTTTAATTGTGGCAAACTAGTAAGGTTTGTTGTTAACAAAATTTGTTAGGTAGTTCTGGTGATGAATCTGTTTATGTTGCGCTTGTGTGGTAATAGTTATAAACTAAATTGAAATCAGTTTTTCTTTGGCTTGTACTTGGAAGTGTTTGACTGTTGGTTAATTTGATTCGAGTCCATTTGGTGAAAAGCATTCTAGCTCATCTTGTTTTGTCTTCAGCTTATTATTTGGCTTATTGGCTTAAGTTTAACCTTGGTAGACTAAGTTTGGGTTGTGTTGGATCTTGACGTAAGTCGAAAACCCACTGTGGTCGAACCACAGTGGGAGTATTATTTGATTTACACTCATTTTTGCAAATAAATTTTGTTTTGGTAATGCTTTTTCCCCGACATGTCACATATAACTTTCAAAAGAGTCCATAGGGTGAAGTGTGATGTGGTCGAGTCGTCATCGTTTTAGCTCATGGCCAATCCACCCACAATGGGCGTGTTTGTTTTGGGCAACCTAGCCGCAACACTAAACTAAAATGAGATTTCTCGATGCGTGTCTTGTTCGCGAAATACTTCTTTGTGATAAATTCTTTTGGCTGTTATAAACTACACTCAAGCAATGTTTGGGTCGAAAGTATGAGTCGTATATTCTTCCTGGTTGTGTCAAAAATGAGTGTGGCGTTCAAAACTGAAATAGTGGCCAGATTGTTGGATTAAACTAAATGGGTAAGTCCTTGGGCCGAAGCCCACACCACATAACAAACATGAAACGACACTGGGCCACAGCCCACTCACTCATTTTCAAAACTAACTAAAATAATTTTTGATATATTTTTTCACGTTTTTCGACGTATTCAAACTCGAGCCATCCCGCGACACAATTTTGATACGTCCTACTTTTAATCAACAACATATTTCGCGACTCGTCTTATAATAAATTGTAAAATGTATCTTTCCCACTCGAAACATATTTCAAAACTATAATAACTTTGTAAAGACTTAACGTACTTATATAGACTATCTAAATTACAAATACTTGAGATGGTATTTTATAACAACTAACTTAAGTTTTATAAACTTATAAAACGACTACTACTAAGGCAAACATTTGCATAACTAGCACGTGGAACACAGGCACATATGCACGGGGACATGCCCATTCTCCCAAGGCAAGAAATATAAACTTACATTTATTTTTATAAACTACAATAGTAACATTTGATCACGATTTGCAAATGAGAAGAATAAAGTTGATACTTAATTTCTTTGACATGTTATGCACACTTAGCATTATAAAAGTCTTTTAACCAAGAGGTTTACAAAATCCGTCAACGTCTAACATTTATTTGCGATTATTTCCCACATCTTGTCTTTGGTTATTCCCAAACCAAAGACTATCCAATCTCGAGGTCTTATTCGTTGTACACTTCCAAGAGCCAATACTTACAAACATTTAGGAAACTATTTTTCAAACTTAAATGCTACCACACAAGCAACAATAGCACAACACTTTAAAACTTTGAGTTTATTTTAACTTCGTTAAGTTTTAAACCTAAACTATGTACTAAATCATGCCTTACTAACCTAGGTCGCGTGTTGGTGCCGAACACTATCTGATTTATTTCACTGTCTGACTGTATACTATACTGAGGTGAGTTCATGGCCCGTACTTTTACTTGTTTTATAACTGTTTTGGGGGAGAATACATGCTCGTTTTTAACTAAACTCAATTCTTGTTTATACTCAAACTTGTTACTTGCTCTTACTTGAAACATGACTATTTACCTTTTGCATACTGGATTACCTTATTATGGACATAAGTGTTAAAATTATATATGTGAGTTTATAGCCCCACTCTACTTATACTTGTCTTTTTACAAACCTTGGGGTGAGAATCATGCAAGACATTTTATGGACCACAAACAATACTTTATTTTCCTAAAACTATTGCGCAGTTAGCCTAAGCCCCTGAACCCACTATTATGCCCACCTTCATGAACCGTTAATTCCTGCTGGGAAGCGCGATTGATATAAATAGATCTATTGGGGGTGACTCCCCCCGTTCGGTTGGCCAGACGGGTCAATGCGGGCGTATACCAAGTCGGATTACGAGTGTATTGGGTTAAACACTCGCTATTGGGCCCCAATTATTATTATATATGTGCTACATTGTAGCGCACTAAACTGTCGAGCTTCGGTTGCATGAACTTAGTGCTAGCGTAATAGACTATTTACTATGTGACATTATATTTGTTGTAATGATCACACACTCTACTCATGGTCACAATTCTGATTTCACTGTAAGGTAAACACTATTTTCATGATATTGTGAGCCACACAATGGTCACAAAACTCTCTATTGAACTCACAATACTACTGTTTTCTTATAAACCTATGAACTCACCAACCTCGTGTTGACACTTTTTAGCATGTATTTTCTGGTTAAGGCGATAGCTAACTATTGAAGGCTTTGGCATGGCATGGCATGGTTATAGACAACTCTGACATATATTTGGGAGCGCTTAAACTCTTATATGGGCCAGTATTTCCGCACTATTTTTGAAACGATGTAAATTTGAATATTTTTGATAATGAAAGTTATTCTAAATGGTTGAGATAAAAACCGTTCTTTGTACTTGCGTTATGATACCGATTGAGTAGCACCCCAGTAACATGTATGCTTCCGCTGGACCCGATTTTAGGGGTGTTACAATTGATCATTCAACTCAAAGAATAGTGTTCGCTAAGGTTAAAATTCAATTAAACTAGGTCTAGAGGTAAGGGATGATTCTTTTTGTATTTTTAAATTTTATGGAAAGCAAGTAAAAATCTCAGGTTTTGGAAGGATGGGCGGAATTAGTTGCTAGTCAACTAACCCAAATACTACAAATGCAAATAAAATAAAATAAAATGACACTAAAATAAATGTGGAAAAAAATAATAAGAGAAAATGTGTTTACTTAGATTTCACTACTCCCTAGCTATCTTTTACTGGTTGATTAGTTTGTTACAATCGCATGGATGACGGGTTATATTCCTTAATATCATTCGTAGGGCCGTGTACGATTTTCCCTAACTCTATAAGCTTCTACCTCTTCCTATGTCGAGCCGACTACTAGCTCTAAACATTGCCTCCTTAGTAGTTACTTATGCATTAAAAATAACCAATTTATCGTAGTACACATACGATCATGTTTCTTAAGATGTTTAAGCAAGTTACCAATTGGAAGTCTGCCAGTTTTCTTAAGCCTAACACCGAAATCATTTATCTACAACAATTATAAAGAAACAACCAACCAATAATCAATAACTAAGTTTCATTAAATCTAAGCAAACACAAAGAAAACCTAGCCTGGCATGTTAAAGTGAAGACAAGCATAAGATAGAATCAAACAACACATAGACATATTGAATGATTATTAGAAAACTTATCTTCAATTAAACATGGATGAAACAAGGGTTTGAAACCCTTAAAAATAAGGTGAAATTCGTCTATCGTTTCTCCTTTCAAAGTTGCACACTAATGAATGAAAAATCAAAATCTATATATAGAGATTTGAGTCTGACGGCGTCAAGAGTAAATTATGACGCCGTCAACTCGCCGCCATAAATACTATCGTATTGCCTAGATCTAATTCTGACGCCATCATGTGTAAACTCCCTCTTGGCCGTCTCTTGTGTTTAGTATGTGACGGCCTTGGTGACGCCGTCACGTGTAATTCCTCCAAAAACATTCTGGCGCATCACGTGTAACTTGATTATCCACCTTTTGATCAATGAGTAATGGCGTCATAAGCAATTCCTGACGCCGTCAGGTACTATTTACAGCATGATTGGGAGACTTTGTCGTTTCATCACCTTTTTGCTCAAAAAACGTCAAAAATGCTTCTTTTTCTAATTTTCTTCTCAAAAGTACCTAAAATGACAAAATGAAAGATTTAGGGCGATATTTGATCAAATAATCTTGACTTTGGGCTTAAATGATCCCCTAAAAGCGTAACACTTTTTGCCTCATCAAATACCCTTACACTTGAGATTTGCTTGTCCTAAAGCAAATGCGCATTTATTCTAATCAAAATACAAGTTAGGGGTCATTTAACACTAATATAAAAGTAATTACAACAAATAATCGTTCCACTTCAATCAAAACAAGCACGGAAATTATATACTAGCACCTCACAAATAGTGTTTAGATACTCACATCTCTCGGGTGTAATAAAGTATATATCACAATATGGAAATAGAAAACATCACTCACTACCTGTCATAGAAAATAGATTACCAAAGGCTTGGGAAAGGATTAAACCTCCACCACTTGGCATAAGCACCTAGGATAAACTATCAAAGAGGTCTTTTCAAAGGGTTATAACGTGATGTGTAGGGATATGATAAACACGGTTTTGTTGGATAAAGGCAATATTTACTGGTGGCGAGTTAATCACCTTAGTCAATTACATGTACAATGCGGTGTTGCTAAGCTAAGACTCGACTCGACTTAAGCTAATAATAAACTAATCCAAAACGTAAAATAAACATAAAAGGAAACGGGATGGTAGTCCGTATGTTTTTCTTTTTCTTTATATATATATATATATATATATATATATATATATATATATATATATATATATATATATATATATATATATATATATATACACTCTTACCTTACCATCCAAAATAATACAACATAAGGAATTTGCATTCCCCTTACACTTGAACTTTTACATACTTTACAACTAACTATTCTAATGACTTGAATTAAGATAATTAAAATACTTGGAGTACTTTTTAAGATTAACGTACATATGGGGGTAATATATGATGTTCTTCCCCATTACTCCATAACAATAGTACTTTACCCATGAGTCCCAACCGTCCCAAAACAGTATGTACAAGATATGACTCAGCTTAGCAACCATGTAATCAATTAGACAATTAACTAAGGGTTTAAACATGTAACAATAATGCACTAAAGATGAGTGCATACAAGGAAGGCAAAGGCGACTTGGTTGCACATTTGGGGTGGATTGTAAACAAATTCTTCCTTTAAGTAAAATTCTTAAAGTTAGAAACAAAAAAGATAGGCTCGGAGGGGTGTACTAGGGGTATCGTGTACTAAAAATGAGTACATCGCAAAGGTGTGGGAAAAATTAATTGACTTTATTAGTCAAGTAACTATAACTTCATTAGTCAAGTAATTATGATACGGGTTTAACACAAGAGTGATCTAATGCCTCTTATCATGTAGTAAATCCTAACTACACGAATGTAGTCTCACTAGCGGTCTCGAGATGCATCACTAACGCAAGTTCTAGAATCTAACTACTACCGGTACACTCATAAGCATCTTTCCTAACAAATCTAGGGGCGAGCCTCACATATTTGGGGTGGAAAATTTTGAGTGGTACGGTTTTTGTGCTAGTCGTACAACTCCTATCCATGAGATGCTCATTAAGACTAAAGCTTCACTCCTAAATGTTGTAAAAAAATTTAAATTTGGTGCTAAAATTGCCCTAACAAGTATTTCTCTTAGTTTTATTACACACATACTATTGAACAAACAAACTCAAGTGCAATTGCATTCTCTAAGGTATTATCATTTACTCTCCCCTTACACTTCGGCTGAACTTTGTCTCTAATGTTTAATAAAAATGATGTAAAAGTAATGAAGGTAAAAGAATGAAACAAATACTCCCCTGATTCGTTCAGTGTGGTTAATGTGATAACATGGTTAGATCCTCATCCAAGAAAATGAACGTTGAAAGTTTTCCTCCAGAAATATAAATCATCTTCTTGTCCAATATAACCTGTTGAACCTGAGAAAACAATCAAGGCAAACCTCGCGTAAAATCAATGGCAATCTATATATATGATAAGGATATAATGCTTGTGGAATGAATGTTTGCAGATTTCCTGGAGTTTATAAAACTAAAGATTCAACAAAAACTTTAAGACTCCGGTAGAAAAAACAAAACTTGCAAAATTTTTCAGATTTTTACACTTGACGCCGTCAGGTTATAATCCTAGCGCCGTCAGAGTGTTCTGACAGAAATCTTATGTTAAGTTTCCGGAAAATATCTAGAAAAACTCATGCCTTAATTCTGGAATTCCTGCAAAAACATCATTATGACTCAATACAAGTATTTGACTTAAACAAATACTAATATGCATGTTCATTTAATCTTATTTTGGTTCATGTCCAATCTCGTTCTTAAAACTAATTTCGATTTCCCTTACACTTATCTTTTGCAAAATACCTTTATATGAAGTTAAGACGAAGTTAAACAACAAAGTAAAGTATTTTCACAATTTATTTTGAAACATGAGCCACAAACAATAAAAATAAAGCATGCATACGGAAACAAATAAAGTCAATTAAAGCGAATAAAACTTGGGTTGCCTCCCAAGAAGCGCTTTTCTTTATTTACGAGTCTTGTAGCTAGATTCAAGGTCACGGGGTATTACGTTTTCCTTTCCCACTTTTCAATCGATTCTCTTAACCTTTGAACTACTTCCATGTCAACTTTATACTTAGGCCCAAGGGTTAAGCAATTCTTATGTTAAAGGTTGCTAAGTCGAGTCATATCTTGTACATATTGTTTTGGGATGATTGAGACTCATGGGTAAAGTAATAATGATATGGAGTAATGGGGAAGAACATCAATTATTACCCCCATATGTGAAAAACATTTTAAAGTACTCCAAGTGTTTTGATTATCTTAATTCGAGTCATTAGATTATTTACATGTAAAGTATGTAAAAGTTCAAGTGTAAGGGGAGAACCGAGACCTCTATGATGTATTATTTTTGATGGTAGGGCAAGAGTGTATGCAAAAAAAAAAAAGAAAAAAAAATCAAAAAAATCAAAAAAATCAAGAAAAAGAAAAAAATAGAAAAAGAATAGAGAAAAACTTATGGACTACCATCACTTTTCTTTCACTTGTGTTTATGTTTATGATTTTGATTAGCTTAAGTTGAGTCGAGTCTTGGCTTAGCAATGTTGCATTATACATGTAATTGACCTAGATGATTAACTTGCCACCAGTAAAATATCCTTTATCCAACAAACCGTGTTTCCCATATCCCTACACCCAACATTATAACCCTTGAAAAGCCCTCTTTGATAGTTTATCTTAGGTGCTTACGCCTAATGGAGGAGGTTTTTGATCCTTTCCCAAGTAGATGGTAATCTATTTGCTATGACAGGTAGTGAGTGATATTTTTCCATTTCCATTAGTTATATAGGTTTATAACACCCGAGAGATGAGAGTATCCAAACACCATTTGTGAGGTGCTAGTGTATGATTTCCATTCTTATTTTGATTAAGGTAGAACGATCATTTGTTGTAATTACTTTTATATTAATGTTAAATGATCCCTAACTTTTATTTTGATTATAATAAAAGCTCATTTGCTTGAGGACAAGCAAATCCCAAGTGTAAGGGTATGTGATGAAATGAAAAGTGTTACACTTTTAAGGGGTCATTTAAGCCTTAAATCGTGATTATATGATCAAATATTGCCTTAAATCGTTCTTTTTGTCATTTTAGGTACTTTTAAGAGGAATTATGAAAAAGGAAGCATTTTGGACATTTTTGGAGCATAAAAGTGAAGAATACAACAGAGTCTCAAATTATGCTGGAAACAGTACCTGACGGCGTCACGCATTACTTGGTGACGGTGTCACTTGTTGACAAAGAGGTGGATAATTATGTTACACTAGACATGCCAGAAAGGAATTTGGAAGTTAAAGAGTTACGGCGTCATGTTATAATTCACCAAGGCCATCACGTATTGAAGTAAAAGGAGACGGCCCAGAAAACTTTACAAGGTGACGGTGTCAAGATTGGATCTAGTCCATCAAGGAACCCTAAACACGGCGAGGTGACGGCATCACGTCCCATAAGGTGACGCCGTCAAAGTTGTAAAATCTGTATATACTCTTCTAATTTTCATTCATTATGTGTGGAACTTTGGAGAAACTTAGGGTACGAACCCTAGTCGACTTTTGCAACTATTTTAAGGTTTCTAAACCTTTTTTCTTCCATGATTAATTGAAGATAAGTATTCTATCAATCATTCAATATGTCTATTTGTTGTTTGATTCTATCTTACGCTTATCTTTCTTTTAACATGCTAGGCTAGGTTTGTTTGTGTTTGCTTAGATGTAATGAAACCTAGCTATTGATTATTCATGGATGGTTTGTTATTAATTGTTGTTGGATGAATGATATCAATGGACAAAAGGGTACTGCGAATACCATGGACAAAAGGGCCATACCACCAACGAGTGTGTCCAATTATGCCAACTAATTGATAAATTAGTGAAAGAAGACAAAATGGATCACCTTGTCAAGAACATCAAGGAGGGAAAAGACAAACAGAAGAATGGGGGCAAGAAAGAGACACCTAAAGACAAGGCTAACACCATCTACATGATACAGTCATGGTAGCGAAAGACAAGGCAGAAGGTCAGCCAAAAGTTTTCCTTTCGGAACAAAATCTCTTTCCCCACTCTGGCTGCGGACAACGCAGTAGTGGAGCCACTCACCATTGAGATACATACGGGGGGTCACGATATCCACCGCATGTATGTTGATGGAGGAGCATCCGCAGACATCATGTATGAACATTGTTTCAAAAGGCTGTGACTAGAGATACGAAGTAAGTTAATTCCGGCCACGACCTCGCTGACTGGCTTCACAGGAGAGAAGATATGGCCCATGGGGCAATTACGATTACTTGTGGTCATTGGTGATGAGCAACACTCTACGGCAGCCTGGATGAACTTTATGGTAATCAGATCTCATTCACCATACAATGGCATTATCGGAAGACCAGGGATATCAGCCATGCGCGCGGTACCGTCCATGGCACATGGGATGCTCAAATTCCCAGTAGAAGGAGGCATTGTCACCCTCTACAATACCACCATATCGCCTAAAGAATGCAACAAGGTGACGAGTGAGACGACGCGCATTCCAGAACAGCACGCAGCTAAAGTGTCAAACTTGAAGGTCGCAATCCACCCTGATTACCTGGATCAGGAGATATCGATTGGGGGATCGCTGTCTGACAAAGGCAGAGCAGCCATGTGAGCACTCTTGCAAAGGAATCTAGACATCTTTGCGTGGGAACCAAAACATATGACTGGCGTCCCACGATCGATTACATAGCACAAGCTGAAAATCCAACAAGGATACCCTCCAATAAGGCAGAAAAAGCGCGGTCAAGCTCCAGAACGCGCAAAAGCCATTCTTGAGGAAGTACACAAATTAGTAGACGCAGGCATCATGCAAGAGGTCTACTATCATGACTGGCTCTCCAATCCAGTAATGGTAAAAAAGAGTGATGGCAGCTGGAGGACGTGCGCGAATTTCATTGATCTCAACAAAGCATGTCCACAAGACTGCTACCCGCTACCAGAGATAGATTGGAAGGTAGAATCTTTGTGCGGGTACCCCTTTAAATGCTTCTTAGACGCATACAAAGGGTACCACCAAATTCAGACGGCCAAGGAAGACGAGGAGAAAACAGCCTTCCACACAAGTCAGGGGGTCTACTGCTACACAAAAATGCCCTTTGGCCTAAAGAATGTGGGAGCCACTTACCAGCGGTTGGTAGACAACGCATTTGAGAAGTAAGTGGGCCACAACCTGGAGGTCTATGTTGATGACCTTGTCATAAAGAGTCATACCAAAGAAGAGTTGGTGCGTGACATTGAAGAAACATTCAAAACACTAGGAAGGGTCAACATGAAGTTAAATCCCAAGAAGTGCACTTTTGGCCCTACAGAATGCATGTTTATCGGATATTTGATAGAGCCCGATGGCATTAAAACCTGCCCAGAAAAAACACAGACTGTCGTCCAACTCCCTTCACCACGCACATTGAAAGAAGTCCAGTCCTTGAATGGAAAATTTGCGGGGCTGAATCGATTCTTGTCCAAATCAGCGGATAAGTCACTCCATCTCTTTAAAACACTCAAGAAGTGTACAAAAAAGGGAGATTTCCGTTGGACTGCGGAAGAGGAAGAAGCTTTTCAATAGCTTAAGCAACATATAGCAGCGCTTCCCACACTCGTTGAACCCCGACCAGGGGAAGAATTGATCATGTACTTGTCTGCAACCCATGGAGCAGTCAGCGCGGTGCTATTGACTGATAGGAACTCCATACAAACACTAGTATATTTTGTAAGCAAAGCAACCAAGAAGACAGAGATTAACCATACCGCAATAGAAAAGCTGGTCCTAGCTTTAGTATTTGCAGCTGAAAGACTGCGCAGATACTTTCAAGCACACCCAATAGCAGTGATCACAGACCAACCTATCAAGCAAGTTATCTCTACACCCGACGCATCGGGATGGCTACAAAAATGGAGTGTGTTACTGAGGGAGCATAACATCTCTTATAGACCACGCACTACGATTAAGGGGCAGATATTAGCTGACTTCATCATTGAGAAACCAGATACTGATACTCCACCTTCAAAAAGTGAGGTAGAACTACAAGAACCATGGGTTCTATTCACGGACAGATCTTCGTGCGTGGATGGGTCAGCCACAGGCCTTATTCTCACCAGCCCAGAAGGAATGGAATCCACTTATGCACTGCATTTTGAATTCACGGCCACAAACAATGAGGCAGAATATGAAGCCCTAATTGTTGGATTATACATTGCGACTCGAATGGGTGTATGCACCTAGAAGCAAAGGTCGATTCCCGATTTGTAGCCAATCATGTGTTGGGCGAATACGTGTCTAAAGAGGATAACATGATCCAATACCTCGACAAGACCAAATCTCTAATCCAGAATTTTGACAGGTTCACCATTAAACAAGTTCCCAAAGGAGAAAACAGGAAAGCAAATGCACTGAGCAAGATCGCATCTACAAGCTTTGCGCACCTGTCAAAACAAGTATTAGTGGAGACCTTGAAGAACAAATCCATCTCGGAGATGGAGATATCCACGGTGATAGAAGAGCAGGATCCTACGTGGATGACACCTTGATGAGTGTGTAAATACTCATCATTTTTACCTTTTCTGAGCTGCCAAAACATCTAAAAACACTCAATATTGAATCAAAAGAGTGAAAATATCCCAGGAAAGTGTTTTACATGTTTCAAATGCAAAATAATCAAAAACAGATGAAAAACGCACAAAGTTTGCAAAATTGGCAGTTTCAGTCCCCCATCTTTCAAAAATTGTCAAATCTAGTCCCTGGTTATTCTAAAAACTTGAAAAAGTCACTAAAGGTCCTTTTAAATCAAAAAGTTATATAATTAGTCCTTTGGTGCAAAGTTTCACAAAAATGTCAAGTTTAGTCCCTGAACTTTAGAAAATTGTCAAAAATGGTCCCTGGGATATTAAAACATTGAGAAAAACAAATTTTGTCCTTGTTCTAATCTTTTATGGTAGGATTGGTCCTTGATTGCAAGTTTGGTGAAATTACAAGTCAGGTCCCTAAAGTTTGGTGTTTTGGCAGATTTAGTCCCTGGGATTTTATAAAGTGAAAAATTCAAAACATAACCTCATACTATTCATCATTGGCATATTACACCCCTTGTGAACAATTTAGAAGATTGCCAATTCACACCCTCCAACTTTCAAATAATTACAAAATTAGTCCTTGTGAAACAACAAAACCAAACCGGACCATAAACAATAATACTACTCCAAATCCAGTCCATAAACCAATCCCAAGCCTACCCTTTTTGGCCCACTCCACAAACAGCCCATCAACACCACCCTTTTAATAAAAACGGGGTCAAACCCGTTTGACCAAACCACCACCTTCACCTTCCCTCCCAAACCAGAATACCAGGGAGGTATTCCCCCCCCCCCCCCCTCTTGCACCACTTGCCCATCCACCATCCATCTTATCCCTCTAATTACACTCCCCAATGAACCAATCACATCCCACCCCCCCTAGGGCCTATAACAATGCAAATTGCAGGTTTGATCTTTTCCCGCCAAAAATTGGAGAGAGGGCAAAGGTGATCCAAAAGTCAATCAAAGTGGTGGGATATGACCAGTGGGACCCACAAGACTCAATTGGATGCTATAAAGAGAAGAAGGAGCAGGGGAAAAGAAGTATTAGTGTAGTTTTAATTTAATGTAATCGTAGGTAATGTATTTTCTTTTTCAAATGTAATTTTTAGTTTCAAAGCTTGTACTCAGTCTTTTTAATGCAATTTAAGTTTATTTAAACCTTAATTTCATGTTCTTAACACTTATTTCAGTGTTTCACTCTTAAATGCTCAAATTCCTATTTTACCTTAGAGTTTGTTGAAAGTGTAGTTAACTGATTTAAAAGTTTGTTTATGCTTATTTTTAAGGTTCCACAAGCTCATGTGAGCTCTTGAATTAGTTTCACAAAAAGAAAAAAAAAAACAGAAAAATACAAATGAAAAATAAAATTTTAGTGATCATGAAAGAAGAAGGGAAGCAGGGACAAAAATTGGATGGAACATGGTTTAGAGTCCTAAGGGGGACTTTAGGTTGTGGTTTTGTTTCTGGTCTCATCAGCTTCCACACTTTGGACCTCTTGTAAGATCAGATTTCATCATCTCATTTCATAATCTGTATTTGTAGTCCATGGTTTTTAATTATGGTTCTTAACTGTCTATTTTGTCCTTTTATAGTTTATTAGATGATTTGTGATTGATAGAGTAGGCCTTAGATCAGAGATCACTCAGTTTCACTAATACCAAAGATTTAAGGGAGTGTTTGGCTCAGGTTGTCTCCCTGGGATTTAGGGAGGTTTTGTTTATGTTTGTTGCTTAGACGGGTCTCCATAGGTCATAATAGGTTAGGAGAATCGTAAAAACTAGGTCTTACATAGCAAAAAGTCAAAAATCACTTCAAACCCCCCTCAAATCTTAACTGTTGGAACAGTAGGTTCCAAAACTTTTCATACTAGTCCACAAGTTGTTGTAATTGCTTATTTTAGTCTTAGTATCACTTATTGTTACATATCTAGTCATTAGAATCAGTTTAAACCTCACCAAAGTCAAAGTAGCAATAGATCTTAAAAAGTCAAGTTACACTTTTTTAGAAAATCTCAAAATTTCAAGGATTTATGTAGAATTTTGTGTTGAGAATCATGCATTTTGCTTTTTAGGATTTGTAGTCTAATAGCTCACCTTCAATTTCCCACTCTTGTTACATTTTTGTGATTTTTTTTGTGGGCCCCACAACCCTCCATAGAGGGCTGCAGGGCTGTTTGTGTGCCCTGCACCAGCAGACACCATCCACACCACCACCTTTGGTGGTGGTTTGTGGCCACCACAATGGGCCCCACACCTCAAACCTTGGCCTTTGAACCCCCTCCTACCAGGCTCTTAGTTTTGACCCTTTGTTTGACCTTGGGACCTGTGGACCCTACTTAGAATTGCCTATGAACCTTGTCCATTTTTTGAGTTGAATTTGATTTGGCTTAGTGCTTATTTTGATCATTTAGCTTATTCTGTGAACCACATGTGCTTTTTCTAGCTTATACATGTTTTCTTAACTCATTTGAACCAGATTCAATCATAGTGGGTCCCACTCAAGCTCATTTGAGCTTATTTCTTTGTTTGGTCAAATAAAGTCAACTGTGGGGCTTATTGCTTCACACAGTGCTTATTTTTAAGTTCCCGAAAAGTTGTTTTCACAAAAAGTGTTTGTTTTTAGGTATAAAATAAGTTTGTAAAAGAAAAACTAAGAAAAACCAATTTAATTTCAAGTGATAGTTTCTATTTAATGTAATTTAATTTTAATTTTCATTTTTAAATTTTTGTTAAGTACTTGATGTTTTTATATTTTTATTAATTTCCTTATATAGTAAAGTAATTTTAGTAAATTTTTCAGATTTTTATTTTGACATTTAGTATTTATTAGATTTAATATTAGTTTTCTCAATTATTAATTAATATTAAGTATTAAATACCATATTTAGTTTTGCTGCAAAACCTATTTTTTATATTTTTCCTAGCTCTTATATAATATAATAGACTTTTAGAAAATATATTTTTAGTTTCTACTGTTCATTTCCATTTTTCTTATTTTAATCATTTAAATTATATTTAAATTAAGTAAAAGGTAAATAATTAGTGGAATAGCCTTAAACATAATTTTTAGAAGTTTTTATAATTTTGTAGGATTCCTGTGATGGCTAAATAATTTTATAAATTTTCTCATAATTTTCTAAGTTAATTTAGTATTAATTGTAATTTAAATTAGTTTAATTAGTTTAATTAAGTTAAATAGTTTTTAATTAATAAAAAACTCATAAAAAGACAAAAATATTTATTTTTATTTTTTATACTTTCTTCAAGTTCAAATTAAGGTTTAGAAATTATTTTTGCAAATTTTTAGGTTAATTTGTAACATTTGTCATATTTAGTTAATTTAAATTAGATTTTAATTAGTTTAATTAATTAAATAATATTTAAATAGTAAAATAATAATTTTTATAATTTCATTTTCATTTTCAATTTTCTTTTAATTTTAAGTTTCAAAAGTTTCAAAAGCACCCCCCGTAGTTTGTAATTTACCAAATCTCACTTTTCTGTCTGATTACGTGAATCCAAATTGTAAATTTATGCATATACATGTATATCTGATTTGTGTGAATATTATATCTGTGTACAAATACCAAAATATCAGTATCAAAATCAATTCCTTATCATCTAGGCTACTGTCCTCAGTGCCACTCATTCCTAAACTATTTCAAATAGCACCATTTCAATCTCGCTGGGACTTAACGACCCGGGGACACACTATACCATCACCGGAGAATTGGAACGAAACTGTCTTTGACTTATTGACCGTGGTCAATAATATCTGACTGCTTTCACACCAATCAAAATTTGGTGCCGCTGCCGGGGAGGTTGTTGCGTGTTTTAAAAAATCATTTTAAGTTTAGTGGTTTTCAAAACCCTCCCTGTACAAAGTTCACACAAATTTGTAAAAAGTTTTTGTAAAAATATAATCATATCAAAAAGTTCAATAACACTTTTCCTAAAGTGTTAAAAACACCAAAAAAAATCAAAAATAACAAAACAAACTGTGAAGTTAAATTACTTCGTTTTCTTTAAAATTACAACCTGAAACAGTTGGTTTAAGGTAAGTTCTGACATTAAATTGCGAACTGAAGAGGAAACCTATTTACTTCCTCCCGCCAGCCTACGAGTAATCTTAAAAGAACGATTTCGGTTAACGAATCAATTCCAAAAATATTTTCCAAGTTTTCTACACACACACCCATAAGCCTCAAGCAGTTTTTCAAATTAATAAATTCATAAAATATTACCACCGCAAACCAAGGCTGAACACCTACCAACTGGGGGTGTGGACATAATAAGCTCCGAAACTTAAGATTAAAACTTGCCTTTGTATCCCTGTGAGTGGTGTGCCTTTTTTAAAGAAGCCATTCACTTGTGATTATTGGTTTAAGTTCTCTGTGGTTTTGCCTCGATTTTGTTTTGAAAATTTGTTTTTGGTGCATGTGCACTAACCATGTTTCTCAAAAATACCGAAAATATTCACCTTTACCCTCTCGCCTTTTTGATTCTTCATCCCTTTACCCTCTATCCTTTTGATTCTAACTTCTTGTCCTGTAATTAATGGCATATCTCGATGACGATTTCTTTGAACAAAAGGCCTTTGAGATCAACATTGAAAAACTTCAGGCCTTGTCAAAAATATCGAGATGTCGTGTTGATTATGATGGACCATCGATTCCTATTCCCTTTCCGATAAGGGAAATGGAACGAGAAACCGGGGTGACAAAGGACCCTGTACTTTCCTCTGACTATGGAAGTGCTAAATACGTCCAACCTACGGTTGTCCAAAAATCTAAGCTCACAATTGCTCCCAACCTTTCACGATATACGGTTATAAGCAAAAACCAAGAGCTTAGAGCTATGACTGAAAAGAACGACTTGCTTAATCTTCACATTCAAAAACCCGAGACCATAACGGAAGTGGTGGAAATTCCTAGCTCTCAGAGCACACCACTTGTCCCACCTCCGGATTTCATTCCTTGTGTCGGTTGTGGTGAGCCGCTTTTCGGTTTTCCATGTTGTTGGTGTACATGTGTACAATGTGGTAATGATATTCGAGACGGGAGTTGTTTGTTTTGTGGTTCGAGGAATTCATTTGCTTATAATCCTAACCAGAACTCATTCAACAACTCCTCAAATTTTTCCAACTACCCATCACACTCATACGAGCAAGAATCATATTATCCAAATCTTAACAATGCTTCGTATCAAAATACACCAAGTCAGACTCAACAGTTTTTCTATTGTGAGTATTGTGGTGGCCCACACTACAGCTCTGATTGTCAACTTAGGAATCAGTTTATCTATGAGCTGGTTCCTTGTAACAATCATAAATTTGGTTTTAACCAGCCCTCACAATACACAAACCCTCAACCACCGCCTCAGGACGAGTTAGCTAGAGCTGAATTGATTACTAAAATGATTATGAATCAAAATCAAGTCAACAAGACCATTCAAGATAGTATAAACTATCTTGAGGATTTGATTCTTAGAAAACTAAAGCCTCCTGTTAACTCATTTTATCTTGAGGATGAAAGTGATGAGGATGAACCATTTGAAGAGGTAAAACCTAAGGAAACTTCAGATATCTTGCCAATGGGGGACAAGGAAGTCAATATCAATCCTCTTGAGGAAATTGATGACCTTGTTCCAATCCCAAAGGTATCTGAGAAACCTTTTGATTCAACTTCAGTTGAAACTGCTTCAGTAGAAATACAGGGAGAAAAGAATATGATTGAATCACTAGCAGTAGAAATCATGGAACTTGTAGAAACCATGACTGCTAGTCCTCCTTAACTCCCTCAGTCCGCTGTTATCACACCCGAAGTTCACACTCACTCTCTGATCATGGGGGATGAGCATCTTAGCACTGTTCCTAAAAAGGAATCGGACGAATTCATAAAGTCTTGTGCTGAGAACCTTGTCCCAATCCCAGGAGAGTCACAGGGAACTTTTGATCATATGTGTGATAACCCTCCTCCTCTTATCTTCCCGAATGATGATGTTGAGATGTTCTCCGATTCTAATGATGACGATTCGTTATCTTGTGGAGACATCAGTTATGTGAAAGAATTACCTTCTCAGCTAGTTAGCTTAGAAGAAGAGAATGATGAGATTGACACTGAAATCAAAGATGAAGCACTTCGTGCAATATTATTGAATGTCAGTCTCCTCATTTCTAAAATCGAGGCTTTCAAAAAGAAACCTATTTCATCTCCTATCCCCATTAAGGATAGTGACATTTTCTCCGATGATCATATTCCGGAGTTTGAAGCCATTATTATTGATCCTATAGGAGAGAAGATTAGTGGCAGTACCACTTCTCATTCTCATAATTATCTCCCCGATTATGAATCATTTACCTTCGATGAGTTCTCTATGAACTCACGCACATCAATTCAGAATATGATTCATTCACATTCGATGAGTTCTCCTGTGAACTCACTCATATCATGACTCCTTCGGAGTATGATAGCCCGGGGGGAAATGCACTCAATCATGAAAATTTACAAATTCCCACCCTCCCGCCTGGGATATTTTCAAACCAAACAAGCTTAACCTTTGAAATCCAAAATCAGGCTAATGAGCCTCCTCTCGAGGAAGAAGATCAAATCATGATTTTCATCATGGTTTTCTTCCTTTTCTTCACCTACAGGGTGACTGCTCCTATTCATCACTCCTTCGGGAATGAAGACACTATATTTGACCCCAGCATTTCCATGTATCATTCTTTTGAGCCGGGTACTTATCTCATCGGTATGGAACTTTCACGTGCTTCAAATGTTTGCCCAAACATCTTGAATGAAAGTCCGATGGAGATTATTTCTTCCACATCATGCTTCCCCAAGGACAAATGAATTCGGGGTCGAGTCAAGCTAGCGACTCGGTAAACAAAAACAGTAGCATTCACTTAGGGTTTTCACCCTAAGTGTGGGGGAGTTACCCCTATTATGGTTACAAAAGTGAAAAACAAAAATGGTGTTTTCCATGCTTAGCTTGTAATGTTACCCTTTTACGTTCAAAGAGTCGGCATAATAGCCGGGACTTTGAATATTGAGGACAATATTCATTCTAAGTGTGGGGGGTATTTCGCTATTCTAGCGAATTTTATCACATTTTACTATCTTATACCCCCGTTTTTGGCAAAAATTTTAAAATTTTTTTCACTAAAGTTCAAAATTTTTGTGGTAATCAGTCCGCCAAAGTCTTAATGACAAATGGATTGGCTAGTCCAGGAGCAAACGGCTCTTGGTAAAGACATCTCAAACCCGTTGATGGCTTGCAATTTGCCAAAAATTGTATGGTTCCTCAACTCCCCATATCCCATAAAGCGAATGAGTTGGCTAGCCCACAAGATTATGGCTTGTGGTAAAGGCCGTGGAAAATCCATAATTGGTAATCAACTCACCAAGATGTTGACTTAGTCCATCAAGATGCTGGCTAGTCCAGAAGCAAACGGCTTTTGGTAAAGACTAATCAAATCCGTTGACAGCTGGTGGTTTGCTCAAAATCACACGGTTATCAGGTGTACCACAGTTCTTACACCTGGCTACTCCAGAAGTGATGGCTTTTGGTAAAGAGATTTTCAAATCCATCAAGTTTTTCTCAAAAGATTGCTAGGGACTAGCAATGTTTTAGTGTGGGGGATTGATGAGTGTGTAAATACTCATCATTTTTACCTTTTCTGAGCTGCCAAAACATCTAAAAACACTCAATATTGAATCAAAAGAGTGAAAATATCCCAGGAAAGTGTTTTACATGTTTCAAATGCAAAATAATCAAAAACTGATGAAAAACGCACAAAGTTTGCAAAATTGGCAGTTTCAGTCCCTCATCTTTCAAAAATTGTCAAATCTAGTCCCTGGTTATTCTAAAAACTTGAAAAAGTCACCAAAGGTCCTTTTAAATCAAAAAGTTACATAATTAGTCCTTTGGTGCAAAGTTCACAAAATGTCAAGTTTAGTCCCCGAACTTTGGAAAATTTTCAAAAATGGTTTGAGAAAAACAAATTTTGTCCTTGTTCTAATCTTTTATGGCAGGATTGGTCCTTGATTGCAAGTTTGGTGAAATTACAAGTCAGGTCCCTGAAGTTTGGTGTTTTGGCAGATTTAGTCCCTGGGATTTTATAAAGTGAAAAATTCAAAACATAACCTCATACTATTCATCATTGGCATATTACACCCCTTGTGAACAATTTGGAAGATTGCCAATTCACACCCTCCAACTTTCAAATAATTACAAAATTAGTCCTTATGAAACAACAAAACCAAACTGTACCTTAAATAATAATACTACTCCAAATCCAGTCCATAAACCAATCCCAAGCCCACCCTTTTTGGCCCACTCCACAAACAGCCCATCAACACCACCCTTTTAATAAAAACGGGGTCAAACCCGTTTGACCAAACCACCACCTTCACCTTCCCTCCCAAACCAGAATACCAGGGAGGTATTCCCCCCCCCCCCCTCTTGCACCACTTGCCCATCCACCATCCATCTTATCCCTCTAATTACACTCTCCAATGAACAAATCACATCCCCCCCCCCAGGGCCTATAACAGTGCAAATTGCAAGTTTGATCTTTTCCCGCCAAAGTTGGAGAGAGGGCAAAGGTGATCCAAATGTCAATCAAAGTGGTGGGATATTATTGGGATCATAGTTTTTACTATTTTATCAAGTCTCGGTCATTTGTAATAAGAGGTTGCTTAAGTTACTAGTTACTTTCATTTATGTTATGTTATTAGTTTACAAGGCTTAAGCTATTGAGTCCATGAGCCTTAAAGCCCATACGAAATCCATGTAGGGAGGACTAGGAGTGTTGCCCTAGCTCCTCATCTATCTCATTCTTGTTTGTGTGAAATCAATATGGTGACCTAACAAGTGGTATCATTCGCCATATGAAGGTGTAGTTGTGTTTCAATTTGAAATTCGATCCATAAACTTTGTTTTAGTCGTTCTTTTTTATTAAAACTTGTACTTTCTTGTTTGTTCTTTTGGTTTTAATCACATATTTGCTTACAAATTTGTGCTACAAATCATTTCAAACACAAAAGTATCAACTTTTTCTTCATAATTACGATTTTCAATTTTGTACTATTTTTCGAAAATTTATAAATTTTTGAAAATCATTGTCAAGTTTATAACTTTCTTCAATATTTCATCATTTTACAACTTGAAGTACAAAAATCTTACACTAAAAACTCGTTTTTGGATTGCTTTCATTGAAACACAAAGTTTTTGCAAAGTTTCGAAATCCCTCACTGCCATTGTTTCGAAATCGAGTGATTTTGCTTCCTTTCGGCTTACGGATCGTGAACTCAGTCTTTTCTCTCTTGTATAAGGAAGAAAAGTACTTCGACTTTTGGTTTACTTTCGAAATTGTATAATTTCGAAAGTGTGTGTGTGCTTTTCGAAATTGTATTTTTTCGAAATCATAAGGTTTTTTCGAAAACTGTTCTTAGTTTTTTCGAAATCTGAAGTTTTTCGAAATTAAACTTAGTTTCGAGAATACTTATTTCGAAATCCCTAAGTTATCAATTTCGCAATCCCTTTAGATCCAATTTCGAAATCACTGCAAGATTTAAGTTTTCGCAATCTCTAGTTCTGTGACAAAGTTTCGAAAACATCTACTTGGGCTTACTTTTCGAGACTTGGCAAATCTATACCTTCTACAAGATCCATCTTTTCACACAAGTGTTTCATAATGTCTCAACCACCGTACTACAACTTTAACAATCCTCAGCAACATCAGTATCAACAGTATCATCAGCAACATCAGCAACGGCAACAGTATCAACAATCACCACAATATTATCATCAACCGGTTTACTCACAACAACATAACTACATGCAACAAATGGTTCCGATACAACAATCTTATCCGATGTCACAACCATAAAGCCAACTTCCACCAAAACCTACTCACTGGTTTGACAGGATGTGTGAAGTCATTTTAACTCAACAATCCAGACACGAAGCAGGCTCTCCTGATACCCCACCAATGCTAACACCGGGTAATTATGTTCAATGGGCAAGTCGATTCTTAAGGTTTATTGAGCTCAAGAAACCCAATGGTAAGTACATGAAACAAGTTATCCTTGAAGGACCATTTCCTTGGCCTGTTAACTACGTTGGCGGTGACCTACAGGCTGATCCTCCGGTAGCTCCAACTGCTGTGTGTGTTCCTGAGTCTCAACTTACTAAGGAACAAAAACACCATCGTAAAGCAGATGAAATTGCTATGTCTTACATACTTCAAGGAATACCAAATATCATATTCAGAAGTGTTGATGCTCAAACAACTGCAAAAGCTATGTGGGAACACGTCCATCTACTGATGCAAGGCACACAACAGAACAAGGAAGACATGGAATCTAAACTTTACTTGGAATACACTAACATCGTGATCGAACCAGGGGAATCTCTTGAGTCTTACTTTCATCGTTTCACTAATGTCGTCAATGATTTAGAGAGACATGATATAACTCTTCCAAGAATCGCTGTCAATACAAAGTTTGTTAGTAGTCTGGGTCCTGAGTGGCAAAAGTATGTGACATTTGTGAGACAAGCCAAGAATCTTCACAGGGATCCATATGGATTGTTGCACGACTATCTCAAGCACTATGAGTCTGAAGTTGAAAAAGACAAACTCGCCCGAGGAGGATACACATCACCACCTACCTCTAATCCCCTTGAACTCGTTGCTCAAACTCCTGCTTCACATCCTCCGATGTCTAATCAGGAACAGAATTATTTCAGTCACCAGCATCCTCCTGCTTCTCAACACGCTTCTAATCAATTTGCTCCATATGACAACAATGATAGCATGTATTACTCTAATCAGTTTGAAAATGATGATGATGACGTCAATACGTTGAATCAAGGACTTGCTCTTGTTGCTCGTGCTTTTAGCAAATTCTCCAACAAAACCAACAACCGTCTTCGTTCTTCATCAAATATAAGTGATTCGCCTCAAACAGTCAGATAATTATTGGTCAACCACTTGTGAATGGTCAACTATAATAGTCAAACAGCTTAGGCCAATGCTTCCGTGGAATACAGTGTTTCCTCGGGTCGTAATGTCCCAACGAGGTTGTGATGGTATTTAAAAAACGAATCTGTGATCGAGTGAAGGTGAACAGGAAAGGTATAAAAGTGTGTGTGAGTGATTACACTAGGGTTTTATAACTTTAATAAACTATTAGAACGATTACGTGAAACCTAGATATCAAAAAACGTATAAACGTAAACCAAATTAAAAATCAGACGCGATTGCGAGCTGAGAAAAAGGTGAGTTTTAAGAAAAATAAACTACAGGGGTTAAAAATGAAAATTCTATAAATTTAAACTTAAAAGAAAATTAAATTAAAAAGAAAATTATTTTTTTGATTATTTTATTATTTATTATTAATTATTTAATTAAAAACTATTTAACTATTTAATTAAAACTAATTTAAATTAACCTAAAAATTATAAATACTACAAATTAAACTAAAAACTTACAAAAATAATTTTTAAAACTTAAAATGAACTTGAAGAAAGTATAAAAATTAAAAATAAATATTTTTGTCTTTTTATGGATTTTTTATTAATTAAAAACTAATTAACTTAATCAAACTATTTAAACTAATTTAAATTATAAATAATACTAAATTAACTTAGAAAATTATGGAAAAATTTAAAAAACTATTTTATAACATTTAAAAGCTAGAAAAAATATAAAAACTAGGTGTTACCTTATAAAAATTAATTATGCTATTTAAAACTTAATTATTAACTAATTATTAATTAAACTAATTTTAATTATAATAAATATTAAATGAAATTATAAAAATCTAATAAAATTATTAAAAATAATTTAACCTAAAAGGAAATTAATAAAAATATAAAAACATAACTTACTTAATAAAAATCTAAAAATGAAAATTAAAATTAAATTATATTAAATAGAAACTATCACTTATTATTATATTTGTTTTTCTTGAATTTTTCTTTTACAAAACTAATTTATATATAAAAACAACTAACTTTAATAAAAACAACTAATTTATAGCTTAATAATAAGCACTGTGGGGGCTTATTACCACCACAGTTGACCTTTGTTGACCAAACAAGTAAATAAGCTCAACTGAGCTTGTGTGGGACCCACTATGATGAAATCTAGTTCCAATGAGTTGTTTGAACAAGTGTGAGCTAAATTTGGCCAGATAAGCCCTTGGAATAAGCTAATAAGCACTTAATAAGCTTTTGGTAACTTGTATGAACTCAGAAACTGGGACAAACTTAAGGATCTAATTCAGGTGGGGTCCACAGTGATTCAGGTCAAACTATTGGTCAACCGTAAGAGTCTGGTAGGAGGGGGTTGGGAGAACCTGTTTTTATGGTGTGGGACCCACTGAGGTGGCCACAAAACACCACCAAAGTTGGTGGTGTAGGACTATGGGTCTGCTGCACAGGGGAGGTTTTCTCCCTGCAGCTGTGTTTGGGCACAAGTGGGGCCCACCAGGAAATTAGCAAAAATAAGATGAGAGTGGAATTTTGAAGTTCAGTTGATATACTATATCTCCTAAAAAACACAAGGCCTAAAACCTAGCAGAAAAATCACAATAATTCCTTGAATTATTGGATTTCTCTGCACAAGGAAAATTTTGACTTTTTTGCTAAACTTGATATTTTGACTAAATCGAAATTCTAATGGACCTAGATGACTGAATTAGATTGTTTAACCTTAAAGGAAGTTAAAATAAGCTAAGTATACTATTTCTAAACCTAAATGATGATTCCACTACCCTAACATACAAATAGTTAACTGCTATGATACCACAAAAGAGATTTTGACTTTTTTATTCCATTGCCTACTGATTTAAGCTTGCACTAGTCTAATTTGTCCCTAAGTGATTTGTCTACATAAGTTTTATACACTAAATACCATTAGAACTCAGTGGAACACTTCAATCCAAACACTCCTTAATAGCTAGGATTACATTACAACTTGTAATAATTAAACTATACCTACTAATCTAATGATCTAAACAGATTAAATAACTACTATATAAGTTGAATGAACTGAAATTTCACACAGAAAACACAAGTAACATACAATTGCAGTAGTAAAATCATAATATTCAAAGAAAAAGGCTTACAAAGGAAACTGAATGGCTTTAAAACCAAGGACATAAGAACCAAACTCTGTCCTAAAACCTCCCATGAGGTAACTAATACCACAGCTATCCATTCTTTGCCCTGCACCATCCTTCTTCATTCTTGCACAATATTTTTTTTTTATTTTCTATTTTCTTGTTTCTTTTTTTAGATTTTCTGTTTTAAATGAAATTGATAATAAAGGTTTCTAAAAACTAATTAAAGCTTTTGTCAGAAGCTTATATGAGCTTTAAGAGTCCACAACAACAATAATAAACAATCTTAAGAAAATTTGTCAAATTTTCTTAAAATTGCTAAAATTGAAATTAATAAATAAAACTTGAAATTTAAAACTTGCAATAAGTTTAAATTACAAAAATAAGACTGATTACAACTAATAAAAACTTGAAATGACATTAATTTAAATATTACACTACTCTACACTACTTTTTCACTAAATAAAACTACTCTCTCTTCACTTCTGCTCCTTCTTCCATTTATAGCCTTCAAACAGGTTCTTGTGGGTCCCATAAATCTTTCCCACCACCATTGGATGACTCTGAATTGATCCTGACTGTTTAATCATTTTGGTGGGAAAAAGCATTTTAAGCAATTGGAAGCAATTGGGGTCTGTGAAGGTGTTTATTGGTTAATTTTGGAGGTGGATGGGACATGGAGTGGGAAGGGTGAGCTGGGGGTATGGAGGTTGAGTGTTGCAGGTTGTTTGCAGGGTAGAGGGGGTGGCAGGGTGTAGGTGTGCTAGGTGTCCTCTCCTGAGGTAAACCCAAGGGTGGGTTTTGTTGTGGAGGTGACAGAGGGTGTAGTGAGGTGGAGGTTGAGGCAAGTGGTGGAGTGATGGAGGTAGTAGCAGGGTGAAGCATGATGTGGAGGTGAGGAAGGGTACGGGTCAACCATGGTCAAACAAAATACCCTGGTTTATTATTTAAAGGTTTGGGCCTTGGGTAAAAAAGATTGGACCAGGCTTGGGTTTTAAATAAAAAGGGTGGGCTGAGGTTTATGTGGTATGGATTTGGTATTTGTTTTGGTCTTGGGCTAATAATAACCAGGGAATCCGTTTGGTTTATGTAACATAAGGATCAATTTTGTAATTTGGGAAAATTATAGGGACTGAAAATGTAAATTCCCATAAGTGATCATAAGGACCTAATTTGCCATAGATGAATAGTACACGGATATTTTTTATATATTTCACTTTTGAAATATCCGAGGACTATTTTTGCCAAACTTGAAACTTCAAGGACCAAATATGTCAATTCACCAAACTTCATACCAAGGACCATTCCTGCAAAAGATTATTAGTACAAGGACCAATATTGATTTTTCTCAAAGTTTTTACATCCCAGGGACCATTTATGTCAATTTCCAAAGTACAGGGACTAAACTTGTAATTTTGTGAAACTTTGCACCAAATGACTAAATATGTAACTTTATGATTAAAAAGGACCTTTAGTGACTTTTTCATGTTTTTAGAATAACTAGGGACTAGTTTTGATAACTTTTGAAACTTGAGGGACTGAAACTGCCAATTATGCAAACTTTGTACGTTTTTGATCTGTTTTTGATTATTTTGCATTTGAAACATATAAAACACACTTCTAAGATATTTTAGGTATTTTGATGCATATTTGAGTGTTTTTGGATGTTTTGACAGTTCATATTGGTATAAAATGATGAGTATTTAGACACTCATCAACAAGAAACCAAGCTGTCATTCAAGATGGTCGAGTTGAGATTCAGAATCGTAATTCAGGACGTTCAGGTGGGTATACTGGAAATTCTGGATATGGACAAAGAGTTAACAACAATGGGGGATTCAGAAACAATCCAGGTGCTCCTCAGCGAAGTAATGACAATGCTGCTAGTAACAACACAGTCTCTGGGAATGCGATATGGTGCTACAACTGCAACGAAAAAGGTCATATTGCAACTGCATGCCCTCACCCAAGAAAAGGTAGTCAGTTTCACAAGCAGGCATTACTTATGGCTCTCAAAGATGAAAAGGAAGGAACTTATGGCCAACATGCAGGAACATCAGTTGAATGATACAGGCCCAGTGTTCTCCACTGATGGCTTGTCTCAGGTAAATGACCTAACCATAAGCTCCATACATATTAATGCATCATCCTATGTTTCTGAATCAGATCAGGCGCAAGTTGTTCCTTCTGAAACATTTTTCTCTTCTCAAGAGGATTAACTATTTGATGATGACACTGTCGTCTCATTTGATGATCCTATTGCGCAAGACGAAAATGACTTTAGTGAACAACATGAACCTCCTTCTGATCCAGTTCCTGACTGTACAGTTACGGCCATACAACTTAATAATCAACTTCTTTCTAATCACATAACTGACGTGCAAACTGAAGTTTTGACAGAAAATGCCAAGTTAAAAAAGGACATTGAATGTTATAAAAAGCAACTTTCAAGCTTTCAATTTGTCGTTCATCGTGAACAAAGTTTTGAAAAGTCATTTCAAGAATCATATGTCAAAGAACAAAATCTTCAAAAGCAAATGTATGACATTGTTGAGTCAAACGGTAAAATCGTTTCCAAACTGGAAAATGAAAAACATGATCTTTAAAAACAAGTTGTTCAACTCCAACAGGAACTTTCAAAAACACGTAAAGAGGTGATAACTTGCAAACAGGAATTTTATGAACATAAAGTGCAAAAATGTGAAAAAGAAAGCTCTTTACTTGATGATAACATCGCTCTCGAAAGTCAAATCAAAGCTTTTCAAAACATCGTTTATAAACATGGAGAATCTGTAACGACAATTCAAAAGTTTTCGTTAAAACCAAGACCAGGTAAAGGTTTTGGCCTCGGCGATTACAGATCCTCTTTTCTTCGCACTGTGTTCAAAACAAATCCTAAGCTGTACAATATGGACCAATTGATGGATAACAATGTTGTGCGTGTTATTGTACATGATACTAAGGAAGAATACGAACTTGAAGAGTAGAGTCGATCAAAAATGAGTCATGTTGAATTTTGCAAACCATATGATTACTCAAAAGCTCCTCACATTTCAAAATCTTTTGTTCCATCAAGAGAAATACCTGAGAAATCATGGTATGTTACTGAGTCTTATGTTTCATCTTCCAATGGAGCTCCTGTTAAACCCGTGGCACAAGTAAATGGTCCATTACCTTCTTCTGGTCATGTGACACCCTTACCAAAACGCTGTAAAGTTTTAGACTATTTTCAAACATTCATGAAAGGCATCGATACTTTGGAAAACGTCATTGAACAACATTCTGAAATTACAGTTCATACTTTTCAATCAGCTTACGAGCGGGAAAAGCGAGATATTTTTCAAAAACAAATTCTGCCTTTAGTTCAAAATTTGAGTTATTGTGCTACTCGTTGGGAACAGGAACTCCAAAAGGAAGTTAAAGATATGAAAGAAATTTTCGCTCTTAATGAAAATGCAATTTTGGTTCAACAAAGTAAAAACCGATTTTTGAAAGAAGATACTGATCGACTCTTGGAACAACTTCTTCAGGCTGATTTTCATAGTTCTCTCATGAATGAACTCCATTTTTCCAGCAATACTGAATTATTTGCTGAGTACTGTGCTGAACTTGTTTCGTTGAGGTTACAAAATGAATCATTGAAACATCAATATGAAACATTGCGTCAAAACAGTGATGATGTGATAAACAAGCTTTCAAACGAAATTTGTCAACTTAAACATAAGATTGATTGGTGTCAAGCTCAAAGTATTGAAACTGAATTGCAATTATGTGCCAATCATGAGTCTCGTAAAAACAAATGTCGTCTACGTAAAAATGAAATGGCGGAGTTAAAAATTGAAAACGCCAAATGGCAACAAAACCGCGATGACATTCGTTATTGCAATGGTTTACTTGAGTCTGATATTCAGGACAAAAAACACATCATCATTGATTTGAAAGAGAAAATTAAGCTACTTCAAAAAGGAAAGTTCATTGACACAACTGTGATTGCACCAGGAATGTTTCAAATAGACATAACAGATAAGGGTAAGCATATTAAGAGTTCTAATGTTAGCTCTACCACTTCCACAGGTCTAGTTTCCCCTAAGAGCGTTAGAAGCCCAAAGCCAAAAAGAGTTAAGAAGACTAAAAAGAGTAGGCTCTCGCAACATAAAAATGGAACACTAGAAGTGCAAGAAGTAGAAGATCACCTTAGGAACTCGAATAATACTAATGTTGCATCTGATTTAGATTCTAATCTGGCAAATTGTAATCCAAATCTTAATGTAACGAATGCTGAACCTTCAAATGTTTTGAATATTAATGCATCTTGTGTGTTTTGTCATAAAAGTGTGTTATCTGGTGATCATACCAAATGTGTAGCTAATAATCTCTTACACCACAAAAAGAAACGTAGATTCGGCTCTTCTTCTAGGTCCACTAATGCTTCTAAGTCTACCTTAAGAAAAACGCCTACTACAGTTTCTAAAGATGTTGTAGTCAACCCACAAGCAGCAATTAACAATTCTAGGAACCCGCCCAAAGCTAGTACATTCACTAAGAACAAAGCAAAAACTAGTTGGAATTGGCAACGTTGGTTACAATACAAACCAAATTTTAAATGGATTCCTAAATTGTCAAATATTTGCATTTCTAACCAACAGGAACCCACTATTTCTTCGGGTTCCACCCTTACTTCTGTTCCATCTCTGTCGTCTTCTTTTGATGCAGGTGGTTCAGATCGTTATCTGGATTGTTGATAGCGGTTGCACCCGACATATGACAGGCAATCTCAAACTGTTAAAGAACTTTGTCTCAAAGTTTATTGGAACTGTCAGATTCGGAAATGATCAATACGCTTTAATCATGGGTTACGGAGACTACATGCATGGGAACATTGAAATTAGCAGAATTTATTATGTTGAAGGCTTGGGTCACAACCTCTTCTCAGTCGGTCAATTTTGTGATGGAGATTTAGAAGTAGCATTTCGCGAGAAAACCTGCTTTGTTCGTGATCTACAAGGAAATGATTTGATGTCTGGCAAACGTGGCACTAACCTTTATACTATTTCTATGTCAGACATGATCGCTTCATCTCCAATTTGTCTTCTATCCAAAGCCGAATCGACTAAATCTTGGTTATGGCACAAACGCCTTTCTCATTTGAATTTCAAAACGATGACTGATCTCGCTCGTCACAAATTAGTTGAAGGCTTTCCAAGATTCCACTATGCCAAAGATCATCTATGTCCAGCCTGTGAACAAGGAAAAAGTACTCGTGCTCATTTTCCCTCAAAACCTGAACACAGTACTAATCATGTTTTACAATTACTTCATATGGATTTGTGTGGTCCGATGCGTGTTCAAACAATCAACGGTAAACGCTACATTTTAGTAATTGTTGATGATTACTCTCGCTGGACTTGGGTTTATTTTCTTCGAAGTAAAGATCAAGCTCCTCAAATGATCATCACCTTTCTCACAAAAATACAAGTTCAGCTTCGCAATACAGTCAAAATTGTTCGAACTGACAATGGCACATAATTTATGAATCAGACTCTACGGTCGTATTTTGAGAAAGTGGGAATTGAACATCAAACATCTATTCCACGCACACCCGAACAGAATGGAGTAGTCGAAAGACGCAACAGAACGTTAGTGGAAGCTGCTCGAACGATGTTAATCAATGGTCAATTACCAGATTACTTATGGGCAGAAGCTGTTTCAACCGCCTGTTACACCCAAAACCGTTGCATGATCGCAAAACGCCACAACAAAACCCCATATCAGATTGTTCACAAAAGGAAACCAAACATCAGTCACTTTCATGTATTTGGTGCTTTATGCTACCTAGTCAATGATCGTGATGATCTAGGTAAACTTAAAGCAAAGGCTGACATTGGAGTATTCATAGGTTACTGTGAAAATTCAAAAGGATATCGGATCTGGAATCGTCGTACTCGGGAAATTCAAGAAACTATTCATGCTAATTTCGATGAACTCACTCAAATGGCTTCTGATCAACACGGCTTAGGACCCGCAACCAACCGTCTTAATTTTCCGGTTTCTTCGGCTGAACCATTGTCACTTTCTCGTAAAGAAGTGGAAACCTTGTTTGCTCCATTGTTTGATGATACGCCTGTTAACCGTCCACATGAGGCCACACCAAATTCCGCTACAAACCTTGATCAAGATCAAGTACCTGATACACCTCAACAAACAACAATTTCTGTTGGAAGAGACGGTCCTCCAGTCATATCACCTACAACAACAGAACAAACCGGGTCCAACTCACGACAATCAGCTGGAGATTCCATACCTTTATCAGTTCCACAACCCGCAGAGCATGACCCAGAACCATTCATTAATCCATTTTCAAATGCTCAACCTGTCCCCGACATTGCTGAGTCATCCACACGCAATTTGGGTCCTGCTCACTTGCGAGATTCTTATCAACTTCATCCTTCAACACATAAATGGACTAGAGATCAGCCCTTAGTTCAAATTATTGGCCATCCAGATGCACCTATCATGACAAGACAACGCCTTCACACAGACGGTGAAACTTGCATTTATGCACTCACAGTTTGTGAAACCGTACCCAAAAATGTCAAAGAAGCAATGACTTATGAAAACTGGATTGAGTCTATGCAAGAAGAATTTGAAACCTTTCAAAGATTAGAAGTATGGGAATTGGTTGAAAAACCTGAAGGCATCATCGTCATTGGTTTAAAATGGATCTGGAAAAACAAACTGGATGCAGAAGGCACAGTTATACGCAACAAATCACGCTTGGTAGCAAAAGGTTATTCTCAAGAAGAAGGTATCGATTTTGAAGAATCATTTGCTCCTGTGGCTAGACTTGAAGCTGTACAGATGTTCTTAGCATTTGCTGCTCATCGGAATATGATTATTTACCAAATGGACGTGAAAACGGCTTTTCTGAACGGTCAACTCCAAGAAGTGTTTTATGTTAGTCAACCTGAAGGATTCATTGATCCAGAACGTCCCAATCATGTCTACAAGCTTAAGAAGTCTCTCTACGGTCTTAAGCAATCCCCCAGGGCGTGGTATGACAAGCTTTCTAAATTCCTGTTGGCTAATGATTTTACTCTAGGCTCGGTGGATCCAACACTGTTTACAAAAACCTACGGGATGGACTTATTAATTGTTCAAGTTTATGTCGATGACATTATTTTTGCTTCAACCAACAAAATTTACTCAATGGATTTTGCAAAACTAATGACAGATAATTTTGAAATGTCCATGATGGGTGAACTTACGTTCTTTCTAGGACTACAAGTTCATCAATCACCCTGTGGAATTTTTCTAAATCAGTCCAAATATGCTCTTGAGATTTTAAAGAAACATGGTATGCAAAGTACTGATACTATGAATACACCGATGGCCAACTCTACTAAACTAGATGCTGATTTACATGGGACTCCAGTTGACCCTACCAAATACCGAAGTATTATTGGGTCCCTCATGTATCTCACATCCAGTAGACCTGATATTGTATTTGCTGTGTTTATGTGTTCTCGCTATCAGGCTAATCCAACTGAAAAACACCTCAATGAGGCAAAAAGAATCCTTCGATACATAAAGGGAACCATCCACTTGGGGATCTGGTATCCGAAGGATTCTGGTTTTGAACTAATAGCTTTTTCAGATGCTGACCATGCAGGATGGTTAGACTCGCGAAAAAGTACATCAGGTGGCTTACAGTTTCTTGGAGATAAACTTGTGTCTTGGCAATCAAAGAAGCAGGATTGCACATCACTATCATCTACCGAATCTGAATACGTAGGTATGCCTGCTTGTTGCGCTCAAGTCATTTGGATGAGATCACAACTTAAAGACTATGGCTACTTATTCAACAAGATTGTGATTTACTGCGACTCTAAGAGTGCCATTGCAATCTCCTGCAACACAGTTCATCATTGCAAATCTAAACACATTGATCTCCGATACCATTTCATCAAAGAGCATGTCGAGAAGGGTACAGTTGAGTTATATTTTGTGGGTACTGAGTACCAATTAGCGGACTTACTTACAAAACCCTTAGCTCCATCAAGGTTTGCAAGTTTAGTTCACCAAATTGGTATGCGATGTTTGACACCATTTTACTTACAAAAGTTTTTAAAACAAAAGTAAAGTGTCAAACATCAACTATTTTACTATCTTTAATGTCTTCTCTTTTATTTTTATAAACCTCAAAAAAAAAAAAAAAAAAAAAAAAAAAAACTGCAAGTATATCGCCCTTTCTTTCAACACCTTGTTCTTTTACAAGTGTTGAGGGGGATATTCGTCAAAATTTTATTAATTTTTCAAAAAAATGGTATACTTGCATATTACCTTTGATGCGGTAAGATAAGTTGTTTCGGGATTTCATAAGATATCTCGTATCTCGTATTTCCTTTTCTATATATGGTCTTGTAAGTTAGAATCTCTTTGTGTCCTTGTTTAGTTTTAACATTAGGACTTATGTTGCAAAATGGATAGTTAGGGGACTAATAGTGTCAAGTTTCAAAAGTTTTATTAATAACACAAATAAACACCCCCCCCCCCCCCCCGTTTTTTTTTTCTTTTTCTTTCTTTATAACTCAAAAAACCATAAACCCTTAAACCCTTTCTCCTTAATCCACGACCACAATTCAATCGAACAATCCGTGCTATCAAAATTCAAACCATAAGTTTCTACATATCCTTAGATGATTTCTAACATTGGTTTTTGTTTAATCACAAAGTTAATGGCTAGATTTCACGTATTTTCGATTTAAAATGTTAGGGTTTATGTAATTTCGGAATCAAGCAATATGTGTTTAAAAGATTAATTAATGATAGGGCTTTTGTGCTATAACATGTTTCTATCCTTCCTATCACATTTAATCTCATTTTAACACACGATTGTGTGTTTTTTCGAAACCTAGGGTTTGGTACGATTTGGGTTTATTTACTTGGTGATGTTTCCATTATTTCTTCTTGGTGGGATATGATCTTATGAGTATATGTATCATAACTATGCATTTCAATTTTAACAACGTCCTAGTATGCATGATTCTCGATAACATAGGGCTTCGTTCTTTGTGGGTTCTCTCGTTTTGTGTTCATGTGAGCTTACTTGGTGTGCTAATATGCTTATATTATATGCTTGTGATGTACGAGAACTTCTTATCCTCATTTGATTCACGATTTTGATTTTTATCGAGAACATGTTCTTGATACATTTTCGAAATCACCTTATTCGAGTGGATAGACTGATTCTAATTATTGCATAACATGTTCTACAACAGGTCTCATCACTTGGAATACATTGTATCACTAAGAAACGTACGTTGGCATTGTTTCGAAATTCTTGTATAAGAATTTTCGAGAAAATCTTTTTCGCAAATCATGTTTGAAGAATTTCGCAATCACAAGTTTTCGAGAAATTTCAAAATGTTGTATTTTTTCTCGAAAATGCTCATTTCGTCATCTTCTCAAAAATATTTGAGCGTTTGCGAAATTATCTCAACCATTGCCATATTTTTCGAAATCTTCATAATTGCAAATTTTCGAAATCCCTTATAACATGTATTCTCGAAATTTTCTTTCTAGTGGTCTGTTCTCGATAAAATTTTTATCGAGATCACGCTTGAAGTTTTTTCGAAAATACTTATTATACAGGATTGCGAAAAAAATTGTTACTTTATGACTGTTTTTCGAAATTATTGGCATTTGTGACTGGGTTTGCGAAAAATTGGTCAGAAGTCCATTGTTTTCGAAATTACTAACTATGTTGTATCTTGTACTTCAATTGTAACATTTCGAAAACTCTGTGATTATGTAATTTCGAAAACGTGTTTTAAGTGACAATGTGATTATGGATTCCAGTCATGTATAATATGATGTGTTATGATTTATTCCTTGTGCATATGTCTTTCTAAGTTCACATGCAATTATTGAACCATACGTGATTACATGATTCGAAATGCTTATTCATATTCAAACGTTGCAACCGTGCTAACTCGTAACAAATTTCGATGTTTTGTTTATGATAATGCCTTTTCAGAATAATATGGCTGAACATAACGAGAACGTCCCTGAACAAGCACTTCCATTACTCACCATGGATGATATCACTCCCGCTAACTACAATGTTACGATTGGCAACAACAATCCACGAGTTGATTTCAACAAATTAAGAATTACTGAGAACTCGTGCAGGATTGTCAAAGATATTCTACTTGCTCATCCATGCAAACATCTGCTCATCTGTTCTACTTCAGTTCCTCTGTTCTACCTTCATCAGTTCTGGCTTACGGCTAAGGCAAATTTGGATGATGAGTCTTTCACTGTTACTCTAGATCGCCAAGTCTACACTGTAGATCACGACGTTCTTCGTACAGTCCTTCTCCTGCCTCAAACTGACAACGAATTTGCTCCAATACTACCTGAACTGGACCTTCTTGACTTCTTTGTTGAGTTAGGATATGATGTTGATGATGACGTACCTCTAGTCAAACATTCCCGATTCAATGCCAAGAATATCCCTCAACCCTGGAGAACATTCTATCAGTTGGTTGTAAGATCAATATCAGGAAGAAAAAGTGGTCATGAACATCCTAGACTTGAACATTTGCAAACATTTTGAGGAATGGTGACTTTGACACCTATTGACTTTGCAGTTCCAATCATGAGCGATATAGTCTACAGCATTCAAACAGAACGTGTTAAGACTATGATCCCGTTCATAAGATTCACCAAGCTTCACATAGAACATTTCTGCAAAGACACTCCGGAATTTATCAAGAGGATGGCAGATCCTAATGAGCCGAAGCACCTCTTCGAGGACGACTTCACCACCTCATTCATCAAGACGACCACTTCCTCTACCAAGATCAAAGGAATGAGGCTTCCAGAATACCTTCTTGATGACAAGATCAAGAAAAGTCTGAACTACAAATACTATGATAATGCTTACAAAGGGGTACAGGAAGAAGCTACTATACAGACTCGAAGCAAAGGAGGTGTGAAGTCTGGGAGTACTACAAGCACCACTGGCTCACCTCAGACTAAGTCTAAGGCTGCTCCCAAGACAAAACCATCAGCAACACCCAAGACTTCCGACAAACCTAAACCAACATCCAAACCTAAGCCTGCAACCAAGCCAAAGAAGAAGGTAAATCCTGAGTACATTCTTCAAGATGAACCTACACCTCCTCCTTCTGACAGCGAATCTGAGTTCAACACGGAATCTGAAGAAGAAGAACCAGACTATGAACTGAGAGTAAGAGCACCTGAAGAAGGATTTCCTGCAACAGAGATCGCTATACAACAAAGTCTAGAAACTTATGAAGAAGAGACAAGAAAAAGGAAAGGGATCACTATTAATGAACCTAATGATGATGATGAAGACGAACCAATCGTTGAACAGTTGGTCGATAAATGCAAACTAAAAAGTATAGTTGTTGACACCCGAGCTGAAGAAAAGCAACTTCGCAAAGAACAAAGAAAAGCAGCTCTCGAAAGCCGACTTATGTCTCAACCTCCAACACCACCACCTATCGATCAGTCAGAACATGAAGGAGCTACAAGCAGCATGATTCCTCCCGTTGTGTCCACTACGTTAGAATCAGCTCCACAGCCTGATGACACCGTTAAAGATACAGACGATACAGGAGACGTCAATATGACTGAGACTGCTAATGTAGAGGAGAATGTTGGCGGACAAGAGAATATTGCTACGGATCAGGGACATGAATACCTCATTACTCCAGAGTTTCTTCCACGAGAAGCAGAGGAAGCAGAGGAACGTCGTAGAAAAGAAAATGAAGAGAAGAACGCGTTCGACACCAACATATTCCTTAAGTCATCTTCTCAGCAGACTTCCTCAGCACAACCTCCACCTCCTCAAGACTCTCCACCAAAGGATCCGACTCCTCCTGCTTCTTCTTCAAACTCTCACAACGAGTCATCATCCGAATCATCACCTGAGCATTCATCTCCCACACCTTCCGAAACCGCATCAAAGCAGCATTCAATCAATGAATCGAAACAACCAGTTGATCTTCAGGAACAAGTCAACAAACTTATCAACATGGTTACCGGTATTACCAAACAAGTTGAAGATTTTCAGGAGTCAAAGCAGCTGATCGATAAGTTCTTGAACTCTGATTACACAGGATTTATTAGGACTGTCACACAAGACTTTCTCACTGAAAAATCTAGTTGAGATGGTCACTCCTGAAGTAGCAAACCTTCTTGAACCAATCAAGGACAACTTAGATCACAAAATCAGAAGTGTCATTAGAAAAATGTTGTCAACAACACCATTCACGCTCCACACTGCAAAAGCTTCTACTGCAGCTCCTGAATTATCATTCAATGAAATGCTTGCTAAACTTTTCGACAATGTTGCCTCCAAAACCACACAGACTACTGAAGAAAAAGCACTTGTTGATGCTATGGCAGCTTACATATCCAAAGAGTCATGCAAAGATACAGCTGGAACCCTGAAAAGGTCAAGAAAAGATGACGACCCTGACCCAAAATCAAAAGGCAAGAAACCTAAGTCTGGAACCGGTCCCTCATCTTCTCTACAACCACGAAAGGACTCCACTCCTCCTGGAAATCAACAACGCCCCTCAGCTACCGGTCAAGGTCCAACTAAAGAGGAAGAAACTTTCATGGAACCTACTGATGACTACCAGGGTCAACCTGACACCGATTACCGTGCTTCACCTATTCCCGATTCTCATGCTGGACCATCGTCACCATCCAAGGCTAAAGACAAAGATGCTGCATCTAAGTCCAAGAAATCAAAGAAGAAAAGACGTCATTCATGGCTCGACAATGATGACACTCCTCAGAATGATTGGTTGACAGAAATGGTTCAAGCTCAACCTCCTCTCGAAGAAGAAGAACCCCTTCCTGGTAACACTCTACAGTTCACCCAAGTCATAATGAAGGATCTTCAGATTAACAAACTCACAAAGACGGAGCTTAGAAGAATCAATATGGATGCACAAGAATTCCTTAAGTCCAGACCCGGAAACAAAGTAGAATACGAGTATCACATGCAGAATATAGCTAGTGCAATGTCCGCCGATTTTGACTGGCTAAATCCTGAAGTGAATATCGACCTCAGTTCCAAAAACCATGAAAAGCCTTACTTCACTGACTGGACTAAACCATTACCTTTGAAAGGATTTCCAAACAAACCCAAGATACCTTACAGCTTCTTCTTCAACAAAGATCTTCGTAACATCCAACTCACCCAAGAGACATCCAAGACGAAATATGCTTCCTCACTCACTATCTCAGTACCAGCCGCAAGATACGAAATTCCTGCCATTGAAGAGACCACTCGAATTTTCAGCAACTCCATCGTAGCTTACGACAGAGATGCTCTACACGGAATTCAACACTGGCCAGAACGTCATCGTCTCGGTTATTCTAGCAGATTAGGAGAGAAATCATTGGAAAATGTGAAGCAGAAATCTAAGATCATTGTTATCTTGGAGATTCAAGAGTCGCAACGGTTTAACTACATATTCATGCGTGAAATTGTTGTTAAACGACAAGATGAAAAGAAGTACAAGTTCTTCGAAGCAGACTTTCCAGACCTTAATCTCAATGACATCGAAGACATGTATCTCGAAAAGGTTCAAGGAAGAATGCGTGGGTTCGATAGAGAAGTACAGTACAACTTCATGGCATCACTACTTCTATACATCCGACGATTGATAGTTCAAGAAAGAGTGGAAGATCTTCAGCTTGGAGTGGAAAGTTACCAACAGAAGATCAATTTGACAAAGCCGCAATTCACATTTGATGGAATCTATCAAACGTCACAGTTTACTCTCAACCAAGAACCTTTTGGTTTCACCTACATCAACAGCAAAAAGCTACAAAGCTTCATGAGGTTCGATGAGATACACAAATTCTGTGATGTTACACTCAAATCTGTTCGTGATGGGCTTGTCAAAAGGTTGAATGATGATCGCCGAAAGATAGAAAAGGGGGAACAACCTAGATGGAAATCCAGCTCAACAAGACAAGTTCGTAACTTTGTCTTAAAGATTGAAGAAAGGTTATTTCGACGGGAACAGATCAGACGACTGGAAAGCTATATCGGTGTCAGACCATCGTTTCCTATCAGACTCTTCGAAAGACCAGAACCTAAGTTCACTGACTTTGACGCTCCACTTCCTGACGAAGATTAACTTGGTACATTTGATAATTCATTTTTCAATATCAATTGTTTCATTTGATTGAATTATTTTCATAATGGCTTGTGCACACATAACAGTGTACAACCCGTACTTGTAATGAAAGGACCCTGAGGTACGCATCAGTGCCTCAATCCTTATATAAGGAGCGAAGGCTTCTTACTTTTGAGTAGAATTTATCAAACATTTCCTGATTTTTCATAATTCTGCTCAAAAGACAAGTATTTCACCTCAATAAGTATTCACTTGTTGAGAGGGAGCACTTGAAAAACTCATCGTTTAAAAAAAAAATAATAATAATAATAAAAAAAAAAAAAAAAAAAAAAAAAAAAAAAAAAAAAAAAAACACCAAAAGTTCTGGTTGATATCTCCCCATAAGACTCAAAAAGCATATTTTAATCAAAGTTTATCAAAAACAATATCTCATATGCTATTTTTGAGGAGGAGAAAAGTGAAAGTGATTAAAATATGAAAGTTATAAGTTGCTTAAAAGTCAAATCTCATGCGAGCTAGACTCAGATTCACCCAAGAATTGACGAAACATAAAAGTTAGTAATCTCGAAAAGACATATCTTCGACGGGTAATAACATCAAGTTAGTTACTAGAGCTAGTTGTCACCTAAAAGCTGACAATGGAACTCTTTAACTAGCCACGTAAGCGTGTCTCGAAAAGGATTTGTCTGAGTAGAAATGTACCATTTCGAGAAACTTTCTGTGGATTTGACCAGGCCGGGTAATAACTTCAAGCTAGTCTAACTAGTGATATAAGCGTGTCTCGAATCGGTCAGGTTCACTGAAAGTGGATCAATTCAAAAGTGTTTGTTCCTCCTGCATGTGCAAATTTATTTAAACACTTATAAGCACATGTGAAGGGGGAGCCCTTCAAAAGTAAACACAAAACTCTCAAAGTGTTAAACAAAATGTTCAATAATCACAAACACTTTGAGAGATTTTCAAAGGTTTCTTGGCTACTGTCGGACAATCATGGAGTTATAAGGTGATTAAGATAGGAAATACAGTCCTGTGATCCGCCAGAGCCGGAGGGATCTACCCAAGGACATCACCAATAGTTAGAATTAGAAGTCCTTAGGTATGATACGATAAAAGGAGAAAAGAATGAAAGGGAAAAAAGGAGTTGAAGAATTAAAAAGAAAAGTAAAGAAAAGGGTGAAAAGAAATAGCCCTCCATATGTTCAACCTTAGGGCAGCCACCGGGTTCAACTCATATGCTACTGGTTGTTACTAAGGTAACACCGGTATTGAAGACAAAGACGTCATGGACCCAGTGACGCACTGCACTAAACCTTCTTAACCACTCAAGTTCTCTTAAAAGAGCTTGTTTCATTCTCACGGGGAACCGATGTAATCTATCGACTTATCTCTTAGAGATGGTTGATATTGAAGCAGGAGACCCCTCCCTAGTCTCCGCATAGGAAACCTAAGTGTGCACTTTTCGAGTCTAGAGCCATGAGATACATCAAAGATCTTTTAGGAACACTTAGTATTTCTACAACTGGACACTAGCTGTAAATTATCGAGTCCTTCGCAGATCTTAGCAATCTGCCGAGAACGTTTATGAGAGAATTTACATAATTATTTCTCAATGATTGAACGGAAATCCTGCCAGGGTCAACATCAAACACCCCTGACAGCAGGTCACTTCGGTAATTCCGTGTGGGTTACGCTTAGTGTTTGCGGTGGTTTCTTATCGGTCTACAGTCGTGGAGTGATCCCCAGCGACTCACCCAGTCATTGAGCTACTTAGTAGGTCTTGTAAGCTCCCTCGGGAGTATCTGATATGGGAACGGCCATGATAAGGGTTAAAAGGAGTCTTCACACTATGCTGTTGATAATCTCTAATTCCTTATCTGTAAGTACCGGATGTTTTATTGCTAACTGTTTACATGCAGGGTTACATCATCTCCATGGCGACGGATTCCACATGCTCATACATGCATCTTGAAGTCATTAAAAGCTCCCTCAAAGATCAAAGCAACACAAAGTTCAAAGAAACATTCTATGCCAAAAGGAAGAATCTACAAAGTATAAAGACTAAAGATCTTAAGTGAAAGAAAGGGACTACGTGCATGTATAAGTCAGAATTCAAAGATGTATGAGCATGTTGGAATGGCTGACTACCACCACAGACACGAAAGTGACGAAAAGCAGACAACTTCATTAATTGATCACTATCATAACAACAAAGAACAAAGAACAAAGAACGATGAAGGATTCTCAACTCATGATTATTGAAAGACGTCTCAAGCTATGAAAGTCAAAGATGAAGAAATGACAAAGGCGTCAAGCAACCATAATGACCGACCCTTAGGGGGGGATTGTTGGGATCATAGTTTTTACTATTTTATCAAGTCTCGGTCATTTGTAATAATAGGTTGCTTAAGTTACTAGTTACTTTCATTTATGTTATGTTATTAGTTTACAAGGCTTAAGCTATTGAGTCCATGAGCCTTAAAGCCCATACGAAATCCATGTAGGGAGGACTAGGAGTGTTGCCCTAGCTCCTCACCTATAAATAGAAGTCTTAGGCTATTGTAAAACTTGGTTGTTTATTTGAAATCATAAGGAAACTCTTGCTCTTATCATTCTCTTATTCAAATATTCATCCCATCCTTATATCTATCTCATTCTTGTTTGTGTGAAATCAATATGGTGACCTAACAGATATGACCAGTGGGACCCACAAGACTCAATTGGATGCTATAAAGAGAAGAAGGAGCAGGGGAGAAGAAGTATTAATGTAGTTTTAATTTAATGTAATCGTAGGTAGTGTATTTTCTTTTTCAAATGTAATTTTTAGTTTCAAAGCTTGTACTCAGTCTTTTTAATGCAATTTAAGTTTATTTAAACCTTAGTTTCATGTTCTTAACACTTATTTCAGTGTTTCACTCTTAAATGCTCAAATTCCTATTTTACCTTAGAGTTTGTTGAAAGTGTAGTTAACTGATTTAAAAGTTTGTTTATGCTTATTGTTAAGGTTCCACAAGCTCATGTGAGCTCTTGAATTAGTTTCACAAAAAGAAAAAAAAAATAAAAAAATACAAATGAAAAATAAATGAAAAATAAAATTTTAGTGATCATGAAAGAAGAAGGGAAGCAGGGACAAAAATTGGATGGAACATGGTTTAGAGTCTTAAGGGGGGACATTAGGTTGTGGTTTTGTTTCTGGTCTCATCAGCTTCCACACTTTGGACCTCTTGTAAGATCAAATTTCATCATCTCATTTCATAATCTGTATTTGTAGTCCATGGTGTTTAATTATCGTTCTTAACTGTCTATTTCGTCCTTTTATAGTTTATTAGATGATTTGTGATTGATAGAGTAGGCCTTAGATCAGAGATCACTCAGTTTCACTAATACCAAAGATTTAAGGGAGTGTTTGGCTCAGGTTGTCTCCCTGGGATTTAGGGAGGTTTGGTTTATGGTTGTTGCTTAGACAGGTCTCCATAGGTCATAATAGGTTAGGAGAATCATAAAAACTAGGTCTTACATAGCAAAAAGTCAAAAATCACTTCAAACCCCCCTCAAATCTTAACTTTTGGAACAGTAGGTTCCAAAACTTTTCATACTAGTCCACAAGTTGTTGTAATTGCTTATTTTAGTCTTAGTATCACTTATTGTTACATATCTAGTCATTAGAATCACTTTAAACCTCACCAAAGTCAAAGTAGCAATAGATCTTAAAAAGTCAAATTACACTTTTTCAGAAAATCTCAAAATTTCAAGGATTTATGTAGAATTTTGTGTTGAGAATCATGCATTTTGCTTTTTAGAATTTGTAGTCTAATAGCTCACCTTTAATTTCCCCCTCTTGTTAAACTTTTGTGATTTTTGTTGTAGGCCCCACAACCCTCCAAAGAGGGCTGCAGGGCTGTTTGTGTGCCCTGCACCAGCAGACACCATCCACACCACCACCTTTGGTGGTGGTTTGTGGCCACCACAGTGGGCCCCACACCTCAAACCTTGGTCCTTTGAACCCCCCCTCCTACCAGGCTCTTAGTTTTGACCCTTTGTTTGACCTTGGAACCTGTGGACCCCACTTAGAATTGCCTATGAACCTTGTCCCTTTTCTGAGTTGAATTTGATTTGGCCTAGTGCTTATTTTGATCATTTAGCTTATTCTGTGAACCACATGTGCTTTTTCTAGCTTATACATGTTTGCTTAACTCATTTGAATCAGATTCAATCATAGTGGGTCCCACTCAAGCTCATTTGAGCTTATTTCTTTGTTTGGTCAAACAAAGTCAACCGTGAGGCTTATTGCTTCACAAAGTGCTTATTTTTAAGTTCCCAAAAAGTTGTTTTCACAAAAAGTGTTTATTTTTAGGTATAAAATAAGTTTGTAAAAGAAAAACCAAGAAACACCAATTTAATTTCAAGTGATAGTTTCTATTTAATGTAATTTAATTTTAATTTTCATTTTTAAATTTTTGTTAAGTACTTGGTGTTTTTATATTTTTATTAATTTCCTTATATAGTAACGTAATTTTAGTAAATTTTTCATATTTTTATTTTGTCATTTAGTATTTATTAGATTTAATATTAGTTTTCTTAATTATTAATTAATATTAAGTATTAAATAGCATATTTAGTTTTTATAAAGCAAAACCTAGTTTTTATATTTTTCCTAGCTCTTATATAATATAATAGACTTTTAGAAAATATATTTTTGGTTTCTACTGTTCATTTTCCATTTTTCTTATTTTAATCATTTAAATTAGATTTAAATTAAGTAAAAGGTAAATAATTAGTGGAATAGCCTTAAACATAATTTTTAGAAGTTTTTATAATTTTTTAGGATTCCTGTGATGGTTAAATAATTTGATAAATTTTCTCATAATTTTCTAAGTTAATTTAGTATTAATTGTAATTTAAATTAATTTAATTAGTTTAACTAAGTTGAATAGTTTTTAATTAATAAAAAACTCATAAAAAGACAAAAATATTTATTTTTATTTTTTATACTTTCTTCAAGTTCAAATTATGGTTTAGAAATTATTTTTGCAAATTTTTAGGTTAATTTGTAACATTTGTCATATTTAGTTAATTTAAATTAGATTTTAATTAGTTTAATTAATTAAATAATATTTAAATAGTAAAATAATCATTTTATAATTTCATTTTCATTTTCAATTTTCTTTTACTTTTAAGTTTCAAAAGTTTCAAAAGCACCTCCTGTAGTTTGTAATTTACCAAATCCACTTTTCTGTCTGATTACGTGAATCCAAATTGTAAATTTGTGCATATACCTGTATATCTGATTTTTGTGAATATTATATCTGTGTACAAATACCAAAATATCAGTAGCAAAATCAATTCCTTATCATCTAGGCTACTGTCCTCAGTGCCACTCATTCCTAAACGATTTCAAATAGCACCATTTCAATCTCGCTGGGACTTAACGACCCGGGGACACACTATACTATCACCGGAGAATTGGAACGAGGCTGTCTTTGACTTATTGACCTTGGTCAATAATATCTAACTGCTTTCACACCAATCAAAATTTGGCGCCGCTGCCGGGGAGGTTGTTGCGTGTTTTAAAAAATCGTTTTAAGTTTAGTGGTTTTCAAAACCCTCCCTGTACAAAGTTCACACAAATTTGTAAAAAGTTTTTATAAAAATATAATCATATCAAAAAGTTCATTAACACTTTTCCTAAAGTGTTAAAAATACCAAAAAAATCAAAAACAACAAAACAAACTGTGAAGTTAAATTACTTCGTTTTCTTTAAAATTACAACCTGAAACAATTGGTTTAAGGTAAGTTCTGACATTAAATTGCGAACTGAAGAGGAAACCTATTTACTTCCTCCCGCCAGCCTGCGAGTAATCTTAAAAGAACGATTTCGGTTAACGAATCAGTTCCAAAAATATTTCCCAAGTTTTCTGCACACACACCCATAAGCCTCAAGCAGTTTTTCAAATTAATAAATTCATAAAATCTTACCACCGCAAACCAAGGCTGAAAACCTACCAACTGGGGGTGTGGACATAATAAGTTCCGAAACTTAAGATTAAAACTTGCCTTTGTATCCCTGTGAGTGGTGTACCTTTTTTAAAGAATCCATTCACTTATGATTATTGGTTTAAGTTCTCTGTGGTTTTGCCTCGATTTTGTTTTGAAAAATTGTTTTTGGTGCATGTGCACTAACCATGTTTCTCAAAAATACCGAAAATATTCACCTTTACCCTCTCGCCTTTTTGATTCTTCATCCCTTTACCCTCTATCCTTTTGATTCTAACTTCTTGTCCTGTAATTAATGGCATCTCTCGATGACGATTTCTTTGAACAAAAGGCCTTTGAGATCAACATTGAAAAACTTCAGGCCTTGTCAAAAATATCGAGATGTCGTTTTGATTATGATGGACCATCGATTCCTATTCCCTCTCCGATAAGGGAAATGGAACGAGAAACCGGGGTGACAAAGGACCCTGTACTTTCCTCTGACTATGGAAGTGCTAAATACGTCCAACCTACGGTTGTCCAAAAATCTAAGCTCACAATTGCTCCCAACCTTTCACGATATACGGTTATAGGCAAAAACCAAGAGCTTAGAGCTATGACTGAAAAGAACGACTTGCTTAATCTTCACATTCAAAAACCCGAGACCATAACGGAAGTGGTGGAAATTCCAAGCTCTCAGAGCACACCACTTGTCCCACCTCCGGATTTCATTCCTTGTGTCGGTTGTGGTGAGCCGCTTTTCAGTTTTCCATGTCGTTGGTGTACATGTGTACAATGTGGTAACGATATTCGAGACGGGAGTTGTTTGTTTTGTGGTTCGAGGAATTCATTTGCTTATAATCCTAACCAGAACTCATTCAACAACTCCTCAAATTTTTTCAACTACCCATCACATTCATACGAGCAAGAATCATATTATCCAAATCTTAACAATGCTTCGTATCAAAATACACCAAGTCAAACTCAACAGTTTTTCTGTTGTGAGTATTGTGGTGGCCCACACTACAGCTCTGATTGTCAAATTAGGAATCAGTTTGTCTATGAACAGGTTCCTTGTAACAATCATGAATTTGGTTTTAACCAGCCCTCACAATACACAAACCCTTAACCACTGCCTCAGGATGAGTTAGCTAGAGCTGAATTGATTACTAAAATGATTATGAATCAAAATCAAGTCAACAAGACCATTCAAGATAGTATAAACTGTCTTGAGGATTTGATTCTTAGAAAACTAAAGCCTCCTGTTAACTCATTTTATCTTGAGGATGAAAGTGATGAGGATGAAACATTTGAATAGGTAAAACCTAAGGAAACTTCAGATATCTTACCAATGGGGGACAAGGAAGTCAATATCAATCCTCTTGAGGAAATTGATGACCTTGCTCCAATCCCAAAGGTATCTGAGAAACCTTTTGATTCAACTTCAGTTGAAACTGCTTCAGTAGAAATACAGGGAGAAAAGAATATGATTGAATCACTAGCAGTAGAAATCATGGAACTTGTAGAAACCATGACTGCTAGTCCTCCTCAACTCCCTCAGTCTGCTGTTATCACACCCGAAGTTCACACTCACTCTCTGATCATGGGGGATGAGCATCTTAGCACTGTTCCTAAAAAGGAATCGGACGAATTCATAAAGTCTTGTGCTGAGAACCTTGTCCCAATCCCAGGAGAGTCACAGGGAACTTTTGATCATATGTGTGATAACCCTCCTCCTCTTATCTTCCCGAATGATGATGTTGAGATGTTCTCCGATTCTAATGATGACGATTCGTTATCTTGTGGAGACATCAGTTATGTGGAAGAATTACCTTCTCAGCTAGTTAGCTTAGAAGAAGAGAATGATGAGATTGACACTGAAATCAAAGATGAAGCACTTCGTGCAACATTATTGAATGTCAATCTCCTCATTTCTAAAATCTAGGCTTTCAAAAAGAAACCTATTTCATCTCCTATCCCCATTAAAGATAGTGACATTTTCTCTGATGATCCTATTCCGGAGTTTGAAGCCTTTATTATTTATCCTATGGGAGAGAAGATTAGTGGCAGTACCACTTCTCATTCTCATAATTCTCTCCCCGATTATGAATCATTTACCTTCGATGAGTTCTCTATGAACTCACGCACATCAATTCAGAATATAATTCATTCACATTCGATGAGCTCTCCTGTGAACTCACTCATATCATGACTCCTCCGGAGTATGATAGCCCGGGGGGAAATGCACTCAATCATGAAAATTTACAAATTCCCACCCTCCCGCCCAGGATATTTTCAAACCAAACGAGCTTAACCTTTGAAATCCAAAATCAGGCTAATGAGCCTCCTCTCGAGAAAGAAGATCAAATCATGGTTTTCATCCTTTTCTTCACCTACAGGGTGACTGCTCCTGTTCTTCACTCCTTCGGGAATGAAGACACTATATTTGACCCCGGCATTTCCATGTATCATTCTTTTGAGCCGGGTACTTATCTCATCGGTATGGAACTTTCACGTGCTTCAAATGTTTGTCCAAACATCTTGAATGAAAGTCCGATGGAGATTATTTCTTCCACATCATGCTTCCCCAAGGACAAATGAATTCGGGGTCGATTCAAGCTAGCGACTCGGTAAACAAAAACAGTAGCATTCACTTAGGGTTTTCACCCTAAGTGTGGGGGAGTTACCCCTATTATGGTTACAAAAGTGAAAAACAAAAAAGGTGTTTTCCACGCTTAGCTTGTAATGTTACCCTTTTACGTTCAAAGAGTCGGCATAATAGCTGGGACTTTGAATATTGAGGACAATATTCATTCTAAGTGTGGGGGGGGGGGGGGGGGTATTTCGCAATTCTAGCGAATTTTATCACATTTTACTATCTTATACCCCCGTTTTTGGCAAAAATTATAAAAAAATTTTCACGAAAGTTCAAAATTTTTGTGGTAATCAGTCCGCCAAAGTCTTAATGACAAATGGATTGGCTAGTCCAGGAGCAAACGGCTCTTGGTAAAGACATCTCAAACCCGTTGATGGCTTGCAATTTGCCAAAAATTGTATGGTTCCTCAACTCCCCATATCCCATAAAGCGAATGAGTTGGCTGGCCCACAAGATTATGGCTTGTGGTAAAGGCCGTGGAAAATCCATAATTGGTAATCAACTCACCAAGATGTTGACTTAGTCCATCAAGATGTTGGCTAGTCCAGAAGCAAACAGCTTTTGGTAAAGACTAATCAAATCCGTTGACAGCTGGTGGTTTGCTCAAAATCACACGGTTATCAGGTGTACCACAGTTCTTACACCTGGCTACTCCAGAAGTGATGGCTTTTGGTAAAGAGATTTTCAAATCCATCAAGTTTTTTTCAAAAGATTGCTAGGGACTAGCAATGTTTTAGTGTGGGGGATTGATGAGTGTGTAAATACTCATCATTTTTACCTTTTCTAAGCTGCCAAAACATCTAAAAACACTCAATATTGAATCAAAAGAGTGAAAATATCCCAGGAAAGTGTTTTACATGTTTCAAATGCAAAATAATCAAAAACAGATGAAAAACGCACAAAGTTTGCAAAATGGGCAGTTTCAGTCCCTCATCTTTCAAAAATTGTCAAATCTAGTCCCTGGTTATTCTAAAAACTTGAAAAAGTCACCAAAGGTCCTTTTAAATCAAAAAGTTACATAATTAGTCCTTTGGTGCAAAGTTTCACAAAATGTCAAGTTTAGTCCCTGAACTTTGGAAAATTGTCAAAAATGGTCCCTGGGATATTAAAACTTTGAGAAAAACAAATTTTGTCCTTGTTCTAATCTTTTATGGCAGGATTGGTCCTTGATTGCAAGTTTGGTTAAATTACAAGTCAGGTCCCTGAAGCTTGGTGTTTTGGCAGATTTAGTCCCTGGGATTTTATAAAGTGAAAAATTCTAAACATAACCTTATACTATTCATAATTGGCATATTACACCCCTTGTGAACAATTTGGAAGATTGTCAATTCACACCCTCCAACTTTCAAATAACTACAAAATTAGTCTTTGTGAAACAACAAAACCAAACCGGACCTTAAATAATAATACTACTCCAAATCCAGTCCATAAACCAATCCCAAGCCCACCTTTTTGGGCCCACTCCACAAACAGCCCATCAACACCACCCTTTTAATAAAAACGGGGTCAAACCCGTTTGACCAAACCACCACCTTCACCTTCCCTCCCAAACCAGAATACCAGGGAGGTATTCCCCCCCCCCCCCTCTTGCACCACTTGCCCATCCACCATCCATCTTATCCCTCTAATTACACTCCCCAATGAACCAATCACATCCCACCCCCCCCCAGGGCCTATAACAGTGCAAATTGCAGGTTTGATCTTTTCCCGCCAAAAATTGGAGAGAGGGCAAAGGTGATCCAAAAGTCAATCAAATTGGTGGGATATGACCAGTGGGACCCACAAGACTCAATTGGATGCTATAAAGAGAAGAAGGAGCAGGGGAGAAGATGTATTAGTGTAGTTTTAATTTAATGTAATCGTAGGTAGTGTATTTTCTTTTTCAAATGTAATTTTTAGTTTCAAAGCTTGTACTCAGTCTTTTTAATGCAATTTAAGTTTATTTAAACCTTAATTTCATGTTCTTAACACTTATTTCAGTGTTTCATTCTTAAATGCGCAAATTCCTATTTTACCTTAGAGTTTGTTGAAAGTGTAGTTAACTGATTTAAAAGTTTGTTTATGCTTATTGTTAAGGTTCCACAAGCTCATGTGAGCTCTTGAATTAGTTTCACAAAAAGAAAAAAAAAAACAGAAAAATACAAATGAAAAATAAATGAAAAATAAAATTTTAGTGATCATGAAAGAAGAAGGGAAGCAGGGACAAAAATTGGATGGAACATGGTTTAGAGTCCTAAGGGGGACATTAGGTTGTGGTTTTGTTTCTGGTCTCATCAGCTTCCACACTTTGGACCTCTTGTAAGATCAAATTTCATCATCTCATTTCATAATCTGTATTTGTAGTCCATGGTGTTTAATTATGGTTCTTAACTGTCTATTTTGTCCTTTTATAGTTTATTAGATGATTTGTGATTGATAGAGTAGGCCTTAGATCAAAGATCACTCAATTTCACTAATACCAAAGATTTAAGGGAGTGTTTGGCTCAGGTTGTCTCCCTGGGATTTAGGGAGGTTTGGTTTATGTTTGTTGCTTAGACAGGTCTCGATAGGTCATAATAGGTTAGGAGAATCATAAAAACTAGGTCTTACATAGCAAAAAGTCAAAAATCACTTCAAACCCACCTCAAATCTTAACTTTTGGAACAGTAGGTTCCAAAACTTTTCATACTAGTCCACAAGTTGTTGTAATTGCTTATTTTAGTCTTAGTATCACTTATTGTTACATATCTAGTCATTAGAATCACTTTAAACCTCACCAAAGTCAAAGTAGCAATAGATCTTAAAAAGTCAAATTACACTTTTTCAGAAAATCTCAAAATTTCAAGGATATATGTAGAATTTTGTGTTGAGAATCATGCATTTTGCTCTTTAGGATTTGTAGTCTAATAGCTCACCTTCAATTTCCCCCTCTTGTTACATTTTTGTGATTTTTTTTGTGGGCCCACAACCCTCCAAAGAGGGCTGCAGGGCTGTTTGTGTGCCCTGCACCAGCAGACACCATCCACACCACCACCTTTGGTGGTGGTTTGTGGCCACCACAGTGGGCCCCACACCTCAAACCTTGGTCCTTTGAACCCCCCTCCTACCAGGCTCTTAGTTTTGACCCTTTGTTTGACCTTGGAACCTGTGGACCCCACTTAGAATTGCCTATGAACCTTGTCCCTTTTCTGAGTTGAATTTGATTTGGCCTAGTGCTTATTTTGATCATTTAGCTTATTCTGTGAACCACATGTGCTTTTTCTAGCTTATACATGTTTGCTTAACTCATTTGAATCAGATTCAATCATAGTGGGTCCCACTCAAGCTCATTTGAGCTTATTTCTTTGTTTGGTCAAACAAAGTCAACCGTAAGGCTTATTGCTTCACAAAGTGCTTATTTTTAAGTTCCCAAAAAGTTGTTTTCACAAAAAGTGTTTATTTTTAGGTATAAAATAAGTTTGTAAAAGAAAAACCAAGAAACACCAATTTAATTTCAAGTGATAGTTTCTATTTAATGTAATTTAATTTTAATTTTCATTTTTAAATTTTTGTTAAGTACTTGGTGTTTTTATATTTTTATTAATTTCCTTATATAGTAACGTAATTTTAGTAAATTTTTCATATTTTTATTTTGTCATTTAGTATTTATTAGATTTAATATTAGTTTTCTTAATTATTAATTAATATTAAGTATTAAATAGCATATTTAGTTTTTATAAAGCAAAACCTAGTTTTTATATTTTTCCTAGCTCTTATATAATATAATAGACTTTTAGAAAATATATTTTTGGTTTCTACTGTTCATTTTCCATTTTTCTTATTTTAATCATTTAAATTAGATTTAAATTAAGTAAAAGGTAAATAATTAGTGGAATAGCCTTAAACATAATTTTTAGAAGTTTTTATAATTTTTTAGGATTCCTGTGATGGTTAAATAATTTGATAAATTTTCTCATAATTTTCTAAGTTAATTTAGTATTAATTGTAATTTAAATTAATTTAATTAGTTTAACTAAGTTGAATAGTTTTTAATTAATAAAAAACTCATAAAAAGACAAAAATATTTATTTTTATTTTTTATACTTTCTTCAAGTTCAAATTATGGTTTAGAAATTATTTTTGCAAATTTTTAGGTTAATTTGTAACATTTGTCATATTTAGTTAATTTAAATTAGATTTTAATTAGTTTAATTAATTAAATAATATTTAAATAGTAAAATAATCATTTTATAATTTCATTTTCATTTTCAATTTTCTTTTACTTTTAAGTTTCAAAAGTTTCAAAAGCACCTCCTGTAGTTTGTAATTTACCAAATCCACTTTTCTGTCTGATTACGTGAATCCAAATTGTAAATTTGTGCATATACCTGTATATCTGATTTTTGTGAATATTATATCTGTGTACAAATACCAAAATATCAGTAGCAAAATCAATTCCTTATCATCTAGGCTACTGTCCTCAGTGCCACTCATTCCTAAACGATTTCAAATAGCACCATTTCAATCTCGCTGGGACTTAACGACCCGGGGACACACTATACTATCACCGGAGAATTGGAACGAGGCTGTCTTTGACTTATTGACCTTGGTCAATAATATCTAACTGCTTTCACACCAATCAAAATTTGGCGCCGCTGCCGGGGAGGTTGTTGCGTGTTTTAAAAAATCGTTTTAAGTTTAGTGGTTTTCAAAACCCTCCCTGTACAAAGTTCACACAAATTTGTAAAAAGTTTTTATAAAAATATAATCATATCAAAAAGTTCATTAACACTTTTCCTAAAGTGTTAAAAATACCAAAAAAATCAAAAACAACAAAACAAACTGTGAAGTTAAATTACTTCGTTTTCTTTAAAATTACAACCTGAAACAATTGGTTTAAGGTAAGTTCTGACATTAAATTGCGAACTGAAGAGGAAACCTATTTACTTCCTCCCGCCAGCCTGCGAGTAATCTTAAAAGAACGATTTCGGTTAACGAATCAGTTCCAAAAATATTTCCCAAGTTTTCTGCACACACACCCATAAGCCTTAAGCAGTTTTTCAAATTAATAAATTCATAAAATCTTACCACCGCAAACCAAGGCTGAAAACCTACCAACTGGGGGTGTGGACATAATAAGTTCCGAAACTTAAGATTAAAACTTGCCTTTGTATCCCTGTGAGTGGTGTACCTTTTTTAAAGAATCCATTCACTTATGATTATTGGTTTAAGTTCTCTGTGGTTTTGCCTCGATTTTGTTTTGAAAAATTGTTTTTGGTGCATGTGCACTAACCATGTTTCTCAAAAATACCGAAAATATTCACCTTTACCCTCTCGCCTTTTTGATTCTTCATCCCTTTACCCTCTATCCTTTTGATTCTAACTTCTTGTCCTGTAATTAATGGCATCTCTCGATGACGATTTCTTTGAACAAAAGGCCTTTGAGATCAACATTGAAAAACTTCAGGCCTTGTCAAAAATATCGAGATGTCGTTTTGATTATGATGGACCATCGATTCCTATTCCCTCTCCGATAAGGGAAATGGAACGAGAAACCGGGGTGACAAAGGACCCTGTACTTTCCTCTGACTATGGAAGTGCTAAATACGTCCAACCTACGGTTGTCCAAAAATCTAAGCTCACAATTGCTCCCAACCTTTCACGATATACGGTTATAGGCAAAAACCAAGAGCTTAGAGCTATGACTGAAAAGAACGACTTGCTTAATCTTCACATTCAAAAACCCGAGACCATAACGGAAGTGGTGGAAATTCCAAGCTCTCAGAGCACACCACTTGTCCCACCTCCGGATTTCATTCCTTGTGTCGGTTGTGGTGAGCCGCTTTTCAGTTTTCCATGTCGTTGGTGTACATGTGTACAATGTGGTAACGATATTCGAGACGGGAGTTGTTTGTTTTGTGGTTCGAGGAATTCATTTGCTTATAATCCTAACCAGAACTCATTCAACAACTCCTCAAATTTTTTCAACTACCCATCACATTCATACGAGCAAGAATCATATTATCCAAATCTTAACAATGCTTCGTATCAAAATACACCAAGTCAAACTCAACAGTTTTTCTGTTGTGAGTATTGTGGTGGCCCACACTACAGCTCTGATTGTCAAATTAGGAATCAGTTTGTCTATGAACAGGTTCCTTGTAACAATCATGAATTTGGTTTTAACCAGCCCTCACAATACACAAACCCTTAACCACTGCCTCAGGATGAGTTAGCTAGAGCTGAATTGATTACTAAAATGATTATGAATCAAAATCAAGTCAACAAGACCATTCAAGATAGTATAAACTGTCTTGAGGATTTGATTCTTAGAAAACTAAAGCCTCCTGTTAACTCATTTTATCTTGAGGATGAAAGTGATGAGGATGAAACATTTGAATAGGTAAAACCTAAGGAAACTTCAGATATCTTACCAATGGGGGACAAGGAAGTCAATATCAATCCTCTTGAGGAAATTGATGACCTTGCTCCAATCCCAAAGGTATCTGAGAAACCTTTTGATTCAACTTCAGTTGAAACTGCTTCAGTAGAAATACAGGGAGAAAAGAATATGATTGAATCACTAGCAGTAGAAATCATGGAACTTGTAGAAACCATGACTGCTAGTCCTCCTCAACTCCCTCAGTCTGCTGTTATCACACCCGAAGTTCACACTCACTCTCTGATCATGGGGGATGAGCATCTTAGCACTGTTCCTAAAAAGGAATCGGACGAATTCATAAAGTCTTGTGCTGAGAACCTTGTCCCAATCCCAGGAGAGTCACAGGGAACTTTTGATCATATGTGTGATAACCCTCCTCCTCTTATCTTCCCGAATGATGATGTTGAGATGTTCTCCGATTCTAATGATGACGATTCGTTATCTTGTGGAGACATCAGTTATGTGGAAGAATTACCTTCTCAGCTAGTTAGCTTAGAAGAAGAGAATGATGAGATTGACACTGAAATCAAAGATGAAGCACTTCGTGCAACATTATTGAATGTCAATCTCCTCATTTCTAAAATCTAGGCTTTCAAAAAGAAACCTATTTCATCTCCTATCCCCATTAAAGATAGTGACATTTTCTCTGATGATCCTATTCCGGAGTTTGAAGCCTTTATTATTTATCCTATGGGAGAGAAGATTAGTGGCAGTACCACTTCTCATTCTCATAATTCTCTCCCCGATTATGAATCATTTACCTTCGATGAGTTCTCTATGAACTCACGCACATCAATTCAGAATATAATTCATTCACATTCGATGAGCTCTCCTGTGAACTCACTCATATCATGACTCCTCCGGAGTATGATAGCCCGGGGGGAAATGCACTCAATCATGAAAATTTACAAATTCCCACCCTCCCGCCCAGGATATTTTCAAACCAAACGAGCTTAACCTTTGAAATCCAAAATCAGGCTAATGAGCCTCCTCTCGAGAAAGAAGATCAAATCATGGTTTTCATCCTTTTCTTCACCTACAGGGTGACTGCTCCTGTTCTTCACTCCTTCGGGAATGAAGACACTATATTTGACCCCGGCATTTCCATGTATCATTCTTTTGAGCCGGGTACTTATCTCATCGGTATGGAACTTTCACGTGCTTCAAATGTTTGTCCAAACATCTTGAATGAAAGTCCGATGGAGATTATTTCTTCCACATCATGCTTCCCCAAGGACAAATGAATTCGGGGTCGATTCAAGCTAGCGACTCGGTAAACAAAAACAGTAGCATTCACTTAGGGTTTTCACCCTAAGTGTGGGGGAGTTACCCCTATTATGGTTACAAAAGTGAAAAACAAAAAAGGTGTTTTCCACGCTTAGCTTGTAATGTTACCCTTTTACGTTCAAAGAGTCGGCATAATAGCTGGGACTTTGAATATTGAGGACAATATTCATTCTAAGTGTGGGGGGGGGGGGGTATTTCGCAATTCTAGCGAATTTTATCACATTTTACTATCTTATACCCCCGTTTTTGGCAAAAATTATAAAAAAAATTTCACGAAAGTTCAAAATTTTTGTGGTAATCAGTCCGCCAAAGTCTTAATGACAAATGGATTGGCTAGTCCAGGAGCAAACGGCTCTTGGTAAAGACATCTCAAACCCGTTGATGGCTTGCAATTTGCCAAAAATTGTATGGTTCCTCAACTCCCCATATCCCATAAAGCGAATGAGTTGGCTGGCCCACAAGATTATGGCTTGTGGTAAAGGCCGTGGAAAATCCATAATTGGTAATCAACTCACCAAGATGTTGACTTAGTCCATCAAGATGTTGGCTAGTCCAGAAGCAAACAGCTTTTGGTAAAGACTAATCAAATCTGTTGACAGCTGGTGGTTTGCTCAAAATCACACGGTTATCAGGTGTACCACAGTTCTTACACCTGGCTACTCCAGAAGTGATGGCTTTTGGTAAAGAGATTTTCAAATCCATCAAGTTTTTTTCAAAAGATTGCTAGGGACTAGCAATGTTTTAGTGTGGGGGATTGATGAGTGTGTAAATACTCATCATTTTTACCTTTTCTAAGCTGCCAAAACATCTAAAAACACTCAATATTGAATCAAAAGAGTGAAAATATCCCAGGAAAGTGTTTTACATGTTTCAAATGCAAAATAATCAAAAACAGATGAAAAACGCACAAAGTTTGCAAAATGGGCAGTTTCAGTCCCTCATCTTTCAAAAATTGTCAAATCTAGTCCCTGGTTATTCTAAAAACTTGAAAAAGTCACCAAAGGTCCTTTTAAATCAAAAAGTTACATAATTAGTCCTTTGGTGCAAAGTTTCACAAAATGTCAAGTTTAGTCCCTGAACTTTGGAAAATTGTCAAAAATGGTCCCTGGGATATTAAAACTTTGAGAAAAACAAATTTTGTCCTTGTTCTAATCTTTTATGGCAGGATTGGTCCTTGATTGCAAGTTTGGTTAAATTACAAGTCAGGTCCCTGAAGCTTGGTGTTTTGGCAGATTTAGTCCCTGGGATTTTATAAAGTGAAAAATTCTAAACATAACCTTATACTATTCATAATTGGCATATTACACCCCTTGTGAACAATTTGGAAGATTGTCAATTCACACCCTCCAACTTTCAAATAACTACAAAATTAGTCTTTGTGAAACAACAAAACCAAACCGGACCTTAAATAATAATACTACTCCAAATCCAGTCCATAAACCAATCCCAAGCCCACCTTTTTGGGCCCACTCCACAAACAGCCCATCAACACCACCCTTTTAATAAAAACGGGGTCAAACCCGTTTGACCAAACCACCACCTTCACCTTCCCTCCCAAACCAGAATACCAGGGAGGTATTCCCCCCCCCCCCTCTTGCACCACTTGCCCATCCACCATCCATCTTATCCCTCTAATTACACTCCCCAATGAACCAATCACATCCCACCCCCCCCCCCCCCCAGGGCCTATAACAGTGCAAATTGCAGGTTTGATCTTTTCCCGCCAAAAATTGGAGAGAGGGCAAAGGTGATCCAAAAGTCAATCAAATTGGTGGGATATGACCAGTGGGACCCACAAGACTCAATTGGATGCTATAAAGAGAAGAAGGAGCAGGGGAGAAGATGTATTAGTGTAGTTTTAATTTAATGTAATCGTAGGTAGTGTATTTTCTTTTTCAAATGTAATTTTTAGTTTCAAAGCTTGTACTCAGTCTTTTTAATGCAATTTAAGTTTATTTAAACCTTAATTTCATGTTCTTAACACTTATTTCAGTGTTTCATTCTTAAATGCGCAAATTCCTATTTTACCTTAGAGTTTGTTGAAAGTGTAGTTAACTGATTTAAAAGTTTGTTTATGCTTATTGTTAAGGTTCCACAAGCTCATGTGAGCTCTTGAATTAGTTTCACAAAAAGAAAAAAAAAAACAGAAAAATACAAATGAAAAATAAATGAAAAATAAAATTTTAGTGATCATGAAAGAAGAAGGGAAGCAGGGACAAAAATTGGATGGAACATGGTTTAGAGTCCTAAGGGGGACATTAGGTTGTGGTTTTGTTTCTGGTCTCATCAGCTTCCACACTTTGGACCTCTTGTAAGATCAAATTTCATCATCTCATTTCATAATCTGTATTTGTAGTCCATGGTGTTTAATTATGGTTCTTAACTGTCTATTTTGTCCTTTTATAGTTTATTAGATGATTTGTGATTGATAGAGTAGGCCTTAGATCAAAGATCACTCAATTTCACTAATACCAAAGATTTAAGGGAGTGTTTGGCTCAGGTTGTCTCCCTGGGATTTAGGGAGGTTTGGTTTATGTTTGTTGCTTAGACAGGTCTCGATAGGTCATAATAGGTTAGGAGAATCATAAAAACTAGGTCTTACATAGCAAAAAGTCAAAAATCACTTCAAACCCACCTCAAATCTTAACTTTTGGAACAGTAGGTTCCAAAACTTTTCATACTAGTCCACAAGTTGTTGTAATTGCTTATTTTAGTCTTAGTATCACTTATTGTTACATATCTAGTCATTAGAATCACTTTAAACCTCACCAAAGTCAAAGTAGCAATAGATCTTAAAAAGTCAAATTACACTTTTTCAGAAAATCTCAAAATTTCAAGGATATATGTAGAATTTTGTGTTGAGAATCATGCATTTTGCTCTTTAGGATTTGTAGTCTAATAGCTCACCTTCAATTTCCCCCTCTTGTTACATTTTTGTGATTTTTTTTGTGGGCCCACAACCCTCCAAAGAGGGCTGCAGGGCTGTTTGTGTGCCCTGCACCAGCAGACACCATCCACACCACCACCTTTGGTGGTGGTTTGTGGCCACCAAAGTGGGCCCCACACCTCAAACCTTGGTCCTTTGAACCCCCCTCCTACCAGGCTCTTAGTTTTGACCCTTTGTTTGACCTTGGAACCTGTGGACCCCACTTAGAATTGCCTATGAACCTTGTCCCTTTTCTGAGTTGAATTTGATTTGGCCTAGTGCTTATTTTGATCATTTAGCTTATTCTGTGAACCACATGTGCTTTTTCTAGCTTATACATGTTTGCTTAACTCATTTGAATCAGATTCAATCATAGTGGGTCCCACTCAAGCTCATTTGAGCTTATTTCTTTGTTTGGTCAAACAAAGTCAACTATGTGGTTTATTGCTTCACAAAGTGCTTATTTTTAAGTTCCCAAAAAGTTAATTTCACAAAAAGTGTTTGTTTTTAGGTATAAAATAAGTTTGTAAAAGAAAAACCAAGAAAAACCAATTTAATTTCAAGTGATAGTTTCTATTTAATGTAATTTAATTTTAATTTTCATTTTAATTTCAAGTACATGGTGTTTTTATATTTTTATTAATTTCCTTATATAGTAACGTAATTTTAGTAAATTTTTAATATTTTTATTCTCTCATTTAGTATTTATTAGATTTAATATTAGTTTTCTTAATTATTAATTAATATTAAGTATTAAATAGCATATTTAGTTTTTATAAAGCAAAACCTTGTTTTTATATTTTTCCTAGCTCTTATATAATATAATAGACTTTTAGAAAATATATTTTTAGCTTCTACTGTTCATTTTCCATTTTTCTTATTTTAATCATTTAAATTAGATTTAAATTACGTAAAAGGTAAATAATTAGTGGAATAGCCTTAAACATAATTTTTAGAAGTTTTTATAATTTTTTAGGATTCCTGTGATGGTTAAATAATTTTATAAATTTTCTCATAATTTTCTAAGTTAATTTAGTATTAATTGTAATTTAAATTAGTTTAATTAAGTTAAATAGTTTTTAATTAATAAAAAACTCATAAAAAGACAAAAATATTTATTTTTATTTTTTATACTTTCTTCAAGTTCAAATTAAGGTTTAGAAATTATTTTTTCAAATTTTTAGGTTAATTTGTAACATTTGTCATATTTAGTTAATTTAAATTAGATTTTAATTAGTTTAATTAATTAAATAATATTTAAATAGTAAAATAATCATTTTTATAATTTCATTTTCATTTTCAATTTTCTTTTAATTTTAAGTTTCAAAAGTTTCAAAAGCACCCCCTGTAGTTTGTAATTTACCAAATCCCACTTTTCTGTCTGATTACGTGAATCCAAATTGTAAATTTGTGCATATACGTGTATATCTGATTTTTGTGAATATTATATCTGTGTATAAATACCAAAATATCAGTAGCAAAATCAATTCCTTATCATCTAGGCTACTGTCCTCAGTGCCACTCATTCCTAAACGATTTCAAATAGCACCATTTCAATCTCGCTAGGACTTAACGACCCGGGGACACACTATACTATCACCGGAGAATTGGAACGAGGATGTCTTTGACTTATTGACCTTGGTCAATAATATCTGACTGCTTTCACACCAATCACATCGATCATCGAATTTATAAGCAAGGGGACATTACCCCAGGAGTAGAAGGACGCTCGACGGATACGGCGCACAACGCAGAGGTTTGGACTTCGAGATGGTATCCTATATCGACGTTCATTTCTACAACCATGGCTTAGATGCGTTGGACCTCTCCAGGCAGATTATGTACTCCGAGAGATCCACGCCGATTCATGCAGTATGCATTCAGGACCACGGTCCGTTGTAGCACGAGCCTTGCGGCCAGGATACTATTGGCCCACTATGTATCGCGATGCGCGGGACATGATAAAAAAATGTAGCGACTGCCAGGTCCACAGACCCATCCCAAGCTGACCACAACAAGAGCTGACGCCTATCACTTCACCATGGCCATTCTATAAATGGGGTATTGATATTGCAGGCCCTTTCCCTGTTGCAGCAGGGGGACTAAAATTCCTCATTGCGGCCATAGATTACTTCACCAAGTGAATTGAGGCAAAAGCAGTAGCAACTATCACAGGCAACTTGGTCAAGCGCTTTGTTTGGGAAAACATCGTATGCCGCTTTAGACTACTTGGAGAAATTATTTCAGACAACGGAAAACAATTCTGTGATAACCCGTTCAAAGACTGGTGCGCGCAGCTAAATATTACACAACACTCTCGCGTCAGTTAAGCATCCACAAACAAATGGTTTGGCTGAGCGCGCGAATCATAGTCTGGGCGAAGGAATTAAAGAGCGCCTTGACAAACACAAAGGAAGATGGGTGGATGAATTGTCGCATGTTTTATGGGCGCACCGCACTACAATCAATGTCAGCATTGGAGATACACTATTATCTCTTGTCTATGGAACAGAAGCTGTCATACCAGCTGAAATTGGGATGCCAACTATTCGTACGGCGGAAGTCAATGTTACAACCATTGACGACGAGCGGCGTATAGACTTGGATCTGTTGGAAGAAAGTCGCGAACGTGCAGCTATATGTGAGGCAAGAGCTAAGTCAAAGATGAAGGGATACTATGATGCTAAATTCAGAAACACTTCATTCAGGCTAGGAGACTTTGTATACCATGCCAATGATGCAAGCCACGCAGACGATACAGGAAAGCTTGGACCAAAGTGGGAAGGACCTTATGAGGTCACAGAAGCACTAGGCAAAGGCAGATACAAGCTGCGTGATATGGATGGCCGTGAGCTACAATGCACATGGAATATTTGCAATATCAAGAGATGCTATCTTTAGGAAAGGCTTTGGCCCATGCACAGACACCTCCGCACTTTAGTAAGTGCTCAATAAATGTCCGTGTATTTACATTTTGTTTTATTTAGGGAATTGTCTTTTCTTTTTAAAAACTTGCAAGAATTAATCAAACATCGCGGTTTCTAGCTAACTTCGCGACACATTTAACTTTATTGCTTACATTTTATTTATGTCTCAATATTGTTAATTTATATTTTTTCCTACATGGCGTTCATGCATTTATTAAGACCAACGATGGCAGAAAGGATGAGTAAACCTAATAAATAACTCGTTGAATAAGAGGGTTGCAAACCCATCAACATTGGATCACGTATCCTCGTTAAACACCTTATTTTCAAGACGTTGGAGTAAGTTCAATACGCATCCCACGATGGATACGCAACAATGCACACAGTGTGCGTTTAACGAATTAGGAGTCAAGACTCTTGGTCCCTTAATATGGTATTTGCAGTACGCTGCAAATTAATCCATACACATATCGATTTTTTATTCACATATATTTATTAAGTTATGGACTTAATACAATTTTTCCTAAGCACGTTTTGGTCACAATTTGACTCTTGGATGTCTTTTATGCAAAGACAAATAAACTAACTACAAATATGATGATACAAATGTGCATACAAAAAACAAACTTTATTTTTTCATTATAAACTACGAGTTTATACAAGTGAACATATACAACAAAAAGGGTGAATCTATAATAGTCTAAAAACTACGAGTGCGTCTATGCCCTGAACTACCAACATTGGGCGCTGCACTCCCAGCCTCCTCAAGCCTTTTCAGTAGGTTACTATCCTCAGGCTACACTGTCGCCACGCTGACAGGAATCCCATCAGATCTAGGAAGATGCGCTGCACCAACACCGCACAGGATCGCTTTCCCTTTCAAGCCCTTCTTCATTGCGACCCTTGTGGCATGGGCTTCCAAGGATGTCTTCAAAGATATCTCCTTTTCTAGAGCAAAAGGATTCAACATGTCGCATGGACGAGCAAACACGGGTACCTGAAGCTGCGACTCATCCGGCTTAAAAAAGAAGTCAGGTTGCGCCTCCGCGTCCTCCGTTATGTGCCTCACCAGGGTTAACCTCTCCATAATCACACCGATGGGGTAATCCTGGTCACGCTCAAGTTGAGCGATGCGGGGGAACTCGAAGATCTTCATCTTCTCCATAGTCGCAACAAGCTCTGCATAACCATCCCCAGCGTAGCCTGGCACTTCTGCGAGGGGTAAGCATATTGCCCTTGTACAGCTCTTCCATGGCCTCAGCCTTGCCACGCGCCAAGGCACATTGCACGACGTTCCCAAAAGCCTCAACAACTTCTGGGGACTCTAGCGTGCCCATAGCAGCCAAGCGAAGACCATGGCTGATCAGCCACCTATGATAAAATAACAACCCACTATAAGACAATAATTTCAAGGGAAATAAATGCGAAAAACTGAAAAAAAATCCAAAGGAATTAAGTACCTGCGCTCAGTAACAGCAGACACCAAGTGAGGGTACAGCTCCTCATCATATTCGATGCTCAGCTTGTGTAGCTTACCCTCCTGCGTCTCCAAGGCACCCTCTACAGCCTTGCGGAACCAACTGGGCGAAGTGCTTGTTCTTATTCTCCTACATGTACTTCAACCCCCATAAGCAGGTAGCCTTGTATTGGTCAAAGGCAGCACACTCATGGCTCAAGTCAGCCAGCAGAGATAACCTTTCATCCGCAAGTCTCTTGGAGTGCGCAGTTGTTGACTCCAAGGCAGCTTGAGCACTCGCAAATTACGTCTTAAGTAACACAATCTCCTCATCCTTCTGCGCGCTGCTGCTACCTTCACCAGCGTACTGCGCCTTGAGTTGAGTGACCAATGTGGCCTGGCACGCAGCAGCCATGCTCAACTCCTCTATCAGCGCCTCAGCAGACACCTCCTCACTAGCCTTGGGAGGCTTTTCCACCTGAGGGTGACTCACCTTAGGTGGTGATTGTTCCATATGCATTGCATCACCCCCTGCAGCTTCGTCACTACATACAAAGAGCAAGAATTAAAGACATTATATCAATGATAGAAAAAAAAGAGAGAGAAAGGAACTAGAAATTGTTACTTACTTTGGAGAGGAGGTCTCAGCAGTATCCCGCGCAGCCACAGATAGCGATGCCTCCTCATCTGTGGACTCATCCATAGTAATGACGTGGCGCCTGCGCTTAGACGTGCCCATGCCATCATCACCAGAAGCCTTGTGCTTCACTCCCTGACTCTCCTCTTCAGAGTCACTGTCAACCTTGAAGATCCCCACACCCTCAGGGGAATCAGTGCGCGAAGGCTCAGGGGTTGGCACTTCCTGCGCAGGAACATTCTGCAAGGGAGTCGCTTCCAATAGGGGTTGGGCGACGTCAGCCGGTTCCTCCTGGGCATACTCCATGACGCGCCCTGCTTTGGCTTCCAAAATGGGTGTCTCACCCTCTCTCAAAGGACGCACCCCCACAGTTACTTGTGTGGGCTTTGACAGCTTCACCACGCTGAACAAGTCCATCTCTGCACAACAAATAACAAACAACAAACAACATGGAGTTATTAAAGTTGCAACATAAAAGAATGCTTACACTACAGATGCGAAGGAAAGGAAGGACAAACACCCACCCAGGCCGTTCTCATCCAGAAACGTTGGCACCTCGTCCGCGCCTTGAAAGAAGTTGCGGCTAATCCCCATGTACACCAAAAACTCTTCGGGGTAAGAGTTGATGGGAATACGGTTGGTATTTATTGTCTCCGCATCATCTGTGTTGTACGTCCCGGGGTCGGGGCGCTCATCCTTTGGCAGCGTTCCCTGAGTATAGAACTCAAAGAGGCAGGGGAACACTTTATCATCCACCCAGAAAAATCTCTCCCTCCAATTCCTAAGGGTGTCTACCTTCTCAGTATAACATTGAAGGCGCCCTGCGCACGTCGAAAAAGACACCTACCCGTTTGACCATGTTGTGTGGTAAAACGCGCAGAAGAGATTGATGGTTGGGTTTATGGCGAGTAAACGACACTTTACTTCAAAATTGGTTATTTTCGTCGCACCTATACAGTGCAGCTGGGATATGTGCAAACGGTAATTGAGCACGTCGCTCAGAAATAAGGATATAGGCACGCGCTGATTCGCAAATTCCAAAAAACGCGTGTATACCCCGACCTTTCCCTCAAGGAAGTCCGCAATAGATGCGTCCACCTCTGGTACTGCCGGATGCAACGCGAGGGGAATTTAATAGTCCGAGGTGAACTGACGGAGTTCGTCCTCGTCTATCTTGGAGACGAAATCATTTAATTGGCGAACCACTCTTTGAAATATACTTTGATCAGAAAGTGCACGCACTATTACCTTAACGAAGACTAGGTTTCTTGATTGGTATTTGATTATTCTAACAATGGTGGAAATGGCGTTTTACTGTGATAATCACACTGACAATGGGGAACCCTTTATATAGGGTTACCCCTAGCCTTGGATGGATGCCATGTGGATCCCACTACCCCTAATCGTGTGGCTAGAATATCAAACGGTACAACACTTTTTCACGATTTTCAAGAGGATACATGGGACTCATTTAGACTACATACACCGTATGTTTATTTTTGGCTGGAAATACTCCCCGCCACGCTTACCGCTATCGTCGTTAGTCTAGCATACGCAGCCACACCCTGCGTATACTAGACTGGGGGGACATGATGACGTATAGTCCACACTCGGGTCACGAACCCGATTAATAGACATTAGTAATGCTCAAGCCCATCACGCTATCATAATAATGATTTGGGCTACTATGCTAACGGTTTGGGCTCACGAAAGCCCAAACCCAAGTATATTATTTATGGTCTTGATAATAATCTTCTATTTATGGGATAAAGATCAATAGACCGGATAAGCATGATACGCCGAAGAGTAAGGAGCACGAAATCAACTAGATTTCGTGCCTATATAAAGAATATCACGACTCTCATTGACGTACGATCTAAAACCCTAACTCTTCAATACAACCCTAAAACCGATTACTTACTCTCACGCCGGAGGATAATCGTGGGAGACAATCCCACGATAAGCCTAACGGTGTTGTTTGCTTTCTTAGTGCGCAGGTCTCAAGCATTAAGATCTAATTGGTACGAGAACAGGAACCCAAATAAGGAACGCTCAACTTTTGTATCAATATTAGGCTTAAAAAAACTGGCTAATCTTCTATTGGTAACTTGCTTGATGTCTTAAGAAATACGAATTGGATGTGTACTATGATTAATTGGATGTTTTTAATGCATAAGAGAATATTAATGAGGCCATGATAGGATACTAAATGTGTCGTCATAGGAAGAGATAGGATCTTATAGAGTTGGGGAAGGACGTACACGCCCATACGAATGGTATTAAGGAATACAACTCGTCATCCACGCAATTGTAACAAATCTATCAATCAATGAAAGATAGCTAGAGAGTAGTGAAACCTAAGGCCCCGTTTGGTTCGCGGAATGTTTTTGATGGAATTGAAATCTATCTATGGAATTGGAATGTGAAGGAATTAGAATGTTAAAGAATTGAAATGTTAAGGATTGGAATTTCAAAGAATTGGAATTTGCAAAAACTAACGCGTGTTTGGTTTGAAGAAAATAATAATAATATTATTATTATTAAAAAATTATTATTATTATAATTATTACAATAATATTATAATAATATTAAAAAATATTATTATTATTATTATTATTTAATAATTATAATAATATTAATATTAAAAAAATTATTATTATTATTATTATTATTAATTATAATTATTTAATAATTATAGTAATATCCAAAACTAATAATATTAATATTAAAAAAATTAATAATAATAATAATAATAATAATAATAATAATAATAATAATAATAACTGATAAACATACTGAATTCAATGAAATTATAAACATTTCTCACACTTTGCTATGGAATGTTGAATTCCACAGAAATGGGATTTTGAAGGATTTCATTCCATTCCATTTGCCAACCAAAAACGTTAAGGAATGGAATTCAAATTCTGAATTCCTTGAATCTGCCAACCAAACATGCTTTGGAATGGAATTAGATTCCAATTCCATCGAAATTCTGAAGAATCCACAAACCAAACGGGTCCTAAGTAAACACGTTTTTCTCCATATTAGTCTTTCACACATTTATTTCCTTGTTATTTTATTGTATTGCATTTGTAGTTAATTGGGTTAGTTGACTAGCAACTAATTCTGCTCACTCCTTCAAAAACCGAGAATTTTACTTGCTTTCCATTAAATATAAAAATACAAAAAGAATCATCCCTCACCTCTAGACCTAGTTTAGATTATTTTCAATCCTAACAAACATTATTCCCTGTGGAGAACGATCAATTCCCTGGTTCTTACCACTACACTATACTACATCGGTCAGGTACACTTGCCTGGTGGGGATTGTAAGCTTCTCAAGATCCCTTGAGAAATAAAACTTTTGTGTGACAATCCTAATCGTATCAGTCCAAGTAACAGAGGACAAGTTGGAGAAGAAGCGACTTGAGTATGTACCTATATTAAGAGATTTCCCCGAAGTGTCTCTCGAAGAATTACCTGTTCTTCCACCCGTTCATCAAATTGAGTTCAAGATTGACCTAGAGCCAGGAGCAGAACCCGTAGCAAAAGCACCATACATATTAGCACCCTCCGAAATGAAAGAGTTATCCAAGCAACTGAAGGAGCTATCGGATAAAGGATTCATCCGCCCGAGTTCCTCACCCTGGGGAGCTCCGGTATTGTTTGTTAAGAAGAAGGACAGATCATTTCGAATGTGTATCGATAATAGGGAACTGAACAAACTAACTATGAAAAATTGATACCCACTGCCCACGATCGACGACTTATTCAATCAATTGCAAGGGTCGAGTGTTTATTCAAAATTTGATCTAAGGTCAGGATATCACCAACTGAGATTTCATGAAGAAGATATTCTGAAACTGCTTTTAGAACACGTTATGGCCATTACGAGTTTCAAGTGATGCTGTTTGGTTTAACCAATGCACCCGCAGTATTCATGGACTTAATGAGTCGAGTATGCAAACCATACTTAGATAAGTTCGTAATTGTGTTTATAGATGACATTCTCGTCTACTCACGCAACTAATAGGAACACGCCGAACACCTAAGAGCTGTATTAGAATTGCTCAAGGCAGAATAATTATACGCTAAGTTCTCCAAATGTGATTTTTGGATCCGGAATGTACAATTTTTGGGCACGTCATCGATAGTAAAGGCATTCATGTAGACCCAGCCAAGACTAAGGCTGTGAAAGAATGGTCATCCCCTACAAACTCTATAGAAATCAGACAATTTCTAGGACTTTCTGGGTATTACATGAGATTTATCAAGAATTTCTCCAAGATCGCAAAGCCCTTAACGGAATTGATGTAGAAGAATAAGAAGTATGAATGGGGAGAGAAACAAGAGATAGCTTTCCAACTTCTAAAGCAGAAGCTTTGTGAAGCACCCATACTAGCACTACCAGAGGGAAATGATAGATTTGTAGTATATTGTGACACATCGCACCATGGGTTAGGTGTTGTGCTGATGCAGTAAAGTAAAGTAATAGCGTATGCTTTTCGATAGCTTAAGAAGAACGAAGAAAACTACACAACGCATGATTTGGAGTTAGGAGCAGTAGTTTTTGCTCTCAAAATGTGGAGAAATTACCTCTACGGTACCAAGTGTACTGTGTACATAGATCACAAGAGTCTACAACACATTCTTGATTAGAAGGAGTTAAATATGAGGTAGCGTAGATGGTTAGCACTACTCGGTGATTATGATTGCGAAATCCGCTATCACCCCAGTAAGGATAATGTTGTGGCCGACGCCTCTAGCCGAAAAGAGCGTATCAAACCTCTTCGGGAATGATCGTTATGAATGACGATTTGTGAAGTCTTCTATAACCACCAACTTTCATTATCCCCCCACACACATCTATAACCACCAACTTCAATTATGAAATCTTCTATCTTCCGTCTCATCTTCACATCATCCTTGCCAAACTTTAGCTCAATACATACTCTCTTTATTTCGGTTCATCCCTTTCCACTATTAGAAAGTCATCTTTATCCATATCAAGGAGCATATCATCCTCATCCCATATCATCTAGGCACTAGACACTTATTTTGGAAGATATTAGAGAATGGTGTATTAATCAATGATTAAATGTTTAGTCTCCATCCCTCTCATGCCATGCTATAGAATAATCATATTTGAATCATGCATGTCTTGCTATATATATCATCATTATTATGTGCAATCGTCTACTAACTTTGTTTTGTAGCATTACTTCATTGCTTGATTCTTTGGTAGCCAAAATTAGTTTTGAGCACACACCAAGGGGGAGCATTTGCAAGTGTCAAACTAGGGATGCAATGAGCTAGGGAGAGATCGAAAGTAATTGGGTTCGGAGTTGGTTAAACCATGGCGGTAGGAGCAAGGCTTCACTAGGATGATGCACGCTCAATACTTTTTTTGATGGGGCTTCAGGATTTTCTAATATATTGGGGGATAATTTTTCATTCTATATGATCAAGATTGTCTTCTCAAGTTCATGCAGATCTTCTTCAACCTCAACATTAGCGAAACCTTTTTGCTTCGACAAAAGGGGGAGAGAGGAAGTGTAAACTAGTAACTTCTACACTTTACTATGAGTTACGGTTTACATATTTGTCATCATCAAAAAGGGGGAGATTGTTAGTGCAAACGTTACGACGTTTAATCTACACAATGTCTTCGTGTTTTAATGATGACAAACACATAACTTGTAACACATAACATAAAGTGCACAAGTTACTCGTTCACACATCAATGTCTCTCGACATCACTTCAGGTATGTACAAACACTTTACCAACTTTGTTAAGTGATCAAAGAAAAACCTTTTTGTCCTTAAACCTCACATTTTTATAAATGTGACAAAACATTTTTACAAAATAAATTAGACAAATTATTTTTGTATTTATAACGAAATGTTTTTATAAGTAAAATAAATTTGAAATTTGAATTTCAAAATGTCCAAACGACCTCATTTCCCGCCCAAATCAGTTAAAATTTCACCACAAAAGGACAAAAACATTCGTGATAGTCCCTTATATTTAAGGGACCGTGAGACCGTGGCAACTTTAAGGGACCGTCCACGCTCCTCGACCTGGCTATAAATACTGATCCATTTTCACCAGAAAAACTTATCCTCTTAGAACAAAAATTCCCTGGTCTTTCCTTTTCTTTCTTTGATCACTATAACTCTTTGGTATGTGTTTATAAGTGATCCCGTCATCCACTACATCATGTGCAAGAGAAGAACACTCGAAGTCTTCAAGAATCGAAGTGTTATTGAGTCCACACACCAACTAGTGTTATGATTTTCTTTTTCCTCTACCTCATGGGTAAGAGAAGAACTCTCGGCATAGATAAAGATTCGAGATGTTATAGGTGTCCACACACAAACGTAACAAGTGTTACGGTGATAGGTTCTATTAATATTGTCAATGTTTCCGACTTGTGTGAGTCTAGGATGGGGTTATTTATGTGAACTTGGATGGTGATGTAGATCCAAGAAATCTTGTAACTAGAATAAGTCATGTAATTGTTGTATGGTGTGTGGTGTCCTAGTTTGTAATCTATGAGTTAGTTAAGTCGGTGTGTGAATGCTTGGATCGGGTGATGATCCAAGTGAGTCTCGTGTGAAGGCTTGGATTGGGTGAAGATCCAAGTGTGTCTTAGTGTGAAGATTCAAGTGAACGGGAGTGCTCGTTCGTGTGAAGGCGTAGATCATGTGTCGATCAAAGTGGGACAAGAGTGCTTGTTCGTGCGGCCATATGGGCCTTTGTATAGATTTGTTCTAGCTAGGATTAGGACTCGACATTCCGCTTAGTGTCGTTAAACTTGGTGCAAGCTTGTGTACGGTTTGTTCCACCATAAAGGAGCGTGTTGATTAGTGAAGTAACTCTCGAGTGTGGGACTCGGGGAGTGGAGTAGGACGAAGAGGTGCTTCGTGCCGAACCACTATAAATCATCGTGTCCGGTTTGCGTTTTCTCTTCCTTGCTCTTTACTTTCTATGTTTGCATTACATTTATGTTTGTGTGACTTGGTGTGTATATGCTTGTGATATCAACTAGTTAACTTAGAAATATAAAACATAAGAAAACTTAATCAAATGAAATGGACACGCCCACTGGTGGCGGTCTCTTATACAGGGACGGTCCCCAAACATTTAAGGGACCGTCAGTGTATTTAAAGGACCGTCCACAATGAAATCAAAATTGGCTAAAAACATTTTAACCTTACGTTATGTTTAAGTGTATGTGATTGCTTGCATACTTTTTATTAAGTGACATATATGTTTGTTATGAATGACATAACCACTATTCATATTTAGTCAAACTTGATCGGAAATTTAATACGAAACATTTTAAGTTTGAAAGAAGAACGTATTCACCCCCTCTACGTTTCTACAATTGGTATCAGAGCCTCGTCGCTCTAGTTTTCAAAACAAATGGTTTTTAAAATAGAGTACAGTCCACGTATCAAATTTCTCATTAAGAGGGATTAAATATGAAAAGTTTTAATTGCTAAACGTGTGTTTTGTTGTTTAATTTGTACTAGTTTTGTTGGTTAAATGCACCTCGTATACTTGCTTGTAGGAAATGAATTTTCACATGAAAAATGTGATTTTACTTACTGGTGGCGGTCCTTTATCTCTGGGCGGTCCTTTATCACTAAGGGACTGTCGGGTATTTAAGGGACCTCCACCAGAACAGTGTCAAACTTTGAAAATTCGGTAGTAGTCATGACACCCGATGAATGTACTTTCATTTAAAATTATTAAAAGGATTGATTCCAAACTTAATTAAGTCGTTAATCCAAAATACTTCATACTAGTCAAAACCGTATGTCACGTTTTAATATAAAACTACCTTTTTGCTAAAGCTCTCTAGTCGGACATCTTAAGTAAATGAATTTTTGAAAAATGGTTTCATTGACTTGATATTAATTAATTCTTGAATTGGGGAAGAAAATTATTTTCAAAAAACAAAATCGAGTAAGTATATGTTGTCGTATCTAACATGTTAAACAACTACGAATATCGTTGTGTGTAATATGCTAAATGATTATTTGCTTTTGATTGTTTGCTTATGTTATAATGTTTTAGTAACTCACTTAGATATGTAGACTAAGTTGATTATTCATGTGTGATGAAAATAATAGTTTTACATAATTATCCTTCCAATGGTTCTAGTGTTAAAATACACCACCTTAAAATATGTACCACTTCTTCAACATGATTTCAAAAACATTGCATACACTTGTCTTGGTTGGCCATGGGTTGTCTAATAAAGATAAATGTTTATAACTATACATTAGTATTTAAGTAAAAGAAAATGTATTATTGAACCTTGCATGTACTTGAACACACACTAATTGTTTCAAACATATAGTCATAAACTATTCTTTTTCATAAGTTATGTATTATATAAAAATGGTTAGGATAATTACTCTTTTTATACTCATGAAATATCAAAAATTGCGCATATTATATATAATAATAAATAGTTTTCGCACACAAAAATAAATGACAAACTTAAATCATGAAGTTAACATGTCATTGTTATTAACCTCACACATACAACACGTATTAAATTTGATTGAGCACATTCCATAAATTTTTACTAATTTTCTTTATTAAAAAGAGTGATTGTAAGGGTCAAGAAAGATTTAGAACTTATATTGATTCATTATTCAAATTATGATTGATATAATTATCGAATCTAATTGATAAGATTTTGAGTGTGGACATGAAATTGGATTCATTATTTGTTTAGCTTCAAGATATAACAAAAAATATCATCTTGAACCTACATACTCAATCAAACTCGATTGGTATGAAAATAATGACATCCTACTCGAGAAAAAAATTATATGCAGCGGATCATAACTCGCACTTGTGTTGATGATGTCTTATTGAGTCTAATTGTCCAATGGTTGTGTTCCAAACATTAAACTAATATGTTTAAGAGATGATTAAAAGACACAACGAAGTAGGATTGACGACTTGGATGTTTCATCCGAAATATTCAAGCAATTTACATTGCAACGCAATTCGTAAATGCGTCATTTCTAAAAACCCAAACACGAGTAAACAAACAATATATGTAGACTTTGCTCATGAATGAGTCAAGACTCAAAATCACATGTCAAGTAAAAATATTACATATAATACAATCATCAATCTTCAAGAAGATAACATGTATCTAAAAAGGATAATTTATACAACATGTGTCACTACATAAACAAGTAAAATTTGAAAATCACATTATAAGTAAAAATACTTGTTCTCATTAGTAACTCATAAGAGTGAAAAGGTTTTTCTCTTAAATAAGCATGTTTGCCAAATGATACAATATGTTTTCTCACAATAATACAAAGTAAAAGATTACACGATCAATTAAGGTAAGTAATCTTTATTAGACTCTCTTTCTCAAGATTTACAACGGAGTATTCTTGAAACCAAAACACGTGATTTAAATACCGCACTTGCCTTTGTTAGGATGTTGTGTAAGACATGTCGTTTTCATTAACCGAGTTTTAATATATTTATTGTTGAGTTATATTAGGATATGTTCTAGTGGTATTGGCCAATATCATCTTTAGAAAACCTCGATGGGAAAATATAAGAATTCCAATTTTTCAAATATGAGAATGGCTACTGGAGAACTATTGCACTTGAAACTCAATTTGACCGAACAGTTGAATTTCTTTTGAGAGAAGTTGGGTTTGTGGTAAACCCATAAAAATGGTCGTGTTTAGCCGTAATTGAGCACTGCTAGTAATAGTCTCATATCCATTCTCTAAATTGAAAAATTTGCATTCCTACATTTGACAAACGATGTTTTACATCGATGATCTTTGTCTCCCATTAGAAGTGCACTTTAAACAAGTAGTAATTAGGATTCTTCTTAACAAACCTAGATTGCTTGCATATATGTGTAAACAACATCTTGCACTTATATGATTAACTGTCTTCATGCTTCCTTAAATGCTCAATGCCTACTTGCTTAATTATTGAGTGCATGTTCATTAGAAAAATCTTTCTTTGAATTAGCTTTTCTAATGTCATATTCTTAATATATGTCCATGATACATGCTCTTGTGTGCTAAATGCCAGCATGTTTTACTTAATGATTGTCTTCATAGTAATCATGTTTTGTATGCATCTCTTTACATGAATTACATGTTATTTGTGCACCTAAAGTTTGTTGGACTAAGTATGCCTTTTATGATACCTCTTAGATGTCATATAGTCTTACATGCCAATATCCTTGATTATTAAGTAACACATGATTAAATGGCTTACATGCTTAAATCTTTGATTACTATGCAACTAGGGTTATTTATCCTCACACTAGATCATAATCTTCCATTAGGGTGTCTAGTGTCACAATCCCACCTTATTACCTAAACCATTCCTTAATCATTTGATTACTCCTATCCTTTGATTTAGGAAAAACAGAAACTGGACTCTGCACCTTACTGACGACAGTCCCTTATTGCATTGGCGGTCCCTTATAGTTAAAGGACCGTCAAATGAATTAAAGGACCATCCCCAGTAGAGGTGTCACGAACTGGTTCACTATTTTTCCTCTTCTGCAATACTTTGAACCATCCTACATCATGCCTTGTCAAAAACTAAACATTGGCGAAACCTTTTTGCTTCGACAAAAGGGGGAGAGAGGAAGTGTAAACTAGTAACTTCTACACTTTACTATGAGTTACGGTTTACATATTTGTCATCATCAAAAAGGGGGAGATTGTTAGTGCAAACGTTACGACGTTTAATCTATACAATGTTTTTGTGTTTTAATGATGACAAACACGTAACTTGTAACACATAACATAAAGTGCACAAGTTACTCGTTCACACATCAACGTCTCTTGACATCACTTCAGGCATGTACAAACACTTTACCAACTTTGTTAAGTGATCAAAGAAAAACCTTTTTGTCCTTAACCTCACATTTTTATAAATGTGACAAAACATTTTTAAAAAACTAAATTAGACAAATTATTTTTGTATTTATAAAGAAATGCTTTTATAAGAAAAATAAATTTGAATTTCAAAATGTCCAAACGACCTCATTTCCCACCAAAATCAGTTAAAATTTCACCAGGTAACGTTTCACCACAAAAGGACAAAAATTGTCAGGACGGTCCCTTAAATATAAGGGACCGTGGGACCGTGGCAACTTTAAGGGACCGTCCACGCTCCTCGACCTGGCTATAAATACTGACCAATTTTCACTAGAAAAACTGATCCTCTTTGCATAAAAATTCCCTGATCTTTCCTTTTCTTTCTTTGATCACTGTAACTCTTTGGTATGTGTTTATAAGTGATCTCTTCATCCACTACATCATGTGCAAGAGAAGAACACTCGAAGTCGTCAAGAATCGAAGTGTTATTGAGTCCACACACCAACTAGTGTTATGATTTTATTTTTCCTCTACCTCATGGGTAAGAGAAGAACCCTCGACATAGAAAAAGATTCAAGATGTTATAGGTGTCCACACACAAACGTAACAAGTGTTATGGTGATAGGTTCTATTAATATTGTCAATGTTTCCAACTTGTGTGAGTCGAGGATGGGGTTTTTATGTGAACTTTGATGGTGATGTAGATCCAAGAAATCTTGTAACTAGAATAGGTCATGTAATTGTTGTATGGTGTGTGGTGTCCTAGTTTGTAAGCTAGGATTTAGTTGAGTCGGTGTATGAAGGCTTGGATCGGGTGATGATCCAAGTGAGTCTCGTGTGAACGCTTGGATTGGGTGAAGATCCAAGTGTGTCTTAGTGTGAAGATTCAAGTGAACGGGAGTGCTCGTTTGTGTGATGGCTTAGATCATGTGTCGATCTAAGTAGGACAAGAGTGCTTGTTAGTGCGGTCATGTGGGCCTTTGTGTAGATTGGTTCTAGCTAGGATTAGGACTCGACATTCCGCTTAGTGTTGTTAAACTTGGTGTAAGCTTGTGTACGGTTTGTTCCACCAGAAAAGAGTGTGTTGATTAGTGAAGTAACTCTCGAGTGTGGGACTCGGGGAGTGGAGTAGGACGAAGAGGTGCTTCGTGCCGAACCACTATAAATCATCATGTCCGGTTTGCGTTTTCTCTTCCTTGCTCTTTACTTTCTATGTTTGTGTGACTTGGTGTGTATATTCTTGTGATATCAACTAGTTAACTTAGAAACATAAAACATAAGAAAACTTAATCAGATGAAATGGACACACCCACTGGTGGTGGTCTCTTATACATGGACGGTCCCCAAACATTTAAGGGGCCGTCGGTGTATTTAAAGGACCGTTGTAACAGCCCGAAAATTTGGAAAGCAGCGGAAGTCTAATCGGGGTCATTACAGTTTAGAACACGGTCATACTTATAGAGAACAATTCAAAAGTGAAGTTAATATCATTCCATGAAAACTAAAAATATTTAAAGTTACAAACATTTTCTAAATGTTAATTGTTTCACAAAAGAGGTGATTTGTTTAAAAAGAATGATATAATTATTGAGATAAAAGGGAGGTCCTGTGTGCCCTTTTTGCCAGCCCCATGCCATCATACCGCTAATTTCCTGAGATAAACATGCTAAAAAGTCAACACAACAGTTGAGTGAATCCATAGTAGTTTAAATTTGTAATAGTATGAACACAAGTCAAATATTTTGAAATAAACAAGGCAAGATGATAGGTCTTGACTAACAAGGTGTCATATTGCTCCTAAGCCTCACGAAGCTCAAGCCTTAACGGTAACCCCCGGTACTTTTTCTAAACTCGTTACTAGCCAAAATATTTATTTTCGTACCTGAGATACATTAAAACTTTTATTTTGTGATTATTTGGGCTTGAGAAATGTGAGATATATTGGAAACGAGAACTTTATTCCTTGATTGACTCAGCACAACCTAGAACACTCGAATTGTATTGCATTTGCCAAATTAATTGAATTATTTTGAGTTTTGGAAAAACTCTGAAGTTTATGATTGATTTCATTGGAAAAATTATTTCGTGAACAATGGCGCAAGTTTCATAAATTTTTGAGTCCGTTTGCTATGTCGTTCGAGCCCCGGAGCGTCTAACATTAGAAGTTTACTTCATTGGCGATATTGGTCCTTGAGATATTACCCTACTCTTACCCTACACTTTCATTAATTACAAAAACCACCCTATACCTTTCTTTAATATAAATACCCCTATTAATACCATTTTCTCATTTTATTTATTTAAAACACACACACACACCTCACAATTTTTCCTCTCTCTCTCTCTTTGGTACCACCCACCACTGGCCTTCAACTTTTCCGGCCAACACCAGCAGAAACCGGCGCCGCCGCCGGAAAATTTTCCGGCCACCTCTTTTTCTTGCACCATCTTATAGATCGGGACACCCCCGACACCACTGTACCACCCCCGCGACGCCAATCAACCCCCTCCGCTGCCACGCGCCTCCCACCGCCGCGACATCACCACCGAACACAACCACCACCTCTCTTTCTTGTTTCTCTTGACGGTAAGCAATCCGCACGCGCCACCCCCGTGGTTATTTTTAATTTTAATCAAAACCCTAGTTTTGAAAATCTTTATAAATCGACTTATATTGTTAAAACTTTTATATAATGTTTTGAACTCAAAAACTCGTGTGGATCTTTCTTGTTCCCGTTTGGTCGTGACTCGGCCTCGACTCACCGAGTCAACTCGTGACTCGGTGAGGGTTGTGAGATTTATTTTTGTTGTTGTTTGATACTAGTGACAAGGGGAGTATATTTTGGTGTTTGGAATTGTTATCAAGGGTCCATTTGGGTTTGGGTGTGCTTGGCAGCCAACCACCACCACCACCGTGGCTTAGGGTGGTGGTGGGGTAATGATATTGTTATTCTTGTTGTTGTGGGTGTTGTGTTTGGTTCGTATTTGAATGGTTTTGGTTTGACCCAAGGAGGGTGAGGCTCAGTTTGGATTTGGTTTGGTTTCGGGTTATTTAGTTTTGACTTAGGTTGATTTTAGAGTTATTATAATTGTTGTGGTGATTATTTTTGGGTATTGATTAATAGTCTCGGGATATATTTTATAGAAAAGGAAACTAATAATAAAAACGGTTAATAATATATATGAAATATAAAATAAATTGTTATAGTTAAGTGGACTTGTTATCGGACATGATTCCGTATTATAACATTGTGAGATTTAATTGGACGTATTGGATTTACGGCCTTGGTTATTTGGATATTATGGACCCTTTGGTACACGAGACGGTAGGGTACGTTAGGCTCGTAAAGATCTTAACGTACCTGGAACCCGAACAAATATAAAATGGTCGATAAACCTAAACAACTAATGGACTACGCGAATGATATATCCAATCATATTTACTTATATATATATATATATATATATATATATATATATATATATATATATATATATATATATATATATATATGTTAATATTGTTTAAAAATAAAGAGTCGTTGACTCGGGAAATGTTATATAAACGGGCAGGTCATGCCGAAATTTTATAAAAATTCTTTATAAACTTAAATTATTTTACCAAACATTATTAGTATTTCAAAACCTTTTAATTCTTCATTATTTTGGGAAAACGGGTAAAATCTGAAACTTATTGTTACGTTTTATTATTCATTTCTATTTGAGTGAGTTCTTCTATTTTATTTCTTTCCTTCTCATTTTTTTTCGACGACTTTCTTCGAGCAGTTTTTTCGTCTTTCATGCGTACTTGATCATTTCGCCGACTTGTTTCTTTTCTAACTTTCTTGTCTCCCACACGAGACTTTACGAAAGCTATTTTCTTTCAAATGCCATTGTATCTACAAAACTTTTACTCAATCATTGTTTATTGAGTTATTCGAGTATAGTTCTGAGTTATGCAATTTATATTGATTAGGTTGTGCTGAGGTCCATTTTGCTGTGACGCATTATTGATTGGTTGCTATATCTCGTTTCCTGCTACTACTATTGTTAAGGTGTGATTCATAGCCCCACTTTTTATATCTTTAAATGCTTACAAACCCATGGGTGAGACCATGGTTCTAAAAGGCGCGCAAAGGCCTCGCTAAGGCTCCGCAAAGGTGTGAGGCTTGGTCATGCCGCCACGCCGCCTTATGCCACTTCTATTTATAAACTCGATATATATGAAATATTATATAAATATATAACTATTTTCATATTTTGTGCCGCCTTATGTCACGCCTTACAAAAGCAAAAGCTTCGCCTTAGCCGCTAAGGCATGAGGCTTGATCATGCCGCCACGCCACGCCTCGCGCAATTTATAACATTGGGTGAGACACATGCTTTAAATGTTTTCTGAGCACAAGTATTTTTGGTATGCTTTTCTTGATTGATATACTTTCCTGACGATATGCTAAGTAGCTTATCTTGCCTGACAAGACCCTCCGATCATGAGCCATTAATCACTTGCGAGTGAGCGCGAATATAGGGATATAGGCCTATAGGAATTGACCCTCCCATCCCTTGTGTTGGATAGGCAATTTGGGTGTACTATATTCGATTTTGCTGGGTATATGGCAAGTACCCGACCTTGGGGGCACTTTATATATTGAAATTCCGCGGTTATTTGTCGACTTATGGTTATATATTGGTTAACGTTTTGCATGTCATGAGCTTAGCATCATCAACCGTATGTATGCACGTGTTGCCTCTACATATTGGGTGTTACCTTGATTACCCTGGTATTTGCATTTGTTGCTTATATCATATGATTAAAACCCTTGTGCTCAACTTTATTATTTTAAACCTATGGATTACACTCAACCTTGTGTTGACTTTTAAGCATGTGTTTCTCAGGTACTACTACAAATTAAGTTTTGGAGCCTTATGATCTTGGGCGTGGTGGAGTGGCTGGACGAAGGAAGTTTTCTATCAAGGCAGCTTTATCACTTTTACTATCTTTATTTTCATGTCATTCGTAAAACCTTGGTGTGTCTTTAATATTTTCTGCTGCTAAACTTATTTACTTTCCGCTGCAAAACATTGTATTTCTGCTACTAAACTTGGTTTTCCGCTGCTAAACTTTGTCATTTTCCGCTGCAAATTTTTATTTATATTCCACTGCTATTCGTTAAAGAGCCTATGTGCTCTAAAATGGTTTGTAAAACAAATGATGTGTTTTGAGGCACTTTTAACGTCCCGTGTTGTGGTCGTTAGCTATAAAGATGCCTGGTTTCGATTCGCGTAGTGCCCCCAGCATGTCAGCTACCGTATTTTGAGTTGGGGGTACTACAGAATGGTATCAGAGCCATCGTTTATAGAGAACGAGCTCGCACTCAACTATAAACTTTTTCCTGGAGTCAAAATGTTTTGAGACAGAAAGCCGACAGCCTTCCATGCCACTTTGCGCCCTGGTATTTCTTTTAAACTTCACATATATATATATGTTTTATATTGAGATTGGTTTGGACTTTTTCCACTATCATGCTTTGGCTTATCAAATGGTTTTCTGCGAATATTTGGCTAGTATTTTTATGTTTCCTTATACTCTTGTAAAGTATCATGTCTGTCCCAGTTCCCCGTGATCAGGTTCCAGTCCCACCCGTTGTTGACCCATTGCCTTTAGGAGATGATGTTGAGTTGGATGTTGATGTTGAGTTGGATGTTGATGTTGGTTTAGATGATGAGGTAGGTTTAGAGGATGATGTTGATATTGAGGATGATGGAGATGAGGAGATGGATGACGATGATGATGACGAGGAGGATGATGATAAGGAGTTTATGGAGGAGGATCAAGATGTTCCCCGCCGCCTTCGCCTGTTGTGTCGATGTAACTTATGAGTCGGATACTCCCGAGAGTTTGGAGCATGCTATGATTACCGAGGTGACATCGACAGAGGTCGTGCCTACAGAGTTAGCGTCCACTTATGAGTTTGGGGAGTTGCCAGCAGACCCACGCGTTGCGTCTTCAGTGATTGGGGATGAGTTGAGCGGATTGAGGGAGGAGATGACCTGGTGTCACGGTCGTTACATGTCGAGGGCCAGGAGTACGTGTTTTCGGCCATCTACTGTCGTGGAATTGATGAAGGAGAAGAAGGAAGGGAAGAAGGTAGCAGATAAGTTGCAGGTTGGTTTATATAGGCAGGGTGCTAGGATGAGCCCTGTGGAGGAGACGTATGATGAGTTTCATGGACCGCTTGGATTCCTTGGATAGGAGGATGATAGAGGTTGGGAGAATGGCGAGGCAGTTGTCTCAGACAGAGTTGTATGCAGGAGATGATAGTCAACACTATCGTACTAGTATCAGCGAGTTATAGAGTGAGTTGCATGAGATGCAGAGACAGGCCTATGCAGAGAGGATGACCCGTCTTAGGTCTTATGACAGCATTGATGTGATGGCTATGTATGGAGATAGTTCAGGAGATCAGTGATTGGATCGTTTATTGTAGTTGGCATCTTAATGGTAGTTTACCTAGTATATGCTAAACTGAATTCTTCAGTTGGTAGATTTTATTCAAAACTTGTACTTGTTTTGCATATCTTGTAAGACCAATGTCAAGTATGAAATCTATGATGTATTATGGTGATGTACTATTATTGATGTTGACTTATGCTATATTATGATTCTATTCATGTGATGATGCTTTATCATGTGCTATAATTCTGACATGTTAATCAAATACTTACAAGTGTTGTGCTTTGTATTGATTGATAGAATTATGCCTCCTAGGAAGATGACCCCTGCTGCTATTCAGCAGATGATTGATGAGGGTGTTGCAGCAGCGCTTGCCAGGCAAGCAGGTGTTCCTCAGAATGTTGGACCGGCTAGAGCTCAAGCGGTTCCCAACAACCATTTCTGCACTTTTAAGGAATTCATGGATTGTAAGCCCATTACCTTCAAGGGAACTGAAGGAGCTGTTGGATTTAGGGCTGAGCAAACGGGCCGGATGGACCGGACCGACCGACAAAACCGACCGGACCGAGACCGACCGGACCGGACCGACCACATTCGGTCCGGTCCTCGGTCTAAGCTTTTTGCCAAATTCGGTCCTCGGTCCGGTCGGTCCGGTCCGGTCCGGTCCGGACAGACCAAAAACCCGAAAAAACTTGCCTAATTGGACCGGACCGACCGAAGACCGACCGGACCGGACCGGACCGACCATATTCGGTCCGGTCTCGGTCTATGGTTTTTCCAGTTCTCGGTCCTCGGTCCGGTCCGGTCTTGGTCGGTCCGGTCCGGTTTTCGCCCGATGCTCAGCCCTAGTTGGATTGACTCAATGGTTTGAGAAAGTAGAATCGGTGTTTCATAGGAGTAATTGTACTGAGAACAATAGGGTGAAGTATACGACAGGCACATTGTTAGAGCATGCCTTGTCTTGGTGGAATGCTTACGTTCTGGAAAAGGGAATGGAGGAAGCTTATAGTACTTCATGGGAAGATTTCAAGAAAGCTATGGTTAAGAAGTACTGTTCTCGTAGTGATTTGAGGAAGTTGGATACTGAGTTCTATTATTTGGCTGTGAAGGGTTCTGATCTTGCTACTTATGTGCGACGTTTCCAAGAGTTAAAACTGTTTTGTGCACACATGGTGCCCGATAATGAGAAGTTGCTAGAGAAGTTTATTAGTGGATTTCCTGCGAGTATTCAAAGGAATGTGACGTCGTTCAATGCTGAGACTTTAGATGATACTATTAGCATGGCTGAACGCCTTATGGATCAGGTGACTAAGCTTGGTGCTGTTCAGAGGAGTAATCACTTTGACAACAAGAGAAAATGGGAGGATAACCGAAGGAACAACAACTATAACAACCCCAACAACCGCTACAACAACAATCAGTACAGTAACAACAATCACCATCACCAACAGAATAGGAGACAGGAGACTATCAAGGCATTTGTGGCTACACAAGGAGGAGCGAATGTTGGACAGCAAGCTCGCTGTGAGAAGTGTCACCAGCATCATACTGGAACGTGTACTGTGAGATGTACGAAGTGTCAGAAGGTTGGTCATATTGCGAGGTTTTGTAAGAGCAGGGTGTGGCGACAGTAGCAGGTGCCCAGCCTGTGGTTACATGTTACGGATGTAGAGAGCGTGGACACTATAGGAATCAATGCCCGAAGAATGCTGGACAAGGAAATGTAGGTGCTCGAGGAAGAGTGTATGTGATGTGAAATGGAGAGCCACATCAGGATCCGAATGTTGTCACTCTTACGTTTCTTCTCAACAACCTTCATGTTAAAGTTTTGTTTGATTCGAGTGCTGACATGAGTTTTGTGTCTATTAAGATTGCACCGTTACTTCGACTTACCCCTACCTTATTAGACGTTAGCTATAGCATTGAGTTAGCTGATGGTAAACTAGTAGATACCCGCACCGTGATCCGTGGTTGTACCCTTAATCTTTTAGACCACCCGTTTAGTATCGATTTGATGCCAATCGAGCTCGGAAGCTTCGATGTGATAGTTGGAATGGATTGGTTATCCAAGAATCGAGTAAGCATTGTTTGTGGAGAACGAGTAGTTCATATCCCTCTAAATGATGAGATTTTGATTGTTCGAGGTGATAGGAGTGGAACTCGCCTGAATATCATATCATGTATCAAAACCATGAAATATCTTGAGAAAGGATGTCACGCATTCCTAGCACATGTGGCTAAGAAGGAGTCGGGAGAGAAGCTACTCGAGGATGTTCCTGTAGTGCGTGAGTTTCCTGAAGTATTTCTTGAAGATTTTCCGGGACTTCCGCCAGCCCGACAAGTGGAGTTTCGCATCGACTTAGTTACAGGAGCTGCACCTGTTGCGCGTGCACCATGTCATTTAGCGCCATCGGAGATGGAGGAGTTGTCTAAGCAATTGCAAAAGCTGTTGGATAAAGGATTTATTCGACCAAGTTCTTCGCCCTAGGGAGCTCCAGTGTTATTTGTAAAGAAGAAGGAAGGAATGTTTAGGATGTGTATCGACTACCGAGGAACCGCTACCCGTTACCGAGGATTGATGATTTGTTTGATCAGTTGCAAGGATCGATTTATTACTCTAAGATTGACTTGAGGTCTGGTTATCACCAACTTAGGGTTCGGGAAGAGGATATTCCCAAGACGGCATTTAGGATCCGTTATGGTCATTATGAGTTTCAAGTTATGCCTTTTGGTTTGACCAATGCGCCTGCAATGTTCATGGACCTCATGAACCGAGTATGCAAGCCTTATCTAGATAAGTTCGTGATAGTCTTTATCGACGATATTTTGATCTACTCAAAGAGCGAGGAAGAGCACAAACAACATTTGGCTACGATTCTTAAGTTGCTCAAGGACGAGCAATTGTACGCAAAGTTCTCTAAGTGTGAGTTTTGGATTTGGAAAGTTCAATTCTTGGGTCATGTGATTGATATTAAAGGATTACATGTGGATCCCACTAAGATTGAGGTGATTGAGAAATGGGCAACGCCGGTTAACGCCACAGAAATTCGTCAATTTCTAGGATTGGCTGGGTATTATAGGCGATTCATCGAGGGATCCTCTAAGATATCTAAACCGTTAATTGCATTGACTCACAAGGATAAGAAGTATGAATGGGGAGAAGAAGAAGAGAAGTCCTTTCAGACTTTGAAGCAGAAGCTTTGTAGTGCACCGATATTGGCTTTGCCAGATGGAGTAGAAGATTTTGTGGTTTATTGTGATGCCTCGTATCAAGGGTTAAGAGCAGTTTTGATGCAACGAGGGAAGGTGATTCGCCTGAAAACAGTCTACTTATTTAGTCAACCACTTGTGAATGGTTGACGATACAAGTCAAACTAGAAAGAGGCAAATACAATAATCCAAGGTAGTACAGTTATATCCCCGGGTCGTTAATTTCCTAACGAGGTGTGATATCCTGTGATTGAACGAATGTGTTTGGTATAGTTTGGATGATCAGGAATAGGGTTATGAATGATTTGTCACAATACTAAAAGTATAAATAACTCAAATGAGTTATATCAACTAATAAGTATGATCAAAAACCCTAGAAACGTAAAACGTATTAAAAACGTACGTTTAAATTAAATTAAACGTAAACGTACAAAAATAAAAGTGAAAAGTGATCAATATAAACCCCACAAATGTGAAATTTATATTTTTGAGATCCTAAGAATAAAAGAAAATTATTAGAAAAATAAAATTATTTTTTTAACTTTTTTATTATTTATTATTAATTAATTACTATTTAATAGTATTTATTAAATACCTAAATAATAAGAAAACTAAAATAAGGGTTAGACAAATAAAATAAAAACTTAGAAAAATCTAAAATATTATATAAGAAATTTTAAAATTGAAAATATATTTATTACACTTATTATCTATTTATTATTAATTATTAACTATATAAAATTATTTATTAACTAATTAAACTAATTAAATTATTAATACTAGAATATGAACAGTAAAAATTCTAGAAAAATTCCTAAAAATGTTATAACATATATAAAAGCTAGAAAAAATATAAAAACTATGTGGTACTTAATAAAATATAATTATGCTATTTAGTTATTTAATATTAATTAATAATTAATAAAACTAGTATTAATTCTAAATATTACTAGATGACAAAAGAAAAATCTGGAAAAATTTATAAAAGTACTTTAATATAAAATAGCTTTAATAAAAATATAAAAATACAGAAGTGCTTATAAATAAGCTAAAAAGAAAATTAAATAGATAGTTTCTATTAAATAGAAGCTATCATTATAAGTAAGTTTGGCTTTTTCTGGATTTTCTTTTATAAAACTATTAAAATACTTAAAATAAGAAACTATTACAAAAATAACTAACTTGGAAACTCAAAATAAGCACTGTTAGTGCTTATTACCCCCAAACGGTTGACCAAGTTTGACTTTTTAAGGAAATAAGCTCAAATGAGCTTATTTGGGGTCCACTAGGGTAGATTCTGGTTCCTCTGAGTTGTTTGAACAATATTTAACAAGATTCAACCAAATAAGTAGCTTGAATAAGCCACAAAACACAAATAAGCACTTTGCTTATTGGATTCTGAGACAGAAAATGGGACAACTTTGTGAGGTAAAACCAAGTGGGGTCCACTATGATCTAGGCCAAACAAAGGGTCAACTATTCAAGCCTGGTAGGAGGGGGTTGGGAGAATCAAAATTGGAGGTGTGAGACCCACTAGTGAGCTCAGAAAGAGCTTATGAAGTGAGGGGTCCTATCTGATTCACTCAGTTAACTGAGTGAGTAAAACAAGCTTGAGAATTTGGTAAAACCTTTAAAACAAACTTAAGGAAGGAAACAAAATATAAGTACTGTGTATATATAGTATATTAACAAATATGAACAAGTGTGTTCACTGGATTTGGCTAAAAAGCTTGTAATAAGCATTTAAGAACTTCCAAGTAAACTGAGATCCAAACACCCTAGACAGTCAACCAAAGTGGTCAAATTGAGCTTATGAAATAAGCTCAAAAGAACTTAATGAATGCTGAACTATTAAGTTGGGCTAGTGAGGATTCCAAAATGCCAAAGCTTGACCAATGGGGACCACTGGGTAGCTTGTTAAGGGCTTATGAAGTTGGGTGGGTTGACTGGTTCACTCAGTTAACTGAGTGAATGGAACAAGCTTCCAGCTGATTGCAGCCCTAGTTAAAGGGCTTGTGAGTGAAAGTTTAAGCTTGCAATGTGAAGATGGGTTGCTTAGCTTCTAAAAGAGCCAAAGATCACAAGCCAAAGCTCAGTGATAAGCTTATGATGGGCTTGTGAAGTTGCTTGTTTACACTGAGTTATCAGTGTATTGTTTGATTTTGATGCACAAGATAAGCAATTAAGATAAGCAGTAACAGGCAAATAAGCACTCAAATCAAGTAACTAGCCACAAGGGCATCACAAAGATCCAAAATACACAGGCCAACACTCACTACACAAGCTTATACAAGCTTGTGAAAGAGGGTGTCAAATCTGAGTGCAGGGGAGGTTTGTGAAGAACCACTAGACAATAAGCACAAATTAAGCATTCTAACCACTTTAATAAAATTTAACAAAAATAGTAACATGCAGATTAGCAACAAGACTTTATTATCCTACAAGCTCAAGTCTTATGATTAACTATCTAGTTCACAATTAAATTCTAAGTTTTATTCAAAAACAGTTAGGCTGCAATTTTGACTTTCTTATGTAAACCAATATGTTGACTTATGTGAGCTTAGACCTTAATTTACTGATTGATTAAGTTAAGTTAAGCTATGATACGATGAAAATAAGCTAGGTTACAAAGTTCTAAGCTAATTTGGAGAATATGGAACTGATTACACTAACAGTTAAACATATAGATTAGATTAAGACTAATTTTGACTTTTACTCTAATAAGGCCTAAATATTATGATTGATATGGACTGTAATGATCTAAATAAACATGCAGCAACAAGATTTAAGCACAATAACAGGCAATCATTCAGAGAAATAGCTTGATCCAAACACACCTTAGCAAGGGTGTTTTTCTGATTAGTGTTGTATAACACTGAACTACAACATGAAACTGAATCCAAACACTGTATACAGATGTAATAAGATCAAATGAGCACAATTACTGAGTTCTAAACAACTTATACTAAGATTCACACTTAAGCTATGTTTTACTAAAAATATGTAACAACTAGCAACTATTTAATTCAATTAACAACCTACCAATTTTACTTTATAATTCCACTAACCAATACCAAATAAGTATGAAACAAGAAAAATTATAGTAAAACAAGAACAATTAAAGGTTATGCCAAAAATCAAGAAATATGCTTACAACTTGAGTTTAGGCCACAACTGAGAACCAAGAACTGAGAACCAATCCTATATGCTTACCACTAAGCTCTAATACCAAAGCAATCTAGAATACACTTTGCTCCAAGCTTCTTCACATATTCTTTGTAAATTATTTCCTAATTACTTGTTTCTTTTTTATTTTTCTTTTTTTATTGATTATTGTTGATTAAATAGTTCCAAAAGCTTGCTATGACTTACTGAGAGCCAAGTAGTGTGATTGAGATCTCTAATTAACAAACATCAAACAGAATTTAAAAGACTTGAAATGTAAATAGGACAAAGTTGAAATTCTTGAAAACTGAAAGATAGATTAATACAAGTAACCAAAGCTGTTGAATACACTTAAGCAAAGTTATACAACACTTTTGAAACAGAATTTGAAAGTTATACTAATGGTGACAACTATTTTAATTATGCTACGTGATCATAAACTAGATTACAAATTATGATATATCTCTTCTTCTTCTTTCTTCTGTATTTATCACCCTTTTGCATCCTACTAGCTCATAGATATTTTCCCACTTCATCTTGGCCCTTCATTTAGTCAAATTGATCAAGACCATTTAAATCCAAAAATGGCGCCAAATCACTCCACGTGGAATTGAGGCGGTTCTGTTACAATTAAGGCTTCTTGGGAGTATTAGGAAGTGTAAGGGACAAGTTTGATGAAGATTGGACCAAGTTGGGTAGTATTGTTTAATATTGTGGGTAAGTATTGCTACAGTGGTGGTTTTGAGATGAAAATGGGGTGGGAATGCATTTATTGTGGGGGGTAGTAGTGGCAGAGGTGGTGGAGAGTGGGTAGTAAAGTAGGGGGTGAGGTGGATATGCAAGGTGGAGGGTGCAAGTGGTGGTTACAGGTGGTGGTTACAGGTGGCTAGGGGAGGTGGAAGAAGAAGAGGAAAACGGGGGTACGTTTGGTTTTATTTATTTACAAAGGGAGTGGGGTGGGCTTGTGTTGTTGGGCCATGGAGTGATAAGGGTGGACTGGATTTGGATTGGATTTAGAATTTGATTTTGTTTTATTAATAATACAAAGGGTCCGGTTTGGTAATTATGGCTTTAAAGCCCAAGGACCAAATGTGAAAATTCTGCATTCTTAGGGAACTAATTTGTAACTTTCCCAACTTCACATAAGGACCAAACCTGTAATTTAACATTAGTACAAGGACCATAGATGAATATTTTTCCATTTTTAAACCTTAGGGACCAAATCTGCCAATTTAGAAACTCCAGGGACCAAACTTGTAATTATTCCAAAACTTTTCTCATAAGGACCAATATTGTCAAACATGAATAGTACAAGGTTTATTTTGATTATTTCCAATTTTAAAACCTTAAGGACTATTTTTGACAGTTTTCAAAGTTGAGGGACTAAAGTTGTAATTTTATGATTTTTAACTTCAAAGGATTATTTTGAACAACTTGTGAATCCCAAGGACCTAAAATGATATTTGTACAAGTTTTGATTGACCAGGAACTAGTTTTGCCAATTTATCAAAGTTCAGGGACTGAAACTGTAAATTATTAATATTTTGTATGTTTTTCATCAGTTTTCATCCCTTTTGCACTTTAACACCTAAAAACACATTTTGATGATATTTCCTGTATTATGAGGCAAATCTGTATGTTTTCATATGTTTTTGCAGTCTAAATGTGATAGAAATGATGAGCTTTTAGACACTCATCAATCCCCCACACTAAACTATTGCTAGTCCCTAGCAATATTTTATGAAGTTTTAATGGATTTCAAAGAACTCTTTACCAAAAGCCATCACTTTTGGAGTAGCCAGATGTAAGAACTGTGGTACATCTGATAACCGTGTGATTTTGAGCAAATCACCAGCTGTCAACGGATTTGATTTGTCTTTACCAAAAGCCGTTTACTTCTGGACTATCCAACTCTTGATGGAATAGTCAACATCTTGGTGAGCTGATTACCAATTATGGATTTTCCACTGCCTTTACCACAAGCCATAATCTTGCGGGCTAGCCAACTCATTCGCTTTTTAGGATATGGCGAGTTGAGGTACCATACAATTTTTGGCAAATTGCAAGCCATCAACGGGTTTGAGATATCTTTACCAAGAACCGTTTGCTCCTGGATTAGCCAATCCTTATGTGGGTTAGACATGGTGGACTGATTACCATTTATTTGTGTTCTAAGTGAGAAAAAAAAATTAATTTTGGCTAAAATGGGGGTTCCTGATGGAACATGTGTTTGAATTCGAGAGAATCCCAACCCCCCTACACTTAGAACTGAATATTGCCCTCAATATTCAAAGTACCGGGCATTAAACCGAACTTAGAACGTAAAAGGGAAATATTACTTAGCCATTATTTAAGATATATATACATACATATATTTTTTAGATAAAACTTCTTAAATAGAAGCTATCACTATATGTAAATTTTTTTTTTTTTTGAAAGATATTTACATATATACAACATGTGGGGCATCTCCCCCACACTAGGGTGTTACACACGGGTGAAAACCCATGTTTGCTAATGTTTTTGATTCCCGGGTCACTAGTTTGACTCGACCCCGAATTGATTCGAATCCTCCCAAACCATCAGGTTTGTCACGCAAGTTAACCGCTTGTGAACGGTTTAACTGTAACAAAGGGTTCCTGAGCAGATTGGGAGAAAAAGCAATTGAAAAATCCATGGGGAAGTATCTGGCTCTAAACCAATGTTATATGGAAGATGCCAGGGTCAAAGGTAACATCTTCACTCCCGAATGAGTGAAGGGAAGGAGAAATCACCGGGTAGGTGAAGGGTAGTAGGGAGATCAGAACAGCAGTAATCACAAGAACTTCCTCCTCAAGAATTTGAAATTTAAGTGAAGGAGGCAAGGTCTTATGCTTGATCTCAGGAAATTTATCAGTTTTTACAACTGATTTGATTTCCTCTTTATGAAGTTGTTTGGGAGGGAGGATGTTATAACAATTTTCAACTGATTTATAATTGTTTGGGTACAACAATTGTTCAAGAAGATCATTAATATCTCCCTCCTGATCAATCTCAGCATCATCTATTCCAGGAATAAATGAATCCAAATTGATATAATCACCATTCTTATCCATAATAGAATCACTTTCCTCAACCAGAGTGAGGGAAGATGAAGAGTCAGCTAAGATATCACTCTCAGTGTCATCTTCATCCCATATGGGATCATTATGGAGTTCTTTTAGTGGAGGAGGGGAAATTGGATCATTACTTAGCAATTCCTCAAGGAGAAGAATATCCCCCTCCTGATCACTCTCAGCATCATCTTCATCCCAAATGGGACCACTTTCCTCAACCGGAGTTAAGGAAGTGAAGAGTCGGGAATGATGGAATGAGAAGATGGAGTGGGATCACCACTCACCAAATCATGAACATAACCAATATTTTCTTGAGAGTACTCCTGTAAGGCAACATCAATGACATCGATTCGGTTAATTGATGCAGAGTTATAGTTTGAGGAGTACCTCGAAGTTTGATCATGGTTAAAGGTAATAGCCTCATGACCCATACGCAATGTGATCTTACGCTCAAATACATCTATAAGAGCATGGCCCGTTCTTAGGAATCCTCGTCCAAGAATGAGAGGAATCCTAGGATTAGCATTGAATTCAACAACCACAAAGTCAGCTGGAAAATGGAATTTCCCTACTTTCACAAATACGTCCTCGGCAATACCGAGGGGCATAGATATAGAACGATCTGCAAGCTCAAGAGTCATGCAGGTAGGGGTAAGTTTAGGAAGAGAAAGTTTCTTCCATACTGAATTAGGCATCAGGTTGATGCTGGCGCCCAGATCAGCCAAGGCGTTGCATGCAACCATTCCTGGGAATTCACAAGGTAAGATAAATTTCCCAGGATCTCCAAGCTTCTCGGGAAGCTTCTTTAAGATAACTGCAGAGCAGTTCTCATTTAGAGAAGTTTTTGCCAATTCAACCAGTTTTTCCTTGTCGTTTAACAACTGTTTGATTGTTGATGCAAACTTGGGCATCAACATGACAGCATCCACAAGACTTATGTCAAATTGCAAATCTTTAAAGATTTGCAAGAGTTTGTCCGTTTGGTAATTAGACCTCTCGCGGTGCTCTTGCTCATTTAAGAGTGAAGGGTAAGGAAGGGTAGGCTTAAAAGGTTTGGATTTAGGGACAGTAGGCTCAGGAGTTTCATCAGTCTCAAAGACAACTCCTGATTTGGTTTTCTTTCGAGGGACAACTTGCGGTTGGACGTGTGCGGTACTTCGTGGGCTTGGAGTTTGCACCTGGTCCTTGGCAACCTCGTTCTCTTTTTCCACATCGTATAACGGTGGTGGAATAGGAGTAGAGGGTCCCTCATAAGCAGCACCACTACGAGTGGTGATAGCTTTGATGATGTTGGAATCCTCCTCATCATCACTATCGTCAAGTACACTCTTTCGGGCAGCATTAAGCATATGAGAATAAGTCATAGCTGCCCTTTGGTCATAAAGGTTGCTTGACAAACTTTTAACCGTGAATCGTGAAAGAGTGGGATCTATTCTTGATGATGTAGCAGTAATTGGGGGTGTAGAATTTGGGACAACCGTGGTTTGGACGAAATGAGTACTTCCATTATTAGAAGGAAGTACCGGGTCCTTTGTCACCATGGTTGGTCCATCTTTGTCACTATGAATAGTGACAGCTTTGAGTTCACCCCTAGGATTCGCAACAGTATTACTCGGGAGACTTCCCGAGGTGGAAGGTGGAACGAGTTGTTTCACCAAATCAGATATCATACTCTTTAGATCGTTCTTCAGCTCATGATTGTTCTTCGCAATTGAAGAATCAAATTCATTCTTCAAATTGGAGATTTGGTTTTGAACCACTCTCATTTTAGCATCAGTAGCCTTGATGTGGTTAGCTAGTTCAGCAGATTGAGATTCTTGGAACGAAACCATTTGATTATTAGGAGCTGAATACCCTTGATTAGAATTTGAATTCCCTTTATAGGGAGGGTATTGAACAGGAACAATTTGATTGTTTTGAGTACGATATTGATTTTGGTTATTATGCCCTCTTGGCTGATTAGGATTAGACCTATTTGAATTGTTGGGTTGATATGATCCTGATGGACCCTCTTGGTTATTAGCACGGTAATTTGTTTCAGCTTGAGGAAGGTATTGGTTACCTCCTTGATTGAAATTACCGGCTAGAGCATCGACTTCAAATGCATTGCCATCGGTGGCAGTACAGTTGTAGTATGCATGAGGACCACCACAAGTGACACATGGTTCAATCTTTTTGACTTCAGCACGTGTAGATGGCTCTTTCTTTTGGTTAAGAGTCAAATTTTTAAGAGCATCCATGAGTTGAGCAAACTGAGTATTGTCAACAGTTTGAGTCATGGGAGATGAAGTAGAAGGTGAATCACTTGCTTTGGGAGCAACTGGTTTGTTTCTTGAGGTACGGACCTCAGCTTTGTTCTCTATAATGGCTAAAGCATCCTTTGTTGTTCGATTCAAAAAATTACCTCCCGCGGAGGAATTAAGAGAATCTTGATCAGCTTGTCTTATGCCATTATAGAAAGTATCCAGATATATCAACTCAGAAAATCCATGATGAGGACAGTTGCGTAGCATTTCCTTAAAACGATCCCATGATTCACTGAATGTTTCATCAAAATGTTGTGTGAATTTCATGATTTCATTCAGGAGATTCGTGGTTTTTGAAGGAGGATAGAATTTATGCACAAACTTCTGTACTAAATCTTCCCACGTTTCAATCGACTTAGGGGGTTGTTTGTCAAGCCAGATCCTGGCGGGCCCATCGAGGGAAAACGGGAAAAGAAGAAGTTTTATTGCATCCTCAGGGACGTTTTTACATTTCAAGGTGGATGTGATTTTATTGAACCACCGAATGTGATAGTGAGGATCGTCCCTATCAAAACCATAGAATTGACGCGCTGTCACTAGGTTTATTAACCCTGTTTTAAGCTCAAAGTTTTCAGGTACGATGGCTGGAACAACAATGGCATCTCCGTACCCATCGGTGGGTGCTTGGAGAAGCTCATTCATCGTTTGTTTTTCTGTTATTTTGACAGGAATTTTTGGATCAGTACGTATCTCGGGTACGACTGAGGGAGCAGAACGTCTACGACTTCTTCGAGGTATGGCTACAAGCTCACGAAGAGGACTTGATGACCTTGAAGAACGAGTGCGCATGCACTAAGACGCGTCTAAGGATACTTGAAGAAAAGGAAACTCAGGAGGGGTGCGAAGAGTATTTTTGTGATTATTTATCTTTTATATATATATATATATATATATATATATATATATATATATATATATATATATATATATATATATATATATATAGAAAGAAAAAGAAAATATTTTTGTATTTTATATTGTTTATGGAAGATTAAAATATGATATTATATAATATATATACAAAGGATAGATAATCAACCAAACTGATACGTTCAACGCAGCACAACCTCCCCGGCAGCGGCGCCAAAAATTGATTCACCTGAAAACAGTCTACTTATTTAGTCAACCACTTGTGAATGGTTGACGATACAAGTCAAACTAGAAAGAGGCAAATACAATAATCCAAGGTAGTACAGTTATATCCCCAGGTCGTTAATTTCCCAACGAGATGTGATATCCTGTGATTGAACGAATGTGTTTGGTATAGTTTGGATGATCAGGAATAGGGTTATGAATGATTTGTCACAATACTAAAAGTATAAATAACTCAAATGAGTTATATCAACTAATAAGTATGATCAAAAACCCTAGAAACGTAAAACGTATTAAAAACGTACGTTTAAATTAAATTAAACGTAAACGTACAAAAATAAAAGTGAAAAGTGATCAATATAAACCCCACAAATGTGAAATTTATATTTTTGAGATCCTAAGAATAAAATAAAATTATTAGAAAAATAAAATTATTTTTTTAACTTTTTTATTATTTATTATTAATTAATTACTATTTAATAGTATTTATTAAATACCTAAATAATAAGAAAACTAAAATAAGGCTTAGACAAATAAAATAAAAACATAGAAAAATCTAAAATATTATATAAGAAATTTTAAAACTGAAAATATATTTATTACACTTATTATCTATTTATTATTAATTATTAACTATATAAAATTATTTATTAACTAATTAAACTAATTAAATTATTAATACTAGAATATGAACAGTAAAAATTCTAGAAAAATTCCTAAAAATGTTATAACTTATATAAAAGCTAGAAAAATTATAAAAACTATGTGGTACTTAATAAAATATAATTATGCTATTTAGTTATTTAATATTAATTATTAATTAATTAAACTAGCATTAATTCTAAATATTACTAGATGACAAAAGAAAAATCTGGAAAAATTTATAAAAGTACTTTAATATAAAAGAGATTTAATAAAAATATAAAAATACAGAAGTGCTTATAAATAAGCTAAAAAGAAAATTAAATAGATAGTTTCTATTAAATAGAAGCTATCACTATAAGTAAGTTTGGCATTTTCTGGATTTTCTTTTATAAAACTATTAAAATACTTAAAATAAGAAACTATTACAAAAACGACTAACTTGGAAACTCAAAATAAGCACTGTTAGTGCTTATTACCCCAAACAATTGACCAAGTTTGACTTTTTAAGTAAATAAGCTCAAATGAGCTTATTTGGGGTCCACTAGGGTAGATTCTGGTTCCTCTGAGTTGTTTGAACAATATTTAAGAAGATTCAACCAAATAAGTAGCTTGAATAAGCCACAAAACACAAATAAGCACTTTGCTTATTGGATTCTGAGACAGAAAATGGGACAACTTTGTGAGGTAAAACCAAGTGGGGTCCACTATGATCTAGGCCAAACAAAGGGTCAAGTATTCAAGCCTGGTAGGAGGGGGGTTGGGAGAATCAAAATTGGAGGTGTGGGACCCACTGGTGAGCTCAGAAAGAGCTTATGAAGTGAGGGGTCCTATCTGATTCACTAAGTTAACTGAGTGAGTGAAACAAGCTTGAAAATTTGGTAAAAGCTTTAAAACAAACTTAAGGAAGGAAACAAAATATAAGTACTGTGTATATATAGTATATTAACAAATATGAACAAGTGTGTTCACTGGATTTGGCTAAAAAGCTTGTAATAAGCTTTTAAGAACTTCCAAGTAAACTGAGATCCAAACACCCTAGACAGTCAACCAAAGTGGTCAAATTGAGCTTATGAAATAAGCTCAAAAGAACTTAATGAATGCTGAACTATTAAGTTGGGCTAGTGAGGATTCCAAAATGCCAAAGCTTGACCAATGGGGACCACTGGGTAGCTTGTTAAGGGCTTATGAAGTTGGGTGGGTTGACTGGTTCACTCAGTTAACTGAGTGAATGGAACAAGCTTCCAACTGATTGCAGCCCTAGTTAAAGGGCTTGTGAGTGAAAGTTTAAGCTTGCAATGTGAAGATGGGTTGCTTAGCTTCTAAAAGAGCCAAAGATCACAAGCCAAAGCTCAGTGATAAGCTTATGATGGGCTTGTGAAGTTGCTTGTTTACACTGAGTTATCAGTGTATTGTTTGATTTTGATGCACAAGATAAGCAATTAAGATAAGCAGTAACAGGCAAATAAGCACTCAAATCAAGTAACTAGCCACAAGGGCATCACAAAGATCCAAAATACACAGGCCAACACTCACTACACAAGCTTATACAAGCTTGTGAAAGAGGGTGTCAAATCTGAGTGCAGGGGAGGTTTGTGAAGAACCACTAGACAATAAGCACAAATTAAGCAGTCTAACCACTTTAATAAAATTTAACAAAAATAGTAACATGCAGATTAGCAACAAGACTTTATTATCCTACAAGCTCAAGTCCTATGATTAACTATCTAGTTCACAATTAAATTCTAAGTTTTATTCAAAAACAGTTAGGCTGCAATTTTGACTTTCTTATGTAAACCAATATGTTGACTTATGTGAGCTTAGACCTTAATTTACTGATTGATTAAGTTAAGTTAAGCTATGATATGATGAAAATAAGCTAGGTTACAAAGTTCTAAGCTAATTTGGAGAATATGGAACTAATTACACTAACAGTTAAATATATAGATTAGATTAAGACTAATTTTGACTTTTACTCTAATAAGGCTTAAATATTATGATTGATATGGACTGTAATGATCTAAATAAACATGCAGCAACAAGATTTAAGCACAATAATAGGCAATCATTCAGAGAAACAGCTTGATCCAAACACACCTTAGCAAGGGTGTTTTTCTGATTAGTGTTGTATAACACTGAACTACAACATGAAACTGAATCCAAACTGTATCACACATTCGTTCAATCATAGGGTATCACACCTCGTAAGGAAATTAACAACCCGGGGATATAACTGTACTACCTTGGATTATTGCATTTGCCTCTTTCTAGTTTGACTTGTATTGTCAACCATTCACAAGTGGTTGACTCTAGAATATACGGCTAGAAATTAGCGATGCCAAAAATTAATTCGCCTGAAAACAGTCTACTTATTTAGTCAACCACTTGTGAATGGTTGACGATACAAGTCAAACTAGAAAGAGGCAAATACAATAATCCAAGGTAGTACAGTTATATCCCCGGGTTGTTAATTTCCCAACGAGGTGTGATATCCTGTGATTGAATGAATGTGTTTGGTATAGTTTGGATGATCAGGAATAGGGTTATGAATGATTTGTCACAATACTAAAAGTATAAATAACTCAAATGAGTTATATCAACTAATAAGTATGATCAAAAACCCTAGAAACGTAAAACGTATTAAAAACGTACATTTAAATTAAATTAAACGTAAACGTACAAAAATAAAAGTGAAAAGTGATCAATATAAACCCCACAAATGTGAAATTTATATTTTTGAGATCCTAAGAATAAAAGAAAATTATTAGAAAAATAAAATTACTTTTTTAACTTTTTTATTATTTATTATTAATTAATTACTATTTAATAGTATTTACTAAATACCTAAATAATAAGAAAACTAAAATAAGGCTTAGACAAATAAAATAAAAACATAGAAAAATCTAAAATATTATATAAGAAATTTTAAAACTGAAAATATATTTATTACACTTATTATCTATTTATTATTAATTATTAACTATATAAAATTATTTATTAACTAATTAAACTAATTAAATTATTAATACTAGAATATGAACAGTAAAAATTCTAGAAAAATTCCTAAAAATGTTATAACTTATATAAAAGCTAGAAAAATTATAAAAACTATGTGGTACTTAATAAAATATAATTATGCTATTTAGTTATTTAATATTAATTATTAATTAATTAAACTAGCATTAATTCTAAATATTACTAGATGACAAAAGAAAAATCTGGAAAAATTTATAAAAGTACTTTAATATAAAAGAGATTTAATAAAAATATAAAAATACAGAAGTGCTTATAAATAAGCTAAAAAGAAAATTAAATAGATAGTTTCTATTAAATAGAAGCTATCACTATAAGTAAGTTTGGCTTTTTCTGGATTTTCTTTTATAAAACTATTAAAATACTTAAAATAAGAAACTATTACAAAAACGACTAACTTGGAAACTCAAAATAAGCACTGTTAGTGCTTATTACCCCAAACAATTGACCAAGTTTGACTTTTTAAGGAAATAAGCTCAAATGAGCTTATTTGGGGTCCACTAGGGTAGATTCTGGTTCCTCTGAGTTGTTTGAACAATATTTAAGAAGATTCAACCAAATAAGTAGCTTGAATAAGCCACAAAACACAAATAAGCACTTTGCTTATTGGATTCTGAGACAGAAAATGGGACAACTTTGTGAGGTAAAACCAAGTGGGGTCCACTATGATCTAGGCCAAACAAAGGGTCAAGTATTCAAGCCTGGTAGGAGGGGGTTGGGAGAATCAAAATTGGAGGTGTGGGACCCACTGGTGAGCTCAGAAAGAGCTTATGAAGTGAGGGGTCCTATCTGATTCACTAAGTTAACTGAGTGAGTGAAACAAGCTTGAAAATTTGGTAAAAGCTTTAAAACAAACTTAAGGAAGGAAACAAAATATAAGTACTGTGTATATATAGTATATTAACAAATATGAACAAGTGTGTTCACTGGATTTGGCTAAAAAGCTTGTAATAAGCTTTTAAGAACTTCCAAGTAAACTAAGATCCAAACACCCTAGACAGTCAACCAAAGTGGTCAAATTGAGCTTATGAAATAAGCTCAAAAGAACTTAATGAATGCTGAACTATTAAGTTGGGCTAGTGAGGATTCCAAAATGCCAAAGCTTGACCAATGGGGACCACTGGGTAGCTTGTTAAGGGCTTATGAAGTTGGGTGGGTTGACTGGTTCACTCAGTTAACTGAGTGAATGGAACAAGCTTCCAACTGATTGCAGCCCTAGTTAAAGGGCTTGTGAGTGAAAGTTTAAGCTTGCAATGTGAAGATGGGTTGCTTAGCTTCTAAAAGAGCCAAAGATCACAAGCCAAAGCTCAGTGATAAGCTTATGATGGGCTTGTGAAGTTGCTTGTTTACACTGAGTTATCAGTGTATTGTTTGATTTTGATGCACAAGATAAGCAATTAAGATAAGCAGTAACAGGCAAATAAGCACTCAAATCAAGTAACTAGCCACAAGGGCATCACAAAGATCCAAAATACACAGGCCAACACTCACTACACAAGCTTATACAAGCTTGTGAAAGAGGGTGTCAAATCTGAGTGCAGGGGAGGTTTGTGAAGAACCACTAGACAATAAGCACAAATTAAGCAGTCTAACCACTTTAATAAAATTTAACAAAAATAGTAACATGCAGATTAGCAACAAGACTTTATTATCCTACAAGCTCAAGTCCTATGATTAACTATCTAGTTCACAATTAAATTCTAAGTTTTATTCAAAAACAGTTAGGCTGCAATTTTGACTTTCTTATGTAAACCAATATGTTGACTTATGTGAGCTTAGACCTTAATTTACTGATTGATTAAGTTAAGTTAAGCTATGATATGATGAAAATAAGCTAGGTTACAAAGTTCTAAGCTAATTTGGAGAATATGGAACTAATTACACTAACAGTTAAATATATAGATTAGATTAAGACTAATTTTGACTTTTACTCTAATAAGGCCTAAATATTATGATTGATATGGACTGTAATGATCTAAATAAACATGCAGCAACAAGATTTAAGCACAATAAAAGGCAATCATTCAGAGAAACAGCTTGATCCAAACACACCTTAGCAAGGGTGTTTTTCTGATTAGTGTTGTATAACACTGAACTACAACATGAAACTGAATCCAAACTGTATCACACATTCGTTCAATCATAGGATATCACACCTCGTAAGGAAATTAACAACCCGGGATATAACTGTACTACCTTGGATTATTGCATTTGCCTCTTTCTAGTTTGACTTGTATTGTCAACCATTCACAAGTGGTTGACTCTAGAATATACGGCTAGAAATTAGCGATGCCAAAAATTAATTCGCCTGAAAACAGTCTACTTATTTAGTCAACCACTTGTGAATGGTTGACGATACAAGTCAAACTAGAAAGAGGCAAATACAATAATCCAAGGTAGTACAGTTATATCCCCGGGTTGTTAATTTCCCAACGAGGTGTGATATCCTGTGATTGAATGAATGTGTTTGGTATAGTTTGGATGATCAGGAATAGGGTTATGAATGATTTGTCACAATACTAAAAGTATAAATAACTCAAATGAGTTATATCAACTAATAAGTATGATCAAAAACCCTAGAAACGTAAAACGTATTAAAAACGTACATTTAAATTAAATTAAACGTAAACGTACAAAAATAAAAGTGAAAAGTGATCAATATAAACCCCACAAATGTGAAATTTATATTTTTGAGATCCTAAGAATAAAAGAAAATTATTAGAAAAATAAAATTATTTTTTTAACTTTTTTATTATTTATTATTAATTAATTACTATTTAATAGTATTTATTAAATACCTAAATAATAAGAAAACTAAAATAAGGCTTAGACAAATAAAATAAAAACTTAGAAAAATCTAAAATATTATATAAGAAATTTTAAAACTGAAAATATATTTATTACACTTATTATCTATTTATTATTAATTATTAACTATATAAAATTATTCATTAACTAATTAAACTAATTAAATTATTAGTACTAGAATATGAACAGTAAAAATTCTAGAAAAATTCCTAAAAATGTTATAACTTATATAAAAGCTAGAAAAATTATAAAAACTATGTGGTACTTAATAAAATATAATTATGCTATTTAGTTATTTAATATTAATTATTAATTAATTAAACTAGTATTAATTCTAAATATTACTAGATGACAAAAGAAAAATCTGGAAAAATTTATAAAAGTACTTTAATATAAAAGAGATTTAATAAAAATATAAAAATACAGAAGTGCTTATAAATAAGCTAAAAAGAAAATTAAATAGATAGTTTCTATTAAATAGAAGCTATCACTATAAGTAAGTTTGGCTTTTTCTGGATTTTCTTTTATAAAACTATTAAAATACTTAAAATAAGAAACTATTACAAAAACAACTAACTTGGAAACTCAAAATAAGCACTGTTAGTGCTTATTACCCCAAACAGTTGACCAAGTTTGACTTTTTAAGGAAATAAGCTCAAATGAGCTTATTTGGGGTCCACTAGGGTAGATTCTGGTTCCTCTGAGTTGTTTGAACAATATTTAACAAGATTCAACCAAATAAGTAGCTTGAATAAGCCACAAAACACAAATAAGCACTTTGCTTATTGGATTCTGAGACAGAAAATGGGACAACTTTGTGAGGTAAAACCAAGTGGGGTCCACTATGATCTAGGCCAAACAAAGGGTCAAGTATTCAAGCCTGGTAGGAGGGGGGTTGGGAGAATCAAAATTGGAGGTGTGGGACCCACTGGTGAGCTCAGAAAGAGCTTATGAAGTGAGGGGTCCTATCTGATTCACTAAGTTAACTGAGTGAGTGAAACAAGCTTGAAAATTTGGTAAAAGCTTTAAAACAAACTTAAGGAAGGAAACAAAATATAAGTACTGTGTATATATAGTATATTAACAAATATGAACAAGTGTGTTCACTGGATTTGGCTAAAAAGCTTGTAATAAGCTTTTAAGAACTTCCAAGTAAACTGAGATCCAAACACCCTAGACAGTCAACCAAAGTGGTCAAATTGAGCTTATGAAATAAGCTCAAAAGAACTTAATGAATGCTGAACTATTAAGTTGGGCTAGTAAGGATTCCAAAATGCCAAAGCTTGACTAATGGGGACCACTGGGTAGCTTGTTAAGGGCTTATGAAGTTGGGTGGGTTGACTGGTTCACTCAGTTAACTGAGTGAATGGAACAAGCTTCCAGCTGATTGCAGCCCTAGTTAAAGGGCTTGTGAGTGAAAGTTTAAGCTTGCAATGTGAAGATGGGTTGCTTAGCTTCTAAAAGAGCCAAAGATCACAAGCCAAAGCTCAGTGATAAGCTTATGATGGGCTTGTGAAGTTGCTTGTTTACACTGAGTTATCAGTGTATTGTTTGATTTTGATGCACAAGATAAGCAATTAAGATAAGCAGTAACAGGCAAATAAGCACTCAAATCAAGTAACTAGCCACAAGGGCATCACAAAGATCCAAAATACACAGGCCAACACTCACTACACAAGCTTATACAAGCTTGTGAAAGAGGGTGTCAAATCTGAGTGCAGGGGAGGTTTGTGAAGAACCACTAGACAATAAGCACAAATTAAGCAGTCTAACCACTTTAATAAAATTTAACAAAAATAGTAACATGCAGATTAGCAACAAGACTTTATTATCCTACAAGCTCAAGTCCTATGATTAACTATCTAGTTCACAATTAAATTCTAAGTTTTATTCAAAAACAGTTAGGCTGCAATTTTGACTTTCTTATGTAAACCAATATGTTGACTTATGTGAGCTTAGACCTTAATTTACTGATTGATTAAGTTAAGTTAAGCTATGATATGATGAAAATAAGCTAGGTTACAAAGTTCTAAGCTAATTTGGAGAATATGGAACTAATTACACTAACAGTTAAATATATAGATTAGATTAAGACTAATTTTGACTTTTACTCTAATAAGGCTTAAATATTATGATTGATATGGACTGTAATGATCTAAATAAACATGCAGCAACAAGATTTAAGCACAATAAAAGGCAATCATTCAGAGAAACAGCTTGATCCAAACACACCTTAGCAAGGGTGTTTTTCTGATTAGTGTTGTATAACACTGAACTACAACATGAAACTGAATCCAAACTGTATCACACATTCGTTCAATCATAGGATATCACACCTCGTAAGGAAATTAACAACCCGGGGATATAACTGTACTACCTTGGATTATTGCATTTGCCTCTTTCTAGTTTGACTTGTATTGTCAACCATTCACAAGTGGTTGACTCTAGAATATACGGCTAGAAATTAGCGATGCCAAAAATTAATTCGCCTGAAAACAGTCTACTTATTTAGTCAACCACTTGTGAATGGTTGACGATACAAGTCAAACTAGAAAGAGGCAAATACAATAATCCAAGGTAGTACAGTTATATCCCCGGGTTGTTAATTTCCCAACGAGGTGTGATATCCTGTGATTGAATGAATGTGTTTGGTATAGTTTGGATGATCAGGAATAGGGTTATGAATGATTTGTCACAATACTAAAAGTATAAATAACTCAAATGAGTTATATCAACTAATAAGTATGATCAAAAACCCTAGAAACGTAAAACGTATTAAAAACGTACATTTAAATTAAATTAAACGTAAACGTACAAAAATAAAAGTGAAAAGTGATCAATATAAACCCCACAAATGTGAAATTTATATTTTTGAGATCCTAAGAATAAAAGAAAATTATTAGAAAAATAAAATTATTTTTTTAACTTTTTTATTATTTATTATTAATTAATTACTATTTAATAGTATTTATTAAATACCTAAATAATAAGAAAACTAAAATAAGGCTTAGACAAATAAAATAAAAACTTAGAAAAATCTAAAATATTATATAAGAAATTTTAAAACTGAAAATATATTTATTACACTTATTATCTATTTATTATTAATTATTAACTATATAAAATTATTCATTAACTAATTAAACTAATTAAATTATTAGTACTAGAATATGAACAGTAAAAATTCTAGAAAAATTCCTAAAAATGTTATAACTTATATAAAAGCTAGAAAAATTATAAAAACTATGTGGTACTTAATAAAATATAATTATGCTATTTAGTTATTTAATATTAATTATTAATTAATTAAACTAGTATTAATTCTAAATATTACTAGATGACAAAAGAAAAATCTGGAAAAATTTATAAAAGTACTTTAATATAAAAGAGATTTAATAAAAATATAAAAATACAGAAGTGCTTATAAATAAGCTAAAAAGAAAATTAAATAGATAGTTTCTATTAAATAGAAGCTATCACTATAAGTAAGTTTGGCTTTTTCTGGATTTTCTTTTATAAAACTATTAAAATACTTAAAATAAGAAACTATTACAAAAACAACTAACTTGGAAACTCAAAATAAGCACTGTTAGTGCTTATTACCCCAAACAGTTGACCAAGTTTGACTTTTTAAGGAAATAAGCTCAAATGAGCTTATTTGGGGTCCACTAGGGTAGATTCTGGTTCCTCTGAGTTGTTTGAACAATATTTAACAAGATTCAACCAAATAAGTAGCTTGAATAAGCCACAAAACACAAATAAGCACTTTGCTTATTGGATTCTGAGACAGAAAATGGGACAACTTTGTGAGGTAAAACCAAGTGGGGTCCACTATGATCTAGGCCAAACAAAGGGTCAAGTATTCAAGCCTGGTAGGAGGGGGGTTGGGAGAATCAAAATTGGAGGTGTGGGACCCACTGGTGAGCTCAGAAAGAGCTTATGAAGTGAGGGGTCCTATCTGATTCACTAAATTAACTGAGTGAGTGAAACAAGCTTGAAAATTTGGTAAAAGCTTTAAAACAAACTTAAGGAAGGAAACAAAATATAAGTACTGTGTATATATAGTATATTAACAAATATGAACAAGTGTGTTCACTGGATTTGGCTAAAAAGCTTGTAATAAGCTTTTAAGAACTTCCAAGTAAACTGAGATCCAAACACCCTAGACAGTCAACCAAAGTGGTCAAATTGAGCTTATGAAATAAGCTCAAAAGAACTTAATGAATGCTGAACTATTAAGTTGGGCTAGTAAGGATTCCAAAATGCCAAAGCTTGACCAATGGGGACCACTGGGTAGCTTGTTAAGGGCTTATGAAGTTGGGTGGGTTGACTGGTTCACTCAGTTAACTGAGTGAATGGAACAAGCTTCCAGCTGATTGCAGCCCTAGTTAAAGGGCTTGTGAGTGAAAGTTTAAGCTTGCAATGTGAAGATGGGTTGCTTAACTTCTAAAAGAGCCAAAGATCACAAGCCAAAGCTCAGTGATAAGCTTATGATGGGCTTGTGAAGTTGCTTGTTTACACTGAGTTATCAGTGTATTGTTTGATTTTGATGCACAAGATAAGCAATTAAGATAAGCAGTAACAGGCAAATAAGCACTCAAATCAAGTAACTAGCCACAAGGGCATCACAAAGATCCAAAATACACAGGCCAACACTCACTACACAAGATTATACAAGCTTGTGAAAGAGGGTGTCAAATCTGAGTGCAGGGGAGGTTTGTGAAGAACCACTAGACAATAAGCACAAATTAAGCAGTCTAACCACTTTAATAAAATTTAACAAAAATAGTAACATGCAGATTAGCAACAAGACTTTATTATCCTACAAGCTCAAGTCCTATGATTAACTATCTAGTTCACAATTAAATTCTAAGTTTTATTCAAAAACAGTTAGGCTGCAATTTTGACTTTCTTATGTAAACCAATATGTTGACTTATGTGAGCTTAGACCTTAATTTACTGATTGATTTAGTTAAGTTAAGCTATGATATGATGAAAATAAGCTAGGTTACAAAGTTCTAAGCTAATTTGGAGAATATGGAACTAATTACACTAACAGTTAAACATATAGATTAGATTAAGACTAATTTTGACTTTTACTCTAATAAGGCCTAAATATTATGATTGATATGGACTGCAATGATCTAAATAATTATGCAACAACAAGATTTAAGCACAATAACAGGCAATCATTCAGAGAAACAGCTTGATCCAAACACACCTTAGCAAGGGTGTTTTTCTGATTAGTGTTGTATAACACTGAACTACAACATGAAACTGAATCCAAACACTGTATACAGATGTAATAAGATCAAATGAGCACAATTACTGAGTTCTAAACAACTTATACTAAGATTCACACTTAAGCTATTTTTGACTGAAAATATGTAACAACTAGCAACTATTTAATTCAATTACCAACCTACCAATTTTACTTTATAATTCCACTAACCAACACCAAATAAGTATGAAACAAGAAAAATTATAGTAAAACAAGAACAAGTAAAGGTTATGCCAAAAATCAAGAAATATGCTTACAACTTGAGTTTAGGCCACAACTGAGAACCAATCCTATATGCTTACCACTAAGCTCTAATACCAAAGCAATCCAGAATACACTTTGCTCCAAGCTTCTTCACAGATTCTTTCTAAATTATTTCCTAATTACTTGTTTCTTTTTGATTTTTTTTTATTGATTATTGTTGATTAAATAGATCCAAAAGCTTGCTATGACTTACTGAGAGCCAAGTAGTGTGATTGAGATCTCTAATTAACAAACATCAAACAGAATTTAAAAGACTTGAAATGTAAATGGGACAAAGTTGAAATTCTTGAAAACTGAAAGATAGATTAATACAAGTAACCAAAGCTGTTGAATACACTTAAGCAAAGTTATACAATACTTTTGAAACAAAATTTGAAAGTTATACTAATGGTGACAACTATTTTAATTATGCTACGTGATCATAAACTAGATTACAAATTATGATATATCTCTTCTTCTTCTTTCTTCTGTATTTATCACCCTTTTGCATCCTACTAGCTCATAGATATTTTCCCACTTCATCTTGGCCCTTCATTTAGTCAAATTGATCAAGACCATTTAAATCCAAAAATGGCGCCAAATCACTCCACGTGGAATTGAGGCGGTTCTGTTACAATTAAGGCTTCTTGGGAGTATTAGGAAGTGTAAGGGACAAGTTTGATGAAGATTGGACCAAGTTGGGTAGTATTGTTTAATACTGTGGGTAAGTATTGCTACAGTGGTGGTTTTGAGGTGAAAATGGGGTGGGAATGCATTTATTGTGGGGGGTAGTAGTGGCAGAGGTGGTGGAGAGTGGGTAGTAAAGTAGGGGGTGAGGTGGATATGCAAGGTGGAGGGTGCAAGTGGTGGTTACAGGTGGTGGTTACAGGTGGCTAGGGGAGGTGGAAGAAGAAGAGGAAAACGGGGGTACGTTTGGTTTTATTTATTTACAAAGGGAGTGGGGTGGGCTTGTGTTGTTGGGCCATGGAGTGATAAGGGTGGACTGGATTTGGATTGGATTTGGAATTTGATTTTGGTTTATTAATAATACAAAGGGTCCGGTTTGGTAATTATGGCTTTAAAGCCCAAGGACCAAATGTGAAAATTCTGCATTCTTAGGGAACTGATTTGTAACTTTCCCAACTTCACATAAGGACCAAACCTGTAATTTAACATTAGTACAAGGACCATAGATGAATATTTTTCCATTTTTAAACCTTAGGGACCAAATCTGCCAATTTAGAAACTCCAGGGACCAAACTTGTAATTATTCCAAAACTTTTCTCATAAGGACCAATATTGTCAAACATGAATAGTACAAGGTTTATTTTGATTATTTCCAATTTTAAAACCTTAAGGACTATTTTTGACAGTTTTCAAAGTTGAGGGACTAAAGTTGTAATTTTATAATTTTTAACTTCAAAGGATTACTTTGAACAACTTGTGAATCTCAAGGACCTAAAATGATATTTGTACAAGTTTTGATTGACCAGGGACTAGTTTTGCCAATTTATCAAAGTTCAGGGACTGAAACTGTAAATTATTAATATTTTGTATGTTTTTCATCAGTTTTCATCCCTTTTGCACTTTAACACCTAAAAACACATTTTGATGATATTTCCTGTATTATGAGGCAAATCTGTATGTTTTCATATGTTTTTGCAGTCTAAATGTGATAGAAATGATGAGCTTTTAGACACTCATCAGAAGGTTATGGCATATGCTTCCCGACAGCTTAAGACTCATGAGGAGAAGTATACCACTCATGATTTGGAGTTAGGAGCCGTGGTTTTTGCCCTCAAGTTGTGGAGACATTACCTTTATGGTACTAAGTGTGTCGTCTTTACCGACCACAAGAGTTTACAGTATATTTTGTATCAGAAGGAGTTGAATATGCGACAACGACGATGGTTGGAGACGTTGAGCGATTATGATTGCGAGATACGATACCACCCTAGAAAAGCTAATGTTGTAGCTGATACTTTGAGTCGCAAAGAACGTTTGAAACCATTACGCGTTCGAGCTTTAGTTTTGACGATTAACTCGAATTTACCCGCTCAGATTCTGCAAGCACAAGAAGAAGTAGTGAAAAGAGGAGAGGTTAAGAAGGAGAAAGTTGATAGGATGATTAGCAAGGGGAAACTTGAGAAACGTTCAGATGGAACTTTGTGTTACAAAGGAAGAAGTTGGGTACCTTTGTTTGGAGGACTGAGAGACTTGATTATGCTCGAGTCTCATAAGTCGAAGTATTCTATTCACCCAGGATCTCATAAGATGTATCAGGAGGTGAAGAAGTTATATTGGTGGCCCAATATGAAAGCTGAGATTGCCGATTACGTCCGTAAGTGTCTTACGTGCGCCAAGGTTAAAGCTGAACATCAGAAACCGTCCGGTTTACTAGAACAACCTGAGATCCCATAATGGAAATGGGAAAGAATACCAATGGATTTTGTCACCAAGCTACCAAGGACTTCGGTGGGATTCGATGCTATTTGGGTAATAGTCGATCGATTGACTAAATCCGCACACGTTTTGCCAATCAAAGAGAATTACATCATGGATAAGTTGACCAGGCTCTACGTAAAGGAGATAGTATCTCGACATGGATCGCCAGTGTCTATTATCTCAGATCGAGACGACAGGTTTACTTCGAACTTTTGAAAGTCACTTCAAGATTCGTTTGGCACGAACCTTGACATGAGTACCGCTTACCATCCATAGACCGATGGTCAATGCGAGAGAACCATCCAGACTTTGGAAGATATGCTACGTGCATGTGCGATTGATTTTGGAAATGGATGGGATGTCCATTTGCCCTTGATTGAGTTTTCCTACAACAATAGTTACCATGCGAGTATTAAGGCCGCACCGTTTGAAGCACTCTAAGGTCAGAAGTGCCGATCACCTATATATTGGGATGAAGTGGGAGAAGCACAGCTTATTGGACCAGATCTAGTTCGTGAGACGACCGAGAAGATTGCTCAAATTAAAGACCGATTGAAAGTTGCTCGTGACCGACGGAAGAGTTACGCAGATGTGAGACGTAAACCCCTGGAATTTCAGGTAGGAGATAGGGTTATGTTGAAGGTATCGCCTTGGAAAGGTGTGATCAGGTTTGGTAAGAGTGGAAAGTTGAATCCCCGTTACATAGGGCCATTTAAGATTTTGAAGAGGATTGGTCCTGTGGCATATAAGCTGGAATTGCCACCGGAGCTCAGTAGAGTTCACCCTACTTTCCACGTGTCGAATTTGAAAAAGTGTTTGACCGATGAGACCGCTGTAATTCCGCTCGAGGAGATTGAGATTGATGAGCAATTACATTTTTTTGAGGAGCCCGTAGAAATCATGGATCACGAGGTTAAGCGATTAAAGAAGAGTCGTATTCCCCTTGTGAAGGTTCGTTGGAATTCCAAGAGAGGACCGGAGTATACTTGGGAATGCGAGGACGAGTTTAAATGCAAATACCCAAATCTTTTCAAAGTCGGGACTGGCAACTTAAACTAAATTCGGGACGGATTTCTAAATAAGATGTATGTGACGTAACCCCCGGTACTTTTTCAAAACTCATTACTAGCCAAAATATTTATTTTCGTACCTGAGATACATTAAAACTTTTATTTTGTGATTATTTGGGCTTGAGAAATGTGAGATATATTGGAAACGAGAACTTTATTCCTTGATTGACTCAGCACAACCTAGAACACTCGAATTGTATTGCATTTGCCAAATTATTTGAATTATTTTGAGTTTTGGAAAAACTCTGAAGTTTATGCTTGATTTTATTGGAAAAATTATTTCGTGAACAATGGCGCAAGTTTCGTAAATTTTTGAGTCCGTTTGCTATGTCGTTCGAGCCCCGGAGCGTCTAAAGTTAGAAGTTTACTTCGTTGGCGATATTGGTCCTTGGAATATCACCCTACTCTTACCCTACACTTTCATTAATTACAAAAACCACCCTATACCTTTCTTTAATATAAATACCCCTATTAATACCATTTTCTCATTTTATTTATTTAAAACACACACACACCTCACAATTTTTCCTCTCTCTCTCTTTGGTACCACCCACCGACGGCCTTCAACTTTTCCGGCCAACACCAGCAGAAACCGGCGCTGCCGCTGGAAAATTTACCAGCCACCTCTTTTTCTTGCACCATCTTATAGATCGGGACATCCCCGACACAACCGTACCACCCCCGCGATCCCAATCAACCCCCTCCACTGCCACGCGCTCCCACCGCCGCGACATCACCATCGAACACCACCACCACCTCTCTTTCTTGTTTCTCTCGACGGTAAGCAATCCACACGCGCCACCCCTGTGGTTATTTTTGATTTTAATCAAAACCCTAGTTTTGAAAATCTTTATAAACCGACTTTTATTGTTAAAACTTTTATAAAATTTGTTTTGATAATGTTTTGAACTCAAAAACTCGTGTGGATCTTTCTTGTTCTCGTTTGGTCACGACTCGGCCTCGACTCACCGAGTTAACTCGTGACTCGGTGAGGGTTGTGAGATTTATTGTTGTTGTTGTTTGATACTAGTGACAAGGGGAGTATATTTTGGTGATTGGAATAGTTATCGAGGGTCCGTTTGGGTTTGGGTGTGCTCGGCAGCCAACCACCATCACCACCGAGGCTTAAGGTGGTGGTGGGGGAATGATATTGTTATTCTTGTTGTTGTAGGTGTTGTGTTTGGTTCGGATTTGAATGGTTTTGGTTTGACCCGAGGAGGGTAAGGCTCGGTTTGGATTTGGTTTGGTTTCGGGTTATTTAGTTTTAACTTGGGTTGATTTTAGAGTTATTATAATTGTTGTGGTGATTATTTTTGGGTATTGATTAATATACTCGGGATATATTTTATAGAAACGGAAACTAATAATAAAAACGGTTAATAATATATATGAAATATAAAATAAATTATTATAGTTAAGTGGACTTGTTATCGGACATGATTCCGTATTATGACATTGTGAGCTTGAATTGGACGTACTGGATTTACGGCCTTGGTTATTTGGATATTATAGACCCTTTAGTGCACGAGACGGTATGGTACGTTTGGCCCGTAAAGATCTAAACGTGCCTGGAACCCAAACAAATACAAAATGGTCGATAAACCTAAACAACTAATGGACTACGCGAATGATATATCCAATCATATTTACTTTTATATATATATATATATATATATATATATATATATATATATATATATATATATATATATATATATATATATATATGTTAATATTGTTTAAAAATAATGAGTCGTTGACTCGGGAAATGTTAAATAAACGGGCAGGTCATGCTGAAATTTTATAAAAATTCTTTATAAACTTAAATTATTTTACCAAACATTATTAGTATTTATTAATTCGACATTATTTTGGGAAAACGGGTAAAATCCGAGACTTATTGTTACGTGTTATTATTTATTTCTATTTGAGTGAGTTCTTCTATTTTATTTCTTTCCTTCTCATTTCTTTTCGACGACTTTTTTCGAGGAATTCTTTCGTCTTTCATGCGTACTTGATCGTTTCACCGACTTGTTTCTTTTCTAACTTTCTTGTCTCCCACACGAGACTTTACGAAATCTATTTTCTTTCAAATGCCATTGTATCTACAAAACTTTCACTCAAGCATTGTTTATTGAGTTATTCTAGTATAGTTCTGAGTTATGCCATTTATATTGATTAGGTTGTGGTGAGGTCCATTTTGCTGTGACGCATTATTGATTAGTTGCTATATCACGTTTCCTGCTACTGCTATTGTTAAGGTATGATTCATAGCCCCACTTTTTATATCTTTAAATGTTTACAAACCCATGGGGTGTGACACATGCTTTAAATGTTTTCTGAGCACAAGTATTTTTGGTATGCTTTTCCTGATTGATATACTTTCCTGACGATGTGCTAAGTAGCTTATCTTTCCTGACAAGACCCTCCGATCATGAGCCATTAATCACTTGCGAGTGAGCGCGAATATAGGGATATAGGCCTATAGGAATTGACCCTCCCATCCCTTTTGCTGGATAGGCAATTTGGGTTACTATATTCGATTTTGCTGGGTATATGGCAAGTACCCGGCCTTGGGGGCACTTTATATATTGAAATTCCGCGGTTATTTTTCGACTTATGGTTATATATTGGTTAACGTTTTGCGTGTCATGAGCTTAGCATCATCAACTGTATGTATGCACGTGTTGCCTCTACATATTGGGTGTTGATACGTGTGAATCGCACCAGGCTTTACCTCTCAAGGGATCTTGAGAAGCTTACAACCCCCACCAGGCAGTGTACCTGATCGTTTTAGTATAGTATAGTGACAAGTACCGGGGGATTGATCGTTCAGCTAGGAATAGTGTCGCTAGGATTAGAAAACCTAAATACTAGTTCTAAAGGTGAGGGATGATTATTTTTGTATTTTTATATTTTTTTAGAAAGCAAGTAAAAATCTCGGGGTTGAAGGATTTGGGCGGAATTAGTTGCTAGTCAACTAACCCAATACTAAAGATGCAATCAAAATAAAATACAAGAAAATGAAAATAAACTAAATTAACTAAGGTTGTGAGCAATAAGTGGAGAAAATGTGTTTACTTAGATTTCACTACTCCCTAGATATCTTTTACACGTTAATTACTTGTTATAGTTGCGTGGATGACGGATTGTATTCCTTAATACCATTCATGGGGTGGCGCACTTAATTCCCCAATCCTATGAGTGCCTACTTCACTCCTATGTCGAGCCGGCTAAGAAGTTCCTATCATGGGATCATTAGAATTTACCCATGCATTAAATACAACCAATAAAACCTAGTGCACATCAGTTCATGTTTCCTAAGACGTTCAAGCATGTTACCATTTGGAAGTCTGCCAGTTTTCTTAAGCCTAACATCGAATTCATTCATCCAATACAACTATAAACAAGTAATCAACACATAATTAATATCTAGGTTTCATTAGATCCAAGCAAACACAAGATAGATCTAGCCTAGCATGATGGAATTAAGACAAGAACAAGATATAGACAACCAACACATAGACATATTGATTGAATTAAAAGAATACTTATCTCAATTATACATGAAAGGTATCAAGGGCTTAGAACCCTTGAAAAACCTGTAAAATTCGTACCAAGTTCGTATTTAGGGTTTCTCCAAAACTTCTCTCTTTTTAATGTGAAAATTAGAAAACTATATATAGGAAATAGGGTCTGACGGCGTCAAGACAAAATTTGTGACGCCGTCATCTCACCGCCAAAATACTTCTCGGACTGCCTTGATCTACTTTTGACACCGTCATGTGTTAGCATTTTCCAGGCCGTCATGTATTTTACTCTTGACGCCCTATCTTGTGACGCCGTCAATTCTGTACTGGGTCGTCATGGAAATTACTCTTGACGCCGTCAGAAATTCCTTCTTGACGCCGTCACCTACTGTTCCCAACAAGGAAAATTAAGACTTTGGCGTTTTCTTCACTTTTATGCTCCAAAAACGTCCGAATTGCTTCCTTTTCCAGATTTCACTCCCAAAGTACCTAAAATCACAAAAGGAACGATTTAGGGCAATATTTGATCAAATAAATTCAATTCCGGGCTTAAATGACCCCCTAAAAGTGGTTCATTTTTCGCCTCATCATATACCCTTACACTTGAGATTTGCTTGTCCTCAAGCAAATGCGCTTTTACTCTAATCAAAATACAAGCTAGGGGTCATTTAACACTAATATAAAAGTAATTACAACAAATAATCGTTCCACTAAAGACCAAAGACAAGCACGGAGGTCATACACTAGCACCTCACAAATAGTATTTAGATACTCACATCTCTGGGGTGTAATAAAGTACAAATTACAATATGGAAACGGAAGATATCTCTCACTACCTGTCATAGCAAAATAGATTACCATAGGCTTGGGAAAGGATCAAACCTCCACCACATGACGTAAGCACCTAGGATAAACTATCAAAGAGGTCTTTTTAAAGGGTTGTAACGTTAGGTGTAGGGATATGAAATACACGGTTTTGTTGGATAAAGGAAGTTTTACTGGTGGCGAGTTAACAATCTTGGTTAATTACATGTACAATATGGCGTTGCTAAGCCAAGACTAGACTCGACTTAAGCTAATAAATGAAAAATAACAAAAACATAAAATGAACATAGAATGAAAAGGGATAGTAGTCCGTATGTTTTTTTCTCTTTTCTTTTTCTATTTTTTTTTCTTTTTCCTGATTTTTCTATTTATATTTTTTTTTTCGAATTTTTTTTTTTTTTTTTTTTTTTTTTTTGCATACACTCTTACCTTACCATCCAAAATAATATATCATAGGGAATAAACGTTCCCCTTACACTTGAATTTTTACATACTTTACAATAAACTAATCTAATGACTCGAATTAAGAAAATCAAAACACCTGGAGTACTTTTAAGATTAACGTACATACGGGGGTAATAAATGATGTTCTTCCCCATTACTCCACAAAATAAGTACTTTACCAATGAGTCCCAATCGTCCCAAAACAATATGTACAAGGATATGACTCGACTTAGCAACCATGTAATCAATTAGATAGTTAACTAAGGGTTTAAACAAATAACAATAATGCACTAAAAATGAGCGCATACACGGAAGGCTAAGGCGATTTGGGTGTACATTTAAGTGGGGTGTAACAAATTCTTCCTTTAAGTAAAATGCTTAAAGTTAGAAACAAAAAGATAGGCTCGGAGGGGTGTACTAGGGGTTTCGTGTACTAAAAATGAGTACAATACTAAGGGTGTGGGAAAAATTAGTTGACTTAACTAGCCAAGTAATATGACTTAAATGGTCAAGTAATTATGATACGGGTTTAACACAAGGGTGATACTAATGCCTCTTATCATGTAGTAAATCCTTCCACACGAATGTAGTCTCACTAGCGGTCTCGGGATGCATCACTAACGCAAGTTCTAGAATCTAAATGCTACCGGTACACTCATAAGCACTAATAGTAAATGATTTTCCTATCAAATCTAAAGGCGAACCTCACATATTTGGGTGGAAAATTTTTCTGAATATACGGTTATGTGCTAGTCATACAATCTCCTATCCATGAGACGCTTGCTATGGCTAAAGTTTCACTCCTAAATGTTGTAAAAAAATTTAAATTTGACGCTAAAATTACACTAACAAGTATTTCTCATAGTTTTATTACACATCTACCATTAAACAAAACAAACTCAAGCGAAAGTGCATATGTAAGGTATCATCTTTTTACCCTCCCCTTACACTTAAGATGAACATTGTCCCCAATGTTCAAGTAAAGAATGTAAAAGTGAAAAAGTAAAAAGAATGAAATCAAATACTCCCCTGATTCGCTCGGTATGGATCATAAGGTGGCCAGGTTAAATCTTCCGCCAAGAAAATGAACAATCAAAGCTTCCCTTCCAGAATATAAATCATCTTCTTGTCATACATAACCTGTAAATCCTGAGAAAACAGACAAAAACAACCTCGCATAAAATCGGCGGCATCCTATATAAGTTACTAAATCCTAGAAAACAAAATAACATATAATGCTTGTGAATGAAGTTTGCAGATTCCCTGGAGATTATAAAACTTAATAATTCACAAAAACCATAAGACTCCGTTAGAAAAACAAAACCGGTAAAATTTCCAGATTTTTACACGTGACGCTGTCAAGAGTTAACTCGTGACGCCGTCTGAAGTGACCTGCAAAAATTCTTATGTTAAGTTTCCGGAAAATTTCTGGAAAAACTTGGTCCTACTTCCTGGAAAATCCTGCAAAACTTCATTATGACTCAATACAAGCATTTGACTCTAACAAATACGAATATACATGCTCATTTAATATTGTGGAGTGGTGGAGTGGCTGGACGAAGGAAGTTTTCTGTCAAGGCAGCTTTATCACTTTTACTATCTTTATTTTCATGTCATTCGTAAAACATTGGTGTGTCTTTAATATTTTCCGCTGCTAAACTTATTTACTTTCCGCTGCTAAACTTTGTATTTCTACTACTAAACTTGGTTTTTCCTTTGTCATTTTCCACTGCAAACTTTTATTTATATTCCGCTGCTATTCGTTAAAGAGCCTATGTGCTCTAAAATGGTTTGTAAAACGAATGATGTGTTTTGAGGCACTTTTAACGTCCCGTGTTGTGGTCGTTTGCTATAAAGATGCATGGTTTCGATTCGCGTAGTGCTACATTAACATCATTTTGAAATATCATAAAAGATAAAATCACCTACATCACGGGGGATGTAGATGACAAAGGGTCCTCGGTGATGGAAATGTACTAAGTTTCCATGATACTTCTAATATAGCACATCTCCTGACAAATGATCACTTTGACAGAGATGAGCTGCCGTTCCAATAGATCTATTAGCTATATTCGCCCTCACTCGCAAGTGATTAAGGTTCGTGATATGAGGGACTTGTAGTACGGGTGTCAACTTAGGCAATATCAGATAGTAATAGCATACTGAAAAATACTTGTGTTCGGTTTATAGCATGTATCTCCTCACGGGGTTTAAAAACAATTAAAAATGTGGGATCATGAACTCACCTGGTGGGTGTGTGCAAAACACAACGGTGCTCAAAGGTGACGGTGTATTGCTACGGCTAGCAATGAATAACCTCCGACTTGTGACCTATATTAATGTGATACATATTACTATCGGTGTTTCAGATTCGATGCATGAATGACATGTGTTATGTCTCGAGTACGGTGATACCGATTTCAGGTGTCTTAAAATATTCCAAAATAACTTTATATAGTTATTTATAATGTTGATACGAATAGGTTATCAATGAGCGTTAGTTTATCCGTTATCATAATAACGTTAATAAAAATATTTATTTTAAATATTTTTAGTAATAGTGTATATTTATTTAAAGTTATAGTATATAGGTGTGTGTGAAAATAAATATATAAAGTAATAATTAAATAATAAAATACCATTGTCAAATTTGACCCTTAACTTTTAGAAAGTTACATCTTTTACTCTTTGGTTAAAAATAATTTCTCTTTTAGTCCTTGTTAGTCTTTTTACACATTGTACCTCAATTTTAAAGTATTTACAGTTTTTACCCCTCTAGTTTTTATAAAATTGACTGTTTTAGTTTTGGTCTGAAAGTTTGGCGGTTTTGGCATTATTGGTCCCTTAACGAGAGTTTTTGCAAAAATCGTCCTTAGTTAAGTTTTTGAAAAACGAACTTTTGTACAAGGAAAGTAAACATTTTTAATCTTATAAAAGCTTTACAAAAACCGTTTTTGAATCATTATGGTGTCAAGTTTCTTACTAGTTTATGATTCGAAAAATAATAATAAGAAAATTTACATGGGCCTCGTTAGCCCAAGTTAGGCCCAAACGAGTTGCTTAGTTAGTTATAGGGGTGTTCGAAAGGGATTAGGAACTAGTTCATTTTACGTAGCATTAGGTCTCGTAATTCATGCATGTTAGGTTAGCTTGATTTAGTTTGGTTCAAAGAAATAGGTTATCGAAAAATATATATAAGTTGTACGTGAGAAAACGAGATTACAAAGCCCTTTCTAAAGGTGTGTCGAGGTGACATGTGTGCTTGTGTTATGTGTGACTTAAAGTTTCCAAGTGTTATACAAAAGGTCTAATGCATGCTATGCATGAAAATGAAAGGTAAGTTAAGTATGAATTGAAAGAAAAGAGTGGCAACTTACAACACCTAACAAGGTGGTGAAGAGGTCGCGTAGTATGAGTAGTGAAACAAAGGTACACGAACAACGAGCAACCTTGCAAAACCTTAACCCACGTTCACGATGGTTAACCCAAATAGTTTATCCTTTGACCCGATTCTGGAGTAGCTCTCTCGTACTTGATAATGGTGAGACAAAGAGAAGTTTGCTTGTGATTTTTTGAGTTGCGAAAGTGTGTGACGGTGTGCATTAAAAGTGGGTATTTATAGGGGAACTTCAAGTAGTTAGTAAGGCTCGCATGTGAAGTGTGTCCTTGGATGTGTCATTCGAACAAAGACAAGCATGGTCAAAAGCTTTCATGTGGTGTCAAGTCGAGTAGGATTAGGACCAAGTGCTATAATGATTCTTTGAATTTGTTTAATGATAGGTGAAATGACTTGGTACAAAAGGGTCTTGTACCCTTCGATTTAACAATTTGGATGGGAAGAAAACATGTAAAGCACGTTGGGGGTAATGGAATACTATATCCATTGGTTAAAGGCTTTTAGAAAAAGGTTGTGTAGATAATATTAGTTTAAAGGTAGGTTAGGAGAGGTTAGGGTGGCTTGTTGTTCGGCTTTGGTTATCCTGCACGCAAAGGAAAAAGAAAGGTGGGATTGTTTTGATTGTGTTGAGTTGTGGGGGAACCAAAGGGAGAAAAGAAAGAAATGGATATACTAGAATGAAGGTTGAGGTGTTTGGGCTTGCGTTGAGTTATGCATGGGTACAAAGAAATGAACATGTTCGAATTGTATGGTTGGGTCGTGGAGTTATTATAGTGTCGAGTAAGAAAGAAAGAAAAACAAATGTGTCACTTAGTATTTCAAAAATATTAGATAGGTTGGGCTTGTGTGAAACTTTGGCCCAAAACAAACAAACAAACCTTTGGGCTTTTTGGTGGTGTTTGGCCCCAAACAGAAACAAAAGAAAGAAAACATAACGGGCTTAGGGTGATGCTCGGCCCAAAACAGAAAAAGGAAAAAATAGTATGGACTTAGGGTGTTGGGTCGAGTCCAAGTAAAGAGAAAATGTATTTGTGTAGGATATGGGCTTAATGAAGTCATAGGCCCAATAAAATAACGAGATGTCGGTGACTAACACTTTCGTAACTTTATTTTCGGTGTCGATGTCGGTTCGTGTAAACCTTAAAAATATTAATGGTGATGTTTATATATATATATATATATATATATATATATATATATATATATATATATATATATATATATATATATATATATATATATATATATATATATATATATTATATATATATATATATATATATATATATATATATATATATATATAGAGAGAGAGAGAGAGAGAGAGTGAGTGAGTGAGTGAGGATCACGTGCGGATACAATTTTTAAGTGCGGACATGCGGATTGATCTGGTCCATCCAATCCAGATCTAATCTTGACTTTTTAAAAAAAAGTCAAGATCTAGCGCTATCATCACAGTACCAATTAACCATGAAAACGATTTTTTTAAATTTTTTTTCCTTTTGAGCGATCTTTAATATTGTTATCTTCTTTCATTTTTTTATTTTTTTAGATTTTTCTGAGAACTTTTTGTTTTTTTTATTTTGAGTGCTACCGTGATATTAACCATATTATGAGTTCTACCGTGATATTAACAATATTATGAGCCGTGATATTAAAAACCCATGATAGCTACGGTGATATTAAACTTTTTTACATGTAAAAATGAACCGTGATATTAGTGAAAAGCTTAATATAATTATTTTTTTATTACGATATTAAAAAAACTTACGGTGATATTAAAAAAACAGAAAAAGAATGTATGAGTATTAGAGTGATATTAAAAAAAACCATGATAGTTACGGTGATATTAACAATTTTTATTAAGAAAAAGTTTTTTATGATACTAAAAAAGTTATTGTGATACTAAATTTATTATTAAAAAAGAAAAAAAATTTATGTGATATCAAAATCTGATTTTGACTTTTTTACAAAAGTCAAGATCTGATCTTGACAAAGTCAAGATCAGATCTTGACTTTTGTAAAAAAATCAAAATCAGACGCTAATATCACAATACCTTTAACGATGAAAATGATTTTTTACTGAAAATTTTTTCAGCAATTCTTAATTATTTGTTGTCCTCTTTATTTTTTTAATTTTTTTCAGATTTTTTTGAATTTTTTTAAGAAAAAAAGCTAATATGATAGTAACGATTTTAAAAAAAGACAGGATATTTATGATATTGCCACTCCGCCTTTTTCAGATGGTTGACTAGATGGAGGGCTGAGATTCGTTCGTACCATCCGCAATAAAAGACAAAAACGTACCTGATCCTCACCTTATATATATATATATATATATATATATATATATATATATATATATATATATATATATATATATATATATATATATATATATATATATGGGTTAAAATAAAAAGGGCCTTATAATAAAAAGTGTAGGAAGGATTGTGAGGGCGACATGTCCCCCCCCCCCCCCCCCTCGCAAAAAAAAAATTTTTTTTCCCGCTAAAATTTTTTAGTGCATCACAGTTATAAAGTTACTGCATCACAATTATAAAAGTTACTGCATCACGTTTACTGCATCACAATTATGATTTTACTGCATCACGGTTACTGCATTCATGGTTTTAATGTTACTGCATCATGGTTATAAAGTTATTGCATCATGGTTATAAAGAAACTGAATTATCATAAGTTTTCTGCATCATATATATATATATATATATATATATATATATATATATATATATATATATATCCGTGTCATTACTAAGTGTCGCGTCGCAAGTGGGAGTTACCGGTGTTAACCTCATTGGGTGACATCCAAGAGTGACTATTGGTGATACTAGGTGATATACATACTGTGACCAAAGGTGTTTCAGCTGTCATGCAATTGGTGACTAACGGTGATACGGGTGTCATGCAAACGGTGCCTCATGAAAAAAAATTAGCCCGCAAAAATGGCTTTGATTAGAATAGATTCAGTGATTAGCATTAAGAAATGACATGGGATTTTACGGAGTATTACAACCGTCCACAGTGAAATCAAAATTGGCTAAAAACATTTAAACCTCACGTTATGTTTAAGTCTATGTGATTGCTTGCATACTTGTTATTAAGTGACATATATGTTTGTTATGAATGACATAACCACTATTCATATTTAGTCAAACTTGATCGAGAATTTGATACGAAACATTTTAAGTTTGAAAGAAGAACGTATTCACCCCCACCCTCTACGTTTCTACATTAATAAACACTAATCATGAAGTAATTGTGTATTACTGTTCACATACCCATTTTTAGGCAAAATTTTAAACTTTTGTTTACACCATGCAACTATGAATCAGTATATGCTATGTGATTCACATTATCACTTAAACGAGCTCACACGCATACCACAATATCTTGGAATATGTACAAATCAAACTCTGGATCGGTTTTGATCATATACACGCCTCAATACACTCACAAGTCACAACCCCTGGGTCCCACTTTTCTCAAAATGGGCCCACATTGCCAAATTAAGCTAATTACACTCAATGGGCCCCACCAATACCTTAGCCCATGAAATTAAATCCAAAACAAGCCAAACGGATCATAAATAAAAGTCACATGGGCTCACTATTCATGAGCCCAATGCTCAAGCCCAATCCAAACACCTATGTATTATACGAATATACACACACATACATGTTTACTTTGGTCATTTTAAACGAAATCCACGCACACGACCTATGAAATAAAATGCATCAACTCATTTGTCACCTTCAAAAGAATCGAGATCAACTAAAACATTTGTAAAATATGTATATATGAACAGTATGAAGATAGCAAAGCTTAACGAGACCATACAACTTCTCAACGTGCCAAATTTTGGTCAATTTCATATTTAACGAGCCACACTAGTTTTCTTGAGTTCAAAACACTCACATATGACTTATTAAGTGTCACACAAGTCTCTTATCCCTCTCAACACCTTAAAATGTGCCCTAACGATTTCTTTGTTTCGTTATTATAGAAAACGTGCCCAATAAATCACACAAGCATATCCAAGCATGCATGAGGCCATTCAAGACTATTAGAAACTCATTATTATCCATTCTAAGCTAAATGATCTAGAATAAATCCATTTCTAAACTCCCAAGACATCACAACAAGTATTTTGACCCACACTTAATGGTCACGTTTGAATTCATTTGGACACCAAAGTATATCTCAACTCACACAACCACCTAACACAACTTCAAAGATCATGTAATACCATTTCTAGTCATTCACAACACCCCTAACACCCTATTCGATCACCAAGTCATTTCTTGGTCACGTTACCACATCAAACGGACCACTTGATGTTTTTACTAGTTCCAAACGTGCCTAGTGTCATTCTATGCTCAACTCTTGATCACAACACAACTCCGCAACATCTATAAAACTCCTAGTGATCTTATTCTACATGGATACGAAACAAAATAGAAGATCTAGAAGCCTTGGCCTCGTCACCTCCTCCAAACTGAGACACACACAATGTTACACACTTGTATATCCTACTTAAGCTCTCACTCAAGTATCCCTAGGCCTAGCTACACCATTTCACCTTCATATATTCTCTTTGTCCTTCCAACCTGACCTTATCTCACTCGTATATACTCTCATGCATAATTCACCTTCACGTATAACTCAAACAATCACAAAAAAACTCACTCTTGCTCACTGTCTTGTACCGAGAAGAAATACAAAAGACTTTAGGTGATCCCAAGCTCACTCAAGCCAACCAAGAACGTTTCTCAAGCCTTTGGTGTACTAGGAATCAAGTCACAAGCCCTCTTGCTCTCCCCTCATCTCCACAGTTCACAACCACCACCTTTATAGGTATTGTAAGTCCCATCTCAACACTTAGTTTATTTTTGGATTATGTCTATCATTTTTATATCGTATCAAGTCACACAAGCTATCACCTATTTGTTGTTATGTCCCATTAAGCTCATGTCTCACAAACTCACTCACTCCAATCACAACCTAGCTAAAATTGAGTATACACACTTGTTATTGACTTAACACAATGTATAATCAATATAAATCATACGTATCTAAAGACCTATGGAACACACATGAAAATAGTTAACCCATTTCACTTAGTACACCTCAGTTTTACGCAATAGAAATGGCTCTCAAACTTTAGATTTCATACGTACACCATATCGTTTTTGTTACATAACATGAATCTATAGACACTAGACAAATAGGATACACTCATATCACATCCCCATGAGCTTTTTTGCCATCTCTCACAAGCTCAAAGCTTGAGCAGGTCACCCCGTAACACAAACGTAATAAGCATACTTAATGGGCTTAAGCCCACCAAACTAAAACTGATCTATGGCATGTTTCAAGGCCCAACAACCACCCCCTCACTTGAATATGGTCTAATATAAGCCCACACACAAGTCCAAGTAGTTCGGGGCCCAATGGACCCTCACATATAGCAATGGCCCTTAACATATCACTAAGACTCATTTAACTCAAAAATAAGCTTTAAGCTCATATAAGCTAAGCTCACCAAAGCTTTCCTAAGCTTCTGGGAGTATAAGAAGCTAAAATGAATGAGATCATAAGCTAAACATGTATTGTGGACTAAAAATGCAAAATATTTCTGCTAGGAGAACTAATTCTGCCAATATTGGAAAATATGGGTTCAATCTACCAAAACTGTAAAGTGAGGTTATGAACTGATAATATAAATGACTTTGTGTCAAAAATATAAATTTGAAAGTATGTGGACCTAAAATGAACATTATAATAAAAAAGGACTAAGTTTGCAAATTTTCTAAACTACAAGGACCAAAACTGTAAAACCTGGAAATTTAGTGTCAAAACAGTATATCCAGAATATTAATGGCATTTATTGACTATTTGGATGATAAAAATACTAAAAAGATAAATATGCATTTCACAAGGACTAAAAGTGTCATTTTTGAAAGTATAGGGACCATAAGTGTAATTATTGAGGAAAGGGTACCAAAACTGACATCTTAATAAAATAAATTTAGAAATGGAATAATTACAAACCCAGGGTGTTAACATGTCATTTCTGTAACATATGAGATAAAAATGTAAACTTTACAAAGTATAAGGATTAAAGTTGTAATTTTCACAAACTTGTGTAAAAATGGTTATTTTGATAACTATAAGGATCAGAAGTGAATATTTAGAAAATATTGACAATAAAAGTTCATTTTTTATCTATTGTACCAAAATGTCCTTTTCACAAAGTGCATGGACTGAAAATATAAAATTTCACTATTAAGGTTTAAAAGGTAAATTTCTGGAAACTTGAAGGGTTATTGAGTAACTTTAACAAAGACACTGATATATGATGAGATACCACCCAAACAGAACACTCGACCTTAAAAGTTATAAGAATTCGTCACCATCCTGGTAAGTTAAGCACAACACACATAAGGGCAGAATATATCATATATAACATTGTTCTTGAACTTTAAGCATTATACACAAACACAAACCACCCACACCACCAAGTACTGAGATTTACTATATTATCCAAGTTGCTTGTTGGAGCCGTTCACCAGTTGCATTTGATATTACTTGTTTGCCTACACACACACCTAACTGAGGTGAGTTCATAGTCCTACTTTTTATATATTTTACAAACTTGTGGGGGAGATATATGCTACACCTTGAACACAAGTATTTCAATATGTATGCCTTCTTGAATGATTATTGCATAAGACACACTGTCCCCCCCTTTTTATGAAAGTCTCTTATATCATGAACCTTAGTCACTTGCGAGTGAACGCGAATACTGTGGATATATCTATTTGGTTGACAACCCATTTGTGCTAGTCAGGGAGATTTCCTTTGTGTTAGCCGGATAGATAGCCAAATGCCCATTATTTGAGCATACTAGGAGAATGGCAAACTCCTACCCCAAGGGCCCTATATTATATCATTTTATGATACCACACGTTAAAGTTGCGTTCATGAGACTTATGGCAATATGCATACATATTCACACACCACACCTGATTGATTTATTTCTGAAATACTTATCTTGTGTTCAAATGATTATCAAACACAAACACTATGGATTGACACACAATTTTGTTGACTTTTTAGCATGTTTATCTCAGGTAATTGAAGCTAGCATTCAAGGCACAGAGTGGGAAATATGAGCATGAGTCATTGGTGTAAACACAAATTTTATCAGTCATTTCAAATACCTATTGCCAATCATGATTGGCTAACAATGGAAACTCTTTCGCATCTGAAATTGAGTAATAATGATTTTTTCAAAACATCTTTTTCAAGTCATTTTCTATGATTATGACTGTGATCCTCTATCTGCAGTTGTAGTCAAATTTTGAGGGTGTTACACGCAATAATTAGAAAAAGCCAAAACCCAATGAAAGAAAAAGCTAAATGGCCTAACATCTCAGGTCATTAGGATAGTATGTCATGATCTGAGAACACCATTAACTAACTAATCCATGTGGTCCCTTCTCGATCTTGGTCACGTCCAACATTTGCCTCCACACAATGCATGTGAAACTTGATACGCTCCCCACAGTATCACTGCTTTCACAATAGTTGATTGACTTATTTTGGTAACCCTCCATGATAAGCAACTATGAACTCTTTTGGAATGAAATGTCTTTCATTCACGGAGTCAAAATACGCCACATGGAATCTCATAGTACTTTCTCGTCTGATTTGCATAAGTGTACGACGTTACATTTAATCTCTAGCGATTGATTAAGCTCGCATCAGAAAGTTTTGGGAGAAATCACTACCTTTAATCTTTCTGACTATTCCTATCTCAGGACCCTCGAGCCTCACTTCCCAATTTATTTTTTATTGTCTTTCTATTAATGAACCTAAGTGAGTCTGGAACCAGTGATTTAGTCATACTGGATTGTTTAAAGACTTAGCTAAATCACGACACACTTGAACTTAGTATTCAACTAGGCACTTCATTTTACACATTTTACACTTATGTAGAATGGAGCTATCTAACAAATAAGAACCGTGACTTATGTTACTGATTCTCCTTAGTCCATTAGAACTTCAGTATAAGCCCATGAAACAGTGATGTAGTAGCGCGTTTGATGATTCAAAATTCCTGACTTCGAATCTTTTAAGTCACATGGCTTCTTTATTTTTTCACAACAACTCAAAATCTACACATTCCAAGTGTTAACCTATCTTGCCTCAAAGCCCAAGGCAATGTATGTTTGTCCTAGATCTTTACTCCTCCCATTTGATTTTGCAATACTAGGAATTCTCCTTTCCATAGATCACTCTAGATCTATCATACTCTGTACTCTTTAGTTAAATAATCCAAATTAACTTCCCATGCTCTTGCTTGTTGCTCATCAGTTTGATCCTTATTTAACAAGTGTTAACCCGCAGTTAAATGTTCCTCCTGCAAAGTATCTTCCAACTTTACTTGAACATTCCTGTTAACTTTTGAGGTGATGATCATACCTCATTAGTCTAGAGGTCGTGTAGTAGTTTAAGAATAGTTTAGTCAACAAGTCAATTTATGTAGTAATAAGTAATATAAATACCTTTCTCGTGACAACATAAAAGGGTGAAATTCCTATTGTGTAGAGTCTCGGTACGCATTGCAAGTAATAAAAAAACCTGTCTCATTTCTATCTCTCTCCAAATTCTGATACACGGTTACTTATACGACAAGCTTACAAAAAAGTTGCAAACTAATTTGGTGTGTTTAGGTTGGTTGTTCAAATAGTGATTTGGTGTTTGGATTTGGATTGGTCAATATTGGGCTTTCTTTATTTCTGTATATATTGGACTATTTCATTTTTTTTTTTAAGTTTTCAACCGCGTAACAACAAAATATGGGCTCACTCGCAAATTATTCATTTCAAAAGCGTATATGTGAACATAGAGAGATGACACGAATATGAAAACATATGTTAAGGAAGAAACATTTCTAAAATTGATTTAGGGTTTGTTTGGTAAAAGTAGCAGTGATAAGTAGTAGTGAGCACTAGCAGTGAGCTGTGAGCAGCTCACCGCTCACAACTTCTTAAAAAAACATTGGGAAAATGAGCATTTCTAAAAAATAACAAAGCTCATCGCTCCTTTGCCAAACAAATAATAAATATCAAAAGGCTCATTGTTCACCACTCATCGACCCAAAAAATTCCGTGCCTAACATAGCATAAAGCTTTTTAAGAGTGTCTGTATGTAGCAGAAGTTCAAGTTTTGAAATTATTGAGTTTTTTTTTTATTTTTATTTTTATTTTTATTTTTATTTTTTTTTCAAAAAATAAAAAACACCATGCCTTTTTTCTCATGAATCATGATAAACAACATCTGGTAAAATTACCTAAAATTATTAAACTTATTTTATTGTGTGTTCAAAGTAACAACCGCTCGCGTACGCAAAGCTTGTACGAGTTTCTTATCAAATAGCTATATATTAGTCAAGAAAGTAACAGAAAATGACTTTTTCTAATATTCCTTATTATGTCAATAATGATATATTGACAACTATGCAGGGCCATGCTCGAGAATTTGGAGGCTTTGGACGAGAATGAAAGTGAGACCCTCAAAAATCAACGCTAAAAAAAGTGTTTTAATATATTATTAGATGTAATAACTAGCTATGTAAAAGTGGTCATGTTTTTCTTGATAATCTTTGATGCAAAATCTCGCAATCAAGTTGTTCAAAAATAGATCTTCTGAAAAAATTCTGAAACTTATTCAAATCATAAACGAATAAAATTACTTTTGATGATAGAGAAAATCGATTCGGATCATCATACTTCTGAAACTTGTTATAAATATTTAATGCTTTTTGTTAATTTTCAAATTAGCTTTTAGTTTATAAAATTACACGAAGAGATTAAAAAAAATGATTATTGAGTTAAAATGAGTTTAGTACCTGCGCATTGCTGTGGAATTCTTTTGTTGCTGTTAGCTAATTAACGTGAAGTTAGTTACTTAGGACTTTTGCAATTGATGTAAAACATGAAGGACCATTTATGTAAATTATTTAAGGACTAAATTTGCAATGAACCACTGAAATGAAGGACAAAGTGCGTACAAAATTTTTTTAAAAATGTTAAAGATAACAGTCGTTAGTTAACAGCCGTTAAATAACTAACGACTGTTAGTAAAAAAAATAATAAAATAAAAAAGTTACTGTAACGTCACTGTAGCAACTACAGTGATTGCTACGGTAACCTCTTGGGTTTTAATATATATATATATATATATATATATATATATATATATATATATATATATATATATATATATATATATATATATATATATATATATAATAACGAAAAAATGATCATATGATAAAAAGGAGTATTGGATTGTGAGGATGCGACGAATGATTTTCCAATAGTAATATTGGTTTGTTTGTGGAAATAATAGCATCAGTTAAGTTACATGCTACAAGGCTATTTTTTCCACACTATTTTCTTCGGGCAAATTCTCAAAACAGGACAATTATTTTTCGGGTTTATTTATTCAGTACAAACCAAACCTCATTTTTCAATTTGGTCAAGTGCGATCGTGCGATTCTTTTAGTTTCTTGACACTTTTCCGACCCACTATCTATTGTCCCCCACTATCACTTGCCACTTGTCCCACCCACTATCTCTTGTCCCCCATGTGTCTAGACAAAATTACTTATTTGCCATTTCTCTCTCTCTTTTATATCTTTAACCACTCTTCTCTCTCTCATTTTTCCCTGTCACAAGAACGATACCAAATTCGTTTATAATCATTTTTAGTTATTAAAAACATTAAACCCATTTAGTTTTAACCCAAAACCTCAAGATTCGTGACGAGTTGGTCACGAGTTTGGCTCATAACGAGTCAAATCGCACACAACTCACGTTTTCCTACCTTTTTCTACCAGATCTAGATGGTGGTGATGATAAGGAGTGATGGTGGCGGTGTGTTGGTGGATAAAAGGTGGCGGTGGAGGGTTTTTTTGGCGCGTGAAGTACGGTAAGGTGAAGAGGAGGTCACGAGGTGTTGAATGGTGTTTGGGTGGTGGCCGGCGGCGGCTCAAGAGAAAGAGAGAGATCTACGTTGATCTTGAAATGCCCAAATGTTTATGGTTGATTAGAGAAAAAGTAAGGCAATAATTTTCTCAATTTTCTTTTGATTAAAAAAAAAAAAAAAAAAAAAAAAAGATTCATAGGTGTTTTGTTTAATGGGTGTTTTGTGTTGTATGAGTTGTGTACTTGTGTTCTTGATAAGTTTAGTTTTTTTCAGAATTGTTTAATTCGCACATTTAATTTACCAGAATCTGGAAATAAATTGAATTCGCACGTTCGCACATTTAAAATCGCACATTTAATTTGCCAGAATCTGGAAATAAATTGAATTCGCACGTTTGCACATTTAAAATCGCACATTTAATTTGCCGGAATCTGGAAATAAATTGAATTCACACGTTCGCACATTTAATAGGTAGAAAAATCGCACATTTATTTGACTTATAGAACTAAGGGTAAAAAGGTAATTTTGTCTAGACACATGAGGGACAAGAGATAGTGGGTGAGACAAGTGGCAAGTGATAGTAGGGGACAAAAGATAGTGGGTGTGACAAGTGTCAAGAAACTAAGAGAATCGCACGATCGCACTTGACCAAATTGAGAAATGGGGTTGGGTTTGTACTGACTAAATAAACCCAAAAAATAATTGTCCAGATTTGGGAATTTGCCCATTTTCTTCCGCATCTCTTCTTTAGTAGGTTCATGAAGCTATCATCATTGTCACGTTGATTCTGCTTAAAACCAATTAATAAAGTCAAAGAGTTTTGATATATAGACATAATTAAATGGATCCAAAAGGGGACCTACCGCATAAATGACTTGTACAGTTGTGCAACTGTACAAACTGTACAAGTCATTTATGCGGTAAATCCCATTTTATATCAATTTAACTAGGTCCGTTTATCAATTTCCTTAAGTTAAAGCAACAACAATTTTGGACTAGTGTATATTTTTGAGTTCTTGTTTTTGTCCATGAATATTACAAGGGATATATGGGTCCATTACTTTCTTCATGCAAAAATGAGGTTGGCATGATGAAAAAACAGGAATAATTAAATACGATGGGCTTTTAATGGCCTAAAGTATAAATAAAGGCCTTAACTTGCTGTTAAAAGCAGAGATTATTTCCTTTTTATTATTTTTATTTATGTTGCTAATTTGTTGCTTTTATAAAAGAAAGGTCACGGTTGTGTGATCTTAAAATTATTTGTGCCCTAAAAAGCTTATTAAAGTTATTTTTCATTAAAAACGACATATATAAAAGAAATCCAACCTTTTTCAAGGAAAGTAATTTTCTATTAATATAATAATTTATGAGTTGAATTTGAGGGCCTCAAAATTTTAAGGGCCCTGTGCAGTTGTCCACTTCGTCCACCTTCTAGAACAGCAATGCAATGCGTTACACTAATTACATAATGCAATTACCTTGTAATTTGAGATAATTTTATGAAAGTGTTTTTTACTTTTCACTTTTTTAGTTGTATCTAACATTGTTTCAATCGAACTATTAAACACTAACTTTTTGAATTTTGAGTGTTATTTGTATCGATTGTCGTATTTTTGGGTATTGAATCAAGTATTTTTGGGATCAAATCAAATATTTTAAAAATTAGTACACATAATCATCAAAATTCAAAAAATTGATTATTAAATAATCCATTTGAAACAATGATACATAATTACATATAACTAAAAAGGTAAAAATGACAAGTAAAATATATTCTTGCCATGCAATTTTCTAGTCAAGTAAAGCATTATACAACACTTGAGGACATTTGGTAATGGACGAAAAAAATTGGGTTGTGTTATACTAACCCTCCCTACCAAGGAGGGTTCACTTACTTTAATTAAACTGTAAAAGTTTTAATACAGACAGTACAAGCGGCGGCAGCTAGTAAAAGTGAACACACCCTCCCTAAAGAGGGTGTGGTTATCCTACCCCATTATTAATTGGGCTTTATCTATTTAACAACACTTAGAAGACTTCTAGTCAACTTATCATTATAAATTTACTCGTGGCAATAAAATAAGATGACGTGACTTTTAGTGTCGTTATACACATTTAACTATTGTCGATTTATATATTTACTTTTACTATATAAGAATAGACCAAAAAAGGTGATAGAGACTGAATGGTAAAATATTATTCTTTGTTTGTTTACATGTTATAATCACCTTTGTTTCTATAACATAAAAATGACATAACTCTGATGTCAAAGATTAATGTGATTAGGTAGACTAAAATTTAATGGAAAGACTACTAATTTGTATTTCTGATGAATAATAAGACTACTTGTTACTATCTATACTATCTATAATAGAAATAAATAATCAAATTTAAAAAGTTGAGTATTAAAAGTCAAATGTGAGAGAATTAATGTAATTACTACTCTAATTAAACACCAATTACTTAAAAGTACAATAATTTATTCACATTATACAACCAATTAAAAACATATATATCAAATTAAATACAACCAATTAAAACACAAACCAGGTTGACCCGGTAATTTGACCCGTTTTCGACCCAACCTAACAAGTTGACCCGGTTTAAATCGACCATTTTTTCGACCGGAGCGGTTCAACTGGTTGAACTACCCGGGTCGAACCGGGTTTCAAAACATTATCCATTACTTAAAAGTACAATGATTTATTCACATTGTACAACCAATTAAAAACATATCTACCAAATTAAATACAACCAATTAAAACACAAACCGTGTTGACCCGGGATGCTTCAAACCCGGCGGATTGACCCGGTTTAATTTGACCCGTTTTCGACCCAACCTAGCAAGTTGGCCCGGTTTAAATCGACCCATTTTTCGACCGGAACGGTTCAACCGGTTGAACCACTCGGGTCGAACCGGGTTTCAAAACATTATCCTTTACTTAAAAGTACAATGATTTATTCACATTATACAACCAATTAAAAAAACATATCTACCAAATTAAATACAACCAATTAAAACACAAACCGGGTTGACCCGGGACGCTTCAAACCCGGCGGATTGACCTGTTTTCGACTCAACCTAGCAAGTTGACCCAGTTTAAATCGACCTATTTTTCAACCGGAATGGTTCAACCGGTTGAACCACCCGGGTCGAACCGGGTTTCAAAACATTATTTTTCGTTTATAACCTATAAACTTTTTTTAACAATAAACTGTTTGTCGCTATAAAATCTCGTTGCTATGCACAGGTACTCGTCTAGTTGTATTTAAAGGCTACTAATTTGTATTGGGTGATGATTTGCACACCAACTTTTTTTTTTATTCTTGCACCATATTTTACGCATTACAATGTTGTACTGTATACTCTCTATGCATTATAATATTGTACAAAATGATGAGTTTATAAAAAAAAAAATGATGTGCGAATCAATCCCCAGTTTTATTTATGCTAATCTATATTTGCATCGGTCTTTAGTATTCATGTTGTTTTAGTTCATGAAACTAAATGGACCTTTGCATACCTTTTCTTGGCAATATGAAAACATTCAAGACCAAATTTTAGTGTTTAATAGGACTAAAACGCAATAGCATCAACTTCTCCGAGGCTAATGTGCAATTTTAAAATATTTGTAACCAACTCTAGACGAACTTCTCCGAGGCTAATGTGCAATTTTAAAATATTTGTAACCAACTCTAGACGAAATGTAAACATATTTTAAGTGTAGTCATGGACGGACCCACATGTATTCCGGGTGTGGCACGGGCTACACTCGATTTTAGGTAACGAAGTGCAAAAAGAATTCAAAACTGCCGTTTTTGTGGTTTGTGCAACCCTCAATTTTTTAATTTTTATTATTTATTTATTTTTATTTTTTTGCTACATTCGTTTCTTACGGTGTAACTTTAGTTAGCCCAATATTTCTTTTATGCAACACCCTTTTAAAAATCCTGGGTCGTCCCTGAGTGTAGTTGCTAAATTGCGACTTTGTAATATAGTATGGACAAAGCATTAGAAACTAAAGTTATTCATTTACCTTTTCTTTCGGAGAAATTTTTTTAAATGAACTCTTTATAGTATGGTAGTAGATTACTAAAATATACCACGAACATATATTTAATCAAAATGAACTTTCGATCAACCTTCCATTAGATATGTTACATCTTGCTCATCCAACCATTCACGTGTCAAAATTAGTGCGCATAATTAACTAGGGGCGTTTCATTTATTTAGAGTTCCTTCTACGACGCATCACGGCAGCAAACACGTTCAAACTTGGTCTTATGTGCTGGCACAGTGGCTTTGATGAAGGCTGCCAAAGCTAAGGATCAAGGTTTGAATCATATTATTCTAGATTAGGAACATCATGTCGACCGAATAAAAATATATGGTAACAAGTAACAACTATAAGCAAAATGGTTAACTGATTGACTGAAGTCAAGTAGTATCATATCACAAACGTGCAATGCCTCGTAGGGAGATCTAGCTTATTGGTCTAGTGCTTCCGGGTGCTTGCCAATTATGAATTACTTCACTTAGCTTGTCATGTTCTTAAAAGAAAGAATCTCTTTTCTGAATCGAATATATGTATATCGAACTTAGTAAAGACTTGAATAGATGCCTTCCTTCAAATATAGTTCATCCTGTTGATGGTATTTATGCCACTATCATACATCATAAGTTCGTGATCACCATATGATCCATGATATAGCACCATCTGTCACACCTCTAATTTACTTGACTTGCAGCGGAATGAAATACCTGGGGGTGTCTGTTATAGCATCACAGTTACAGTTACATTGAACGACCTGATGAGGCGAAAAATGAACCACTTTTAGGGGGTCATTTAAGCCCCGGAATTGAATTTATTTGATCAAATATTGCCCTAAATCGTTCCTTTTGTGATTTTAGGTACTTTGGGAGAGAAATATGGAAAAGGAAGCAATTCGGACGTTTTTGGAGCATAAAAGTGAAGAAAACGCCAAATACTTAATTTTCCTTGCTGGGAACAGTAGGTGACGGCGTCAAGAGTAAAATCCTAACGGCGTCAAGAGTAATTTGCATGACGGCCCAGTACAGAAATGAAGGCGTCACCCAAGGCCGTCACGTGTTAACTTGTCAAAACTTGCACGCGGAGTAGTTGATATTGTTTTGGTCATAACTTTTGCATACGAACTCGGATTTAGGTGATTCAAAATCCCACGCGAAGATGACGAAGAGATCTACAATTTGGTGAAAAAATGGTCGTGACGGCGTCAAGAGTAACGGGCTGACGCCGTCAAGATAGGCCGGGCAGAAATAAGCCTATAAATATAACATCATAACTTCACTTTTTCTAATCCCTAAACCCTAAGATCGATTCCTGGGTTTAGGTAGGTGTTTTTCCAGAAACTTAGAGGGTTTCAATCACTCCATAAACATCATGTATTGGTTTGATGATTCTATCTTAATTATGTTTTCCATTATCATTGTTTTTTGCTCTTCTTTGACGATGATTTGCTAATTCACCTTGTGTTTACTTATGATTATGTGAAACTTGTATATAATTGATTAGATCTCATTGATTTCTTGTTGATGTTGTGTCTATCTCCATCAATGAGGGGCTTGTTGATGTGTGTGTCTATCTCCATCAATTAAGGCGTGACAACTTCAATAGATCTAGTTGGTTTAGTTTATAATTCTTGTTTTCTATTGATTCTTGTTTTGATTGAATGAATCCGATGTTAGGCTTAAGAAAACTGGCAGATCTCCATCGTGTAATATGCTTGAACGTCTTAAGAAATATGTAGCCAAGGCATACTAGGCTATTAAGGTAGTATTTAACGCATGAGCTACTGTTTACAATCCCTATGGTTGTGCCGGACATGGCATAGGAGGAGATAAGAGCTCATAGAATTGGAGAGATATGTATGCCACTCCATGAGTTATTAGGAATACACCCGTCAATTAAAACAAGGTTTACGGTCAATAGGTAGGATTGGATAGCTAGCAAGGAGTAACATATCATGGGTAGACATGCTTCACTTATCTTGTAGAATCCTAGTTTACTTTTCTTGTTAATTACTTTAATTAGTAGCTTTTGGGTTAGTTGATTAGCAACTAATTCCGCCCACTTCCCCAATACTCGAGATTTTTATTTGCTTTTCATAAAATATAAAAATACAAAAAGAATTATCCTTCACCTTTAGACCTAGTTAGATTAATTTTAATCCTAACGACACTATTCCTAGCTGAATGATCAATCCCCCGGTACTTGTCACTATATTATACTACAACGATCAACTGCCTGGTGGGGGTTGTAAGCTTCTCAAGATCCCTTGAGAGGTAAAGCCTGGTGAGATTCCCACGTATCAAGTTTTTGGCGTCGTTGCCGGGGAATAGTTATTGTTTATGTTGAATTTGATTTTTATTAGGTCTACTCATTAGATTCCTTTTTAGTGAGATTTTTATTTTCTTTTTATTAGCTTTCTTGTAGTCTATCTTTTTCTTTGTGCTCTTTGTTTGTAAAACCATTTTCATTTGTCTCCATGGCGGATGGAATTCCATTTAGATCATTAACTATAGAGGAACAATTAGTTTACTCGGATCGATTTGCCTCCTGTTGTTCCAATGAATTTTTAAGTGATCTTAGATATATACAAGAGGAGATGGGTGTAAAGTTAGATGGGTTTGATGAATTTTATGCATGTGTGATTTCTATTAGACGATCATTATCAGGATCAATTCCTTTTAGTGAGACCCTTTGGATGAATTTTGAGAAAAGCTTCCTAACCATGACCCATAAGTTCAACGAATTGATGGATTCGTATGAGCAAGATGACCTAGTTTCTAAGAACATGAACTTAGAATCAAACCAAGATGAACACATAGGTGATATTGATGTGATGGAAGAGATAGTAGAAAACCCAAGCCCACTAAGTACCCCACAAGTCCTACCATCATTTGAGGCATACACACCGCCCGTGACTTACCCGGAAGAAGTAGAAGAGACTATAGGAACCCCAATAGAAGTAGAACCCTTGGACCAGGCACCACTTGAGGATATAGGTTTGAACACTTGTAGTCATAACCTTACTCCTAGTTCTAGGGAATTTCCTAGTGTTGATGAACCGGAACCTCAATCTTTACATACCTTTCCATCCTTAGATATATTTCTAGGAGACAAAAGAGGGACCGACCCACCCATCAACCAATATTATCCGGGTAGTTTTAGGATGAAGGAAGCCATTCACTCACCCCCTTCACCTCACGTGGCATATTTCCACCCTAAGGGTGTGTATCGCTACTTTCACCCGCACTTAATCCTAAGTGTAGGGAAAACCTTCCCTATTTCCGTTAAATAAGGGTAGAGTCAGGCTCGTGACTCGAACAAAAATAAGCGCTTATTGGGAGGCAACCCAAGCTTTATTTGTTTGTTTGTTTGTGTATTTTTATTTGTTTGTTTGTTTGTTTATTTGATTTTATTTGTTTCCGTATGCATGTTTTATTTTTATTGTTTGTGGTTCATGTTTCAAAGTAAATTGTGAAAATACTTTATTTTGTTTTTTTTAACTTCGTCTTAATTGCATATAAAGGTATTTTGCAAAAGATAAGTGTAAGAGAGATCCAAATTTGTTTATAAGAACAAAATTGAGCATGAACCACAACAATATTAAATGAACATGTATATTAGTAATAGTTTGAGTCAAATGCTTGTATCGAGTCATAATGATGTTTTGCAGGATTTTTCAGGAAGTAGGACCAAGTTTTTCCAGTAATCTTCCGGAAACTTAACATAAGAATTTCTGCAGATCACTTCTGATGGCGTCACAAGTTTACTCTTGACGGCATCACGTGTAAAAATCTGAAAATTTTACCGGTTTTGTTTTTCTAACGGAGTCTTAAAGTTTTTGTTGAATTATTAAGTTTTATAAACTCCAGAAAATCTGCAAACATTCATTCCACAAGCATTATATCTTTAATTGTTTTGTTTTTATTCCTAAGTCTGGAATTACATCTAGTTGTGAGTTATCTTTGTTCGGGTTGATGCTTTGGGTTTTTGTCTATTTTCTCAGGTTTAAAAGGTTATGTATGACAAGAAGATGATTTATATTATGGAAGGGAAGCTTTGATTGTTCATTTTCTTGGAGGAAGATTTAACCTGGCCACCTTATTATCCATACCGAGCGAATCAGGGGAGTATTTGATTTTATTCTTTTTATTTTTTCACTTTTATATTCTTTACTTGAACATTGGGGACGATGTTCATCCTAAGTGTAAGGGGAGGGTAAAATGATGATACCTTACATGTACACTTTCGCTTGAGTTTGTTTTGTTTGATGGTAGATGTGTAATAAAACTATGAGAAATACTTGTTAGTGCAATTTTAGCGCCAAATTTAAAATTTTTTACAACATTTAGGAGTGAGACTTTAGCCATAGCAAGCGTCTCATGGATAGGAGATTGTATGACTAGCACATAACCGTATATTCAGAAAAATTTTCCACCCAAATATGTGAGGTTCGCCTTTAGATTTGATAGGAAAAGCATTTACTATTAGTGTTTATGAGTGTACCAGTAGCATTTAGATTCTAGAACTTACGTTAGTGATGCATCCCGAGACCGCTAGTTAGACTACATTCGTGTAGTAGGATTTACTACATGATAAGAGGCATTAGGATCACCCTTGTGTTAAACCCGTATCATAATTACTTGACCATTTAAGTCATATTACTTGGCTAGTTAAGTCAACTAATTTTTCTCACACCCTTAGCGTTGTACTCATTTTTAGTACACGACACCCCTAGTACACCCCTCCGAGCCTATCTTTTCGTTTCTAACTTTAAGCATTTTACTTAAAGAAAGAATTTGTTACACCCCACTTAAATGTACAACCAAATCGCCTTAGCCTTCCGTGTATGCGCTCATTTTTAGTGCATTATTGTTATTTGTTAAACCCTAAGTTAACTATCTAATTGATTACATGGTTGCTAAGTCAAGTCATATCCTTGTACATATTGTTTTGGGACGATTAGGACTCATGGGTAAAGTACTTATTTATGGAGTAATGGGGAAGAACATCATATTTATTACCCCCATATGTGCGTTAATCTTAAAAGTGCTCAAAGTGTTTTGATTTTCTTAATTCGAGTCATTAGATTAGTTTATTGTAAAGTATGTAAAAATTCAAGTGTAAGGGAAATGTTTATTCCCTATGATGTATTATTTTGGATGGTAGGGTAAGAGTGTATGCAAAAAAAAAAAAAAAAAAAAAAAGAAAAAGAAAAGAAAAAAAATAGAAAAAGGAAAAGAGAAAAAAAAAACATACGGACTACCATCCCTTTTCATTCTATGTTAATTTTTATGTTTTTGTTATTTTTTATTTATTAGCTTAAGTCGAGTCTAGTCTTGGCTTAGCAACGCCATATTTTACATGTAATTAACCAAGATTGTTAACTCGCTACCAGTAAAAACTTCCTTTATCCAACAAAACCGTGTATTTTATATCCCTACACCTAACGTTACAACCCTTTAAAAGACCTCTTTGATAGTTTATCCTAGGTGCTTACGCCATGTGGTGGAGGTTTGATCCTTTCCCAAGCCTATGGTAATCTATTTTGCTATGACAGGTAGTGAGAGATATCTTTCGTTTCCATACTGTAATTTATACTTTATTACACCCAAGAGATGTGAGTATCTAAACACTATTTGTGAGGTGCTAGTGTATGACCTCCGTGCTTATCTTTGGTCTTTAGTGGAATGATTATTTGTTGTAATTACTTTTATATTAGTGTTAAATGACCCCTAACTTGTATTTTGATTAGAATAAAAGCGCATTTGCTTGAGGACAAGCAAATCTCAAGTGTAAGGGTATATGATGAGGCGAAAAATGAACCACTTTTAGGGGGTCATTTAAGCCCCGGAATTGAATTTATTTGATCAAATATTGCCCTAAATCGTTCCTTTTGTGATTTTAGGTACTTTGGGAGAGAAATCTGGAAAAGGAAGCAATTCGGAAGTTTTTGGAGCATAAAAGTGAAGAAAACGCCAAAGACTTAATTTTCCTTGCTGGGAACAGTAGGTAACGGTGTCAAGAGTAAAATCCTAACGGTGTCAAGAGTAATTTGCATGACGGCCCAGTACAGAAATGAAGGCGTTACCCAAGGCCGTCACGTGTTAACTTGTCAAAACTTGCACGCGGAGTAGCTGATATTGTTTTGGTCATAACTTTTGCATACGAACTCGGATTTAGGTGATTCAAAATCCTACGCGAAGAGGACGAAGAGATCTACAATTTGGTGAAAAAATGGTCGTGACGGTGTCAAGAGTAACGGGCTGACGCCGTCAAGATAGGCCGGGCAGAAATAAGCCTATAAATATAACATCATAACTTCACTTTTTGTAAGCCCTAAACCCTAAGGTCGATTCCTGGGTTTAGGTAGGTGTTTTTCCAGCAACTTAGAGGGTTTCAATCACTCCATAAACATCATGTATTGGTTTGATGATTCTATCTTAATTATGTTTTCCATTATCATTATTTTTTGCTCTTCTTTGATGATGATTTGCTAATTCACCTTGTGTCTACTTATGATTATGTGAAACTTGTATATAATTGATTAGATCTCATTGATTTCTTGTTGATGTTGTGTCTATCTCCATCAATGAGGGGCTTGTTGATGTGTGTGTCTATCTCCATCAATTAAGGCGTGACAACTTCAATAGATCTAGTTGGTTTAGTTTATAATTCTTGTTTCCTATTGATTCTTGTTTTGATTGAATGAATTCGATGTTAGGCTTAAGAAAACTGGCAGATCTCCATCGTGTAATATGCTTGAACGTCTTAAGAAACATGTAGCCAAGGCATACTAGGCTATTAAGGTAGTATTTAACGCATGAGCCACTGTTTACAATCCCTATGGTTGTGCCGGACATGGCATAGGAGGAGATAAGAGCTCATAGAATTGGAGAGATATGTATGCCACTCCATGAGTTATTAGGAATACACCCGTCAATTAAAACAAGGTTTACGGTCAATAGGTAGGATTGGATAGCTAGCAAGGAGTAACATATCATGGGTAGACATGCTTCACTTATCTTGTAGAATCCTAGTTTACTTTTCTTGTTAATTACTTTAATTAGTAGCTTTTGGGTTAGTTGATTAGCAACTAATTCCGCCCACTTCCCCAATACCCGAGATTTTTATTTGCTTTTCATAAAATATAAAAATACAAAAAGAATTATCCTTCACCTTTAGACCTAGTTAGATTAATTTTAATCCTAACGACACTATTCCTAGCTGAACGATCAATCCCCCGGTACTTGTCACTATACTATACTACAACGATCAGGTACACTGCCTAGTGGGGGTTGTAAGCTTCTCAAGATCCCTTGAGAGGTAAAGCCTGGTGCGATTCCCACGTATCACGACCTAAAGTGTCGTTTGGAAAATACTTCGTTTGATCATTGAAATAATCTAGAGTTTACAATATGAGGTCCCCAAAAGGTGTTGCATGTTTATGAAAACAAGTCCTACTAGATCAAACGTTTACATAAGTGCATGAAATAATGGTTAGACGCGTCGACCCCGCGACTCCATGAAGGTCCAAATGCATGTCACATGAGCTACCTTAATAACCTGAAATACATTGATAAAACGTCAACACGAATGTTGGTGAATTCCATAGGTTTATAAAATGTAATGTTGTACGGCCACCACAAGTAAAATTGCATAACAAAAGTCAAGTAAAATAGTACAATAGACCTTAAGCTCATGACCCCGAAGCTAGACTGATGAAATTTATATATGCCACTCCTGAATGTTTTACCAGAACACTCCCAAAATGTCAGACATGAAATGCATCCGCTTACTGTTGGTAATAACTACCACAGATGGAGGCGTCACTCTCAATAGATCTATCCACTCACTCTCGCTTAATCGACAAATTAACGGTCCATGATAATAAATAGGCGACTTTAACAGGTTGGTAAGACAACTTAAGCAATGTATATATGTTTTGGTACTTGGGCTCGTACTAAAATGATTGATGCAATGTATTCCCCCGTGGGATTTGAAATCAAAATATTGTATTGAAAACGGGGCTATGAAAACTCACCTTAAACTGATGATACTGTGATGAAGTGAAATGAACAACAACAATGAACGGTTAGCTGCCTCAACCTAATATGAATGATGAACGATCTTTTTAGATCACAAAATGATGTTATGAATGTCCATGCACATGTTTCCTATACCACTCTACTCTTTGGAAAATACTTGTTGTTATAAAAAATATACATTTTTCCAAGACTTAGGAAAATATGGCTACTAGAAATATAAAACTAGTTGAAATGTGTATATATATATATATATATCGTATGTATCAATGTTAGTGTTGAAATCATCGGTTTGATATCCTTGATATAACGCCTTGTAGTGATAAAAATATACTTGTAATCACTAATACTTCATTAGTTATGAATTTGGGTACTTGGTATTACTTCTAGAAATCTAGAGTTACTACGTAGTTTTAGTATTATTTTTGGTCTAAAAGCTGTCAAAACAATATGAGTTTTGCCGATATTGAAACGTGAATATCTTTGTCGTTATAAGTCCGTTTTACTTGTTCTTTATATCCATGGTTACGTTTTAGTATGTAGTAATATATTTTGGAAAGCTTGGCTTCTCCGGGTTACGTCTAAAGCCTCGTTTTGTCCGACGAAAAACGTCCAACAGCAACAATTTTCAGAAAATATATTTTTCGTCAATAAACTTGCAAAAATCATAACTTCTTCGTTATAAACTCTTTTTAATCCGTTCTTTCGCCTACGGATTCGTTTTTGAAAGTATTTTCTAAAAAATTTGCCAAAGTTTCCTTTATGTTTACTGATTTTCCTGGATTTACAAAAATGGGACAGAATATATAAATACTTGTTACAAATCCATTTTTCATGTTCAAAACTAGTTTCTACTTCAACCAAATCTCTTGCAAACACCACAAAGCTATACTAATCCTACCATACACCTTCTTAGGGTGCCATGGGTTCCTAATCTCTACTAATCATGTTAATTTAACAAAGGAACACCTAAATCAAAATCTAGGGTTTGTATGTTCAAAAAGTTAACAAAAATAATGTGGTATAGCTAACTTGTACATGAAATTAAGCATGAAAACCATAAGATACAAGTATTAATTGGATGAAATCATGAAAATAAATTTGATAACTCACTTTGAAATAATAGGTAGATGATGAGAAATCTTGTGTTACTTGTGTTTATGTTGCAAGAATCTTGATTAGAATGACAAAAGGAACAACTTTGTAGCTTTGATCTTTGGAAAATCATCACTTGATCATGGATCTTGGTTGTGTCGTGGGTTTGGAGATGAGAAAGAGATAGGAGAGCACTTTTTGATCTAAAAATTTACAAGTGAAATGTAATTTTGGTTCATAGATATTTGTTATAATTTAAATGTATAAAATGAATACATAAATGCATAAGGTTAGGATTAGTAACTTGTGGTATTTAGGGTTGGTCTTGGGCCGGTTTTCAATGGGTGAAGGGGTAGCCAAATAGGTTTTGATCACTTAGGAAATGTAGTGTAATATTAGTTGTTGTTTAGTGTAAGTATTAGTTATAATCGGGTACCGGGTTTGCTAGAAATAAATATTAACAAAGTTAACCGGGACTTAATAAAGTCATAAAAATGTTAAAAATATGTTGGGTACAAGTACTGAGTGTTCGGGTGATTATTGTTTAGTTTTCTCGAAAACCGTCGTAATATTTATAAACTTACGTTATAAATAAAATAAATTTCCAAAATACTGGGTAAATGAATATAATAACTTTTATGATGATAAAATGGATATAAAAGTATGTCGGGACCATTGTGGGAATATTTAGATATATTCTTCGTATTTATTAACCGGGTGTTAAAGTTTATTTATAAATAATTATAAGGAAAACGTTAAATGTATCAAATATATAAATTTGAAAATTCTAAGAGTGGTATAACATGTAAATGACCTACTGATGATATGCAGACTGTCTCTAGTCCGTATTCAATGTCCTTACTGATAATGAAATGAATTCGCACCTAAACCAATACGGTTACGCGAATTTTAATACCCGTAAACTAAATTTACGATGAAATGAGTAATGCAAGTGAATAGTAAAAACTTTTCCGGCAATGAATAGTGTTCAGTGAATAGTAAAATTCTCAAATGTTACTCAGAATATCAAATTGACCTCGAAAATGATGAATAGTAAAATGATGAATAGTGATTGATGAATAGTGTTTTTCTAAAGTTTGTGAAATGACCTGAAATGGTGAGTTGTGACAGTCTTCCCCTCTAAAAGGAACTTCGTCCCGAAGTTCAGTTTATGCTAGTCTCTGAAAACGTATTGGTTAAAAGGTGATGATATTCGAGAATTCCAGCGAACTCTAACGATAGGAATTCGACTCTGCTTCAACTGTTCGACCTAACTGTCCACGATTTCTACTTGTTCTCCTACAAGGTTTATGTTTGACTTTGGGTTGGATTCCTTTCCAAATGGGATTATGAGTGACTAATCTGAAAAGATGATAATACATGGTTGTGTAATCCTGCTGTTTTCTACCAAGGTTCAAGTCTGACGGCCACTAGGCCTATTCTGTCTGAAATATTACATGGTCCAGTGTATATCGGGTTTAACTTTCTAAGTTTTCAAAATGATATCATGCCTTTCCTAGGCAGAACTTTCTACATAACTCTGCCTACCAACTTGAAGTTTTAATGATTTACAACTTATTGAACTTGTAACTGATTCTTGACTTGTAGGAAATTTATGGTTATTTCATGAATGCCTACTAAACTAGTATGTTGGGCTTTTCCAAATTTCGATCCGTCAATGGATATTGGCACCTCAACCATAGAGTGCCTCAAATGGTATAGTCTCTATGCTCGCGCGATAACTATGATTGCAACTGAATTTGGTTTATGATAACTGGTTAGTCCAACCATTTCTAGGGTCAATCACTCATGCTCTGAGCATACTTTCCTATGTTTGAATTGTTCTCCCACTTTAACCATAAGTCTGAGGATGATAGGTGATGTTTACGTCTAAATGGGTTTCTAAAGGAAATCTTGAAATGATTACCTGAAGTCCAAGGTGAATCGGTTTCCTTAACATGAATAACTGAAATGGGTACAATAAACCTTTGTGACTAATTCCACAACGTTCGGTCCTTTGAACTTGGCGTTATCTGGAAGGGATAGAATATAGGTAACAATTTGATTCATTATGTTTTGTTCCAACGGATGATAAGACATATGTCCTTCTTTGTCTATTGGGTTTGGTCTCCACTACTGAAGTTCGTGATTAATTTGTGATGTTCTTCCTAATTCCTTCATCACATATTCCAAATATTCTTTATTGTCAAGTCACAAATCCTAAATGCATAAGCGATGTTGTAGGGAAATTGGTTCTGGAAATTTGTCTCGCGATTGTGAGTTTTGGTTGAAATCTTTTTATGAATAAACGAATTTAGAAAAAATGGAGCAAATGATTTACTTAGTAATATTTTTCCTGCTGATTCAAAATTTCAGTAGTTATGAAATAGAAAAAAATGTTTTCAAACATGTTGTGATTAAGACTGCTTACCAAAGTTTGATGTTTATGTATATTTCTCATTATACAATAGTGTTGCTAAAGATTAACCAAAAAGGATCGTACTTGTTCAAAATAGGAATTTCAGAAATCATTTTTCCACAAGGTATGTGATTTATGTAAACGCATCAACTTTATTTAAGAGTGAAAACACTAACAAGGATAAAATGGTAGAATAGGAAATGTTCGCTTAAATGCATAGATGTCTAACATTTAGTTCCTGAGGTTGGATAATGCCTATTGGTGGTTATCAGGTATAACTACAAGCATATGTATTTAGACTAACTTAAGTCCTGAAATAGTTTATCATTGTAATTGGCAAGGCGAAGGTATCACTTGATGTTGTGTCGATGAATGTGTATTCTATTTTTCCCATGTAGATAAGAAGATATGTTCTGGTTTGATCCCTTTCTTGGTATGAAGGTGAGGTTATCTGAAATTTCTAGAGACATAATGCCTTAGAGGAATCTACATCGATATTCTTGATTCAAACAATTGTCCTTTGTGAAAATTTACTGCAGGAAAGTTTATGTATGGATGAGGCCATGTTTAAATAAAATGCTCTACAGTCTCAATTAGAAGCTTGGTTTATTTCTATTGTGTTGTCCTGCGGACATTTATATTGAGTTCAATCCTGTAGCTCAGTCTAGCTAGTACCCTTAAACGATAGAATTTGACAACTAAGTCAGAGATGGTGATTCGGATGGTCTCACAGTATCTTAGAATTATTTGTTGAGTCATGAATTCTCTCACTATATCCTTCTAGTCCTGGTTAGTAGTTCTGTAATCCTTTCGTTGCTTCTATTGTATAGAGGAATCCTGCATGTAATTGATATGGAAAGTCTCTCTTAGGGAAGTCAATGGGAAAATACAACTTAATGGCTAAGTGGGTGACATGTGGGGTAAGTATCCAGGGATAGTTCGGCAAAAGGAATGTTTATGGAAGAGTTCCTTTGTTTACAAAACTTTTAAATGAAGATTGTTATTACAATCCTTTGAAAAGGTACTTATTTCCTTTATGGCATAATCCTTCCTGAATTTTACATAGGTGATCAGGCTATGTATAATTGAGGACTAATGATGCGATGTTAGATTTTGTCAAAATATCATAACTTTTCTCAAAAGTTTTAGATGGTGTTCAACGCATTGTTATTAAAAATGGTATCCTGATGTTTTCTTTCAAATAACATGAAAATTGCCTCGCGCAATAATAGTAAATACTTGGTGTAATGACAGAAAATCAATTTATAGGATGGTAATAAAATAGCTTACTTCAGAAATTTTTCTATAAAACAATTTCCCCATATGATAGTAAAATAGCAATGGTGTATTGGATACGTGGGTGAATCTTGTCGAATGGTAATAGTCTACTAATTCGTCAAAAACGAAATCAACCTAATCCCTAATAAGACAATGATAAAATGTTGCGAAACGATTGAAGTCTGAGCAATTGGGATAGAAAATGGAGTAAACGAAGGTTATGATTATCACAGAGGTAACAAAGGATAGATATTACATTGGGTAGAAAAGTGCTTAATACAACTAGGTTATGTCATCGTACCTACGGTAAGTACAAAAGGAAAGATACAACCCTAAAGTGCTCGAACTACGGTTTATATATTGAAACAAGGCTCCTTCTGCTGAAACATTGTTGTTATCCTTGATGTTGCTAATATCCTGACGGTTCTCTTTCAACAGCTCACGCTATTCCTCGAGCGATTCAGTCTTGATTCCAAGTTCCTAATTTTCCTTGTTCCTTAGTTCCGGGCAGTCGTTCTTGAAATGCCCTAAGTTTCCACATTTGAAGCAACTCCCTGGGATCTTATGATTTGTGAGTTTCCTACAATCCTTAGTCCGATGACCCTGCTTCTTGCACACTCCACACGGTTTACTGCAATGATCTCGGTGATGTTGATTACACAGGTTGCAGTAAGGTAACTTTCCAGTATACCTTCTCTTTGTGTGCGGTTCTGCAGCAAAGGCTCTATTCACTTCTTGTCCTTTGGGTGATTGTTGAGCAGCATTGCAACCTAGATTGTTGTTCCACTTCCTTTTATTGTCACTATTGTTTCTTGATGTCTTGGCGTGAACTATGAGTTCCTTTGCTTCGATCGCCATTTTGATAGTTTCAGACATGGTATCGGGTTCCCATGTGATGACCAACATACGAATTTCATGGGAGAGTCCCCCGATGTACCTTTCAAGTTTCTTGCTTTCCGGTTCATCCATTGCAGGACCTAGTCGTGTTAATTCATAAAAATGAGTAGTGTACTCGTCAACATCATTTCCTACCATGGTAAAGTTTAGTGTTTCATGTTCCTTTGCTCGTAATTCATTTCCTACACAAAATGTTATGCTCATCATCCTTCTTAGTTTCTCCCAAGAGTGTGAGTAAGCAGTATCAACTCCCACCATCTTAATATGTTTGGTCCACCATTCCTGGGCATGATCCTGAAAAGTGCATGTAGCGAACTTAACCTTGTCTTCCTTACGACAGTCGCCACATTGAAATATTGTTTCTATTTCTTCGAACCATTTGAGAAATTCCTTTGTGTCTCTAGTTCCGCTAAAGGAGGGAGGATTGCACCCCATAAATTCCACATGAGTAAGTTCCTTATTGAGGGCGGTGGCTATGTTCTTGGCAATGACTTGTCCAACTGCAGCTTGCGTCATGCTTGGAGTGGTTTGCTTAAATCTCTCTTCATCAAATCATAAGAGACCATGAGAATATAGTTAATAAAAGTCATCATATTCATAACACATGAAAATTTCGGTCTACGTGAACCGATTCACAAATAGCACAACCATTCCTTACATAGTAGAGTCATACTTGATATATTTGTTTGTACAACAATCAAAAGACAACAAGTTCTTTAGACTATGTCCCACACTTTCTGTGGCTAGGATAATAGTAAAAGCTAATGAGGATATAAGTCTGGTCTAGGGACTTCCTGGTGTCCCTCTGTGCGAAATCAGGTTTGTGGCATCATAAGGTCGAGATAGTCCTGAAGTGGTGTCTGAAGTTGTGCATCGATCAAATCTTAGATAATGTAGGTTCTGAACCATTCCTGAAGAATCTGCGGATGTTCTTGTTGAGTCCGTGATATTGGTATTATCTACTAGGTGTTATCTAGTTCATGGCAAGTGGGAATGGAAAAGGAAAATGACAATGGTGGTACTAGTGAATGGAATACTACCCTCTTTCGCGCTACCTCGCGACATCTAAGAGATAAAACTAAAGTACGCACTGTGGGACGACCAATAGTGTAATAAGTAGCTGATGGTGGTGGTAGTACCTGAGTAGTGAGTGCTCTACTAGTGATGGAAAGAAACATACTATCTTCCTTGCAATAAACATCCTAATAAGTCCATTAAGATTAAGTCTGAATACTCTACCAAAAGGCATTCTATGTATGGGCTAAATGATAGGAAAACCCTGTTCCTATGACAAATCAATGGTGCTAATGGTGGTGTAAGTGTAACTGGTGGTATAATGGTAGTGGAAGATGACAAGGCATCTTCAATGTCGGAATCCGATAAAAGGATGTCAGGGTGAGTATCTGAAGACATGTCACTTGTGAACCAGGTCAAAAAAATGATATATATATATATATATATATATATATATATATATATATATATATATATATATATATATATATATATATATATATATATATATATATATATATATATATATATATATATATACGAATATGAGTATAAATAACTCGCACAGGGTATGCTTGAAACAACATGTATCATGATTATGCACTTATGATGAAATGATGAGATGCTATGCTGATGTGGTTATAGTCTAGGGTCCAAGATACATCCTAGTTCGCTATAACCTTAGCTCTGATGCCAATATGTCACACCCCCAATTTACCTGACTTGCAGCGGAATGGAATACCTGGGGGTGTCTGTCATAGCATGTTGGAACCAAAGTTTTACTATTTTATCAAGTCTCGGTCATTTGTAATAATAGGTTGCTTAATTTACATTTATGTTATTGTTTCAAGTTTACTAGGCTTAAGTCTTATGGTCCATGGGCTTTAAAGCCCACACGTTTGTAAGAAGGGGAAGGAGTAGGATATTGCCCTAGCTCCTTACCTATATATATCATGCTTAGGTCTATGTAATACTTGGTTGGTTATGTGAAATATTAAGGAAACTCTTGAAATTCTAATTCTCTAATTCTCATAATCATCCCATTCTCATTCTCATCTCATTTCTATCATTATTGTGCTTGTGTTTACTAAATGGTGACCTAACAAGTGGTATCATTCGCCGGAAGAAGGTGTAGTTATAGTCTTTTCATTAAAGTTTTCATCTTAATCGTTTTTTTCCTACTTCAAATCGAATTTTTGTCAAAATTTTGCACTTTCTTGCTTGTTCCTTGGTTTTTAGCACATCTTTGCTTACAAACTTGTTCTACAAATCAACACAATCAAAAAGTTCAACACTTTTATCACAAAATTCGATTTGGGATTCTTGTACTTGGTTTTCGAAAACATTTTTGTTTTTTATAAAAATTATCAAGTTCTTAACTTTCTTCAAGAAATCTTTATTTTATACCTAAAAGTACAAGAATCTTTAAGAAAAAACGAGTTTTGGGTTAACTTTATGTGAAAACACTACTCGCCAAGTTATCGAGAACATACTTGTCCTCAGTTTCGAGATCCTCTCTAGGTGCACTACCTCGACTTCGTTTGTGTGGACTCGGTATTTTCTTTCTTGTATAAGAAAGTTAATTACTTCGACGTTTGGGAAAGTTTTCGAAATTGAATAATTTCGAAAACTGTTTTTTGTAACTTTGTGTTTTTTTTCGAAAAACTTCCAATTTTCGAAATCACATAGTTATCGCAAACTTTATTAAGTTTCGAAATCCTTTCATTTCGCAAACCTAAGAAGTTTCGCAAAACCTTGATTGTTGTCGAAATTTCAAGTTTTCGAAAACCTGCAAAGTTTCGCAAACCCTGATTTTCGAAAACCTGACAAGTTTCGCAATCCTAATTTCGCAATCACAGCTGTGCCATTTTTTCGAAATCATTAGAATTCCATAGTTTCGCAATCCGAAGTTGTGCTAAGTTTTTCGATACTTGGTTAATTCTACACTTTCTACAAGATCCATTTCTACACAAGTGTTCTAAGATGTCTCAACCACCTAATCATTACTTCCCTCATACTCAGCAACCTCAACATCAGCAGTATCAGCAACAACAATACCTTCCGCACCAACTGAATCAACAACCTTCTCAAAGACAAACATACAATCCACTACATCATTACCTAATGATGCAACAACATCAGATCATTCCTCAACAACAACCATATCAAGTGCCGCAACAAAACACTCAGTTTTCCTCCAAACAACCTCATTGGTTTGACAGAATGTGTGAAGTTATTACAACTCAACAATCCCGACATGAGGCAGGATCACTTGAAACACCTCCAATGCTAACACCTGGGAACTATGTTCAATGGTCAAGTAGATTCTTAAGATTTCTTGAACTAAAGCAACCTCATGGGAAATTCTTGAAACAAGTGATACTTGAAGGACCATTTGAGTGGCCAACAAGATTTGAAGCTGGTGATCCAACTGCTGATCCTCCACGTCCTCCTGGTGATAGACCTCTTCCAGAAACTTCACTCACTGAAGAACAGAAACTACATCGTGATGCTGATCAATATGCAATGGCTTATATACTTCAAGGTATACCAAATCCAATCTATCGAAGTGTCGATGCTCAGAAAACAGCCAAAGCTATGTGGGAACACGTTCATCTCCTTATGGAAGGCACTCAATTGAACAAAGATGATATGGAATCCAAACTCTACATGGAATACACTGACATCACAATTGAACCAGGAGAGTCCCTTGAATCCTACTATCATCGTTTCACAAATGTGGTGAATGATCTGGAACGTCACAAAATCACAGTACCAAGGATCGCGGTGAACTCCAAATTTGTTGGTAGTCTTGGCCCTGATTGGCATAAATATGTGACATTTGTTCGTCAAACTAAGAATCTGCATGATGCTCCATATGGTTTGTTGTATGATTTTCTGAAACACCATGAACCTGAAGTGGAAAAAGATCGAGCTCTACGAGGAGGATACACACCAACTTCTACACCAAATTCTTTGGCTCTCGTAGCTCAGTCTCCCTATGCTCCACCACCAATGTCAAATCATGCATATGTTCAAGAGCAGAACTACTTCAGTTATCCACAATCTTCTACCTCGAACCAAATGGTCGCTTATGATTCATCTCCACAGAATGCCTCTACTCAACTGGTTCCATTAAACAACAATGATGCTGTGTATTACTCAAATTCCAATGACGATGACGATGATGACTTTAACACGTTGAATCAGGGACTTGCTCTTATTGCTCGTGCTTTCAGCAAATTCTCCAACTAAACAAACAACCGTCAACGTTCATCTTCTAACACAAGGAATCAAGCTGTTGTCAATGATGGAAGAGTGGAAATTCAGAATCGTAACTATGGTCGATCTGGTTCAGGAAGCTCCTCAAGGAATTATAGGAATGATCAGAGGTTTAGTAACAATACAGGGTTCAGGAACAACTCAGGATCTTCTCAACAAAGGTCTGACTCAGTTGCAACAAGGAACTCCAACTCAGGGAATGCAGTTTGGTGCTACAATTGCAATGAACAAGGTCATATAGCTACAGCATGTCCCAAACCGAGAACTCGGGGTAGTAAGTTTCACAAGCAGGCATTACTCATGGCTCTTCAAGATGAAAAAGATGAACATTTCCCTGAACAAGATAACAACTTCATGGCAAATGTGAACAACGATGATGACATGGAAGATCTGGAAGCCAATGCTGCTGTGATGCTTATGGCCAACATGCAGGAACTTAAGCTCAATGATTCAGGTCCAGTGTATGACACTGACGGTTTGTCTCAGGTACATGACCTCAATGCATGCTTTATTAATGAAATTGTCTCACCTTCTGCTTATGAATCAGATATGGCGCAAGTTGTTCCATGTGAATCATCTTCATCGTCTCAAACAGATGAACAAATAAGCACGGTTGTCATATTTGATGATGACACAGTTGTTTCATTTGATGATCCTATTGAGAATGATAAACATGATCATTTAGAACAACATGAACCATCATTTGATCCAGACCCTGACCTCATATTGTTATCTAAACAACTGGATGCTCAACAATTGCTAATTATAAAATGCAACGAGAAAAATAAAGTTTTAAAAGAACAAAATGCGTCACTTGCAAGAGATATTGAGTGTTATAAAATTCAGCTTTCAAATCAGGAAGACAAGATTAAACATGCAAAAAGTTTTGAAAAAGCTTTTCAAGATTCTTACAACAAAGAACAAGATCTTCAACGTAAAATGCAAGATTTAATTGAGTCAAACGGAAAGTTGATTTCGAAACTTGAAAGTGAGAAGTGTGAATTGAAAATGCAAGTTGGACGTCTTCAAAGAGACCTTTCAAAAACTGAAACAGAATTGTCAAATTGCAAAAAGGAGTTTTGTGAACATAAAACACGAAAAAGGAAGTATATAGATGACTTACTTGGTGATATTGTTGATCTTGAAAAACAACTCAGAATTTCGTCACATTGTTTACAAACACGGGAACTCTGTCACAACAATTCAGAAATTTGCTTTAAAACCGAGACCCGATAAAGGATTTGCACTTTGCGATTTCAAATCAATGTTTCTTCACACAGCTTTTAAAGAAAATCCTAAGATTTATAGTATTGATCACATGTTTGATAATTCAATTGTGCGTGCTGTTGTTTTTGATACTGAGGAAGAAGAAGAACTTGAAGACGAGAGTCGATCAAAAATGAGTTATGTTCAATATTGGACACCATATGACTATTCCAAAGCGCCACCTCTTTCTAAATCTTTTGTTACTCAAAAGGATTTACCTGAGAAATATGGTTTATCGAAGAGTCATATGTTTCATCTCATAATGAGGCCCCTGTCCAAACTGTAGCACAAATAAATGGTCCTTTACCATCATCCGGTGAACTTACACCTTTACCGAAACCTGTCGTGTCTTAAATTATTTCAAAACCTTTATGGAAGACATCGAAATTTTGGAGGAAACAATTGAACGTAATTCTGAAATAAAAATTGAAACTTTTCAATCCGCTTACGAGCGAGAAAAGAGAGATATTTTTCAAAAACAAATGAAGCCAATTGTTCAACACCTCTGTCTATGTGCTACACGTTGGGATCAGGAACTTCAAAAGGAGGTCAAAAATATGATAAACGTTTTCAATGCAACTGAAAATGACATTTTGGTTCAAAAGCAAAGAAATAGAGTTTTAAAAAATGATGCTGATCGACTCTTGGAACAAGTTCTCAATGCTGATATTTTGTCTGTTATCATGAATGATCTCTATAAATCTGGTACTTCTATGCTTATGGATGATCTTTTTGTTGATAATAACTTGTTGAATGAGGAAATTGAGACACTTAAACAGGAAAATGATAAGTTGAGAATTAAAAATGATGATGTGACAAAACAATTTTCAAAAGAAATTTGTCAACTCAATCAAAGGCTTGAATGGTGTCAAGCTAAAAGTCTTGAAAGGGAATTGAAGTTTCAAAGTCAAAATGTTTCAAACTCTTGTCAGATTTGCAAAAACAACGAGTCTTTAAAAGGTCGGTGTCTCCGATACGAGAAAGAAATTGCGGATTTAAAAATTGAAAACGCCGAATGGCAACAAAACCGCGATGACATCAAATATTGCAATGGTTTACTTGAGTCTGAAATTCAGGACAAAAATCACATCATCATTGATTTGAAAGAGAAAGTTAAGCTACTTCAAAAAGGAAAAATGGTTGACACCACGGTGATAGCACCAGGAATGTATCAATTAAACAAAACTGATAAAGGAAAGGTTGTTCAAAACACTAATGTTGATAACTCCACTTCTACAGGACTAGTCTCCACTTCTAGCGTTAGCAGACCCAAGCGAAAAAGTAAAAAGAAGAATAGGATCTTGCAACGTAAGAGAGGACACCTAGAAGCTCAAGAAGTAGAAGACCAACTTAGGAATTTGAATAAAACTAATGTTGCATCAGATTTAGATTATAATCTGGCAAATTGTAATCAAAATCTAAATGTAACAAATGATGAACCTTTGAATGTTTTGAATTTTAATGCATCTTGTGTGTTTTGTCGTAAAAGCGTATCATCTGGTGATCATACAAAATGTTTAGCTAATTCTCTTCTCAATCATCATAAGAAACGTAGGACACGCATTCCTTTTAGGCCCACTACTGCCTCTAAGTCTAACTTAGGAAAGCCGTCTTCTACGGTTTCTAATGATATCACAGTTACCCCCATAGGTGCCGAGAACAAATCTAGGAATGAGCCAACTACTAGTGCATTTAACATTAAGAAAGCAAAAACTAGTTGGAACTGGCAACGTTGGTTACAATACAAACCAGACTTTAAATGGATTCCTAAATTGTTGAATACATGTGTTACTAACCAACAGGAACCCGCATTGTCTTTGGGTTCCACCCTTACTTCTGTTCCATCCGTGTCTTCTTCTTGTGATACAGGTGGTACAGATCGTTCTCTGGATTGTTGATAGCGGATGCACCCGACATATGACAGGCAATCTCAAACTGTTGAAAAACTTTGTCTCAAAGTTCATTGGTACTGTCAGATTCGGGAATGATCATTACGCTCTAATCATGGGATATGGTGACTATGTAAGTGGGAACATCGAAATAAGCCGTGTTTATTATGTGGAAGGCCTTGGACACAACCTTTTCTCTGTTGGTCAATTCTGTGATGGGGATCTAGAAGTTGCATTTCGTGAGAAAACTTGCTTTGTTCGTGACTTACAAGGAAACGATCTAATGTCTGGCTCACGCGGCTCCAATCTTTATACAATATCAATGTCAGATATGATCGCAACATCTCCGATATGTCTTCTCTCCAAAGCTGAATCGACTAAATCTTGGTTATGGCACAAACGTCTTTCACACTTGAATTTCAGAACTATGACTGACCTTGCTCGTTATAAACTTGTTGATGGATTTCCAAGATTCCGTTTTACCAAAGATCACTTATGTCCAGCCTGTGAACAAGGAAAAAGTACTCGTGCACATTTTCCTTCTAAACCTGAGCAAAGTACGAATCATGTTTTACAAATGCTTCATATGGATTTATGTGGACCGATGCGTGTTCAAAGTATCAACGGTAAACGCTACATACTAGTAATTGTAGATGACTTCTCCAGATGGACTTGGGTTTATTTCTTACGAAGTAAAGATCAGGCTCCTTCAATGATCATCACCTTTCTCACTAAAATTCAAGTTCAGTTACGCAACACGGTACGAATAGTCAGAACTGACAATGGAACTGAATTCAAGAATCAGACACTTAGGTCTTATTATGAGAAAGTGGGAATTGAACATCAAACATCTATTCTTAGAAGCCCAGAACAGAATGGAGTTGTTGAAAGACGCAACAGGACGTTAGTGGAAGCTGCTAGAACTACGTTGATTAATGCTCAATTACCAGATTACTTGTGGGCAGAAGCTGTTTCTACTGCATGTTATACCCAAAATCGTTGCATGATCACAAAACGTCATCGCAAAACACCTTATCAAATTGTTCACAAAAGAAAACCGAACATCGATTACTTTCATGTATTTGGAGCACTTTGTTATCCGAAGAATGATCGTGATGATTTAGGTAAACTTAAAGCAAAGGCTGACATCGGAGTGTTCGTTGGATATTGTGAAAATTCCAAAGGTTTTCGGATATGGAATCGTCGTACAAGAGAAATTCAAGAAACCATTCACGCTAATTTTGATGAACTCACACAGATGGCTTCTGAGCAACACAGCTTAGGACCCGAATTTAACCGTCTTAACTCTCCGGCATCTTCAGCTGAAACATTGCCACTTAACCGCAAAGAATTAGAAACCTTGTTTGCTCCACTATTTGATGACACAATTGAATACCGTCCTACTGAGGTCTCACCTAATTCCGCTGCTCAACCTGATAACATTCCCGTACCAGACTCACCTCAACAAACTACTACAAGTGTTGAGAGAGACGGTCCTCCAATTGTATCACCATCTACAGCAGAACAAACTGGTTCTACTTCCTGCCATCCAGCTGAAGATCCAACACCACTATCAGTTCCACAACCCGCAGAGCATGATCCTGATGTGTTCTTTAATCCGTTTGCACCAGCTCCTACAGTTCCTGATATAGCTGAGTCGTCAACACGCAATTTGGATCCTGCTAACATGCGAGATACTTATCAACTACACCCTTCAACACACAAATGGACTCGAGACCATCCACTAGTTCATATTATTGGCCATCCAGATGCACCTGTTATGACAAGACAACGACTTCACACAGATGGAGAAACTTGTATCTATGCACTCACAGTTTGTCACGAAGAACCTAAGAACATCAAAGAAGCAATTACTTATGACAACTGGATTGAATCTATGCAAGAGGAATTTCAACAGTTCATACGATTAGAAGTCTGGGAATTAGTTGAAAGACCTGACGGAGTCTTTGTCATCGGGTTAAAATGGATCTGGAAGAATAAGCTTGATGCTGAAGGGACTGTCATACGCAACAAATCACGTCTGGTAGCGAAAGGATACTCCCAACTGGAAGGACTTGATTTTGATGAATCCTTTGCTCCAGTGGCTCGACATGAAGCTGTTCGGATCTTTTTGGCTTATGCTGCACACAGGAATATGGTGGTTTACCAAATGGATGTGAAAACAGCATTTCTTAATGGAGAACTCCGTGAAGAAGTTTATGTTAGCCAACCTGAAGGCTTCGTTGATCCTGAGCGTCCTAATCACGTTTACCGACTCAAAAAGGCACTCTACGGACTTAAGCAAGCCCCACGGGCGTGGTATGGCAAACTGTCCACTTTCTTACTGGCCAATAAATTTTCTAAAGGATCGGTGGATCCAACACTGTTTACAAAAACCTACGGGGAGGACTTACTTGTTGTTCAAATATATGTCGATGACATCATTTTTGCCTCAACAAAAAGAAATTACTCTAATGATTTTGCAAAATTAATGAAAGATAATTTTGAAATGTCCATGATGGGTGAACTTTCGTTCTTTCTAGGACTACAAGTTCATCAATCACCCCGTGGAATTTTTATAAATCAGTCTAAATATGCTCTTGAAATTTTAAAGAAACATGGAATGATATCTTGTGATACTTATAATACACCAATGGGCTATACCACAAAACTAGATGCTGATTTACATGGGACTCCAGTTGACCCTACCAAATACCGAAGTATGATTGGGTCCCTCATGTATCTCACAGCTAGTAGACCTGATATAGTATTTGTTGTCTACATGTGCTCTCGCTATCAGTCCAAACCAACTGAAAAACACCTCAGTGAGGTCAAGAGAATCCTTCGATACATAAAGGGAACCATTAACTTGGGAATCTGGTATCCGAAGGATTCTGGTTTTGAACTAATTGCTTTTTTAGATGCTGACCATGCAGGGTGTTTAGACACACGCAAAAGTACATCTGGTGGATTACAATTTCTCGGAGACAAACTTGTGTCATGGCAATCAAAGAAGCAGGATTGCACATCACTGTCGTCAACAGAATCTGAATATGTAGCCATGTCTGCCTGTTGTGCTCAAGTCATTTGGATGAGATCACAACTTAAGGATTATGGCTACCTATTCAACAAGATTCCCATCTACTGTGATTCCAAAAGTGCAATTGCTATCTCCTGCAACACAGTACATCATTGCAAATCCAAACACATCGATCTCCGATATCACTTCATCAAAGAGCATGTGGAAAAGGGTACCGTTGAACTTTATTTTGTTGGAACTGAGTACCAATTGGCGGACTTACTTACCAAATCTTTAGCACCATCAAGGTTTGCTAGTCTAGTTCACCAAATTGGTATGCGATGTTTGACTCCAGAAGATCTGGAAAAGTTTTTAAAACACAATTGATCGTCAAACATCATAACTATCTTTGTAAAATATTTTTTTAACTCTTCTCAAAAAAAAAAAAAAAAAAAAAAAAAATATGATAATGCAAGTATATCGCTTCACTTCAACACTTTGTTCTTATTTTACAAGTGTTGAGGGGGAGTCTCACTTTTAATTTTTACCAACTTTTATTGGTATACTTGCATGTTTTTCATATTTTGCGGTACTTCGAAGTGTGTGAACACTCCTTTTACATCACTTTGTCTCATCCCGTATTAAGGTCTTCATAAGTTAGGATTAACGGAATGTTACACATGTTTGCTATTTACTTTAGGACTCAAGTAGGCATATCTTATAGTTAAGGGACCTAAAGTGACTAAAACTTAAAATTTCAAAAATTAATAAAACAAACAAACCGTATAACACAAAACCCACTTTACTCAAAACCTCTTAAACCCTCTTGAAACCCACGGTCCTAATTCATTCAAGTCAACCACGATCTTGATCATCAATTTGTAAGTTCCTATGTTATCACTAGGGTATTATACACATAGGATCTTGGTTAATTGAAAATTCAACGGCTCGATCTCCATATTTCATGTACTAGGGTTTATGCTTTCGAAAAATGATCTAAACATGTTTAGGTGTTTGATTCTTGATAGGGTTTTGTTACAAAGCATATTTCTAACATATCCTCATCGTTTTTTCATACATTCCATCATGTTTGTTTCGAATTAGAAATCTTGGTATTGGGTCGATTTGCGATTGTGAGATTATGTGTTTGTTTGCTTTGTTTTAATGGTGGGATATGTTTCTAAGGTCACTAATATGCATGGGTGAACTGATGTTATTGATTTTCACCATTGATTCTTGGTTCTCGATAAGCAAAGTTACCACGTTCTTAAATAACTTCGATCTAACTGAGTCAAAAGTGTTGTATGCTGTTATTACATGTCTTATACTTATGCTTGTGATATGCTAGAACCACTCTTGCTCATTAGTCTCAAACTTGATACATTTTCGAGAAAGTTGATCTTGAAAAATTATCGAGATCTTTGTTTAAACGTGTGTATTGCTTATATCTAAGTTGTGTTTATCAATCTTTGTGACAGGCCTGAGTCATTGGAACAATTATTCACAAAAGAAACGTACGTGTAACTTCAAAATCGATTTGATTCTTGTATAAGAATTTTTTTCGAGAAACTCAAGAATTATCGCAATCCATGATAAACATATCGAGAAACTTATGTTTTCGATAAATGTAGTTCAACCTCAGTTTTTTCGAAATTCTCTTTTCGAAATCACTCTTTGAACTATACTTTTCGAAATCACCAGGTTCTCGAAAAATTTTATCGAAAAATGATGTTTTTTCGAAAACTTAAACTTTTCGCAATTCTTGATAAAGAAAAAAATCTCGATAAAATTTACTTATAAGGTTTTTTCGATAATTTACTTTCTCGATAAAACTTCTTTGTAACATTTTTCGAAATCATTTCTCAACACAAGTTTGCGATAAAAGGTTTATGTTATTTTTTCGAAATCTTGTTTAGGCCTTGTCATGAAATATCCATGTTACCTTGTTGTGATTCAATGTTGTTAAGTAATGTGAAGCTACTATGAATTATGTATATCAATCGTACTTATTTGCGATACATTGCATTGTATAGTTGATTTCGTGATTCTAAATGTACTATGATTCTTCAAGTATGCATTATGTGACACTTCACACATAACATTATGAAACATTCGTGCTTAACTGTTTTAAGTGGATATCTGTAACCAAACTCAAAAACTGTGCTAACACGTAACAAATTTGGATGTTTGGTTTATGATTATATTTTTCAGATTAACATGGCTGAACACAACGAGAATGTCCCTGAACAAGTTCTTCCATTACTCACCATGGATGACATCACTCCCGAGAACTACAATGTCACGATTGGCAATAACAATCCCCGAGTTGATTTCAACAAATTGAAAATCACAGAGAAATCGTGCATGATTGTTAAAGATATCCTACTTGCACATCCATGCAAACCTCTGCTCACCTGTTCTACTTCAGTTCCGCTGTTCTACCTTCATCAGTTCTGGCTTACTGCTCAGGCTAATTTGGATGATGAGTCTTTCACTGTTACATTGGATAGCCAAGAATACACTGTAGATCATGAAGTTCTTCGAACAGCCCTTCTCACCCCACAAAATGACAACGAATTTGCTCCTATACTACCTGACCTGGATCTTCTTGACTTCTTCATTGAATTAGGATATGAGGTTGATGATGATGTACCGCTAGTCAAGCTTTCCCAATTTAATGCCAAGAATATCCCTCAGCCATGGAGAACATTCTGTCTGTTGGTGGTAAGATCTATATCTGGAAGGAAAAGTGGTCATGAACATCCAAGGCTCGAACATTTGCAAACATTCTGGGGAATGGTGACTCTGACACCTATTGACTTTGCAGTTCCTATCATGAATGATATCGTCCACAGTATTCAAACCGAACGTGTGAAGACTATGATACCATTCACAAGATTCACCAAGCTTCTCATAGAACATCTCTGCAAAAACTCTCCAGAATTCATCAAGAGGATGGCTGATCCTAATGAGCCGAAGCACCTCTACGAGGACGACTTCACCACCTCATTCATCAAGACGACCACTTCCTCAACTAAGATCAAAGGAATGAGGCTTCCCGAATACCTTCTTAATGATAAAATCAAGAAGAGTCTGAACTACAAGCTGTATGATAACGCTTACAAAGGGGTACAGGAAGAAGCAACAATAAAGACTCGAAGCAAAGGAGGTGTAATGTCTGGGAGTACTACAAGCACCACTGCCTCACCACATACTAGATCTAAGGCTGCTCCCAAGACTCAACCATCTGTTAAACCCAAGTCTTCTGCCAAGCCTAAACCAACACCCAAGTCTAAACCTGCCACCAAACCAAAGAAGAAGGCAACTCCTGAGTACTTTATTCGGGATGAACCTACACCTCCACCTTCTGACACCGAATCCGAGTTCGATACGGAATCTGAAGAAGAAGAACCAGACTATGAACTGAGATACAGAGCACCTGATGAAGCATTTCCTGCAACAGAGATCGCCGTACAACAAAGTCTTGAAACTTATGAAGAAGAGACAAGGAAAAGAAAAGGGATCACTATTAATGAGCCTAATGATGATGAAGACGAACCAATCGTTGAACCTTTGGTCGATAAACGCAAACTGAAGAGTATAGTTGTCGACACTAGAGCTGAAGAAAAGCAGCTTAGGAAAGAACAAAGGAAAGCAACTCTCGAAAGCCGACTCATGTCTCAACCTTTAACTCCACCACCTATTGATCAGTCTGAACATGTAGGAGCTACAAGCAGCATGATTCCTCCCGTTGTATCCACTACGTTAGAATCAGCTCCACAGCCTGATGACACCGTTAAAGATACAGACAAAACAGGAGATGTCAACATGACAGAAACTGCTAATATAGAAGAGAATGTTGGTGGACAAGAGAACATAGCTACGGATCAGGAACATGAATACCTCATTACTCTAGAGTTTCTTGCACGAGAAGCAGAGGAACGTCGTAGAAAGGAAAACGAAGAGAAGAACGCGTTCGACATCAACATATTTCTTAAGTCATCTTCTCAGCAGACTTCCTCAGCACAACCTCCACCTCCTCAAGACTCTCCACCAAAGGATCCGACTCCTCCTGCTTCTTCTTCAGACTCTCACAACGAGTCATCGTCCGAATCATCAACTGAGCATTCATCTCCCACACCTTCAGAAACCGCATCTAAACAACATTCAATCAATGAACCGAAACCACCAGTTAATCTTCAGGAGCAAGTCAACAAACTCACCGACATGGTTACAAGTCTCACCAGACAAGTTGAGGACTTCCTGGAGTCAAAGCAGCTGATCGACAAGTTCTTGAACTTTGACTACACAGGATTTATCAGGACGGCAACACATGATTTTCTCTCCGATAATCTTGTTGAGATGATCACTCCTGAAGTAGCAAAACTTCTTGAACCAATCAATGACAACTTGGATCACAGAATCAGAAGTGTTACGAGGAAAATGTTGTCTACTACACCATTCACACTTCACACCGCAAAACCTTCTACTGTGGCTCCAACCGTCCCTGAATTGTCCTTCAATGACATGCTCGCCAAACTCTTCGACAACATTGCCTCCAAACCGACACAAACTGCTGAAGAAAAGGCACTTTATGATGCTATGGTGGCATACATATCCAAAGAGTCATGCAAAGATGCAGCTGGAACCCGGAAAAGGACAAGAAAAGATGACGATCCTAACCCAAACTCTAAAGGCAAGAAACCTAAGTCTGGAACAGGTCCTTCATCCTCTCTACAAACACAAAAGGACTCCACCACTCCTGGTAATCAACAACACACCTCAGCTACGGGTCAAGGTCGAACTGACGAAGAGGAAACATTCATGGAACCTACAGATGACTACCAGGGTCAACCTGACACCGATTATCGTGCTCCACCTATTCCTGATTCTCATGCTGGACCATCGTCACCATCCAAGGCTAAAGACAAAGATGCTACATCTAAGTCAAAGAAATCAAAGAAGAAAAGTCGTCATTCATGGCTAGACAATGATGACACTCCTCAGAATGATTGGCTGACAAAAATGGTTCAAGCTCAACCTCCTCTCGAAGAAGAAGAACCACTTCCTGGTAACACTCTACAGTTTACCCAAGTCATTATGAAGGATCTTCAGATCGACATACTCACAAAGGCAGAGCTCAGAAGAATCAATAGGGATGCACAAGAATTCCTCAAGAAAAGATCTGGAAACAAAGTCGAATACGAGTATCATATGCAGAATATAGCTAGTGCAATGTCTGCCGACTTTGACTGGCTAAATCCAGAAGTGAATATTGATCTCAGTTCCAAGAATCATGAAAAACCTTACTTCACTGACTGGACCAAACCATTACCTTTGAAAGGATTTCCAGACAAACCCAAGATACCTTACAGCTTCTTCTTCAACAAAGATCTTCGTAACATCCAGCTCACTCAGGAAACATCCAAGACGAAATATGCTTCCTCACTCACAATCTCAGTACCAGCCGCACGATATGAAATTCCTGCTATTGAAGAAACTACTCGTGTTTTTAGCAACTCCATCGTAGTTTACGACAGAGATGCTCTACACGGAATTCAACATTGGCCTGAACGTCGTCGTCTCGGTTATACAAGCAGATTAGGAGAGACATCATTGGAAAATGTGAAGCAGAAATCAAAGATCATCGCTATCTTGGAGATTCAACAGTCGAAACGGTTTAACTACTTATTCATGCATGAAATTGTTGTTAAATGACAAGATGAAAAGAAGTACAAGTTCTCTGAAGCAGACTTTCCCGACCTTAATCTCAATGACATCGAAGACATGTATCTCGAAAAGGTTCAAAACAGAATGCGTGGATTCGATAGAGATGTACAGTACAACTTTATGGCATCACTACTTCTTTACATCCGACGTTTGATTGTTCAAGAAAGAGTGAAAGATCTTCAGCTTGGAGTGGAAAGTTACCAACAAAAGATCAATTTGACAAAGCCACAATTCTACTTTGATGGTATCTATCAAACACCACAGTTTACTCTCAACCAAGAACCTTTTGGCTTCACCTACATCAACAGCAAAAAGCTACAAAGTTTCATGAGGTTCGATGAGGTACACAAATTCTGTGATGTGACACTCAAGTCTGTTCGTGATGGGCTTGTCAAAAGGTTGAATGATGATCGCCGCAAGATAGCTAAGGGGGAACAACCTAGATGGAAATCCAGCATAAGAAGACAAGTTCGTAACTTTGTCTTAAAGATTGAAGAAAGGTTATTTCGACGGGAACAGATCAGACGACTGGAAAGCTATATCGGTGTCAGACCATCGTTTCCTGTCAGAAACTTCGAAAGACCAGAACCCAAGTTCACTGACTTTGATGCTCCACTTCCTAACGAAGATTAACTTGGTACATTTGGTTAACTTTTCATTATTAATTGTTTCATTTGATTGAATTTCACAATGGCTTGTGCACGCATTACAGTGCACAACCCGATCTCGTAAAGAAAGGACCCTGAGGTACGCTTCAGTGCCTCAATCCTCATATAAGGAGCGAAGGCTTCTTACTTTTGAGTAGAATTAATCAAACATTTATGATTTTCACAATTCTGCTCAAAAGGACAAGTATTTCACCTCAATAAGACTTAATCACTTGTTGAGGGGGAGCACTTGTCAAAACAAAATACTTTGCTCAAAATCAAAAGTTCTTGGTGAATCTCCCCGTAAGACTCAAAAGGCATATTTTAATCTAAAAGTTTGTCAAAAACATCATTTTATATGCTATTTTTGAGGGGGAGAAAATGAAAAAGTGATCAAAATATACGAAGTCAAAGCTTAAAAGCTGTATCATGTGCGAGCTAGACTCAGTATTGACCCAGGAATTGACGAGACAATAAATGTTAGTAATATCGAAAAGACTTATCCTCGATGGGTAATAACATCAAGTTAGTTACTAGAGCTAGTTGTCACCTAAAAGCTGACAATGTATCTCTTTATCTAACCACGTAAGCGTGTCTCGAAAAGGATATGTCCTAGTAGAAATGTACCGTCTCGTGAAACTTTCTGTGAACTTGATCAGGCCGGGTAATAACTTCAAGCTAGTTTATCTAGTGATGTAAGCGTGTCTCGAATCGGTCTTGTTCACGGAAAGTGGATCAATTCAAAAGTGCTTGCTCCTCCAACATGTGCAAATTTATTAAATACTTATGAGCACATGTGCAGGGGGAGCCCTTCAAAAGTGTACGCAAAACTCTCAAAGTGTTAAACAAAATATTTGATTAACTTAAACACTTTGAGAGATTTTCAATCAAAGGTTTCTTGGCTACTGTCAGAGTTATAAGGTGATTAAGATAGGAATATCCGTCCTATGATCCGCCAGAGCCGGAGGGATCTACCCAAGGACATCTCCAATAGTTAGAATTAGAAGTCCTTAGGTATGATATGAAAAAAGGAGAAATGAATGAAAGGGAAAGAAGGGGTTGAAGAATTAAAAAGAAAAGTAAAGAAAAGGGTGAAAAGAAATAGTCTTCCATATATTCAACCTTAGGGCAGACACCGGGTTCAATACATATGCTACTGGTTGTTGCAAAAGACAACACCGGTATTGAAGACAAAGTCGTCATGGACCCAGTGACGCAATGCACTAAACCTTCTTAACCACTCAAGTTCTCTTAAAAGGACTTGTTTCATTCTCACGAGGAACCCGCGTAACCTATCGACCTATCTCTTAGAGACGGTTGATATTGAAGCAGGAGACACCTCCCCAGTCTCCGCATAGGAAACCTAGGTGTGCACTTATAGAGTCTAGAGCCTTGAGATACATCAAAGATCTCTTAGGAACACTTAGTATTTCTGCAACTGGTGTTCTACATCAATGGGCATCAGTTGTAAACTATCGAGTCCTTCGCAGATCTTAGCAATCTGCCGAGAACGTTTATGAGAGGATTACGTAAGTATTTCTCAATGATTGAACGGAAATCCTGCCAGGGTCAACATCAAACAGCCCTGACAGCAGGTCACTTCGGTAACCCCACAAGGGTTACGCTTAGTGTTTGCGGTGGTTCCATTACGGTCTACAGTCGTGGAGTGATCCCCAGCGACTCACCCAGTCATTGAGCTACCTAGTAGGTCTCGTAAGCTCCTTCGGGAGTATCTGATATGGGAACGGCCTGGATAAGGATTAGAAGGAGTCTTCACAATATGCTGTTGATGAGCTCTAATTCCTTATCCGTAAGTACCGGTTGTTTTATTGCTAACTGTTTACTCGCAGGTATCTCACTTCCATGATCGTAGATTCCAACATGCTCATACATACATCTTGAAGTCAAAGAAAGCTTCCCCAAAGATTTTAGCAACACAAAGTTCAAAGAAAGATTCAACGCCAATAAGATGAATCTACAAAGTATAAAGACAAAGATCTCAATGCATGTAAAGGAACTTCTTGTACGTGAAAGTCTAAGTCCAAAGATGTATGCGTATGTTGGAATGGCAGACAACCACCACAGACGCAGGAGTGACGAACGGCAGATTACTTCATAACATAATCACTACAACTTCATCAAAGAACAAAGACAAAGAGCAAAGTATATCCATTATTATTCTAATCATTTCTGAAGACGTCTAAAGCTATGAAAGTCAAAGATTAAGACGAAGACGTCAAGCAACCATGATGACCGACCCTTAGGGGGAGATTGTTGGAACCAAAGTTTTACTATTTTATCAAGTCTCGGTCATTTGTAATAATAGGTTGCTTAATTTACATTTATGTTATTGTTTCAAGTTTACTAGGCTTAAGTATTATGGTCCATGGGCTTTAAAGCCCACACGTTTGTAAGAAGGGGAAGGAGTAGGATGTTGCCCTAGCTCCTTACCTATATATATCATGCTTAGGTCTATGTAATACTTGGTTGGTTATGTGAAATATTAAGGAAACTCTTGCAATTCTAATTCTCTAATTCTCATAATCATCCCATTCTCATCTCATTTCTATCATTATTGTGCTTGTGTTTACTAAATGGTGACCTAACATAGCATCACAGTTACAGTTACATTTAACGACCTAAAGTGTCGTTTGGAAAATACTTCGTTTGATCATTGAAATAATCCAGAGTTTACAATATGAGGTCCCCAAAAGGTGTTGCATGTTTATGAAAACAAGTCCTACTAGATCAAACGTTTACATAAGTGCATGAAATAATGGTGAGACGCGTCGACCCCGTGACTCCATGAAGGTCCAAATGCATGTCACATGAGCTACCTTAACAACCTGAAATACATTGCTAAAACGTCAACATGAATGTTGGTGAATTCCATAGGTTTATAAAATGTAATGTTGTACGGCCACCACAAGTAAAACTGCGTAACAAAAGTCAAGTAAAACGGTACAATAGACCTTAAGCTCATGACCCCGAAGCTAGACTGATGAAATTTATATATGCCCCTCCTGAATGTTTTACCAGAACACTCCCAAAATGTCAGACATGAAATGCATCCGCTTACTGTTGGTAATAACTACCACGGATGGAGGTGTCACCCTCAATAGATCTATCATCTATCCACTCATTCTCGCTTAATCGGCAAATTAACGGTCCATGATAATAAATAGGGGACTTTAACAGGTTGGTAAGGCAACTTAAGAAATGTACATATGTTTTGGTACTTGGGCTCGTACTAAAATGATTGATGCAATGTATTCCCCCGTGGGATTTGAAATCAAAATATTGTATTGAAAACGGGGCTATAAAAACTCACCTTAAACTGATGATACTGTGATGAAGTGAAATGAACAACAACAATGAACGGTTAGCTGCCTCAACCTAATATGAATGATGAACGATCTTTTTAGATCACAAAATGATGTTATGAATGTCCATGCACATGTTTCCTATACCACTCTACTCTTTGGAAAATACTTGTTGTTATAAAAAATATACATTTTTCCAAGACTTAGGAAAATATGGCTACTAGAAAAATAAAACTAGTTGAAATATATATATATATATATATATATATATATATATATATATATATATATATATATATATATATATATATATATATATATATATATATATATATATATATATATATATATATATATCGTATGTATCAATGTTAGTGTTGAAATCCTCGGTTTGAAATCCTTGATATAACGCCTTGTAGTGATAAAAATATACTTGTAATCACTAATATTTCATTAGTTATGAATTTGGGTACTTGGTATTATTTCTAGAAATCTAGAGTTACTACGTAGTTTTAGTATTATTTTTGGTCTAAAAGCTGTCAAAACAATATGAGTTTTGCCGATATTGAAACGTGAATATCTTTGTCGTTATAAGTCCGTTTTACTTGTTCTTTATATCCACGGTTACGTCTTAGTATTTAGTAATATATTTTGGAAAGCTTGGCTCCTCCGGGTTACGTCTAAAGCCTCGTTTTGTCCGACGAAAAACGTCCAACAGCAACAATTTTCAGAAAATATACTTTTCGTCAATAAACTTGCAAAAATCATAACTTCTTCGTTATAAACTCTTTTTAATCCGTTCTTTCGCCTACGGATTCGTTTTTGAAAGTATTTTCTAAAAAATTTGCCAAAGTTTCCTTTATATTTACTGATTTTCCTGGATTTACAAAAATGGGACAGAATGTATAAATACTTGTTACAAATCCATTTTTCATGTTCAAAACTAGTTTCTACTTCAACCAAATCTCTTGCAAACACCACAAAGCTATACTAATCCTACCATACACCTTCTTAGGGTGCCATGGGTTCCTAATCACTACTAATCATGTTAATTTAACAAAGAAACACCTAAATCAAAATCTAGGGTTTGTATGTTCAAAAAGTTAACAAAAATAATGTGGTATAGCTAACTTGTACATGAAATTAAGCATGAAAACCATAAGATACAAGTATTAATTGGATGAAATCATGAAAATAAATTTGATAACTCACTTTGAAATAATAGGTGATTAGATGGTGAGAAATCTTGTGTTACTTGTGTTTATGTTGCAAGAATCTTGATTAGAATGACAAAAGGAACAACTTTGTAGCTTTGATCTTTGGAAAATCATCACTTTATCATGGATCTTGGTTGTGTCGTGGGTTTGGAGAAGAGAAAGTGAAATGTAATTTTGGTTCTTAGATATTTGTTATAATTTAAATGTATAAAATGAATACATAAATGCATAAGGTTAGGATTAGTAACTTGTGGTATTTAGGGGTGGTCTTGGGCCGGTTTTCAATGGGTGAAGGGGTAGCCAAATAGGTTTTGATCACTTAGGAAATGTAGGGTAATATTAGTTGTAGTTTAGTGTAAGTATTAGTTATAATCGGGTACCGGGTTTGCTAGAAATAAATATTAACAAAGTTAACCGGGACTTAATAAAGTCATAAAAATGTTAAAAATATGTTGGGTACAAGTACTGAGTGTTCGGGTGATTATTGTTTAGTTTTCACGAAAACCGTCGTAATATTTATAAACTTACGTTATAAATAAAATAAATTTCCAAAATACTGGGTAAATGAATATAATAACTTTTATGATGATAAAATGGATATAAAAATATGTCGGGACCATTGTGGGAATATTTAGATATATTCTTTCGTATTTATTAACCGGGTGTTAACGTTTATTTATAAATAATTATAAGGAAAACGTTAAATGTATCAAATATATAAATTTGAAAATCCTAAGAGTGGTATAACATGTAAATGACCTACTGATGATATGCAGACTGTCTCTAGTCCGTATGCAATGTTCTTACTGATAATGAAATGAATTCGCACCTAAACCAATACGGTTACGCGAATTTTAATACCCGTAAACTAAATTTACGATGAAATGAGTAATGCAAGTGAATAGTAAAAACTTTTCCGGCAATGAATAGTGTTCAGTGAATACTAAAATTCTCAAATGTTACTCAGAATATCAAATTGACCTCTAAAATGAAGAATAGTAAAACGATGAATAGTGTTTTGATGAATAGTGATTGATGAATAGTGTTTTTCTAAAGTTTGAGAAATGACCTGAAATGGTGAGTTGTGACACCATCTCAATAAATAAAAAATTGATCAAAATCCTCTTAAGTTGGTTCTAACATGATAGATCATGTTTACCAATCAGAATAACGATAAATATATAAAAGGGAGTTTTCTTTTAGTTAAATTCAAATGTCCACTTATTTATTTCATCTCATAATAAAACCCGACATTATTTATCATGTTGGAATCAACTTGAGAGAATCTTGATCTCTATAAAAAATAATAATAATAAAAAAATACTATAAATATAGGGTTATGTTATTAAGACCCCCTTGTGATGTGATAATAGGAGGTTTTGGTCAAAATGTTCAAACTCTTATGTACATCGTACAAACTCGCAATAAACAGGGCCCAACAAAACCCTCCCTATGAGAGGGTCCGTATAAACTCCCTCTAAATATAATACTCCGTATAACATTACAAAGTTCAATTCGGTCCAAGAAACAAGACATGTACCTTCTGATTTCTTGATTGCAACTCCTTAACCAAAGAGGTGTGCTACACCCACCTAAACTTTACAAAATTTTTCCCACACGCTGACGTGGCGGAGTGTTGATTGGTTGGTTTTCTGTGGGCCACAGAAAACCAACCAATCAACACTCCGCCACGTCAGCGTGTGGGAAAATTTTTGTAAAGTGTAGGTGGATCTAGTATTTTTCTTAACCAAATACCAACTCTCAAACTTCTTGGTCAAAATAGAGAAGTTTTATCTTAACTTTATAAACTTTTATATAAAATACAATGTAAAACACACCATGACAATGTTATGTTACAAAATTCTCTAAACGTATACAAAACAAATTATTGTTCACTTGTAATATAATCCATATGAACAAAGCCCAACATATGGCTATGCTATAATATCTTACAATTGAATTTAGTTGCATGCCTTGTTATACTGCTCGGTAACAGAATATTGCTTATTAATCCATGGAATATCGTTGAATTCACCCTGAAGTTTCATTCTTTTCATTTCAGCACCCGGAGTTTCATTTTTATCATTTTGGCACCTTTTTTTGTTTCCATTTTTCAACAACACCCCAAACAAACGAAAACACTCCCCATCGTTGTCAGGGTCCTCGTCCGCGCCCTCGTCAGTTTCATGGTTTGAAATCCCCTTGTCATCAACTGCAATATCCCCATTCATGATGCGGCTTATTTGATTAGGTGCAACCTTCACGCACTGAGTCAGGAATGCCACTAGATCGTCACATTGTTTTTTTGCATGGGCAAGCTCTGACGTGAGTACTTGTTTCTCTTCCTTAAGTTTCACGTTCTCGTCGGACAAATTCTCGATTTTCTCAACCATTGGTAAAATCACGGATCCCGGATTCTTTGAATCCTGAGATGAGGCTGAGCTAGAACCGAGATCATCCCCGGAACTAGAATTACCGCCCTCTCCTCCGTCAGACTTTCCTTTTGGTGGCGTAACGGTTTTTCGGCGATTGATCTCAATGAGAAGTTCTTTACGACCACGCTTGAAATACTCGTTAGCAAATTCCCATTTGTCGGGAAGGGTTTTGTGGAACCCCTGCATGTAGAAATGAAAGTTACACATTGTTAATGAAATGTATCTTGTATTAACCAAAAGTAGAAAGTGTTCAAACTATTTGTTACTTCCTTCGTCTCAAAATTATTATCTAGAGATAAAAATTACATAGTTTAATAAAAGTGTGATCACTATAATTTTTAACTAATAAAATAAAATATTCCTTAACTGAATTCTCTTTTTATTACTTAAAATAAAAAATAAACAATTATTTTGAGAAATCTCAAAACAAAAATATGAAGTATAATTTTGAAACGAAAAGCGTACACCGTTAAATATTAACCATGAATTGTAATTAAGCAAAATGATAAGTTAGGTATGTGTCTTTTTGATATATATAAACATGAAATGTATGTGCAAAAGACAATAAATAAGAAAAAGAAAAAAAGACGGCACACGGAAAATGCCATCTCCAAATTTGTGGTGATGATCATGTGGACATTGCAATAAACAAAGGTTCAAGTGTTAAAAGTGAGTAGCTGTCTTTGACAAAAATTTAAAAGAGCAATGCTACACTTATCAAATTTTCACAAAAGTGAATTCACACATACGTGTCATTTAAATATAAGGAGCATGAATAAGAAAGATAAACTTTAATACTACGCACAATTCTATTAGTATAATCTACATGTCACATGTGTGCGTGAATTTTATTTTGTGAAACTTGTATAAGAATAGTATTTCAAATTTTAAAATGTAGGAAAACAAACTTGAAAGCTTGTTTTTTTATATAAAAAACATAAAATAAAAGGAGGTCTAATTATTTGTTTGTAAACATATGCTTAATCACAATAGGTGTGTCTATGTTTAATTTTAATTATTCAGATTGACTAAAGGATCAAATAAATGTTACTCTGTAAATCGACTAAATTCATAAAAAGCTTGAAACATTGTTCCATTTTTTATTTTATTTTTTTTCTCTCTCTCTCTTATCAGGAGTTAACTTTAGTAGTAACATGTAAGAATAAATGTTAACTATTCAAGTTGATTCTTAAACTGGTAACTCTTATTGTGTTAAAAGTTGTCTGATTAAACGATTGTGGATTCAAATCTTACGTAAGACATTGTAAAATAAACTGTTGTATATATTCTTAGATAGTTATTTGATTTAAGAAAAAAAAAAAAAAAAAAAAAAAAAAAAAAAAAAAAAAAAACCTTTGACTATTCAAATTGACTAAAATATCAAATAATTGTCAAATCAACTAAATTATAAAGCCAATTGAAGTGGTCAAGTTTCTCTTTTCTTAGGAGTTTACTTTAGTAGTAATAACATTATAAAAATAAATGCAAACTATTCACATTGGTTATGAAACATGACTTTAAATATCCAATCATAATTGCCAAATTTACTAAATTTGTGAAGCGAATAGAACCGGTCAAGTTTCTTTTTTCTCTTGAGTATACGGTCATTTTATTTGGGAAGCTGGCAGCTTCCTGTTGCGTGTTCGCTTCTCCAGGGGGTGGTGACCCCTAGGAAGCATGCCATATCTTGTTAGCTTTGATTCCAACTTTTTGTACATGAAAGGATCCGGTGAAAAGATATAAACTAAAATAAAAATAATAATTTTTAAAATAATAGTAAGAATTTTGATTCGGACTATTTAAAAAGGAAAGATATGCCAATGAATTTTGGCAACTTTGTTAGTGAGATTAAAGTCGTTAAACTAAGTAGAATTTAACAAAAGAAAGCAATTCTTTTCTAGTTAAAGTAGGAAAAAGTAAAAACAAGAATCGTGTAAAAGACAAAAGAGGAGAAGTTGGTGAAGGTGGGAAAGGAAATCATTGATGGTCAGATTCTTCTTAAAATATCACTCATTTGATGCTGACTAGTACACATGGTGAGGAATTGATTATTAAAATATCACTCATTTGATGCTGACTAGTACACATGGTGAGGAATTGATTATTGAACCGGCCCATTAGTGAATAGTGAAAACTCAAAAGGACATACTTTTCTTTTACTTGGTCCAACACATAACCACTTAATATCATACACATGAATACGTTGTTAAGTGTTAACTTTCCAAGGGTAGACCATAACAAAATATAATGATTTGAAGTCTTTAGATGCGTGCTCACAGGGTCCAACTTGGAAAAAATTGAAGCTAATCATAATAAAAAAAGAAAAAAAAAAGTTGTTTCGATGTAAAAAGATATGAGCTAGCCATGTGTCAATTAAATAATAGAATTGCAGAAGGTCAATAGAAGTGATCAAGTCGCATATCAAGAATCAAAATACCAAAACAAATAAGTATTTAATCTATCATGTTTGGTGATCTTTCTCTGTCTTTTAATTTGGCATGATTGTTTGTTTAATAAACATAGTAAATTAAAAAATTAGACTGTTAACAGTATAATTTAGATATACCAATTATAGCTCTCTTATATCTTATAAAAGGCGAATGCATCATCATGTCAAAGTATTAGAGGCAAAAAAACAGGAAATATAAAGAAAGATGAAACTGTGTATATTTTTTTATAATTTTCTTACACATGTAAGTTTACTTACTAAATAATATTGGCGTATACTCATTTCTATTTTATTCATTTATTTAAAAAGTTTAAGTTAAGAATATAGTAACTAACACATGATTGATAAATTTGAGAGTAAAAGTTTTATATAATGATAAAAATAAAATTTTGAGAGTAAAAACTGTTAATTATTAACAATGATTGATAAATATGTTCGAGTGTTAGACCATTATAGCATATCGATGCAATCACTTAGACTAGTGGTAATTAATAAGGTATTATCACGCGTCTTGTGTTTAGTTGGAGAACTCAACGAAGTGGTCTCTTTATTACCGTCACCGAGTTGGATGCGCTTTAGGTGCTTTGGGGGAGAACTCGGTAGTTCAGACTACCGAGTCGTGGAAGTTGTGGTTGTGTGTATGATTTTAGTTTTGGTGACGTACATTTGTGTTTAAATGTGGTATATTTGGATTATGATGTTGGTTGTGTTATTACAATATGTTAGTGATAATGTTACTTTATGAGAGATAAGCTGACGTAGGGATGAGCATTTCGTACCGAATACCGGAACCGAACCGGAACCGTACCGGTACCATACGGTACGGTACCGGTACTACGAAATAAGGAGAAAAAAATTCGGTACCACTAATTCGGTACGGTACCGGTACCAAATCGGGAAATTCCCGAAAAAAAAAGGGAAAATCCCGATTTCTCGGTACCGGTACCGGTACCGATACCCGAATCCCGTTCGGTACAGTACCGGTACCCTAATTTATGCTCGGGAAAAATTCGGTACCACTAATTCGGTACGGTACTGGTACCGTGCTCATCCCTAAGCTGACGTGACACTAAGTTAATAGTGATGATGTTCGTTGTTACTACACTAGCCTTGTCAATATGAATATGACATTAGATGAATAATTGGTTGATTTATGCAATTTTGGGAGAGATAAGCTGACGTGACACTAATTTAATAGTGATGATCTTGGTTGTTACTACACTAGCCTTATCAATATGAATATGACATTAAATGCGGTTAATAATTCCTTTTGTTGTTAGCCTCATAATGCTCTTGACATACTCAAGAATATTATTCTCTCAATCTCTAAATAAGTGTATTTTTATTTGTAAAGCCTTTTTTTTTTTTCTCAATTTTAACATTAAATATTTGTTTTTCTATTATATAATATTTGATAAAAATTATAACAATGAAAATATATTTATAATCAACCTATTTATATATTTTGCATCAAGTATTATATAACATAAAAATAATAATAAAATAAATAATAAATAAATAAAAGCTAAAATCAAAGTTGAAAAAGATTAACTTCAAAAAGTCAAAGTGAACATTTATTTAGAGATACACAGAGTATTTTTCATGACCATGACGTACAAATTTGTACACCGTTTGTATGTTAAAAGATACTATGATTTTATCAGCAATTCATTATGCAATTTATGAATGATGTTTTACAATGCTAATCAATCTTTTTAAGTTTGTGCAGACATACAACATACGGATTACATGTTTGCATGCAAAAGTTGTACTGTTGCTATTTTATATTATCAGCTTTTTCATTTTTATGGTTGATCAATAATTTCCAACTACATCATTAGTTTTCATGATATAAGCATATAAGTAATTACTACATAGTTTAGCTATCTCATATCATTTGAGTAAAGTGTAATAAGGATTCATTAATCTCAAATACTGTTTGCGTAGAGTATATTATTAACTAGAAGGTTGTAAATAAGCAAGCAAGATATATAGTGAGAGCACTTACATAAGTATTAAGCTGGCGAACAAAGCTTGAGAAATTGTTGTGCTTAAACGAATTCGGCAGCAAATCCCTAGCAAAATCAGCAGTTTTCCAAACGACAAACCCGTTACCACTCTCGTTCCATGAAACAATCTCATTTGTCATTGGATCATCCACCATCTGATACGTCTTCATTAGAAATGGAGCTGGAGATGATCTGTGCACCATTCTTCTTTTTCGCGCGTTACAACCTTTTTATCTTACCTACCTAGGATCGAACTTCAGCCACTAGATTTATTCCTATAAGTTTTATTAATCTCTAAAGTCTAGGATACAAAATGTAGAAAAAGGATAACTAGAGTTAGATGAGTAATTTAAATGACGAGTAGAGCATAAGAGCCGTGAGGAATTCCCAACCCCAACAATAAAAACCAGAAAGAAATAATCGAGAACGAGCCAGATCGTAGATAGGAAGATTTTTGGTACTGGTAACGGCGGATTTCTTAGTTTTTCCCATGAGCGAAAAGTTGTTGAATTCGTATAAAAGAAACGATCATAACTTACTACCGATTATATTTTTTGAAAAAACTAATCAATGGATTATAAAGATGAAGATAAAAATAAAAACCGAAAGTATATGTGTAATATATGTTAGAAGATGTTTAGTGGAGAAAAATATATATGAAATGAATTATATAGAGGGTGCAATGGGGGGTTGGTGACCCGGTGTGAAACCATGAAATGATAAGCGAAACCACCAAAACAAGAAAAAGTGGCAATTTTAGTGGCCACCTTATTATATTGCAACCGTTGAAATCAGTGTCGAAGCTTGGAATTTTTAAGTGGGGGGTCGGGATCTAAATTTTTTTTTTCCTAAGGCTATATTTCAGGTATACCGAAATTTTCGGGGGGTCGAAACCGAATATATCGAAATTTTTCTACACGAAAACTATATACCCCCTACATCGCAAAAAAAATTTCGGGGGGTCGGACACCCCCCGGCCCCTTAAAAGCTGCGCCACTGGTTGAAATGTCTAAAACCTTAAACATATGGTAATTAAACTTTTTTTTTTTTTTTTTTTTTTTTTTTTTTTTTTTTTTATTTTATATATATATATTCTATCTGTTAATCAAGTAACTTTAATATATGATTGATGAATCCACTAATTAGTTAGATTTTCATAGACTTATATAGTTAACGTTAACTATGTATTGAAAAAAGTTAACTATTGGTGCTGCATGTTGATTAACAAACTTTATGACGATTTGTGACATAACTTGAACATTATATTTTCTGTGGAAAATCATATGAACTTCAATTATTTTTTGGAGAGCTACATGTTCTCATAAAATATAAACCTTTTGTATACCAAAATCATCAAAGTTCTTACATGAGAATAATTTGTTGCTCACTAGAAGGAACTAAAGCTAATTGTTCAAGAGGTCGGAAACCATGGTAACCAAGAAAGAGTATCTAACTACACGTCTCCACGCGTGTTTTTTGTAACTATTCCCGCATAAATTTGATCAATAACATGTATAAAAAAAGGATCAAAAGTTGGTGTAAATGAAATCAAAGTTACTATTATGGTAGGTATTGAATGCAATAGGACCCCTTTTGTCGATGGTTTTGTTACGTCGTCTGCATTTGATAAATTCATCGACTTCTAGAAATAAAAACAATCCAAATTAACGAACTTAATACTTCGTTGCTATATAAAAGTCGTGTAAGGCTGTAAGCTATGCTTTGTCTTTTCAGCATTTTATTTTTTCTAGAAGTATTCTTTTTGGTACTTTATCATATTTAAGTCTAGATAGATCTTTAAACAATATTCTGTTCATCAAACAATTGGATCATGAGTTGTCTTATATTATTTGAGATTGAGTTTAAACAAATATAAAAGATGCCATTTTAGTTGTAGAAAATTTTTCTTGTTTTTTTGTTTCTAAATTTTTTGAAAAGAGAATGATTTTTCTTCTTTAGGAAAGAGCTGAAAATTTTGAAAATCTGTTTAGTTTTAGAGTTATATTTTTCTTTATTAAGAAATGAAAAATTGGAGATATAACGGCGGGCGGTGGCAGCGACGATGTGTGGTAGAAGATGACATGTTTTATGTTGAACAGATTCCATCTCTTTTTATTGAGAAAGAAAAAGTTAAAAGAGTATAATGGGTTTTCCGATTTTTTAGTTAAAATTTATAAAATGAGAATTTCACTATTTATAAAAATTGTTGAAAAAAATGCGACCAAACGAGTTTTCAGTTTTTTCATTTTGAAAATTTTTCTAAAAAAATAGTGTATTTATCTCCAACTAAAATCACCATTTGAACTACTCAAACATTGGAAGAGGCAACAAGTCTTGCATCTTCGGTATTATCGTATGTGGATTTTTAGTCTTTGCTAATATGTTGAAAAGTCATATAAAAAGAATATTCACCTTTTTCTTATAGCACTCGTGTTGGTATAAAAGAGGAGGTGTTTGATAAAATTCTACCTTCTTGCTAAAAGTACGTGTAGAACCCATTAGGATTTGATAATGAAATATACAAATTATTACAAGTTAAACTCAAATTTCTATATATATTTTTTTCAGTCATAATAAAAATGGAATTTTGTTTGTAAATTTTGTAATCACACAAAAACACGTCTTTTCAAAAAGTCAAACAATGGAACTCACATATGTCAAACTAAGTGACTGTTGAGAAGTTACATGTGCCAATAAAAATGAGCCAAATTTCAATGTCTATCTTGCAAGTATAGTACTCCATATAAAAGGGCAATCTTTATATGAACACAAGATGGAGATTGTTGTATTTGGGTCGTCATCAAGTGTTACATCCTGAATATATAAAAACAAGTAGGGATTATCTCATCTTAAATATTCCTACTCCTGACAAAGCTATAAACTGGACCAAATGGTCCATCAAAAGGCTATACTTCAAGCGTTCTGTGCACGGTTGATAAGTTTTGGCGTCGATTACACAAGTCGTTGGTGAGGTGATAGCAACTTAAATCACCACGCGTCATTTTCCTATTATCTTCTAGGTACCAAAAGCGAAGTTAATTACATACTTGATACTTAATCGACCCATAAGTGAAATCAGTTCCGTACTTAAGGAACCAAAAGTAAAAGCCAATAGCATAATCAGAAACAATTTTCCTTAATTTCACCAAACTACCTATGAAAGATTATGTAATTTACTCAAAAGAAAAGTCATAACCCCAACTGCACCCAACTAGACCGGTTGACGAACAGCCAACTGTTTCTGGTATTTTAGCACTAGATGAATCTGTCATCAGTTCATTACCTCGAACAGAAAACAAAATGGATAACACGTATAATATAGATAAGCACAAGAACATAGTAACTAATTTATGGGGTTTTCAAAAACACTGACCCACACGTCCATGAATACACAGGTCGACAAGCTTCTTACAAATACGCAACAAAACCATAGCATCATAACAAGTACATGTACAGTGCATGAATATGCACAAACTTACATAAAGAGTATACATGTATACAACTATCAGAATTTATAAAGAAGGATTTGGAAGAAATATATTTAAGCAAAAGATAATAAACCCGACGGTCCAGGAAATACCATCATTTTGGGCCAAATGAAAGGGTGTTGCATATAGCCAGTCCAGGACTCCAGGTCCATTTTAGTTCAGGTGTTCCAGAAAATATTCCAGGACCGTAGACTGGACCATAGGCAATGGTTTCAATTCTGTTCCAAGCTGATCCCCGTTTTGGTCACAGTTTGATTGCTCTGGACCGGTTTCTGAACTGTTTGAGTGTTTGACTATACATATACGCTTACTTGACTCTCACAATCTAGGCATACATATGATATAAACGCTGTGTATTTCTCTAACCTTGCCCGCAGGCCTTCTCTAAAGAGACTAGTGAGACTCAACAATTCAACAAATGGAGTAACTAGGTTGCTGATGATTACTTTTGAGATACACATATTATGAGACAGTTCTAATGCTTCTCTTTCATTCTAAGGTGTTACGAAATTTTGGACTGGTTTTTGGTCAATACTTGCACATAGATCCACAAATTTGTTTAACGCTTCACTATAAGGTTAAACAAATAATTTTTTTGTTTCTGACTTTACTCTAAAGTTAAACAAAATAAACCACTTGTATACGACTTCACTCCAAGGTTAAACACATCAAACTTTTTCTTGTATTCTAGTTTCCAACGTCTTTTTACCACATGAAAAGCGTTTAAATACTGCTAAAGGCTTTGGTGCGTTGATTTTCTAGTGAGCCACAATGGACTACAACACGACCAGCAATGACCTTCTTGGGATGAGAGGGGTAAACAAAGTTTATATTCAATTCTATGGAACGACCAAATTGTGTTAAAACTGCTGCCTGACTAGATAAATGGGGTTTTCAAGAAAATTTAGAGCTTGAGCTTGTAACTAGGAACAGCCGAACAGGGGCGAACAAAGGTTATATTTCAATCCTATCAATCAACCCAATTGTGTTGAGCTTAGGACCATCATTTCCTGTAAAAACTATGATTCTCGATTGAAATGTATAAAAAATTTCTTTCCGCCTGCAAATGCCAGGTTAAATTAGCAGACCATGTAATTCTTTATGCACTAATTTCTTCTTAAACTTCTAGATGTTTTGCAACCTTATAGTGGTGTGCACAACAAAATCAATCAATATATGGAGCAACCCAAATTTGTCTAAGTTTAGAGCTAACGTTTCTTCTTATGATTACAATTGTTGAGACAAAAGTATATATACCTCTTGTTACTTCTTCCTAAGGAAGTAGGCTGCATTTGACGAACCAGTAATTCCTATATTCTCGTTTGTGTTGGTTTTCTAAATGTTTGGCGGTCCTATACTCCTATCGTGGTGTGCACAACACTAAAAGCCAATAGAACCCTACGTGATAAACCATAGAAGTCTCTTAACGTATCAAGGCCATCATTCAATGTTGGTACAAATATGTCTTGAAAGTCACATATGACTAGGAAAACAAGAAGTAACATATCAAAATTCCCACGAATGATGACGCAAAATGTACAATCCACAACACATCAACGTATCTAGTTAAATCCATAAAACATAAAAATCCAACACAATTCAACATTTTTACATTAAAGTTGAGTCATGGAAACACAAATCCTGTGACCAATAGAGATCACATACGATGAAAAACCGAAAAAGAAACATTAAATAACACAAAAAAGATGTCAATTTACAAACATCTTTTAAACAATTCTGTCGGTATGTACATGGTGTAATTAGAGATGGAGATTACTTGTGATCACCTTGCTGCATATTTATTCTCCATGTTTTCAGCTTCCTTGAGACGACAAGGATGACGACGACGACGATTGGCGCAAAGTACAAGCAACCACTTGTGCCCATTGTCTCAACCTTGTCTTCATCATTTCAGGATCATCCCCTGCATCAACAAAATTCACAAATCAATAAACTTCAATCCAATATCCAATATTTAAAGGTTTAACAACAATTGTTGAACACAAAACAATTCATCTATCATTAAATTAGTGAAATCGCCGTCTCTGAATTTTTGAAAATTTTGAGGGCCGTCGAGGAAATTAAATAATGAGGCCTTTCAAGAAAAAATGTTATATATAAAATGTCACAGTTTATAACATATAATGCAATTAATTATCTAAAGTCTAAAACGTTTAACATATTACTTATTATAAGATATAATGCGATTAGTTATCTAAATGTTTACCATATTACTTAGAGTATTATTTAAGATATTTTCTGATCTAAATACTATTTTTTTCTTCGTGAAAAATATGTGAACACATTTGACAAATTTTGAGGCCCCTAAAATATTTGTCGCCCACCTTGCAGAGATAATAAAATGAAAATGAAATGAGATAAGAATATATTACCAGCATCCAATAATGGGTGAACCGGAGACCCGGTCAAGGAAGAAGAATCTTGAAAGCCTTTATTAACGGCGTAATAAAAGGGCAACGCAGGCAAAGTATCCGACAGATGATCATTGACTTCATCAAATCCAAACCCAAGCTCAATACAAGCTTTCAGTTCATCCATATCATCATCAGTCACATTACCATCCCTTCTTCTGTTGTTATACAACTGTTTGTTCTTTCGTTTAACCCATTCTTCGTCACGGATGATATCTGGCGACCATGATTTGTGTTTGTATAATAACGAGGAGGTGAGGGTGGTTGGTTTGGGTTTGGGCATGGGTGGGTTGACCCGACCCGAGAGGGTGGGGACCCGGGGAGGCTGCTGTTTTGGCTCTGGAATTTGGCAGAAGAAGAAGAAGATGGTGTGATTGGTCGGTTGGTTGGTTGGTAATTGTGGGGATGGGGTTATTTTGGAGGTTATATATTATTGGTGGGCTGATGATGGGGCCACACGCAACTGTTTTGTTTGGTCAATGGGAAATGTTTTTCTTGTTTCCAAAGCGTTTTAAGGAGTACAAAACTTGAGCGTTCACGTTTGACCACCATGTAATTCATCGAGTCTACTACTTTTTCGAGGGGTCAATTAGTTGGAAACAAGGACAAAATTGCAAACACTTCTCGGAAATAACATCACACTTCTTGACATTTTGATTCATTTCGGAATAAAGCAATGATATGAAAACCTAAAATGCATGACTAAAAATATGTCTAAGGCCACTGAGTACTGTTCGCTATTAGGGTTCGCCAGTCCACAATGGCATTTCGTTGAAGCTCGCCATTGCACCCCCACCCTTCAACTTTCCTCGCCACTTCGTTGCACATCGTCTGCACGACGAGGCAAAAATCCTGACAATGTCATTTTTTTTCCTTTTTCCTTTTTGTATATATGTAAGTGTTTTTATTTATGGTTTGTAAATATAATTTTTTGTAAACTTATAAGTTTTTTTATAAAACTTGTAATGTTTTTTAAAGTATGAAATGAAAATACATTAAACATCTAAATGAAAATATATTAAACATGGAATTGAAATTACATTAAACATTAAACTACAATACGGTAACTAAAACATTAAACTACGATACGGTAATTAAAATAAATTACAAATTAATAAAATGGATCATCTGAGACCCAGCCCTCCTCCTCACTCGAAGTCTCTGATTGCTCAGAGCCAAGCCCCATTTCCCACCGGTATTCTGCTGCCCTTCGTTCCCGCTCCCTACGAGCAGCTTCCTTACGTGCTTCGTCTTATTGAATTTCTCTGAAGTTTTCTTCATCTTGCTCTAGTTGTCGGAGCTGTTCATCAGTCAACCCAAACGGATTGGGTTGGTATTCCACCGGTGGATTGTTTGCCAGTGGATTGTTCGTCGGTTGATTGTTTGCCGGTGGAGTGTTTTGTGGTTGATTCTCATATGAGAATACATGAAACAAATCTTCAGGAAGAGTGTTTTGTGGTTCGTTTTCATTTAGGAATGTCGGAAAGAGATATTCTGGTGGGATGTGATAAGCAGATTCATTATCCGGTGAAGTGTTGTGTGACATTGTTGTAGGAGTTGTGTGTGAATTGTGTATGAATTGTGTGTGAGTTGTGTGTGAGTTGTGTGTGAATTGTGTATGAGTTGTTTGTGTGCATCTGTAAATGGATATTAAGTAGGCAAATGTTTTAAATTTGAATTTCAATTTCAATTTGAATTTTAAATAAATCCCACCCGTTTATATTTGAATTTGAATTTTACATATATCCCACCCATTTTTAAAATTTGAATATTAAATATAATCCCGCCCATAATTTGAAATTTAAATTTGAATTTCAATTGGAATATGTTGTACTATTACTTTAAGTTTGAATATGAATAAAATGCTTAACGGCTAGGACCCCTTTCGCAATTTGAATTTAAATTTATCTCGCTTGTTTTTAAATTTCTATAAACCCCTTACATACTATTCTTCACACACTTGAATATCTAAACCATTTTAGAATGAATAATCGTTGGTCATTAGAAGAACAAAACTTGCTAGCTGAAGTTTGGGTTGAAGTTTCCCAAGACGTAGCCAACGATGAACGCTCTTTTTGGAACCAGGTTATAGAAAGGTTCAACAATCAGTCTGACGGTGACCACCGTAACAAAAATATGGTCACGAGTAAATGGGCGAGACTTAGCAGTGAATGTCAAAAATTCAATGATATTTACAAGCATTTGCAGCGTACAAACCATGAAAATGACAATGATTATCTCCAGAATGCAAAGAACATTTTTGAAGAACGTTTTGGTGAGAGAAGCTTCAAATATGTTCACGTGTGGTTCATTTTGAGAAACCACCCCAGATGGGACGAATGAAATGTTTTGTTTTTCGTATCGTGTTTATTTATTTTTCCGTATCGCGTTAATTTGTTTTTCCGTATCGTTTTTAATATGTTGTATTGTTGCTTTAACTTTGAATTTAAATAAAATGCTTAACGGCTAGTTTCCCCTAAAATATGCTCCAACGGCTACTTACTTAACGGTTAATTTTCCCTATAAATGTCTATTTAACAACACTACATTTTCTCACACAAGCATCACTAATATTAACACACAAACACTATGGCTAACGAACCAGCTGAGGTGCAAAAGGCAATCCTTACCCATTACGCAATGAACAAGAAAAAGAACTCAAGTTGATTAACAGTTTGCTAGGTGAGATAACTCATATTATACTACAGATGCATAATCGTGCTCTAGAGGTCGAAAGGTTGCGTGAGCTGCCTCAAGACCATCTAGCTATGAGGGTTGGTCTACAAACTCTATTAAGAAATGATGAAACAGATCTGCAATTTCAGGTCGCTTTGAAAATGGTTAGGAAACAAGTGTTGCAAGTTTGGGAGGAGAAGTCAGATCTCATCGACAATTACAAATCTATATAAAAGCTTCATGACGTTTCGTATTGTTTTTTTTAATCGTATCGTTATTTTACGTTTCGTATGTTTTTATTTTGTTTTATTGTATTTTTATATTTAATGAAATGAATTTAGTTTATTTAATAAAATGAATAAAAAAATAAAGTTGTAAGTGGTGGGCGTGAAATAAGTAAGTTGAAGTTAGTTGTTAGTAAGGGAGGTTAGTTGTGGAGGTTTGTTAAAGTGGCCGTAGGCCCCAAATGACGAAGGGAGGGTGCTCATTGTACCTAGTGGCCTAATTCATTTATTACTTGACACATGTTTTTACCACTTTCTCTTCCCAAATATTCACCTTTGATCGATCTTGCCATGTGTTCAAATGTTGTTATTAGGCATATTTTTAAGCATATTTGTTAGGTATGAGAATCATTTCTCTTTGGAGTAAGGGGTATCATTGCATACCACCCCTTTATCGTCGTATGTTGTTTGCGTGTCGTTTCTTAGGGTTTTTTTTTTTTTTTTTTTTTTTTTTTTTTTTTTTTTTTTTCAAACAAACTAAATTTTCATTCATTTAAAAACATACAATAAGGATAGCTTGTCTCACATCATTTGGTTCAGTAGACATAGTATCATGATCAGTTGTGTGAAAAAAATGAATAATAGTTGAGAGTTTTAAAAAATTGTGTGAGAAAATGAATGATGGTAAAAGGGTATTTGTAGTGAGAAAAATAGCCGCTAGAATAATACAAATTAAAAAAAGAAATTGTACACATACGAAATCAAAGAAAATAAATTATCATTCATTTAAATAAAAATACAAATTACAATACGAAATTTAAAAACCAATGCAATAACTAAAACAGAATCGTCCTAATTGTATTTTTCATGTAGCCAAACAAACTTAGCATCGATTTGTTCTTGTATTTTTGCCGTCTTTCTAAAAAGAGCATTATGCATCTCGTAATCTTTCGAAGATTCTTTGTTTAAAAAAGTCTCTATTTGAGCACGGTTTTCTTGCGAAATGTCATTGCATTTCTCGTATGCTTTCCTCGGATCATCTTTAGCATCGCATGCCTTCTCAAATTGCACGACTAAGTTGATAATCGCTTGCTGATGAACGGTATCTTCCTCAATTAGTTTCTCAGCACAAGCTATGATTTTATCGATCGTATGTCGAAGCGAACAAGCATTGATTTTTGGTAGTAAAGAATCAAGTTTTTTGGTGAAAAATAACGGTTATAAAGGTGGGTAAAAAAATATATGTAAATTTGAAAAACTAGCCATTTGACAGCCCAAATATTGCGCATGGCATCCATAGTGTGGTCACGCCCAAATGGCAGTGCCATTTCGGGTGCCACATAAGAATGGCGCAGATCAAATGTTATAATACCACTTCCTCTTAGCATATCAAACTTCTATATTATTTGTTGAACGTTAAAGGCATAATTGTACATGGTAATAGAACGTAGATATCCATCCAGTAAGCATATTCTTCATATATGAACACAAATAGACAGTTAAGTTGACAAATGACAATCAACATAACGATCTTCAAATCCATTATTTTAGAGTATATATATATATATATATATATATATATATATATATATATATATATATATATTTTTTTTTTTTTTTTGGAACGGTTCTTTCGGAGAAATCTTTGACCAATTCGAAACCCGATGGGGGGAAAACCTTCAACTTAAGCCGCCCGAAGGCACGACACTTAATTTGAAGTAAACCCTGCCTTCTCCAGATTCAAACCCTAGTGGGTTGAAACCTTCATTGAAAGACTTTGAAAGTCTAGTATCAACAGACCCTGTGATCAAAGAGGACTTCCCGGATGGTCACCCATCCGGTACTACTCTCTTTGTGGCACACTTAACAAGTTAAATGATTACCACTAGACATACAAACATGTTTATTGTCGTTTCTAAATATATTATTATATAGCGTATAACTTACGTCTATTCTCACAAAATTGCTTTGTTTACTATTTTAAACAAATAAATTTAACATTGTTTAATATATTTTGTCTTTTGTCTACTACTAGTAGTTAATTAACCAAACGTGCATTCAAAGGGGCCCTCGTTTTGCTTAAACATGAATCCTATGTATTCATTACGTGTGAATTTCAAAAAAGAGTTTCTTTACCTCACATTAATTCCATGGGTTGAGTTAAAGCAAGCAAAGGCATAGATTCATTCTTTATGTATATAACACCTTTTCCTTATGAATTCTAAATTTTATAATATTTTTATCTAATATCTGTCATAATGGTTGTTTAGAAATGACTCATGACATTCAATTAGGAACCTAATACATGAACCTAACGGTTGTTTATAATATTCTACCACTTGAACTTTTGTAGCACTGACTTGGCCAACCATTGTAATATGACTTTCTTTTTTGTTATACAAAAGCATATTTTTACATGAATCATAAATAAAAAGTATGTGTATAGATATATACACATAAACTAAATGAAAAATAAACATGCAAAGGTAATTAATCAAAAGATATGAATAGCTTGACGACAATTAGCAAAAATTCCTTTCATTTCTTGTAGCATTTTTATAGTATCTATACAATACCAGAATTAATTAATAATCAATTCATGTTCTTGCTACATATTCAAAAGGAAGGCCAAAATCTCTAGCCTTTTTTTCGTGTTGCTATATGTAACTTCTACAATGCTGTACACTTTTCACATCGTATAAACTTTAAACCCCACCTTGTCGGGTCATACTGCCTGGAGAACTCTGTCTCCTCCCTCCTCAGTAATCTTTGGTTGGGATCTAATCACCTTTACACGAAACGCTACCTGCAAAGAATAAATGTCAAGACAAAGACATTTGATCAGTTAAAAAAAAACCCTATGTGGTTCGTCTGTTTTATGAAGTCAAATGTATCTCGTTTTCCAAAATGGAGTACTTGTGTGTTACCTTTTTATTTGGTCCAAACTCTAGGACATCTGATGGATGAAAACGTGCTGGGAAATTTGGAGGCACCCGATATCGCCTATCCTCGTTACTGTAAAGAAATGAATGATGGATTTGTGAGATACCTCATCATGAAAAGATACAAGATTTGTAGATGATGCATACGCAAATAAGAAATCAGATTCTAAAATACCACTACTGGAAAGGAGCACGATGTACATAGATGTATGATGCATATTCAAACAGGTCAGATTCTTTAGATACCATTTCAGGAAAAGAGGCAAGATTTAATGTATGATGCATGTGTAAAAAGATCAGATTTGTGATATATCCCTTAATGAAATGACACACAGACGTTTAACTTACTCTGTGATCCAGGTACCATGTTCACTGCGCAAATCAGTAACAAAAAAGGCACCATCTTTGCAGCTTATTCGAGCATGCAGTTTTGAAACCTAAGATCAAACAAGAATGCTGCTTAGCAATGGAAAACTAGGATTACTAAACAAAAGTAATGCAAGTCTGGCAAAACGAACCTCTGGTGAAGAGATGACTATTGAGTTTCCAGGGATACTTGTGTGCGGCACGCTCCTACAATATCAAGAAAAGATACCCGTCACATGCAAAATCATATGGGTATATTCTAAACTGCATTGTTCTTTGAAAAATACTTACCCAACTATGCAGGGCTTTTTCTCGTCACGGCTTAATGAGAAAGGTGCTGAATCAGCATTTGAACTTCCAATTGGAAGTAAAAACCATCTACCAACACACAAGAAAAATACAGTTAAAGAATATCCCTTCAATATTGAGGGTATTTTTAATGTGATCGAAACATTACTCACTCGCCAGTAAGAGCACGTTCTAATGCATCATCATCTCTAAACCAGTTTTGAAGTTCATCATTTGCCTGCATAATTGGTTTTCATGTTCGTTTCAGAAAGGAAGATTAAATTTATGATCTTTTGAGCTATTTAGTCTTCATAAGAGTCGAGCAAATGATTTTCTCTGGGAAAAACTATGTGAAAGTATCTAACTTTTGTCAAAATGATAAACAACATCAATAGGCAGAAAACGAAGTACAAATAGAAAATGAATTAGTGTTAAAAGTACAAAAAAGGTACTCATAGCAGATAATAATATGCTTAGCAAACAATTGTTTGAGATCAAATTTAGATGATGAGAGTAGCTCACTTTGTCGGTGAGTCTGCAGGACTGTGGTCTCCCTTCAAGTTTTGAGCTGCAGAAGAAATTTTGCAGATATTAGAGATGCCATAAACCGAAAGAAAAAAAGTTTTATAAATTGATACGCTGATTTCACTCACCCATTGCCACCAAGAACCCAACTGAGCATCAAAGGCATTCCAATATCAATGAAAAATCTTCCACCAACTCGTCCAGGATGTGGTATTCTGAAATTAGTCAAAAACTGCAAAACAAAGGTTGGTATACTTATGCACCTCAAAAGATTGTTCAAAACATTGGTTTTATATAATTTGAGGGGGTGTTTGTTAGCACTTACCGACAATGGACCAAGCCCCACACCCAAATATGCCTTGTAAGTTGATGCCATGATTGCCGCCATTCTTGCCAATCCATGTATGACTGCAACCCGTAGTCTTCTGGCATCTTCATATCTAAAATGAACAAAAATTCAAGGATGGGTATTAATTTTAGATGGTCAGCATATGAACCGAAACCTACTGATCCAATAGATAGCAGCTCACACAAAATGATTCATAGAGCTATCGTAGGTATTCATAAATATCTTATTTTTCTCATTCAAAAGTCATGTTATCATTTGTTAAAACGCTACTAGTGTTCTTCAGCCATGTGTCAAAAGCTTACAGGGTTGCCTTAAAATATACGGCCTTTTGTTAAAAAAAATCAAGTTCTCGAAATGATGTGATTAATTGCCATGTAAATTAGCTTTTTTTTTTTTTTTTTTTTTTTTTTTTTTTTTTTTTTTTTTTTTTTTTTTTAAGGAAAGGGGATCCATTTTACCGTATAATGTTTTGATTTTGATGAAAAATGAAGCATTACTGTAACGCGAGTAACGCCCCCAAAGCCGAAAGCAATGGACTACACGGGTATCCTTCCGGGGTTCAACTAAAAACCATGGTAGAAGGATACTAGTAGCCAGTCACCTTAAGCTTTGAAGGGGCTCAAACGTCTTATCTTCTACCAATGTGAGGAGGGTTGTTACAGTTACCTCCTAAGGGAAGATTGGATATCTATAGGTGCTCCCGACTTGGTGCTTTGTATCCATGCTTTATCTAGCTCAAGTGCTAGTTGATAGCTATCCTGGAAAAACAGAAACAAGAATTGTTCAATTGCATTCAAAAGGAGTCCTAAATCAGTTTCTTCTAAATTATAACTTAGTGTTACCTCAATAGCCATGCAACCTCCTTGACCCAAGTTAGGCTGCATTGCGTGGACCGAGTCTCCAAGCAAAGTTATACGGCCCTTTCCCCATGTAAACTTTGGGATCCGGTCAAATATATCTCGCCTTAAAATTGCCTCTTCATCAGTGGCAAGCAACAGATCCACTACGTTATCACACCAACCTCCAAAGATTTCAAGAAGTCGTTCCTTTTTACCTAAAAATAAAAATATTGGTTGAAGTGTAGATACAATGATTAATCTAGAATCAATCCCATTTCATGTTTTACAAACTAATCGGAAACTAAGAAAGATTACCATTTGGCTTATCAGAACCACCAGCTGGTTCATTGTGAAATGCATACCATTGCATCTTTCCACCACCAACATCAGAAGATACAAAGTATTGTTTGTGGCCTAAGAACACCCGATATCTACACAAAATACATAAATCACTAACCTACTTTCCTGGAGAGCATAAAGACAATAAAAGAAAAGCAAGACGAGGCACAAACATACCCAACAGAGTTGATATCAGGTGGTATAAAATCAGCAATCCCAGTGTAACAAGTGTAGCCAGAGTAAGTAACATCCTTTGGCCCAAACAAATTCTTCCGTACCTGTTTATACGAAATTGACATTCATTGGCACTTCCAAAAAAAATTAAACCTTTTACATAACATATGTATACTATATATTACCTTAGACCATATACCATCAGCACCAACTAGAAGATCTCCTTCAAAACGTTCTCCGTTTTCAAGAACCACGGAAACCTAATTGATAGTATACAAGATGAGAACTTAGTACCTTAAATACAAATACACGATCATATTATGGAGAGGAGGGGGGGGGGGGGGGGGGGGGGGGGGAACTAGTATTTTAGGGGAAAAAACTGAAAAGCAAATAAAGATTCTACCTTGTCACCATGATCTTCAAAATCAACTACCTCGCTACCATTCAAAATAATATCGTCCCCTACCGCCTCAGCTAGAATCCTTTGTAAAGTCATTCGGCTTATAACTCTAGTAACTGGAAGACCTCTTTCAACTGCTGGAGTGAATGTATCAAACTTGATATACCTAATAACCAAGTGAAATGTATCAAACTTTTAGTTACCAAAGAGTTCTAAAAGTTTCAGTATTAGACAAAATAAATAACTTACAAGGCACCAAAAGGAAAACTGTAATCAGTTTGTAACTAACCTTACCCTTTGTAAATTTAACGTCCCACTACTGCTGTAATCTTCAAGTTTGGAAATCAAGTGTATATTTACTAGCTTTGTAAGTTCTAACATCCAACGACTCGTTGACACTAAAACGTTGTTTCGACTTTGAATGTGTGCTTAAACTTAATATTGTGACATCAACATCCTCATTATCCTTTCAGAATGTTTCACAAAATTTGATCATAACTTCAATTTTGTTACTTTTTGGACGAAAGAAGTGTAAATTACTACCAATTTACCCCTAGTTTTATCATTTAAAAAAAAATATTACTGATTCCAATTCTGTAAGAACCCGCATACTTAACTCACTTTACTAATCACAATACTCTAATGAACAAATACAGAAATTAAACATAAAACTTATTAAAACTAATCGTTTTTCTTAAGGGGTGTAAAATAAGAAACTTCCAACCTGTCTGATTAAACAAAACTATTATTTATATCAATTAAATAAGCAAAAAAAACACAATAAGCACAAAAAGAGTTTAAATAAAGAATACAAAACAGCATACTTATACATATAAACATATAAAAAGGACTTACCAATTACCAGAAATACCATCAACCAGCCCATTAATCCTCTGACCAGTAATACAACCAGCTTTCATAACCTCATCAGCAACATCTAAATCAATAGCTTCCAAAGCAGCCAAAGCATTACTTTGTATCTGAATAGGACCTCTATACTGACCTTCACCTCTAATAGCACTCAAATCTCTTTCAAACACCACAACTTCAAATCCTTTTCTTTTAGCAGCTAAAGCAAACACTAATCCACCAATCCCACCACCTGCTACCAATATCCTTATCTTCTTCTTTTTATCACCACCACTTTGCTCCTTTTTTGGCGGTGTGGTTTCAGTCACTAAGGCTTTGATCTTTCCAAAATTAGTAAGTTTCTTAAATGACGACCCATTTTCTTTACTTTTGAGATGATGGTGTTTATAATGTATTGAGCTAAAGAATTCAACTGGCAAGTGTGTTTTAGAGTGAAGTGTAGCTGTTGGGCTGCAAAATACATGCGAAGTTGCCATTATTGGAAAGTTTCAAAAACACTAGAGTTTTTTTGTGTTTGTGAATTGAAGGTGTTGTGTGATGAGTTAAATTGATGAAGGTGGTGGTGGGGCAAGTGGGGTTGTGAGCCAATCCATTAAGAAGACTTGGAACATGGAGAACCAATGATAGAGATTCTTGGACGCCCATGTGGCACTATTCTGTTGTTCCATTCTATTTTTAACATAAATATCTTAATGCGTCTAATTTAATATTTTCTATGGTGGATGTGGCATGGATTAATTGCATATACATCCCTTATACTATGTTTTCTTACAAGAGAGGTCCTTTAACAAATATAAAGTCTTTACCTACACCCTTAGTAATGTTGTTTGTGAACAAAATGGGTGTATGTATAATGTTTTTTCGTTCGCTTGTAGGTAGATTAGTCAAAAGAGGTGGAAACGAGCTGAGCCGCACGTAAAAAGCTCGTATAGGATCGGTAAAAAGGTTGAACGAGCCGAGCACGAGCCTAAATTGGAGCTCATTTGATAAACGAGTCCGAGCTCGTGCTTTAGTACATTTTGTGTATGTATACTAACGAGCTCAATACAAATAAATGAGAACTATATAAATGAGCTCAAACACGTAAGCTCAAGAAGCCAAGCAGTTTTTTTTATAGGCACGTCACAAACGAACCGAGTCCGAGCCGAGCTCGAGCCTTATATACTTACCACAAGCCGAGCTCGAGCTCAAATCTTTATGCTTGAATCGAGCTAAGCTCAAGCTTTCTAAAATATAAACGAGCCAAGCTTGAGCTCTAGCAGGTTCGGGCTCGGCTCGGCTCGTTTCAACTCTTATTAGTGAATAAAAGAATATAAGCTAAAACACTATAAACACCATCACGGCAAGAATATAAGACTAAAGGTAATGGTCACTTTTGGCCACTACCCCTTCACCTTCAGGGACGCAACCAAAGGTTTTCGTGGGTGCCCGGGACTCTTATATTTTTTTTTAATATAGTGTTAACTTTTGAAAAAACATCAAAAAATTTTAAATGCATCTAAAATACACCCGGTTCATGAAATGTGTTTCTATATTACGGTTCCAAAAGTTTGTGCACCCGTTCATATTTGATCCTGGTTCCGTCCATGCGCACCTTACACATTAGAGCCACCTCAACTTTCTCTCTCCTCTCACTTCCTTTCACTTTCTCTAACCTTTCACCCGTATTTCTTGTAAATCCTATTTGTTTTTAATAAAATGATGTTATAATAATAATAATAATAATAATAATAATAATAATAATAATAATAATAATAAGGATTAAAAATAAATTAAAAGATAAATAAAAAATAAAACTACCAAAGGTGACCAGCTCACCTTTTACCCTTATTTTTTTTTATTGGTTCGTGCGTGAGGTGATGGTGTGTTTTGGGTTTCATGCGTGAGGTAAGACTCACTAAGTGAGCCCTCACCCTCACTACTTTCAGCATAAGCTATGAGAATATCAGTTATGAAAGAAATGATATTCTCATAACTGAGGTTTAGCAATTTAGTTCAAGTATTCAAGATTCAAAAGATACTTATGTATATATGAAATTTGGCTTCACCGTTTAAAAGGGAATTAATTAGAAACCATATCATGTTTTCTTCTACTTAAATCAGTCTGATATCTAGTAACATATATGACCTCTTTAAGGATATTGTTTTGTCCCAGACTCTCAGGTAACCGAATTTGAGCACTCGAATGGGAATACAATGGGCTTATAGATTGATATCTAACACTGAATATTATGTTATGGAGATTCATGCTTCAAGAAAACTTTTGACATGATCAAATGAATCTAGTCAATCAAAGGACCCAATATGACGATATCACATACAGACATACCAGAAGAATAATAAGATCTAAATCACTTTCATGTTGGTCATTCTTTGGATTTTAAAAGATAAAAGGTGGTGATAAAATACTTTTTAGTCCACACTCCAACATGAGTTTCATTCGGCCAATCAAAGATAACATAATATAATGATTCTTTGCTGAAATTACGCCTATATGCACCATGCTACATGTCAATGCGTTACCACAACATTTGTCCGGATGTGGTTGGCTATCGACATATAAACAACTTTCGTAATGTGTTTTTAGGTGCTTACTTTTTACCCCATTGAAACACGTTTTATCATATATGGGTATTTTTTATTTTAACGTCAAGAAGAGAAGTGTGATTTTGGTTCTCTTTAATTAGGTTTCATGCCAAAAGTTCTTTATAAATAACTTTTACCATAGAACCCATCAAGCAATTTTAGTCACTCATTTTTTTTAATCAAAACAAAAAAATAAACTTTCATCCTTTTTTTAAAACTTAAATATTTCGCAAACCGTAAATCGTCAAGTTACAAAAAAATACCATCACAACGAGAATTAAATTATCTTTCAATAGATATGCATTGTTATATACTTTCGATGAACTTTTTTTTCGATGAACTTTTTTTTCGCTCAGAAAAATCATATATGATTCGTAAGAATCATATGTGATTCGATTTTAATAAATCATATATGATTCTTACGAATCATATATGATTCGTAAGAATCATATATGATTCGTAAGAATCGAATCATATATGATTTTTTACGAATCATATATGATTCTTTCTGGGTGGAAACTAAAAAAAAAGTTCGTCGAAAGTATATAACAATGCATATCTATAGAAAGATCATTTAATTCTCGTCGCGATGGTATTTTTTTGTAGCTTGAAGATTTACCGTTTGCAAGATATGTTGTTTTGAAAAAAAATGTGGAAAATATAAATGGGTGGATATGATTGGTTGATAGGTTCTATGGTATGTATGAGTTCTTCATGGATCTATGATAACATTGATGCCAACTTTTGTGAGCGGTACTAGGTATCGACAATCATAACATCATATATTTTTATTTACAATTAGAGCTATAATATTTTAATTCCAATATAAGTCCAAGAAGTAAATAGTTTTATTCAAAAGTTTTAACACAGTTCAACCCGAAAGTTTTTTTTTTTTTTTTTTTTTTTTTTTTTTTTTTTTTTAATGTAAATAAGTAAATTTAAACTCTTAACATGCCATCATAGTCCAACCTCGAATCATGAAAGCATACTTTCACACTCGTGGTCACCGTCGCAAAATTCAGGATTGATTGGGAAAGTATGGAGATCAAAAATAAAAAAAATCATCTTTAGCGATTTCCTCATACATCAACTCGAAAATAAGCATATGTTACAATATAATACCAATTAAAATTCCAATCACCAAAGAAAACAAGTTTGTTCACTTGTTCATCACCCTTTCAATAACTTCATTCTGAGTTGTTAAGCAAAATAGTGGGGTTTTTCCCCCAAAGTTGTGCAACATTTAGTTATAAGTTGGTACACCTCTTAAAAATGTGTAACAAGCGAAAATTTACAAGGGTTATCATCACAAGGAACGAATTCAACCATGACAAAATACATGTAATTAACATGAAAGGGAATGTAAATAAAGTGATAAATGTAACAAGAAATAAATTAGATCTACCTTAATGTTATATTTCTGATACTGAGACTACCTATTTCAACAATGATGATAAGATAATCGCCATACCACATACCAGACACGTCTTACATGGCCAAAATCCATGGTTGCTCCAAATAAAAGCTTGATGATTTATTATTAGAACTCAAAGATTTATAAACTAACTGTAAATGTTACTTCTTGATGTTGCCTCCTAATGTCTTCCTACAATTTCTTTGGATGAATTAAAGTGTTTGGGTTTGAGTAGCTAGAGAGATAAGAAATAAAAATGTGTTTGTGTTTGTATTTATTTATAGGGGTGTGTTAAAGGGGGGTGGTGAGAGCCAATGGCAGTGAAGTGTGCGGATCGGGTAGGAGGACCGTTGGACTGAAAAATATCTTTTGGCTATGATGAGATTTGTGTTTGTTATTGTTTGTATATTGGTGAAGGTGAAGAGGGAGAAAAAGAGTAGTTTAGTGGTTTTATTTCTTGCCAAGCTTGGTGGCTGACTAACATAAATAGCATAGTACTCTGTATTAAACACAAGTAAGTATTTGTGTATGAATCAACTTGCCTTTTGAAATATGGTAAATCATTTAGGAAGACTTCCATGATTCATAACAAAATGTGTTAATAGACCAAATTTCTAAACGTATATATATTCAATTTTTAACAAAGAAACAAATAGCCATTACGATCGAACATTGCAATTTAAGATTGCCACATGGTTATTAAATTTGAATGTACTTTTTCTTGTTAGAACAAATTAATTTGGTTTATTAGTCACGTAATATCATACAATGTGGGTTAACAAGTATAATCGGGCCTCATGTAGTTGAGGGTTTCAGAATCTTCATTCACCTGGTTGAAAACCTACTCTGGTACACAAAGAATGTCACCCGCATAATTACTAGAGTTCTTTAACATCGGGTTCATAACATGTGGCCTAGTTCACGAAGTGCTCGAATTGTTGGAATAAAATCATCATCTCCCGAAATGATCATTATATAGGACGGCGATCGGCAATCGCGCGCATAGCTAAAGATGTCAAGCATTATGGCCCTGTCGGCAACATCTGAACCCCCCGGTGTGTGTTTGAGCTGAACTCCGGCAGTGGTCGTTTTAGACCAGGTATGTTTCTGTGGATCGAACATTCGGTAAGATGGGTTGCACAACATGTTGTATGTTGAGTGCCGCTTAGTAGCAATCTGCAGCTCCACAACTGGAAAATAAGCATATGTTACAATATAAGACCAATTAAAATTCCAATCACCAAGGTAAACAAGTTTGTTCACTTGTTCATCACCCTTTCAGTAACTTCATTCTGAGTTGTTAAGCAAAATGTGGTTTTTTGTTCCCCAAAGTTGTGCAACATTTAGTTATAAGTTGGTACACCTCTTAAAAATGTGTAACAAGCGACAAGTTACAGGGGTTATCATCACAAGGACCGAATTCAACCATGACAAAATACATGTAATTAACATGAAAGGGAAAGTAAATAAAGTGATAAATGTAATAAGAAATAAATTAGATCTACCTTAGTTTTATATTTCCGAGACCACCTATTTCAACAATGATGATAAGATAACCGCCATACCACATACCACATACCACACACGTCTTACATGGCCAAAATCCATGGTTGGTCCAAATAAAAGCTTGATGATTTATTAGTATAACTCAAAGATTTATAAACAACTGTAAATGTTACTTCTTGATGTTGCCTCCTAATATCTTCCTACAATGTCTTTGGATGAATTTAAGTGCTTAGGTTTGAGTAGCTAGAGAGATATGAAATAAAAATGCTTTTGTGTTTGTATTTATTTATAGGGCTGCATTAAAAGGGGCGGTGAGAGCCAATGGGAGTGAAGTGTGCGGATCGGGTAGGAGGACCGTCAGATTGAAATAGATCTTTTGGCTGATGATGAGATTTGTGTTTGTTATTGTGTATATTGGTATAACTCAAAGATTTATAAACAACTGTAAATGTTACTTCTTGATGTTGCCTCCTAATGTCTTCCTACAATTTCTTTGGAAGAATTAAAGTGTTTAGGTTTGAGTAGCTAGAGAGATATGAAATAAAAATGCTTTTGTGTTTGTATTTATTTATAGGGCTGCATTAAAGGGGGCGGTGAGAGCCAATGGGAGTAAAGTGTGCGGATCGGGTAGGAGGACCGTTGGATTGAAATAGATCTTTTGGCTGATGATGAGATTTTTGTTTGTTATTGTGTATATTGGTGAAGGTGAAGACTGGAGAGGGAGGAAAAAGAGTAGTTGAGTGGTTTTATTTCTTGCAGGCTTGGTGGTCGACCAACATAAATAGCATAGTACTCCGTATTAAACACAAGTAAATGTTTGCGTATGAATCAACTTGCCTTTTGAAATATGGTAAATCATTTAGGAAGACCTCCATGATTCATAACAAAATGTGTTAATACTAAACGTATATATATTCCATTTTTAATAAAGAAACAAATAGTCATACGAACGAACATTGCAATTTAAGATTGCTATATGGTTATTAAATTTGAATGTATTTTTTCTTGTTTAGAACAAATGAATTTGGTTTATCAGTCACGTATTATCATCTAATAGCTTGTTCCCATTTGAAAGCACACGATGTTAGTTCTAAGAACCTTATTATCTCACTAAACAAGAGACCTACTAATATACTTAAAATACATTCATCTAACAGCTTGTTCCCAAATCCCAACTATTTCGCTTATATATTTGGCATCATCAAACTATAATAAAATTCACAAAATGAGATCAAATCGTAAACTACAAGAACTTTAAAAAATAGAATACCAAAATATATGAAGATAAGTTTTTACTAACTATGGTTCTGTTTGGCGACAAGCTTTTTGTAGCGTTTAGAATATAGTTCTTGCGTTTAACTTTTGGTATTTGTTTAAACGCTCTTATTCGAAACGCTAATAAAAGGAGTGTTTAGCTTTTTGCTTAGCTTTTACAACATTTTACACTTTATAATTATAACTACAACTGCAACAACAACAACAACAACAACTATGTTAACAAACGCTTTTATAAAACGAATAGGTATTGCTAACTCCCCTAGCTCAGTACTTGTTTGTTTTGTAAAGCGTATGGTACCAAATATGTATATGTATAATGACGTAAAACCTATCGGTAACTCTAATCGCTTCTTTTATTAGCATTCAATATACAAAAGCTAAACACTCATGGTCAAGCAAGCATTATAACGCTTCTAAATGCTCCAAAAAGGTTGTCACCAAACATAACCAACCAATAAGTTAATGCAGTTTATGACAAAATTGACATATTATAAACTTTAAAGGCCATATGTGACTAAAATGAAAATATCAAATCTACATGGACTAAACTCTCATATATGAAGGGAAAAAAATGACATTGGCGACGAGCTTTTGGAGCGTATTTTAATCGGGATAGAAAAGGTTATCTAGTTGGTTTAACGCGAACGTGATAACCTGAAATTGTTATAGGTCGGGTTAGGGTTGATTTATTTATATTTTCTGGTCAACCCAATAAGACCCAAGAAATATTTTATAATTTTTTGAATTTTTTTCCTAAGAACACCACTTTTTGTATTGGAATGGTTCATAAAAATGGAAACAAATGCCCACTTCTTTTGCATAGGATAATTCATTGTCACCAAAACCCTAAGTCCATTAGGGAGGTTTGAATTTTAAACAAAGCAAAACCTCATAACCCCTTCCTTATAGGGTTGTCCATTTTTCTAATTAAAAAGCCTCTAATCTAACCTCATGCCTTCCAAATTTGGCGATCAAGTGATGATACTCCTATGCGGTCGTCCTGCTGTCACGTGGATGCAAAAGGTGTTGGTATGCCATAGTAAGCAAATTTATCCACTGAAAATCAAAATGTAAGCAAATTTAAATTTGAAAGGAAAAAAATTAAAATAAAAAATAAAAAATAAAATATAAATAAATAAAGGCAAGCTCAAATACAATAAGAACAATTTAAAAAAATAAATAAATAAATTATATATATATATATATATATATATATATATATATATATATATATATATATATATATATATATATATATATATATATATTGCGTTCTTAACAGAGGATAAGAAAAGAAATGATAAGAAAAGAAAGAGAACTACTCAATATTATTAGTGAGTGTTCGGAAAGGAAAAGAAAGTTGACACAATTCAAATTCTTGATTTAATAGGAAAAGAAACAGCAATGACACTTGTAAGTTCATGCCCTTCATATGTAAATATGTTAGCATTAAAAATATGTATTATGAAGTGATGGTCATTCTCATATTGTAACTTTGTGTCGTTTGTTAAGATTAGTAATAGTTTAGTCATTGGGCCTTGGACTTGGCAAGCTAATATGTTATTTGCTATGTTTCATAAGCCTTGTTATCCACCATGTAACCAAGTCCAAGCCCAAGTCCATTAGAAAGCCCATGAGGCCTTTCTCTCTAACTATAAAAGGCACCTTACCTCTCATTTGTAAGGTGTGCTTGTGTGTGTATTGTGTGTGTTTTTAATAAAAGTTCTCTTCATATTTACCTCTCTTTTATACTTATTAACGCCACACCTTTATAACATCAAGTCACCATCTTTCCTTCTTCTAGTGCTTATATTTGTGTTAAAGTTGATATATCTAAGGTCTTACAAGTGGTATCATTCGCCTAACAATGATTTAGGAGTGTGTGGTAATCGTATTTTTCAAGTTTTTTCTTAAAAAGTTGCATTTTTTCTTGTAAAAGTGCACTTTTTCTTTAAAAAGTCTTGATCTTTAAGTGTTTTAGTGTTAAAGTTGTTTTTCTTGAAACTTTAGTGAGTCTAAGTGTTTTGGGAAAGATTTGATCAAAAGAATCAAGTGGAAAAAGTGTTTTTGGTTGAAAAAATCGGATTTTTTGGCTGTTTGGGACATCTTACGAGTAAGATTTTGAGTATAGTACATAAAACAGCTGTCTACAGTACTTTCTACGAGTAAGTTGAGGTCAAAACCCTTTTCCTACGAGTAACTTTTGGTCAAAACCCTTTTCTTACGAGTAAGTTTCTACGAGTAAGTTTCTATGAGTAAGTTCTTACGAGTAAGTTTCTACGAGTAAGTTTCTACGAGTAAGTTTCAGAGTTCTACGCATAACTTCATCAAAGGTCTTCTCTTCGTGCATCGGTGGCTCAGTACTTCCCTAGCTTGGTTAAGTTAGTGGAATACTTCGACTTCGGATATCTTTCAAGCTTGGATAAGTTTGAAAGATTTGTTTGGTCTTTTGAACCTTACGCATAAGATTAAAACTTACGCATAAGGTATATCTTACGCATAACTCTAAAGTTTACGCATAAGATCATACTTTACGCGTAACTTTGAAGTCTACGCATAAGTCTCATCTTTACGCGTAAGATTACTGTTTACGCATAAGATTAAAGGTTTACGCGTAAGTTTTTTGACTTTTTGACAACCAAACTTCAAACGGCCATAACTTTTGAACCGTAACTCCGTTTTCGACGAATCAGCTGTCAAAACGACCGTGAGACAGAGGAGAACGACACGCTAAATAGATTTATCGATTTAGGCGAAGTTTCGAGGCCTAAAAACGCTCCGAGAAGAAGTTATTGAGGTTTTAAGGTTTTAGATCAAATTTTTCACCATAAAAACTTGCATCAACTTACACTAAACACAACTCCTATTTCGTTGGAACGATCCAAGAATCAACTTTATCAGTCTACACTTCATCAATGGCTACTCAGCAAGATATTCATGCAGCCGGTGCAGAAAACCGACCTCCAATGCTTGAAAAAGGTGGATATCTCCCATGGACAAGCCGCATGCTTCGTTACATCAAAACAAAGCCTGATGGTAAATTAATGATCAACTCCATTACAAATGGTCCATTCAAGCCAAGACAAGTTTTGAAGGTAATCCAAATACAACACCTCCTACTCAACCATTCGTGCGTGAACAAACAGAAGCAGATTACACAGAGGAAGATAAGAAGCAGATCGCCGCAGATGATATGGCAATGCATTTAATCCAACTTGGATTACCATGGGAGATCTTTGCTGCGGTCGACAACTGTGAAACTGCTTATGCTATGTGGGAACGTGTTAGAAGGATTTGTCATGGAACAGAGATTGGACAACAAGACGTTGAGAACAAACTTCTTACTGAATGGGAGAATTTCACATCCACTAAAGGTGAACAGATTGAATCTTACTACACAAGGTTTTGCACTTTGATGAATGAGTTAATCAGAAACAAGTTGACACCTCGAACAATTGCAACAAACATCAAATTCATCAATAACCTTCCAGAAGAATGGGGTCGTTATGTTACAATTGTCAATCAAACAAAGGATTTACATAAGGTGAATTATGATCAACTCTATGAATTTTTGAAGCAAAACCAAGCTGAGGCTAATGAAGTAAGGAAAGAAAGATTGGCAAAGAATCATGATCCTCTTGCATTAATTGCTACTACACCAACACCGCTACCAGTGAACACACAACAACCATCATTATCTTCCACTCACAACTACATGCAACCATCATACATTCAACAACCAACACCGGTCTACCAACAACAGTTCTACCCACAGCAACAACAACATGTTATTCCACAACAGCAATACCAACAATTCCAAGAACCAGAATTCACTGAAAATGATGAAGCTACTGCAGCATTGACCCAAGCGTTTGCTTTTCTGTCAAAGGCATTCCAAGGATGTTATTCTACACCAACAAACAACAACCAAAGGATTTCATTGAACACTCGCAACAAGCAGATTGCTCAGCCGAGTTTCAATATGGGCAACGCAGGCCAAATGGTTGGAGTTTATGGGAATCAGCAAGGATATGCCACTGGAAATAACATGGGGAATCATAATATGCAGATTGCAGGTCAGTATGCAGGGCATCAGTATGGTCAGAATACATGGAATCAGTTGGGTTAGTTTGTTGGAAATCAGAGGGGTCAGAATGTTGGTAATCAGGCAATGGGTAATCAGAATAGGAATGTTGCAGCTCCAGTTGTTGGGAATTTGGGAAATGTGAATCAGGGTAATCCGGTAAAGTGTTTCAACTGTCAGGGTGTAGGTCATATGGCAAGGAACTGTCCTACTAAGCCGAACAAGAAAGACACAGCGTTCTTGCAGAAAGCATTACTGTTGCCACAAAAGAATGAGGCAGGATTTCAGTTGAATGCCGAGGAAAATGATTTTATGGCCCTTATGGATGACATGGAAGATAGAGAGGATATCGATGTGAACTGCATATTCATGGTGAATCTTCAGGAAGCTAAGTATGACACGGATTCTGATACACTTCCTGTTTATGACACCAATGCACCATCTGAGGTATCAAATTTCAACACATGTCACAATAATGATATATTTGATATGTCTCCTCATGAGGAACAACATTTTGAGAAGCAAGCACCCACTTATGATACATACCTGGACACGCCAAGTAGTAGCAATACTCCTTCAGCAACTCCAGATGTGAATCATAATGGAGGCTTCGTTTCACAGCATGCTGAGAATGATGAGGAAACACGTGCTTTATTTGAATCATTATTGAATAATTGTCGTATTGAAATTGAGAATGTGAAAAAGGTCAATCGCGATGTTAAGGCCGCGAATGTTAAATTGACCGCTGAGCTTGAGAGTTACAAAGAAAACGTTAAAGCTTTTGAATTTCATAACAAAAGATTGTCTGAATTAGAAACTGGTTATCAAAATTCCGTTTCAAGGGAAAAACAATTGCAACTCAAGTTTGATACACTTGATGTTAATTCTTTCAAAAAGATAAAATCTTTAAACGCGGAAATTTCTGATTTACAAAACCAACTTTCTAAACAAAAATCATCTTATACCAATCTTGAAAAAGAAAGGGACGAGCTGAAAAAGGACTTTGCAAAGAAAGAAGACAAACTTTTGGCCGAAATCGTAGAGTCAGAACACATGATTGCTCATTTAGAAGAATTGGTGGTTAAGTCGGGTCAGTCAAGTCAAACAATGAAAATGATTTCAAATCAAACTAATCCGGTTTACCATACGAAACATAAAGTGGCTCTCGGTAACAACAACCCCAGTAATCTCAAGAAAGCTCAGCAAGAACATAATGTTTTGTATAATGGTAATATGATTTACACCAAACATGATCCTCCCGTCGTTCGGGATTCTGTGCAAACGATAGAACATGTCGAAGAGAGCATAAATAAAATGAAACAAAAGGATTTGAAACCCATTGATTATAACAAATTGAACAAACTTTCGGGAATTACTTTTGTTCCACAAAAAGAACCATCTGTGTTTTCAATAAAACGACCATTCTCAAAAATGTTTTCTAAGAAAGTACTTGCTTCCAAATCTCTTTCAAAAATGGAACAAATATCCTTTAACAACACTTTTAATACAAGTGAGGCTAGAGAAATTTTGGATGACGTTAAAAAGAGAATTCAAGAACTTCAAAATATTGTTGCTTCTAAAACTACAATCAATATTAACAACTGGCATTCTAGTTTTCATATTGAGCAGAAAAAAGTTTTTGAAAACGAAATTACTATCCCACTGAATAACATCAGTGCGAGGGTAATCCATTTTGAACAAGCTTTCTTAAAAGAAATGGCCGAATTTGTCAAGGACCACAATTCCCTGGTAAACGAAGCTAATGATACTCGTGAAAACATGAATGTTTTGGAAAACCTAAATGATTCTCTCTTCGAAGCTGTTATGACCACTGACATTATGTCCATCATTTTACAAACATATTCTGTTCAAGACGATGAACGACTAAGAGCTGAGACCTCCGCAATTGTTTCCAAATATGAAAATGCTCTTGAAAAACTTTAAAAAGAAAACATGTCATTTTTCAAACAACTTGATCGAAAATCAGAGGAATGCAAGTATGACAAATTGTCGTATGAGCATGCCTACAAGGACATGAAAGAGCAAAATGATCTTTTGAGAGCTCAGCTTGTAAGTATAAAAGGGAAGGGTGTGGAAACTAAGTTTGCAAAACCATCGACTTCGGAGAAACCAAATGATTCAAACACGGTTCAAAAACCAAAAATGTCAATTTCTCGGTTTGCTCCAAAAGTCGATGAGAAAAAGGATTTGTCAAAACCAGTCACTCCACAACCCTTGCTCAAGAAAAAGGAAATGGAAAAGATTGTTGAAAAACGAAAATTGGTTGTTGAAAGAAACACAAATGTGAGTGCACCTGGCTCTTCTAGGAATAGTACACCTAATGTGACTACAAAATCTGTAAAGGAATCTGTTGGTTCTAATGACATGGTCCAAAATCACCATCTAGAAGAAGCTAGGAAAAAGGCACAACTTCGAAAAATTGGAATCTTAGGTGCAAAACCTAGTGTGATGAATTCTACAAGATTCCAAAGCACTGCTAGTAGTAGTAAACCATTACCTAGGAACTATCTACAAACTACTAGGGATTGGCTTGCATCTAAAAGTAGTGGCACAAAAAAGAATGCTAGGAACGTAGAATGCAACACACAGAATTCCAAAGTCTCATCGAACAACAAACAATTTCTCAAGAATGGTAAATCAAGTGTCATGACACAATCCACTAAGACACCAAATCGAAACAAACCCATTGATAAGAAGCAAGAGGTTAAGAAACCTAATAGGTGGATATCTAAAGAATGTAGTTTTTCCAAGACTGAGACTTCCGCTGCATCTGATAAGAAAACTACATCTAGATCTTACCTTAGGTGGATTCCTACCGGGAAAGTTTTTAAAACAGTTGGTCTTAGATGGATTCCCACAGGAAAGATTTTTGATAGTTGCACCAAGACAAATAATAGTGATAATCTTCAGGATAAGGAAGTAGAAAGCATTACAACCGTTGATATTCAACACTTGCTGAGTGATGATTCATGTACTTCTAACACTGTTATTTGTGAAACCTCTTCGTCTTTGGTTGCAGGTGCTTCAACTATCTCAGAACCCAGTTCATCAAAGGGTTCAAATTCTGTAAATTCTATAAAATCATTCTTTCAATCTTCTATTTTTGATTTTCCATTTCTTTTATAAAAACAATAACAAAATACAAAAATATAAAATTTTCAAAAAATACAAAAACTTAAAATCAAAAAATCCAAAAATATTCTTCTCACGACATGTCTCTCGTATAAATCAATATTCTGTACGTTTCTAGAAATGTCATTCAACAATGATACGGACATGTACAGATGCTTGAGCGGGAGTTCTTTAAAATGTTTTTCTAAAACATGTCGTTTCTCAAAAGTTTCTTCACGATGGCTTTCGTATACTTCAGAACGAAACCCGGACCCTAATGATGACTTCTGATTGTTTTCAAATCAAGGACTCGTACGTTCAATGACAAAATCTTTTTCAAAAAGTTCGAGTCTAAACAAACGAATAAGATTTCAAGCATAAACTCGTTTTCAAACAAAATTCTTGAGCACTTTTTTTCAAGATTGTTCAAAAGATTTATCAAAATCTCTCAAAATTTGTGCTCAAGAAAACTCCCTCAAAACCCTTAATTGATTTTAAAATGTGCTATCATTAAGGGGGAGTACAAAAACAAAAATATTCCGTATTCATGCAAAATGAAATCTGTCTTTCTCTCCAAAAAGCTTTTTTACTCAGTTGATATCAAAAATATCACAATATGCTATTTTTGAGGGGGAGAAGACATGATTAAAATGTGATCAAAGATGTTTAAAGATTGTGACTGAATCTCAAAAGAGCTCGACTCAGATAGTACCAATGAATTGACGAAGCTTAAAATGTCAGTAATCGAAAAGACTTGTCCTAGACGGGTAATAATTTCAAGCTAGTCTAACTAGTGATGTAAGCGTGTCTCGAATAGGACTTGTCAGAGTAGAATGTACCATATCGAGAGACTTTCTTTGGACTTGACCAGGACGGGTAATAATTTCAAGCTAGTCTAACTAGTGATGAAAGCGTGTCTCGAATCGGTCACGTTCACTGAAAGTGGATCAATTCAAAAAGTGCAAACTCTTCCCGCATGTGCAAATTTCTTAAAAACACATGAGCACATGTGAAGGGGGAGTCCTTCAAAATGAAATCAAAACTCTCAAAGTGTTAACAAAATATGTTTCATTATCATAAAACACTTTGAGAAGATTTTCAAATGAATGGTTTTATGGCAACAATAGGATAGTCATGAAGATATAAGGTGACTAAGGTTAGGAATAACCGTCCTATGATCCGCCAGAGCCGGAGGGATCTACCCAAGGACAATTCCAATTAATTAGAATTAGAAGTCCTTAGGTATGATTGAAAAAAGGAGAAAATGAGAAAGGAGAAAGAAAGGGTTGAAGAATTAAAAAGAAAAGTTATGAAAAAGGGTGAAAAGAAATAGCCCTCCAAATGTTCAACCTTAGGGCAGACACCGGGTTCAATTCATATGCTACTGGTTGTTACTAAGGTGACACCGGTATTGATGATAAAGACGTCATGGACCCAGTGACGCACTGCACTAAACCTTCTTAACCACTCAAGTTCTCTTAAAAGAGCTTGTTTCATTCTCATGGGGAACCGGTGTAATCTATCGATCTGTCTCCTAGAGATGATTGATATTGAAGCAGGAGACCTCTCCCTAATCTCCGCATAGGAAACCAAATGTGCACTTATCGAGTCTAGAGCCCCGAGATTCATCAAAAGATCTCATAGGAACACATGATATTTCTACACTGGTTGTTCATCATTAAGGACGCCAGATGTAAACTTAAGAGTCCTACGCAGATCTTAGCAATATGCCAGAACATTTATGAGAGAATTCACACAAGTGATTCTCAATGATTGAATGGAAATTCCTGCCAGGGTCAACATCAAACAACCCTGACAGCAGGTCACTTCGGTAATTCCTTATGGGTTACGCTTAGTGTTCGTGGTGGTTTCAAACGGTCTACAGTCGTGGAGTGATCCCCAGCGACTCACCCAGTCATTGAGCTACTAAGTAGGTCTTGTAAGCTCTCTCGAGAGTATCTGACATGGGAACGGCCTTGGTAAGGGTTAGAAGGAGTCTTCACACTATGTTGTTGACGATCTCTAATTCTTATCTGTAAGTACCGGATGTTTTATTGCTAACTGTTTATATGCAGGGACACTTTCATCTCCATCGCGACAGATTCCACATGCTCATACATACATCTGGAAGTTAAAGAAAGCTCCCTCAAAGATCTATACAACACAAAGTTCAAAGAAAAATTCTACGCCAAAAAGAAGAATCTACAAAGTATAAAGACTAAAGATCAAAGTGAAAGAAAGGGAACTACGTGCATATGAATATCAAAGTCCAAAGATGTATGAGCATGTTGGAATGGCAGACAACCACCACAGACGCAGAAGTGACGAATGACAGATAACTCCACATCACAAAAGAACAAAGAATGATGAAAAGTCAGTCATCAAAGATCACAAACCATGAAGGAACAAAGACTAAAGACTATTCTACAACGACACACAAAGTTAAAGACAAAGAACACGGAAGACCCACTCACGTGGAGCATCATTCGAATGACCACCCCTTAGGGGGAGATTGTTAGCATTAAAAATATGTATTATGAAGTGATGGTCATTCTCATATTGTAACTTTGTGTCGTTTGTTAAGATTAGTAATAGTTTAGTAATTGGGCCTTGGACTTAGCAAGCTAATATGTTATTTGCTATGTTTCATAAGCCTTGTTATCCACCATGTAACCAAGTCCAAGCCCAAGTCCATTAGAAAGCCCATGAGGCCTTTCTCTCTAACTATAAAAGGCACCTTACCTCTCATTTGTAAGGTGTGCTTGTGTGTGTATTATGTGTGTTTTTTAATAAAAGTTCTCTTCATCTTTACCTCTCTTTTATACTTATTAACGCCACACCTATATCTCATCAAGTCACCATCTTTACTTCATCTAGTTCTTATATTTGTGTTAAAGTTGATATATCTAAGGTCCTACAAAATACTTGAATTGTGAGTATACAAAATAAAAATTAAGAGACAAGTAGGTGTTATCTTCATCTGTAAGATCTTATTCAAGGCATGTTAGACAAAATACTAACAAGTATATTTTAGTCCCTGAATCAATAGTGATATGCCACGTGGACCTTAAAGCAGTGAAATGACGATAATACCTTCGGTGACATGGCACTTAACGATGAAACTAACGAAAAAGGCCTCTCGGTGGCGATTTTGCGAAAATGTGGAACGTTGATGTCTTTTTTGCGCTACTTTTTGTCTCGGTCCCGTTTTTGCAATTTCGTGAAACATTAAGGACCATTTTTGCAATTTACCCTAAAATAAATATAAATAAATAAATAAATAAAAACCTAGTTGAAGTTAACCTAAACAAGTTAAGATGCGAATAGTCTACTACTATATTTGCAAGGATAACAATTTAAGTCTTATGTATATAGAAAGAATAAAGGAATTTTATGGGCCTCACCTAAAAAGTAATAATATTAAATTCTATCCTTTAGCTAAGAGAAAAAAATAAACACCCTCTTAGTCAAAGTTGATAATATGAATAAGAAAAATAACCTAAGTAATATGACAAATTAATAATTATTTGTTACATAATTAAACTTCCTAAAATTCCCTAAGATACCATACCTTTTTTTTAGTCCTTGTTCATAGGAATTTCTCAATCAATTCAATGTGATACTAAGGCTAGTAGCAGTGTCTCGGAAATAATTGATCGAGAGGATCGAGCGATCGATTTCTAATATCGATCATCCCACTGTGGCACAAACCACCATATCGATCATCGGTCACTTGAAATCATCAAACGGGAGCAAGACTTGATTTTCTACAATTCGGCAATCGACCCAAATTTGCCCGAACGACAACGAAATGAACTTATGTGACTTAAGGCGGAAATCAAGGAACGCCACAAGCTAAATAAGTGTTGTCGTATTTAATTTTTAGTTGTTTAAGTTTTTTATTTAGTTTTAATGGTTTCATTTCGTATCGTTTCGTTTATGTAATATTTACGTTTTAATAATAAAATTTGTGTTTGGGTTAAAAAATGTTTAAAAATAATGATAATAGCAATATGGGTTGCCACTGTCATGAGAGAGGTTAATATGGGTTGAGAAGAGAGAAAGATGAAGTGGCAGCCGGAAAGATGATGTAATATAGGCCGTCACAAACCTAATAATCACACAAATCTCGATTCCATATTAATTCACATAACCGACACTTTTGCAACACAATCACACACAATTATATCTCATTAAAACCTTCCTAAACTACTTAAGACTACCACACGTTTTCTATGTCTTATAACCTCCGAAATTTATGCACATTCAATCCCCTTAATTTCGGCTAATCATAACACTTCATAACCGATTCATTAAAAACCCAATCAAACCCATTTAATAAGGAAATTAAAACTTACCATGTTTGCTCACACGCTCCTCCCTAAACTTTAGTCATAAATACGTTCTTTTCTATCTCTCTTCTTCATACGGAACACAAACACACAAAATTCTGTTATTTGTTCTCAAAAATCAAGTACTTCGAAGGTGTTGCGGTGGAGTATTCGTGAGAATTAGATTGCTGCTCTGGTTCGTGATTTGTGGGTTAGGGTTTGGATTCGTGTTGCGTTGTTCCCTTTTTCTTGTTCTCGTTAAAACATCAGCAAGCTATCACTTGATCACTTTGTTTTCTTATTCAATTCGACACCCACCAGGTCTCATAATCTGAATATAAAACACATCTAACCTAATCTGATTATGCTCCTTTTTGTTACAATATTTTTGGCTGCTGTTGATAACATATATACGTATGCATAAGGGATAAAACATCTAACACAAACGAATTAGGGCTTTGTTTCGTGTCATTGTATGTGATATAGTGTGTCATTATTTTTTTGTTTGTGTGTGTGGATTGGTGTCGTGGGCTGTTAAAAGTGTCTAAACTTGGCTAAACTAACATATGAAACATGTTTGGTAATCGGATTTAAAATGAATTAGGCATAGGGTTTATTTAGTCCCGCTAAAACCTATTCATATTTCGTAAAATCTTTAGTGTCGATATGTTATTCATGTGTGATCTTATATAGCCGTGTCATGTAATTTCTATACGTGATTAGACCTGATTAATTAGGTGTATGATTCGTGGTCATAAAATGGTTAAGTATTGGTTTTATTTGAAAAGGTTTTGTCTCGTTAAAATATAGGGCAAATTACCTGAAAATGTATTTAACTCGTCACTTTTTACAATTGTATGTAGCTTTTTTTTCCCAATCTTTTAATGAACTTGCAAAATTCGTTCATTGCGTGTAACGATGACATGTTTGACCTGCTAGAGCAGGTTAAGCTAACGATCATTAGGTTTATCATTGCAATACTAGTCCTTTAGACTAACTGATTGAGGCTAAACCGTCAGATATAATTGACCAAGGTCAATTAGTCAAAAACAGATTATCTCAATACTCCGTGGATAGTGTAGTGTTTCCCCGGGTCGTTAAAGTCCCAGCGAGATTCAAATGGTGCTTTGGGAATCGTTTATGAGTGAGTGACACTGAGGACAGTGGCCCAGATGATATGGAATTGATATTGCTACTGTTATTTTGGTATTGGTACACAGATGTAATATTCACAAAAATCAGATACTCAGATATATACACGTATTCACAATTCAGATCACGTAACAGGAAAAGTGGGATTTTGGTAAATTACAAACTACTGGGGTGCTTTTGAATTTTTTTAAAACTTAAAATTAAAAGAAAAGTGAAAATGAAAATGAAATTATGAAAATGATTAAAATATTATTTAAATATTATTTAATTAATAAAACTATTTAAAATCTAAATTAAAACCTAATTTAAATTAACTAAAAATGACAAATGATATAAATTAAACTAAAAATTAGCAAAAATATTTTCTAAACCTAAATTAGAACTTGAAGAAAGTATAAAAAATAAAAATAAATATTTTTGTCTTTTTATGGGTTTTTTATAAATTAAAAACTATTTAACTAAATTAAACTAATTAAACTACTTTTAATTACTATTAATACTAAATTAACTTAGAAAATTATGAGAAAATTTATAAAATTACTTAACCATCACTGGAATGCTACAAAATTATAAAAACTCTAAAATTTATATTTTAATATTAATCCACTAATTATTTACCTTTTAATTAACTTAAGGCTAATTTAAACAATTAAAATAAGAAAAATGTAAAATGAACAGTAGAATTTCAAAATAAATTTTCTAAAAACCTATTATACTATATTACATCTAGGAAAAATATAAAAACTAAGTTTTAATTTATAAAAACTAAATGTGATATTTAATACTTAATATTAATTAATAATTAGGAAAACTAAAATTAAATCTAATAAATACTAAATGGTAATATAAAAATCTGAAAATTTTACTAAAATTGCTTTACTATATAAGGTAATTAATAAAAATATAAAAATGACAAGTACTTAAAAAAATTTAAAAATGAAAATTAAAATTAAATTGAATTAAATAGAAACTATCACTTATTTTAAACTTGGTTTTTCTTCGATTTTCTTTTACACACTTATTTTACTATTGAAAATGAAAAACTTTTGTGAAAACACTTTGGAAAATAGCTTATAAATAAGCAGTAGCACCCCCTAAGCTTAATCAGTTTGACTTTGGTTGACTGTGTGGACAAATAAGCTCAAATGACTGTGTGGAAAATAACTTATAAATAAGCAGTAGCTCCGGTTTCTTTTGGCCCACAATCTACAAGGATGCCCATGAATTGGTCAAATCCTGTGACGCTTGTCAACGTCACGGGAATATTTCACAAAAGAATGAAATGCCACAAAATGCAATCCAAGTTTGTGAAATCTTTGACGTTTGGGGCATTGACTTTATGGGGCCATTCCCGTCATCTCATGGAAACAAATACATACTCGTGGCAGTTGACTATTTGTCAAAATGGGTCGAAGCAAAAGCTTTACCCACAAATGATGCCCGAGTAGTTGTGAAGTTTTTGAAAGCTCTCTTTGCTCGATTTGGAACTCCACGTGCTATAATTAGTGATCGTGGTACGCATTTTTGCAATGACAAATTCGATAAAGTCATGCAAAAGTATGGTGTAACTCACCGTCTTTCTACTGCGTACCACCCTCAAACAAGTGGACAAGTAGAAGTTTCCAATCGGGGCATAAAGAGAATATTGGAGAGAACCGTTGGGGAAAATCGTGCATCTTGGTCGGATAAATTAGATGATGCACTTTGGGCTTTCCGTACGGCGTATAAAACACCCATTGGGTGTACGCCTTATAAGCTTGTATACGGGAAAGCGTGCCATCTTCCGATCGAGCTTGAGCATAAAGCCTATTGGGCTCTTAAGCATGCAAATTTTGACCTCAAAACTGCGGGTGATCATAGGAAAGTTCAACTCAATGAATTAAATGAACTTCGTGATCAAGCTTATGAGAACTCTTTGATCTACAAAGAAAAGACAAAGAAGATTCATGACTCCAAGATCAAAAACCGCGTTTTTAACGTTGGTGATCGAGTCCTTCTTTTCAACTCTAGACTCAAGATCTTCTCGGGAAAGCTCAAAACCCGATGGACTGGTCCATTTACTATCGTTAAGGTTTATCCTTATGGCACCGTCGAGTTATCACAAAATGACGGACCTAATTTCAAAGTGAATGGACATCGGTTGAAACATTACTTTGGAGAGGACATACCATCCATGGTTGTCCCGGATCTCCAAACTTTCCCCAAGGACAATTGAATTCGGGGATCGAGTCAAGCTAGTGACTCGGTGAACAAAAATTAGCAACATATACGGGTTTTCACCCGTATTTCTGACTTCTTTCTATTTTCTACCACCCTAGTGTGGGGGAGTGGCCATCCCCCACCGTTTCAAAAGTAAATATGTTTCAAATTTCAATAATCATGTTTTGTATGTATATTATATACTTTATCATTCAACTCCCGGGCTGTCAGGACAAATTTATTACAGTTAATCATTCACAAGTGATTAGCTAGCGTGGTAAACCTGACACAAGCCTGGGAGGTAGTGATTACCTAAAAAAAAAAAAAAAAAAAAAAAAAAAAAAAAAAAAAAAAAAAAAAAATTGTATGTACAGATAAAATAAAGTGAAAAATACAAAACAAAATTCCACAGTTAGCTTCGAATATTATTTTTTTTACGTTCACAGATTCGGCATAATAGCCGGGACTTTGAATATTGAGGACAATATTCATTTCTAAGTGTGGGGGGGAAATTCTAGCGAATTTTATCGCAAAATACTTTCAAGTACCCCCATTTTAGGACAAAAATTTTTCACTTTATTCCAAAATTTTTGTGGTTATCAGTCCGCCAAAGTCTAAATGACAAAGGGATTGGCTAGTCCAGGAGCAAACGGCTCTTGGTAAAGACAACTCAAATCCGTTTATGGCTGGCAGTTTGCCAAAAATTGCATGGTTCCTCAACTCCCCCGCATCCTAATAAGCAAATGAGTTGGCTAGCCCGCAAGATTATGGCTTGTGGTAAAGGCCGTGGAAAAACCATAATTGGTAATCAGCTCACCAAGATGTCGACTAGGTCCATCAAGATGCTGGCTAGTCCAGGAGCAAACGGCTCCTGGTAAAGACTTATCAAATCCGTTGACAGCTGGTGGTTAGCTCAAAATCACACGGTTATCAGGTGTGCCACAGTTCTTACACCTGGCTACTCCAGAAGTGATGGTTTTTGGTAAAGAGATTAAAATCCATCAAGTTTTTCTCAAAAGATTGCTAGGGACTAGCAATAGCTTAGTGTGGGGGATTGATGAGTGCTCAAACACTCATCATTTTTACCGTATCTGGACTGCCAAAACATCCAAAAACACCCAAAAACGCATCAAAATACACAATTTATTCCAAAAGTGTGTTTTATATGTTTTAGATGCAAAATGTTTGAAAACAAATGAAAAACGAACAAAGTTTGCACAATTGGCAGTTTCAGTCCCTCAAGTTTCAAAATTTGGCAAAACTAGTCCCTGGAAGTTTAAAATAAAAGAAAAGTCAACCCAAGGCAAAGAAAAGTCAAAATTTATCAAAATAAGTCCTTGGGTGATAAAGTTTGAGAAAATTACACTTTTACCCCTTAAAATCCAAAATTGACAAAAATGGTCCCTGGAGTTTTGGAAATTGACAGATTTGATCCCAGGTGGAATAATTTTGAATGAAAAATCATCTAGGGTCCTTGGAAAATCATAAATTGTCAAAAATGATCCTTTGGTGTGAGTTTGAGGAAATTACAACATTAGTCCCTCAATTTTGGAAACTTGTCGTTTATGGCCCCCGGGAATTTCAAAAGAGCAAAAATTACATTTATGGTCCATGGGAATTCAAACTTGGCAAATTTACACCCTTGGGATATTTTGGAAACATGGCAAAACACACCCCTCAATGTTCGGTAAATTACATGAATGGTCCTTGTGATTTAAGAGTTACCAAAACCAAATCCGGACCTAAACTAAATTACCAAAACCAAACCCACCACTCATAAGGTCTGATCCAATAACATCCCCCAAGCCCATTACCCTCCTTAGCCCACCCAAACTCCACAAACCGTTTTAAATAATAAACGGTCAAACTTTGTTTGACCGTCTCACCTTCTCCCCCAACTAGCTGCAACATCCACTGACACACTCCACATTCCCCCCTCCTCCACCTCAGCACACCATCCCTTCCCCTTGACTCTTAAGCTAGGCTCCAAAGTTCTTTAATTGTTCCCCACTCACCACTCAACCACAGTCTGACAAAGGAAGAAAAAAAGATTGGCGCCAAAAGATTTTAAAGGTCGAGATTGATGATTGATAATCCAAGGGCTCAGAAAGGAGATGGGATTCACTCATTAGGGTTCCAAAACCCTAATGGTTCCAGTATAAGAAGAAAGAGATGCACCAGTGATCAAGGGGGATTTTTTAGCTTATTTTGTAATTTTTTACTTATTGTAAAACTTAAATTCCAAGTAATTTTTAGTTTCTAAGTTGTATTTCAAGTCTTATCAGTGTAATTGTAAACTTTCTATTTGAATGAAATCCAAGTTTTCTTTTTAAACTCAACTTTTTTATATTTCATTGAAAATCTGAGGTTGCATGAATTAATCATTAGTACTTGTTCTTATTATTCCATAAGCTCATGTGTGATCTCATTTAAGTTTATGTAAGTTATTTTGAGCATTAAACCTTTTCCAGAATCAAGTTTTAAATAGCCACAGAAAAATAAATTAGAAAGAAAACAAAAAATAAAACAAGAAGAAAAGTGAGCAGTAATGGATTGTAGCTGAGCTTGGATGGAAATGGGGTAATAGAGGTCTGTGGAGACCATTTAAGATTGGTTCTAGTCCTTGGTTCTTTGATTTCAAGTGGGCACTCTTGTAAGCAATCTCTTTAATTTTTGGTACTTGAATGTTTATATAGATAAATGCTTTAGTCTTTGTTGTTTCTTAACTGATTTGTGTTATTTAATGTTAGTATAACCTAAAATTATTAGCTTGTTTATTGATTTTGAGAGTTGATTAGTTTTCTAAAAATCAGTCAATTAGTGTAAACTTGAATTCTGAGTTCTTGTGTTGTTATTATTGCTTATTTGTGTTCAAATAGACCCATTATATTGTTGTTAAAGAGTATGTATCAGATTAGAGGTTTAATTCATAAGGTTGTTTTGAAAATCATCAAGTTCATATCTGTTTAGGGGTGTTTGGATCAGTGGATTAGCCCACTGATTCCTTGGTTTTGGTTGGAATTTGTTGTTTATATACATTACCTAGGTCTGTTTATGCTTGAATCAGTCCTCATATTGGATCCTAGTAACCTTAAAGTCAAAATCACAAAGTTCCACCACCACAGTTAACTGTGGTGGTTTTTAGAGTCCAAAACCTTTTCATTTCAATAGATAAGTTAATGTTTTAACTTAATTCAGTCTTTATTTAACTCATAAACATGATTTGAGTCAGTTAGATTAAGCCAAATCTCATAAAAGTCAAAGTGTTGTAAAATCCTTAAAAGTCAAAAATCTTTCTCAGTCATTTTGAGCCAACTTTGGAGGCCTGCAATTTATTGGATATTAAGAATCAAGGTCTGAAATTTGTTGTGGATAATCTCTACCATTTAGTTGATTTTTGAGATTTTATTCAGATTTTTAGAAATTTGTTTGGTGGGTCCCACACCCCTTGGAAGTAACCTGCAGGGCAACCCATTGCCCTGTTCTCAGCATACCACTTCCACACCACCACCTTTTGTGGTGGTTTGTGGCCAACTCAGTGGTCTATACCACTTGATTTTGGTTCACCTCAACCCCCCTCCTACCAGGGAAGGTTTTTGACCCTTTTGTTTGAACCCTAAGTCTGTGGACCCCACCTTATTTGGACCATTAACCTTGTCCCCTAATCTGCTCAGAAATCAATAAGCTTGTGCTTATTTTTGGTCTCTTTGGCTTATTCAGGCCAATCCCTTGTTCCATAGTTGCTTAATATTGTTTGTTAAACTCAGAGAAACCAATCTCAACCATTGTGGACCCCACATTCCTCATTTGAGCTTAAAAACACTCCACAATCAACAAAAGTCAACTGTGGATGTAATAAGCACTTAAATTGCTTATTCCATGGGTTAAAACAAAAGTGTTTTTGTTAAAGTTAATTGTTTTTATCTTATTATCAGTTTAGAAAAAGAAAAAATAAAAAAAAAACCAATTTTAAAATAGTGATAGCTTCTATTTAATAGGATTTATCAATTTAATTTTCTTTTTAATTAATTTCTAAGTAATATATCATTTTTATATTTTTAGAAATTATATTTTAGGTTAAAATAATTTTACAAATTTTTCCAGATTTTTATTTTGTCATTTAGTGGTATTTCTAATTAATTTTAGTTTAATTTAGTTTTAATTAATATTAATCAATTAAATAGCATAATTAGCTTTTATATAATATAACCTAGTTTTTATATTTTTTCTAGCTTGTATTTTAGTTAAAACATTTTTATAAATTTTTCTAGAATTTTTACTGTTCATTTAATAGTTTTTATAATTTAAATAGTTTAATTAGATATTAATTAATAAATAGAATAATAATTAGTTAATTAGTTTAAAAATACATAAAATTACCTTTTTATAATTTTTTAGGATTCCTGTAATGGTTAATTAGATTTATAAAATTTTTCTTAATTTTCTAAGTCTTTTTAGTATTTTTAATAATTCTAATTAATTTAATTAGTATTAAATAGATAATTAGTAATTAATTAATTATAAATAATTAAATAGTGTAAAAATAATTTTAATTCTTCTTAAAATTTTCTTTTATTATTAGGATTGTAAAAATATAAATTTTACACTTTTAACCCTTCCCGTCCTTCAGTTGTACTTTTTGTTTTGTGCGTCTGTGTACGTTTTTAATTAAAACGTACGTTTTTAGTTTTTAGCTCAAATCTCCATAATCTAAATTCTCGTAATCACTCACATAGCTTTCCTAAGCTATATTTGTTAATAAATTCCAAATAATTCTGATCATAACCTTTTCCTGTGAATAATTACCCGATCACGAATACGCTAAAGTTACAATTCACACTTCAACGGGACTTAACGACCTGGTGATACCTTATATTAGCCGGAGTATTGAGCTAGGCTATTTGACTTTGTTGACCATTATTTGGTTAATATAAGTTAGGTGGTTCGGGCTCAATCAAAATTTGGCGCCGCTGCCGGGGAAGTGTGCGCGTTTCTTTAGCGTTATTTGAGATTAGTGTTATCTCACCTCACTCACTGTATAAATACCACCACTTGTGTATATTTTCATAATCAAAATACAAAAAAGTCATTAACACTTTTCCTAAAGTGTTAAAACACCAAAAAAAAATTAAAAACAACAAAACAGATCGTAACGTTTTCTGATTCGGTTTTCTTTTAAGGTGATTCTTAAAGAAAAACGATTTTGGTAAACGAGACGATACCGAAAATATTGTCCAAAAGTTTTTAAACCCATACACAAAACACAAAAACATCCGTCTCTTTCTTGTGAATAATAATTCTACATAAAATAAACCGTCGAAAACCAAGGCAGAACATCTTCCAACTGGGGGTGTGAACAAATAAGTTCCCAAATCAAAAAGATTAAAACTTGCCTTTGTATCCTGGTGAGTGGTGTACCTTTTCTAAAGAAGCCACTAACTTGTGATTATTGGTTTAAGTTCACTGTGGTTTTGTCTCGACTTTGTTTTGATTGATTTTTGTTCCTAGTGCATGCGCACTCGTTCTTCTAGGTCTACTAGCCCATTACGTGAGCTTGTACGAAAACCTAGAAGACCTCGTCGTCGTTCAGCACCAACAGTCGGATCTGAGATCCGTACTGTTGCCACACCCACTATCACCATGGCGGAAGACCGTCCCATGTGTGAACTTCTCCAAGCACCCATCGAGGGTTACGGAGATGCCATTATTGTCCCAGCCATCGTGGCTGATAGTTTTGAGCTCAAAACCGGGTTACTCAATCTTGTAACCTCAAGTCAATTCTACGGTTTTGAGAGGGACGATCCTCATGCTCATATTCGATGGTTCAATAAAATCACATCCACCATCAAGTACAAAAATGTCCCGTGTGAAGCAATAAAACTTCTTCTCTTCCCATTCTCATTGGAGGGACAAGCCCGGATTTGGCTTGAAAAACAACCTCCACGATCTATTGAGACTTGGGAAGATCTTGTCAAAAAGTTTGTGAATGAATTCTTCCCACCTTCCAAGACCACGAGTCTTAAGAACGAAATCACCAAGTTCACTCAAAAATATGATGAATCTTTTGGTGAAGCGTGGGATCGTTTCAAAGAATTACTTCGCAAGTGTCCACATCATGGTTTCTCTGAGTTGATGCAACTCGATACGTTTTACAATGGCGTGAGCCAAGCTGATCAGGATTCACTCAATGCCTCCGCGGGAGGCAACTTTTTGAGTAAAACCACAAAAGAAGCTTTGCAAATCATAGAAAACAAGTCTAAGGTCCGCTCTACACGAAGCAAACCGATTGTTTCCCAAATTAATGCGGGTCCTTCCACTTCATCTTCTGTGAGTCAATCTAGCACGGATGCTAAGATTGACAAGCTCACTGAAGCGATCCAAGCTTTGGTTCTCGCCCAAACAAAGAAAGTCTCATTTCCACAACATCCTCCACCTGCTGAGGTTAAAAAAGTGGAAATCTGTGTAACTTGTGGTGGGCCGCATGCCTACTACAATTGCACAGCTACTGATGGTACTCCATACGATGCTCATGCTTTAGCGGGGTCCCAAAATCAAGGAGGCAATCAATATCGCCCTCCTATGGACCCTAGCTATCGTCCTCAACATCATTATCCTGGACCTCCTGGTTTTAATCAAAACCAAAATGTCCAAAACCGTGGCCAAAATCAAAATAGAGCGAACCAAGGTTATCAAAACCAAGGTTATCAAAACCAAAGTAACTACAATCAGGGCCACGGTTTTCACAATCAAAATCAAGGTTTCCAACAACAAAATCAAGGAAACTTTAATCGGAACCAAGGTCAGGGTAATTTCAATCAGGGATATTTTCATGGAAACAACAACCCTAATCAGGGTAATTTTCAAAATCAAGGTCCCAATCCGAACAATCGAGCTCCAAACATTCCTAACCCGAATCAAGCCATTGTTCCAACCGGGCCTTCATCTGACGAGTTGTTGAAACAATTCATGAAGTCCCAAGAAGAGTTGAACAAGTTGCTGGTCAGCCAGATTTCTGACATCAAGAAGTCTTTAAATGATCGACCCTCGGGCTCAGGTACTACTTTACCGAGCAACACGATCGCTAACCCGAGGGGCGATGCTAAGGCGATCACAACACGAAGTGGTGCTTCATATGATGAACCCGCGATTCCTACTACCTCTTCTTCTCCTCCAAAGGTAGTGAATCGTGAACCTGAGGTGACAAAGGACAAAGTGCAAAATCCTAGCCCACGAAGTACAGCACACGTCCAACCTCAGGTTATTACTGAAACCAGATGTAAGCCTGGAGTTGTCTTTGAACCACCAGAAACTCCAGTGGACAGCCCTAAATCCAAAACTTCTATTCCCTATCCATCACGTCTCAGTGAACAAAAGCTCCGCGAAAAAGCTAATCACCAAATGGATAAATTTTTCCAAATCTTCCAAGATTTGCATTTTGATATCAGCTTCGCGGATGCTATTCTCTTGATGCCCAAGTTTGCATCGACAATCAAAAATCTGTTGAGTAACAAAGAAAAATTATTTGAGATGGCAAGAACTCCTCTGAATGAGAACTGCTCTGCGGTTCTTTTGAAAAAGCTTCCTGAAAAGCTTGGAGATCTCGGGAAATTTCTCATTCCTTGTACTTTCCCGGGTATGGTTGATTGCTTCGCCCTGGCCGATCTAGGTGCTAGCATCAACCTGATGCCATATTCTGTGTGGAAGAAACTCTCTCTTCCCGAACTTACCCCCACGTGCATGACTTTAGAACTTGCCGATCGTTCGATTTCTCGTCCCATTGGCATTGCCGAGGACGTATTCGTTAAAGTGGGGAAGTTCCATTTTCCGGCAGATTTTGTGATTGTTGACTTTGATGCCGATTCAAGGGTCCCTCTCATTCTTGGGCGGGGATTCCTTAGAACTGGGCGAGCTCTTATCGATGTATTTGAGCATGAGATCACATTACGTGTTGGAACGGAAGCCATAACCTTCAACCTAAATCAAACTTCGAGATACTCCTCCAATTATGATTGTGAGTCGGTGAATCAAATTGATGTCATCGATGTTGCTGCTGAGGAGTATGCTCAAGAGATTTTAGGTTTCATTGATGATTCTTCGAGTGAAAACCTCACTCAGTCTTCTCACCCCATCATAGCCAATTCTTCTCCTTCTCTCACTCCGTTTGAGGGAAGTGACTTCATCTTAGAAGAAATGGAGGCGTTTCTCAAAAGTGATTCGATTCCCGATGGAGTCGATAACCAAGAGATCGACCTCGAGAGGGATATTCTCATGCTTGAAAAATTGTTAAACGAAGATCCCTCTCCTCTTCCTGTTCTACCACAACAACTTCATAAAGAGGAGGTCAAAAATGTTGAGAAAACTGATGACTTCCCTGAGGTTGAACTTAAGGACTTGCCGCCTCATCTTGAATATGCATTTCTGGAGGGTGATGATAAATTACCCGTCATAATTGCCAAAGACTTAAGTGATGAGGAAAAGGCTGCTCTCATAAAGGTTTTGAAGTCTCATAAACAAGCAATTGCTTGGCGTCTCTCCGACATCAAGGGCATTGACCCTGAATTCTGTACTCATAAAATTTTAATGGAGGACGATTTCAAACCTGCAGTCCAGCAACAAAGAAGGGTGAATCCAAAAATTCACGAGGTTATCAAACAAGAGGTTTTAAAACTTCTTGATGCCGGATTGATTTACCCTATCTCGGACAGTCCTTGGGTCAGCCCAATCCATTGTGTTCCAAAAAAGGGTGGCATTACAGTTGTCACAAATGAGGAAAATGAGTTAATTCCCACTCGTTTGGTTACGGGTTGGCGTGTCTGTATTGGCTATCGCAAGTTAAATGACGCCACCCGCAAAGATCATTTTCCTCTGCCCTTTATGGATCAGATGCTCGAGAGATTAGCGGGGAATGAGTATTATTGCTTCCTCGATGGTTTCTCGGGTTACTTTCAGATTCCCATTGATCCGCAAGATCAAGAAAAGACCACGTTCACGTGCCCCTATGGAACTTTCGCATATAAACGTATGCCATTTGGCTTATGTAATGCTCCGGGCACGTTTCAAAGATGTATGATGGCCATTTTTTCCGACATGATCGGAAAAACGATGGAGGCCTTTATGGACGATTTTTCGGTCATTGGGGATTCGTTCCAATCATGTCTCTCCCATTTAGACAGCATGCTAAAACGTTGTGAAGACACAAAGTTGTGTCTAAATTGGGAGAAGAGTCACTTTATGGTCAAAGAGGGCATTGTCCTCGGCCATAAAATTTCAAAAAACGGGATTGAGGTTGATCGTGCCAAAGTGGACGTCATTGCAAAATTGCCTCATCCCACGACTGTAAAAGGTGTTAGGAGCTTTTTGGGTCACGCCGGTTTTTACCGTAGGTTTATTCAAGATTTTTCTAAAATCGCCCGGCCTATGACCCATCTCCTCGAAAAGGATGCTCCTTTTATCTTCTCCCCCGAGTGCATCGAAGCCTTTGAAACATTAAAGAAAAGGCTTACTGAGGCACCGATTCTTGTTGCCCCCGATTGGGACTTGCCCTTTGAACTTATGTGTGATGCTAGCGATTATGCTATTGGGGCAGTCTTGGGGCAACGCAGGTCTAAACACTTTCAGCCTATACACTATGCAAGCAAAACGATGACTGAGGCTCAAAGTCATTACACCACCACTGAAAAAGAATTATTAGCTATGGTGTATGCCTTTGAGAAATTCCGGTCATATTTGATCTTGACAAAAAGCATAGTGTATACGGATCACTCGGCTTTGAAGTACCTTTTTGCAAAACAAGATGCAAAGCCGAGACTTCTTCGTTGGGTTCTCCTCCTTCAGGAATTTGATATCATTATTCGTGATAAAAAAGGAGCTGAGAACCTAGCTGCTGATCATCTCTCCCGTCTTGAAAACCACCACCAAGATGCTTTCGAGAAAAAGGAAATAAATGAAACATTTCCTCTCGAAACCCTCAATGCGGTTTCATTTCGTGGAGACTCTATTACCCCATGGTTTGCCGACTTTGCAAACTACCTTGCGGGTAATTTCATTGTGAAAGGGATGTCGTCCCAACAGAAAAATAAATTCTTTAAAGATGTAAAACATTATTTCTGGGACGACCCCTACTTGTTCAAAATCTGTGCGGATCAAGTCATCCGGCGGTGTGTATATGGTCAAGAAGCCGCTGAAATCTTAAAGGCTTGCCATGCTGGTCCCACGGGGGGCCACCACAATCCAAATTACACCGCCAAAAAGGTGTTTGACTCCGGTTTCTTTTGGCCCACAATCTACAAGGATGCCCATGAATTGGTCAAATCCTGTGACGCTTGTCAACGTCACGGGAATATTTCACAAAAGAATGAAATGCCACAAAATGCAATTCAAGTTTGTGAAATCTTTGACGTTTGGGGCATTGACTTTATGGGGCCATTCCCGTCATCTCATGGAAACAAATACATACTCGTGGCAGTTGACTATTTGTCAAAATGGGTCGAAGCAAAAGCTTTACCCACAAATGATGCCCGAGTAGTTGTGAAGTTTTTGAAAGCTCTCTTTGCTCGATTTGGAACTCCACGTGCTATAATTAGTGATCGTGGTACGCATTTTTGCAATGACAAATTCGATAAAGTCATGCAAAAGTATGGTGTAACTCACCGTCTTTCTACTGCGTACCACCCTCAAACAAGTGGACAAGTAGAAGTTTCCAATCGGGGCATAAAGAGAATATTGGAGAGAACCGTTGGGGAAAATCGTGCATCTTGGTCGGATAAATTAGATGATGCACTTTGGGCTTTCCGTACGGTGTATAAAACACCCATTGGGTGTACGCCTTATAAGCTTGTATACGGGAAAGCGTGCCATCTTCCGATCGAGCTTGAGCATAAAGCCTATTGGGCTCTCAAGCATGCAAATTTTGACCTCAAAACTGCGGGTGATCATAGGAAAGTTCAACTCAATGAATTAAATGAACTTCGTGATCAAGCTTATGAGAACTCTTTGATCTACAAAGAAAAGACAAAGAAGATTCATGACCCCAAGATCAAAAACCGCGTTTTTAACGTTGGTGATCGAGTCCTTCTTTTCAACTCTAGACTCAAGATCTTCTCGGGAAAGCTCAAAATCCGATGGACTGGTCCATTCACTATCGTTAAGGTTTATCCTTATGGCACCGTCGAGTTATCACAAAATGACGGACCGAATTTCAAAGTGAATGGACATCGGTTGAAACATTACTTTGGAGAGGACATACCATCCATGGTTGTCCCGGATCTCCAAAATTTCCCCAAGGACAATTGAATTCGGGGATCGAGTCAAGCTAGTGACTCGGTGAACAAAAATTAGCAACATATACGGGTTTTCACCCGTATTTCTGACTTCTTTCTATTTTCTACCACCCTAGTGTGGGGGAGTGGCCATCCCCCACCGTTTCAAAAGTAAATATGTTTCAAATTTCAATAATCATGTTTTGTATGTATATTATATACTTTATCATTCAACTCCCGGGCTGTCAGGACAAATTTATTACAGTTAATCATTCACAAGTGATTAGCTAGCGTGGTAAACCTGACACAAGCCTGGGAGGTAGTGATTACCTAAAAAAAAAAAAAAAAAAAAAAAAAAAAATTGTATGTACAGATAAAATAAAGTGAAAAATACAAAACAAAATTCCACAGTTAGCTTCGAATATTATTTTTTTTACGTTCACAGATTCGGCATAATAGCCGGGACTTTGAATATTGAGGACAATATTCATTTCTAAGTGTGGGGGGGGGGGGAAATTCTAGCGAATTTTATCGCAAAATACTTTCAAGTACCCCCATTTTAGGCCAAAAATTTTTCAAAATTTTTCACTTTATTCCAAAATTTTTGTGGTTATCAGTCCGCCAAAGTCTAAATGACAAAGGGATTGGCTAGTCCAGGAGCAAACGGCTCTTGGTAAAGACAACTCAAATCCGTTTATGGCTGGCAGTTTGCCAAAAATTGCATGCTTCCTCAACTCCCCCGCATCCTAATAAGCAAATGAGTTGGCTAGCCCGCAAGATTATGGCTTGTGGTAAAGGCCGTGGAAAAACCATAATTGGTAATCAGCTCACCAAGATGTCGACTAGGTCCATCAAGATGTTGGCTAGTCCAGGAGCAAACGGCTCCTGGTAAAGACTTATCAAATCCGTTGACAGCTGGTGGTTTGCTCAAAATCACACGGTTATCAGGTGTGTCACAGTTCTTACACCTGGCTACTCCAGAAGTGATGGTTTTTGGTAAAGAGATTAAAATCCATCAAGTTTTTCTCAAAAGATTGCTAGGGACTAGCAATAGCTTAGTGTGGGGGATTGATGAGTGCTCAAACACTCATCATTTTTACCGTATCTGGACTGCCAAAACATCCAAAAACACCCAAAAACGCATCAAAATACACAATTTATTCCAAAAGTGTGTTTTATATGTTTTAGATGCAAAATGTTTGAAAACAAATGAAAAACGAACAAAGTTTGCACAATTGGCAGTTTCAGTCCCTCAAGTTTCAAAATTTGGCAAAACTAGTCTCTGGAAGTTTAAAATAAAAGAAAAGTCAACCCAAGGCAAAGAAAAGTCAAAATTTATCAAAATAAGTCCTTGGGTGATAAAGTTTGAGAAAATTACACTTTTACCCCTTAAAATCCAAAATTGACAAAAATGGTCCCTGGAGTTTTGGAAATTGACAGATTTGATCCCAGGTGGAATAATTTTGAATGAAAAATCATCTAGGGTCCTTGGAAAATCATAAATTGTCAAAAATGATCCTTTGGTGTGAGTTTGAGGAAATTACAACATTAGTCCCTCAATTTTGGAAACTTGTCATTTATGGCCCCCGGGAATTTCAAAAGAGCAAAAATTACATTTATGGTCCATGGGAATTCAAACTTGGCAAATTTACACTCTTGGGATATTTTGGAAACATGGCAAAACACACCCCTCAATGTTCGGTAAATTACATGAATGGTCCTTGTGATTTAAGAGTTACCAAAACCAAATCCGGACCTAAACTAAATTACCAAAACCAAACCCACCACTCACAAGGTCTGATCCAATAACATCCCCCAAGCCCATTACCCTCCTTAGCCCACCCAAACTCCACAAACCGTTTTAAATAATAAACGGTCAAACTTTGTTTGACCGTCTCACCTTCTCCCCCAACTAGCTGCAACATCCACTGACACACTCCACATTCCCCCCTCCTCCACCTCAGCACACCATCCCTTCCCCTTGACTCTTAAGCTAGGCTCCAAAGTTCTTTAATTGTTCCCCACTCACCACTCAACCACAGTCTGACAAAGGAAGAAAAAAAGATTGGCGCCAAAAGATTTTAAAGGTCGAGATTGATGATTGATAATCCAAGGGCTCAGAAAGGAGATGGGATTCACTCATTAGGGTTCCAAAACCCTAATGGTTCCAGTATAAGAAGAAAGAGATGCACCAGTGATCAAGGGGGATTTTTTAGCTTATTTTGTAATTTTTTACTTATTGTAAAACTTAAATTCCAAGTAATTTTTAGTTTCTAAGTTGTATTTCAAGTCTTATCAGTGTAATTGTAAACTTTCTATTTGAATGAAATCCAAGTTTTCTTTTTAAACTCAACTTTTTTATATTTCATTAAAAATCTGAGGTTGCATGAATTAATCATTAGTACTTGTTCTTATTATTCCATAAGCTCATGTGTGATCTCATTTAAGTTTATGTAAGTTATTTTGAGCATTAAACCTTTTCCAGAATCAAGTTTTAAATAGCCACAGAAAAATAAATTAGAAAGAAAAAAAAAAAAAAAAAACAAGAAGAAAAGTGAGCAGTAATGGATTGTAGCTGAGCTTGGATGGAAATGGGGTAATAGAGGTCTGTGGAGACCATTTAAGATTGGTTCTAGTCCTTGGTTCTTTGATTTCAAGTGGGCACTCTTGTAAGCAATCTCTTTAATTTTTGGTACTTGAATGTTTATATAGATAAATGCTTTAGTCTTTGTTGTTTCTTAACTGATTTGTGTTATTTAATGTTAGTATAACCTAAAATTATTAGCTTGTTTATTGATTTTGAGAGTTGATTAGTTTTCTAAAAATCAGTCAATTAGTGTAAACTTGAATTCTGAGTTCTTGTGTTGTTATTATTGCTTATTTGTGTTCAAATAGACCCATTATATTGTTGTTAAAGAGTATGTATCAGATTAGAGGTTTAATTCATAAGGTTGTTTTGAAAATCATCAAGTTCATATCTGTTTAGGGGTGTTTGGATCAGTGGATTAGCCCACTGATTCCTTGGTTTTGGTTGGAATTTGTTGTTTATATACATTACCTAGGTCTGTTTATGCTTGAATCAGTCCTCATATTGGATCCTAGTAACCTTAAAGTCAAAATCACAAAGTTCCACCACCACAGTTAACTGTGGTGGTTTTTAGAGTCCAAAACCTTTTCATTTCAATAGATAAGTTAATGTTTTAACTTAATTCAGTCTTTATTTAACTCATAAACATGATTTGAGTCAGTTAGATTAAGCCAAATCTCATAAAAGTCAAAGTGTTGTAAAATCCTTAAAAGTCAAAAATCTTTCTCAGTCATTTTGAGCCAACTTTGGAGGCCTGCAATTTATTGGATATTAAGAATCAAGGTCTGAAATTTGTTGTGGATAATCTCTACCATTTAGTTGATTTTTGAGATTTTATTCAGATTTTTAGAAATTTGTTTGGTGGGTCCCACACCCCTTGGAAGTAACCTGCAGGGCAACCCATTGCCCTGTTCTCAGCATACCACTTCCACACCACCACCTTTTGTGGTGGTTTGTGGCCAACTCAGTGGTCTATACCACTTGATTTTGGTTCACCTCAACCCCCTCCTACCAGGGAAGGTTTTTGACCCTTTTGTTTGAACCCTAAGTCTGTGGACCCCACCTTATTTGGACCATTAACCTTGTCCCCTAATCTGCTCAGAAATCAATAAGCTTGTGCTTATTTTTGGTCTCTTTGGCTTATTCAGGCCAATCCCTTGTTCCATAGTTGCTTAATATTGTTTGTTAAACTCAGAGAAACCAATCTCAACCATTGTGGACCCCACATTCCTCATTTGAGCTTAAAAACACTCCACAGTCAACAAAAGTCAATTGTGGATGTAATAAGCACTTAAATTGCTTATTCCATGGGTTAAAACAAAAGTGTTTTTGTTAAAGTTAATTGTTTTTATCTTATTATCAGTTTAGAAAAAGAAAAAATAAAAAAAAAAAACCAATTTTAAAATAGTGATAGCTTCTATTTAATAGGATTTATCAATTTAATTTTCTTTTTAATTAATTTCTAAGTAATATATCATCTTTATATTTTTAGAAATTATATTTTAGGTTAAAATAATTTTACAAATTTTTCCAGATTTTTATTTTGTCATTTAGTGGTATTTCTAATTAATTTTAGTTTAATTTAGTTTTAGTTAATATTAATCAATTAAATAGCATAATTAGCTTTTATATAATATAACCTAGTTTTTATATTTTTTCTAGCTTTTATTTTAGTTAAAACATTTTTATAAATTTTTCTAGAATTTTTACTGTTCATTTAATAGTTTTTATAATTTAAATAGTTTAATTAGATATTAATTAATAAATAGAATAATAATTAGTTAATTAGTTTAAAAATACATAAAATTACCTTTTTATAATTTTTTAGGATTCCTGTAATGGTTAATTAGATTTATAAAATTTTTCTTAATTTTCTAAGTCTTTTTAGTATTTTTAATAATTCTAATTAATTTAATTAGTATTAAATAGATAATTAGTAATTAATTAATTATAAATAATTAAATAGTGTAAAAATAATTTTAATTTTTCTTAAAATTTTCTTTTATTATTAGGATTGTAAAAATATAAATTTTACACTTTTAACCCTTCCCGTCCTTCAGTTGTACTTTTTGTTTTGTGCGTCTGTGTACGTTTTTAATTAAAACGTACGTTTTTAGTTTTTAGCTCAAATCTCCATAATCTAAATTCTCGTAATCACTCACATAGCTTTCCTAAGCTATATTTGTTAATAAATTCCAAATAATTCTGATCATAACCTTTTCCTGTGAATAATTACCCGATCACGAATACGTTAAAGTTACAATTCACACTTCAACGGAACTTAACGAACTGGTGATACCTTATATTACCCGGAGTATTGACCTAGGCTATTTGACTTTGTTGACCATTATTTGGTTAATATAAGTTAGGTGGTTCGGGCTCAATCAAAATTTGGCGCCGCTGCCGGGGAAGTGTGCGCGTTTCTTTAGCGTTATTTGAGATTAGTGTTATCTCACCTCACTCACTGTATAAATACCACCACTTGTGTATATTTTCATAATCAAAATACAAAAAAGTCATTAACACTTTTCCTAAAGTGTTAAAACACCAAAAAAAAAATTAAAAACAACAAAACAGATCGTAACGTTTTCTGATTCGGTTTTCTTTTAAGGTGATTCTTAAAGAAAAACGATTTTGGTAAACAAGACGATACCAAAAATATTGTCCAAAAGTTTTTAAACCCATACACAAAACACAAAAACATCCGTCTCTTTCTTGTGAATAATAATTCTACATAAAATAAACCGTCGAAAACCAAGGCAGAACATCTTCCAACAGGGGGTGTGAACAAATAAGTTCCCAAATCAAAAAGATTAAAACTTGCCTTTGTATCCTGGTGAGTGGTGTACCTTTTCTAAAGAAGCCACTAACTTGTGATTATTGGTTTAAGTTCACTGTGGTTTTGTCTCGACTTTGTTTTGATTGATTTTTGTTCCTAGTGCATGCGCACTCGTTCTTCTAGGTCTACTAGCCCATTACGTGAGCTTGTACGAAAACCTAGAAGACCTCGTCGTCGTTCAGCACCAACAGTCGGATCTGAGATCCGTACTGTTGCCACACCCACTATCACCATGGCGGAAGACCGTCCCATGTGTGAACTTCTCCAAGCACCCATCGAGGGTTACGGAGATGCCATTATTGTCCCAGCCATCGTGGCTGATAGTTTTGAGCTCAAAACCGGGTTACTCAATCTTGTAACCTCAAGTCAATTCTACGGTTTTGAGAGGGACGATCCTCATGCTCATATTCGATGGTTCAATAAAATCACATCCACCATCAAGTACAAAAATGTCCCGTGTGAAGCAATAAAACTTCTTCTCTTCCCATTCTCATTGGAGGGACAAGCCCGGATTTGGCTTGAAAAACAACCTCCACGATCTATTGAGACTTGGGAAGATCTTGTCAAAAAGTTTGTGAATGAATTCTTCCCACCTTCCAAGACCACGAGTCTTAAGAACGAAATCACCAAGTTCACTCAAAAATATGATGAATCTTTTGGTGAAGCGTGGGATCGTTTCAAAGAATTACTTCGCAAGTGTCCACATCATGGTTTCTCTGAGTTGATGCAACTCGATACGTTTTACAATGGCGTGAGCCAAGCTGATCAGGATTCACTCAATGCCTCCGCGGGAGGCAACTTTTTGAGTAAAACCACAAAAGAAGCTTTGCAAATCATAGAAAACAAGTCTAAGGTCCGCTCTACACGAAGCAAACCGATTGTTTCCCAAATTAATGCGGGTCCTTCCACTTCATCTTCTGTGAGTCAATCTAGCACGGATGCTAAGATTGACAAGCTCACTGAAGCGATCCAAGCTTTGGTTCTCGCCCAAACAAAGAAAGTCTCATTTCCACAACATCCTCCACCTGCTGAGGTTAAAAAAGTGGAAATCTGTGTAACTTGTGGTGGGCCGCATGCCTACTACAATTGCACAGCTACTGATGGTACTCCATACGAAGCTCATGCTTTAGCGGGGTCCCAAAATCAAGGAGGCAATCAATATCGCCCTCCTATGGACCCTAGCTATCGTCCTCAACATCATTATCCTGGACCTCCTGGTTTTAATCAAAACCAAAATGTCCAAAACCGTGGCCAAAATCAAAATAGAGCGAACCAAGGTTATCAAAACCAAGGTTATCAAAACCAAAGTAACTACAATCAGGGCCACGGTTTTCACAATCAAAATCAAGGTTTCCAACAACAAAATCAAGGAAACTTTAATCGGAACCAAGGTCAGGGTAATTTCAATCAGGGATATTTTCATGGAAACAACAACCCTAATCAGGGTAATTTTCAAAATCAAGGTCCCAATCCGAACAATCGAGCTCCAAACATTCCTAACCCGAATCAAGCCATTGTTCCAACCGGGCCTTCATCTGACGAGTTGTTGAAACAATTCATGAAGTCCCAAGAAGAGTTGAACAAGTTGCTGGTCAGCCAGATTTCTGACATCAAGAAGTCTTTAAATGATCGACCCTCGGGCTCAGGTACTACTTTACCGAGCAACACGATCGCTAACCCGAGGGGCGATGCTAAGGCGATCACAACACGAAGTGGTGCTTCATATGATGAACCCGCGATTCCTACTACCTCTTCTTCTCCTCCAAAGGTAGTGAATCGTGAACCTGAGGTGACAAAGGACAAAGTGCAAAATCCTAGCCCACGAAGTACAGCACACGTCCAACCTCAGGTTATTCCTGAAACCAGATGTAAGCCTGGAGTTGTCTTTGAACCACCAGAAACTCCAGTGGACAGCCCTAAATCCAAAACTTCTATTCCCTATCCATCACGTCTCAGTGAACAAAAGCTCCGCGAAAAAGCTAATCACCAAATGGATAAATTTTTCCAAATCTTCCAAGATTTGCATTTTGATATCAGCTTCGCGGATGCTATTCTCTTGATGCCCAAGTTTGCATCGACAATCAAAAATCTGTTGAGTAACAAAGAAAAATTATTTGAGATGGCAAGAACTCCTCTGAATGAGAACTGCTCTGCGGTTCTTTTGAAAAAGCTTCCTGAAAAGCTTGGAGATCTCGGGAAATTTCTCATTCCTTGTACTTTCCCGGGTATGGTTGATTGCTTCGCCCTGGCCGATCTAGGTGCTAGCATCAACCTGATGCCATATTCTGTGTGGAAGAAACTCTCTCTTCCCGAACTTACCCCCACGTGCATGACTTTAGAACTTGCCGATCGTTCGATTTCTCGTCCCATTGGCATTGCCGAGGACGTATTCGTTAAAGTGGGGAAGTTCCATTTTCCGGCAGATTTTGTGATTGTTGACTTTGATGCCGATTCAAGGGTCCCTCTCATTCTTGGGCGGGGATTCCTTAGAACTGGGCGAGCTCTTATCGATGTATTTGAGCATGAGATCACATTACGTGTTGGAACGGAAGCCATAACCTTCAACCTAAATCAAACTTCGAGATACTCCTCCAATTATGATTGTGAGTCGGTGAATCAAATTGATGTCATCGATGTTGCTGCTGAGGAGTATGCTCAAGAGATTTTAGGTTTCATTGATGATTCTTCGAGTGAAAACCTCACTCAGTCTTCTCACCCCATCATAGCCAATTCTTCTCCTTCTCTCACTCCGTTTGAGGGAAGTGACTTCATCTTAGAAGAAATGGAGGCGTTTCTCAAAAGTGATTCGATTCCCGATGGAGTCGATAACCAAGAGATCGACCTCGAGAGGGATATTCTCATGCTTGAAAAATTGTTAAACGAAGATCCCTCTCCTCTTCCTGTTCTACCACAACAACTTCATAAAGAGGAGGTCAAAAATGTTGAGAAAACTGATGACTTCCCTGAGGTTGAACTTAAGGACTTGCCGCCTCATCTTGAATATGCATTTCTGGAGGGTGATGATAAATTACCCGTCATAATTGCCAAAGACTTAAGTGATGAGGAAAAGGCTGCTCTCATAAAGGTTTTGAAGTCTCATAAACAAGCAATTGCTTGGCGTCTCTCCGACATCAAGGGCATTGACCCTGAATTCTGTACTCATAAAATTTTAATGGAGGACGATTTCAAACCTGCAGTCCAGCAACAAAGAAGGGTGAATCCAAAAATTCACGAGGTTATCAAACAAGAGGTTTTAAAACTTCTTGATGCCGGATTGATTTACCCTATCTCGGACAGTCCTTGGGTCAGCCCAATCCATTGTGTTCCAAAAAAGGGTGGCATTACAGTTGTCACAAATGAGGAAAATGAGTTAATTCCCACTCGTTTGGTTACGGGTTGGCGTGTCTGTATTGGCTATCGCAAGTTAAATGACGCCACCCGCAAAGATCATTTTCCTCTGCCCTTTATGGATCAGATGCTCGAGAGATTAGCGGGGAATGAGTATTATTGCTTCCTCGATGGTTTCTCGGGTTACTTTCAGATTCCCATTGATCCGCAAGATCAAGAAAAGACCACGTTCACGTGCCCCTATGGAACTTTCGCATATAAACGTATGCCATTTGGCTTATGTAATGCTCCGGGCACGTTTCAAAGATGTATGATGGCCATTTTTTCCGACATGATCGGAAAAACGATGGAGGTCTTTATGGACGATTTTTCGGTCATTGGGGATTCGTTCCAATCATGTCTCTCCCATTTAGACAGCATGCTAAAACGTTGTGAAGACACAAAGTTGTGTCTAAATTGGGAGAAGAGTCACTTTATGGTCAAAGAGGGCATTGTCCTCGGCCATAAAATTTCAAAAAACGGGATTGAGGTTGATCGTGCCAAAGTGGACGTCATTGCAAAATTGCCTCATCCCACGACTGTAAAAGGTGTTAGGAGCTTTTTGGGTCACGCCGGTTTTTACCGTAGGTTTATTCAAGATTTTTCTAAAATCGCCCGGCCTATGACCCATCTCCTCGAAAAGGATGCTCCTTTTATCTTCTCCCCCGAGTGCATCGAAGCCTTTGAAACATTAAAGAAAAGGCTTACTGAGGCACCGATTCTTGTTGCCCCCGATTGGGACTTGCCCTTTGAACTTATGTGTGATGCTAGCGATTATGCTATTGGGGCAGTCTTGGGGCAACGCAGGTCTAAACACTTTCAGCCTATACACTATGCAAGCAAAACGATGACTGAGGCTCAAAGTCATTACACCACCACTGAAAAAGAATTATTAGCTGTGGTGTATGCCTTTGAGAAATTCCGGTCATATTTGATCTTGACAAAAAGCATAGTGTATACGGATCACTCGGCTTTGAAGTACCTTTTTGCAAAACAAGATGCAAAGCCGAGACTTCTTCGTTGGGTTCTCCTCCTTCAGGAATTTGATATCATTATTCGTGATAAAAAAGGAGCTGAGAACCTAGCTGCTGATCATCTCTCCCGTCTTGAAAACCCCCACCAAGATGCTTTCGAGAAAAAGGAAATAAATGAAACATTTCCTCTCGAAACCCTCAATGCGGTTTCATTTCGTGGAGACTCTATTACCCCATGGTTTGCCGACTTTGCAAACTACCTTGCGGGTAATTTCATTGTGAAAGGGATGTCGTCCCAACAGAAAAATAAATTCTTTAAAGATGTAAAACATTATTTCTGGGACGACCCCTACTTGTTCAAAATCTGTGCGGATCAAGTCATCCGGCGGTGTGTATATGGTCAAGAAGCCGCTGAAATCTTAAAGGCTTGCCATGCTGGTCCCACGGGGGGCCACCACAATCCAAATTACACCGCCAAAAAGGTGTTTGACTCCGGTTTCTTTTGGCCCACAATCTACAAGGATGCCCATGAATTGGTCAAATCCTGTGACGCTTGTCAACGTCACGGGAATATTTCACAAAAGAATGAAATGCCACAAAATGCAATCCAAGTTTGTGAAATCTTTGACGTTTGGGGCATTGACTTTATGGGGCCATTCCCGTCATCTCATGGAAACAAATACATACTCGTGGCAGTTGACTATTTGTCAAAATGGGTCGAAGCAAAAGCTTTACCCACAAATGATGCCCGAGTAGTTGTGAAGTTTTTGAAAGCTCTCTTTGCTCGATTTGGAACTCCACGTGCTATAATTAGTGATCGTGGTACGCATTTTTGCAATGACAAATTCGATAAAGTCATGCAAAAGTATGGTGTAACTCACCGTCTTTCTACTGCGTACCACCCTCAAACAAGTGGACAAGTAGAAGTTTCCAATCGGGGCATAAAGAGAATATTGGAGAGAACCGTTGGGGAAAATCGTGCATCTTGGTCGGATAAATTAGATGATGCACTTTGGGCTTTCCGTACGGCGTATAAAACACCCATTGGGTGTACGCCTTATAAGCTTGTATACGGGAAAGCGTGCCATCTTCCGATCGAGCTTGAGCATAAAGCCTATTGGGCTCTCAAGCATGCAAATTTTGACCTCAAAACTGCGGGTGATCATAGGAAAGTTCAACTCAATGAATTAAATGAACTTCGTGATCAAGCTTATGAGAACTCTTTGATCTACAAAGAAAAGACAAAGAAGATTCATGACCCCAAGATCAAAAACCGCGTTTTTAACGTTGGTGATCGAGTCCTTCTTTTCAACTCTAGACTCAAGATCTTCTCGGGAAAGCTCAAAACCCGATGGACTGGTCCATTTACTATCGTTAAGGTTTATCCTTATGGCACCGTCGAGTTATCACAAAATGACGGACCTAATTTCAAAGTGAATGGACATCGGTTGAAACATTACTTTGGAGAGGACATACCATCCATGGTTGTCCCGGATCTCCAAACTTTCCCCAAGGACAATTGAATTCGGGGATCGAGTCAAGCTAGTGACTCGGTGAACAAAAATTAGCAACATATACGGGTTTTCACCCGTATTTCTGACTTCTTTCTATTTTCTACCACCCTAGTGTGGGGGAGTGGCCATCCCCCACCGTTTCAAAAGTAAATATGTTTCAAATTTCAATAATCATGTTTTGTATGTATATTATATACTTTATCATTCAACTCCCGGGCTGTCAGGACAAATTTATTACAGTTAATCATTCACAAGTGATTAGCTAGCGTGGTAAACCTGACACAAGCCTGGGAGGTAGTGATTACCTAAAAAAAAAAAAAAAAAAAAAAAAAAAAAAAAAAAAAAAAAAAAAAAATTGTATGTACAGATAAAATAAAGTGAAAAATACAAAACAAAATTCCACAGTTAGCTTCGAATATTATTTTTTTTACGTTCACAGATTCGGCATAATAGCCGGGACTTTGAATATTGAGGACAATATTCATTTCTAAGTGTGGGGGGGAAATTCTAGCGAATTTTATCGCAAAATACTTTCAAGTACCCCCATTTTAGGCCAAAAATTTTTCAAAATTTTTCACTTTATTCCAAAATTTTTGTGGTTATCAGTCCGCCAAAGTCTAAATGACAAAGGGATTGGCTAGTCCAGGAGCAAACGGCTCTTGGTAAAGACAACTCAAATCCGTTTATGGCTGGCAGTTTGCCAAAAATTGCATGGTTCCTCAAGTCCCCCGCATCCTAATAAGCAAATGAGTTGGCTGGCCCGCAAGATTATGGCTTGTGGTAAAGGCCGTGGAAAAACCATAATTGGTAATCAGCTCACCAAGATGTCGACTAGGTCCATCAAGATGCTGGCTAGTCCAGGAGCAAACGGCTCCTGGTAAAGACTTATCAAATCCGTTGACAGCTGGTGGTTTGCTCAAAATCACACGGTTATCAGGTGTGCCACAGTTCTTACACCTGGCTACTCCAGAAGTGATGGTTTTTGGTAAAGAGATTAAAATCCATCAAGTTTTTCTCAAAAGATTGCTAGGGACTAGCAATAGCTTAGTGTGGGGGATTGATGAGTGCTCAAACACTCATCATTTTTACCGTATCTGGACTGCCAAAACATCCAAAAACACCCAAAAACGCATCAAAATACACAATTTATTCCAAAAGTGTGTTTTATATGTTTTAGATGCAAAATGTTTGAAAACAAATGAAAAACAAACAAAGTTTGCACAATTGGCAGTTTCAGTCCCTCAAGTTTCAAAATTTGGCAAAACTAGTCCCTGGAAGTTTAAAATAAAAGAAAAGTCAACCCAAGGCAAAGAAAAGTCAAAATTTATCAAAATAAGTCCTTGGGTGATAAAGTTTGAGAAAATTACACTTTTACCCCTTAAAATCCAAAATTGAGAAAAATGGTCCCTGGAGTTTTGGAAATTGACAGATTTGATCCCAGGTGGAATAATTTTGAATGAAAAATCATCTAGGGTCCTTGGAAAATCATAAATTGTCAAAAATGATCCGTTGGTGTGAGTTTGAGGAAATTACAACATTAGTCCCTCAATTTTGGAAACTTGTCATTTATGGCCCCCGGGAATTTCAAAAGAGCAAAAATTACATTTATGGTCCATGGGAATTCAAACTTGGCAAATTACACCCTTGGGATATTTTGGAAACATGGCAAAACACACCCCTCAATGTTCGGTAAATTACATGAATGGTCCTTGTGATTTAAGAGTTACCAAAACCAAATCCGGACCTAAACTAAATTACCAAAACCAAACCCACCACTCAAAAGGTCTGATCCAATAACATCCCCCAAGCCCATTACCCTCCTTAGCCCACCCAAACTCCACAAACCGTTTTAAATAATAAACGGTCAAACTTTGTTTGACCGTCTCACCTTCTCCCCCAACTAGCTGCAACATCCACTGACACACTCCACATTCCCCCCTCCTCCACCTCAGCACACCATCCCTTCCCCTTGACTCTTAAGCTAGGCTCCAAAGTTCTTTAATTGTTCCCCACTCACCACTCAACCACAGTCTGACAAAGGAAGAAAAAAAGATTGGCGCCAAAAGATTTTAAAGGTCGAGATTGATGATTGATAATCCAAGGGCTCAGAAAGGAGATGGGATTCACTCATTAGGGTTCCAAAACCCTAATGGTTCCAGTATAAGAAGAAAGAGATGCACCAGTGATCAAGGGGGATTTTTTAGCTTATTTTGTAATTTTTTACTTATTGTAAAACTTAAATTCCAAGTAATTTTTAGTTTCTAAGTTGTATTTCAAGTCTTATCAGTGTAATTGTAAACTTTCTATTTGAATGAAATCCAAGTTTTCTTTTTAAACTCAACTTTTTTATATTTCATTAAAAATCTGAGGTTGCATGAATTAATCATTAGTACTTGTTCTTATTATTCCATAAGCTCATGTGTGATCTCATTTAAGTTTATGTAAGTTATTTTGAGCATTAAACCTTTTCCAGAATCAAGTTTTAAATAGCCACAGAAAAATAAATTAGAAAGAAAAAAAAAATAAAACAAGAAGAAAAGTGAGCAGTAATGGATTGTAGCTGAGCTTGGATGGAAATGGGGTAATAGAGGTCTGTGGAGACCATTTAAGATTGGTTCTAGTCCTTGGTTCTTTGATTTCAAGTGGGCACTCTTGTAAGCAATCTCTTTAATTTTTGGTACTTGAATGTTTATATAGATAAATGCTTTAGTCTTTGTTGTTTCTTAACTGATTTGTGTTATTTAATGTTAGTATAACCTAAAATTATTAGCTTGTTTATTGATTTTGAGAGTTGATTAGTTTTCTAAAAATCAGTCAATTAGTGTAAACTTGAATTCTGAGTTCTTGTGTTGTTATTATTGCTTATTTGTGTTCAAATAGACCCATTATATTGTTGTTAAAGAGTATGTATCAGATTAGAGGTTTAATTCATAAGGTTGTTTTGAAAATCATCAAGTTCATATCTGTTTAGGGGTGTTTGGATCAGTGGATTAGCCCACTGATTCCTTGGTTTTGGTTGGAATTTGTTGTTTATATACATTACCTAGGTCTGTTTATGCTTGAATCAGTCCTCATATTGGATCCTAGTAACCTTAAAGTCAAAATCACAAAGTTCCACCACCACAGTTAACTGTGGTGGTTTTTAGAGTCCAAAACCTTTTCATTTCAATAGATAAGTTAATGTTTTAACTTAATTCAGTCTTTATTTAACTCATAAACATGATTTGAGTCAGTTAGATTAAGCCAAATCTCATAAAAGTCAAAGTGTTGTAAAATCCTTAAAAGTCAAAAATCTTTCTCAGTCATTTTGAGCCAACTTTGGAGGCCTGCAATTTATTGGATATTAAGAATCAAGGTCTGAAATTTGTTGTGGATAATCTCTACCATTTAGTTGATTTTTGAGATTTTATTCAGATTTTTAGAAATTTGTTTGGTGGGTCCCACACCCCTTGGAAGTAACCTGCAAGGCAACCCATTGCCCTGTTCTCAGCATACCACTTCCACACCACCACCTTTTGTGGTGGTTTGTGGCCAACTCAGTGGTCTATACCACTTGATTTTGGTTCACCTCAACCCCCTCCTACCAGGGAAGGTTTTTGACCCTTTTGTTTGAACCCTAAGTCTGTGGACCCCACCTTATTTGGACCATTAACCTTGTCCCCTAATCTGCTCAGAAATCAATAAGCTTGTGCTTATTTTTGGTCTCTTTGGCTTATTCAGGCCAATCCCTTGTTCCATAGTTGCTTAATATTGTTTGTTAAACTCAGAGAAACCAATCTCAACCATTGTGGACCCCACATTCCTCATTTGAGCTTAAAAACACTCCACAGTCAACAAAAGTCAATTGTGGATGTAATAAGCACTTAAATTGCTTATTCCATGGGTTAAAACAAAAGTGTTTTTGTTAAAGTTAATTGTTTTTATCTTATTATCAGTTTAGAAAAAGAAAAAATCAAAAAAAACCAATTTTAAAATAGTGATAGCTTCTATTTAATAGGATTTATCAATTTAATTTTCTTTTTAATTAATTTCTAAGTAATATATCATTTTTATATTTTTAGAAATTATATTTTAGGTTAAAATAATTTTACAAATTTTTCCAGATTTTTATTTTGTCATTTAGTGGTATTTCTAATTAATTTTAGTTTAATTTAGTTTTAGTTAATATTAATCAATTAAATAGCATAATTAGCTTTTATATAATATAACCTAGTTTTTATATTTTTTCTAGCTTGTATTTTAGTTAAAACATTTTTATAAATTTTTCTAGAATTTTTACTGTTCATTTAATAGTTTTTATAATTTAAATAGTTTAATTAGATATTAATTAATAAATAGAATAATAATTAGTTAATTAGTTTAAAAATACATAAAATTACCTTTTTATAATTTTTTAGGATTCCTGTAATGGTTAATTAGATTTATAAAATTTTTCTTAATTTTCTAAGTCTTTTTAGTATTTTTAATAATTCTAATTAATTTAATTAGTATTAAATAGATAATTAGTAATTAATTAATTATAAATAATTAAATAGTGTAAAAATAATTTTAATTTTTCTTAAAATTTTCTTTTATTATTAGGATTGTAAAAATATAAATTTTACACTTTTAACCCTTCCCGTCCTTCAGTTGTACTTTTTGTTTTGTGCGTCTGTGTACGTTTTTAATTAAAACGTACGTTTTTAGTTTTTAGCTCAAATCTCCATAATCTAAATTCTCGTAATCACTCACATAGCTTTCCTAAGCTATATTTGTTAATAAATTCCAAATAATTCTGATCATAACCTTTTCCTGTGAATAATTACCCGATCACGAATACGCTAAAGTTACAATTCACACTTCAACGGGACTTAACGAACTGGTGATACCTTATATTACCCGGAGTATTGACCTAGGCTATTTGACTTTGTTGACCATTATTTGGTTAATATAAGTTAGGTGGTTCGGGCTCAATCAAAATTTGGCGCCGCTGCCGGGGAAGTGTGCGCGTTTCTTTAGCGTTATTTGAGATTAGTGTTATCTCACCTCACTCACTGTATAAATACCACCACTTGTGTATATTTTCATAATCAAAATACAAAAAAGTCATTAACACTTTTCCTAAAGTGTTAAAACACCAAAAAAAAAATTAAAAACAACAAAACAGATCGTAACGTTTTCTGATTCGGTTTTCTTTTAAGGTGATTCTTAAAGAAAAACGATTTTGGTAAACAAGACGATACCAAAAATATTGTCCAAAAGTTTTTAAACCCATACACAAAACACAAAAACATCCGTCTCGACTGGGGGTGTGAACAAATAAGTTCCCAAATCAAAAAGATTAAAACTTGCCTTTGTATCCTGGTGAGTGGTGTACCTTTTCTAAAGAAGCCACTAACTTGTGATTATTGGTTTAAGTTCACTGTGGTTTTGTCTCGACTTTGTTTTGATTGATTTTTGTTCCTAGTGCATGCGCACTCGTTCTTCTAGGTCTACTAGCCCATTACGTGAGCTTGTACGAAAACCTAGAAGACCTCGTCGTCGTTCAGCACCAACAGTCGAATCTGAGATCCGTACTGTTGCCACACCCACTATCACCATGGCGGAAGACCGTCCCATGTGTGAACTTCTCCAAGCACCCATCGAGGGTTACGGAGATGCCATTATTGTCCCAGCCATCGTGGCTGATAGTTTTGAGCTCAAAACCGGGTTACTCAATCTTGTAACCTCAAGTCAATTCTACGGTTTTGAGAGGGACGATCCTCATGCTCATATTCGATGGTTCAATAAAATCACATCCACCATCAAGTACAAAAATGTCCCGTGTGAAGCAATAAAACTTCTTCTCTTCCCATTCTCATTGGAGGGACAAGCCCGGATTTGGCTTGAAAAACAACCTCCACGATCTATTGAGACTTGGGAAGATCTTGTCAAAAAGTTTGTGAATGAATTCTTCCCACCTTCCAAGACCACGAGTCTTAAGAACGAAATCACCAAGTTCACTCAAAAATATGATGAATCTTTTGGTGAAGCGTGGGATCGTTTCAAAGAATTACTTCGCAAGTGTCCACATCATGGTTTCTCTGAGTTGATGCAACTCGATACGTTTTACAATGGCGTGAGCCAAGCTGATCAGGATTCACTCAATGCCTCCGCGGGAGGCAACTTTTTGAGTAAAACCACAAAAGAAGCTTTGCAAATCATAGAAAACAAGTCTAAGGTCCGCTCTACACGAAGCAAACCGATTGTTTCCCAAATTAATGCGGGTCCTTCCACTTCATCTTCTGTGAGTCAATCTAGCACGGATGCTAAGATTGACAAGCTCACTGAAGCGATCCAAGCTTTGGTTCTCGCCCAAACAAAGAAAGTCTCATTTCCACAACATCCTCCACCTGCTGAGGTTAAAAAAGTGGAAATCTGTGTAACTTGTAGTGGGCCGCATGCCTACTACAATTGCACAGCTACTGATGGTACTCCATACGAAGCTCATGCTTTAGCGGGGTCCCAAAATCAAGGAGGCAATCAATATCGCCCTCCTATGGACCCTAGCTATCGTCCTCAACATCATTATCCTGGACCTCCTGGTTTTAATCAAAACCAAAATGTCCAAAACCGTGGCCAAAATCAAAATAGAGCGAACCAAGGTTATCAAAACCAAGGTTATCAAAACCAAAGTAACTACAATCAGGGCCACGGTTTTCACAATCAAAATCAAGGTTTCCAACAACAAAATCAAGGAAACTTTAATCGGAACCAAGGTCAGGGTAATTTCAATCAGGGATATTTTCATGGAAACAACAACCCTAATCAGGGTAATTTTCAAAATCAAGGTCCCAATCCGAACAATCGAGCTCCAAACATTCCTAACCCGAATCAAGCCATTGTTCCAACCGGGCCTTCATCTGACGAGTTGTTGAAACAATTCATGAAGTCCCAAGAAGAGTTGAACAAGTTGCTGGTCAGCCAGATTTCTGACATCAAGAAGTCTTTAAATGATCGACCCTCGGGCTCAGGTACTACTTTACCGAGCAACACGATCGCTAACCCGAGGGGCGATGCTAAGGCGATCACAACACGAAGTGGTGCTTCATATGATGAACCCGCGATTCCTACTACCTCTTCTTCTCCTCCAAAGGTAGTGAATCGTGAACCTGAGGTGACAAAGGACAAAGTGCAAAATCCTAGCCCACGAAGTACAGCACACGTCCAACCTCAGGTTATTCCTGAAACCAGATGTAAGCCTGGAGTTGTCTTTGAACCACCAGAAACTCCAGTGGACAGCCCTAAATCCAAAACTTCTATTCCCTATCCATCACGTCTCAGTGAACAAAAGCTCCGCGAAAAAGCTAATCACCAAATGGATAAATTTTTCCAAATCTTCCAAGATTTGCATTTTGATATCAGCTTCGCGGATGCTATTCTCTTGATGCCCAAGTTTGCATCGACAATCAAAAATCTGTTGAGTAACAAAGAAAAATTATTTGAGATGGCAAGAACTCCTCTGAATGAGAACTGCTCTGCGGTTCTTTTGAAAAAGCTTCCTGAAAAGCTTGGAGATCTCGGGAAATTTCTCATTCCTTGTACTTTCCCGGGTATGGTTGATTGCTTCGCCCTGGCCGATCTAGGTGCTAGCATCAACCTGATGCCATATTCTGTGTGGAAGAAACTCTCTCTTCCCGAACTTACCCCCACGTGCATGACTTTAGAACTTGCCGATCGTTCGATTTCTCGTCCCATTGGCATTGCCGAGGACGTATTCGTTAAAGTGGGGAAGTTCCATTTTCCGGCAGATTTTGTGATTGTTGACTTTGATGCCGATTCAAGGGTCCCTCTCATTCTTGGGCGGGGATTCCTTAGAACTGGGCGAGCTCTTATCGATGTATTTGAGCATGAGATCACATTACGTGTTGGAACGGAAGCCATAACCTTCAACCTAAATCAAACTTCGAGATACTCCTCCAATTATGATTGTGAGTCGGTGAATCAAATTGATGTCAAAGATGTTGCTGCTGAGGAGTATGCTCAAGAGATTTTAGGTTTCATTGATGATTCTTCGAGTGAAAACCTCACTCAGTCTTCTCACCCCATCATAGCCAATTCTTCTCCTTCCCTCACTCCGTTTGAGGGAAGTGACTTCATCTTAGAAGAAATGGAGGCGTTTCTCAAAAGTGATTCGATTCCCGATGGAGTCGATAACCAAGAGATCGACCTCGAGAGGGATATTCTCATGCTTGAAAAATTGTTAAACGAAGATCCCTCTCCTCTTCCTGTTCTACCACAACAACTTCATAAAGAGGAGGTCAAAAATGTTGAGAAAACTGATGACTTCCCTGAGGTTGAACTTAAGGACTTGCCGCCTCATCTTGAATATGCATTTCTGGAGGGTGATGATAAATTACCCGTCATAATTGCCAAAGACTTAAGTGATGAGGAAAAGGCTGCTCTCATAAAGGTTTTGAAGTCTCATAAACAAGCAATTGCTTGGCGTCTCTCCGACATCAAGGGCATTGACCCTGAATTCTGTACTCATAAAATTTTAATGGAGGACGATTTCAAACCTGCAGTCCAGCAACAAAGAAGGGTGAATCCAAAAATTCACGAGGTTATCAAACAAGAGGTTTTAAAACTTCTTGATGCCGGATTGATTTACCCTATCTCGGACAGTCCTTGGGTCAGCCCAATCCATTGTGTTCCAAAAAAGGGTGGCATTACAGTTATCACAAATGAGGAAAATGAGTTAATTCCCACTCGTTTGGTTACGGGTTGGCGTGTCTGTATTGGCTATCGCAAGTTAAATGACGCCACCCGCAAAGATCATTTTCCTCTGCCCTTTATGGATTAGATGCTCGAGAGATTAGCGGGGAATGAGTATTATTGCTTCCTCGATGGTTTCTCGGGTTACTTTCAGATTCCCATTGATCCGCAAGATCAAGAAAAGACCACGTTCACGTGCCCCTATGGAACTTTCGCATATAAACGTATGCCATTTGGCTTATGTAATGCTCCGGGCACGTTTCAAAGATGTATGATGGCCATTTTTTCCGACATGATCGGAAAAACGATGGAGGCCTTTATGGACGATTTTTCGGTCATTGGGGATTCGTTCCAATCATGTCTCTCCCATTTAGACAGCATGCTAAAACGTTGTGAAGACACAAAGTTGTGTCTAAATTGGGAGAAGAGTCACTTTATGGTCAAAGAGGGCATTGTCCTCGGCCATAAAATTTCAAAAAACGGGATTGAGGTTGATCGTGCCAAAGTGGACGTCATTGCAAAATTGCCTCATCCCACGACTGTAAAAGGTGTTAGGAGCTTTTTGGGTCACGCCGGTTTTTACCGTAGGTTTATTCAAGATTTTTCTAAAATCGCCCGGCCTATGACCCATCTCCTCGAAAAGGATGCTCCTTTTATCTTCTCCCCCGAGTGCATCGAAGCCTTTGAAACATTAAAGAAAAGGCTTACTGAGGCACCGATTCTTGTTGCCCCCGATTGGGACTTGCCCTTTGAACTTATGTGTGATGCTAGCGATTATGCTATTGGGGCAGTCTTGGGGCAACGCAGGTCTAAACACTTTCAGCCTATACACTATGCAAGCAAAACGATGACTGAGGCTCAAAGTCATTACACCACCACTGAAAAAGAATTATTAGCTGTGGTGTATGCCTTTGAGAAATTTCGGTCATATTTGATCTTGACAAAAAGCATAGTGTATACGGATCACTCGGCTTTGAAGTACCTTTTTGCAAAACAAGATGCAAAGCCGAGACTTCTTCGTTGGGTTCTCCTCCTTCAGGAATTTGATATCATTATTCGTGATAAAAAAGGAGCTGAGAACCTAGCTGCTGATCATCTCTCCCGTCTTGAAAACCCCCACCAAGATGCTTTCGAGAAAAAGGAAATAAATGAAACATTTCCTCTCGAAACCCTCAATGCGGTTTCATTTCGTGGAGACTCTATTACCCCATGGTTTGCCGACTTTGCAAACTACCTTGCGGGTAATTTCATTGTGAAAGGGATGTCGTCCCAACAGAAAAATAAATTCTTTAAAGATGTAAAACATTATTTCTGGGACGACCCCTACTTGTTCAAAATCTGTGCGGATCAAGTCATCCGGCGGTGTGTATATGGTCAAGAAGCCGCTGAAATCTTAAAGGCTTGCCATGCTGGTCCCACGGGGGGCCACCACAATCCAAATTACACCGCCAAAAAGGTGTTTGACTCTGGTTTCTTTTGGCCCACAATCTACAAGGATGCCCATGAATTGGTCAAATCCTGTGACGCTTGTCAACGTCACGGGAATATTTCACAAAAGAATGAAATGCCACAAAATGCAATCCAAGTTTGTGAAATCTTTGACGTTTGGGGCATTGACTTTATGGGGCCATTCCCGTCATCTCATGGAAACAAATACATACTCGTGGCAGTTGACTATTTGTCAAAATGGGTCGAAGCAAAAGCTTTACCCACAAATGATGCCCGAGTAGTTGTGAAGTTTTTGAAAGCTCTCTTTGCTCGATTTGGAACTCCACGTGCTATAATTAGTGATCGTGGTACGCATTTTTGCAATGACAAATTCGATAAAGTCATGCAAAAGTATGGTGTAACTCACCGTCTTTCTACTGCGTACCACCCTCAAACAAGTGGACAAGTAGAAGTTTCCAATCGGGGCATAAAGAGAATATTGGAGAGAACCGTTGGGGAAAATCGTGCATCTTGGTCGGATAAATTAGATGATGCACTTTGGGCTTTCCGTACGGCGTATAAAACACCCATTGGGTGTACGCCTTATAAGCTTGTATACGGGAAAGCGTGCCATCTTCCGATCGAGCTTGAGCATAAAGCCTATTGGGCTCTCAAGCATGCAAATTTTGACCTCAAAACTGCGGGTGATCATAGGAAAGTTCAACTCAATGAATTAAATGAACTTCGTGATCAAGCTTATGAGAACTCTTTGATCTACAAAGAAAAGACAAAGAAGATTCATGACCCCAAGATCAAAAACCGCGTTTTTAACGTTGGTGATCGAGTCCTTCTTTTCAACTCTAGACTCAAGATCTTCTCGGGAAAGCTCAAAACCCGATGGACTGGTCCATTCACTATCGTTAAGGTTTATCCTTATGGCACCGTCGAGTTATCACAAAATGACGGACCTAATTTCAAAGTGAATGGACATCGGTTGAAACATTACTTTGGAGAGGACATACCATCCATGGTTGTCCCGGATCTCCAAACTTTCCCCAAGGACAATTGAATTCGGGGATCGAGTCAAGCTAGTGACTCGGTGAACAAAAATTAGCAACATATACGGGTTTTCACCCGTATTTCTGACTTCTTTCTATTTTCTACCACCCTAGTGTGGGGGAGTGGCCATCCCCCACCGTTTCAAAAGTAAATATGTTTCAAATTTCAATAATCATGTTTTGTATGTATATTATATACTTTATCATTCAACTCCCGGGCTGTCAGGACAAATTTATTACAGTTAATCATTCACAAGTGATTAGCTAGCGTGGTAAACCTGACACAAGCCTGGGAGGTAGTGATTACCTAAAAAAAAAAAAAAAAAAAAAAAAAAAAAAAAAAAAATTGTATGTACAGATAAAATAAAGTGAAAAATACAAAACAAAATTCCACAGTTAGCTTCGAATATTATTTTTTTTACGTTCAAAGATTCGGCATAATAGCCGGGACTTTGAATATTGAGGACAATATTCATTTCTAAGTGTGGGGGGGAAATTCTAGCGAATTTTATCGCAAAATACTTTCAAGTACCCCCATTTTAGGCCAAAAATTTTTCAAAATTTTTCACTTTATTCCAAAATTTTTGTGGTTATCAGTCCGCCAAAGTCTAAATGACAAAGGGATTGGCTAGTCCAGGAGCAAACGGCTCTTGGTAAAGACAACTCAAATCCGTTTATGGCTGGCAGTTTGCCAAAAATTGCATGGTTCCTCAACTCCCCCGCATCCTAATAAGCAAATGAGTTGGCTAGCCCGCAAGATTATGGCTTGTGGTAAAGGCCGTGGAAAAACCATAATTGGTAATCAGCTCACCAAGATGTCGACTAGGTCCATCAAGATGCTGGCTAGTCCAGGAGCAAACGGCTCCTGGTAAAGACTTATCAAATCCGTTGACAGCTGGTGGTTTGCTCAAAATCACACGGTTATCAGGTGTGCCACAGTTCTTACACCTGGCTACTCCAGAAGTGATGGTTTTTGGTAAAGAGATTAAAATCCATCAAGTTTTTCTCAAAAGATTGCTAGGGACTAGCAATAGCTTAGTGTGGGGGATTGATGAGTGCTCAAACACTCATCATTTTTACCGTATCTGGACTGCCAAAACATCCAAAAACACCCAAAAACGCATCAAAATACACAATTTATTCCAAAAGTGTGTTTTATATGTTTTAGATTCAAAATGTTTGAAAACAAATGAAAAACAAACAAAGTTTGCACAATTGGCAGTTTCAGTCCCTCAAGTTTCAAAATTTGGCAAAACTAGTCCCTGGAAGTTTAAAATAAAAGAAAAGTCAACCCAAGGCAAAGAAAAGTCAAAATTTATCAAAATAAGTCCTTGGGTGATAAAGTTTGAGAAAATTACACTTTTACCCCTTAAAATCCAAAATTGACAAAAATGGTCCCTAGAGTTTTGGAAATTGACAGATTTGATCCCAGGTGGAATAATTTTGAATGAAAAATCATCTAGGGTCCTTGGAAAATCATAAATTGTCAAAAATGATCCTTTGGTGTGAGTTTGAGGAAATTACAACATTAGTCCCTCAATTTTGGAAACTTGTCATTTATGGCCCCCGGGAATTTCAAAAGAGCAAAAATTACATTTATGGTCCATGGGAATTCAAACTTGGCAAATTTACACCCTTGGGATATTTTGGAAACATGGCAAAACACACCCCTCAATGTTCGGTAAATTACATGAATGGTCCTTGTGATTTAAGAGTTACCAAAACCAAATCCGGACCTAAACTAAATTACCAAAACCAAACCCACCACTCACAAGGTCTGATCCAATAACATCCCCCAAGCCCATTACCCTCCTTAGCCCACCCAAACTCCACAAACCGTTTTAAATAATAAACGGTCAAACTTTGTTTGACCGTCTCACCTTCTCCCCCAACTAGCTGCAACATCCACTGACACACTCCACATTCCCCCCTCCTCCACCTCAGCACACCATCCCTTCCCCTTGACTCTTAAGCTAGGCTCCAAAGTTCTTTAATTGTTCCCCACTCACCACTCAACCACAGTCTGACAAAGGAAGAAAAAAAGATTGGCGCCAAAAGATTTTAAAGGTCGAGATTGATGATTGATAATCCAAGGGCTCAGAAAGGAGATGGGATTCACTCATTAGGGTTCCAAAACCCTAATGGTTCCAGTATAAGAAGAAAGAGATGCACCAGTGATCAAGGGGGATTTTTTTAGCTTATTTTGTAATTTTTTACTTATTGTAAAACTTAAATTCCAAGTAATTTTTAGTTTCTAAGTTGTATTTCAAGTCTTATCAGTGTAATTGTAAACTTTCTATTTGAATGAAATCCAAGTTTTCTTTTTAAACTCAACTTTTTTATATTTCATTAAAAATCTGAGGTTGCATGAATTAATCATTAGTACTTGTTCTTATTATTCCATAAGCTCATGTGTGATCTCATTTAAGTTTATGTAAGTTATTTTGAGCATTAAACCTTTTCCAGAATCAAGTTTTAAATAGCCACAGAAAAATAAATTAGAAAGAAAAAAAAAATAAAACAAGAAGAAAAGTGAGCAGTAATGGATTGTAGCTGAGCTTGGATGGAAATGGGGTAATAGAGGTCTGTGGAGACCATTTAAGATTGGTTCTAGTCCTTGGTTCTTTGATTTCAAGTGGGCACTCTTGTAAGCAATCTCTTTAATTTTTGGTACTTGAATGTTTATATAGATAAATGCTTTAGTCTTTGTTGTTTCTTAACTGATTTGTGTTATTTAATGTTAGTATAACCTAAAATTATTAGCTTGTTTATTGATTTTGAGAGTTGATTAGTTTTCTAAAAATCAGTCAATTAGTGTAAACTTGAATTCTGAGTTCTTGTGTTGTTATTATTGCTTATTTGTGTTCAAATAGACCCATTATATTGTTGTTAAAGAGTATGTATCAGTTACTATCTGAGATCAACAACAACACAATCAATTCAGCAAATCCAAACACCCCTAATACTTAACTGTTTTAAGATTTTCAAAGCAGATAATTTCTAGGATGTGCAAGCTTGATTCCAGACCACTAATTATAACTAGATGACTTAGTTTAAGCACTTAGGAACAGTACACAATGGCAAATGCACAGACTTTAATACTTGCTTAGTTAAGACAGTTAAACCAAAGAATCTAAGTAACTAGATATATTAACAGACAAGTTATGGAATTTAAACTTAAAATCACTTAACTAACAACTAAAGAACAAGAGCAAACACAGAATCTCAGATACAAACAAGAAATTAGAAGCTAATTAGGAACTAAGTTTTTAGTAGAAATTGAAATGAGCAAAAGCTTACAACAACCCCTAGCTTGGTCTAGGGGCTTCTCCACAGAATCCTATCTTTAAATAGGCATAATCCAACTCTCAGATTGCTCCTCAATGCTTCTTCTTACCTGAAAATTCAAACCAAACTAAATAGTTGACCAAGTTTGACTATTTTTAAAATTTTTGGTTATTCTTCTAGTATAACTGAGTTTTAAAGTCTCTAAAGCTTGAATAAGCTTATTGGAACCTATGTGACTTATTCTCAGTCCATAATTCAAACACAAACACTAGCAGCCTATGATCCAAACTAATACATGAAATTTGAAATTTGCATAAACAAAAGAAATGGAAGAAACTTGCTTATATTAATTTGAAAAGAGTAATAGTACACTGAATTGATTAAAACAAATGCTTAAAAGCTTTTTGCTACACTACACTTGCTTAATAAACTTAAACGACTACAATTATGCTAAAAAAACTAGACACTGATCATCTTGCACTCTTTGCCTTTTATAGACACGAATTAGGGTTCCCAGCATCCTCCTCATCATTTCCCACCTCTCTCTGATAACTTTGGTCCACTCTCAAGGTGCCACGTATTTTTGGCGGGAAAGTTTTTTTGCAATTTGACTCTGGTTCAGGCAACTGGGGGGGGGGCAGCATTTATTGTGGTGGCTTATGTAGGTGTAGGGGTGTGGGTTAGTGGTGATGGGATGGGCAAGTGGTGGGGTGGTGGAGCAATACCAGGGGGTGGTTTGGTGGTTTTCTGGGTGAGAGGGAAAAGGGGAAAGGGAAGGGGTTGACCGGTATTTGACCCTGGTTTTATAACTTTGGGTTTGGGTGGGCTGTGGTGATTCTTGGGCCCAAGTGAAATATGGAATGGGTGGGCTGGTATGGACTGGACTGGATTAGGAGTAGTATTATTATTTATGGGATCCGGTTTGGTTCATGAATTACACAAGGACCATTTTTGTAATTTTATAAAAGTTAGGGGGTAGGATTTGGCATGTTTTCAATTTGTTTCCAAGGGTATAATTTTCCATATCATGAATATTATAAGGCCCTGTGATGATTTTTTTGAATTTATTTTCACCAGGGACTGAAACCGTCAAACTTTCAAACTTCAGGGTCCATTTGTGTAATTTTCACCAAACTTTCCACCAAGGACCAATCCTGTCATAAAAGGTTAGTGCAAGGACAAAATTTGTTTTTCTCAAAGTTTTTCATATCCCAGGGACCATTTTTGACAATTTTTAAAGTTCAGGGACTAAACTTAACATTTTGTGAAACTTTTCACCAAAGGACTAATTATGTAACTTTTTGATTTATAAGGACCTTTGGTGACTTTTTCAAGTTTTTAGAATGACCAGGGACTAGATTTGACAACTTTTGAAAGTTGGGGGACTGAAACTGCCAATTCTGCAAACTTTGTGCGTTTTTCATTTGCTTTTGGTATTTTTGCATTTAAAACATGTAAAATACTTTCCTGGGATATTTTCACTATTTTGATTCATTATTGAGTGTTTTTAGATGTTTTGGCAGCTCAGAAATGGTAAAAATGATGAGTATTTACACACTCATCAATCCCACACACTAAAACATTGCTAGTCCCTAGCAATCTTTTGAGAAAAACCTGATGGATTTGAGAATCTCTTTACCAAAAGCCATCACTTCTGGAGTAGCCAGGTGTAAGAACTGTGGCACACCTGATAACAGTGTGATTTTGAGCAAACCACCAGCTGTCAACGGATTTGATTAGTCTTTACCAAAAGCCGTTTGCTTCTGGACTAGCCAGCATCTTGATGGAGTAAGTCAACATCTTGGTGAGCTGATTACCAATTATGGATTTTCCACGGCCTTTACCACAAGCCATAATCTTGTGGGCTAGCCAACTCATTTGTTTTTGGGGAGCTGAGGAACCATACAATTTTTGGCAAATTGCAAGCCATCAACGGGTTTGAGATGTCTTTACCAAGAGCTGTTTGCTCCTGGACTAGCCAATCCATTTGTCATTTAGACTTTGGCGGACTGATTACCACAAAAATTTTGAAATAAAGTGAAAAATTTTTTGAAAAATTTAGGCCTAAAAATGGGGGTACTTAGAGAGTTTTGTGATAAAGTTCGTAAGAATCTTCCCCCCCCCCCACCCCCCACACACACTAGAATTGGATATTGTCCTCAATATTCAAAGTCCCGGCTATTATGCCGAATCTCTGAACGGAAAAAGCTAATATTCGAATCTAACTGTGGAAATATAGATTTTATTTTTCACTTTATTTATCTGTACATACAATCACTCCTTTTTTTTTTTTTTTTTTTTTTTTTTTTGAAATGAGACTTATATACATATTTACTTTTCAAATGGTGGGGGATGGCCACTCCCCCACACTAGGGTGGTAGAAAGTAGAAAGAAGTCAGAAATACGGGTGAAAACCCATATATGTTGCTAATTTTTGTTCACCGAGTCACTAGCTTGACTCGATCCCCGAATTCATTGGTCCATGGGGAAAGTTTGGAGATCCGGGACAACCATAGGTGGCATGTCCTCTCCAAAATAATGTTTCAATCTATGACCATTCACTTTGAAGTTGGGACCTTCGGGTTGAGATAACTCAACAGTCCCGTATGGATATACTTTAGCAATAGTGAATGGTCCAGTCCATCGGGTTTTTAATTTCCCCGAGAAGATCTTTAATCTTGAGTTGAAAAGAAGGACTCTGTCACCGACGTTGAAAACGCGGTTCTTAATCTTAGAGTCGTGGATCTTCTTTGTCTTTTCTTTGTAGATCAAAGAGTTCTCGTAGGCTTGATCACGAAGTTCGTTTAATTCATTGAGTTGAACCTTACGATGATCACCCGCTTTATGAAGGTCGTAGTTAGCATGTTTCAAGGCTCAGTAGGCTTTGTGCTCGAGCTCGATCGGTAAATGACACGCCTTCCCGTATACAAGCTTGTATGGAGTACACCCAATGGGTGTTTTGTAAGCTGTATGGAAGGCCCAGAGTGCATCATCTAGTTTATCCGACCAGGAAGCACGGTTTTCACCTACTGTCCTTTCAAGAATCCGTTTTATACCACGGTTGGAAACCTCCACCTGCCCACTTGTTTGGGGGTGATATGCGGTGGAAAGACGATGAGTAACACCGTACTTAAGCATGACTTTTGCAAATTGATCATTGCAAAAGTGAGTACCGCGATCACTAATGATGGCACGTGGGGTTCCAAAACGAGCAAAGAGGGATTTCAAGAATTTTACAACAACTCGGGCATCGTTAGTGGGTAAGGCTTTAGCCTCAACCCCTTTTGACAAATAGTCAACAGCCACGAGAATATACTTGTTTCCACGAGAAGATGGGAATGGCCCCATAAAATCAATGCCCCAGACGTCAAAGATTTCACAAACTTGAATAGCATTTTGTGGCATTTCGTTCTTTTGTGAAATATTCCCGTGACGCTGACAAGCATCACAGGCTTTGACTAACTCGTGGGCATCCTTATAGATCATGGGCCAATAGTAACCGGAATCAAACACCTTTTTGGCGGTGTAGTTAGGACTATGGTGGCCCCCGGTGGGTCCAGCATGGCAAGCCTTGAGAATATCAGCGGTTTCCTGTCCGTATACACATCGCCTGATGACTTGATCGGCACAGATTTTGAAGAGGAAGGGGTCGTCCCAGAAGTAATGTTTGACGTCTTTAAAAAATTTGTTTTTCTGTTGGGACGTCATCCCCTTCACGATGAAGTTACCCGCATGGTAATTTGCAAAGTCGGCAAACCATGGGGTAGTAGAGTCACCACGAAAAGTAACCGCTCTGAGTGTCTCGAGAGGGAATGATTCATTTATTTCTTGTTTTTCGGACACATCTTGATGTGGGTTTTCTAAACGTGAGAGATGATCAGCAGCAAGGTTCTCGGCTCCTTTTTTATCACGGATAATGATATCAAATTCCTGAAGGAGGAGAACCCAACGGAGAAGCCTCGGCTTTGCATCTTGCTTTGCAAATAGGTACTTGAAGGCTGAGTGATCCGTATACACCACGCATTTGGTCAGGATCAAGTATGGCCGGAATTTCTCAAAGGCATACACCACAGCTAGGAGTTCTTTTTCAGTGGTGGTGTAATGACCTTGAGCCTCGGTCATAGTTTTACTTGTGTAGTGTATAGGCTGAAAGTATTTTGCTTTACGTTGCCCCAAGACCGCACCTATGGTAAAATTACTAGCATCGCACATAAGCTCAAAAGGTAGGTCCCAATCGGGGGCAACAAGAATCGGTGCCTCAGTAAGCTTTTTCTTTAATGTTTCAAAAGCTTCGATGCACTCAGGAGAGAAGATGAATGGAGCATCCTTCTCGAGGAGATGGGTCATAGGCCGGGCAATCTTAGAAAAATCTTGGATAAACCTACGGTAGAAGCCGGCATGACCCAAAAAGCTCCTAACACCTTTTACGATGGTGGGATAAGGTAATTTAGCGATGACATCAATTTTGGCTCTGCCAACCTCAATCCCGTTTTTTGAAATTTTATGGCCGAGGACTATGCCCTCTTTAACCATAAAGTGACTCTTCTCCCAGTTGAGACTTAAATTTGTTTCTTTGCAACGTTTAAGCATCTGTTCCAAGTGGGAGAGACAGGTCTGGAATGAATCCCCGATGACTGAAAAGTCATCCATGAATACCTCCATAGTTTTCCCGATCATGTCGGAATAGATAGACATCATGCACCTCTGGAACGTGCCTGGTGCATTACATAAGCCGAAAGGCATACGTCTGTAAGCAAAAGTTCCGTAGTGGCATGTGAAGGTAGTCTTCTCTTGATCCTGGGGATCAATGAGGATTTGGAAGTAACCCGAAAAACCATCCAGGAAGCAGTAGTATTCATTTCCCACAAGTCTTTCAAGCTTCTGGTCCATAAAAGGGAGAGGAAAATGGTCTTTACGGGTGGCGTCATTTAACTTTCGATAGTCAATACATACTCGCCAACCCGTGACCAAACGAGTTGGAATCAAATCGTTATCCTCGTTGGTGACAACGGTAATGCCACCCTTTTTAGGAACGCAATGAATTGGGCTAACCCAAGGACTGTCAGATATAGGATAAATCAATCCCGCATCAAGAAGTTTAAGAACTTCTTGTTTGATAACTTCGTGGAAATTTGGATTTACCCTTCTCTATTGTTGCACTGCTGGCTTAAAGTCATCCTCCATTAAAATTTTATGAGTACAAAAGTTCGGGCTTATGCCCTTAATGTCGGAGAGTTGCCAAGCGATTGCTTGTTTATGTGACTTTAGAACCTTTAGGAGTGCTGCCTTTTCCTCAACTTTTAAGTCTTTAGCAATAATGACGGGCAATTTATCATCACCCTTCAGAAATGCATATTCTAGATTAGGAGGCAAGTCCTTGAGCTCAACCTCGGAAAAGTCTTCAGTTATTTCAACATTTTTGACTTCCGCTTTATGAAGTATTTTTGGAGACGGAGAGGGTGAAGGATCGTCATTTAACAATCTTTCAAGGAGAAGAATGTCCCCCTCCGGGTCAAGATAGTTTTCATCAACCCCATCGGGGATTGAGCTATCTTGAGCAAGAAACGCCTCGACCTCTTCCAGAAGGAAGTCAGTTCCCTCAAACGGAGTGAGGGAAGGGGAAGGGTCGGAAATGATCGGGTCAGTAGAAAGACTGCCACTGGATGAGAAACCAAGGACTTCTTGAGAATACTCCTCAGACGCAACATCGATAATATCAATTCGGTTAACCGTTTCAGCGTCATAGTTGGAGGAGTATCTTGAAGTCTGATCAAGATTGAATGTGATGGCTTCGCCACCAACACGTAGAGTGATTTCTTCTTCGAATACATCGATTAAAGCACGGCCCGTTCTTAAGAATCCCCTCCCGAGAATGAGAGGGACTCGTGGGTCAGCATCGAAATCAACAATCATGAAATCTTTCGGAAAATGGAACTTTCCTACTTTCACAAAGATATCTTCGGTAATGCCGAGAGGACGAGATATAGTACGGTCTGCAAGCTCGAGTGTCATGCAGGTCGGAGTGAGAGCAGGAAGTGAGAGTCTTTTCCAGACTGTGTAAGGCATCAGGTTAATGCTTGCGCCAAGATCGGCCAAGGCAAAGCATTCAACCATCCCCGGGAAAATACAAGGAATGAGAAGTTTCCCGGGATCTCCAAGCTTTTCGGGAAGCTTTTTCAAGAGCACCGCTGAGCAATGCTCATTAAGAGGAGTTTTTGCCATCTCACAAAGTTTTTCTTTGTTGCTTATCAGATTTTTGATTGTTGAAGCAAATTTAGGCATGAGAAGAAGAGCGTCCGCGAAGCTAATATCAAAGTGTAATTCTTGGAAAATTTGATAAAACTTTTCCATCTGATGGTTAGCTTTTTCGCGGTTCTTTTGATCATTCAAACGTGAAGGATATGGAATTGACGGCTTAGGATCATTCTTCGGGATTTCATCAGAACTCACAGGGGGATCAAGTACAACTTTCGGCTTACGAGCCGGGACCGGGACAACTTGAGGGTGGACGTTGTTGATACCTCTATTATTAGTAGGAAGTACCTTGTCCGTAGTAACCTCAGGTTCATGTTCCGCTACCTTAGTAGGAGGAAAAGAAGAGGTAGAAGGAATCGAGGGTCCATTGTAAGATGCCCCGCTTCGGGTGGTGATCGCTTTGACATCGCCCCTCGGGTTAGCGATCGTGTTGCTCGGTAATGTACCCGGGCCCGAGGGTCGATCATTTAAAGACTTCTGAAGCTCAGAGATCGTACTAAGCAATAACCGATTCGTTTTCTCTTGTGCTTTCATGAATTGTTTGAATTCAGCATTGGAGGAAGACGAGGGTGGAACAACGTTTTGATTTTGAACAGGAGGATTTTGAACACGGTTGTTTTGAAAATTCCCTTGATTTTGATTGTTGTTACCCTAAAAAGTGTTTCTCTGATTGAAATTACCCTGATTGTAATTCCCTTGATTCTGGTTTCTTTGAAACTTTCCTTGAAAACCTTGATTTTGATTGCCATTTTGAAAATTGTTTTGATTAAACTGGCCTTGATTTTGATTCGGGTTTTGGAAATTTGAGTTTTGACCTTGGTTAAAATTCTGATTCCCGTTACGGTTTTGATTTTGGTTAAAACCTGGAGGTCCGAGAAAATTGTTGGAACGATAGCTTAAGAGATTACGGTCCCCTTGCGGTTGGTAAGAATTACCCCCCGTATTGTAGGAACCGTGAGCAGCATATACGTTCTCTGGAGGAAAGCCAGCAGTAGCTGGACATTCGGAATACAGATGAGGGCCCCCACAAGTTTCACAACTTCGGGCCACGGCTTTCACTTGCTGATTTTGAATCTGATTTTGCATCGTTTGGCTCATTCTCAACACAGTCGTAGAAATATCATCCATCTTTTTGGTAAGAGCAATTATTTCAGGAGATGATGATGAGGGAGTAACTGAATGACATGACGCATCCCTCTCCGCAGAGGAATCCCAAAAGTTATGGTGGGCTGTCATGTTCTCGATTAAATCATAGCACTCCGCGGGACGCCTTTTCATAAAGGTCCCACCAGCAGCAGCATTGAGAATGTCTCGGTGCCTCAATGTCAGACTATTATAGATGGTATCTATGATGGTAACTTGCAACATATTGTGGTTAGGGCACCGATCAATAGCTAGCTTATAACGTTCCCAAGCCTCAAAAAGAGACTCATCAGGACGTTGCCGGAAGTTGCTGATATCATTTCGTAACTTGGTAACCATGGATGGTGGAAAATATTTTGCTAAAAACTTGGTTACCATTTCGTCAAAGGTACGAATAGAATTCTTTGGAAGTCGGTCAAACCATGCAGTGGCATGATGGGTGAGAGAATAGGGGAAGAGGTACAGCCGGAGGGCATCATCGGTGACACCATGCTGTTTCATGCTTTGGGTGACCGTGAGATATTTGTCAAGATGCTTATTGGCATCGTCACCCGGTAATCCGTGAAATTGACACGAATTCTGGACTTGTTGGATCATGTGGTGCTTGAGGCCAAAGTCCGTAGCCTCAATAGTGAGTGGTGCAATAGGCCCACCCCGCCCTTGCATGGTAGGCTAGCACAGCTCCTCCATCGTTCGGAGATCGGGAGCTGGCTCATCCCTGGGAGGGTCAGGGGGTGGTAAAGGTGGTGGTGGCCCAGCGGCCATTTCGGTCTTTGGTTCTTGTGTATCAGAACGTAGCTCTGGTACGTTTTTCTGATGTTTACGTTTTGTTTGTGACCGAGTGCGCATGCACTAAAAACAATTTTTCAAAACAAGATCGAGGCAAAACCACAGTGAACTTAAACCAAAAATCACAAGTGAATGGCTTCTTTGAAAAAGGTACACCACTCACAGGGATATAAAGGCAAGTTTTAATCTTAAGTTTGAGAACTTATTATGGGTTTATTTATTAATTTGAAAAAACTATTTTAGGCTTATGGGTGTGTGTGCAGAAAACTTGGGAAATATTTTTAGAACTGATTCGTTAACCGAAATCGTCCCTTTAAGATTACTCGCAGGCTGACGGGAGGAAGTAAATAGGTTTCCTCTTCAGTTCGCAATTTAATGTCAGAACTTACCTTAAACCAACTGTTTCAGGTTGTAATCTTAAAGAACACGAAGTAATTTAACTTCACAGTTTGTTTTTGATTGTTTTTAATTTTTTTTGGTGTTTTCAACACTTCAGGAGAAGTGTTAATGAACGTTTTTTGTTATGATTATATTTTTACAAAAACTTTTTACAAATTTGTGTGAAATTTGTACAGGGAGGGTTTTGAAAACCACTAAACTTAAAACGATTTTGTAAAACACGCAACAACCTCCCCGGCAGCGGCGCCAAATTTTGATCGAGGCTAAACCATCAGATATAATTGACCAAGGTCAATTAGTCAAAAACAGATTATCTCAATACTCCGTGGATAGTGTAGTGTTTCCCCGGGTCGTTAAAGTCCCAGCGAGATTCAAATGGTGCTTTGGGAATCGTTTATGAGTGAGTGGCACTGAGGACAGTGGCCCAGATGATATGGAATTGATATTGCTACTGTTATTTTGGTATTGGTACACAGATGTAATATTCACAAAAATCAGATACTCAGATATATACACGTATTCACAATTCAGATCACGTAACAGGAAAAGTGGGATTTTGGTAAATTACAAACTACAAGGGGTGCTTTTGAATTTTTTTAAAACTTAAAATTAAAAGAAAAGTGAAAATGAAAATGATTAAAATATTATTTAATTAATAAAACTATTTAAAATCTAAATTAAAACCTAATTTAAATTAACTAAAAATGACAAATGATATAAATTAAACTAAAAATTAGCAAAAATATTTTCTAAACCTAAATTAGAACTTGAAGAAAGTATAAAAAATAAAAATAAATATTTTTGTCTTTTTATGGGTATTTTATAAATTAAAAACTATTTAACTAAATTAAACTAATTAAACTACTTTTAATTACAATTAATACTAAATTAACTTAGAAAATTATGAGAAAATTTATAAAATTACTTAACCATCACTGGAATCCTAAAAAATTATAAAAACTCTAAAAATTATGTTTTAAGATTAATCCACTAATTATTTACCTTTTAATTAACTTAAGTCTAATTTAAACAATTAAAATAAGAAAAATGTAAAATGAACAGTAGAATTTCAAAATAAATTTTCTAAAAACCTATTATACTATATTAGGGCTAGGAAAAATATAAAAACTAAGTTTTACTTTATAAAAACTAAATATGATATTTAATAATTAATATTAATTAATAATTAGGAAAACTAAAATTAAATCTAATAAATACTAAATTGTAATATAAAAATCTGAAAATTTTACTAAAATTACTTTACTATATAAGGTAATTAATAAAAATATAAAAATGCCAATTACTTAACAAAAATTTAAAAATGAAAATTAAAATTAAATTGAATTAAATAGAAACTATCACTTATTTTAAACTTGGTTTTTCTTGGATTTTCTTTTACACACTTATTTTACTATTGAAAATGAAAAACTTTTGTGAAAACACTTTGGAAAATAGCTTATAAATAAGCAGTAGCACCCCCTAAGCTTAATCAGTTTGACTTTGGTTGACTGTGTGGACAAATAAGCTCAAATGACTGATGGTGGGGTCCACAATGATGGAAATGGGTGCAAACAAGCTCAACAATCTCAAATAAGCCAGAAACAACAAGAATTAAGCAAAAATAAGCTGAATGAGATCAAATAAGCACTTTTCACAATGGAAATGAACACAGAACTGGGACAAAGTTTGGGATGAATTCTAGGTGGGGTCCACTTGATCCTAGGTCAAACCATGGGTCAATATATGTACCCTGGTAGGAGGGGGGTTGTCAAAACCAAAAATGAACCTCCGGGGTTCACTGGGTTAGGCTGCAGCCACCACTAAAAGTGGTGGTGTGGGTGAGGTCTGTGTGCACAGGGCAGAGGCTTGCCCTACAGTCCACTTCCAAGGGTTTTTTAGTCCACAAGAAAAAATCTCAAAATTAAAGGAACCTTGGGAAAATGAAGTTCAGGTGGTAAGGTTTAACTACAATGATTTTCAGATCATCAATCCAAACACACAAATCACAATTAATCTTGGAACTTTGAGGAAAATCTGAGATCCAACTTTTGACTTTTGATGAAAACACAAGTTTTGACTTTTGTGAGTTTTGGGTGGTGAGTACTGATTAGAAAACTTGTATTAAGCAATATTGTAACTCTCCTAAACTACACTTACTACTTTTGTCACAACCCGCTATTTCCCAGGTCAATACTAATTTCTAAACTCGAATTTAAATTCTTGACTTTTAATTTGAAACATTTTTACATGAGCCTTTTACTTGAATCGACGCGAATTTCTAATTAAATTTTAAGTACACTAGGACTTAGGCTAATTTTAGTCCACAACGCTTCGGTACCTTGCTCCTTCCCCAATTCATAATTTTATACTATAAAACAAATTTCTATTCTTTAAATACGTACGGTTTTAAATTCAATAAAATGTTAATTTTTATTTAAGAATGTAACACTTGACATACCCGACTTTCTCAACAATTATTTTTAGAGTATTTTTTATACTTCCAAAATTATTACAAAAGTCCCAAAAATATTTTCCGATGACCAAGTTAAATTCTTTACATATTACGTTTAATTACGTATAACTTCCGTTAACTACCAAACTAATACCCGATACATATTTTTACTACCCAATACATTTAATATATACATTTTATAAAAATTACATTCATTTTTTTTTTCCAATTTTCCCTATGGCCGCCCCTCCCCCTTGTTCCTTAATTAATTACCACATTTTTTTTTTCTACTTGTATTAATAACCATGAAACATGCTAATTAATTTTGTGTGCTTGAATAGTGATGTGCTTCCCATCCTTTCCCCTAAAATTCGGCCAAATCCAAGGACTTTGTCCTTGGATATTTTTGACCATCTTGACCAATTTGACTATATATACACTTGAGTTTAGTTACTCATTTATACTTACAAAGAAAAATATAATCACCTCCCATCTATATACTCCATTCGACACATCCAAGGAGCAAGGGAAGAAGGAGGCTTGTTGGGTATTTCCAAGGATACTAAGGGTAGTTTAACAAGGGTTTGATACTAATCTTGGGGGTTACACAAGTGTTGTTACAAATCTCATCTCACAAACCTTTTTGTAAGTAAACTTACACTACTTATACTTCATGAGTTCATGATTTTTATGTTTGATAAGTGTGTATACTTAGTTATCACTTGGTACATGTTGAAACATCTTACATCCACTTTGATCTCTTGCCAAGAAAATATATTTTGTACAAGTTTTCATCACAAGAAAAGTTGTTAATAAAAATCTCTACAAGAAAATGAAATAAACTTTATATATATATATGTTAGTTTTGAATACTTGGATGATCTTGAACAAGGACTTTAAATATTATTAGGTTATGTTTAGATCACTATTTTTTTTTTCAGTTGATGGATGACCTAGGACAAGATTTGGAGTTGTTGGCAAAAGGTTGTAGCAAATAAAAACACTAGAAAAATAACTTGACATCATCCATGATAAATCTGTCCCTTTTCGACTCCCTGTGGAAAATCAGTATCTTGGTGGCCTTATTAGGCTAGAAATATAGAAAATAGATTTAATAATGAAAACGTAGCCGCTTGAACGGGTTAAAACTGATTTATAACGAAAAAGATATGCTATTTTCAAGATTGACGACGAAAACTATATTTTCTGAAAAATGGTTTCTGTCCCGATTTTTGAGCTAGGAAAACTGAGGTTAAATGACATTTAGGCTAGCCGAGACCTTGAAAAACCTAAATTATACTTGAATACCTTCGCGGGAATATATAGAACTTGAAAAACGGAGTTACGACGCAAAAGTTATGGCCTAGAAAAGTTGCGACGAAACATATACTTTTTGACAGCTTTGGTTCAAATAATAAAAGCTGATGGAATATTTAAAAATTGACTTTTGGACATTTTAGAGTATAATTTAGCTAAAATGACGTATATAAAAATGGTAGAACATTGTGTATACTTATTAGGTGCGTTAGAGTTTTTCAAAATATATATTTACAAGACGACAAATATTTGGTCGTGAGATTTACAAGCTACGTTTTCTAAAATGGTGGATGACTTAAATACGAGATTACTTTGATTACCTACGTTTTTGGCAATAAAAATTTCCAACAACATGTACAAGTGATAATATAGTGTATGACTTGCATGCTTGACCTTGTTTTCGAACCTAAGACATATGCATTATTTAGGCCGCGATTAGAGTACCCGGACTTTATTTCCAACTACTACTTTGTCTATCGGATATTGCTTTTGCTAAGGTGAGTTCATAACCCCTACTTTTACTTGTTTTACAACTGTTTTGGGGGAAGATACATGCTTATTACTATTTAAATTCAATGCTTGTTTTACTTGAACGCGATTCACTTTCTCAAACATTACTGGATGGTTGAAATACTTGATTGATTACTTGAATACCTTATGAATTACTTATTCCATCCTTGATTACTTTCTTATGGATACAAGTTCTTGCTTTTGCGGATATAAATACAAAACTGTTACTTTGCCTGAGTTACCGATTACTGACACTAAAGTCCCCTTTTATCATGAACCGTTAATTACATGCGTGTAAGCGCGAATGCTATGGATAGATCTATTTGGGTTGACACCCCGTCCGAGTTGGTCGCGCCAACCTGTCAAACGGACGCATATCATTCGGATTACTTCCGAGTGTCTGGCAAACACTTACTTGGGGCATTTTATGCTTGATTGCATACGATTACGTCGAGCTTCGGGGTCATGAGCTTTAGGCACTGTATACCTTATTTTTGGCTGTGACATTGTATTTGTTATATTGTCTTGCCTTCCGCAAAATACTTGTTTACCGAAAATACTTGTTTACCGAAAATACTTGTTTACCGAAAGTACTTGTTTACCGAAAATTACTTGTTTACTAAAATCTATGAACTCACCAGCTTTATGCTGACGTTTTAGCATGTATTTTCAGGTTCTTAAGGCGTTATCTTACCTTTGGTGGCTTTTGGCATGGCATGGTCATAGAAGACTCTGATAACTAATTGGGACTGCTTTAACTAAATTATGGGTCTATTTCCACTCTTCTTTTATAATATGTAAAATAAATGCTTTGATAATTACTTTCATTCTAAATAAATGAAATGAAACCGTTCCTTGTACCTTGTGTTGTGATACCATCCGAGTAGCACCCCAGTGACATGTATGCTTCCGCTGGACCCAATTTCGGGGGTGTTACAGATTGGTATCAGAGCCTCGGTTATAGAGAATTGGGTATTTCCAAAACCCAGACTATAACTACCTTTACAAAAACTTAACCCTATGACCGCCACATGCCTGCCTGCCAAGCCACTGCCTTACTTGATATTTTACTTAATGATCTATGTGACGTAACTATGTGTTATACCTTGCTACTTGATAACCTATACTTTACATGATTTACGCTATTCACTATAAGTATTTTCTATACACTTATACATACATACCGTACCTGTCACACCGTTACGCCTTTTCCCCTACGTAATCTTACCATTTGACTTCAAGTTGGGACACTCATTTTGGTCTTTCAAAACAACTTTTAAAAGCTAGAGACATATTACTAGCGTAACTGAACTAACACACACACTCGTACTTTTGAAGGTCCTCTAAACCTTCCGACATATCATAATTAATACAAATAGTCTCTAAAAATTTTAAAAATCATATGTGACATCGTTTTATGTGACATTAAAACTCATTACCTTACTAGCCGTTTCTGAAGACTAGTTTCAACACTCGTCCTATGCTTTTGTAACACTATACTTTTGGAACACCTACTTTCGGGACACGACTTTATAACACCTCATTCTTCCTCACTTCTTGTGGTTTTGAAGAATCACGTCACCAGGAATGTAACGGCGGAACTCGACAGCATTGTTTACCCCTACTTAATGTATTTTTCGATTCCGAGGACAAGTTGGAAAACTTGTCGGCCACCCTCCCAACACCCATATCACTGACCTACTTACTAATGCCCGACAATGAGACAGAGCCATTCATGAGACCTCTCGAAAGACGAATAGGAGAGCCACTAATAATCTTACTCCTCCCACCCGACTAGAGTTTATCACCAGAAAATCCATTCACCACTCTACCCTATTACCGGTGACACGCATGGCGCCTCGCAAGGAACTTCACGCACCAGTAGAAACTGCTTGACGACCAACCTACAGTCTCGTTAGACCAGAATAAAGCCTGAGAGGTTGAGTACGAATATTCTGTCCTTCTCAATCAACATTCGCCATACTTATTGATTATCACATTTATTGTTGTTCTCATTCATAATCAATCAACATCCTTGATACTTATTTGACTTTGCATTTATTGACTCATTCTCGTTCGTGACACTTATTGTCTTTCCCATTTATTACTGTCTTCATCCTTACTCAATCAATATTCGACTTTTCATTTACTGTTTGCTCTCATTCGTGACATTTATTGTCTAACCGGTTATTTGTTGTTCACATTCAATCTTAATCAAAATTCGTAATACTAATTGACTTCTCGCTGATTACTTGTTCATAGTTATGACATTTATTGTCTTTCTCATTTATTGTTCGCTCCCAATTACCTTCAATCAACATTCGAAAAATTTAATGTCTTTTGTATTTATTGTTGTTCTTACTTAGCATTCGATTTGCGTAATGCTTTTCTCATTTATTGCTTGTCCTCATTTATTCTCATATGGGATGCTTATTGTCGGTCTCATTTCTTGATTGTCCTCAATTGACACTCTGTCTTTCAGTATTTACCCCTCTTGATTATTATTTGAACACTTTGGTTCTCTCGGTTAATTTATTATTGTGTTGATATTCTCTATCCATCCTCTTTGCTATCGTAATGATTTATGATTCCTTTATTTGTGTTTAATTGCATCATTATTGGTCTTTCTTTTACCCATCATTTCGTTTGTTTCTTTGTTCATCCTGATTTCAAACATACCTTTTAAGCATTCTTTGTTCTTAACATCTAAACCTATTTACTATTGTTATGATTTATTGACTCTTTCGTTTGCATAAATCAATCGCGTTTTCCTTCTCCATTCGTACATCTAATCTCCTTTCAATCATTCTTTGTTTTGACATCTAATTCTATTTGCTATTGTTGTGATTCATTAATTCTTTTTCGTTAATCGATAACAGTTTGCTTCTTTATTCGTACGGATATTTAATCTTTCTTTCAAGCATTATTGCCTCATACTAGTACGAATGTTCTTTCAATTGTTGATCTTTTCGTTCGCAACCTTTCATTTTGACATTATCTGTTCTTAAAACATGGTACTTGACATGATTCCCTTTTTATTCTTATGATTCATTAGTTCTTTCATGTGTATTGTAATGTACTTCTCACTCCTTCATTAGCATTGACATCTACTTCTTTTGGCTATTAGTACGCTTCCTTGGTCATTTCATCGTTAGAACCCATCAGGGCTTGGAACAATGCTCCAAGTCAACAGGCTGCACATGATCGACATAAGAAGCTATACGATGTGCGACGCAAACCTTTAGAATTTCAAGATTTGCGACCAAGTTATGTTGAAAGTCTTGCCTTGGAAAGACGTGATATGGTTCGAAAAATGCAGGAAGTTAAAGTCGAGATACGTTGGTCCATTTAAGATATTGGCTAGAGTCAGCCCTGTAGCTTACAGACTAGAGCTTCCGCCAGAACTCAGTATTGAATACAATATATTCCATGTTTCCAATCTCAAGAAATGCTTGAATCGCTCATCATTCCGCTGGACACAACTCAACCTGACAACCAACTCATATTTTTTTAGAACCATGGACCGGGATGTCCAGTAGTTAAGACATAGTCGAATTCCTATCGTCAAGGTTCGCTGGAATTTTCAACGAGGTTCCGAATTCACTTGGGAGCGAGAAGACCGGATTCGTCAGAAGTACCCCCATCTCTTCGCTAATACCACTTCAACGACCAACGCTGATTGAATCACGCGGACGAGATTCCCTTTTAGGGGGGTAGAATGTCACAACCCGCTATTTCCCAGGTCAATACTAATTTCTAAACTCGAATTTAAATTCTTGACTTTTAATTTGAAACATTTTTACATGAGCCTTTTACTTGAATCGACGCGAATTTCTAATTAAATTTTAAGTACACTAGGACTTAGGCTAATTTTAGTCCACAACGCTTCGGTACCTTGCTCCTTCCCCAATTCATAATTTTATACTATAAAACAAATTTCTATTCTTTAAATACGTACGGTTTTAAATTCAATAAAATGTTAATTTTTATTTAAGAATGTAACACTTGACATACCCGACTTTCTCAACAATTATTTTTAGAGTATTTTTTATACTTCCAAAATTATTACAAAAGTCCCAAAAATATTTTCCGATGACCAAGTTAAATTCTTTACATATTACGTTTAATTACGTATAACTTCCGTTAACTACCAAACTAATACCCGATACATATTTTTACTACCCAATACATTTAATATATACATTTTATAAAAATTACATTCATTTTTTTTTTCCAATTTTCCCTATGGCCGCCCCTCCCCCTTGTTCCTTAATTAATTACCACATTTTTTTTTCTACTTGTATTAATAACCATGAAACATGCTAATTAATTTTGTGTGCTTGAATAGTGATGTGCTTCCCATCCTTTCCCCTAAAATTCGGCCAAATCCAAGGACTTTGTCCTTGGATATTTTTGACCATCTTGACCAATTTGACTATATATACACTTGAGTTTAGTTACTCATTTATACTTACAAAGAAAAATATAATCACCTCCCATCTATATACTCCATTCGACACATCCAAGGAGCAAGGGAAGAAGGAGGCTTGTTGGGTATTTCCAAGGATACTAAGGGTAGTTTAACAAGGGTTTGATACTAATCTTGGGGGTTACACAAGTGTTGTTACAAATCTCATCTCACAAACCTCTTTGTAAGTAAACTTACACTACTTATACTTCATGAGTTCATGATTTTTATGTTTGATAAGTGTGTATACTTAGTTATCACTTGGTACATGTTGAAACATCTTACATCCACTTTGATCTCTTGCCAAGAAAATATATTTTGTACAAGTTTTCATCACAAGAAAAGTTGTTAATAAAAATCTCTACAAGAAAATGAAATAAACTTTATATATATATGTTAGTTTTGAATACTTGGATGATCTTGAACAAGGACTTTAAATATTATTAGGTTATGTTTAGATCACTATTTTTTTTTTTTTTCAGTTGATGGATGACCTAGGACAAGATTTGGAGTTGTTGGCAAAAGGTTGTAGCAAATAAAAACACTAGAAAAATAACTTGACATCATCCATGATAAATCTGTCCCTTTTCGACTCCCTGTGGAAAATCAGTATCTTGGTGGCCTTATTAGGCTAGAAATATAGAAAATAGATTTAATAATGAAAACGTAGCCGCTTGAACGGGTTAAAACTGATTTATAACGAAAAAGATATGCTATTTTCAAGATTGACGACGAAAACTATATTTTCTGAAAAATGGTTTCTGTCCCGATTTTTGAGCTAGGAAAACTGAGGTTAAATGACATTTAGGCTAGCCGAGACCTTGAAAAACCTAAAGTATACTTGAATACCTTCGCGGGAATATATAGAACTTGAAAAACGGAGTTACGACGCAAAAGTTATGGCCTAGAAAAGTTGCGACGAAACATATACTTTTTGACAGCTTTGGTTCAAATAATAAAAGCTGATGGAATATTTAAAAATTGACTTTTGGACATTTTAGAGTATAATTTGGCTAAAATGACGTATATAAAAATGGTAGAACATTGTGTATACTTATTAGGAGCGTTAGAGTTTTTCAAAATATATATTTACAAGACGACAAATATTTGGTCGTGAGATTTACAAGCTACGTTTTCTAAAATGGTGGATGACTTAAAAACGAGATTACTTTAATTACCTACGTTTTTGGCAATAAAAATTTCCAACAACATGTACAAGTGATAATATAGTGTATGACTTGCATGCTTGACCTTGTTTTCGAACCTAAGACATATGCATTATTTAGGCCGCGATTAGAGTACCCGGACTTTATTTCCAACTACTACTTTGTCTATCGGATATTGCTTTTGCTAAGGTGAGTTCATAACCCCTACTTTTACTTGTTTTACAACTGTTTTGGGGGAAGATACATGCTTATTACTATTTAAATTCAATGCTTGTTTTACTTGAACGCGATTCACTTTCTCAAACATTACTGGATGGTTGAAATACTTGATTGATTACTTGAATGCCTTATGAATTACTTATTCCATCCTTGATTACTTTCTTATGGATACAAGTTCTTGCTTTTGCGGATATAAATACAAAACTGTTACTTTGCCTGAGTTACCGATTACTGCCACTAAAGTCCCCTTTTATCATGAACCGTTAATTACATGCGTGTAAGCGCGAATGCTATGGATAGATCTATTTGGGTTGACACCCCGTCCGAGTTGGTCGCGCCAACCTGTCAAACGGACGCATATCATTCGGATTACTTCCGAGTGTCTGGCAAACACTTACTTGGGGCATTTTATGCTTGATTGCATACGATTACGTCGAGCTTCGGGGTCATGAGCTTTAGGCACTGTATACCTTATTTTTGGCTGTGACATTGTATTTGTTATATTGTCTTGCCTTCCGCAAAATACTTGTTTACCGAAAATACTTGTTTACCGAAAATACTTGTTTACCGAAAGTACTTGTTTACCGAAAATTACTTGTTTACTAAAATCTATGAACTCACCAGCTTTATGCTGACGTTTTAGCATGTATTTTCAGGTTCTTAAGGCGTTATCTTACCTTTGGTGGCTTTTGGCATGGCATGGTCATAGAAGACTCTGATAACTAATTGGGACTGCTTTAACTAAATTATGGGTCTATTTCCACTCTTCTTTTATAATATGTAAAATAAATGCTTTGATAATTACTTTCATTCTAAATAAATGAAATGAAACCGTTCCTTGTACCTTGTGTTGTGATACCATCCGAGTAGCACCCCAGTGACATGTATGCTTCCGCTGGACCCAATTTCGGGGGTGTTACAACTTTTGAGCTAGTTTTAAAAGTTTATGAACACAAATCCCTTCACAATTAACTGTGAGGGGGATTGGATTGAGATTTTGACTTTTTGGTGTTATAAGACTGGATTTTATGGTTCAAATCATCAAATGAGACCTAATGCAAGCTATTTGAACTATGGTTACTATCTGAGATCAACAACAACACAATCAATTCAGCAAATCCAAACACCCCTAATACTTAACTGTTTTAAGATTTTCAAAGCAGATTATTTCTAGGATGTGCAAGCTTGATTCCAGACCACTAATTATAACTAGATGACTTAGTTTAAGCACTTAGGAACAGTACACAATGGCAAATGCACAGACTTTAATACTTGCTTAGTTAAGACAGTTAAACCTAAGAATCTAAGTAACTAGGTATATTAACAGACAAGTTATGGAATTTAAACTTAAAATCACTTAACTAACAACTAAAGAACAAGAGCAAACACAGAATCTCAGATACAAACAAGAAATTAGAAGCTAATTAGGAACTAAGTTTTTAGTGGAAATTGAAATGAGCAAAAGCTTACAACCAACCCCTAGCTTGAACAAGGGGCTTCTCCACAGAAGCCTATCTTTAAATAGGCTTAATCAAACTCTCAGATTGCTCCTCAATGCTTCTTCTTACCTGAAAATTCAAACCAAACCAAACAGTTGACCAAGTTTGACTATTTTTAAAATTTTTGGTTTTTCTTCTAGTATAACTGAGTTTTAAAGTCTCTAAAGCTTGAATAAGCTTATTGGAACCTATGTGACTTATTCTCAGTCCATAATTTAAACACAAACACTAGCAGCCTATGATCCAAACTAATACATCAAAATTTGAAATTTGCATAAACAAAAGAAATGGAAGAAACTTGCTTATATTAATTTGAAAAGAGTAATAGTACACTGAATTGATTAAAACAAATGCTTAAAAGCTTTTTGCTACACTACACTTGCTTAATAAACTTAAACGACTACAATTATGCTAAAAAAACTAGACACTGATCATCTTGCACCCTTTGCCTTTTATAGCCACAAATTAGGGTTCCCAGCATCCTCCTCATCATTTCCCACCTTTCTCTGATAACTTTGGTCCACTCTCAAGGTGCCACGTATTTTTGGCGGGAAAGTCTTTTTTGCAATTTGACTCTGGTTCAGGCAACTGGGGGGGGGGGGGGGGCAACATTTATTGTGGTGGCTTAGGTAGGTGTAGGGGTGTGGGTTAGTGGTTTTCTGGGTGAGAGGGAAAAGGGGAAAGGGAAGGGGTTGACCGGTATTTGACCCCGGTTTTATAACTTTGGGTTTGGGTGGGCTGTGGTGATTCTTGGGCCTAAGTGAAATATGGAATGGGTGGGCTGGTATGGACTGGACTGGATTAGGAGTAGTATTATTATTTATGGGATCCGGTTTGGTTCATGAATTACACAAGGACCATTTTTGTAATTTTATGAAAGTTAGGGGGTAGGATTTGGCATGTTTTCAATTTGTTTCCAAGGGTATAATTTGCCATATCATGAATATTATAAGGCCCTGTGATGATTTTTTTCAATTTATTTTCACCAGGGACTAAAACCGTCAAACTTTCAAACTTCAGGGACCATTTGTGTAATTTTCACCGAACTTTCCACCAAGGACCAATCCTGTCATAAAAGGTTAGTGCAAGGACAAAATTTGTTTTTCTCAAAGTTTTTCATATCCCAGGGACCATTTTTGACAATTTTCAAAGTTCAGGGACTAAACTTGGCATTTTGTGAAACTTTTCACCAAAAGACTAATTATGTAACTTTTTGATTTATAAGGACCTTTGGTGACTTTTTCAAGTTTTTAGAATGACCAGGGACTAGATTTGACAACTTTTGAAAGTTGGGGGACTGAAACTGCCAATTCTGCAAACTTTGTGCGTTTTTCATTTGTTTTTTGTATTTTTGCATTTGAAACATATAAAACACTTTCCTGGAATATTTTCACTATTTTGATTCATTATTGAGTGTTTTTAGATGTTTTGGCAGCTCAAAAATGGTAAAAATGATGAGTATTTACACACTCATCACTAACGATCGTTTATCATGGCTATATAGAATGACAAAAAGTATCAAGTTAGATTATGTTCATTAATTTTAAAATTTATATACATTTTTTACACGTTTTTTGCTCATATTTTTATACATGTTTTTATACATACATTTTTATACACATTTATACACATGTTTTTATACACGTTTTTATGCATATTTTATACGGATTTTTATACACACATTTGTATACACGTTTTTATGCACGTTTTTATACACACGTTTTTTATACACACGTTTTAATGCACGGTTTTTACACACGTTTTTAAAATGTTTCAATACATACATTTTTATACACACGTTTTTATATACGTTTTCATACACACATTTTATGCACGTTTTTATACACACGATTTTATACACGTATTTATACACATTTTTATAAATATTTTTACACACATTTTATTCACATTTTTATACATGCTTTAATGCAGGTTTTTATATGGATTTTTTACACACGTTTTTATACACGTGTGTAAAAACGTGTAAAAAAGTTAAATTAAAAAAGTTTAAAAAATAAAGTTAAATTAAAAGTGTGTAAAAAACTTATATAAAACATGAAAAAATCACATGGAAAACTCGGTCACCCCGAGTGTCATCTACGTTAAGGTAGCTCGTAGACTTACACTTAGTTAGCTTAAGATAGCTCGTAGACTTACACTTAGTTAGTTAGCGTAATATCTTGTGGAGTTGGGTCGGGTCTTTACCTACTGTCAGCTCTCTCCACATCCCATATGAGGCGTTTACTTGTAACTATAAATACCCTTTCCCACACAATATTTTGCTTTGAAGCTAATATGTTTCACTTTCTCTCTCTAGAATATCCCAACCTTACTTTCTTTATCTAGGAAATTCGACTTGAGCTTAATCTTCACCTTGTGTTATGATAACCAATGTCCTACAAAAACGTATACAAAAACATGTAAAAAAAGATAAATTTAAAATGTGCGTAAAAATGTATATAAAAACATGTAAAAAAGTTGAATTAAAAGTGTGTATATAAACGTGTATAAAAAAGTGTAAAAAAAATAAATTAGAAGTGTAAAAAAAGTTAATTTGAAAGTGTGAATAAAAACGTGTGTATAAAAACGTATATAAAAATGTTTGTATAAAGACGTGTGTATAAAAATGGGTATATAAAAATGTATGTATTAAAACATTTTAAAAACGTGTGTAAAACCGTGCATAAAAACGTGTGTATAAAAATGTTTATACAAATGTGTGTATAAAAATCCGTATAAAAACATGCATAAAAATATCTGCTAAAACGTGTAAAAAACGTACATAAATTTTAAAAATGATAAAACTCATCTAACTTGTTACCTTTTGTCATTTTATGTAGCAATGATAAATGATCGTTAGTTTAAAGGACTAACATTGCAATGATAAACCTAACGATCGTTAGCTTAACCTGCTCCAGCAGGTCAAACAGGTCACCGCCACACGCAATGAACGGATTTTGCAAGTTCATTGACAGATTGAAAATAAAAATGGCTACATACAATGGTAAAAAATGGCAAGTGAAATACATTTTCAGGTAATTTGCCTTAAAATATAGTTTGAACTTGATCTCATGTATACGTTTAGTGTTTTAGTCCTCTTATTTGTTCCGAATTTCTTTTACTCTTTAATCGTTGTACCTTTAAACTTAATTTGTAATTAAGACAAATACTAAAATCTAATTTGATAATCAATTAACATTTGAAACCCTAATTTGACTAATTATGGAAAGTTACTAATTATAGAAAGTTACTATAAATGACAGGAACCCTAAAATCAGTTATAAACTTAATAAATGAGTTATTAAAACCAATTATGAATTAAATGTACGTATAAGTAATTTGTGATATTAATTCATGTAGATCATGTGAAGTCGGAATGATTCCCTTTCCTGTGTCCTTTTTGCCCTTTTGCTTGTATTCTTAAGGTAAAAATATTATACCCTTTTTCAGTAAGGGTTTCTCATGACTCATTGATTTCCTCATATTTGTTATTTGTTATTATTGAGCCATATTTGTTTTGTTATACGTTCGATTATCTATTTCATGCTATATTCATTTCATATAGCTAGTATCTTAGTTGGACAATTTATAATTGTCCCTTATCCTTATATTTTATATTCTTTGCCTATTATGTGTCCATATTTATAATCAGTCATGGGGTCCATGGTATTGATGCTATCTGTAGAGGTGGGTTTTGTCCACAGCGTACCCTTCTTATTATAATGTTATAGCTCACCTGGCCCGTGTATATTGTATGTATGTTTAGTTTAGAACTGGCATATGTATATCTATTTTGAAGGGAGCGTATGGATGCATTTTAGGTACTTATTTCAGTTTTGATATATTATACTACCTCCGCTCTAAAATAAGTGTCCAATTTGACTTTTTAGAGTCAAACTAGTTCAACTTTGACCGTAACTATTTTTATGGTTGTTATATAATATTTGATGCAAAATATATAAATGAATTGTGTTTTAAGTGTATTTTTTAATGGTATAATTTTTCATGAAGTATTATATAACACAAAACAAGATATTTAAAGTAAAAGTTGAATATGTTCGTTGGGTATTTTCATTTATTTATGATTGAAATCCATTTTATATTCATTGACTATGCTTTGTTTCCTTTTCATACGTTCCATAATTTATTTGACATCTTTTCATACGTTCCATATTTTTAGCCTATGGTTGGAGCATATTTCTTTTGGAAGTCTGTCTAATGTTTGACTTAGACCCATCTCGGGTAGGGTGTTAGATTAATTATGCAAGTTTATTTTTTCGTTCTGAAATGTTTTATAACTAGGCCCATACTTTAAATTGTAAACTTCTAACTTTATCATATTATCTTATAAAACATTTAGGCTTTTAAAAAAAAAATACTTAAAATTAAGCATTACAAGTTCTTAAGCTAAAAGTACAACTAACTAAAACACATTTTCTAACATTAAATGCAATTACAAGTTCTTAAACTTAAAATACAACTAATTAAAACACATTTTCTAACATTAAATACAATCTTTAAATTGAAATACTTAAAATTCAACATTACAAATTCTTAAGCTAAAAGTACAACTAACTAAAACACATTTACTAACATTAATTATAACTAGTTAATAAATATAACTAGTTATAATACCTGTGCACGCACAGGCTTTTTTATTTATTTTTATTATATATTATTATCGATTAAGAAATGAATTACTTAACATATTTTAAATGGTTTAAATTGATAGACTAAAAATAAAAACCACATGTATATATGTTATAATTTACCTATTTTAGGATAATGTTTTTGGATTAAAAATAATATTTTATTATTCAAGTAAAATCATATGATGATACTTGACTTGCATAATATGTTAGTGATATATGCTTTTAGTTTTGCAAACACGTGCTATCAATTTACAATGTGTTTTGTAATTGTGACAATTCTTTTACTTATATTTTCGTTAAAATATGTAGTATATTTGGATAGCTTTGAAGATTGATTTATTTCCTTGATTATGAGTAACCATCATACCATGTTTATGATGTACATTTTTGTTTGAAAAATTGTGTTTTCATAAGTTTGGGCTATTTACTTCTCAAGGCTAACCATAAAATTACCAAATTAACATAGATGTTTACACTATAGCTTTTTTATTACATAAAGAGAAACAAAAAAAGATGTAATGGTAAAATACGTTTATATATAAGGTATAAGAACAATTTTCTCTAAGACCGAACTATATAAGGAAATTATTATTACTTGCATAAGTAAATTATAAATGCATGAAAACAATGACAAAGAGTACATTCGGAAGTCTTTCAGGATTGTTTGAATCCTTACCGACCTTTCACTTTAGTGCAACTTTCTTCACAATTGGCATAAATCATCAAAGGTTAAAGACACCCATATTTTAGACCATTGTTTGACACCTTATCAATGACAGCAAACACTTGCTAAGTTTCATTAACTCATTCAAAGACACCTGTTAAGAATTTCTACCATAAAATTCCTCATATATGCACTAAAACACATCTTTGGTACATTAAAATTCATTCATGTATTATCTAAATCAGCAACTCAACTTAATTATACATTCATACCTTGAGAAGGCGTAGAAAATCCTTCCACGACAATCATGTGTTGATACTTAATCCTCCTCTAAAAAACGCACACAACAAATTGCATTACATTTTAGTGTGTGCGATAAGATCATAAAACTGCAAACACTACTAACATGTTGCATTATAGTGAGGATAACAACAAAGTTAGTCATAACATCAAATAAGAAAACTTCAAATTAGAACTAAAGGGGTGTTTGGGTTATGCTTAGTAAATGTGCTTATTGGCTTATTCAATTTCCATAACACAACAAGTTTATGATAAAGCTTTAAGCTTTTTTGAGAATCTTAAAAAAAAAAAAAAAAAAAAAAAAAAACTGAACTTACAACAAATTCTATCATAGCTTAGTGTGTTTATAGTAAAAAAAAAAATTACTAAAAACTATTAGCTAGATAAGACGTAAGTCAAAGTTCTATCGAGGTATCTTCCGGATTCTATTTAGAAGCAAAAAGAGGTTAACACATAGTCAAAGTTCTATCGAGGTATCTTCCGGTATCTTCCGGATTCTATTCAAAAGCAAAAGCTACCTGCGTTTCACAACTAGTGCGGGCAGATAACCAATCATCAATTGCACTCGAAATTCCTTACCAAATGTGCTAAACAGTTTACAAAGACTCCATCAAAATCAAGCAACTTAAGGCACGAGGCTTAATTGACTCTTACCATTGGAAAATCCGACATGATTCCACTGTGTTTTGCACTGATGAATTTGTACGTCTGGCATTGTGCAATATGTTTACAGTAACATAGCTCAACCATTGAATAAAATAAAAGATGCAACACGTCAACGTGTCCTACAATGTCACAAAATATAATAAATGAGTCAACTAGGACCAACTTGGTTCAATCCAAGCATTACGGGAGAGATAATGTGTAGTTCCAAAGAAACCCCCTACATGTTCTTGAACGCTTTCGCCATCAAATGTGTGGTACTTGCCTGTGTTGAGTGAATAGAACACTACCTTCCTGCTCTTGGTATGTAGCCGTGGAAAGAAGATCTTATTCTCCATCTCTGGTACTTCGGCTTCAATGCAGAGACATGTTGTGCCACAATTCTCATGATATATGAAGGTTAAGGTAATGATATGTGTTAAGGTAATGTTTAAAACAGGTCTCATGATATATGAAGGTCTCGGGTGCATTTGTGTAAGAAAATATGTGATATAATGGTCTTAAACGGGTTTTTCTGTTTGATGTTAAGTGTGCCCCAGTTTGACCCCATTTACATGTGAAAGGGTTAAAATTGCCATCTACTACATGACATGAAAGGTCTTAAAGCCTTGTCTAAAGTGGTTTTATTTGTTTTAGCTTATTTTGAACTTTGCAGCTTATTGGAGGGCTGCAAATGAGCCCCATCAGGCTGCATAATCATTCCAGTCCAAACAGCCTTTTTAGAGTGAATTTTTATATTAGTTAAAATTATCTTTAGGGTCTGAATTTTTGCACACTAGTAGTTGATAGTATTAGGTTTAGTTTTTTCTGCTTTTTTAGGTTCTTGCTTATTTATTTATCAGCTCAAACAGGCCCTTGTAGGTGTTTGTATGCATTTGGTGATTTGCTTATGTGCTTGTTAGTCTATTTAACAGGTTATCTTAGTTTAGATTAGGATTATTTAAGTTGTTTTAGTCACTTGGTAGCTTGTGTGAGCTTAAGAAAAAAACAGTTAAACATTTTCTTTTGATTGTGAGCTTTTGAGCAAAGCTGTCAAGATAATAAGATGTTTTTAAAGCCTTGTCTAAAGTGGTTTTGTTTTGGTCAAATTCGTGATCTCATTTTCATTAGTTTAAAAATAATTAACGTGTATTAAAACTAATTCGCATATTTACCGAATACTCATGTAATTTTAAACAAAGTTAATATTCAACCACCAAAGTTTTATTAATTACTTTATCTTTTTTTAAGTTTTTGTTTCATAAATTTGACACCTATATTTTTATACAATTTCTTTCTTAACCAAATTTCTTCACCAAATTTATTAAGTTTGAAAAAAATCAATTTAATTTTGACTTTCTATTGACCAATCATATTGCTCATTTCGCCTACGTGGCAAAATCGAGCTCTCCTATTGGTCTTTTTTTTTTTAATAAGAAGAGATTTGTAAAAACACTCAAAAATGATGTAATTATTTTATTATATAAAAGATTAAATTGGGAAAGTCAAAGAAGAAGCTTTTAGACGCAAAGAAATACTTGAAAAAGTTGAGAAATGGATTGGAGATTGGTTATACGGAAACAACAAATACTCACTTAGTCACTTTAACTTGGTTATACATATTCATAAAGCCGCATAGCTACTAGTGTCTTAATGTTTACTTTGATTCTGATGCATCATATTGTATGTAACAGGCATGGTGGAGGCTTTAGCACATAAGCATAGGAGAACGAAAGAGGTATTGTCTTATATTCTTATTACTAGCTTCAAGACCCGACCGATGGCCGAGCTAGCTCTCTATATATATATTTTTTCATTTAACGTTATATTAACAACATAAAAAACTACAAACTAAAAGAATAAACACATAAAAATATGTAATTACTTAAAAATAACTAAATATGACAAAAAAATTGTATAATACAATACGACAAAATTCGTGTAAATAAAAAAATGTGAATAATAATAAAAGAAAAACTAATATGCTTAAAGTCGATGTAAGACTTCCTTGTAGACAACTTAGTCGTTTCATCTGCGTAGTTGCCGTCTCTATCACAACAAACAACTTTAGTACCTCGCTTGCTTTTAACTCTCAAAACAACGACAAATAATTGACCAGGTGAAAAGATAGGGTGTTGTAGCAATAAGCCAACCTGAGACAAAGTCTGACCTTAGCTTTTGTTTATGGTCATAGCAAAACAAACAGATATAGGATATTGTCTCCTATTTAACTTTGAAAGGCATTTTTGTGTCGGAAGGGCTTATGAGCATCCACGGTATAGCACAAATTGTTCCAACCTTAATAGTTCCCATCCTTAAAACCTGCAAGACCAACCCTTTGGTCAATGTTTCGTAAACACATGATAGTGGCACTCACCTTCAATACCAACTTATGATATACAAATACTATTCACAAATTTGGTCGTGTACAAAGACTCATCATCATTAAAATCCACATCGGTATAGCTGACCGTATCAGAACTATAGTAAACGTGTTCCTCTCCATCAAGCATAGACAACATATGCTCGTTAACTTTATCTACTTCGTCATGTATAGGCGCAAGTATAGATCTTTCTTGAAAATACTTTGGGTTCCAGAAATTAGGCAATAGGTTTGGATAAATATGTTGTGTAATAGCATGTATGTGGTTATCTGAATTTGGAATAAGCATTTCTTTAGGAAATTTGACAACAGATTCACCATCGTTTTGCCCACCCACTTTTCCATCGCCTATGTCAAGGATCCAATCAGCAAACTCTTCGGTTTCTTGAGCGTGTGCAGAGTCAATCCCTACACGTACAATGTCGCCATTAAGGATTATAGTAAGTATTTGTTGAAATCAAGACCAAAACTTTTTGAAAAAATGGACCATTGTAAAAAGGGGATTTAAACCCTTAAAATGTCTTTTAATTTAGGGGTTTTTGCATATATATCCTTCCAAAAATACATAATTGCATATATATCCAAAGCATGCCTAAAAACTATTATACTATATGCATAAAAAACTTGTAAAAATGATATGTATGCAATTATTCACTTTGAGAAGGATATATATGCAATTCTGCCTTGAGTGTTTTATATGGACAAATTTTAAAAGTAAAACATTGTATAAAATTGTAAAATATATTTAGAAACTAACATAGCCTCTAAATCAAAAGAGGTCTAAAATTTGTTAATTGATAATTTACTATTTATGCTCAGATATAATGAAAATCGTAAGATTTTGAATAGGTTTATAATATTATTTGATTTCCTGTTCATATTATTTTAAAGTAAAATCAATATGAAAAATCTAAATATGTGTTAATAACTAAAAGTTTTATCGAATCCCATTTCCTCCGGAACAGAAGTGAAACGGGCGGGCGAAATGACGTGAGAGAAAAAACCAAAAATAAAATTAATATGAAAAATCTAAATATGTGTTAATAGCTAAAAATTTTATCCGTAATAAAAAAGCTTATAATATCAGAAAACATCTGTAAATTTGTGATGTATTGTATTTATAAACCTCATTAAAATCTCTTAACATAATGGATGCCTTTTAGCATTTTTACAAAAGAAGCTTATGAGCGTATTTATTATCAAAACACACTCCTTCAAATAGTATTTGGATTACCCTATGCATGTTCAAAACGCACTATTCGTAAATTGTAAATAATATATATAGGGTGTGTTTGGTAAAAAATAGCATTCTTACAAAAATAGCAAATCCCACCGCTCTTTTGACAAACGAACAATAAAAATAAAAAAACCCATTGTTCACCGCTCATCGCCCCAAAAAACTTCAAAAAGCTCCGCGCCTGACATAGCTGTAATCTAAAAAAGTCAATACAAAAAAACTTATAAAATTTAGCTTATGACATTATGGCTGTGTTTGGCACAGCAGATTATGAAAGATTATGCTTATTTTTTTAAAAAATAAACTACTTAAAAAATAATATTTGCTTGGCAGACAGAACTTATAAGAGATTATAAAAAAAATAATAAAAATCTTCCATAATCTCTGAAAATCAAAAGTTACTTCATGTAGCTTATAAAAATATATTTTTATAATTTTTTTTTAGTATCAGCAACAGCACATGCTACTTTTACCAAACATACCCTAGTAAGCTTATGGGCTTTTAAACATAGTAAGCCTAAAAATAATCTAATCCGGACTCCATGTTAAATTTTATACTACCTTCTACATCATTAATTAACGTGAAATCTGTCAAATATTAAAAGAGTCAATCTATCAGTAAAAATGGCTAAACATGAAAATGGCATTATTATGTCAAATTAGTATATTTTTAAGATGGATTGAGGTAACATGACAGGTAATTTGATCTAAACTTGAGATAATTTCAGTCTTTTTAAGAATCATAAGTCCACATTCCTAATTATATTTCAGATTTTAGTGATGATGCCAAAACTAATATTTTATTTCCGTTTTCTCAATTACATACAATACATCTTTTATTTCAAGTTGAATTAAAATGACATGCACACACAAAATTATAAAAATGTTTTATAGAAATGTTGTCTAAATTATAAATACGAAATGTTTAAAAAGATTAACATGTTGTTTTTTAAATTCTATAAAACATACTCCCTTCATAAATTATTGTCCCCTATTTACTTTTTCAGTCTTTCTTTCTCAATTTTGACTATAAATATTTTTGTTTGTGTTATACGATACTTGATGAAAATTATACAAATGAAAATACATTTAAAACTCAATCCGTTCATATATTTTGCATCAAGTATTATTTAATATAAACAAAATACATAAGGTCAAAGTTGAAAGGTAAAGACCGAAAAAGTTAATAAGGGACAATAATTTTAGGACGGAGGTAGTAATTCACAACTTTGTGTTTTTTTAGCTTGTTTTTCAAGAAAAATAAGATCGGATCAGATTAGATCTTAAAATCCTATTGTCAGGATCGTGATCTGAACAACTATGATAAATACCTTTGTATGTTAATTCGAATTAATGTGGTATATTTTTTTCAAAAAAAAAAAAAAAAAAAAAAAAAAAAAAAAAAAAAAAAAAAAAGGAAAAAAATTATTTGAAAAACTTTGCTTTAGAGGTTGTCATCTTGGTTTACAGTAATTGATCCATTGCATGTCATTCATTATTTTATTATTATTATACGTTAAATGAGACCAAAAAGATGAAATTGACATAAAATTCTAGGGCTAAAGAGAGCCAAAAAAGGATCTTTCGTGTATAATCCTGCATAATCACTCCTATTTATTTATTATCTATGTCACGCCAGATGTTCTATGGATACAAGTTATTTAATACTCCAAACTCTTATGTGTTTGATTCTGAACCGAAAAACATCGGCGCGCGTGTAAACGAGGTGCTCTACCAACTGAGTTCAAAACCAAAAATTTTTGGTTTTACAAATAGTGTATGGAATCAAAATTTTGTTATTTCGAGTAAGTAGCTTGAATTCTAATATGAACTTATGAAATATAACATTTGGGGTCATTAAACTTTATTAACTTATTCAAAAGTATGTGTTCAAGTCACTAACACTGATTATATTGAACAATATTCTCCCTATTTGAGTTACCCAAATGAGCAAATGAAAGTTCGCTAACTTAAGCATACTTTTTTGAAGAAGTTTTGTGACATCTTTAGCGACTACCCAAAATAAAGCTTTAAAGTACATATTGAAAGAGTGATTAAGATACGAAATCACATGATGACCTAAAATCAAATATATAAATTCAGTTATACAAAATCACATGATGACCTAAAATTTCATATCAAATTAACTCCGACCCATCATAAAAAAAAATCCTTTGAATTCCTTAAAATAATATACACACCTAAAAAAAATCCTTTGATATGATACAGCATATTGGTTCAAATGATTGCTTTGGTACTTCTTTCGTTTAATTAATGGCTGCAGTTGAAGTCCCATCAACTAAAATTTGACGGCCTAATTATTAATATGAAAATATTGGAAATTAGAAATCAAACTTGTGCTTGATTTTTGCCTTCTAAAATTAGAAATCAAACTTGTGCTTTATATAAGTTCAAAAGCTATAATTAGCTTGTTTCCATGTTTCAGGTTAGGCTTCTTTCCATGTTTGAAAGTGACGGGAATGAAAGCAGGGTCTTAACCATACAAAAAGAACCTAAACATACATGAAATGGCTACTAAAGATGAATGTTTCAGTTTTTGATATTATCTTTTTTCTTGGACTGCATCTAGGGGTGGAAACGAGCCGAGCCGAGCCCGAGCCTGCCAGAGCTCGAGCTCGGCTCGTTTATATTCTAAAAAGCTCGAGCTCGAGCTCGGCTCGGTTCGAGCCTTAAGATTTGAGCTCGAGCTCGGCTCGTGTTATGCTATATAAGGCTCGAGCTCGGCTCGGGCTCGGCTCGTTTATGATGTGTTTGTGTAAAGCTCGAGCTCGGCTCGTGTTTTGAGCTCGTTTGTTCTTGGTTGTCCTTGGTCCAAAAGAGATAGCAGAACGGAAAAGAAAGAGCAGTAAACAACAACCTTAATCTATCCTATATTCCTATGTCATCTCAGTCAACTACAACATCACAACAACAAACAACAACCTCACAACACTCCCCATTTCATAGTCAACCACAATAAACAGCCAAGACTCGAACTTAAAAATAAAGAAAACAAGATCTCAGTTTTTCTTTCATATATCTTAGATAGCTTTAAGATCTTTCAAGATCTTAACGGATCGAAAGAAAATCGTCATAGATCTAAAGGAATAAACCAAGAACAATAACTATACTTACCCGAGACCTATCAAAGATCTTAGCGTGGTCTTACCGATCTTCGAAAACATGAAACAAAAGGAGTAAAAGGGTTTGTATTTTGGTATGTAAATGAAATGAAAAAAAGGAAGAAGGATGGAGTCTGTGTTTAGAAGTTTGTCTGGTGAGAGAGAGTGTGATGAAGATGGAGTTGGGGGCGTAATAATGTACTGTAATATTGTTAGTAAGAATAGGGTGAGAAGGGTTATAATGTTATATAAATGAGATTGTTTGCTATATTAGATACTAGTCATACATTGATACATATACGTTTATATTATGTATTATACATGTTTACATACACAAAATATACTAGAGCTCGATTAGGCTCGCGAGCCTAATCGAGCTCTGTATATAAAGCTCGAGATCGGGCTCGTTTATTAAACGAGCTTTAATTTAGGCTCGGGCTCGGGCTCGAGCTCGTTTAAGCTCGGCTCGTTCGAGCTTTTTACCGATCCGAGCTCGAGCTTTTTACGAGCGGCTCGGCTCGTTTCCACCCCTAAGTCTGCATCAAACGATATCAGGTTTGGATCTTTTTTTTGGTCTTCAAGTTCTTTTTTCCAAAAAGATCTGTTAGGGGCTTATACCAATCATCATTATCTTCATCATCATGGTCTTTAAGAAGACTATTATGTATTATACATGTTTACATACACAAAATATACTAGAGCTCGATTAGGCTCGCGAGCCTAATCGAGCTCTGTATATAAAGCTCGAGATCGGGCTCGTTTATTAAACGAGCTTTAATTTAGGCTCGGGCTCGGGCTCGAGCTCGTTTAAGCTCGGCTCGTTCGAGCTTTTTACCGATCCGAGCTCGAGCTTTTTACGAGCGGCTCGGCTCGTTTCCACCCCTAACTGCATCAAACGATATCAGGTTTGGATCTTTTTTTTGGTCTTCAAGTTCTTTTTTCCAAAAAGATCTGTTAGGGGCTTATACCAATCATCATTATCTTCATCATCATGGTCTTTAAGAAGACTATGAAGCTGTATAAGTGCATCCAGATCTTCATCATCATGGTCATCATCATGGTCTTTAAGAAGACCATTAAGTTGTATAACAAGTGCATCCAGATCTTTTTTCCATAAAGATTTTGAGCTGGTTTCTGCTAAACTTTCAAACTCACTCTTCTTGGCATCCCTTTCTTGTTCGAGCATTTTCTTGAACTCACCAACATTCTTTCGGACTACATCAAATGGAATTGAATACAAGTAACTATAATCCAACTCTCCATCATCCGTTTCGCCAACATTTTCTTCATCTACAATATTTTTGGCTATCCGTTTCGCCTCTATTTGAATGAAAGTTAAAGACATAAAGTTTTTTGCCTTTAAATCTTCATCTGTCAGCATTATCAGGTTCATTTCCTTAATTTGATCAAGAAACATAATTTTGTTTACTAGTTGCAAGATCACTTTCATTAGCCCCATGAGGTTTCCTCTCTGTTAGCGGAAATGAATTATAATCAGGGTCCAAGAGAACGCGAAAATATGAATTAATCAGGGTCTAGACGAACAGGAAAATGTTACCTTCCTCATCTTATATAGCTCAAGACGAACAGGAAAATAGTCCAAGAGAACTGTACACAGAAAGAAATATGTTAGGAATTAGGAGTATAAATCAATCTTTTTGTATGATATCGTACGTACTCTCTTCTGGTGTAAAATATTTCTTTCGTATGCTATCTGCATCCAGCAATCTCATGTTTCTATTGCTTAATTTAGAAATTAGTTTAAACCACTTTAGCAATCTCATATTTTCATCGCCATCCAGCAAATTGATCTTTGCGCGCTGACCTTCACTCAAGGTAATTTCAAAGCGTACATTGGAAGTACTGCAAAGATCCTTGTAGCCCTTCAAAAACACGGGTGAAATTAATTTAATAACAGAACTTAACAGAACTTTGCAATAGAAACAAGTTCAGTTTTTGAAGGGCTACAAGGATCTTTGAAGGGCTACAAGTACTCAAGGTTAGAAGTACTGCAAAGATCCTTATAGCCTCGAGCATTACTAATTACAACAAGTTCAGTTTTTTACAGCAGGTCAACTTGTTTCAAACTGCCCATTTGCATCATATGATCAACTAAAGCGTGTTCGTACATTAATTCATAACATGTGTACAGAAAAGACGTCACTTTTAACTTCTAACCTAATCTAACGCGTGTTCGGGAATCGGGAATGCTTTTTTTTCAGCAGATGTACATTAATTCATAACATGTGTACAGAAAAGACGTCACTTTTAACTTCTAACCTAATCTAAAGCGTGTTCGGGAATCGGGAATGCTTTTTTTTCAGCAGATACACTGTTCGGAAACAAACTTCTATACAGTTTTGAGTATTGGACTATAGGACCTTTAATGAATTGAAAGTACCTGGATCTTTCCCTTACTTTTAGCTGGATGTAAAAATAGTTTTTTGTAACTTGCTGGTGTCCATCTCCTTACAGGTTCAGTAATAATGACGATAGAAGCATCATTACCCTGCTCAATAAGACCTTCAGTTGTCCATCCAGTTCTACCTTCCTTTATCCTCCCTTTAAAGCATTTATAGTATGGCTTCAACGGTACCATGAGTTCTGGATTACCTTCCAGTAGACACTCTATGTTAGCAACAATGACTCTAGGATCAAACTTTGGGATAAAGGTGGGCTCGCCATTGACAAACAACATTAACCAGGACCATCGGTAGGATTGGCACGAACTTTTCAGGTTGCACTGCTTTCCCTCCTTCATATACGTATTTTAGGTGAGCTTCATCTCCATGGAGAAATATAGATCTTGTTATCTCAGCAATATAAGTGGTAAGATACGCGGGACTTGAACAATCCTGCAAAGGAAAAATAGATATATAAATTCACCTTGAAAGACAAATTAGATATATAAATTCACCTTTCAAAAAAAATGTATACAATTATAAAAAACAATAATTGTATAAAATGTATCTTACCTCATCATTCCGTGACCCATACTGGCCACCGGAACCAGAAGGTTGACATTATTCGTGCCAACACCATCTGTTTCAGCCATGCGAATAATGGTCTGTTCCATACATGAAAGACGATGAGGATAAAACATCTTGTCGGCTATTGAGCCACTCAAAGATGAAATGGATACCGCATCATCCCGCATTGACAACATGTAATGCAAAGCCTTTCTTTGACAAACTTTAAGCCCGTCAACCATTGAAGGAACTAACCTTTGGATATCATCTTGTACAGCTCGCCGGAACTCTTTGTCAAAGAATTTGCTGTATCCAATGCTTGTATACGTCGAATCAAAATCAGTGTCTGCCTGCATCAAGAAATGATGATTGTAATGAAAATGAGATCACGAATTTGACCAAAACAAAACCACTTTAGACAAGGCTTTAAAAACAGCTTATTATCTTGACAGCTTTGCTCAAAAGCTCACAATCAAAAGAAAAAGTTTAACTGTTTTTTTCTTACGCTCACACAAGCTACCAAGTGACTAAAACAACTTAAATAATCCTAATCTAAACTAAGATAACCTGTTAAATAGACTAACAAGCACATAAGCAAATCACCAAATGTATACAAAACACCTACAGGGGCCTGTTTGAGCTGCTAAATAAGCTGATAGATAAATAAGCAAGAACCTAAAAAGGCTGTTTGGACTGGAATGATTATGCAGCCTGATGGGGCTCATTTGCAGCCCTCCAATAAGCTGCAAAGTTCAAAATAAGCTAAAAGTGTCGGTTATGTGAATTAATATGGAATCGAGATTTGTGTGATTGTTAGGTTTGTGACGACCTATATTACATCATCTTTCCGGCTGCCACTTCATCTTTCTCTCTTCTCAACCCATATTAACCTCTCTCATGAGAGTGGCAACCCATATTGCTATCATCATTTTTTTTAAACATTTTTTAACACAAACACAAATTTTATTAATAAAACGTAAATATTACATAAACGAAACGATACGAAATGAAACCATTAAAACTAAATAAAAAACTTAAACAACTAAAAATTAAACACGACAACACTTATTTAGCTTGTGGCGTTCCTTGATTTCCGCCTTAAGTCGCATAAGTTCATTTCGTTGTCGTTCGGGCAAATTTGGGTCGATTGCCGAATTGTAGAAAATCAAGTCTTGCTCCCGTTTGGTGATTTCAAGTGACCGACGATCGATATGGTGGTTTGTGCCACAATGGGGGACGATCGATATTAGAAATCGATCGCTCGATCCTCTCGATCAATTATTTCCGAGACACTGCTACTAGCCTTAGTATCACATTGAATTGATTGAGAAATTCCTATGAACAAGGACTAAAAAAAAGGTATGGTATCTTAGGGAATTTTAGGAAGTTTAATTATGTAACAAATAATTATTAATTTGTCATATTACTTAGGTTATTTTTCTTATTCATATTATCAACTTTGACTAAGAGGGTGTTTATTTTTTTTCCCTTAGCTAAAAGATAGAATTTAATATTATTACTTTTTAGGTGAGGCCCTTAAAATTCCTTTATTCTTTCTATATACATAAGACTTAAATTGTTATCCTTGCAAATATAGTAGTAGACTATTCGCATCTTAACTTGTTTAGATTAACTTCAACTAGGTTTTTATTTATTTATTTATTTATTTTAGGGTAAATTGCAAAAATGGTCCTTAACGTTTCACGAAATTGCAAAAACGGGACCGAGACAAAAAGTAGCGCAAAAAAGACATCAACGTTCCACATTTTCGCAAAATCGCCACCGAGAGGCCTTTTCCGTTAGTTTCATCGTTAAGTGCCATGTCACCGAGGGTATTATCGTCATTTCACTGCTTTAAGGTCCACGTGGCATATCACTATTGATTCAGGGACTAAAATATACTTGTTAGTATTTTGTCTAACATGCCTTGAATCTTTGATCCACATATTCACTTATTTTCATAACAAATTTTGATGTGAAATGTCTAAGCATAGACAAATAACTAAATAAATAAATAGTCTAAACAAGACCATAAATTCCAAGTATCCCAAACATATGTCGAAAGGCCACAGATGTAGGTTAGCTAGTTGTTAAATCTGGACTATATTTTTCTAAAAATATTACCAATGACTATCATATTTTTCCACCTCAACAATAATTTTCTAGCTCCCCGCCTCCCCCTTAACTACATACAGTAATTATAGGTATTTGTTTTGAACTGTGGGTTTCTAATCCCATTTAAAATCACGTCAAAATGTAAAAACTGATTAAAGCAAATGTGTAATAACTATTCATTATGTAATCAAGGACTAACCATATTATGAAGGTGGTCTAGACCACATGTTGACATCCTTTCTTTCCGATCATTCATTTGTAACAAAGTCTTGGATTGAATCCATGAGACAAAAACCGAGAAAATGGAATTACTTAAGTAGTTCTGCAAAAATAAAACCCATAATTACCACATGAAGATGGTAAAACCAACAATAAAATGAAGAAAAGAATGGTTTCACATCTGAAAAGTATCGTTCAAAATTCCATACGAAAACTTGTTTATGCAGCAAAAGATCAAAACTGTTTATTAACTATCCAAACATACAACAAAACTGGAATGCTAAGTCAAAGACTCAAAGTTATATAACACAGTGAAAAGTTTTGTCAAAATTATGTTAGCCCACTTTTTTAACCAGCATTTGTAGTCCGCTAAGGCATGAGACTTGGTCATAACGCCACACCACGCCTCGAGTTATAACCTTGCTTGTTTCTCAAATTTTGATATTTACACTCAATAAAGTCCCTACGGGCTAAAAGTACAGTGTTTCATTTTCAAAAGCATACAAATAACCAAACTATCTTTCTTTTCATGAAGTTTCTGCTATAGATGAGCATAGTTGCTTCAGTTTAAAGCAAAACAAAATCAGTTTTGGTTATTTTCGGCTGGTCGATCACTTTAAAGTCACTTGTTTGCTTGGTTATCAAACTTTAATGAAAAATTATCCAATAACAAAATACTTCAAGAAAAGCCGTTTACATGCTATGGAGAACTCGTAAGCCAATAAACATAATACTAAATGAACTGTCTAATCAGAATTGTTAATCGTTTTATGTGTTCTTAACTGAATTTGCTATCAATAACGGAGATACATACACACTCAGTTAACCAATATACTTTTCAGTTAAATAGAATTTCTTCATTTTTCTCTCCTTCAACCCCGCGTTGTCACTTTTTTTAGTTTCGTGTCACATCTTCTAAATTTCCAGAAAATCCCAAATCATAATGTATAAACACATGTAATTACCAAACAGTACATATGTAAACTATGTGTCTAAAGTAGAATGTCGGCTCCATTACTTAGTTAACCACTTACGTTTTTCAGTCGGTTAAATCATCAGATTTCACTATCTCACTTTTTGTTTCTTCGCACTACTCTTTGTCACGTCATCACTTCTCACTGAATTACCTAACCACTAACTCACCAAAGTAGCACAGTTATCTACTAACAACACTTACACATTTCAATATTTCATATAAACACATAACTAAATAATCAAAGAGTATGAATACAAATCCTTACAAAAAAAAAAAGCATAATCAACTTATTCAGGGTAATAAGCAGTTAAAGCAACACAAGTTTCAGTTACGTTTCATTCGCTTAATCAATTTATAGTTACTGTAACATATAATTAAATAATTAAAAGCAGCCTGTATAAACAAATAATCATATCGTGATTATAAACACACTTTACACATTAGGCGTATCAATAACATACAATTACGCAACCAAACAGTATATAAAAAAATTGATTATAAAAGTAGCATGTATTTAAATAAAATTATAATAATTATATAAAAATCCGCAGAATCATGATGCTTAACCGGTATCTTTAAATGAGGGCCAAAGGATCCACTTAACCGATCGCCATCATCAAGTTCGAATTTGGTTGCATTTCTTTTTCTTACTCAACCCTAAAACGGAGGAGGTTCAGTTGACCGGTCAAAGGACTTAACCGGTTGCCTTCATTAAATTCGAGTTTGGTTGGATCTTTTTAACTTTTTACTTGACCGGTCAAATGGCCCAACCCGTATTTGCTCAACGAGTTGCATTCGTTGGTTCGGTTTTTATACTCCGCATATCTAGTAGAAGATCTCAATGCATTAAGCCATTAGGGGGTGGCAACGTGATCGGTGTGGACTCGGCATCAGTCGGCATGAGTCGGCATTTCCATTGCCTCGGTCTCGGCATGATGAATTCGGCAAGAGAATCGGTATGTTTTACCGACTCGGTAAAACTCAAACATTAAATGGAAATGACTGTTGCCCCCTTAAATGTTGTTACCGTTTGATGGTTTTCAAAAAAAATAAAATAAAATAAAAAAATTCCCCTTTAAATATTTACAATCACATATTTTTTTCAAATCACCAATTCACTTTACCATTTTAAAAATCAATCACATGGATCCAAGTAAAATCCCAACAAGGTTCAACATCAAAAGGTCGAAGTCGTGGTCGTGGTCGAGGTTCTCGATCACATCCCGTTTGGCCGAAGGTTCAATCACAACTACGTGGTCAAGAAGCCAACTATCCCCGACCTCAACCAAACGCCTACTTTCCTCAACCTCCACTACAAGCCTACTATCCCCCACCTCCACCGTTGAATCCAAGTCACTATAATATAGCAATGACAAATGAATTCAACCCGTTTAATAACTTTCGAGACGGTCCACCAAGACGTGAACAAAGTGTCGAAAGAGAATTACCGTTATACGATTATAAGGATGATGAAGATGAAGTTGTTCCCGAAACCCAATTCCCAAATCCAAACGGTATTATTTTTTTATTTTAAATCGTTAATGTTTTTTTTTTTTTTTTTTTAATCGTTATACTTTATTTTATTTTATTTTTTTATGGTTTGGTTTAGGTGAAGACCAAAATTATGATAACGTTCAAGAAATCAAAAATCCGGGTAAAGCGGGAAAAAAGAATTTGACGACCGACGAAGAGGTATTTTTGGCAAAAGCTTGGGTTCATGTCTCAACATGCCCAAAGGTCGGGAATCAACAAAAGTCTGATAGCTTTTGGGGAAGAATTCTAGAGCACTTCAAGCAAAATGTGCCCGATACTTTGCGCACATTCCATGGGTTGAACACAAAATGGAAAAATATGCATACCGAAATAAATACTTTTAATGGCCTATACATCCAACAAGTAACTTTTAAATTATATACTTTTTACACTTTTTTTTTGTTATTTTAATTATTTGTTTAAATTTATACTTGTTTATTTTAATTAGTTGTGTAAATTTAAATTATATTTTTTATTATTGTAGAACCGATGTCGTGAGAGTGGGTGTGACGAGCTTAACTTGATGAGAAATGCATTGGCCGATTATAAAAAGAAAACCAAAGGCATGAATTTTACTCATATTGAGGCGTGGGAGATAGTTAGAAAATCGAACAAATGGTTGCAACAACCAACCGTTAGTCAAACATCTTCGTCTAATACGGAGAAACGAAGAAAGTCGTCGAAATCTAGCAATGACAATGTTGAGACTATTATTCCGGATCTAAATGACGACACAACTCCTACACAGAAGAAAAAAAGGCAAAAGGCTGAAATCGAGTCGACAAAGAAGAGTATTGAATCTTTAGCAGATTATGCGGCAAAGAAGTCACAAATAATAGATGAAAATGTTGAGAAGAAACGTGTGAAGGAAGAGTTGGCAGAAAAGTTAATGTCGGCACAACTAGAAGGGGTTCAAGAAAAGAATTATTTTCGAGCTATGAAGTTCTTCAACGACCCCCATGATAACATACCTGATCCAACAATGCGCGATATTATAATTGCAAAAAAACGTGAAGTCGCGGTGAAACATGGATAGCCTTGCAATTTTTAGAAATTGTTTTGTTTTTATTTTCCTAAGTATCATGTAACTTTTGTTTTAATTATTAATGAAATTTGAAGTTTTAAATTTAATTGTTAAATATAATTATGAGTTAAAAAAATAATAAAAAAATTTTAGGCATGTTTCAGCATGACATTACCACTAAAAATGAAACTTTAGGCATGAAATGTGTTTCTTTCTCTTTATTTGTCAATTTAAATAAAACTTGATAAACCCTTAGACAACAATGCCACTTTTTTTTTTTTTTTTTTTTTTTTTTTTTTTTTTTTAGGCAACAAGAAGTTATAATATATATATAAATGGGCAGCACTAAAAGTTAGTCTCTCCGTCCCAAATTTATTGTCCATTATTTACCTTTTTAATCTTTCTTCTTCAACTTTAACCTTAAATATTTTTGTGGACGTTATATAATATTTGATGCAAAATATATAAATAGATTGTGTTTTAGGTGTACTTTTCAATAGTATAATTTTTTATCAAGTATTATATAATAAAAAACATATATTTATAGTTAAAGTTAAACCAGTTTGACTTTGAAAATTCAAACTGTGCAATAATTTTGAGACTAAGGGAGTACAAACCCAACAAAGCATATCTCGTACTTGTTTGAACGAAACCAACTACACATATATGCTATATCTACATGTTGAAGAAACTAAACATACAAAAGAAGATATGAAACAAAAAAGGCTACAACACATGTCGAAGAGCAAAAAAATCAAAACCCGCAACTCTCATCGTCCAATACTGAACATAAAGACCCTCCACCACTGATGTACTAAGCAAAGACCCTCCGCCATCAAACTGTACTTGAAGAGTGGAACTTGAATCTCTCACAATATTACGACAAAAGAATAATAGTCATTGAAATAACGAATATAAATAATAAATGCAAAGTTTGTTAAAATTCAACCCGACCTCTTTTCACATGGATGTATGTTTATTAAAGCAAAGCAAAATGATTGTCATCCATTATTAAAATCATAAGAAAAGTATTTCATTATCGAGACCACAAATTATTGTTTCTTTGTCTTATTCAAGGTAGCCTTTTCTTTTCTTTTTTCCATTTGAAATACTACCTCCGTCCTAAAATTATAGTCTCATTTTGATTTTTTCGGTCTTTCTTTCTCAACTTTGACTTTAAATATTTTTGTTTGTGTTATAAAATAGTTTATGAAAATTATACCAATGAAAAATACATTTAAAACTCAATCCATTTATATATTTTGCATCAAGTATTATGTAATATAAACAAAAATATTTAAGGTCAAAGTTGAAAAATAAAGACCAAAAAAGTCAAAAGGGGACTATAATTTTGGGACGGAGAGAGTAATGAATAAAGAAAACATATTACTACATCCGTCTCATATTAAGTGTCCATTTTAATAATACACAAAGTTTTAAGAGATTCCACTAACTAAACTCTCTATCAATCGAATATTACTTTTACACACTAAACTCTCATCTTATTAGTTGAAAAGTACAAATGGACACGTAATTTGGGACATCCAAAGATTCTATTGTGAACACTTAATATAGGACGGAGGGAGTATTATTTTTTGTTTCAAAATTAAACTTAGCGAACTTCTATATTAGATGCTTTCGTGCGATATTGTTTAAACTTGTTAGACTGTGGACACCTAAGAGCTTCGACAATGTTTTTCCCAAAGACTTGATGCATTTATGGCATTAAATGTTAAAGTTGTTAGAGTATAAGCAATGCATCAAAACTTGATGCATTTAATGACTTGAGGCATAAATAGAGAGTTTTTATCAAAGACTTGAGGTTTACCCTTTAAAGACTTGATGCATTTATGGCATTAAAAGTCAAAGTTGTTAGAGTATAAGCAATGCATCAAATCTTTAAAAACTTGATGCATTTAATGACTTGAGCCATAAAGAGAGAAGATTTTTATCAAAGACTTTGAGGTTTACCGACTTGATGCATTTATGGCATTAAATGCTAAAGTTGTTAGATTATAAGCAATGAATCAAATCTTTAAAAACTTGATGCATTTAATGACTTGAGCCATAAAGAGAAAAAGTTTTTATCAAAGACTTGAAGTTTATCAAGTCTTTGTAAAAAACTATTCAAAAAGCTTTTGGTGCAATGCATAAAAACTTTTTTAAAAGCTTTTTAGAATAGTAAAAAACTTTTGTGGATACTCTTATGACTTAAAGTATTTATGGCAATTCTTGCAAGTAAAAAGCTTTTGCCTTCAAATGCTTAGTTGGTGACAAGTCTTTCTTTCAAGTCTTATAAAAAGTTCTTCCATGCAATGTTAAAAAGCTTTTGAAAATTCAAATAGTAAAAAGCTTTTCTTCAAATAGCCTATTGCAAATGCTCTAAAATTAGTTTTCTTGAACAGACCACAAAGGTCTAACTAAGAGAATGTCAAAATAAAAATAACGAATTATGAACAAGATGATTATATGCATAGCGATGTTGGTGTATAGTAACATAGTTGTGTGTGGAATTTCTTCTTATATATGTATTGTGGAGTAAGTGAAAGTAGAAAAAGTTAGTTTGTATTGTGATGCCTTTTAGTTAGTACGAGCTGGGTAGCCCGCGCGTTGCCGCGGGAGTGTGTTTGTCCAATATACTTTGTAAACATTGTTTTTATAAGTTTGTTGTTTTATGTCTGTTTATGTAAAAATATTCAATAGATTTCATTTTCGCGTACATTTTTATGGTATGAGTAGAGTAGATGACCTGTTTTTTTGTAATATTGGTTTCTCATATATGTTGGAATATGAATGACTTTTGGATGTTGCCCATTTTTGTTATGTTGTAGGAGTGTTTTTTCTTATGTTTTGCGTATTTGTTTTTATAGAAGTGTGTGGGCAAAAGAAATAGAATTGGAAAAGTCCAAAGAAGTGTTTTGGTATGCAAGAGGCAATTGGAAAAGTCTAAAGAAGTGTTTTGGTGTGCAAAAGGCGATAAAGGCGGGACTGTTATGAAGTGTGATGCATTTGATATTAAGTGTTTTAAAAAGAAATTTGAAACAATAGAAAGTTTTAAACTCAATGAAATTAGTGTTACATACACACATATATCGAATACAATATTGCAACATCAAATATACAATTTAGCTATCCAACTATGAACGTGAAATTTATGTGGCCAAATTTCCAAGTACATGTATATTTATCATTCATGTTAATTGATTACAAAATCTTAAGTACGCCAATTACTCCATAAGTGCATGGACCTTTTGAAAGTAAAAAAGTATTAGTGTAGAATTATGCAAAAATGTTAAAACATAACAGTTATTGAAGAAAGTACTCAATTTGATTTAAAGTAACCATATTATATAACAACATACAGTTATGCTACATAAAACCTCCTTAAGCTGTGGAAAGTGTAAATGGGAAGGCCTACATAAATTGTGTAGGCAGACACATGTTGGGTTAAACGAAACTTGCTGCCTAAACCTTTCAGCAGCGATTAATTGTTCAAGTACTCACAAAGGCACCGTCTTCTTCCATGCATAAATCACCAATCGACGTCCTGTGATTAACTGAAGTAGCCAATTTTCAGCAGCGGTTGCACACATGAGACAAAACAAAGTATCATGATCCAAACAGCAGTTTAGCATAGTCATCCAGGTAGGATGTTTGTCAATAATTAGATGGGATACAAACACATCATTCACAAAATCCCTTAATGCATACATGTTGTGTGGTCGGGATAAAAGTACACACAGCTGCTATCACAAAATTATATGAATAGTAAGGTAGTTAATAATTTGTCTTAGATAAATGAGAGCATATCAAATTGGTTTGAAAGTCTTGACAATTAAATGTCTATTGATGTTTACTCAAGTATAACTATGTCACTGTTAACTGCTTTATTTTTGTGTTCTACATATGACCATTTGTAGACATCTTTAAAGAATTTAGGCTCACTCAAAGAAAGAAACAATATGACGGTTAATTAAGACAATGCAAAATTTCAAAAGCGAATATTATGACTACCTCACTTGTGTACATGATCTAGAATTCTTATTATTTTGTCCCTTATATTTAAAAGATCGTTTAAAACATGACTAAAATTTGTTATAAAAACTTCTAGACAGATGAACGAATAATAGAAGTTTATGTCAAGTAACTTATGCTATGTTCAGATGAACGAATAATAGACAGATGAACGAATCAGTTCCTATCTATTTTGACATTAAACGAATCGAATAACCATAGCATATCTACATGGTTGTATCTTGCAAAGAATGTAGAATTGCGAAACCATTTTAGCAATTACCAGAAGCAGGTGTTTAAAAAATTGGTCAACGGGTCTTGATCATAAAGCTGGTGCCTCATGTTTAACGTACTCTTAACGAATGATCAAAATAATAGTTTAATTACTTGTTTGCATTTATCATTTACCTTCATATTTGATCACCCCTTGTAGTGACTCCCATGTACGCAACTAAATTCCAATAAATGACCTTTGCTCTTTGTCGAATTCTTGTCTATAGGTGTTCTCACCATGCCTCATTCTTCAATTTGTTGTACCATTGCACTTTCGCCAATCAAGAAGATCCGGTTTTCTTGATCTCTGTTGTAGTAGATGAAATGAGGTGGGCATCGTGAGGGGCCTGTGTTGGGTAAAGCAGGCACTGTTGCATTAGTCTGTAGTTTCATATAATACTAAGAACGAAGTAATCGAGTAATACAGAAAATGGGAAAGGGAGCGCGTGGTCAAACTGCATGATATATTATGACACCCAAACAACTTATCCACGCTATTGGTGTGTCGCTTTAGCTCATCTTTAGCCTTGTTATAGGTAACAAAAAATACCATATAACACACAACATCATATCAGATTAAGTAAAGAGTGTTTGGCAATGCGTTTTAAGAGTGATTATGGGATACAAAATAGGCATAATCCGATAATTATGTGCAACAAAAAGCACTGCAAACAATAGTGTATAGAACCAGCTTGATTTTTCTATTCCATCCAATATATAAAATTATCATATTTTGATCTTAAAGATGACTGTTTTGTTTAGAAACTACTCTACCACGACATATTATTCAGCTACTGACCTGTCGAAGCATTCAAGTAAATATAAATGAAGCTCGTCTCACAGTTGCAACATCAATAAGTATGCTTGCATCACCTCCATATCCACTTTTAGTTGTCTTCAAATTCACTTTTCAGACTTGGTATGTATTTGATACCTTCACACCACATTAATTTTGTCTTCAACTTGGCTCTATATTCTTCACGAACATTCCCAAGCCAAGTACTAAACGTACACCACGGTTCTACCAATACCAACAGAAATACCCTGTGCAAGTTAGAAGTGTAAATAAGATTGTAAGATACCAATATATATGATATACTTAGGTTGAATGAATTTGTTTTATTATATCAAAGGCGAAGAAAACTGAGACCCAATGATACATACTACCTGGAAGAATTTTTTTACCTTCATCATTATCATCAACTGATGCTGCAAGGGGTTGTTTTCCATCCAAAGTTGCAGTGATAACTGGCATCCAAACATCATCAGCACTACTTTATATGCGGGATTGCGCCCTCGCAACAGGTTTTACCTCTCAAGGGATCTTGAGAAGCTTGCAATCCCCGCCAGGCAGTGTACCTGATCGTTGTAGTATAGTATAGTGACAAGTACCGGAGGATTGATCGTTCAACTCAGGAATAGTGTCGCTAGGATTAGGAAGTCTACTAAACTAGGTCTAGAGGTGAGGGATGATTCTTTTTGTATTTTTGTATTTTATGAAAGCAAGTAAAATCTCGGGTTTTAAAGGAGTGGGCGGAATTAGTTGCTAGCCAACTAACCCAATTAACTAAAGATGCAATCAAAATAAAATAAAAAGAAATGAAATTAAACTAATGTGGTGGAAACAATAATGAGAAAAGATGTGTTTACTTATATTTCATTACTCCCTAGATATCTTTTACCGGTTGATTAGCTTGTCACAATTGCATGAATGACGGGTTATATTCCTTAATACTAGTCGTAGGGTCGTGTACAGTATTCCCTAACTCTATAAGATCCTACTTCAATCCTATGTCGAGCCGACTAAAAGCTCCTAACATGGGATCATTAGAATTCACTTATGCATTAAATACAACCAAAAATCGTAGTACACCTCCGATCATGTTTCTTAATACGTTCAAGCAAGTTACCAATGGAAGTCTGCCAAATTTCTTAAGCCTAACATCGAATACAATCATCCGTAACAATTATAAACAAACAATCAACCAATAATCAACATCTAGGTTTCGCTACATCTAAGCAAACACAATAAAAACCTAGCCTAACATGTTATAAGAAAGACAAGCATAAGATAGAATCAAACAACACATAGACATATTGAATGATTATTGGAAGACTTATCTTTATTCAAACATTGAAGAAAGAAGGGTTTGAAACCCCTTCAATAAGCAGAAAATTCGACCTAGGGTTTGTGATCCCAATATTCCACAACTTGTTCCACACTTTACAATGAAAATTTGGAAAAATATATATAGATAAAACATCCTGACGGCGTCATGTATTAGCTTCTGACGCCGTCAACTCGCCGCCAAACTAAAATTTGTATTGCCTAGATCCAGTCTTGACGCCTTCATGCAGAAATATACTCTGGGCCGTCACATGTATTTTGACCCTGACGGCCTTGGTGACGTCGTCAGGCTATTAGCACTGAAAATACTTTTGGCCGTCACATTATAATTTTCACATCCACCTCTTTTGTCACTCTTGATGCCGTCATGTGTTAAGCCTTGACGTCGTCAAGTACTGTTCCCAGCAAGGAATTTGAGACTTTGCCATTTTCTTCACTTTTATGCTCCAAAAATCTCCAAAACGCTTTCTTTTCCAGATTTCTCCTCAAAAGTACCTAAAATGACAAAAGGAGCGATTTAGGGAAATAATTGATCAAATAATCACGAATTCGGACTTAAATGACCCTTTAAAAGTGGTACACTTTTCGCCTCATCAAATACCCTTACACTTGAGATTTGCTTGTCCTCAAGCAAATGCGCTTTTATTCTAATCAAAATACAATTTAGGGGTCATTTAACACTAATATAAAAGTAATTACAACAAATAATCGTTCCACTAAAAACCAAAAACAAGCACGGAGGTCATACACTAGCACCTCACAAATAGTGTTTAGATACTCACATCTATCGGGTGTAATAAAGTATATATCACAATATGGAAATGGAAAACATCTCTCACAACCTGTCATAGCAAATAGATTACCATAGGCTTGGGAAAGGACCAAAACCTCCACCACTTGGTGTAAGCACCTAAGATAAACTATCAAAGAGGTCTTTTAAAGGGTTATAACGTTAGGTGTAGGGATATGGAAAACACGATTTTGTTGGATAAAGGCAATATTTACTGGTGGCGAGTTAATCATCTTGGTTTATTACATGTACAATATGGCGTTGCTAAGCCAAGACTCGACTCGACTTAAGCTAAAAAAAAAAAAAAAAAAAAAAAAAAAAAAAAAAATAGAATGAAACGGAATGGTAGTCCGTATGTTTTTCTATTTCTTTTTCTATTTTTTTTTCTTTCTTTTTCTTGATTTTTTCGGTTTTTTTTTTCTTTTTTTTTTTTTTTTTTTTTTTTTTTTTTTTGCATATTCTTTTACCCTATCATCCAAAATAATACATCGTAGGGAATTTGCATTCCCCTACACTTGAATTTTTACATACTTTACAATAAACTACTCTAAGGACTCGAATTAAGATAATCAAAACACTTGGAGTACTTTTTAAATATTAACGCACATATGGGGGTAATATATGATTTTCTTCCCCATTACTCCATAACACTAGTACTTTACCTAATCGTCCCAAAACAATATGTACAAGATATGACTCGACCTAGCAACCATGTAATCAATTACACAATTAACTAAGGGTTTAAACAAATAACAATAATGCACTAAAGAGAGTGCATACACGAAAGGCTAAGGTGATTTGGTTGCACATTTGGGGTGGATTGTGACAAATTCTTCCTTTAAGTAAAATGCTTAAAGTTAGAAACGAAAAAGATAGGCTCGGAGGGGTGTAATAGAGGTATCCTGTACTAAAAATGAGTACAACGCAAAAGTGTGGGAAAATTAATTGACTTTATTAGTCAAGTAATATAACTTAAATGTCAAGTAATTATGATACGGGTTTAAACACAAGGGTGATCCTAATGCCTCTTATCATGTAGTAAATCCTACTACACGAATGTAGTCTCACTAGCGGTCTCGGGATGTATCATTAACGCAAGTTCTAGAATCTAAATGCTACTAGTATACTCATAAGCACTAATAATGAATGTTTTTCCTATCAAATTTAAAGGCGAACCTCACATATTTGGGTGGAAATTTTTTTTAAGTGGTACGGTTTTGTGCTAGTCATACAACTCCTATACATGAGACGCTTGTTAAGGCTAAAGTTTCACTCCTAAATGTTGTAAAAAAATTTAAATTTGGCGCTAAAATTACACTAACAAGTATTTCTCTTAGTTTTATTACACACCTACTATCAAACAAACAAACTCAAGTGCAATTGCATCCTATAAGGTATCATCATTTACCCTCCCCTTACACTTAGGATGAACATTTTCCCTGATGAGGCGAAAAATGAACCGTTTTTAGGGGGTCATTTAAGCCCGGAATTGAATTTATTTGATCAAATATTGCCCTAAATAGTTCCTTTTGTGATTTTAGGTACTTTGGGAGTGAATTCTAGAAAATGAAGTATTTTGGACGTTTTTGGAGCATAAAAGTGAAGAAAACGGCAAAGACTTAATTTTCCTTGCTGGGAACAGTACCTGACGACGTCAAGAAGGAATTTTTGACGGCGTCAAGAGCAAAATGGATGACGACCCAGAGAAAACGTGACGGCGTCAGAAGTAGGGCGTCAAGATTAAATTTGGTGACGGCCTGGAGCAGGATTACACATGACGGCGTCACCCATGGATCTAGGCAGTCCGAGAACTTTATTGGCGGCGAGATGACGGCGTCAGATTTTTCCACTTGACGCCGTCACCTCAGAGAATCTATATATACTTTTCTATTTTTCATTCATTAAGAGAGGAACTTGTGTGGAGAATTCTAGGGCCGAACCTAATAAACCCTAGGTCGTTTGTAACAGTATTTTTAAAGGTTTTCACCCCTTGAAACCTTTCATGTTCAACTAAGATAAGTCTTCTTTCAATTCATACAATATGTCTATGTGTGAATATATCTTATGCTTGTCTTGATTATAGCATGCTAGGCTAGATCTTTCATGTGTTTGCTTAGATGTAATGAAACCTAGATGTTGATTATAGGTTGATTGCTTGTTTATAGTTGTAATGGATGAATGATTTCAATGTTAGGCTTACGAAAACTGGCAGATCTCCATTGTGTAGCTTGCTTGAACGTCTTAAGAAACATGAACCGATGTGTACTAGGTTTTTATGATTGTATATAATGCATGAGCGAATTCTAGTGATCCCATGTTAGGAGCTTCTTAGCCGGCTCGACATAGGAGTGAAGTAGGAGCTTATAGGATTGGGGAAGTAAGTACGCCACCCCATGAATGGTATTAAGGAATACAATCCGTCATCCACGCAACTGTAACAAGTAATTAACCTGTAAAAGATATCTAGGGAGTAGTGAAATCTAAGTAAACACAATTCTCCCATATATTGCTCACACTACAAGTTTAATTTAGTTTATTTTTATTTTTATTATTTTGTTTTGATTGCATCTTTAGTAATTGGGTTAGTTGATTAGCAACTATTCCGCCCACTCCTTCAAAAACCGAGATTTTTATTTGCTTTTATAAAACATAAAAAATACAAAAAGAATCATCCCTCACCTCTAGACCTAGTTTTTAGGCTTTCTAATCCTAGCGACACTATTCCTGAGTTGAACGATCAATCCCCCGGTACTTGTCACTATACTATACTACAACGATCAGGTACACTGCCTGGTGGGGGTTGTAAGCTTCTTGAGATCCCTCGAGAGGTAAAGCCTGGTACAATTCCCACGCATTAGTCCTCAATGTTCAATTAAAGGATGTAAAAGTAAAACAGGTAAAAGAATGAAAACAAATACTCCCCTGATCCGTTCGGTGTGGATAGTGTGTCAACAAGGTTAGATCTTCCTCCCAGAAAATGAACTTTGAAAGCTTTCCTTCAGAAATATAAATCATCTTCTTGTCATATATAACCTGTTAAACCTGAGAAAACAATCAAGGCAAACCTCGCGTAAAATCGGCGATAATCTATATATACTAACAAATCCTAGAAAACAATTTAAGATATAATGCTTGTGGAATGAATGTTTGCAGATTTCCTGGAGTTTATAAAATTAAAGAATCAACAAAAATTTTAAGACTCCGTTATAAACAAAACTCGCAAAATTTTTCAGAATTTTAGTACCTGACGCCGTCAGGTTGTAACTCCTGACGCCGTCAGAATGTTCCTGGAAAAATCTTATGTTAAGTTTCCGGAAAATTTCTGGTAAAACTTATGCCTTATTTCCTAGAAAATCCTGCAAAACATCATTATAACTCGATAAAAGCATTTGACTCTAACAAATACTAATACACATGTTCATTTAATATTGTAGCGAATCATGCTCATTTTCGTTCTTATAAACAAATTTGGATCTCCCTTACACTTAGCTTTTGCAAAATACCTTTATATGTAATTAAGACGAAGTTAAAAACAAAATAAAGCATTTTCACAATTTACTTTGAAACATGATTTACCAACAATAAAAATAAAACATGCATAAGGAAACAAATAAAATCAAACAAATTAAAACACACAAAGCATGGGTTACCTCCCAAGAAGCGCTTTTCTTTATTAACAAGTCTTGTAGCTAGACTCAAGGTCATGGGCTTTTACATGATCTCGTCATCAAATGTTACATCCTCCTCACTAATCATTTCAGTACCACTTTCTTGATAATGTTTTACGCGTTGTATATTTACAGTGAATTCTCTATTTTCATCGTCTATTAACACAACAACGCCCGCTTTAGAGGAGCTTTTCACCGTAAAGGGTCCATACCATCTAGACTTAAGTTTCCCGGGAAATAACCTTAACCGGAAATTATACAATAGAACTTTATCCCCTTCTGAAAACTCCTTATGTTTCTTAATTCGCTGGTCATGCCATCTTTTTGCCCTTTCTTTATATACAACGGAGGATTCATACGCTTCTAGCATTAATTAATCAAGTTCATGGAGTTGTAAGAACCTATTCGTCCCAGCGACCGTATAATCCAAATTACACGCCTTAAGTGCCCAATAAGCCTTGTGTTCAAGTTCTACTAGAAGGTGACACGCCTTGCCATAAACCATGCGGAACGGGGTTCGTTCCAATAGGTGTCTTGTAGGCCGTTCGGAATGCCCATAAGGCCTCATCGAGTTTAAATGACCAATCCTTTCTGTTCTGATTGACCGCCTTTTCCGATATTCTCTTAATTGCCCTGTTGGTGTTTTCAACTTAACCGTTGGTTTGCAGGTGATAAGCAGTGGAGAACCGGTGGGAGACTCCATATCTTTTCATGACCTTTTCCATTTGCGTGTTGCAAAAGTGGGTTCCCCTATCACGAATTTCAACATCGAATTCTCGTAACAACAAGATCCACCGAATTAGACGTGGTTTAGCGTCTTGCTTAGCAAAAAGGTATCGAAGAGCCGAATGATAAGTAAAAACGACCGTGTTTGAAAGGACAAGATATTGGCGGAATTTGTCGAAAGCGAACACCACGGCTAATAGTTCTTTTTCGGTGGTAGAATAGTTCTCTTGAGCGGGATTCATAGTTTTGCTAGCGTAGTATATTGGTTGGAATTGTTTGTTAAACCTTTGGCCTAATACTGCTCCAACAGCATAGTCGGTAGCGTCACACATGATCTCGAAAGGTAATTCCCAGTTAGGTGTAACCATGACTGGGGCTTGTGTGAGTTCCTTTTTCAGGAGATTGAATGCATCCTTGCATTCTTGAGAGAACTCAAAAGGGGCATCCTTTACAAGCAATTGAGTCATTGGCATGAACCTCCTGTAGAACCCGGCATGACCCAAGAAGCTACGTATTGCCTTGACAGTAGTGGGATAAGGTAGTTTAGATATAGCTTCAATCTTTGCTTGGTCCACCTCAATCCCATTTCCTTAGACCTTATGCCCTAGCACAATCCCTTCTTTTACCATAAAATGGCATTTCTCCCAATTTATGACCAAGTTGGTTTCCTCGCAACGTTTGAGCATTTTTTCAAGGTTAGCGAGATAGTGGCGGGAGCGTTACATAGCCCAAAAGGCATTCTCTTATAGGCGAATGTTCCATAAGGGCAAGTAAATGTGGTTTTTTCTTGGTCTTCAGGGGCTATGGGGATTTGGAAATATCCTGAGAATCCATCCAAGGAACAGTAGTACTCGTGCCCGGCTAATCTCTTCAACATTTGGTCAATGAACGGGAGGGGAAAGTGATCCTTTCTGATGGCATCATTGAGCTTTCTATAATCGATGCATACCCGCCAACCAGTAACCGTTCTCTGGGGTACTATCTCACCGTTGTCATTTTTCACCACCGTCATCCCTCCTTTCTTTGGTACAACCTGTACAGGACTAACCCACGGGCTATTTGAAATCGGGTATATCAGCACTGCATCCAAGAGTTTGATAACTTCCTTTTTCATCACCTTTTTAATGTTGGGATTTACCCGCCTCTGGGGTTGCACGGCTGGTTTATAGTCTTCTTCCATAAGAATCTTATGCGTGCAGAAGGTTGAGTCAATCCCCTTAATGTCGGCTACACTCCATGCAAAGACTCCCTCATATTTCTTTAAAACTCCTAAGAGTTTATCCTTTTGCCCATGTTCAAGGGAAGAATTTATGATCACTGGCAGTTGATCCTCTCTATGGAGGAAAGCATATTCCAAGTGGTTTGGGAGTTCTTTAAGTTCTAGCTTGGGTGGTTCGATAATGGAGGGCTTTAGCTTGTTTTCAGGTTTACGGAGTTTGAGCGGTTTAGTGGTCTCTTGTCTGGGGTAGAAGGAGACTGCGCTAGCACCCTCCATCTTGTCCTTCTCCATTATGGGTTGGAAAACCTCATCCCGCAACCAGCCCTCTTCGATTTGTTCTTCAACACAGTTGTCAATGACATCAGTTAATTCATCGACCTCTCCGATGAAATAGAGCCGGTTAGCCGCTTCGAGAGATAGATTCATAGTGTCTTTAATATCAAAGGTCAAGCTATCGGTCCCTACTCGTAAGGTTAACTTGCCATCGTGAACATCGATAACTGCACGAGCGGTGGCAAGAAAGGGTCTCCCTAAGATGATGGGCACCAGGTCATCCTCCTCCATCTCCAAGATCATGAAGTCAACCGGAAATTTGAACTTTCCTACTTTAACTAGCACATTCTCGCATATCCCCAAGGGATATTTGACTTATCTATCGGCTAGTTGGATGTTCATACGGGTTGGTTTTAGTCTGGAATATCCTAGTTTGAGGAACATGGAGTAGGGCATGAGGTTGATGCTTGCCCCTAAATCGGCAAGAGCATTCTTTATCGATAGAGATCATATGGAACAGGGTAAGGTGAAGCTGCCTGGGTCGTCTACCTTTTTTGGTAGCCCTCGTTGGGTCACCACCGAACATTCTTCTCCTAGTCTCACAAGACCCTCGAGTCTCTTTCAGTTGGCAAGCAATCTTTTGAAGTATGAGCTATACTTGGGCATGTAATAGCAAGCATCAAGGAGAGGTATGGTGACCACTGAATCTTTTAGATACAACAAGAATCTCTTATTATCGTTTTCAATCTTCTAAATTTTTAGGCGGGATGGAAATGGGATTCTCACAGGTTGGTTAGGTGGAGTTGGTGGAGATAGAGTCATCAGAGGAGGTTGTTCGGGAGCCTCGTTGCTCACATTACCTTCCTCCTCGTGGGGATTATTTGGCTCAACGGCAACAGGATGTTGGCTCGAATACGGAGGGTCCTTAGTTGTTGTTCCAGCTTGAGTAGTAACCGCGAGCAAGGGATCTTTTTGGCTTACTGGGGGCCTGTTATGGCCATCAAGGGTGGCATTAAGCTTGTTGAACTATTTTTCCATGCCATTCTGTTGTTCAGTGATGAGCTCGTCAAGCCCTTTCAATTGTAAGCCTTTTTCCTGAGTAAAGTGTCCAAGGTCATCCTCAAAAGTGCTCCTGATTTTAAAGTCAGGGCCTTCCTCTCCTTCTTTTCTTTTCACCAGATTCCCCCAAAGGGTATAATCATCGTTTTGGTAAAAAGGCAAAAGGGAGGGGTCAGCGTAGATGTCATGTCCCGATAAACACGCATGTTCGGTAGTGATTTCTCCTCCACATTCTTCTACTTCGTGCGTGCCCCCACAGTAGTCGCAGATCAAGTAAGGATTTGAAAGTTGTTTAGTTGTTCGCAACCCTACAAGGTATAACACCCTTTCCTGAATTTTCCCCAGCCGACTCTAGGGTGTTTGTGTGATTTCGGATATGCTCATAGTCGAATCGGGTTCATCCCAAGTATCGTCCTTCCTCAATCCTATTCCACCCTTCCTCGGCGCTCAGATTAGCTATTTTCCCTTTTCTTGAATTATTGATTCCGTTCTGGTCGTTTGGGGAGACATTGTTGTAGAAGATTTGGACCAGAAGCCAAAGTTCTATGCCATGATGGGGGACTTGTCTTATTAGATCCATGAATCTAATCCATGATTTATAGATGGGTTCGTCCTTTCCCTTTCGGAAACGGAGGATCCTATCCCTAAATGCCGAGGTTTTCCCTACTGGGAAGAACTTCTCATAAAAGTTGGATATAAGTTGCTCCCATGTAAAAATAGACTCGGAGGGAAGTTTATCATACCACTCATTGGCTTTTTTCATAAAGATTGAAAGGAAAGAATCGTAATCGGGACGTGTTTCTAGTGGTCTCGTCCGTATGGAGGGTGTCCACTATCTTCAAGAAATCCCTAATATGTTGAATTGGGTAATCGGTATGTAGTCCGCGAAACTTGCATACACTTTGGACAAGCCAAACATCGTTTGCACGCAAGACCTCATCGGTGCGTTCGTTTGGGAAAACAATGGCATTTGAGAATCCGCGAGGATTCGGGGAAGAATAGTCCTTAAGGCGCTTAGGGGTGGGAGTTTCGGGGGTGCTCATATCGTTGTTAGATTGGGGGCTAGAGGGCGTGAGGTGATTATCTGAATCTTATTCAGAAAGAGCCTCATCAAAGTTGATGGCTATGCCAGATGGTTCGGGTGTTGGGAGAGATTGCTTTAGCCTATGCATTTCCCTTTCAGGTTCTGCATATGGCAAAACAAGATTTCTTACGGAACTACGACTCCTGGTGATTCTAAGGTTAGAGAGATCTTCATTTGCCATGATGGCGGATGATAATGGTTACGAACAAAGGAACAAAGAAATAAGATAGACTAAAGAAAACCTAAAAATAAAAATAAAAATCTTACTAGAAAGGAATCTAGCAAGTGGACCTAATAAAAAGAAACTCTAACCTAGACAATAACTATTCCCCGGGCTGCGGCGCCAAAAACTTCATACGCGGGATTGCACCCTCGCAATAGGTTTTACCTCTCAAGGGATCTTGAGAAGCTTGCAATCCCCGTCAGGCAGTGTAGCTGATCGTTGTAGTATAGTATAGTGACAAGTACCGGGGGATTGATCGTTCAACTCAGGAATAGTGTCGCTAGGATTAGAAAGCCTACTAAACTAGGTCTAGAGGTGAGGGATGATTCTTTTTGTATTTTTGTATTTTATGAAAGCAAGTAAAATCTCGGGTTTTGAAGGAGTGGGTGGAATTAGTTGCTAGCCAACTAACCCAATAAACTAAAGATACAATCAAAATAAAATAAAAAGAAATGAAATTAAACTAATGTGGTAGAAACAATAATGAAAAAAGATATGTTTACTTAGATTTCATTACTCCCTAGATATCTTTTACCGGTTGATTAGCTTGTCACAATTGCATGGATGACGGGTTATATTCCTTAATACTAGTCGTAGGGCTGTGTACAATATTCCCTAACTCTATAAGATCCTACTTCACTCCTATGTCGAGCCGACTAAAAGCTCCTAACATGGGATCATTAGAATTCACTTATGCATTAAATACAACCAAAAATCGTAGTACACCTCTGATCATGTTTCTTAAGACGTTCAAGCAAGTTACCAATGGGAGTCTGCCAGTTTTCTTAAGCCTAACATCGAATACAATCATCGGTAACAATTCTAAACACACAATCAACCAATAATCAACATTTAGGTTTCACTACATCTAAGCAAACACAATAAAAACCTAGCCTAACATGTTAAAAGAAAGACAAGCATAAGATAGAATCAAACAACACATAGACATATTGAATGATTATTGGAAGACTTATCTTTATTCAAACATGGAAGAAAGAAGGGATTGAAACCCCTTCAATAAGCAGAAAATTCGACCTAGGGTTTGTGCTCCCAATATTCCACAACTTGTTCCACACTTTACAATGAAAAATTGGAAAAATATATATAGATAAAACATCCTGACGGCACCATGTATTAGCTTCTGACGCCGTCAACTCACCGCCAAACTAAAATTCGTATTGCCTAGATCCAGTCTTGATGCCTTCATGTAGAAGTATACTCTGGGTCGTCACATGTATTTTGACCCTGACGGCCTTGGTGATGCCGCCAGGCTATTAGCACTGAAAATACTCTGGGCCGTCACGTTATAATTTCCACATCCACCTCTTTTGTCACTCTTGACGCCGTCATGTGTTAAGCCTTGACGTTGTCAGGTACTGTTCCCAGCAAAGAATTTGAGACTTTGCCGTTTTCTTCACTTTTATGCTCCAAAAATCTCCAAAATGCTTCCTTTTCCAGATTTCTCCTCAAAAGTACCTAAAATGACAAAAGGAATGATTTAGGGCAATAATTGATCAAATAATCATGAATTCGGGCTTAAGTGACCCCTTAAAAGCGGTACACTTTTCGCCTCATCACTACTCAAGAATGTCTTGAAGCTATTGTTGAAGATATCATCTCATCCACATTATTCAGCTTCGTAGATAACCTATCCAATATATTGATTAAATGGTAAGGCATCTAAAGTTCCATAGAAACAATAAGTTTACAACTAAGTGATTAGAGGTACCAAAAAATATAAAAGGTGCAGTCTACTTCACCTAGCAAATAGTTAGATCTATCACTTTTCTCATAAAGTAAGTGTGAGATTCTGCAAGATATCAACACACACTTTTCATTCTCGATTGCATTTTGTAGGGCTGCCGTGCAGAAGAAGTAATATTAGAAATAAATAGAATAACACAACGTATCCATGAAGCGACGACTGTAATGTTAAATCAGAAAGCTAAAGATATGATGTACAACTCACCGCAACCACAATAACCTTTTAGGTTTCTCCTGCGCTTCACTTGTTGAAGATAATCCCCTTTTTAGTCCAGCTGATTTACAACTTCAGGTTCAACCTAATATAAAACATTGCATAGTAACCTTTGTTTGAGTGCAAAGTTTTGTTAAGAAGTGAAACAATAAAACAATTAGCAAAAACAGACACATTCCCACAAAATGCATCATATTTTTGGAAGCCAAGTTTATCTGTCACCATTTTTTTTTTCTTTCCTTGAAAAGAACAATTAAGGTCGAATCAAGTGCAATTGTAAAACCTGAAAAAGGTATCTCCATACCTCAAAAGTGCTTATGAAAAAAGCTTTATCACACAAAGATAAAATTACGTTTTTTTACCTCATAAGTATGAAGTAACCAAAGCCCATTAATACAAATGAATGAAATCAGTGTAAACCCATAACCAACAAAAACAGAATACGTACACCTTAGTATTACTATCAACAGATATATCTACAACCGATGCAACTCCTTTCCACTCTAATCACCTTCAACGTCAATGTCAATCAACCTCGTATCCTGACTTTCTGTAACATATAGTTCCTGCGTCTCAAAAGAATATCCTTATTCCCATCACTAGCACAAAAACTAGTATTCGTCACACATAGCATTTTTCGAACTGTCACATGGTAACATATTTACGTGACTAAATGTACCAGAATAAAATAAATAGCCACACTTGATCCGACTTGTGTAACCATTTCGGAATTCTATTGTCACACATTTGAATATTTATGTAACTAGAGGTAACTAGAAAAAAATAGGATTATTTAGTCACTTATAATTTGGGATGTGTGACAGATATAAATGAGTTTGAGACATTAGTCACACTATATATATATATATATATATATATATATATATATATATATATATATATATATATATATATATATATATATATATATATATATATATATATATATATATATACACGTTTGTGACAAATATATGTCACACAATTGAACAGTGTGACCAAAATCCATATATGGTCACATGAAATAATTGTATATGTGGCTAAATCAAATAGTCAAGTTTGTCACACATTATTTGAACGTGACTACTATTTTTTGCTGAATATTTAGCCACATATGATTTGAAATGTGTGACAACAGAAAAGTAAGTTTGAAGCATTAGTCACGATATGCATTTAAAAGTGACAACTATATGTCACACACTTAATGTGTATAGTCACATAAAATTGAAGCACGATAACGTTACTATAGGGTTTACAATAGTCACACCATATCACAAATGTGTATCTAAACGATATTTATAGCCACATTATAAGGGTATTATATGTGACCAATACATTCAAAATAGTCACATTGTGAAATATTCATGTGACTATTGTTTATAGCAAAATGTGAACTCAGTTATCATTAACATTGATATTAGTCGCATTGAGTTTTTGTGTGACTAAATTAAAGATGCTATATATATGGTCACATGAAGTATTTATTTAGGTGTCTAAATCATAGACTCATATTTTGTCACACATTATTTAAGTGTAGTCTCAAATCGATACATATGGTCACACATTTTTGATAACTTATGTACTTTGTAACCCCTATAGGAATAGTGTTACTTGACTTACTAAAGTCAATTTTCAGCTTTAATGAAGTAACATGTTACTAAAGTGCCTGCAAGAGTACATGATATGGGCATTCCCAAAATCGTATACAAAGAAGAACATACAATTCTCTGTTTAATGAAAACAGAGATGCCACACCCCTGCTACCTCCAAACACCTAATCTTCTTTTATTCAGTTCTTTCCTTTGTCTCTCAAACTGAGCATGAATTCTTTCAATGAGATCTTTAACTATATCTGTACGTTCTTCACATATGATCTTTATAGATATCATCACAACACGTAAACTAGCACTCAAAGGATACTCTTTTTCTGCAAGCATAAAAACATCAACTCCATCTTGTGTTGATAAGTGATGTACATTGCATCTATCACAAAACTTCCATGAAGTTGAGAGATCATGAATTGGGAAGTTCCAATAGATATCAGCTGGATCAGGTTCATATAACCTGTGTAACTCAACCCACAACTCTTGCTCTTTCACATCTGGCTTCTTGATTGTTTTGAGTTTTTTTTAACCAACTCCCATAATATGTCTAAGTCTTCTCTGTCACTTGTTCTTATCAATTCCTGAAAACGTTTGCACACTGCTGATCCTCCACCGAGCCTGATTATCTTCCAAGCCTTTCCAAATTTATCTTTGTAAATCTCCTAGTCTATGATTGGATATCTAGATTGAATAGGATCAACATATAATGTTTCAGGAACAATCACCATCATCTGATCAAGAGAATAGCTGTCTTCATTTCTTTGTGAATCATTCTTCTTCTCAGCATGCTTGTCTTCAATGATCTTTTGTTTCTTTGATGGTGTTTCTTCTGTACCCATGGGGATAAACTTTTCTTCAATATATCTCTTGCAGTGGTAGTATAGACGTTCAATTTCTTCATATATCTTTCCCCTGAGTTGATGAGGTTTATAAAAACCTTGATTCTTTAAGTATGTCTTCATTGCACTGATGAGCGGATACCTTGTGGGATTCATTTTCCTCTTCTGACTTTGACCTTGCTTTATTAACTTACTTAGCTGACTCAAAGCTAATCCTTTACATCTTTCATTTATCAAATCAGCAAGTCTTTGTACTCTGTTATCATCAGTTAAAGTCGTATCTTTGTAAAGTTCTGCAACTCTAGCCTGTAGAACTTGATCATCATCAATAAAAGCTTGCATTTTATCTGCATGAGCTCTTTTTTCACCTTTTATTGAATAATGAATGCTACTTGCTCATCTGTTTCCAATTCAAACACTTTAGATCTCCTTTTCTTATCCATAAAGTTAGCTATTTCAGCTTCATCAACTCTCTTTACAACCTCTTCAGCAGTAGAAACTTGATTTGTTGTAGCAGCAGAAACATCTTGTACCACCTTAGCCAGTTGTTCAACATTACTAGTAGCAGCAGTTTCTCCCAAACTAGTATTGGTCTCCACCATGATCTTTGAAGCTTGTACAATATTTTCACCTGGAAATTCCACTACCTGCTTTTTATTTACATCTTCCAAAACCGCCTCATTACCCTCATTGTCAGCAACTACATAGTCATCATCCACATTATCACCACTATCAATCCCAATATCCATATCCACATGCATATCAGCACAAGCACCTTCAGCATTTGTTGTTTCCTCCCCTGAGACTCTACTTTCATTCCTCCCCTGTTTGGGAGCATCCTCCAAACTAGTAGCATTAGAAGAACTCACCCTGTGTGCTGTGCCCATCTTCTTCAAACTTCTGAACTTAATTTTTCTTTACCTCTGTTGACCTTCCAAATATCGAACTCTCTTTTTCAACCTTTTGATCTCTTCACCTTGTTCTGTTGTATGCTTTTGGAGGCCAAAAACATCCTTTTCTAACTGGGTACAATAGTCCTTCAAATCCTGTATAAGTTTCATTCTAGCTTCACGACTTCGGCTTGTGTTACCTAGCCCGAGAGATGGATCATTGGAATTGACATTTTGTACATCAGTATCCATCAATTCATGTGTTTCAGATCTACCCTCATCACTTCGGGATATGTTACCTTCCCTGAGAGGTGAATCAACGAGTGTAACTCAGTCTCTTGTATGTTACCATTGGCCTGCTCTGCTTCTAAGCTAGCAGCAGAAGTGGCAGCCCCTTCCATGACATCCTCACCCTTTTTTTGTGGAAGGTTCACCATATATGAAAAAAGTGGTGTAACCCTTCCTGAAAAATATTTGCCATTTGCCATCAGTTTTCAGATTTGAAAATATTTTCTTTTGTAGTGAGGTGGCATAAAAAGTTCCTCTATGTGTTCTAATAGTAGTCAATTGATTTGGAATAATAAGCTGCAAAAACCTTGGATATAATAAAGAGTTACCATCATCATCCAAGGTCTTGATCATACCCTCCAAAATCATTTTTGAAAAAAATTAAAAGGTTTTCCTTTACTAAGGCATATAACAGCTGATGCCATGGTAGTACCAAACTAATTCCAACCTGTTGTTTTAGGACTCAAACAATGTAAGAGGGTATGAATCAAGAATTTCCACTGAGATGAGAAGAGACCTTTATAAAATTTTTATTTATTCTTCTTCTTCTCATACCCTATTTTTTTCAAACCTTTGAAAATGGCGGCATTTTCAAGACACACGATCACTTCATTATCAGGTAGGTTAAGAGATTCCCTAATAGATGACTCAGTTATGAGTATATCTTGGTCATCTACCTTAGCCTTAATCTGTTTTTCTTCATTAAAAGTTATGACCTTAGCAGTAGCCCAAAACTGCTTAATAAAAGAAATGCATGTAGGAGGATTCACAGTTAATGCATACCTAATAGGGGTAGCATTCAAGAAATTGATTATCTGTGTGAATCCTTCAGAACCATCTGGTTTCTTCAAAAAAGCGACCATGTTGTGTCTGTCAACAAATGTGCGTTTTGATTCAATTGCCAACACCATCGTGAATTAGGGTTTTGTGATTTGGGGATTTTGAAAATGATTGATAAAAGATGTTAGTGTTTGTGATTATAGATAAATTATGTGTGCGTGAAACTGAATTATCGATTTGATTGGGGATTTAAGCCGTTAAGTATAAATGTTACCAATCCACCCCTGCACTCTCAGTTCTAGCAGTATAAACCCAGCTGCAGTAACGTTTTCTTAGCAGCAGATTTTTTTTTTTTTTTTTTTTTTTTTTTTTTTTTTTTTTTTTTTTTTAAGTGCAAAGGGTGAATCATTATATTAATATCAACAAGTAATGAGAAAATTGAGTAATGACAAAAGTACAGAAATTAAGATTAAACATTTTTCATTAAAACTTGAAATAAAAAATTACAAAATAATGTACAAACCCAGCTGCAGTAAGGTTTTCTTATCAGCATATATATATATATATATGTGTGTGTGTGTGTGTGTGTGTATATATATATATATATATATATATATATATATATATATATATATATATATATATATATATATATATATATATATAGTGCAAAGGGTGAATCAGTATATTAATATCAGCAAGTAATGAGAAAATTGAGCAATGACAAAAGTACGGGAATTAAGATTAAACATTTTCCATTTAAACTTGAAATGAAAAATTACAAAATACTGGAAAAAAAAGTTACACATTCTAAAAATCTACTAATCTAATTTTGGAGATTTCTCCGGGTCAAATGCCACATGTGCATCTTCGTAATCCAACCCATCAAACTCATATCAGACGAATCATCATCATCCAATGTCTTGTACGCCTTGGGATGTTGTTTGAGAGATGGTTTTTTTTTGTTGCTTTGTACTCCTTTTCATCCTCAGCATGTTGTTTGATAGATTGTGTTTTTGCTGCTTTCTTTCTTTCATCAGCCCACCAGTTGTACCACGCATTTCCATCCCATTTAAAAATTTTTACACTTTTTGCCGCTTTCTTTTTTGAAGTAGACTGGCTTGAACCTTCTCCTTCAACCCATTGTACTGATCTCTTGTTGTTTGCAGACATTGTTTATGAATACTTCCTACATGTTTTTGTTTATAGATTTGAGAAACTAGGATTTGTGATTTGTGATACACATGGAAACGAGTATAAAAAGGGGATATGGGAAAACCAAAAAACCTATGTTTAATGCAGGAAAGGATTGATGTTTCCCACAGGTGGCTTGAACCTTTTCAACATCTTCAGGCCAATCATGATCCATTGGGACGAGCGTTTGCCAGGGATCAATGCTTATAATTCTTGACAGATTTATATACACATTAGTCACCAACAAAGACTGGCCACAATGGAACATGATTGACTTGAAGAAATCTACAAAATTTCATAATCTTTGGGCATTTTTGGTTCCCATGGTGCCTGATCCAAATATCCCTTTGGAAAGTAGTCTGACCATGGATTTGGAGGACCTTCAGAACTACTTGATATGTGAAATGAACTTGAGTCACTACTGTCAATGTATGATTTCTGCAAAAAATAAAAAAATATATTGAAATTTAAAAAAATATAGTGTAAATGAAATAAAAGATAATGTTGCAATTCAGGGTGTGTTTGAAATAACCTTTGTTCTTGGAAGTCCAATGGATACATTACTTGGTGGATGGTTGGTTTTAGATCATAAAAAGAATGGAATGCAATAAACCAACATACATAACCCTTCTTAGTTCCCGCTACAGCTCCTTTTGTCGTTTCAACTCCCTTTAAGCAAAGGATTACACCAGCCGCATTGCTAGATTGTTGAAAAAACAAAAGGAATAGTATGGGAACTGAGAATGGAAAGGTATGTTGAAATCGGCACACAGGTTGAGTAAAGAATAGATACAAATGTTGAGTAAAGAATAGAGTCTAAGTAACATCACTCATCTTGAATGTGATAATAAACTAGTGTGGCCTGTCATGAACAATACACACTTTATCATTATCGCATTGAAGACGTCTCAATTATCAGGCCAGATCCATCTAACATTGCAGAAAGGTTCCATTGCTTTGTTTTTTGGACACCGTCTAATAACGGTAGTGTGCTTGATCTTGATCACGCTTTGGCACTTTCAAGAATGTATCTTATTGAAAGAGCCAAGACTAGTGATCAAGATCAACCACACAAACGGTAGTAGACGTTTTCCAAATCAAGCAAGGGAACCAATCTACAACGTTAGATAGATCTTGCCTGATAATTGAGTTTTAAGTTATTAGAAAACAGATTCTTACTATCATTTATATTGCTCCCTTAGATATGACGAACATACATATTAATTATGTAGATTCTACGACATTAGAGAGCTAATCGTGCATGAATGACAAGTTAAACATATAATAATAACCAGCTAGTGGGTTGTACATATAATAATAAGTTGAACACATATGGATTTTCTAACAGATTTAACACGTATAAAAACCGAGTTCTCAATCCTCATTACAAGGAAGGAGTCTTCTCCAATTGGAGAATCAAAAGGCTCCCACTAGGTTTTCGAGCTTGGTACCTAATGGACCACATACGTCACGATATATGACAGCGTGAACCTAAAGACCGGACAAACAGCTAGTAGGCTGTACATATTAAGGTTTCCAAGGCATAAAAACTTGAAAATTCTTTCTCAAGCATCGAACCCGAATTATTATTTACAACTTATACTTGATAATTGTTTCTGTATTTTGGCAAAGCAGAACAAGTTTATGTTCATACTTGAAAGTGGTGTCATCCATCAGTGATACTTCTGCCATATTTGATACTTGGATGTTTTAGCCTAAATATTCGCACACACATCCGCCACTTTTTTTACTTATTCTCTCAATACAAATGCAACATAATTCTTATAACAGATAGTCAACCTAAGCCTAAGATAAAATAGCCCTAAGGGAATTCCAACTCCCAAAAATAGCCATAAACCCTAACAGTAAAAAACACGATATACAGATACATATTAAGGTTTCCAAGGCATAGAAACTTGAAAATTCTTTCTCTAGCATCGAACCCGAATTATTATTTACATCTTACACTTGATAATTTATTCTGTATTTTGACAAAGAGCAAAGATGAATCAATAATTGATGAACAACACCAGAACAAGTTTATGTTCATACTTGAAAGTGGTGTCGGTTCATCCATCATTGATACTTCTTCCATCTTTGATACGTGGATGTTTTAGCCTAAATATTCGCACTAAAACTAAAAAACAACCATAAACCCTAACAATAAAAAAACACGATATACAGATACATAAACCCTAATACTAAATAGCCCTAATTAAATAAACACAAAGAATGAAATAATCAGATAAACAAAAAAAAAAAAAAAAAAAAAGAAAAAAAAAAAAACCTAAATAATCAGATAAACCAAATCATCTGTCAAACTTAGGGTCAATATAGAAGCCATCTAAGTATGTTACCATATGCTTCCGATCTAAGTATGTTAGGATTTCGAGTGAGAGAGAGAAAGAAAGAACAAGGGCATGCAGCTGTGACTTATGAGTGTGAGATAGAAAGAGTATTAAGTATATGTTGAAGTGTGTGAAGTGTGTTTGATAAGCTTTGCATATATTATATATTATAAGTTTAAAAATGATTAAAAGTATAAAAACTAAAAGTATTAAAAGTTTAAAAACTAAAAGTATTAAAGGTACATTTGTATTTTAGTGTATTTTGTATTTAAAAAATCGCCCAAAGAGTACATATGGTAAGATGCAAGGTTTTCAAGATCGGATCCTACCCAGGATCGTTTTCATCTTTACAAGATCGTGATCGTATGATCGGATCGGGATCTTAAGATCCTACTAGCTATAATGTCATTTTCTTAATAGTTTTTGTAATATTATACAAATTTACAAATTATTATATATCATAGACACAAAATTATATGAATGTTTCATCGAAATGTTGTCCTAAATTATGGTTATGAAATGTTATTGTTTAGGTTGAATTTTATTTTAATTTAGGTCTACTCATAAGATTCATATCTAGTGAGATTTTTTATTTTCTTTTTATAGGTTTTCTTTAGTCTATCTTTCTTCTTGTTTCTGATTGTTAGCACTCTCGATGGATAACCGTAACATTGATCATTTGGTTCCTGTTATTCGTGTTTTTCATCTTAGGAATTTCCAATTACCCGTTCCGGCTCTCGTTGTGGAGATTGAAAACCCACCAAACCTTTCACCCGACCATCACTTTGGTAATAATTATGAAATGGAAGAATCTGACCACGACAACGACCATGAGATTGGCCCTTTTTATTACTCAGATTCCGATGAGGACTTAGGTGATGGTGATGTTATTGATGAGGTTAGGAGAGAAGAGGAAGTTGATCCCATTAAGTATGTTGACCCTAGGAAAAGAATTGAAAAGGACAGTCTCTTTAACATGCATTTTCCTTGTAAAATCGGATACATGAACTTTCATGCCTACCTTAACTCAACCTTACCCATGCATGTACATAATCTCTCGTGCTAATTATAATAAGATTATGGTAGAGTATCAAGGAAATAATGTGTTGTTGCTAGCTAGGGTTGAGCCATTACATGTTTTTGTAGGAAGTTTTGTGTATTTGGTTGATTTTATGGTAATGAAGGACTTAACATACATATTAGTACTTGTTTGAGTCAAATGCATGTATCGAGTCACAATGAATGTTTTGTAGGATTTTTAGGAATTAAAACATATTTTATATTACTTACAAGCTCGAGAACTCAACAATAACTCGAGTCGAACTTATATAAGGTTGAGCTCACCTCATTAAACATTTCAAGTTCATTTGATAGGTTTTCAATCTCCAAAATTTTAATATCGCGCTCAAGATCCCGCCCCTTAATTTTCCCCAAAATTTCAATCTTCCGTTCAAGATACCGGCCCTTTTTTCCCCAAAATCAAAACCCAGACACTAGTCAGATCTATCTTCTCTCTATTAATCTCTTCTCATTCTCTCTCGAACCCGACTCGCACCACCGCCACAACGTATCCAGGGACCTCCCGATCATGTTATCCGGGATCGAGAAAGTTTGAGCTCGGCTTGAGCTTGACTCGACAAGCTCGATTTATCTGTAAATATGTGTTTTCTTACACAAATTAAAATTGAAATATAACCTAAGAATTGAATTCGATTCGACTTCAGCTCGAAAAGCTTGATACATTCATAAATAAGTATTTACACTTAGTACACTTACATATTAAAAAAAACATATTTTATATCACTTACAAGCTCGATAACTCAACAATAACTCGAGTCCAACTTATATAAGGTTGAGCTCAACTCATTAAACATTTCGAGCTCATTTTATAGGCTTTCAATCTCCAAAATCTCCAAAATTTTAATATAGCTCTCAATATCCCGCCCCTTAATTTTCCCCAAAATTTCAATCTCCCGCTCACTCCCACCCCTTTTTCACCCAAAATCAAAACACTAATTAACACTAGTCGGATATATATTCTTTATATTATTCATCTCTTCTCCTTCTCTCTAGAACCGACTCACACACCACTGCCACACTTCACCGCCTTATCTCGCTGTCGTTCCACCAACCATCGCTCATCCACGCCATCACCGTCATCAAGACAAGAGAGGCAATGGGTGAGTTTGTTTACTTCGGTTGTTTGGTTTGAGATAACCACCACATCCACCACCATCATAGTCAAACCACCATCACCCTTATCTAACCTATCCTACTCTGTTCAAGGGTATGCTCAAACACATATTTAATTTATATTTTCTTGAATATGTAATCGAATATAAAATGATTTATATTGATTTTCGTGGATTAAAACTAGCCTAAAACATGTTTTTGATTATATATTCGTGTGGTGATAATCGTTTCAGGTAGACTTATTAAGACGATATAGTTTTTCGGTTTATTGGAATGGAGACAATTGACGTGTTCTAAGAGGCCACTGTTTTGCTCGTAAAGGGAGTCTTACTTGGTTTCCACTCCGGGAGGATGTTGCTGAACAGTTGGAGTTTGCTTATCGCAGTTGCGTAAGTTATCTATCAAAAGATTAACATAACATCTGTTATATAGGAAATTAACTCAAATATGGTTGCTTTTTGTGAAACCGTTTCATTTGTACCAAATGTGAGTGATTTGCTTGCTTGGTAATGTGTTTGACATTTATTCATTCCAGGTTTGGCACTGCAGAACATTTAAACCAATTGTATATTATTTGTTGCCCGAGTTGATATGCAACCCGTATGTTTGTTTTTTATGCTGAACTTATATTTAGGACATCTAATTTTGTCGTCTTTTATGTTAGCATTAATCACATTACTTGTTTCTTGCAGGGGCTACATGTTATTTTCACGGGTGAGGATGATACATGGGATGCCTGGCTAAAAATTCCCTCATCTGGATTTTCTGGCACACTTCATTTTCGAGGGACTGAAATTAAATTGAGGCATGGGTATGCTCCATCTCAGTCACCAAAGCCAACCCATATATATTTTTATTGTTTCATGGTTGGCAGATGTTATATTATGCAGCATTATTAGTGCCTTGGTTTCTTACGTCAGCAGATAGAGGAAGAAATGGACGATTATTATGCACAGGTAAAACTAATTGCGTTTTTCTCAGGCTCTATGTTTATAATACTTTCAAGCTCAATTTATGGTTATAAGTCACAAACGGATTGATCCATTAGCTGTAAATTGCAGTCAATAAATTGTTTTGGTATTCAAATTTTTACAGGTCCTTTACAGCATCTAGTATTCATGGTTCATGGTATCGGTCAAAGGATGCAAAAAACAAATTTGGTTGATGACGTTGGCACTTTCCGCCAACTTACACAAAACCTTGCTGATAAGCATCTGACGTCTTACCAACGGGAAACTCAGTCTAAGTAGGAATTCTTCTAAGAAAGCCCCTTCTTCAAGTCAGCATTTTGGGGTCCTAACTTCCTTGTTTAATGAAACAGGTGGCTAATCATCCTGCTGCCAGCTGGGATGAAGGCAATGCATTTGAATCTTCTGAAGCAGAAAAATAATTCCAAGATAAGGTATACCAAGTTGGTTTACTAACCTTTTGTACCATGGTAGGTTTTAGGTGCTATTCTGGACTAGTGCATGTTTTTTTGCATTTCGTAATACTATAACTTCTAACCATATCATTGTGACTGTTTGCAATCCCCGTTAAATTCATACAGATTAATAACTCGTTTTGTTCTACAACTGCAGCAAAATTGGTATTTGAAAGCAGATGACACATCAGACCGCTTTTTCCGTCGGCTCTTGGTAAATTTATTCTTATCTCTTAAATGCAAGCACATGCACATACACATACAAATCAAACACAATCATCGATGGCAAGAAAGGATATTGTATGTGCTTCTAACTTTTGTCTTTTCTAATTAAAAGAGACGGAGAATATCCAGATAATGAGATTAGTATAAAAGTTAGTGCTGCTAGTGAAAGTTAGTACTGCTAGTATAAAGTGAAGACTGCTCAAAGATTAAGACTGCTCGAAGTTAATACTGCTAATGTATTAGTTACAACTGCTAGTTATAAGTTAGCAGTGTTGTTTCATATAGTTAGTATTGCTTGTATAGTATGATATGTATTAGTTTTTTATGAAAAAGATTGTAGATACTTAGGAAAGTATTGTAAGGCCACTAGGACTCATTGGTGTATAAAAAGAGGTTCTAGGGTATAGAGTTATATACGAATTTTATATTTACAATTTTATTGTATTTGAATTTGTTTTGAAATATATTTGAATTTGTTTTGATATATATTGATTTTTTAAATGTGACTAAAAGATGTATATAGTCACACTTATTATCAGTTTTGGTCACTATTTGCTTTATTCGTTGTGTGCCTAAATATTACAGAAAGCCACACAAACATAAAATTCACGTGGCCATTCGATGATCTATAGTCACACAAAATACACATTTCTTCATTTTAAACAGCATATGGTCACACTTATTAACACTTTTGGCCACTGTTTGCTTAATTGTATGTGACTATATACCCAAAATAAACATGCTTTGTGTTACTAAATATTACAAAAGGCCACAAAACCATAAAATTCATGTGGCCATTGGATGATCAATAGTCACACAAAATACACATTTCTTCACTTTAAACAACATATGGTCACACTTATTAACACTTTTGGCCAATGTTTCTTAAATTGTATGTGACTATATACCCATAACAAACATGCTTTGTGTGACTAAATATTACAAAAGGCCACACAAACATAAAATTCACGTGGCCATTCGATGATCAATAGTCACACAAAATACAAATTTCTTTAAACAACATATAGTCACACTTATTGACACTTTTTGCCACTGTTTACTTAATTGTATGTGACTAAATACCCAAAACAAACATGCTTTGTGTGACTAAATATTACAAAAGGCCACACAAATATAAAATTCATGTGGCCATTGGATGATCAATAGTCACACAAAATACACATTTCTTCACTTTAAACAGCATATGGTCACACTTATTAACACTTTTGGCTGCTGTTTGCTTAATGTTATGTGACTAAATACCCAAAACAAACATGCTTTGTGTGACTAAATATTACAAAAGGCCATACAAACATAAACTTCATGTGGCCATTGGATGATCAATAGTCACACAAAATACACATTTCTTCACTTTAAACAGCATATGGTCACACTTATTAACACTTTTGGCCACTTTGTGTTAAATTGTATGTGACTAACTCCAAAAAAACAACACCCATTGTGTGACTAAATCATCACAAACGTCACATTTATTGTATATTCATGTGGCCACATGACGGGAAATAGTCACATAAAATACACATTTACTAAAAAGAATCATCTCAAATGTCACATATATTATATATTTATGTGGCCAAAGGACGAACAATAGTTGCTCTTAAAAAACATTTGTGTGACTTTAAGGTGTTTACGGTCACTGATACTGACTAATCCAACAAAACTTGTGCCTAATTTGTCACACATATTTGGGGTTTTGGTCACTCTTTTTCAATGGAAAAGGCCACGAACTCAACAATGTGACCATATGCCACCTACGGTGGCGGGCCCTTTAGTGACACACAACGAAAAAAACGTGTGTGACTATATGCATATCGTTACACATTTTTGGCGTGGCCAATACAAATTTTTGTACCAGTGCATTGAGTACGAAGACATAGTTTAACATTAAAAGCTCAACTATAAAATCAACACATACCTGTTATAAACATACAACCACACAAATCAAGAGCACAAAGAGTTGGACACCCGTAAGGTAAGCTAATAAAAGCAACATCACCAACTCCCACGCACCAACCAATATTTATCAACTGGAATTGATTACTGTTGTATACTTGTATGATTGTATCCAGTAGCCTACAAACACAACAACAAGTCACATATAACATCTTTCAATTTAAACACACAAATAGGAGTCTACTTTTGAAAATCTAACCGATTCAGTTATTTGCTCAATTATTAGACAAATCTCTAATCATCATTCCAATTAACCTTAACACTAAATGATTTGTCTAATAAAACACAACACTAAATCAACTAAATAAAACACAAACGAACTTTCCGAACACAAATTCCTACTCATCGGATCTGGCTGTACACGCCTTTTCATGCCGCCACATTTGCAAACACACATACGCCTGGCCGGAAAAAAAAAATCCCATCATCATCAGCACGGCAAAAAAATAATAAATAAATAAATAAATAAATAATGTTACTGTATTAAGAAACTAAAAAATTTAATGGGATGATTACTAATTCACGAAATCAGCTGCTGTTTAATGTCTTCCATGGCGACCCAAACCATCTTAAGATCGAATAATTAGGTATAAAGTTCGGCCGCCTTTATTCATTGAGGTGTTGAAGATTTGGTTAACCGGATTGATGGTTAATAGTTTTGTGAGAAGCAGTTATTTTGTATATGGATTTGATTAGTGGGGCGATGGGATGGTGGATGAATCTGGAACATTGAGATGCATTAGAAATTTGTAGAACAATGTGGAAATTGGAAATGGGTCTGAAACCTTTATGAGAGAGAGAGAGTTATATTTTGTGTGTGACAAAGAGAAAGGTCTAGAAAAACGGAATGATGCAGTGTAAAACAGTGCAACACAGTGTTTGCTACAGTATTATAACGGGCAGTACTGTTCCTAAGGCACTGTAGCGATAGAGAGTGATTAATTTGTACAACCAATAATATTATGCCTTTTGTCCCACTAACACCAAAGTATAATTGGTAGACCAATAGGAAGGGAAATTAAGGTGCTAATTACTCCGTAATACACATGCGTTGAACCCCGTTATCAAATGGGTTTTAGAATATATTATAATTGTTTGTTTTGCCTTGGTGGCTATATATTTTGTTGCCTTTTAGAAGAAGAAGAAGAAGAAGAAGAAGATTGGTGGTTTAAATTGTAATTTGAATATTTAAAACTTAATAATTAAGAGGAATAAATGTATTTATTTGTAGGATTGTGTCTTAAGGGCACAAGTTAAGCATACCAAAAAGACTCGAAGACTCATACAAACGTATAAAAAAATGTATTTTATGTGGGTCCTTTGAGTCCTTTTTCGTGAGTCTATGAGTTATTTTGATATGCTTAACTTATGCCCCTAAAGCATAATTTAAAAAAACCTTTATTTGTATGAGTTCGTCTTTGTGTTTGGGATCCTTATAAAATGTTCATCCAAGTAAAAAGATTTTGGTTGTTATGATTTAGGCATCTATAATAATTGTCATTCAATCAAACTTATTATTGGTAGCTCTGAGTGAGTATGTGTGTATTTTGAGTATTTATTTTTTGAAAGGCAATTGGAGTGTTTTAAATGATAAAAACATAAAAAGTTGAGGAAAAGAGAGAAGATGTCACAAAAGTTGATAGAAAAAGTTATAGAAGTGTTTTTAGATAACGAGAAGATATGTGATAAGAAAAAACTCATGACAACACCTTTCACCTTTTACATGATCAGAATTGTTTACTGCACATGATTTTTCTTTACACCCAAAGTCCAAACCACCATCACTTGTGGTGATGCTACATTTGCACTTAAGAATGAATTAATTCACAACTTTTCTTGTTAAACATTGGTGGTCACGAACAACAAAGTATTATACTTGTCTGAGAACTCGATATTTACAACCACCAATGTCAAAAGGAACATAAAAACTGCAACATCTTTATTACAAACAATATATTTAAATCTTATTTTAATCGGCCATGTATATAGAATCTATAAACAAGATCAAAGTGTATATTAGTACCTTAAAGTAAGTAAAGTGGATCATATAGTACCTAAAGTATTATAGGTATAGCATGATACCCCAAACTAACTAAACATGTCACTTTAGTACCCCCGAACTCACTAACTAGCTATTTCCGTTACATTATGTTGACGGTAGAACCATGATGTACGTGATTTTCTCCTTTTATTCAACCTTATATATTTCTCTTTTGCCCAACTGTAAACTTCTTTCATTCCTTCTTTTTTTTTTCCCACCGTACATGTTCTTCTTTTGTTCACAATTACAAACTTATGTTCTGATCAAATACTCATTTAAGTATGGTGTATGTTTATATGCAGTGGCGGAACTAGAACATTTTTTTTTTTGGGGGGGGGGGGGACGAATTTATTTTGAGGGGGCCGAATCGAAAATTTGTTTGTAACCTCAACTAAATTACCCCTAAAACCTATAATATTTACACTAGATGCCGCAAATTTTGGGGGGGGGGGGCCGAGACCCTCCCCTGCCCCTTAATAGGTCCGCCATTGTTTATATGAAACAAACATACATTACAAATTCTTTCGATGTTACTCAAGAATGGTAATAAAAATTTAGAGTCCATGACATTCAAGATTTTTTATGAAAAGAATACTTATATGGAGCAAAAGTATCACACCATCTTTGAAGTAGCATTTTAACAAATCTAATGCCGTTGACAACTTGACATAAACTAACAGAAATAGCTAGTTAGCAGTGGCGAAGCTTGGATTTTTCGAGTGGGGGGTCGGGATCTAAAATTTTTTTTTCCTAACACTATGGGGGGTCGAAACCGAATTAAATTGGGGGGGGGGGGGGGGGCGAAACCGAAAATACTGAAATTTTTCTACACGAAAACTATATACCCCTACATCGCAAAAAAAATTTCGGGGGGTCGGCTGCCCCCCCGCCCCTATGAAGCTGCGCCACTGCTAGTTAGTGAGTTGGGGGGGTGGGGGCACCGAAAGTGACATGTTTAGTTAGTTTAAGGTACTATATGATCCACTTTACATAGCTTGGGGGTGTACTAATACAGAATTTGGTAATGAAACAAATTCAAACCAATGTACATAGACGACCAACAACAACATTTATTAATAGGGTGAGTCTATATAGACGGTGGGAGGGAGGTGAAACTATCTTCCGTACTTGGGGGCCATTGTCACATGCATCATTGGATCCTTGTCATTCAACAATCTCTATATTCACATCAATTTATACTAGTACATCCCTCCTTCCATTCAGTCAACCATTTTTCTTAAACTGCTGCTACTACTACTTCTTCTTCACTTCACACACACATTCTGATTCAGGTATCACATTTGACTTCATCAGTTTTTAAATGGTTTGAGTCTGCGTGGCGGTGGGTTCAAACTTAACCCCGTGGATTAGTCGGCCAAAAGGTCGGAAACTATGGTTGGCCAAAAAAAAAAAAGAAAAAAAACCGTTTCCCCTATTTTTTAGCTGTATATTAATGTTTGTGACATAAAAAGTTATTTAACTTTTGAGATAAACAACTTTTATTCTTGTTACTAATAAGGTTTTTGCCTTTTCAAAAGTGACAGCTGAAATGTTTATTAATTTGATATGTCCATATAAAATTATTACAACTTTTGAATGTGATATTATAATTTGGAGGAATATGAATGGTCCCGAAAACGGGTGACCACATCGAAAATCCCTATTGTTGTTTTGTTACTAGTTGCAGCTAGGTGAATTAATTATTTATTGTTTTCAAGTGTTGGATAACAATTTTTGTAATTGTTATGTAATTTGAATGTGCAGCTTTTTTTGGGGAGAAATTTAATTAGTGATTAGTCGAAAGACAGGCAATGCAATGCAGGTCTGTTACTCACCACAGTTAGGATCTGTAAGTAAGAGTTCGGCTTCGTTTCGTAATTCGGGTGCTTATACGAGTCCCGGGACACCTGACTATGGGGATGGTAATAATATGGGAGCCTTTCAGAAGGGTTGGTGTTCTGAGAGAGTACCTTTAAGTAATAGTAGTAGAAGACATATCAGTGCTGCAGCATTGATGCCGTTTAATAGTGGGAGGACGTTGCCATCCAAATGGGATGATGCTGAAAGATGGATTACTAGTCCTGTCTCGGGGTTTGGTGTTTCTAAGAGTTTAGCTCCACCAACGAATAGAAGACCTAAGGCGAAGAGTGGACCCTTGGGTGGGACTGGGACGCCTGTGGTTGGTTATTTTGCGGGCTATTCGCCTGCTGTCCCCGTTCTTGAAGGTGGGAGTAATAAAAATTTTCTTGCGGGGTCGCCACTTACTACGGGTGTTTTAGTTCCTGATGGTTTGGCGTTTCGTCAGGGTGGTGGGATGAATGGTGGTCATACTGCGTATGGAATGGTTCAGTCTGGTAATGTACCTGGATGGTCTGAGCTGTTGCTTGAGCCTGCGTATCCTGATTCTCAAGGTATAAACTCCATCCTTTGGCATTGGATGACTTCTTTTAGTCTCTTTATTGGCTATATTATGTACTCCGTATCAGATGATTACCTACTTTACATGGATTGCTGACGAAAGTTATGCACTAAAAGTTTAATATGTGGAGAAAGATTTAAGCACATCTATTATAAGACAAACATGTATAGTAGTAGTTGAATGTTAACAAGATTTCTGTAGTAGTGGAGCCTAATCTTGTGGGTGGATTCTTTAATTAATGATCTTATACTAAATAGTTTTGAACACTTATGCTGATCACTATATAATAAAGCATTTAGTACTTAAATCATGAGTAAGCTATCTTAAACTTGAAATTTATTTGACATTCTAAATACATTCCGCTTCATAACAAAGTTTATTTTTGAACTTTTAAAAAATCATCATAGATTGTACCTCTTATTACTAAATACCATACATGAAAATAACTCGAATACTTGTCACACGACTCTAGTCTAACCTACTCTACGCCTATATTCAGTACTGGCATAAAGTCGTTATAAAGCAACCAATCCTAAAAGCATTTAGAGCTGGTGCAATACCAACATGTACGTGCTTGTGAAAGCTCAAGCTCAAGCTCAAGTGTCGTTTTCAATCTATGAAAACTGGTCGGAAACAATTGTGATTATGATGCTCTGCGTAAATATATAATTTTTTATTTTTTTATGAACCCGGTAGTTATATTTTCTGGCTCCGCCCCTGAGTACTGGCCTATAAACGGGATTTATAGGCTCACCCAATTTTGCTTTTGACATTTATTTGTCTTGTGCAAAGTTTCAGGATATTTGGTTAATGTAGTTTGGCCTGGCCAGCATTTAAAGCATGTCATGAAAATCGAATTTTCTGACTTAATTTCATGTTAATAAAATATTTAAGGATTGAGATTTGTTTTGTGCCTTCTGTCTCATCTTTGTGACATTTGTATCTTATGCTGTTTCTACTAACAATCAGCATACACCCCCATTACATTTTCCATTCCAGGTTCCTAGATGTTATTATAGTTGCGTCTATGCCGTGTAGCAGGTCTTATATCATGCAACTTTAAGTTGAAATCTTCTGAAATCAGTAAAGACATTTTAGTTACCTGCATTCATACCTCGTTTATCACAAAACTTCCGCCAGCGTTTTTGTATAAAATGGCTGCTTGTGACTATATCAATCGTGCAGATGAGAAGTCGGATGAAAATGGTGTTTCTCGTATCGTCTCACGACGAGATATGGCGACTCAGATGAGCCCTGTGTGCAGTCCTGAATCCTCTCCATATATAGCTTCACCTGTAGAACCTGGCAACCACCATTCTGCTAGATTAGAAATCAGAGATGTACAGGTAGACAAAGGAGCCACTATGACAAAGCACTCTAAAAGACACAGGAGAATGAAGATTAATAGATCACCAGAGGCTAATGACTTGGCTTTGACATGGAATGCTACAGAAGGAGCAATGCAAGTGTCAAAGTATGTCTCGTACAGTCCCCTTTTAACTCGTACAGCATTTTCATTTCATTGAGTAATCTTAGGTAGAGATAATGATCGTTAACAACATCTAAGTTATGGGAACTGTTTTCAGCAGCCAGTCAGTTTTTTGCATCTGATGGACCATTTTGTTTCATGATGCATGCTGATTATAAAAGAAGTGAACTAAATGCTTTATAAACTTGTTGCCATATGTAAGAAATTCACTTTTTCTGTTTTACAGTTACTTCACCTTCTATTCGTTGATGCATTTCCATGTAGTCAACGAAGGTATTGCAAGTTGAATGTAGATGTCAAGTCTTATCTGAACTCTACAACTTTGTTGGGTCAAATTTCTTTCCAAAGTTTCGTTCAATAGAATGTTCGGGAACTCTGGTCTAGATTTCTGAATTATTTTATTCCCAAATCCACCCATTATCTTAATTCCAACCAAAAGTGCATTGCCCAAGTGACCACCAGTTATGCTATACGGATGTACATGTTCCCATCGACGGTCAACTTGTGCATAATGAGCGCACAGTAACATTTAATTTGCAAATGACAACACACACACACACACATGTATATTTATATTAATAAAAATCATCATAATACCAATCACAACAATAAAAATCATGTGTTTGTTCTCATGTAATTGCAGGGTCCAGAAAGAGGAAGCAAGGATCACTGCTTGGGAAAACTTGCAGAATGCAAAAGCAGAGGCATCAATCCGGAAACTTGAGGTGTGTTCATCGTGATAATAAACGATAGACTCATTCTAATTGCAAACTATAGTTAATTTATCTGCATCTGGCTTCATAAATTATTCCTTCATCTTTGCGGACCATGAGAGTTGTATCGAAAAAAGACCCATGTGTTATACTTCAAAGAGACTAAACGTGGCAAAATAAAAGGTTATTTTCACAACAACAAATTAATCGGTTATACACACCTCATAAATGTAATAGTGTGTAACTTTATTAACAAGTGTGAGGAATGGTGCTTTGACTATTTGCTTCTAAATCCATACACTTAAAAATGTTGATAAAGTGTTCACAACTCTACACTTAAAAGCGTGGAAGAATGACGTAACTTGTATTTGCGAACTTTCTGTTTTATCTTCATGAACTTATACATGTGTAGTTTTTCACTATTTTCACAAACTTATAAGTACTAAACTATTTTTAAGCAACTCCTAGTTTTGTAGATATAAGTTCATTATCCTGACTTGTCTGCACGAAACTTCATATTTGTTGTAGTGCCAGCTCCTGATACATTAAAGCCTTTTCATCAATATTTTCTGAACTTTTCTATTGAAGATCAGACAGGGTACAGTTATTGGACCAGAATTATTTTGGTTATGGACTTGAGTAATTTTTCTTTTCCAACAGATGAAACTGGAAAAGAAAAAGTCAGCATCTATGGATAAAATATTGAACAAACATAGAGCTGCACAAATGAAAGCCCAAGAAATGAGAAGGAATATGTCTGAGAGTGCTGCTGGGCAGGCTCCCAGAACTTCTCGCAAATTCAGGTCCTTACGCAGACATGTCACGGATTCTCTCACAGGCTGCTTCAGATGTCATGACTCTTAGACCTCTAACATCATCCTTGAATCAGGTCATTCCCTTATATTCTTGTTCACCTTTCTAGATATTTGATCCACCATTCTTGTTTTTATATTATCCGTCTCTTCTTTTACTGGTCTTTAGGAAACCTTAAACGTTATACTCTCTTCACGAAAAGAAAGAAAAATACTTTATACTCTAGAGGTCTAATAACTTGATATTTAACTTCGGCATTTTAAGCCCAATTTTCTCGAGGAAAAAATATCGAATTATCTGTGTGTAAAAGCATGATAAATGTAGAAATTGGTAATACAATTGCGATGAAATCTCTTCTGAATGTGCGTTTCTAGATCTTGACTTTGAAAGTCGGTTTCTTTCTGTGTAATAGTACTAGTATCTCCTCTATATATATTGCTAAGATGGTATTTTGAAACAACTCTTTAACAGGTTTTGCAACAGAAAGTCAACGATTTAGTGATCAAATGGTGCTCTAGGTAGTTGTTTCTGCAGTTGAAATGGCTTTATAATACGGATGACGGGGCATATGCAATTTATGAGATAATCAGGTAATAGTGGATATAGTTCTGACTTTAATATCATCAAGTGTTTAGTGAGAGTTCAAATTTGGTATGGGCACCTCAGTTTTGGAAGATAAAAAGAGCGTGAATATGTAAGATCCGGTAAGGATCGTTGGAGCAAGGTACATAATATACCTATTATTGTAAAAACACTAAACATTTAGCGAGAGATTACAATTTCATGCTGTATGCTCTACATGGGGACAAATGTGCTAAGTGTTTGTGTATTGTTAGCAACCCGCACAAGCAAGTGAAACCATCATGGAAACGGGACAAAGAATTGGCCTATTTCTTGTAGGCCTCTCTTGAAGCTATTTTAAGAAATAAGTTGAAAGTTGATTGCTTGGTTTCCTTGGCAGGAGGCCAAAGATGAAAGAATATCCTCTCTATAATGCAAAGCATGTAGTTGAGGTTTCTTGGGAGCTTATATACCATTGCTTTAGTATAGAAAACCAAAAGTTGCGACAGTAAAATGACAAACACTATTAAAGTTGACATTGTTTGTAGTGATACATCAACATTTTCTGTATTCTTTCTCGAATTACCGGTTAACCATAATAACCCGAGTAAGGTTTATTCAAATATTTTTCACATATTTCCTTGACTTCTAATCTTTTTACCTACTTTTCTTATTTTTATGTTACAATAAGGTTTATTCGGGTTAACCTGAACTCAACTAGCCTGTACCCAAATAACCTGATACCATTATGAAGGTAAGGTACGGTAAGGTACTTCTGCAAACACGATTAACCCGACTCCGAATAACCCTTATTATGTGGAATAAAGTTGCAATAGTTGCAACTTCATTTTTAGGAGGAACTTGTCCAAATAAACAAAAACCCATAAGCTACGTCATACTACTATATACACTTTTAAGAGGAACTTGCCAGTTTGCAACAAAGATTTACTGCAGCTCAAATGCTCTCAAAAGCTAGCTACACAAATGACTAGAAACCGCTTTTTTTTTTTTTTTTTTTTTCCTAATTTGAACTCTCAACAAAGACCCTCGAACAACTTCATAACACTTATAATGGAACATAATATTGGCTCCGGTTTTACAAGATTCATGCTTCATCAAGGGCAAGCACTCCGGGAAGTGGCCTTCCTTCAAGAAGTTCCAAAGTGGAACCACCACCGGTTGAGATGTAGCTCATCTTGTCAGCAAGCCCAACCTTCTCCACCGCTGCAACTAAGTCACCACCTCCGATGATGGTTGTGACTCCCTTCCCACTAAGATCTGCTAGCTTATGTGCTATAGCCTGGATTCACATACAAACAACACACAACATATACTCTAGTTATCACGAGCAATGATACATCCACATAAAATAAAATAAAAGTATCCACAAAAACAATCCCTTCGCTGAGGTGTCAGCGGGTGATTGGTTTTTGTTGGACGTGGATCCCACAAAAAAAACTAATCACTCGCTGACACCTCAGCGAGTGGATTGTTTTTGTGGATACTTTTACGGTGTAACAAATTTCAGTTATCACTTCCAAAGTACATCTTTCTACATATCGCTTCTATATGTAGCTTCACTTCCAAATTACTTTAGTGAATAGTTAATTCAACTATTCACCTTTTTAGCAACCACTCTTGTACTTGATTAACTTTGTTTTTGCTTTTTGCCTTTTATAAACATCCCGCCCATATTTCAAGTCTGTCTTCAGAGATAGTGTTTAGACTAATGCTAATAGGCGTTGTAGGGTGACCACAACTGAGCAAATCGACGCGTCTCCCCCCTAGCCAAGCCACTCTTGTACTAGAGTCAGGAAGACTTTACAAGATCTCAGTGCCTCTAATGTTGTTTGTAGCTCAGGTACTTTACTCACCGATATCGCATCAGTGGGGTAAAGTGTTTTATCAGTTGGTTATCGACGTCTATGAAGCTATTTGTTGAAAGAGTTTTATATAACACTCACTGACTTTCTCATCAGGGAGTAAACTACTCACTGATTCTACAGTGAGTAGCACAATCATTGATACTTCAGTGAGTAACACGCTTACTGATTTTTCTATGAGTAACTTAAATGGTTTTATGTTCAAATGCTTGTCATGGACAATCAGATCAAATTTTGGCCGAACATTGAAAGAACACCTTACTACATCCAAATCATTCAAGCTAGTATTCAAATTAAAGCCATCAACTTGAAAGAGACTTACGACCTTTATTCGATTTATGTTTACACAACCAATATAAATGTGGTATTATTATACTTGAAGTTTTAACGTTCTGTATACAATGTATTAAATAAATTCAGATTCACATCACAACCGATATCCTAAAAAAGTCGTGTGACATTGAAAAAGACACTATAACTATTTATTGAACCGATAATCTAAAGTCCACTATATATAACTAAAAAAAGCTTAGTTGATAATTGTTAAATGTTTAATGACTTATTCTTATAATCACACTAGTTATAATTCCCGCGCACGCGCGAGTTTTTTTTTTTAAATTTTTTGAAATAATTATTTAAAAATTTTGTTTTTTTTTAAATTTTTTGAAATAATTATTAATTAAAAATTTTAATTCTATTGTTAATTGCATCTTATCTATATTTTTTGTATTTATCTTATATGTGGATAAATATAAAATAAATAATATTTTTTTTAAATATCTTATCTATATTTTTTGTATTTATCTTCTACTTGTGTTATGGATAAATATAAAATATTACCTAATAAGAAAATAATATCTTTTTTAAATAAAATTATTACTAAATCAGGTATGAATTGATTTTTTTGAAATGCAAAATTTTCAATAAGGGTTTTATTTTATTACTACATCCGTCCCAAATTTATTGTCCCCTATTGACTTTTTCGGTCTTTACTTTTCAACTTTGACCTTAAATATTTTTATTTATATTACATAATACTTGATACAAAATATATGAACGGATTGAGTTTAAAATGTATTTTTATTTGGTATAATTTTTATCAAAAATTGTGTAACACAAACAAAAATATTTATAGTCAAAGTTGAGAAAGAAAGACCGAAAAAGTCAATAGGGGACAATAAATTTAGGACGGAGGGAGTATATAAAAGATTCAATGTTGCAGGTAAAAGAACTAGTCTTTCACCTTACAATAAGAAAATATAACTTCTTAAAGAAATTAGTGACAAGTGTTAACCGTATATTGCGGATAAGTATCAAATGATTTGTGTGAGTTGAACATTAGAGGATAATCACATAGTCATTAGTTGTATCTTTATAATGATTAGCTTGATTATTGGGTTTACAAAATATAACTCATGTATTGTAACTATATGTATGCTCTCATTTGAAAGTAATAATCAACGAAAATCATTCTCATTGTATATTCTTACAAAGAACATTACATATATGATAGTAATAAAGTTAGCAATATGCAATAAAATAGAAAAAGTATTTAATATCATACAATGAGTTGAAAATTATCTATTCATTTATCTAGGTGGATATTCTCTGATTTTCTATGAGCGAAAATTACAGCAGATACCCTGCACATCTGCCCAAGCTTTTTCCCAATTTCAATTCTACCCCAAGATCTCTAATAAATATATACGCGACATACACATACCTTACGTGTCCTTTTCTGAAACGAGAAAAGAAAAAAAAAACAAGTAAACATGTCGCGTATATATATACACGACATGAGCCATATCAAATTTTTGACAATTGAAATAGTAGTGTTGTGTAATGATTTAGAAAAATCAACCTAACTTTTTAATAATTACAACTTTTTTATATAACAAACTTTATTTGTCAAATATTTAGCAAATATCTCGCAAATTCGTTAATGAAAAAAATATCGTTACGAAGAGCTCTTAATTACGAACAAAATGAGCCCAATATTGATATGCTTTTGGCGTACGTACAATTTTATAAAAAATGTTGAAGTTTGATATATATATATATATATATATATATATATATATATATATATATATATATATGGGAATATATTAGCTACAATTCAATTGTAGCCAACTCTCTACAATTCATGCTATAACTTGTGAGTTTTGTGGGTCCCTGAGTCTTTTTATATATCAAACTTTTAAAAAAACTTTCAAAAGTATTTTTTGTACGTCTTTGGCCCCTGTTGTTTAAGAGTGTGTTTTTAAAGTATTTTTTTTAAATATATATATTTATATCAAACTTCTAACATTTTTTATAAAATTGTACGTACGTTAAAAGCATATCAATATTGGGCTCGTTTTGTTCGTAATTAAAAGCTTTTCGTAACGATATTTTTTTCATTAACGAATTTGCTAGATATTTGTTAAATATTTGACAAATAAAGTTTGTTATATAAAAAAGTTGTAATTATTAAAAAGTTAAAGGTTGATTGTTGTAAATCATTACACAACACTACTATTTTATTTTATTATTTATTTATTTATTTTTTTTTTTTTTGCCTTTCTCGTTCCAGAAAATGACACGTAAGATATGTATATGTCGCGTATATATTTACTAGAGATCTTGGTGTAGAATTGAAATGGGGAAAAAACTTGGGCAGATTCAGACACAACCCCTTGTGCAGGGTCTCTACCGTAATAACAGCATATTGCAAACATGAATGTGTATAAATAATTGGTACTACGTTATCAGATTAAGCATGCCATCTCATCTATAAATCACAAATCATTGTTTTTATATCGTAACTCATCATCCATTAAAGTTTATATTTAAGAAGTTAAGTTACATCAACAAAATACGAGCAGAATATTACAACATTCGCTACGCTCTTTTGTTAACAAAATACAGTACAAGATAAAAATGTCTTTGTTTTAGTATGTTTGTACTTGTTCATAAATCAATTTGTAGTTTCCTCTTCGAAATTGCTGCCGGCAACATCCACGACAAACCGGTATCTGATGTCGTTTTTGGCCAACCTGTCCATTGCGGTATTGACGTAGTCCATTTTCACCACCTCGATCGTGGATCTAACCCCTTTCTCATTGCAGAATTTGAGCATCTCTTGAGTCTCCTTCATGCTACCTATGAAGGTCCCGGTGATCATTTTTCTACCTATTGAGGACACAAAAATAAAAATTAGACCATGTTATGTACAAATTTAGATAATGATAGTAGTTTAATAGTGTAAATATAAACAAATAATGGGGAGACTAACCAAGTATGAGAAGAGGGGAGACAAATTGTAACGGAACATTGATCACACCCAAGATGATCAACTTCCCATCAAGTTTGAGCAAAGATAGACTAGGCTCAAGAGGGTGGTGAACCGGCACCGTGTCAATAATATAGTCAAATGAATCTGCTAATTCTTTCATTCTTTCAACATCAGAGCTAATGAGGTAATCATCAGCTCCGAGGACATCCAGCGCCTCCTTTTTCTTCTTGTCAGAAGAAGAAATAACAGTCACGTGATGCCCCATTGCTTTAGCTATCAAAACGCCCATGTGTCCAACCCCACCAAGTCCTAGTATTCCTCCTTTTAGCCCACTAGCTTTCAATCCAAAGTGGTTCAATGGGCTATAAACCGTCACCCCGGCGCATAGTAGTGGCGCCACTTGCTCGGGAGACATTCCCTCTGGTATCTTAACCACAAATCTAGATTTTCCAAAATCATAATAAGTTCGAGAAATTCTAAAACATGATTGTAATATAAAATGATATGAAAAATACTTTTGGTGGACGACCATGGAGTCAGCGAAACCTCCTTGAGTGGGCTTGCCATCAGTGTAAATACTGTTATAAGACCAAATCTTTTTGTTGCAGTATTGCTCCTCCTTGGCCTTGCAAGGGCGGCAAGCGTCACAGCAACCCACTAGACACCCGACTCCAACACAATCCCCCACCTTGAACTTGGTGACTTCCTGTCCCACTTCCACCACCTCACCTACCACTTCATGTCTACATCCACCGACATCAAAACAAAACATCACCAAAACAATATTAACATATTATCCTCAATAGTCTTACCTACAGACCATATAAGTCATAATCTATCACTCAAAATCTATATTTCCTTAAAAACAGATACATAAATTCAATGAACTCCATCATCCTTAAAGTACATATTAAAACTGCTAATCTAGCTGTTAGGTAACAAATACTCCAACAATTTGACAAGCAATGGCCTAAACATAAGTTAATATATCTTTAAGAAAAAGTGATCCACACGCTTCGAAATTTATATCATCTATGACAAGCATACGTTACTCTTCTATGCAACTTTTTGTTCAAACCATCACACATAAAACAATTTAATTATAACAAAAGGGTATGAAATAAGGAACACTAACCCAGGAACCATGGGATAATTCGACATTCCAAGGTCATTTTTAATTTGATGAAGATCGGTATGACAAATACCACAGCATATCACCTTAATCAACACGTCTTCTGCTCCAGTGTTTCTGTAATAACATACATAAATTTCAGTTCATCAAATATTGTTAAACGAAATTAAACTCACACATCCAACCTAGTATTATTAAACTCTTGTCCTAGGGATTTTTGGGTAAGCTTATTTAAAGACAACTTATCAAGTTATTGCATTCTAAGAACATATATGCATGGTACATAATAAGTTGTTTTGAATGCCCAAACAGCTTATGGCTATTAGCTAATAACCTCATATAAGCCTTTTTCATAAGTCAAGATGGACGTACATGCTTATATAAAAGAGCATATTTCACTTAGAAGTTAGAAGTTGATAAACTCTTTTAAAAACCAGCTTAAAAACCACTTAAATTATATTTGGATACGACTAGACCAAAGACCTGTCTTAATTACTCGGACACATCTATCATGAATTCAAGATACATATGTTTGTAAGTATTAGAGGGGAGGGTACCTAAGAGTGTAGGTGTATGGTGCAAGAACACCGGATGGATATCTGGCGGCCCATCCGGTAGTCTTTCTTTCTTCTTTCATGCTTCCCATTGTTACAAAAACACACAACTTGTTTAATTTCTTAGAAAGCGTGTGTGTTTGTATGTGATAGCATGGACAAAAGTGGACGTACATATAATGCATATAAGGAGGGCTCAATGTCTTACCACTTCTTACTTAAATTCAACGTCTCTTTGTTGCAATTATCTTTATTTTATATTTTTATATAGACTTTTTTGTTTGACCATAATATTTTCAAATTTTATTTAACAAAATAAGTATTTTTAAATTTATTTAAAATAATATGGTATGTTTGAATATTTCATTGTCCCGGCCTTTCACCACAAAATGAGTATAATTTCAAATTATGTGGAACATAATTGTTAGATAGCAAATTAATTCAATTTAATTTAAAAAATAAATAAATAAATAAATAAATAAAATAAAAAATAAAATCCCCGAATTCTCTTTGTTTAGCAACTAAGATTATCAGCAGTGGTATAGTACTGGTATTAATATAGCAATACCTAAAACCTCAACTCAATATATAAAAAGTATGTACGTATTTGCTAAATTAAAATAATTGTGATCAAGTATCGTTAAAGAGACTATGAAAGGTTTATGACAATTCCCAATAAAATGATCACACGATAAGTCTTTTTAATTGTCGTCCCCGTCCCAAAACATGTTTGCCAACCATGTTCGAAGATTTTCCACAAAACGTCCCATGCATTCTATTCTTTTAGTAACAAAGGCTGCACGCAGTAGCAATGAAATGATCGATCAATTTTGTGGTCCCTATCGATCGGCATTACTGTGGCATGAATTCACGATCGATCAAAAAAAAAAATTCTTTGAATCGGTCGCATGTACAATCGATATATAGTCGTCCTTGGTTGTACGTGTGTTTTTGTGTTTAAATTAAATGAAAATGTAATTTTTTTTTTCGTGTAGGTCGCCTTATTGTACCAAAAAATCGCGTGGAAATCGCTAGAGAAAAAAACTTACGTGGCGGATAAAATAAGAGTCAATCCCCTTAGTACTGTGTCGTGCCTAAGTAAAGGAATAACATATCCATAACAAATGTGAAAGTACTCATTTTATGGTAGGATTATTTAAACATGCCATATTATTTTAAATAAATTTAAAAGTAGTTATTTCTTAAAATAAAATTTTAAAAATAATATGGTCAACAAAAAAAAACTCCTTTTATATATATGTATGAAAAGGATTGCTCAGTCGTCTTTCAAGTCTTTTAGTTGACTTTTTCCCGCTCATTTTAGTTGACTTTTCTTTCTCCCTCACTGGACTCCATCTCCGCACCGTCGCCTAGCAGATATATATCGAGCTCCATCGCTGAGCGGATATAACGACTTTGACGGTCAGATCAGTGACAACATTTCCCTCACCAGACTACGAGAGATGTTTGCTGTTTTCAGATTTGGAAATAGATAGGTTATATAAATGGGTTAACAAATTAGTTCGTGCAAAGTCTAAAGATGCTGCAAAACATATATACTAGAGTTTGGTTTAGTGATGATGCTTATCGTCTATCGAAAAAAAGTAGATGTAAGATGCTTCATTTAATCTTACTGATTGCTCTTTAAACAAGCTAGGAATATTTTAAGTAGCTTGTATCTTTTTTTTTTTTTTTTTTTGAAAATTGACTTTCATTGGGGAAATTCAAGTCCAATTTGAAACCCGATGGGGGGAAAACCTTCAACTTAAGCCGCCCGAAGGCACGATACTTAAATTGAAGTAAATCCAGATTCGAACCCTTGTGGGTTGAAACCTTCATTGAAGGACTTTGAAATCGTACCGACAGGGCAGTGGTCCACAAGGGAGGACTTCCCGGTTTGGTCACCCAAACCGGTACTACTCTCCACTAGGCACGCTTAACTGAATAAGACATGCCCAGTGGACCACAAGCCCATTGGTAAAAGTAGCTTGTATCTCATTTTATTAAATCTGTATTTGTGTGAACATATGTGTGAAAAGAGGTTGTGCCATTTTGAATTTGATGGTTTATGTTGGAATTGCATGGTGGGTTAAGCATGAATATATCAAACCGAAAATAATTGGCATGAATAAAATTCATGCTTAAAGATATGTCTAACATTAAGATCATCACATATGTCAAGATTAATAGTGGGGATTATGAAAGAGAAAATATGCATTTCACATGTCATATGATGAATTGTTTAGGCTTAAATTTAGTCATATGAATTAGGTCTCTCTATCATTACTCATGTCAAAATAGTGTTTGCATGTAGCTGATGTTTTTAGAGAGAGAAAGGAAAAAGTCTTTGAGAGAGAAAGGAAGAGTGGTTCGTTGGTTTTATAAGCGAGAAAAATGAAATAATTTGTCACTTAAGCTATACACAATTGTGACCAGGTCATCACTCTGCCACATCACCTTTCTCTCTCCAATAACCAGACACTACCAAGTTGGCATAGTCGATGATTGAGGTTTTTTTCTTTCTAAATTCAAATATTTTAAATAACAAATTTAAAATTCATTAAAAATAAAACACTACATAAATTATTCAAATAAACATTAAAAACATTACGTAAATTATTCAAATAACATTAAAAACATTAAAAAGTAAAAAACTCTTCTTCATCATCGTCAGTTGCGTCTTCGTCTTCATTCGCTTGATTGACTTGATTTCTACAATTTCTTCAAATGTGTTCGATCAAATCAGATGTTAAGTGTAAATGAGTTGATGAGTCCATTAGCTCCTGAGTAACTACTAACGATTCTTCATGTGATCTTAAAAGATCATGATCGCGGTGGCCCTCATCTTCGAACCATATTGTGGAAAACTAGAAAGGGGGGGGGGGGGTTGAATGGTTTTAACGTCTTTTTAATATTTTAGAAAAGTTTAGTTTAGCTTTAAAACCTTGTTTACTTTTCAAACTTTGATTCGATCTTATGTGAACTCAAATCTTGAACAATATGAACAACTATATCTAAGTATGAACAATAATAATAATGTAAGCTAAGTATGTGAAATCAACACATGCATAATATAAACAATTATAGTTGTATACGAGAGATAAGTAAGTAAATGTTTATTTTGTAATCCTTAATTATGTTTTGTATGAAAACTATACTTGATCGAAATGATCAATTATATGTATGTTACCTTTTTAGTTTGATTGTAAAAACTTTGTTTTGTGAATGAAACTTTTGTTTGATCTTTAAGTGAAATCAACACTAGCACTATATGAGCAACAATATATATACGTCTACGTCTACAAAAGTAATAACGACATAAGCAAGATAATAAGTAAGAGATGGAAAGATCTAACAGCGAGACAAGAGATTTATAATGGTTCGGCTACAAGGACACATTCCTTGCCCTACTCCACTCCCCGAGCACCTAACTCGAGAGTTTTCTTCACTATGTCAACAAGCTCCCTTATGGCGGAGAAAATCTTACACACCAATTATCATACCACAACTTCGTCACACCTTTTTCACAACTTCTACACAACTACTTCACAACTTCTTCACACCTAAGCACTACCTAATCACACTACTTCTTCTTCACACCTATACTACTTGCACACCACAATCAATTCACAACTTCTCTACCTACACACCTTACTAGCCTAACTCCTTATTTTTACTTCTATCTAACCAATATTCACAACTAATACACAAATAGATGAAAACTATACAAGTGATGATGCACAAACAACTTGGATGTGGAGGTCACAACAAGTTGTAATACTTCTTGTCTTGAAGGATTGAAGTATTCTTCTCTTGCACTTGAAATGTTGAAGCTTGGATCACTTGAAAACAAAAGCTTATGATTATATGATCAAAGGGTTTAAGAGAATGGTATAGAAGATTTAGATCAGAAAGTTTATAATGCAAAAGGTGATGAAAAATGCCAGATTTGAGCCAGTATTTATACGGGAAAAAATACTGTTTGGGAGCGTGGCCGGTCCCCTTAATTAGGGGTCGGTCCCCTTAATTATTAAGGGGGCCGCCCTCCCAAAACGGCCATAAAATTTGTCTTTTACTAGGGAAGGTTTTTTAGGAACATTTTTACCATTTTTGGTTAAAAATTTGAATTCATATATTTATTATGATTTAAACATATTCTTTTATTTCCAAAAATGATTTTGTAAAAGATATAAAATATTTTGTGACATTTTATAAAAAGTCTAGTGTTTAAGAAAAATGTTCCTTTGATCATAGAATGCAATAAACACTTTGTTTATTCATACCTTAAGTGATTTGGATGTAAAGTAAATATTTATCATTAAATACTTGTTTACGTCATAATTTTTAGCTCAATGGGTTTACGTTTTGTGATTATCAAAACATAGAGATATCGATAAACGTTAATAATATTTTTAGGCATTATTTATATCAACAATCTCCCCCTTTTTGATGATTACAAAACCTAAACTCATCAAGTCTAAAAATTAATTTTTAGACATATATTTAGTGAGTTTATATTCACTTCTCCCCCTTTTTGTAGAATCAAAAAGGTTATGCCGACTAGCTTCATAAATGAAGTTAGACGGGATGAAAGCTCCCCCTTGATGTGTGCTCCCCCTCGTTCGAGGGCACCAAGGAATCGAGCAATGGTAATCTTGGCTGCAAAAATATTAGAAGCACAAACATACATTGAAAAATATGCAATATACAAATAACAAGCATAACAAACAAATATTAAGGATACATAACAATTAATTCAAAGTGATTATGTTAAAGATCCTAATTTGCTAAAAAGAGCCATCGGACTTGCTTGTAACAAAAGGTTGGTTGATACTTATTTGAAAGTGAAAATCATAAGCATATATTATGCTTATATGGTTGATGATTGAGTGTTTGAAATGAAAATGGTTAAGTTAGGGTAAGATTGTTGGATTAATGGAGGTGTATGTTTGGGTGCATGTGTGTTGGAGAGTTTGGTGGTGGAGAGTTTAGAGGTGTAGAGTTAGGAGCGGAAGAGGTTGATAGAGAGTTTGGATGTTGTTCAAGCGAGGGTTTTGTATGAGATCTAGTGAGAAGATAATCAATCCAAGTGAAGTGCTCATTCAATGAAATGGTTTGTTTTTGAAGAAAGATGCAACAAGAAAAATTGTTGACATGTTTTCCAACTTGTTTCAAGTTGTGGGGTGATGAAGGAGAGCTAGAGGAAAGTTGTTCCAAGTTGCATTGAGCAAGGTGTAAGGCAAGAAGAGCACAAAGCTCATGGGCTTGCATAAGTTCTTTAATGAACTTCAAGTGTTCGAAGGAAGGTGATGATGGTGGAGTGTGATTGTTATTAGGGATTGTTGTTTTGAGATTGAGCATGCTCTTCATATGACTAATGTGGGTGAGATGGAGGTGTATTTTTGGGAACAAGAATGGATGTTTGGTTATTATGATGAGGTTTGTGAAAGGGTTCATTTGAGTGAACATGAGGTTTGTGTATCATGAAATATGGTTTGACCTTCATGGGTTAAGTTGCAGTGGTGATGACACACTTTTAGAGTGTAGGGAATGGTTATATGGTTGAATCTTTTTGTGAGGATGACTAGGTGGAGTTATTGATGAAGATGGAAAATGAGTATCAAGTGATGTGATTGATGAGAGTGAAAGAGCGATGTTCATGGAAGGGATTTCTTGGTAGGAGGGTGTTATAGATCGTGCATTAGGTGCACTAGGAGATGAAATTAGAGGTTGAGGTGAGTAAAGGTTATGAGATTTTAGTGTGTAAAGATTTTGAGGTTTGAGTGTAAGGTAGAAGGATATGAGGTTTGAGTTTGTAAAGGTTTTGAGGTTTGAGTGTAAGGTAGAAGGATATGAGGTTTGAGTGTGTAAAGATTATGAGGTTTAAGTGTAATGTAGAAGGATATGGGTGAGTAAAGGTTTTTGATATGTAATGTTGGTGAGAAGGAGAGTGAGGTGTTAGGTATGTAATGTTGAAGACATATGAGGAATTTAGTGTTGGATGTTTGACAACATCATTTGGTTTGACGGGCTTTTAATGGAAGTTAGGCTTTCTTCTCCAAACGGGTTTCTTGGTGGTTTTGGTTTAATGGGAGAGGACATGATGAGATGAGTAGAGATTGAGAGGAATGAGAGTGTTTATAATGTAGGATTGGTGGGATTAAGGATGTATAAACTTTGATAGAAGGTTTAGGATAAAATAGGTTTGTGAATTTTGGGAAGTGTAGGATGAAATGGGTTAAAAAGTAGAAAAAGGAAACAACACCTTCGACCACCAGATGGTCGGTCCCCTTAATTGGAGGCTGGTCCCCTTAATAATTAAGGGGGCCGCCTTATGATTTAAGGGGGCCGCCCATCTGGTGATTCCCAGATTGCCAGAAAAGGGTTTTTGGTAGTGAATTGCAGAAAGGTTGTGTTTTTTGTTTCAAAAAAGTCCAACTCTTTGAGGCAATTAAGCATATACTAATTATGTAGGAAAATATGTAGCCAAAGCATGTTAACCAAAGAGATTAAGTAAATAAGCAATTTTATCTAGCATGCAAACATACTCATCAAGCAAGTAAAATATAAGTGCTAGGAAACAATAAGCAATCATCAAGTATTTCATAACTACATAACTAGGATGATTAATCCTAATGTGTATCAATGTGCAATAAGTGGGTAGTTATGATAGCATGGATTTCTAGACTTGTTACAAACAAAGTCTTAATAGACAAAACATGGTCCTCTTGATTTGATTTAGTTCACTAATAAGTGTCATTTATATAAATATAGATGACAAATATGAAATCACCATGCATGATTTAAAGAGATGTTTTTAGCATTATTCAACAATGTTTGAAAGTAGGTTTTCACGTAGATGTGAGAGTTATTTGAATAAAATAGATTGGGTTTTACTTCAAAATGTGTTAATGAAAGGTAAAGAGAATTTTCACAATCTTTGGTTTTGATCAAAACAAAATTGTGGATATTGATAGTGAAAACATGTTATTGAAAAGTGGGATAGTCATTTGAAAAACTATTTTCCAAAATGTGAGGTTTTTGCATATTTTAGAGATATTAGATTTTTGACAACAAATATCATTAATCATAGATTTTAAAAGATGTTTATTAAAGATCTCATGCTCAAGAAGATTGGTTAACCCTATTGTCATATGCTATCCTTTTTTACATAACATATGATCTTAAGTGAGTGATGACGTAATTCTACATGTTTGATGCGAGGGTGTTGAATGGGGCATATCCTAACATCTATAGCTCCTTTGTTATTGCATACTTATCTAACTTAATGCCATAGTCTACGAGAGCTTGTTTCATCCATAGTTTTCTTACGCAAGGGATCTAATCCTACTTCTATATTAACGATTAATCCACTTAACTCATTTCACTTCATCACCATGAGTTTGCTATTAGTGGATATAGAAGATTTCCATTTTCTATTTTGTTCGATAATGAAAAATTTCATTTTATTCCTAGGAAAGTCAACTAATGATGTTTCTAGGTTATAAGTATATAACCTATTATGTACGTTGATACGTGGGAATCGCACCAGGCTTTACCTCTCAAGGGATCTTGAGAAGCTTACAACCCCCACCAGACAGTGTACCTGATCGTTGTAGTATAGTATAGTGACAAGTACCGGGGGATTGATCATTCAGCTAGGAATAGTGTCGCTAGGATTAGAAAACCTAAATACTAGTTCTAAAGATGAGGGATGATTATTTTTGTATTTTTATATTTTTTAGAAAGCAAGTAAAAATCTCGGGTTTGATGGATTTGGGCGGAATTAGTTGCTAGTCAACTAACCCAATACTAAAGATGCAATCAAAATAAAATACTAGAAATGAAAATAAACTAAATTAACTAAGGTTGTGAGCAATAAGTGGAGAAAATGTGTTTACTTAGATTTCACTACTCCCTAGATATCTTTTACACGTTAATTACTTGTTATAGTTGCGTGGATGACGGATTGTATTCCTTAATACCATTCATGGGGCGGCGCACTTGATTCCCCAATCCTATGAGTGCCTACTTCACTCCTATGTCGAGCCGGCTAAGAAGCTCCTAACATGGGATCATTAGAATTTACTCATGCATTAAATACAACCAATAAAACCTAGTGCACTTCAGTTCATGTTTCCTAAGACGTTCAAGCATGTTACCATATGGAGATCTGCCAGTTTTCTTAAGCCTAACATCGAAATCATTCATCCAATACAACCATAAACAAGTAATCAACACATAATTAACATCTAGGTTTCATTAGATCCAAGCAAACACAAGATAGATCTAGTCTAACATGGTAGAATTAAGACAAGAACAAGATATAGACAACCAACACATAGACATATTGATTGAATTAAAAGAATACTTATCTCAATTACACATGAAAGGGATTAAGGGCTGAGAACCCTTGAAAAACCTGTAAAATTCGTACCAAGTTCGTACTTAGGGTTTCTCCAAAACTTCTCTCTTTTTAATGCGAAAATTAGAAAACTATATATAGGAAATAGGGTCTGACGGCGTCAAGAACAAATTTGTGACGCCGTCATCTCGCCGCCAAAATACTTCTCGGACTGCCTTGATCTACTTTTGACGTCGTCATGTGTTATGCATTTCCAGGCCGTCATCCATTTTACTCTTGACGCCCTACTTCGTGACGCCGTCAATTCTGTACTGGGTCGTCATGGAAATTACTCTTGACGCTGTCAGAAATTCCTTCTTGACGCCGTCACCTACTGTTCCCAGCAAGGAAAATTAAGACTTTGGCGTTTTCTTCACTTTTATGCTCCAAAAACGTCCGAATTGCTTCCTTTTCCAGATTTCACTCCCAAAGTACCTAAAATTACAAAAGGAACGATTTAGGGCAATATTTGATCAAATAAATTCAATTCCGGGCTTAAATGACCCCCTAAAAGTGGATCATTTTTCGCCTTATCATATACCCTTACACTTGAGATTTGCTTGTCCTCAAGCAAATGCGCTTTTATTCTACTCAAAATACAAGTTAGGGGTCATTTAACACTAATATAAAAGTAATTACAACAAATAATCGTTCCACTAAAGACCAAAGACAAGCGCGGAGGTCATACACAAGCACCTCACAAATAGTGTTTAGATACTCACATCTCTCGGGTGTAATAAAGTATAAATTACAATATGGAAACGGAAGATATTTCTCACTACCTGTCATAGCAAAATAGATTACCATAGGCTTGGGAAAGGATCAAACCTCCACCACATGGCGTAAGCACCTAGGATAATCTATCAAAGAGGTCTTTTTAAAGGGTTGTAACGTTAGGTGTAGGGATATGAAATACACGGTTTTGTTGGATAAAGGAAGTTTTTACTGGTGGCGGGTTAACAATCTTGGTTAATTACATGTACAATATGGCGTTGCTAAGCCAAGACTAGACTCGACTTAAGCTAATAAATGAAAAATAACAAAAACATAAAATGAACATAGAATGAAAAGGGATGGTAGTCCGTATGTTTTTTTTTCTTTTCTTTTTTCCATTTTTTTTCTTGATTTTTTAGATTTTTTTTTTTTTTTTTTTTTTTTTTTTTTTTTTTTTTTTGCATACACTCTTACCCTACCATCCGAAATAATACATCATAGGGAATGGAAATTCCTCTTACACTTGAATTTTTACATACTTTACAATAAACTAATCTAATGACTCGAATTAAGAAAATTAAAACACTTGGAGTACTTTTAAGATTAACGCACATACTTTACCCATGAGTCCATAAAATATATGATGTTCTTCCCCATTACTCCATAAAATAAGTACTTTACCCAATCGTCCCAATCGTCCCAAAACAATATGTACAAGAATATGACTCGACTTAGCAACCATGTAATCAATTAGATAGTTAACTTAGGGTTTAACAAATAACAATAATGCACTAAAAATGAGTGCATACACGAAAGGCTAAGGCGATTTGGGTGTACATTTAAGTGGGGTGTAACAAATTCTTTCTTTAAGTAAAATGCTTAAAGTTAGAAACGAAAAGATAGGTTCGGAGGGGTGTACTAGGGGTTTCGTGTACTAAAAATGAGTACAACGCTAAGGGTGTGGGAAAAATTAGTTGACTTAACTAGCAAAGTAATATGACTTAAATGGTCAAGTAATTATAACAGGGGTTTAACACAAGGGTGATCCTAATGCCTCTTATCATGTAGTAAATCCTACTACACGAATGTAGTCTCACTAGCGGTCTCGGGATGCATCACTAACGCAAGTTCTAGAATCTAAATGCTACCGGTACACTAATAAGCACTAATAGTAAATGCTTTTCCTAGCAAATCTAAAGGCGAACCTCACATATTTGGGTGGAAATTTTTTTCTAAAAGTACGGTTTTGTGCTAGTCATACGATCTCCTATCCATGAGACGCTTGCTATGGCTAAAGTTTCACTCCTAAATGTTGTAAAAAATTTTAAATTTGGCGCTAAAATTACACTAACAAGTATTTCTCATAGTTTTATTACACATCTACCATTAGACAAAATAAACTCAAGCGAAAGTGCATATGTAAGGTATCATCATTTTACCCTCCCCTTACACTTAAGATGAACATTGTCCCCAATGTTCAAGTAAAGAATGTAAAAGTAAAAAAGTAAAAAGAATGAAATCAAATACTCCCCTGATTCGTTCGGTATGGATAATAAGGTGGACAGGTTAAATCTTCCTCCAAGAAAATGAACAATCAAAGCTTCCCTTCCAGAATATAAATCATCTTCTTGTCATACATAACCTGTGAATCCTGAGAAAATAGACAAGACAACCTCGCATAAAATCGGCAGCATCCTATATAAGTTACTAAATCCTAGAAAACGAGATAAGATATAATGCTTGTGGAATGAAGTTTGCAGATTTCCTGGAGATTATAAAACTTAATAATTCACAAAAACCATAAGACTCCGTTAGAAAAACAAAACTGGTAAAATTTCCAGATTTTTACACGTGACGCCGTCAAGAGTTAACTCGTGACGCCGTCAGAAGTGACCTGCAGAAATTCTAATGTTAAGTTTCTGAAAAATTTCTGGAAAAACTTGGTCCTACTTCCTGGAAAATCCTGCAAAACTTCATTATGACTCGATACAAGCATTTGACTCTAACAAATACGAATACACATGTTCATTTAAGATTGTGGAGAATCATGATCGGTTTGTTTCTTAAAAACATATTTGGGGTTTCCTCTTACACTTATCTTTTGCAAAAATACTTTTAGGTGGAGTTAAGACTAGGCCAAAACAACAAAGTAAAGTATTTCCACTATTTAATAGAGAAACATGATCTACCAACAATAAAAATAAAGCATGCATACGGAAGCAAATAACAAACAAATAAAATAAAATCACACAAAACATGGGTTGCCTCCCAAGAAGCGCTTGTTTTTGTTTGAGTCACGAGCCTGACTCTACCCTTATTTAACGGAAATAGGAGAGGTTTTCCCTACACTTAGGATTAAGTGCGGGTGGAAATAGCGATACCCACCCTTAGGGTTGAAATATGCCACATGAGGAAAGAGTGGTGGATGAATTATATGCTCAAAGGGGTGTGCTCCTATCATCATAACCTTACCTAATTCAATCGGGTTAATGGGTGGATTAAGATTTTCTCCTAGAAAGGGATCATTTTCTATCAACTTCGAGAGACTACTAGTTGGGGATCCGTCTTGACCTAATAAACCCGGTTTAAACCCATAATGTTTCTTATGATCAATCATAAATGGGTGATGTAAGCATGTAAGGTCATTTTCCACTCCTATATTGGCTTCCTCTCTACAAGGCTTAGAGTCCACTACCTTTATCCTAAGACTACCCGGACTACATGGGTTGATGGGTGGGTCGACTCCTCTTTTGTCTCCTAGATGTATATCTAAGGATGGAAAGTTGTGTGAAGATTGAGGTTCCGGTTCATCAACACTAGGTAATTCCCTAGAACTAAGAGTAAGGTTATCACTACAAGTATTCAAACCTATATCCTCTAGTGGTGTTTTGTACAAGGGTTCTACCTCTATTGGGGCTCCTATAGTCTCTTCTACTTCTTCCGGGTAAGTCACGGGTGGGGTGTATTCCTCAAATGATGGCAGGATTTGTGGGGTACTTAGTGAGCTTATGTTATTTACTTCATCATTCCCTATGTCACGATCACCTATATCCTCAACATGTGTTTTATTATAATCTAAGCCTAACATTTTCCCAAGTATCTCACGTGCTTCTCTAGGCATCTCAACTTCTATATCCGAATCATAAGGATCATCCTCAATATTATGACTACTATATACAAATTGCCCAAAAGATTCATCATCTGTTTCTTGAGATTCATCATCATCGATCATAAAACTTAGGTTTTTTTTTTTTTTTTTTTTTTTTTTTTTTTTTTTTTTTTTTATCAATGTGATCATGTTTGGCTACATCCTCCATCACATCAAGGTCACCTCTGTGTTCATCCAGTATTATGGTAGGGCCTAACCATGACATGCAGCTAGGTGGCTCATACGAAACTATCCTAGGTGAAGGCTCATATGGTGCATAGGTTTCACAAAGTGAGGCATTTTGAGGGGTTGATGGAGCTCCTAAGGTGAATTCTTTAAAAGTCTTATGCACTTGGTCTCTTTTCTCAAGGTACTCAATAAAATCAATATAAGATCATGTCCGCCTCATTTCATTCGTCCATCTTGGTATATCCAAACTGGTGTAATTATATTTTTCTGGTAAAACTCTAGTGTCGGACTTGGTGGATTCGCGTTCTCCATAATGGCAAACGGAATAGTCAATGAAAATTACGAACAAACACACAAAGAAAAAGATAGACTAAAGAAAACCTAGAAATAAAAATAAAAATCTTACTAGAAAGGAATCTAGCAAGTAGACCTAATAAAAAGAAATTCTAACCTAGACAATAACTATTCCCCGGGCTGCGGAGCCAAAAACTTGATACGTGGGAATCGCACCAGGCTTTACCTCTCAAGTGATCTTGAGAAGCTTACAACCCCCACCAGGCAGTGTACCTGATCGTTGTAGTATAGTATAGTGACAAGTACCGGGGGATTGATCGTTCAGCTAGGAATAGTGTCGCTAGGATTAGAAAACCTAAATACTAGTTCTAAAGATGAGGGATGATTATTTTTGTATTTTTATATTTTTTAGAAAGCAAGTAAAAATCTCGGGTTTGATGGATTTGGGCGGAATTAGTTGCTAGTCAACTAACCCAATACTAAAGATGCAATCAAAATAAAATACTAGAAATGAAAATAAACTAAATTAACTAAGGTTGTGAGCAATAAGTGGAGAAAATGTGTTTACTTAGATTTCACTACTCCCTAGATATCTTTTACACGTTAATTACTTGTTATAGTTGCGTGGATGACGGATTGTATTCCTTAATACCATTCATGGGGTGGCACACTTAATTCCCCAATCCTATGAGTGCCTACTTCACTCCTATGTTGAGCTAGCTAAGAAGCTCATTAGAATTTACTCATGCATTAAATACAACCAATAAAACCTAGTGCACGTCAGTTCATGTTTCCTAAGACGTTCAAGCATGTTACCATATGGAGATCTGCCAGTTTTCTTAAGCCTAACATCAAAATCATTCATCCAATACAACCATAAACAAGTAATCAACACATAATTAACATCTAGGTTTCATTAGATCCAAGCAAACACAAGATAGATCTAGCCTAACATGGTAGAATTAAGACAAGAACAAGATATAGACAACCAACACATAGACATATTGATTGAATTAAAAGAATACTTATCTCAATTATACATGAAAGGGATCAAGGGCTGAGAACCCTTGAAAAACCTGTAAAATTCGTACCAAGTTCGTACTTAGGGTTTCTCCAAAACATCTCTCTTTTTAATGTGAAAATTAGAAAACTATATATAGGAAATAGGGTCTGACGGCGTCAAGAACAAATTTGTGACGCCGTCATCTCGCCGCCAAAATACTTCTCGGACTGCCTTGATCTACTTTTGACGCCGTCATGTGTTATGCATTTCTAGGCCGTCATGCATTTTACTCTTGACGCCCTACTTCGTAACGCCGTCAATTCTGTACTGGGTCGTCATGGAAATTACTCTTGACGCCGTCAGAAATTCCTTCTTGACGCCGTCACCTACTGTTCCCAGCAAGGAAAATTAAGACTTTGGCGTTTTCTTCACTTTTATGCTCCCAAAACGTCCGAATTGCTTCCTTTTCCAGATTTCACTCCCAAAGTACCTAAAATCACAAAAGGAACAATTTAGGGCAATATTTGATCAAAAAAATTCAATTCCGGGCTTAAATGACCCCCTAAAAGTGGTTCATTTTTCGCCTTATCATACGTATATATGTATAAGAGTTACAAACAATATATATGTATAGCTAAGCATTAATCTAACTAATCATTTATCTAAGCATGCAAATTATAGCGATGAACTTAAAAGAGACGTGTACCTTTTAGTCTTCAAAGGATTTACTTCAAGCACTTCAAGTGACTATGTTGACTTATAGAAGTCATTTGTAGATGAGATTTCAACTTCTTCGAAGATTAACAACTTAGCCACTTGGTCCCCATTGTCTCATTGGTCCAAAGTTTTTTGGTCCAAACATATTTAACATTTGGCTAGGATGCATGTATGGTGGTAATATTCCCCAAGGATTGTAACTTGGTTGATAATTCCACATTTGATGACTAGTATTATTGTAGTTTTGTCTATTTTGGTTTCTTCTAGGTTGAGGGGTTTTAGACCGAGGATGAGGATTATTTGGTCTATTTGGAGATGGAGTTTTAGATTTTAATTTTGGTTCAGAAAATCCGGTTTTGACTTTCAATGATGGTTTATAAAAACTTTTTACTTCCTCATCACTCGCAATAGGTATTTTTCTATCTTTTATAAGTATATGCTTAGGTTTTAACTCTAATGTTTTTTGTTTACTAGATTCACATTCAAACTTTATATTTTTATTTTCACTAGTTGAAACATTAGTTGAGGTGAATCCTAGACGGTTTTATCTCCCGAAGTTTCTTGAACACTTATTATTTTCTTAAGTGAGTTACTACAATTTTTAAACTTGTCAAGTTTGAAAATTTTATCTTTAAGTTTTTCGATTTCATTTTTGACCTCTAAGCATGTTTTACATTCTATAAAAACTTCTTTTTCTTTTTCCAAATGTTGTAGTTTAATTTTTAATTCGAGTACTTCATTTTCTAATAGATTATTAATATGTTTTAGTGACTTATTTTTAGCTATAACCTTTTGACCTAATTTACATAACCTATTATATTCATTATCTAGGTCTTTTTCATATAATGATTGTTTTTCATCACTAAAGTATTCGGTTTCGGAAAGTACCTCATTGGATGCCTTGGCTATAAGACATTTTTCGTCCTTTGATACTTCTTTTTCATCTTCATCACTATCACTCCATGCTCCTCCAACGAACGCCTTTTGATTTTGATCCCTTGACATCATTGGACATTTTCCTATTAGATGATTTGGGTCGCCGCATTTATAACACTTCCTTTCGCTCTTGCCATTTTTGTCATCTTTATTTCTTTGAGATGCTTTCCTTTTATCATGCGGTTGTCTAGCAAATCTTCCTCGCCTTTTGAAGAATTTCTTGAAGTTTCTTATGGCCATGGCATATTCTTCGTCATTACTTTCGGAGGTTGAGCTATCCTCGTCACTAGATTGCTTCCTAGCATTCAACGCAATTGACTTGCTTTGCTCCCTTTTTTCTTTGACCATCTCGGAGTCTTGCTTTATTATTGCTTCGTAGACTTTCAAGTTGCCGATCAACTCGTCGAGTTGTAGAGTTGACAAATTCTTTGATTCTTCAATCGCCGTACCTTTAGCTCACCATTTTGGATGAAGAGCCCTAAGAAATTTCCTAACAAAATTCTTACTAGAAAAATTCTCATCAAGTGCTTTTAAACTTGTGATAATAGTGTTAAATCTAGCAAAAGCATTATCTATTGATTCCTCCTCCGGAATCGTAAATTGTTCATATTGTTGAACAAAAAGATCTATTTTGTTATCTTTAACTTGACTATTACTTTGGTAAGTGATTAGTAAAGAATCCCAAATTTATTTTGCGGTTTTACACATAAAAATTCTTTCATATTCTTTAAGTGGTAACGCATTATAAATAACCTCATTATTTTTTGCTAGTTTCTTTTTCAAATCATCATTTTATTTTTCAAAAGATACAATTTCATCCTTTTTAGTTTCAAAATTATATTGAATAGGGGGAAAATCACAAAAGGTAATAACATGCCAAAGATCAAGATCTTTTGATTTCACATAAGTTTCGAATCTATTTTTCCAATAAAGAAAACCATCACTTTCAAATAATGGTCGTCTTTGCATAGATTGCCCTTATAAATATTTTTCAGATTCTATAGATCATTACAAATTTTAAAATACAATATATTTTAAAAATCTTGTTTGAAGTGGCTCTGGTACCAATTGTGGAAAACTAGAAGGGGGGTTGAATAGTTTTAACGTCTTTTTAATATTTTAGAAAAGTTTAGTTTAGCTTTATAACCTTGTTTACTTTTCAAACTTGATTCGATTTTGTGTGAACTCAAATCTTGAACAATATGAACAACTATATCTAAGTATGAACAATAATAATAATGTAAGCTAAGTATGTAAAATCAACACATGCATAATATAAATAATTATAGCTGTATACGAGAGATAAGTAAGTAAATGTTTATTTTGTAATCCTTAATTATGTTTTGTATGAAAACTATACTTGATCGAAATGATCAATTATATGTATGTTACCTTTTTAGTTTGATTGTAAAACTTTGTTTTGTGAATGAAACTTTTGTTTGATCTTTAAGTGAAATCAACACTAGCACTATATGAGCAACAATATATATACGTCTACATCTACAAAAGTAATAACGACATAAGCAAGATAATAAGTAAGAGATGGAAAGATCTAACCGCGAGACAAGAGATTTATAGTGGTTCGGCTACAAGGACACCTTCCTTGCCCTAATCCACTCCACGAGCACCTAACTCGAGAGTTTTCTTCACTATGTCAACAAGCTCCCTTATGGCGGAGAAAATCTTACACACCAATTATCACACCACAACTTCGTCACACCTTTTTCACAACTTCTACACAACTACTTCATAACTTCTTCACAACTACTTCACAACTTCTTCACACCTAAGCACTACCTAATCACACTACTTCTTCTTCACACCTATACTACTTGCACACCACAATCAATTCACAACTTCTCTACCTACACACCTTACTAGCCTAACTCCTTATTTTTACTTCTATCTAACCAATATTCACAACTAATACACAAATGGATGAAAACTATACAAGTGATGATGCACAAACAACTTGGATGTGGAGGTCATAACAAGTTGTAATACTTCTTGTCTTGAAGGATTGAAGTATTTTTCTCTTTCACTTGAAAGGTTGAAGCTTGGATCACTTGAAAACAAAAGCTTATGATTATATGATCAAAGGGTTTAAGAGAATGGTATAGAAGATTTAGATCAGAAAGTTTATAATGCAAAAGGTGAGGAAAAATGCCAGATTTGAGACAGTATTATACGGGAAAAAATACTGTTTGGGAGCGTGGCCGGTCCCCTTAATTAGGGGCCGTCCATACAATTAAGGGGGCCGCCCTCCCAAAACGGCCATAAAATTTGTCTTTTACTGGGGAAGGTTTTTCTAGAACATTTTTACCATTTTTGGTTAAAAATTTAAATTCATATATTTATTATGATTTAAACATATTCTTTTATTTCAAAAAATGATTTTGTAAAAGATATAAAATGTTTTGTGACATTTTATTAAAAGTCTAGTGTTTAAGAAAAATATTCCTTTGATCATAGAATGCAATAAACACTTTGTTTATTCATACCTTAAGTGATTTGGATGTAAAGTAAATATTTATCACTAAATACTTGTTTACGTCATAAATTTTAGCTCAATGGGTTTACGTTTTGTGATTATCAAAACATAGAGATATCGATAAATGTTAATAATGTTTTTAGGCATTATTTATATCAACGATCTCCCCCTTTTTGATGATTACAAAACCTAAACTCATCAAGTCTAAAAATTAATTTTTAGACATATATTTAGTGAGTTTATATTCACTTCTCCCCCTTTTTGTAGAATCAAAAAGGTTATGCCGACTAGCTTCATAAATGAAGTTAGACGGGATGAAAGCTCCCCTTGATGTGTGCTCCCCCTCGTTCGAGGGCACCAAGGAATCGAGCAATGGTAATCTTGGCTGCAAAAATATTAGAAGCACAAACATACATAGAAAAATATGCAATATACAAATAACAAGCATAACAAACAAATATTAAGGATACATAACAATTAATTCAAAGTGATTATGTTAAAGATCCTAATTTGCCAAAGAGAGCCATCGGACTTGCTTGTAACAAAAGGTTGTTGCAACCACTGCCAGATTCTCGTCAAGAGAATCAGGAAAGGCCGCGTATCCCAATTGACAAATGGCTCCAGTACACTTGACCAATGTGCTAATACCAGGTATGCCCATAGCATCAAGAGTTTGTTGAAAATAAGGAGAATAATCGGTTACCTATTGAACAATTTGTGCTTGAAGGTATTGATAGAAATGTTGTTTTAAATTGATAGAAATGTTGTTTGAAATTGTGTGTCTAGAAGTGTGTCTGAGATTGATATTTATATGGTTGTAAAGTGGTAAGTTGTTTTTTTTGTTTTTGTTTTTTTTTTTTTTTTTGTTTTTGTTTTTGTTTTTTTGTTTTTTTTTTGTTTTTTTTAATATCAAATGGACAGATTTTTTGAAATTTTATGTGTGCAAACTATCGATCAATATTTGGACCGATCTCTCCTTTTTCCACCCCGACGACCGATATTTTTTCCTCACATTGGCCATGATATTAATATCGGTCGACCTATTAATTTGACCGACTTTTTCAAGTCCACTGCGAGTAGCCTTACGTCTTAATATTATTGTAGTATATTTTCTTTAAGTGAAAAAATATAGCCTTTCCTCAAAATATTATTGTCAATATTAGCAAGGGTTATTCGATATCAGAATTTAATTTGAAAGGGAAAAGGGTTTTATCGGAATCTTGCCAGGTTAATGAGTTCTGGTAATAGAAACTATAGGCAAATAATTATAAAAAGTTGACAAATCTTTTAAAGACAAGAAAATATATGGAAATTAAGTCTAAAACCTTATTTGGTTAACCTATTTACCCGTTTATCAACCATGTCGCTTTTGGGTTAAACGGGTCATGTTCAAGTCGTATTTTGGTAGGAAGTTGGTTAAACTAGTCGTGTTCAGACCGACATACTTAGCCCGTTTATTAACCAGGTCGTATTCAGGGTGACTTTTCTTACAGTTGTCTTGTGAACATAACCTGTTTAACCCACTCCTGACCCAAAAATGCCCTCGTTAATAAACAAGTAAGTGGGTTAACCCAAAAACAACCCATTTAACCCTCTTTCAAGTTTTGACCAAAATACGACATGTTTAATAAACGAATTATTTAAAGAAAAAAACACAAAATACTAAGTAACAAAAGCATTCAGATAATTATATATCAAATCAATTGATTAATCATTACCAGTGGCAGATCTATATGAGGGTAAGGTGGGCCATGGCCCACCCACAAACCTCTAAAAATTGTACATATGTATTATGTAAAAAAGCCAATATTGTAATGTGTAACTAATATATATTTTTTTTGCCCACCTTATCAACTGATGAAGTCTATGTAGAAATACTAATTGTTGTACAACTGATCCATACCCCTGATACGCGGGATTGCGCCCTCGCAACAGGTTTTACCTCTCAAGGAGAAGCTTGCAATCCCCGCCAGGCAGTGTACCTGATCGTTGTAGTATAGTATAGTGACAAGTACTGGGGGATTGATCGTTCAACTCAAGAATAGTGTCGCTAGGATTAGAAAGCCTACTAAACTAGGTCTAGAGGTGAGGGATGATTCTTTTTGTATTTTTATATTTTATGAAAAGCAGGTAAAATCTCGGGTTTTGAAGGAGTGGGCGGAATTAGTTGCTAGTCAACTAACCCAATTAACTAAAAATGCAATCAAAATAAAATAAAAGAAATGAAAATAAACTAATGTGGTGGAAACAATAATGAGAAAAGATGTGTTTACTTAAATTTCATTACTCCCTAGATATCTTTTACCGGTTGATTAGCTTGTTACGATTGCATGGCTGACGGGTCATATTCCTTAATACTAGTCGTATGGCCGTGTACAATATTCCCTAACTTTATAAGCTCCTACTTCACTCCTATGTCTAGCCGACTAAAAGCTCCTAACATGGGATCATTAGAATTCACTTATGCATTAAATACAACCAAAAATCGTAGTACACCTCCGATCATGTTTCTTAAGATGTTCAAGCAAGTTACCAATGAAAGTATGCCAGTTTTCTTAAGCCTAACATCAAATACAATCATCCACAACAATTATAAGCAAACAATCAACCAATAATCAACATCTAGGTTTCACTACATCTAAGCAAACACAATAAAAACCTAGCCTAACATGTTAAAAGAAAGACAAGCATAAGATAGAATCAAACAACACATAAACATATTGAATGATTATTAGAAGACTTATCTTTATTCAAACATGGATGAAAGAAGGGTTTGAAACCCCTTCAATATAATGAAAATTTGACCTAGGGTTTGTGGTAAAGTTCCTCCTAATGTTCCACCCTTTTACAATGAAAAATTGGAAAAATATATATAGAGAATTGATACGTGGGAATCGCACCAGTCTTTACCTCTCGAGGAATCTCAAGAAGCTTACAACCCCCACCAGGCAGTGTACCTGATTGTTGTAGTATAGTATAGTGACAAGTACCGGGGGATTGATCGTTCAACTCAGGAATAGTGTCGCTAGGATTAGAAAGCCTAAAAACTAGGTCTAGAGGTGAGGGATGATTCCTTTTGTATTTTTATATTTTATAAAAGCAATTAAAAATCTCGGTTTTTGGAAGAGTGGCGGATTTAGTTGCTAGTCAACTAACCCAATAACTAAACATGCAATCAAAATAAAATAACAAAAATGAAAATAAAGCTAATTAAACAAGTGGTGTGAGCAATAATAGTGAGAATTGTGTTTACTTAGGTTTCATTACTCCCTAGATATCTTTTACAGGTTGATAGTTTGTTACAATTGCATGGATGACGGGTCGTATTCCTTAATACCAGTCGTAGGGTCGTGTACAATATTCCCTAACTCTATAGGCTCCTACTTCACTCCTATGTCGAGCCGTTAGAAGCTCCTAACATGGGATCATTAGAATTCTCCTACGCATTAAATACAACCAAAAATCATAGTAAACCTCTGATCATGTTTCTTAAGACGTTCAAGCAAGTCACCAATGGAAGTCTGCCAGTTTTCTTAAGCCTAACATCGAATACAATCATCCGTAACAACTATAAACAAACAATCAATCCATAATTAACATCTAGGTTTCACTACATCTAAGCAAACACACAAGAGATCTAGCCTAGCATGTTGAATTCAAGACAAGCGTAAGATACATTCAAGCAACACATAGACATATTGATTGAATTGAAAGAGTACTTATCTCAAATTGACATGAAAGCTTTCAAAGGGTAAAAACCCTTGAAAAAGCAGTAAAATTCGTGCTAAGGTTTCTCCAAAGTTACACCCTACTTGTCCCCCTTAATGAATGAAAATGCAAAACTATATATAGATTTTACAGGGTGACGGCTTTAAGAAGGAATTTCTCACGCCGTCAACTCGCCGCCCATAATGATATCGGATTGCCTAGATCCAGATTTGACGCCGTCATGTGTACTTCTACTCTGGGTCGTCACATGTATTTGGACCATGACGGCCTATGGTGACGCCGTCGTGCCCATAGTGTAAAACCCTTCTGGATCGTCACGGACTTTATCCATTTCCACCTGTTGTATTACTCTTGACGCCGTCATTAAGGAGCATCTGATGCCGTCAGGTACTGTTTCCAGCAAGGAAAATTAAGACTTTGTCGTTTTCTTCACTTTTATGCTCCAAAAACGTCCAAAATGCTTCCTTTTCCAGAATTCACTCCAAAAGTACCAAAAATGACAAAAGGAACGATTTAGGGCAATATTTGATCAAATAAATTCAAATCCGGGCTAAAATGACCCCTTAAAAACGGTTCATTTTTCGCCTCATCAAATACCCTTACACTTGAGATTTGCTTGTCCTCAAGCAAATGCGCTTTTATTCTAATCAAAATACAAGTTAGGGGTCATTTAACACTAATAGAAAAGTAATTACAACAAATAATCGTTCCACTAAAGACCAGAGACAAGCACGGAGGTCATATACTAGCACCTCACAAATAGTGTTTAGATACTCACATCTCTCGGGTGTAATAAAATATATATCACAATATGGAAATGAAAAACATCTTTCACTACCTGTCATAGCAAAATAGATTACCATAGGCTTGGGAAAGGATCAAACCTCCACCACTTGGCGTAAGCACCTAGGATAAACTATCAAAGAGGTCTTTCAAAGGGTTATAACGTTAGGTGTTGGGATATGGAATACACGGTTTTGTTGGATAAAGGCAATCTTTACTGGTGGCGAGTTAATCATCTTGGTTAATTACATGTACAATATGGCGTTGCTAAGCCAAGACTAGACTCGACTTAAGCTAATAAATAAAAAGTAACAAAATATAAAACAAACATAGAATGAAACGGGATGGTAGTCCGTATGTTTTTTCTCTTTTCTTTTTTCTAAATTTTTTCCATTTTTTTTTTTTTTTTTTTTTTTTTTTTTTTTTTTTTGCATACACTCTTACCCTACCATTAAAAATAATACATCATAGGGAATGAACATTCCTCTTACACTTGAATTTTTACATACTTTACAATAAACTAATCTAATGACTCGAATCAAGATAATCAAAACACTTGGAGTACTTTTAAAATTAATGCACATATGGGGGTAATAAAATGACGTTTTTCCCCATTACTCCATAACACAAGTACTTTACCCAATCGTCCCAAAACAATATGTACAAGGATATGACTCAACTTAGCAACCATGTAATCAATTAGATAATTAACTAAGGATTTAAACAAATAACAATAATGTACTAAAGATGAGTGCATACACGGAAGGCTAAGGCGATTTGGGTGTACATTTAAGTGGCTTGTAACAAATTCTTCCTTTAAGTAAGATGCTTAAAGTTAGAAACGAAAAGATAGGTTCGGAGGGGTGTACTAGGGGTTTCGTGTACTAAAAATGAGTACAACGCTAAGGTGTGGGACAAATTAATTGACTTTACTAGCCAAGTAATATGACTTAAATGGTCAAGTAATTATAATACGGGTTTAACACAAGGGTGATCCTAATGCCTCTTCTCATGTTGTAAATCCTACTACAAGAATGTAGTCTCACTAGCGGTCTCGGGATGCATCACTAACGCAAGTTCTAGAATATAAATGCTACCGGTACACTCATAAGCACTAATAGTAAATGCTTTTCCTATCAAATCTAAAGGCGAACCTCACATATTTGGGTGGAAAATTTTTCTGAATGGTATGGTTTTGTGCTAGTCATACAACTCCTATCCATGAGACGCTTGCTAAGGCTAAAGTTTCACTCCTAAATGTTGTAAAAAAATTTAAATTTGGCGCTAAAATTACACTAACAAGTATTTCTCATAGTTTTATTACACACCTACCATCAAACAAACAAACTCAAGTGCAAATGTATCCTATAAGGTATCATCATTTACCCTCCCCTTACACTTAGGATGAACATTATCCCCAATGTTCAATTAAAGAATGTAAAAGTGAAACAGGTAAAAGAATGAAATCAAATGCTTACCTGATTCGTTCGGTGTGGATAGTGCGGTAACAAGGTTAGATCTTCCTCCAAGAAAATGAACAATCAAAGCTTCCCTTCCAGAAATATAAATCATCTTCTTGTCATATGTAACCTGTTAAACCTGAGAAAACAAACAAGGCAACCTCGCGTAAAATCGGCGGCAATCTATATATACTAACAAGTCCTAGAAAACAATGTAAGATATAATGCTTGTGGAGTGAATGTTTGCTGATTTCATGGAGTTTATAAAACTAAAGAATTAACAAAAACTTTAAGACTCCGTTAGAAAAACAGAACTAGCAAAATTTCTAGGATTTTACACATGACGCCGTCAGGAGTTAATTCCTGACGCCGTCAGAAGTGGCCTGCAGAAATCTTTATGTTAAGTTTCCGGAAAATTTCTGGAAAAACTTATGTCCTACTTCCTGGAAAATCCTGTAAAACATCATTATGACTCGATACAAGCATTTGACTCTAACAAATACTAATACACATGTCCATTTAATATTGTGGAGAATCATGATCAATATCGTTCTTAGAAACAAATTTGGGGTTTCCCCTTACACTTATCTTCTGCGAAATACCTTTGTATGAAGTTAAGACGAAGTTAAACAACAAAATAAAGCATTTTCACAATTTTATTTTGAAACATGATCTACCAACAATAAAAAAAAAGCATGCATACGGAAGCAAATAACAATCAAACAATTAAAAATCACACAAAACATGGGTTGCCTACCAAGAAGTGCTTTTCTTTATTTACGAGTCTTGTAGCTAGACTCAAGGTCATGGGAAATTACGTGACATGGGTGAGTTCCTCATTGAGGACATCTTTGGGATCAAACTTAGGTTTCAACTTCCTATCGGTTTTCTTGGTACGGTATGACCTTTCAAAATTTTCTCCATCTGGATCATATAAAATCATCTTCATATGCCATGATCCATCACCTTCCTTAGGTGGCTTGTCCCACCTCCGTTTACACTTATCCCCCTCTCTTTTCCACTTGTTCATCTCTATGTTAATAGGCATTACGCCTAAGAACTCAATCATTTTCCTAAAGACTAGGGGGTCCTCAAAAGGGTCTAGCTCCTCATCTCTAGTTATGAGTTGTTCCACCGAATGTGTTTTATCGATGAAATCTTTTTCTAGATAGAATGGGCGTTGAGGTCCTATAAAGTTTCTTTCTATCCAAGGTCCATACCTAGATGGTCTCCTATTCATCTCTACCCAATGTGGAGTCGGTTCGTCCTCACAATCGTAGCTATGCTTCTTAACATCATATACCGACCAAGTATCGCCCTCACCTACCGCTATCTTAGACTCCTTACAATCTATCATAGCGCTAGCGGTTGCTAAAAATCCTCTTCCTACTAACAATGGGCATGTAGTATCACTAACCATATCTAGGACGTGAAAATCCGCTAAAATAGTCAACTTCCCTACGTGAACAACTACATCCTTGATCATCCCAATCGGGTGGGTAATACTCCCATCCGCTAGACCAATTAGTACCTCCGTCTCCTCTAACTTTCCTAGCTTAAGAGTGGTGAAAAGGGATAGGGGAATCAATTTGAGGCTTGATCCTAAATCGGCTAGTGTGTCGAAAGCTTCAGATTTTCCTATCTTACAAGGCAAAATAAATATACCCGGATCATCAAGCTTCTTAGGCAACTTGTTTCGAATGAAGGCGGTCCCATTTTTACCCAATTTAAACTTCTCATATTTTTCTAGTAGGGCACTATAGTAGGGAGCACGGGCTAAGACATCAATGACGGGGATTTCAAGGTGGAGCTCCTTGAATTAATCGTCAAGGTCTTGTGTAGGAAGTGTTTCAACTTTATTATTGACCGGTTTGATATTGGGTGTTTCATTCGATTGGCCCTTTCGAAGAATTTGGTTTTGCTTGAAACACGTGCTCATTGATTTTACAGAGTAGTATTGCGGACAAGAAGTGGGTGACGAAACCGATGATATGGAATTAACGTTTAGTTTTGGGTTCTTGACCGTGTCGCTTGGGAGTGCTCCCATTTCTCGGTCATTGAGAACTTTCAACAATGTGTCAATTTTGGTGGTCATCTCGCTTTGCTTTTGTTTGAAATCGGCTTCAAACTTAGATATGCGAGCTTCTTGAGATGCCATAAACTTGGACATCAACCCTTCAAGATTATTGGTACTACCATAGTTATTAGAAGGATTGTTGTTGAAAGTATGGTTGGAGGGTGGACCATTTGGTTGGTAACGATTAGGCGGATTGGAAGAATTGTTTTGGTTTTGTTTCCACCTAAGGTTCGGGTGATTTTTCCAAGAAGGGTTGTAGGAATCACCGTAAGGGTTTGGCTCGGGTTTGAAAGTGTACCACTTGTCTCCCGCTTCGTCGGTACGCGAAGATGCGTAGTCTGCAAAAGCTGTTCCGAGGAGTTCCACGCAATTACGAGTGTCATGGGGACCACTACATAATTCGCATGAAGAAGTGATTTTGTTCACTTGGCTTGAAGGCTTATGAGCTTCGTAAGATTTCATGAGAAACTTGACTTGGTCCTCAAGTTCCATGATCCTACGGTCGGGAGTGCTAGAATTGTTCGAAGGCAAAGATATTGCCTTGACCGTTTTGTTCAAATCACGGGGGTCATTCCAACTTTCGTTGTCATAGAGAGCAAGATCTTCTATGAGTTCCCATGATTCTTCCGCACTTAGATCACGTAGCTTACCACCGGCCGATTGGTCAATGGTTCTCCTTGTGGAGAGATCGATATGGTCATAGAAGATTTGGACTTGGAGCCAAAGATCTATGCCATGACGAGGGACTTTTTGGAGTAAGTCCTTGAAACGAGTCCATGCTTCATATAGAGTTTCACCTTGACGTTTTTGGAACATCAAGATATCATTTCTAAGCTTGGTAGTTCTCCCCGGTGGGAAAAATTGAGCAAGGAAACGAGTGGTGAGATCATCCCATGAGGTGATGGATCCCGCGGGTAAACGTTCAAGCCATTGACTAGCTTGATCACGTAGAGAGAATTGGAATAGGCGTAATCGGGTCGACTCTCTAGTTGTAACATCAAGGTCTATAGAATCTATGATTTTAAGGAAATCCTTGAGATGTTGATTAGGATCTTCGGAACGAAGTCCATGGAATGCACATCCGCTTTGCACCAACCGGATGGTGTCGGATCGCAAGGGGGACACATTGACTCCTTGGGTGAACTCAATAGTGTTTCAATAGCCTTGGTGGCTAGGACGGGAATACTCTCCTAGGGTTCGGGGCCTAAGAGGTTGGTTTTCTAGTGGTGGGTTTTGTGGGTGGTTTTGTTGTGGTGGGTTGATGGGTTCAAAGATGTTACCACCTTCCATGATGTCGGATGGTAAAGGTTACTAACAAAGACACGAAGAAATAAGATAGACTAAAGAGAACCTAAAAATAAAAACAAAATCTTACTAGAAAGGAATCTAGCAAGTAGACCTAATAAAAAAAAAATCCTAACCTAGACAATAACTATCCCCCGGGCTGCGACGCCAAAAACTTGATACGTGGGAATCGCACCAGGCTTTACCTCTCGAGGGATCTCAAAAGCTTACAACCCCCACCAAGCAGTGTACCTGATCATTGTAGTATAGTATAGTGACAAGTACTGGGGGATTGATCGTTCAACTCAGGAATAGTGTCGCTAGGATTAGAAAGCCTAAAAACTAGGTCTAGAGGTGAGGGATGATTCTTTTTGTATTTTTATATTTTTATAAAAGCAATTAAAAATCTCGGTTTTTGGAAGAGTGGCGGAATTAGTTGCTAGTCAACTAACCCAATAACTAAAGATGCAATCAAAATAAAATAACAAAAATGAAAATATAGCTAATTAAACTAGTGGTGTGAGCAATAATAGGGAGAATTGTGTTTACTTAGGTTTCATTACTCCCTAGATATCTTTTAAAGGTTGATAGTTTGTTACAATTGCATGGATGACGGGTCGTATTCATTAATACCAGTCGTAGGGTCGTGTACAATATTCCCTAACTCTATAGGATCCTACTTCACTCCTATATTGAGCCGTTAGAACCTCCTAACATGGGATCATTAGAATTCTCCTACGCATTAAATACAACCAAAAATCATAGTACACCTCTGATCATGTTTCTTAAGACGTTCAAGCATGTCACCAATGGAAGTCTGCCGGTTTTCTTAAGCCTAACATCGAATACAATCATCCGTAACAACTATAAACAAACAATCAACCCATAATTAACATCTAGGTTTCACTACATCTAAGCAAACACACAAGAGATCTAGCCTAGCATGTTGAATTCAAGACAAGTGTAAGATATATTCAAGCAACACATAGACATATTGATTGAATTGAAAGAGTACTTATCTCAACTTGACATGAAAGGTTTCAAAGGGTAAAAACCCTTGAAAAAGCATTAAAATTCGTGCTAGGGTTTCTCCAAAGTTACACCCTACTTGTCCCCCTTAATGAATAAAAAATTGCAAAACTATATATGGATTTTACAGGGTGACGGCGTCAAGGAGGAATTTCTGACGCCGTCAACTCGCCGCTCATAATGATATCGGATTGCCTAGATCCAGATTTGACGCCGTCAGGTGTACTTCTACTCTGGGCCGTCACATGTATTTGGACCATGACGGCCTATGGTGACGCCATCATGCCCATAGTGTAAAACCCTTCTGGATCGTCACGGACTTTATCCACTTCCACCTCTTGTATTACTCTTGACGCCGTCATTAAGGAGCATGTGACGCCATCAGGTACTGTTCCCAGCAAGGAAAATGAAATATTTGCCGTTTTCTTCACTTTTATGCTCCAAAAACGTCCAAAATGCTTCCTTTTCCAGAATTCACTCCAAAAGTACCTAAAATGACAAAAGGAACGATTTAGGGCAATATTTGATCAAATAAATTCAAATCCGGGCTAAAATGACCCCTTAAAAATGGTTCATTTTTCGCCTCATCTAGAAAACATCCTGACGGCGTCATGTGGTAGCTTCTGACGCCGTCAACTCGCCGCCAAGTTAAGAGTCGTATTGTCTAGATCTAGTCTTGATGCCTTCATGTAGAAATAAGCTATGAGCCGTCACATGTAATCTGACCCTGACGGCCTTGGTGACGCCGTCAGGTCAATAACACTTAAAATGTCTGGCCGTCATGTTATATTTTCCACTTCCACCTCTTTTGCCACTCTTGACGCCGTCATGTGTTAGATCTTGACGTCGTCAAGTACTGTTCCTAGCAAGGATTTTGAGACTTTGCCATTTTCTTCACTTTTATGCACCAAAAACGTCCAAAATGCTTCATTTTCCAGATTTCTCCTCAAAAGTACCTAAAATAACAAAAGGAACGATTTAGGGCAGTAATTGGTCAAATAATCACAAATTCGGGCTTAAATGACCCCCTAAATGCGGTACACTTTTCACCTCATCAAATACCCTTACACTTGAGATTTGCTTGTCCTCAGGTAAATGCGCTTTTATTCTAATAAAAAAACAAGTTAGGGGTCATTTAACACTAATATAAAAGTAATTACAATAATAATCGTTCCACTAAAAACCAAAAACAAGCACGGAGGTCATACACTAGCACCTCACAAATAGTGTTTAGATACTCACATCTCTCGGGTGTAATAAAGTATATATCATAATATAGAAATGGAAAACATCTCTCACTACCTGTCATAGCAAATAGATTACCATAGGCTTGGGAAAGGATCAAACCTCCACCACTTGGCGTAAGCACCTAGGATAAACTATCAAAGAGGTCTTTTAAAGGGTTATACCGTTAGGTGTAGGGATATGGAAAACATGGTTTTGTTGGATAAAGGCAATATTTACTGGTGGCGAGTTAATCATCTTGGTTAATTACATGTACAATGCGGCGTTGCTAAGCCAAGACTTGACTCGACTTAAGCTAACAAATCAAAAATAACAGAAGCATAAAACAAACATAGAATGAAACGGGATGGTAGTTCATATGTTTTTCTCTTTTTCTTTTTTTTTTTTCTTTTTTTCGATTTTTTTATGCATACACTCTTGCCCTACCATCCAAAATAATACATCCTAGGGAATTTGCATTCCCCTTACACTTGAACTTTTAGATACTTTACAATATATTCTAATTACTCGAATTAAGATAATCAAAACACTTGGAGTACTTTTAAAATATTAACGCACATATGGGGGGTAATATATTGATGTCCTTCCCCATTACTCCATAACACTAGTACTTTACCCATGAGTCCCAATCGTCCCAAAACAATATGTACAAGATATGACTTGACTTAGCAACCATGTAATCAATTAAATAATTAACTAAAGGTTTAAAAATGTAACAATAATGCACTAAAGATGAGTGCATACACGGAAGGCTAAGGTGATTTGGTTGCACATTTCGGTGGGTTGTAAACAAATTCTTCCTTTAAGTAAGATGCTTAAAGTTAGAAACGAAAAGATAGGCTCGGAGGGGTGTACTAGGGGTTTCGTATACTAAAAATGAGTACAACGCTAAAGTGTGGGAAAATTAATTGACTTCGCTAGTCAAGTAATATGACTTAAATGGTCAAGTAATTATAATACGGGTTTAAACACAAGGGTGATCCTAATGCCTCTTATCATGTAGTAAATCCTAACTACACGAATGTAGTCTCACTAGCGGTCTCGGGATGCATCACTAACACAAGTTCTAGAATCTAAATACTACCGGTACACTCATAAGCACTAATAATGAATGCTTTTCCTATCAAATCTAAAGTCGAACCTCACATATTTGGGTGGAAAATTTTTTTAAGTGGTACGGTATTGTGCTAGTCATACAACCCCTATCCATGAGATGCTTATTAAGGCTAAAGCTTCATTCCTAAATGTTGTAAAAAAATTTAAATTTGGCGCTAAAATTGACCTAACAAGTATTTCTCTTAGTTTTATTACACACCTACTATCAAACAAACAAACTCAAGTGCAATTGTATTCTCTAAGGTATCATCATTTACCCTCCCCTTACACTTAGGATGAACATTGTCCCCAATGTTCAATTAAAGGATGTAAAAGTAAAGCAGGTAAAAGAATGAAAACAAATACTCCCCTGATTCATTCGATGTGGATAGTGTGTCAACAAGGTTAGATCTTCCTCCAAGAAAATGAACTTTGAAAGCTTCCCTCCAGAAATATAAATCATCTGCTTATCCCATGTAACCTGTTAAACCTGAGAAAACAATCAAGGCAAACCTCGCGTAAAATCGACAGCAATCTATATATATATTAAAAAAAAAATCCTAGAAAATAATTTAAGATATAATGCTTGTGGAATAAATGTTTGCAAATTTCCTGGAGTTTATAAAACTAAAGAATCAACAAAAACTTTAAGACTCCGGTCTAAACAAAACTAGCAAAATTTTTCAGAATTTGAGTACCTGACGCCGTCAGGTTGTAACTCCTGATGCCGTCAGAATGTTCCCGGAAAAATATTATGTTAAGTTTCCAGAAAATTTCTGGAAATACTTATGCCCTATTTCCTGGAAAATCCTGCAAAACATCATTATGACTCGATACAAGCATTTGACTCTAACAAATACCAATATACATGCTCATTTAATATTGTAGTGAATCATGCTCATTTTCGTTCTTATAAACAAATTTGGATTTCCCTTACACTTAGCTTTTGCAAAATACCTTTATATGTAATTAAGACGAAGCTAAAAACAAAATAAAGCATTTTCACAATTTACTTTGAAACATGATTTACCAACAATAAAAATAAAACACGCATACAGAAACAAATAAAATCAAACAAACAAAACAAATAAAACTTGGGTTGCCTCCCAAGAAGCGCTTGTTTTTGTTCGAGTCACGAGCCTGACTCTACCCTTATTTAACGGAAATAGGGGAGGTTTTCCCTACACTTAGGATTAAGTGCGGGTGAAAGTAGCGATACATACCACCTCGGTGGATGTATGCCTCGTGAGGAAAGAGTGGTGGATGAATTATATGCTCAAAGGAGTGTGCTCCTTTCATCATAACCTTACCTAGTTCACTTTGGTCAATGGGTGAGTTGAAGTTTTCTCCTAAAAAGGGATCATCTTCTATCAACTTTGAGAGACTCCTAGTTGGGAATCCATCTTGACCTAATAAACCTGGTTTAAACCCATAATATTTCTTGTGATCAATCATGAATGGGTGATGTAAGCATGTAAGGTTATGTTCCACTCCTATATTGGCTTCCTCTCTACATGGCTTAAAGTCTACTACCTTTATCCCAATACTACCCGGACTATATGGTTTGATGGGTGGATCGGGACCTTTTTCAATTCCTAAATTCACATCTAAAGATGGAAGATTAGGTAACGGCTTTGGTTGAGGCTCCGGTTAATCAAAACTAGGAACTTCCTTAGAACTAAAAGAAAGGTCATCACTACAAGTGTTAAAACCTATATTCTCTAGTTGTGCTTGATCCAAGGGTTCTACCTCTATTGGGGTTCCTATAGTCTCTTCTACTTCTTCCGGGTAAGTCAAGGGAGGTGTGTACGCATCAAATGATGGTAGGACTTGTGGAGCACTGAGTGGGCTTATGTTATTCACCTCATCCTCTATTGTATCTAGATTACATGTGTGTTCATCTATAGGCTTATTATCCCCAAACAAACTTCTTGCTTGTTCCCTTAAACTTGCTATCAATTGATCCGTAACAACGTTTGTTGGGTTGTCCAACTTCTTAGCGAGTATGGCACAATTCTCGATGGCTTCCCATGCTTCATCAGCACTTAATCCCCAAAGATCCCCATCTGCAGTATGGTCAATGTCCATTTTGGTATAGTGGTCGACACAATGGTAAAATATTTCAATTTGGGACCACAGATCAAAATTATAATGAGGGACTTTTTGGAGTAAATATTTAAAACGAGTCCATGCATCATAGATAGGTTCATCTTCATGTTGTTTAAACATCAAAATGTCATTGGGAGTAGGTGAATTTCATGGTTGGTAGTATGGTGGATTCGCGTTCTCCATAATGGTGAACGGAAGAGTCAATGGAAAGGTTTTTACGAACAAAGACACAAAGAAAAGATAGACTAAAGAAACCTAAAAATAAAAATAAAAATCGTACTAGAAAGGAATCTAGCAAGTAGACTGATTGAGGCTAAACCGTCAGATATAATTGACCAAGGTCAACTAGTCAAAAACAGCTTATCCCAATGCTCCGTGGATAGTATAGTGTGTCCCCGGGTCGTTAAAGTCCCAGCGAGATTGAAATGGTGTCGTTTGAAATCGTTTATGAGTGAGTGGCACTGAGGACAGTAGCCCAGATGATATGGAATTGATATTGCTACTGTTATTTTGGTATTTGTACACAGATATAATATTCACAAAAATCAGATATACACGTATATGCACAAATTCACAAATTGGATCACGTAACAGACTGGAAAAGTGGGGTTTGGTAATTAACAAACTACAGGGGGTGCTTTTAAAACTTTTTGAAACTTAAAATTAAAAGAAATTTGAAAATGAAAATGAAATTATAAAAGTGAATATTTTAATATTTAAATATTATTTAATTAATTAAACTAATTAAAATCTAATTTAAATTAACTTAAAAATGACAAATGTTACAAATTAACCTAAAAATTTGCAAAAATAATTTCTAAACTTAAATTAGAACTTGAAGAAAGTATAAAAAATAAAAATAAATATTTTTGTCTTTTTATGGTTTTATTATTAATAAAAAACTATTTAAATTAATTAAACTAATTAAACTAATTTAAATTACTATTAATACTAAATTAACTTTGAAAATTATAAGAAAATTTATAAAATTACTTAACCATCACTGGAATCCTACAAAATTATAAAAACTTCTAAAAATTATGTTTAAGGCTAATCCACTAATTAATTACTCTTTAATTAACTTAAAACTAATTTAAATAATTAAAATAAGAAAAATTGAAAATGAACAGTAGAAACTAAAAATATATTTTCTAAAAGTCTTTACTAATTTATAAAACTTAGAAAAATTATAAAAACCTACTGTTGTTACTAAAAAATTTAAGAAAACTAATTAATAACTAATATTACCTATTTAATTAATTAAACTAGTTTTAAATCTTATAAATAGAAAACAGTTTAAGAAAAATCTAAGAAAATTATTCTAACTACTTAAAGGTACAAGAAAATTTAGAAAATTATAAAAATGGACAAGTGATTATAAATAAGCTAAAAAGAAAATTGAAAAAGATAGTTTCTATTAAATAGAAGCTATCACTAAATTTCAAGTTGGTTTTTGTTGGTTTTTCTTTTTGACAGCTAAATGTTAGATGAAAATAAGCAACTTTTGTAAAACAACTTTTTACAAAGCTTAAAAATAAGCAGTATGCACCCCCTTTTAGTTAGATAGTTGACTTATGTTGACTGAGTAGGCAAATTAGCACAAATGACTAGAGGTGGGGCCCACAATGGTGAAACTTGATTCAACTAAGCTAAACAAACTCAGATAAGCCAGAAACAACAAGCAATGGTCTCAAATAAGCTATTTGGAACCAAATAAGCACTTGTGCAATTTGAAACTGAGCACAGATTGGGGACAGACTTAATGGTGGATTCCAGGTGGGGTCCACTTGATTCTAGGTCAAACAAATGGTCAAGCCTTGTTCCCTGGTAGGAGGGGGTTGGGAAAAACCAAATTGAACCTCTGGGGCCCACTGGGTTGGTCTACAACAGCCACCAAAGTGATGGTGGTGAGATGGTCAGCTATGCACAGGGCAACTTGCAGCCCTGCAAGTGACTTTGGGACCAGCTAGGGCTCTCCACAAAAATCTTAAAAATACAACAAAGATGGGATACTGAAGCTGAGGTGGTAAACTAAGATCCCTAAAAAGCACAAGTTCTGAAACCTTTTACAAAATTCACAACAAATCCTTGAAATTTTGGAAAAACTGAGTAACTTGCAAATTGACTTTTTGAGGAAAATAAAAGGTTTGACTTATTTAGATTTTGGGCTTAATTTAATGACTGGAACTGAGGTAATAAGCTAATATTAAGTTGAATTAACACAAAACAATTACTTTTAAACTAGTTTGAAGGACTTATGGATGCCAAATCCCACATAGTGAACTGTGTGGGTTGAATTTTTTGAGATTTTGACTTTTAACCAAAAGGCACTTGGATTTTATGACTTAAGTGACAAATGTGGATCTAATGTAGACTACTGAAACAAGGTACAAGGTCTCAAAACACCCACTACTCTCAGAACTATGCAATGCCAAACACCCCTTTTAAACTTAACTGTTGTGTGATTTTCAAATCATTTAGGTGCTAGGGTGTATAAACTTGATCCCAAACTACTAATTATGTCTATATGAACTTATTTAAGCACTTAGAAACAGATCATAGTTACAATTACACAGGTTTAACACTTAAGCTAATTTGACAGTTAAATGTGAAATTTTAAGTAACTAAATATTCTAACAAGCAAGTATTGAATATTAAGCTAAAAATTACTTAAACACACTGAGTAAACACAAATCACACAGAATAATAAGCAAACTACCAAGATTATAAGGAAAATGAGATTTTAGAGGAAAATTCAAAATGAGCAACTCTTACTAATTATCCCTAGCATGAACAAGGGATTTTCCACAGAAGCCTATCTTTAGATAGGCCAATTCCAACTCCAAGCTTGCTCTTTACTGCTTCTCCAAACCTGAAAACAAAAGCTAAACACCACAGTTGACTTTATTTGACTTTTTTAGATTTTTGATGTTTTTCTAGTTATACTGAGTTTTAGAGTCTCTAAAAGCTTAAATAAGCTTACGGGATCCTAAATGAGCCTAATTCAGTCCATTAGCCTTGGTACATTTGATCACTGATGTTGTTAAGAAATTCAAAAAGTAGAGTAAATTGCAAAATCACAAAACAGAACTAAACCTTGAGATGTTATAACTTCAAAAGATTAAAAATACACTGAGATTACTATTACAATGCTTGAATTAGAAAAAGTACAACTGAATTTGAAAAACTATTTAATTCGACACTAAAAATTACTTAATAAACTACACACTTCAATCCTTGCATCTTCCTTCCTTTTATAGCCCATGATTAAGGTTTCCCTACTTCTCTGAGCATATCCCACACCTTATCTAAGCCATTGGATCATTGGAAGGCCTTTGATTTGATGCCACGTATTTTGGCGGGAAACTTTATTTTTGCAATTGGCTCTGGATATCAGACAAGGGGGGGGGGGGGTGGTGCATTTAATGCTGAGGTGAGGGTGTTTTGTAGTGGGTTGGGCGGTGGATGTGATGGGGTGGTGGACTGGTGATGATGGGATAGCCAAGTGGGGTGTGGGGGAGGGAAAGCTGGTGGGGATGGTGGTTTGACCACGTTTGACTGAGGTCAAACGTTTGACCCCGTATTACTAGTTTGGGGTTTTGGGTGGGCTGTGGTGTGTTTTGGGCCCAAGTGATAAAGGAAATGGGTGGGCTAGGGGAAATGGTATTGGATTGGATTTTGTTTTGGGGTATTATTATTAGTTTAGGGTCCGGTTTTGGTTTTAAATTACACAAGGACCATTTTTGTAATTTAATGAAAGTTGAGGGGTGAGACTTGGCAAGTTTTTGAAGTATTCCATGGGGTGTGTTTTGCCAATCTATGAATAGTACATGGACCAGAGTTGACTTTTCCATTTAATTTTCACCAGGGACTAAAACTGCCAAACTTTCAAACTTCAGGGACCATTTGTGTAATTTTCACCAAACTTTCCACCAAGGACCAATCCTGCCATAAAAGGTTAGTGCAAGGACAAAATTTGTTTTTCTCAAAGTTTCTAATATCCCAGGGACCATTTTTGACAATTTTCAAAGTTCAGGGACTAAACTTGACATTTTGTGAAACTTTTCACCAAAGGACTAATTATGTCACTTTTTGATTTAAAAGGACCTTTGGTGACTTTTTAAAGTTTTTAGAACAACCAGGGACTAGATTTGACAATTTTTGAAAGTTGAGGGACTGAAACTGCCAATTTTGCAAACTTTGTGCGTTTTTCATCTGTTTTTGATTATTTTGCATTTGAAACATATAAAACACATTCCTGGGATATTTTCACTATTTTGATGCAATATTGAGTGTTTTTAGATGTTTTGGCAGCTCAGAAAAGGTAAAAATGATGAGTATTTACACACTCATCATAGACTTAATAAAAAGAAATTCTAACCTAGACAATAACTATTCCCCGGGCTGCGGCGCCAAAAACTTGATACGCAGGATTGCGCCCTCGCAACAGGTTTTACCTCTCAAGGGATCTTGAGAAGCTTGCAATCCCCGCCAGGCAGTGTACCTGATCGTTGTAGTATAGTATAGTGACAAGTACCAGGGGATTGATCGTTCAACTCAGGAATAGTGTCGCTAGAATTAGAAAGCCTACTAAACTAGGTCTAGAGGTGAGAGATGATTCTTTTTGTATTTTTATATTTTATGAAAAGCAGGTAAAATCTCTGGTTTTGAAGGAGTGGGCGGAATTAGTTGCTAGTCAACTAACCCAATTAACTAAAAATGCAATCAAAATAAAATAAAAGAAATGAAAATAAACTAATGTGGTGGAAACAATAATGAGGAAAAATGTGTTTACTTAGATTTCATTACTCCCTAGATATCTTTTACCGGTTGATTAGCTTGTTACAGTTGCATGGATGACGGGTTATATTCCTTAATACTAGTCGTAGGGCCGTGTACAATATTCCTTGACTCTATAAGCTCCTACTTCACTCCTATGTCGAGCCGACTTAAAGCTCCTAACATGGGATCATTAGAATTCACTTATGCATTAAATACAACAAAAAATCGTAGTACACCTCCGATCATGTTTCTTAAGACGTTCAAACAAGTTACCAATGGAAGTCTGCCAGTTTTCTTAAGCCTAACATCGAATACAATCATCCACAACAATTATAAGCAAACAATCAACCAATAATCAACATCTAGGTTTCACTACATCTAAGCAAACACAATAAAAACCTAGCCTAGCATGTTAAAAGAAAGACAAACATAAGATAGAATCAAACAACACATAGACATATTGAATGATTATTGAAAGACTGATCTTTATTCAAACATGGATGAAAGAAGGGTTTGAAACCCCTTCAATATAATGAAAATTCGACCTAGGGTTTGTGGTAAAGTTCCTCATAATGTTCCACCCTTTTATAATGAAAAATTGGAAAAACATATATAGAGAATACATCCTGACGGCGTCATGTGGTAGTTTCTGATGCCGTCAACTCGCCGCCAAGTTAAGAGTCGTATTGCCTAGATCCACTCTTGACACCTTCATGTAGAAATAAGCTCTGGGCCGTCACATGTAATCTGATCCTGACGGCCTTGGTGATGTCGTCAGGTCAATAACACTGAAAATGTTCTGGGCAATCACGTTATATTTTCCACTTCCACCTCTTTTGCCACTCTTGACGCCGTCATGTGTTAGATCTTGACGTCGTCAGGTACTGTTCCCAGCAAGGATTTTGAGACTTTGCCGTTTTCTTCACTTTTATGCTCCAAAAACGTCCAAAATGCTTCATTTTCCAGATTTCTCCTCAAAAGTTCCTAAAATGACAAAAGGAACGATTTAGGGCAATAATTGATCAAATAATCACGAATTCGAGCTTAAATGACCCCCTAAAAGCAGTACACTTTTCGCCTCATCAACCCCTTTATTAATTCTTTTATAAATACTTGACAAAACTTGATTGGCTAAATAAATAAGTAATCCTCAACATATTTACGTCAAGTTCTTGTCCACGCAGAATATAGTTACGTCGAATTCCTCATCAAGGTTGCTGAACGTGCATTCTCAGTCATGAAAATTGTGAAAAATAGACTCCGAAATAGAATGGATGATTACTTCCTTTATGATAGTTTAGTTCTTTACATTGAGAAAGATATAGCTAAGGATCTTATTTTAGATTCACTTTTAGATTATTTTAATGATGCGGATAAACGCTGTGTGCAACTAAAGCGCTAAATGAACAAATTTGTTGCAATATTTTTACGTAGTTATGCTGCATGCTGTAATGGTAGTCGATCTATTGGATCAATCGATCTCCAGTCGATCGGCTTAGTGTAGGGATCTCGATCGCTTCCTCTCTTTTTTTTATCAAGGTTGTTGCCATGATCGATTCACTTTTCCTTGTGCATTTAATATTCAATCGCTACCAATGGTTTACAAAGAAAAAAATAATAAATAAATAAATAAATAAACTAGCCATTTGATTGTAATGTACTTGCTAGCGTCCTTGGTATTACTGGTCCAGCCTTATATATTATGATTTTTTTAGTACTTGCTAGCGTTCTTTAATTTTATTTTTGGCCCCCCCAAAATCAAATTCCTGGCTACGCCCCTGATCATTACAAGTCATTCAAGTAAGGAACTAAGGGTCCGCTTGGTTCAAAGTGGGGAAAGAAAAAGGGAAAGGGAAAAGGAAAGGAATGCAAAGGAATGAATGAGGTGGGTAATCAATACCTTACCCCCCAATTTACTCTATAATGGTTGATTACCCACTACGGGGTAATCAATACCTTACCCCTCTATAACCAAGCACCATTATTTGGAAAATGTGAGCCCTTTTCAATCCTTACCCATTCCCCACCCTCCCTTTACCCCCCACCAAGCACCCCCTAAGTATAATAACAATAGTATTAAACCATTAATCTTCTTTTCAGACTCCTCGTTGTCATTGTTGTTTGAAAAGGAGCTTTTTTCATAAATCTGCTGCAGCTGGTACAAATAATAATCACGGGAGTGGAAATGGTAAATTATATTCATATAATATTATCGCCCCTTTGAAGCCATCTTTTGTTCATATGAACATGGTTCCATTAATTGAATAGGTGGGTATTGGGTACATATACAACCAATGTTTTGAAAACCAGGTTCGAAATTGACCCGGTCGAGTCATCGGGCACTGGGTCAACCGGTTCGACCGGTTGGACCGCCGGGTCAACCCGGTTTTTAATTTATTATTTTTTTTATTTTTTTGACTGGGTCAACCGGTTCGACCGCCGGGTCAACCGGTTCAACCGCCGGGTCAACCGGGTCGACCACCGGGTCAACCCGGGTTTTTATTAAAAATTTTTGAAAAAATGAAACCCGGCCGGGTTTCGAGAACCGGGTTGACCCGGATCACTCAAAACCCGGCGGGTCAAACCGGTTAACCCGGTTTTAGAAACCCGGGTTGTTTTGACCCCTTTTTTCGGCCGGAACCGGTCGAACCGGTTAACCCGGCCGGGTCGACCCGGGTTTCAAAACCTTGTATACAACATCTAGTGGATATGGCAGCAATATTGGATATTTGGCGGTTAGATGGTCGCAGCGGACATGGCACTATGTTAATATCTCGCGCCTCAGAAATAACATTCTGGCACTATTTGAAGATCTGAATGTGGTGGTAGTGGATGTGGCAGCTCGCTTTCGCTCTGCATGGCTACCTAATTAGGGTTTTAGATCGGTTTTTGTTATATCTTTAGCTTAAAGATCGATCGATATGGCAATGGAATAAGTTTATGTCTATTAATAGAGTGATTAGCAGCTAATCTTTTATATAATAAAAGAATTACATTATTTCAGAGTGTTTTTGCAAATCTCTTCTCATTGAAAAAAAAAATTGGACCAATAGCAAAGCTCGATTTTGCCACATAGGCGAAATCGAGCAACGTGGTTGGTCAATAAAAAGTCAAAATTAAATTGATTTTGGTCAAACTTAATAAATTTGGTAGAGAAATTTGGTTAAGAAAAAAAGATGCATAAAAATATAGGTGTCAAATTTATGAAAACAAAAACTTAGAAAAAGTGGAAGTAATTAATAAGGGTTTAGTGATTAAATTTTAAATAATTTATAAAGAGTAAAGTGTAAAATTACAAGTTTCTATGTTTTTTAATAACTTTATAAAAAACACAAATAACCCCTTACACTTTATACCTCCTATATTTTATAATATTAACTTTGTTTCAAATTACATGAGTATTAGTATTAGTTTTTAAACTTTCATCAATTAAAATTACAAAATTTGGTAAATATGCGAATTAGTTTTAATATATGTTAAATATTTTTTAAACTAATGTTAATTTTAAACTTTCATCTATTAGAATATTTTTTTAAATAAGGACTCATGTTACTATTTAAAAGTTTAATTTATGTGTACACGGGTTTGAAATACGGTTAAATTATTAGTAACGGGAATATAAATGCCAAATGGTAAGCACAATATTGTGATATGAAAATAAATATACGCGATTCTACTTATAACAACGACTCATGAAATTGTTATTTAAAATTTGTATATGGATATCCATAAAAACATTTTAAAAACTTTACGGAGCATATTTTAATTTCATCAATGCTCATTATGTGCTACTAAATTCACACATTTTGTACAACATGATATCAATAGTTAAAGTTAAACAACAAAATCAAATTAACCTCAATATGTCTGTTAGTTAAAAACGTTATACAAAGCCAATTATTAAAAAAAAAATAATAATAAAAAATAAAAAAATACATGGGTTAGATAGTCATTGTTTAATATAGAAGGTGTTTTCCTTAAATTATATAAAAAAATGCACGCATCACAATCCTTATTTGATAACAATCACCTCCTAAAAAACGGTAATAGTTGGCCGTTGTAAACGAATTAAAGTATGTACATGAGAATTATTCAGCAAGAATATATAGTTTTAATCAGATTATTGCGTTACTATACTGCGATAATTTTATTGAGTTAGTAATCACGGATGTGAGATACAACCATTATTCTATACTTATGATTTATGTGTAAATCTCTTTTTGCTTTTGAATAGAATCTGAAAGAGACCTTAACAGAACTTTGGCTTATGCCTTATCTAGCTGATAGTATTTAGTAACCTTTTTTATGGTTTAATTTTTTTGTTATACACACCAACTTTTAGTAACTCTTTTTTATGTTTTATTGAAAACTTCTACACTTAATATTTGTGTTTTTACTATAAACACACTAAGCTATAATAGAATTAGTTGTGAGTTCAGGGGTTTTTCACTAAGCTTTTAAAAAAAGCTATAATACACTTATTGTGTTATGGTAATTGAATAAGCCAATAAGCACCTTTTATAAGCATAACCAAACACCCCTTTAGTTCTAATATAAAGTTTTCTTATTTGATGTTATGACTAACTTTGTTGTTATCTTTACTATAATGCAGCATGTTACTGGTTTTTGCAGTTTTATTATCTCATCGCACACACTAAAGTGTAATGCAATTTGTTGTGTACGTTTTTTAGAGGAGGATTAAGTATCAACACATTATTGTCGTGGAAGGATTTTCTACGCCTGCTCAAGATATGAATGTATAATTTAGTTGAGTTGCTGATTTAGACATGAATGTATTTTAATATACCAAAGATGTGTTTTAGTGCCTATATGGGGAATTTTATGGTATGAATTCTTTTCGGAATGTAATTTGTCTTTGAATGAGTTAATGAAACTTAGCAGGTGTTTGCTGTCATTGATAACAGTATGAGTGTCAACTAACGGTCTAAAATATGGGTGTCTTTTACCTTGATGATTTAGGCCCATTGTGAAGAAAGTTGCATTAAAGTGAAAAGTCGGTAAGGATTCAAACAATCCTAAAAGACTTGCGAATATACTCTTTGTCATTTTTTCATGCATTTATAATTTACTTATACAAGTAATAATAATTTCCTTATATAGTTCGGGCTTAGAAAAAAATTATTCTTATACATTATACATAAACATAAGATTAAATTTGAGTTCTACCCATTACATCTTTTTTCGTTTCTCTTTATGTAATAAAAAAGCTATAGTCTAAACATCTATGTTAATTTCGTAATTTTATGATAAAAAATGAGAAGTAAATAAAATAAACTTATGAAAATACAACTTTCCAAACAAAAAGGTACATTAGTAAAAATGATATGATTGTTATTCATAATTAAGGAAATGAACCAATCTTCAAAGCTATTTAAATATGCTACATATTTTAACGAAAATATAAGTAAAAGAAATATCACAATTACAAAACACATCGTAAATTGATAGCACGGGTTTGCAAAACTAAAAGCATATATCACTAACATCTCATGCAAGTCAAGTATCATCATGTGATTTTGCTTGAATAATAAAATATAATTTTTAATCCAAAAGCATTCTCCTAAAATAATAGGTAGGTTATTACATATATACATATGATTTTTTATTTTTAGTCCACAAAGTAAAACTATTTGAAACATGTTAAGTGGCTTATTTCTTAATCGATAATAATACATAATTAAAACGAAATTTTAAAAACCCTGTGCGTGCACAGGTATTATAACTAGTATAGGAATAAGCTACCGACTTAAAACTCCATGTATTGTCGGTTTCTAAAACCAAAAGCCCAGTAGTACTTTAAGAGCACCAGGTGTCTTGTTATCCGCGTTATAGCAAAAGGTGTTGTCATCTCAGCACTTATTACCTATAACTTAAACCAAAAATACCCTCTTCTAAAAGTTGGCGTTATAGAACACCTGACCCACACATAACCCAATAAAACACAAAAAATAAATAAAATACATACTATGCACGAAGTATGGTGTCCGGCTCACGTTATCTGCTTGGCTGATGGGTTGGCGCAAGGCCTTCCAGCCACCCACACCCAAACAATTACGCATGCGTCTATTCATACGTAATACTATCAACAAAACAAACACCACCTGTTATGAAAGCGTCACCAGACATTTTAGCCTGGGTTCACTTGATGGTTACCATTTTTCAGGACTCACAAATAAGCAGTTTCTAGCCGTGAAATACAAGTAGAGAATTTTCCAGTTTGGAAGCATAACTTCTATCCATAATCATAATATTAGTCAACATCCAGAAATCCAGAGTTCAAATAGTTTTAACTAACAAGATTCAACACAGCCGAACTACTGCAAATGATTATTCTACAGCTCCAAGCTCTTAATACGGCCTGTACCGGTAATCCGTCCGCGAAGGTCTTCCACTTAGGCTGCCCATGCTTCCGCTTAGGCCACCCATGCTTCCACCTAGGCCACCCATGCCTTCTCCACCCACACGTCCCATGCCTTCTCCTCCCTGTCGTCCCATGCCTTCTCCTCCCATTCGTCCCATGTCTTCTCCTCTCAAACGGCCAATGCTTTCTCCTCCCGACCGCTCCATGCCTTGTCCTCCTAAGCGGCCCATGCCTTGTCCTCCCAAACGGCCCAAGCTTTCTCCTCCCAAACGTCCCGTGCCTCCCATGCGCCCAATGCTGGTCATTCCTCCCATACGCCCCATGCTGGTCATTCCTCCCATGCGCCCCATGCTGGCCATTCCTCCCATCCGCCCCATGCTAGCCATTGCTCCCATGCCACTATAACCCCACTGCAAAAGATACGACGTTATCATGAAACTTGCATTAGTGCTAACTGTCTATCATATACAACCATTCTATAATAAAAGGAAATCCTAAACTTTTTGAGATATTTCACATTATATGTAAAAATATTCTTACAATATCTTTGACATATAAACTTTCATGTATAATATACACAAAATTTTTGAGACATTCCACATTATATTATATGTAAAACCATGTAAACTTTCATTTATAACATACACCAAAGTCCATATGCTTACATCATCGAAATCCAAGCTTCCATACATTCTGCCATAAGCTCTCATGGGGCCATAACCTCCATATGATGCTTCAGGGGGATTGTCCATATAGGAGCCTCCACTTGATCCATCATCATCAACAGGAGTAGCTGAATCTATCGCAACCTGTATGCGATGCAACAAGTATTAATCACAAAAATCAAACGTCATTTATACCATAGTTCCAAGTTCCACACTAGTTACACATACAACACCCAATCCTGCTGTGGGAGGTAAGATGTAGACATGATATTACAGATTATTTAAAAGACATATTATATTGAGTACCGGTTGCCCACAAATCTCATGTGACCTTCGTGCAACATGATCTGCAATACCATCCTCAGCAAAGGTCACAAAACCAAACCCTCTGTGACCAGATCTCTTAGGATCCTGCATTGGTGATTACAGTAAGAGTAAATATAGTATAAAAAATATCTGAGCATATACAAAATACGGCAAACCCATAAAATGTGCAGTTACATTACCTTGGGGACATACACATCCATAATACGTCCAAACCTCCCAAAATACTGGCGCAGATCTTCCACACTTGCTTCTTGAGGAAGTCTGCCTACAAAAATCTTCTTTCCCAGTCCCCGAGCTGATTCTCCTCCTGCTCTTACCAAAATCAAATACCAATAATAAAAGTTCTGTTTGTAACTAGATTAATTATTTGTGTGTAAATATAAGCAAACATACTCTTATAAGCAGGACCCGGATAGTCATATGATGTAGGAGCACCCAGAGCAGCATATCTAGTGGTAACATACGTATTGTATGCACCATATCCACCACTCTGAGTCTGAGGCGGCATGCGGCTGCGGCTAGCTGGTCGGAAATCATCTTCCTGAGAGTAATTATCACATGAAAAGAATCAACTATCAATAAATCTGACAATAAAAACAATCAAATAGTATAAAGCTTAAATTTGTAAAAAATAAATGATGATAAGTTAAATACAAGTAAAGGTGTATATTGTGTATTGCCTTAGGTGTTGCTCTGTCAACAACAACATTTGAACCCCCAAGTTCATGTGTCTCAGGCATAAGATCATCCACGGATTCTGTAAAGAAAAATTAAAAGAATTAACTGACTGCCAGCTGTCTATATTATCTACTTTTCAAGTTCTATCAATAATATAATACAGTTGCACACTGGTCAATAAAAAACCAAATGTATTATCCATTACATTATGAAACTATAGCCAATTTATGAAGTCTTCACATATGTATCCGACACAACTTATACAAATTAGCCAAACACGTGCCTTACTGATTGACAAATTTATAATTTTATCGACGAAATGTGAAGGATAGAATATGAACACAAAGTATGTTATTTCTTCTTCTTTTTTTCATATTTTCTATTTGTTGTGTTGGTGACAGTCTGACAGATAAGGTTATGACAAATGTACTCTCTTAGCATTGCATACAATTACTAAGTTCAGCCATCAGCCAAATAAATAATCAAGTCTAGAATAAATTACCAGCATTTGCAAAAGTAATAAACCCAATTCCACGATGCCCCTGAGTACTTGGATCCTGTAGAAATTAAGTACCGAGTTCCTATAACATTAGAAGTTTTACACAAACTAATGGAAGGAAGTGTAATTTTCACAAATATTGGAGACATAAAATATATGAATGTAGCATCAGATTGTGTACCTTGGGCATGTACAAATCTGTTATCTCACCATATCTTTCAAAATGCCTGAAAGAAAAAAGAAAAAAACAAGTTGTACATCAGTTGGCAAATATAGACCACAAAAATATTGGAAAGAAATGGATATTTGATAGTAATTGAATCAAGCAAGTTACATCAATTATAAAAAGCTACCTTCTAAACTCAACTTCTGTAACTGAGAGCGGAATTCTAGCCACAAAAATCCTGGTGACTTTCTTCGAATGTGCCGACCTCATCTCCTCCTGACATATGAACAAGTTCAGAAAAATATCAGCAAATTTAGAAAATGGGAGTGTAACGCATGCAAAAAGGAGACATGGAATTCACGATTTTGGAAACAACCTTTGGTGTTGCAATTTTTACTTCCAGCGCTCTATTCCCAAGGAGATGCTCAGCAGCCAGTGCAGCCTACGGGAGTCATATACATTGAGAAAAGTGTCAGCAAAAGGAGTAAGATTGATTACAAAGTTCCAGTAAAATGCATATAAAAGGCTTGATTTACCTTAGCATCTTCAACTTCTGCAAAGGTTACATATCCAAAACCACGAGACCGGCCACTTGCACGCTCCTGAATAGCAAGTCAAATGTTTTGATCAATGCATACAGATTTGTACAGCTACAGATATAGGGTGGCGTGGGGGTGTAAAGAAATACCTCTTTTAACTTAGAAATATCTAGTCCTGACTCATGAGATTTTCATAATGTATATACATGTTAAAAATATATAGAGAGAATTGAGAAATGACAAAAATAAATAAATGAATAAATAAATAACTAGCATGTCAAGAAAGTAAGTCCCTGAGTGCCCACACCAAAAGAGTTTCAATAAAAAAAATTCAGCATGAGCAACTGAAGTTTATCCCAATTCTATTTATGAAACTTAAGACATATGACACAAGCAAACTTTCTTTAGAAGTCGGACAGGGTGGCCCCATCTGAGACTCTGAGAGTAAAGAGTACTTGAATGGCGGAAAAAATGACTACTCATGTTTTCATCAAGAAAAGAGCAGCAAACATCGATCAAAGCTTACACCTATTAGCTTTTAAAAATGGCACAAAGTACGTACTTTAGTGCATACATTCCTCTATGCTCGCGATTCTAAATTCGTTTAGTGTAACCTCGTGTAGCCTATTTATCCTCTTTGCTTAAATTAATTCAAAGTTAAGTAGGCTTGCATCAACAAATACTCTACATTGTGATGTTCCTACTTAGGGTGGTCATGCCTCAACCTGCATCAAATTGTCTCATATAACTTAACCAACAAGTTAATTTCAGATTCACGGCCAATCTATTTCTCTCCGTGCTTCAATGGTCCATCTGTGCTCACTAAAATAGAACCTTTTTTTTACTTTGGTACAAGGCATCATATACGTATCATATTGCCGTTAAATGTATAAACATCAAATGTTGGCCTACTCCAAATACAAACACTTTTTAATAAACTACAAACAAAAAGCAACAAAGGTGGGTGATTGGTCATAAAGGTTCTAGTGCAGTGGTGGGTGGGTCGGTGTAATTCTGGATATAAAATTTGACGTACAATGTAAAATGAACTATAATTGAACAAACAAGGAGTGGCAGTGATGATAGTTGATAGTTACGCTGATAGTGGTCTCAAGGGATGAGTTAGTATAAACTTCAAGAAAAAAAAAAAGGCATTCTAGAACTGAATCCTAAATATGTAATAAACCATACACGAAGAAGTGGTAGCAACAGCAGCAGGGTGATAGCTACGATGATGCTGACAGGCCCATTTAACTCGTAACTTTATCGATTTGTTTCGTGCTAATCTTTTTTTGTTCTATTAGATAACTTATGCTAATACATTTTAAGCCCATGCCTAACCGTAGTAGATCACGTGGGGATGTTTTTCATTGGGCAGGTTTTGTTTGCCTATCAAATGTCTACATGTTCAAGTGTATACAAACAATATAGTACAACCCTATAAAGTTCTATATGATCTCGAAACCTTAAAATGAAGGCCAGCCAAATTAAACACACTGAAATGTATTTGCTCATGTTTCCATATGAAAATCTAATTTCTTACTTCTTTATCGCAAAGGAGTTGGAACTCAAAAAACATAAAAAGAGGTATGGGTGTGCTCTTTTGATTTAAAAGCTAATTGAAGGTGCTTTTGATTTAGGAGCTTTCGCAATTAAAAGCTCTCATGAGCATTATCAATGGAAGGAAGCTTAATTTTACTGAGAGAAAACAATCCTAAGCTCCTAATAGTTTGTGCGACAGACATAATGTACAAGAACAGGTGCAAATTTCTACAAAACTCATATAACGTACATAGAGTTCGTAACCAAAAGAAAGATGAACTAACCTTCATAACAATACAATCCTCCAATTCTCCGAATTTCAACATATATTCCCTCAACCCCTCAGTATCAACATCCCACGGGATGCCCAAAACCTAACATTATTACACAATCATACCAAAAATCAAACATTTTTATCAAACAAAATACCAACTTTTAATTACACAACCACAATACTTACCACGAGCTTCTTCTCAGACATGATATCGAAACGATATAGTACTAGTTTTCACACTTTGAAAAACACACAAACCACACTCACCAAATTGCTCTCTCTCAATTAACCTCTCATACAAGTAGAAGAAGATGATGAATATGAATACTCCTGCACATATTACACACACCTCTTTCTCACACAAAATCATCAAAGTCACCATTTCTATTTTTCTTTTACCATCAAAATACCTAAAATTGAATAATTAGTGATACAATTCACGCTAACCTGAGGTTCGATTAAACAGAAACCCTAAGAATTTGCAGATCACACTCTCGGGTCAGGTCGGGTCACACTCCACTCTCTCAGGTTGGGTTACTCTCCTCAGCTACGCTCGCCTAATTGGAAAATAAACAAAATCATGTTTTCTTCATCACAAAAGTGCAACTTTAATTTGGTACCTTTACAAAGTTTATCTATACAAAAAACACTAGTTATAATAATACGT